>OX243797.1:12533872-13800808 GCA_945859595.2 Megachile willughbiella
AACCTAGAAATTTGGGAACGTAGCAATTTGTAGACTTTCTGATTCGAGAATCTAGGAACAGTGCAGGTACTTGAAGATATAAGAATCTGTAGATCTAGGAATTTGGGGACGTAAGAATTTAGGGACATAGCTATTTCAGAATCAAGGAAATCACTCCAGAAATGTTTACATGTGGTTATCTTAGGATTTGGAAATTTGAATATTCACATATGTAAAAATTTGGAAGTTCTAAAACTCAGAAAAAATTAAGACCGGAAAATTGTTAAATTAGATTCGAATAATTTAAAAACTAGAAGATTAAAAAAGTTGAAAATTTTGAGATCAGTAAATTGGAGAATTTGGAAGGTAATGAAAAGTGAAAGTAATTTGAAAAATGTGGAAACGAAGAAATGGTCATGTTTTCATACGTGTCCATATCGAGAACCGTAGCACCCGACACCATGGTATTCGAATATTAAGGAGAGTTAGTACTTCGACTCTCTACTCGGGGAATTTTCGGCAAATCAACGTCCTATTTCAGCATCGTTTAACTGAACGGCTTGTCCCGACAACGTCTAAGTATTCGTAGGAACTTAACTAGCTCCTTAATTGACTTACGAGCGTCTGCTGGCTGAGGAACCGAAACAATTTCGAGGACCGTAACTTCCTCGTTACGACAATTTGGCAATCGCAAGGAACTCGACAGAGTCGTGTTGAGTTCGCTCGAAAAGATACACCTTGAGGAAGCACGTGTACGAACATTGTAACGACGTTAAATTTCGACGAGCTAACTCGTCTTGGAACAATGACGTATCGCTTCAATCAATAGACTCACTCTACAAACAGTGTCGCCACAATTATTCATATGTGGTTATGCGTCCTAATTTTTGCCAATGTTATTTTTGAATATTTACAATAATTTCTGTCAATGTTATTTTACTTAACACATTCTGTGCCATGTAGGGTGTATATGACCCATGCTGAATTTTCGGGACACGTGGAATTTTCATTGAAAAATGAATTCTTTAACACTAAACCTGTCGGCGTATAATGTACTAAATTTGAAATTAGAAATGAAGACAAAACATAAATAAGCAAAACATGAATTAGTACATATATTAATTCTTTATTTCGATCAATGCAGATTTCCGGAGAATCGCTTCAACAAATTGTGTAATTTATAATAAGGAACTTGTGGAATGGTCATTTGACCGGTTTTAGTGTTAAAAATTGAAGAGTCAAATTATAGTTCTAATATCGTGTATATTATATTTATTGTAGCTCTTTTCTTGCTAATTGTGATTTTGTGATTACTGAAAAATTGTAAGGTGTACGTCACAAGTTTATCCGGCACGGAACGTATTAATTTACGAAACCCGACAGAATGATGGATCCCAGATTTCTTATCTTCAATTACGAAAATTAGTAAGCATCTTTTGTCAAAAACCTTCATCGAGATAGAGAATTGTATAAACTAGCTTACGTATTATTTTATTCTTTTTATAGGTTAGTTTCGATTTAAATATAAGTGGTAAACTCCGTGAATCAAGGATACGTTGACCGACATATTTGAAAACTGACGTTTATGGTCAAACATGTTATATCAGACATGTGTAGATCATTAAGATTATCAAGCTTTTGTACTCGAAAGGTGAATCACGAATTTTTGAAACTTTTCGTAATTAGCTGGTTATGAAAATAATTTGAAATAAATATATTTTAAGTAGATATAGTGTTATACACTATAAGTGATGTATCATATGTGGGGAAACGGAGTGTAACAGTCAATAGCGATAATTAATAAAGAAATAACTTCAAAAGAATTAGTCTTTTCAATAAGAAAGTTTTAAACAGCAAAAATACCATGTTAATCTTTCACTTTTATCTTTTAATCTGTTAGTGTACATTATCTATCGTTGCTATAAAAACTTTAATGTTGTCTTCATGTATATTCCGGGTTATTAGATACTTTGAAAAAGAATCTTTATGGAAAATCACACGCGATGTTTAAATGTACATGAAACGATAGGAATGATAACTATGAGAACAAAATTGTTTTCGAATTGTATTTTTACTGATATTATTCATTTTATAATTTACAACTCTCGTTCTAGACTTGTTTATCAGATAGATATAAGTGGATGAAAAAAGGGGGATGAAGACGGTAATTTTCTGTATATCGCACGAAATTGTTAAGCTAAGTAAGATTGATACAACGAATTAGTCATATCATATAAATAATATTATATATTGTTAAATTTTATCGTTATAAATATAAATATAAATATATTTCGGTTTGTATCACTGACGTCAGAATTCGGTACGAAAGAACATTAAATATGATGTATAACATTTTAACCCTTGATTTCAAACGCAACATGTCAAATCCGTAATTCTTCATTATGCACATTATTTTATTTATTTATTCTTTAGTGAAGTATATTTTTGATAATTGTACGTTAGTAAGCTTATTTTATTTTTATTTCAGCCGGGTGTTATCACTAATAAAGACCGTCAAAATTGATATTGAAAAAATTTCCGTATATCGTAAAACATACGTATGAAAATACACTTAATACCAATTAACATAAAATACTAATAAATTAACATGAAATGCAAGTGCATCAATAGAAATGAACAAAAATGCTAGAAAATTTGATTAAAAATTTTCCATAGGGAACAAAGAACCTTAATACCCATCATATCGCAACGAACGTGTTAAAGGATGAAAATAATCTTTAACAGACACCGATAACGATGCATTACGGAAATCTGATGCTAGGTATACTCGTATCGAACGTCTTAGAAGGTCTCGACGTCTACTTATTGTTAGTAGACATTTCACGGAAGCTTTGTCCGATAAACTCCGATGAAAGCCTAGCCACCGCAAATTGACGCTGTTACGTACGGGTAACAACTATTGATCGAAACTGCAGAGTCGCATCTAATTATCAGAGTATTCGAAACAAGCTATATTCACCGAACCTCTTAGACTAATTAGTATAATGTACACGGTGAACTTAAAGCCGTATTGGGAACCACATTTTGTAGAGTGGCTTCGGCTTATTTCGTGAGATCAGTTTGACACGTGTGCTGGTGATTATGAAAATAGTTCACATGTTAGTCTTATTATAGTAGTAATATCACTCCCACGTTTCAAGTCGTACAATAGTACTCTAGTGTTACATAGCTAATCCTCCTTAAGTACTCACATCGCTGTATTTTCAAATTCATAGTACTGTATGACTGTTTATGGTGCTCAAATGTAGGTTCTTTATAGGTGTTGATCAATTTTTTATATTAGTAGAGATACTTTACTAGCTAATCTATAAGTAATCTCTGATCGCTGAGGTCACTTTGGTGACACGTAATATGGTAATTTCAAAATTTTTCAAATTTCTTATATTTCAAAATCTGTGGATCACCAAATCCGGAAAATCTCAAATTCCGACATTTCAAACATTTCTAAATTCCTAAATTTTCAATTTCTCAAATTTTCCAATCTCCAAATTCTTGCATACTTAAAATGTCAAATATCAAGATTTCCAAGTCCCATAAATCCACATGTCACCAAATACCTATATTCATAAATTCACAGATCTTCAAATTCACAAATCCCCATTCCTCAATTTCCAAATTTCCAAAGCTCTAAATCCCTAATTCCCTAATTCCCAAATTCCCACATCCCCAAATTAATAATTTCCAAATTCCCAAATGACCAAAAACCTCAAATTATCAAATTCCTAAATTTCCAAATCTCCGAATTCCCAAATACCCAAATCTCTAAATTCCCAAATTCCCAAATTCACAAATCCCTAAATCCCCATATCCCCAAATTTATAATTCCCAAATCCCCAAATCCCCAAATCCCCAAATCCCCAAATTCCCAAATTCCCAGAAACCCCAAATCCCCGAATCCCCAAATTCCCAAATCTCCAAGTCTCTAAATTCCCAAATTCCCAAATCTCCAAATCCCCAAATTCCCAAAAACCCAAAAACCCCAAATCCCCAAATTCCCAAATTCCCAAAAACTCAAAAACCCCAAATCACCAAATTCTCAAAAACCCAAAGACCCCAAATCCCCAAATTCCCAGAACCCCAAATCCCCGAATCCCCAAATTCCCAAATCTCCAAGTCCCAAAATTCCCAAATTCCCAAATCCCCAAATCCCCAAATCTCCAAATTCCCAAATTCCCAAATTCCCAAATCCCCAAATTCCCAAAAACCCAAAAACCCCAAATCCCCAAATTCCCAAAAACTCAAAAACCCCAAATCCCCAAATTCCCAAATTCCCAAAAACCAAAAAACCCCAAATTACCAAATCTTCAAATTCTCAAATCCCCAAATCCCCAAATTCATAATTCCCAAAAATTCCCAAAACTCCAAATCGCCAAATCTCTAAATCCTCAAATTCCCGAATTCTCAAAATTCCCCAAAAGTCCCCACATTAGCCACGCGAGTGCAACCCACATAAAACTCGAAGTTCCGCGAACAAACGTCAATAAGATTTCAGCTTTCGTCAGCATCCTTTCAAGCCGAATGTAACACGTCGAAAAGTGTGTCAGTAAACGCAAACAAGTCTTTATTCCATTCTAATGTTTTCACCAGAGCGAGTAAAACGTAGAAAAGGTACAAAGGGAGAAAAAATTCGTTGATGCGACGAGGCGGTCGTAAGCGAAGGAAACATAGCTGAAAGCAAGAAACGAGGCGAATTTTTCGTGTACAGTGCCAAGGACACGTGTCAACGGCGAAAGAGCGACAATAATACTTGCCTTTAGGCTTATGTTGTCAAAGTTCAGACATCACAGACAGGGGTGTAAGCTTTTGCCACCCGAAACTGGTTTCTAGGTTCACCGCAATTCAATCGATATTTGCGTTACATACTGTTAGACCTGTGAAGTAATACTTGCATAATCAGTATATTAATCAAATTGTCAATATAATTGATTGATCTGCTAAAAGAGTATGTGGAAATGTAGGTACTTTTTACAGAAATAGCAGCGAAGTAAATAATATAAATAAATGAAAATGAAATATGATAGATAGTAACAGTGTAATTGGGTAAATAGTTGTTTTGGATTTATGACTTTTTAAATTGTGTGGTTTTTACGGTGTTTATAGATACTGAAGTTCTTTTCTTTTTGAATATATGTGTTAAATATTTTGTATACTCTAGCGTTTATAAATATGACACTTACTAGTTTTATGTTTAACTTAAAATGTAAAAATTTTCAAATTACCAAGTTTCGAACTTTCAATGTTTCAATGTTAAACAATTTTTAATTTCTATACTTGTCAATTTGCAGATTTAATAATATGCACATGTTCTAAATTTTCAAATTTCAAAATTTTCCAACTTGTTCATCCATTTATTTATAATCAGATTTCCACTTTTTATCACGTACATAAGTTTATATCAGAAGACACATAATGAATGACTTATAAAATTCCTAACTTTCCTTTCCAATTTCCTAATTTCCCACTTATCCACATTTATCAAACTTTTAATTTGTATGTTTATAAATTTCAGATTAATAAAACTCTTATATCTGCAAATATTTAAATCCCAAATTCGAAAATGAACAAATATGAATTTATTTAAATACACGTACATTAAACAGTAATCTCCAACAAAATTCCAATCACCATTCCCTTTTAACTGCAATAACAAACATACAATGGCAATCATTACTTTTATCGCCTGATCAGCAATAAAATAATTAATTACTCGTTTTCATGGAAAGGTGAGAAATGTTTTTAAATAAACGTTTTAAAGATAGAAAACACTTTGTTGTCGTATTGATTCGTTCCACGATGCAGTGACCAAGCGTTGGAACGAGTATTTTATCTGTTAATTGGATAAATACGGTTCATTATTTCCGGAAATTCAGCGAGAAATTGAAAAGAAATTATTCCTTGTGAAATGTTATACTTACACAAAAAATGTGAGCCTTACGGTACATTAAACCTGTAATCAATTAATTGCAAAACTTTATTAACCAGTTAATTACGGAATTTAGTTTTAAAAATTCTTCATGCATAATTAAAATCATACAATGTGTATATATGTCAAACACAGAACAGATGTTCGTATTACAAAATGTTTCACAAAGTAATTTTACAACAAAATTTTACAAGAAAGAAAAATAAAATAAAGCAAAACTACAAAAAATCTCATTTTTACTTTATACAAAAATTGAAAGTTAACAATTGTAACAAAATAAAATTTTGATTGGATGTTTATAGACGTCGAACGCAATTAAGTGATTCAATTTTCAGAATAATTATATGGACACGTATAAATTAGGTCATGGTTAATTTAAATATTTAAATGTTCACTAACATACAATTTTAAAAATATATTTAATACTGGCACAGTTATTTGTATTCGAAAACGACGTGTTATATAAATATATGTAAAATATATTTATATTTAAATATAATATATTTAGACATCAAAATAATAATATAATATATATTAAACAACCTTAAAATATTAAACAGAATATATGTATACATATTTATATTTAATATATAAATATATGCTAAATATTAACATGTTACATACATGTTACATATTAACATGTAAATATATATGTTACATACATGTTCCATATTAACATGTAAATATACATGCTAACATATTAAATATTTGCTATTATTATGTTACATTATTATAATGATAAATATATATTAAACATGCTAAATATAATTAAGACTAAATATGTTTACGTCAAATATTTTTTACCTAAGTATATTTACACCAAATATATGTTAGACTAAATAAATATAGAAATAGAAACATATATTTGGAATTATACGTCACATAAAATATGCTAAAATATACCTAGCACCTTCATGTGTATGCATTGCAGTTAAAGCTACAATAAATTGAAACGTGGAGGTTAATTTACGGGAGAAAATATTTTTCCACAGAATTATTCAGATCGTGAAAATGCTGATACAAATGCTGTTAAATTACTGCGTACTTTTAACCGGCAGAACTACACTTGGAAATTTTCGTGTCACTACACTCGCTACAAAACGAGAGGAACGAATACTCAAAAACTTTTCAGTCTCCGCGGTTTACTTGAATCATTCATTGCATTCATGATTAATGCCATTTCAGAAATCGTATTTCGTATGCACATATTTATGATAAAAGCATAGCGTGACCGTCTATTATTTCAACGTGCAAAAAGGCACACCGCTTGTTATAGTAATGTGGGGATGGAAATATGGAAATGCATATTTCGTGCGTGGGTGGAATTAGGACCTTTAGAAATTTAGGAGTATTGAATTTTTTGATTTGGAAATTTTTAGGATATAGGGATTTCGAATTTCTAGAATTTTTTTAAATTGAAACTTTGAAATTTTTATGTTTGCAAAGGTGGCAATTTGGAAATTTGATCAATTATCAAGTATATAGATTTAGCACCGAAATTTCACATTATTGAGTATTGAGATTTTTTATGTTTAAGAATTTGGGGATTTAGGAGTTTTTGAAGGACGTTGGAAATTTTATGAATTATCAAGTATAGGAACTTTAGGAGCAATTGCACTTTAGGAGAAATTTCACATTTTTAAGTACTGAAGTTTTCAAGTTTAAAAAGTTGGTAATTCAGGAATTTTTTGACGTTCAAATTTGTAAATTTGGAGATTTTGGAATTTTAGAAATTTGAAAACTTAGAAATTTTCTAATTTGAAAATTTGGGGATATGAAAGTATGAAGATTTGTAAAATTGTGAAATTGTGAAATTGTGAAATTGTGAAATTGTGAAATTGTGAAATTGTAAAATTGTAAAATTGCAAAATCGCAAAATTGTAATATTGTAAAATACGAAAATGTGAAAACACAAAAACAGAAAAATAAAAATTTGAAAATACGAGAATACGCACATTTTTACTGATACGAAATAATATCGATAAAAGAAGAAATTATCACTCATTCACCGTAATGTAACTTTCCAAGCATGGAAAGAACACTTCATCTCTGTTCCATACTTTCTTTTATTGTTTTTGCGTTATCTAGTTGAATCTTTTTAACAGGTTTTCTCTGTTCAAATTGAACGACGATATTCTTCCGCTGGTATTTCAACGGAGAATGAAATAAGCAACTTGCTTCCATTTATCTCTTTCCACAAATATTTCTTTCCACTTAGGAATGTTCAAAGTGATACAAATTTTGCAGATTATTATTAACAATTCTTCACTTTTTTGAAATTTTTGAAATCTAGGATTTGGGGATTTTAGAATTTAGGAATTTGTAAATCTGAGAATTCTAGGATTTGGTAATTCGAGAATTTGGGGATTTGGAAATTTGATAAATTTAGGACTTGAAAATTTAGGGATTTGGGGATTTGGGGATTTGGGAATTTGGAAATTTGAGAATTTGGGAGTTTGAAAATTTAGGGATTTGGGGATTTGGGGATTTGGGGATTTAAGAATTTAGGAATTTGCAAATCGAAGAATTCTAGGATTTGGAAAATTGAGAATTTAGGGACTTGGAAATTTGATAACTTGAGGATTTGGAAATTTAGGGATTTGGAGATATGGGAATTTGGAAATTTGAAAATTTGGGTGTTTGAAAATTTGGGAATTTGGGGATTTGGGGATTTGGGAATTTGGGAATTTGAGCATTTGGAAATTTGGGACCTTCGAAAATTTGAGATTAGAAAATTTGAGTTCTAGGATTTGGAAATTTGATAACTTGAGAATTTAGAAATTTGATAACTTAAGGATTTAGAAATTTAAGAATTAAAAGATTTACGAATTCTGCAATTTAAAAATTTCAGAACCTAAAAATTTGGAAATCTGAGATTTCGATAATTTAAGAATTTTAAAATATAAAAAAAAGCCATCCTAAGTAATCCATAAGTCAATCGAAATAATGAAATTATTTTCACCTTTGGTACAAAAAAAACGTGTACAAAATTTCATTAGAAGTTTCACATTTCGAATATTGGATCTCGTGCGAATAATCCTGCTCTGAATTGGCTCTCATACCGGTAACTAATTTCGTGATTCCAATTAGCCGGCGTTCAATGTAAATCAATCTACTGGACACGGGTACCATAACGAACTCGTTAAGTTTTAGTACGTGATGGCTCGTAAATCTGGCCGTTGTAACTGTGACCTTTGACAGCGTTCTGCTATTTCACCTGCCGTAATAGGCTGCTCGTAAATACAGCTTGTTAGAAAATAGTACAAGAGTAAATCGATTGATGGAATTTGCCTAGAATTTTCTTTGACGCTTTTACTGCCATATTGGAAACTGACGTTTACTGTGCGCTGTGTTATTAAACTGTTTACTGACGATATATGTAACGCTTTAATTTCACACTTTCAGGTTTTAATTCAATATGTGAGGTTATGTATAGAATTTTATGATGTTTGATGTTATGTAGTTCTCTTTATTATATTGTTTAATTTTTGTTCACTTGTATTGTTATGGTTTGTAAGTTTCTCAATTACTCAATTTTCAAATTTCTGAATTTCTGAATTTCCAATTTACAAATTGTCAAATTTCTAATTTTCTGTATTTTCGAATTCTTAAATTTCTAGTTTCTCGAATTCTTAAATTACCAAATTAATGTACTCTCAGTCTCCTAAATTCTCAAATTTACAATTTTACAAATTTTCAAGTTTCTGATTTTCCAAACTTCGGAATTTATAAATTACATAATTTTCGTATTCTTAAATTAGCAATTTCTCAAATTCTCAATTTTCTAAATTGACGAGTTTCCATACTCTCAATCCCCTAAATTTCCAAATTCTAAAATTTACAATTTTACAAATTTTCAAATTTCCAAATGATCAAATTCTCAAATCCCCGAATTCCAAATTCTCCAAATACCAAAATTACAAAATTCATCAGCTTCGAAATCTTTAAATTTTCAACCTTACAGTACAAAACGTTCAACAAGTAATGAGATAAGCTCATAACGATAAAACCTATGGCTACCCAACCCTTTCACGATATAATAACTACCCTCTTTCCCTCCGTGTTATACATAAAATTATACAACACATAATCACGCAAAGTATACAATTACAGTACATCAAACTCCACATCAATATATAAAAATTCTACCGTGGCAATATCAAAATCTCACCGTAATTACCGTAATTAATTTCGAGAAACAACCAATATTTAACCTGCGAAATACAAGAACCCTAAAAAACGTCAGAAGCATCAGACAATAATTTACAACTACAATAAAAAGTGTTAATCCGAGGAAATATCAATCTTTTAATTCTGCCGAGCTTTCATATCCTCTCCGCTAATGGCGCAAGATTAATCGGAAATGTTGGAGTCTGTGGTAATTTCCGGTGCAGGTCGGTAAAGCAGAGAATGCGCAAAGATCGATCATGCCTTCCTTTCCAATCGCGGTTCCAGCTGGAACCCCGTAGAAATATACGCAACGATATTACAGGAAACTGCACAGAAATTGTTGATAATTGTTCACGAATTTCCCTCTCGCATACCAATCAAGCTCGATCGATCGCAGCAACGAATTATCAAATCGCCGCGATTAATTGCGATTTGATTCCGATTTGCATTTTAATTCGATTTCGATGCCGGTTGGCGCGCTGTATTTTTAATCGAGCGAACAGAATTTCGTGGGAAAATCGTTTTGGTGAATTCTGGGAATAAAAAGTGGTTAATTATAAATTCTCTCGTGATGAGACGGTTCCTTTTTACGTCTCAATTTGTGAGTTATTGTTTTTCATGGGGTTACGTACACGCAATGTGTCGTTGCGTGTACCGATACTTATCTATTGATTAATGAACTTGTGTAAACGATAATGTTAGAAGGAAGAGTGAAGGTACTTGAACATGCCACATTTTAAATACTGTAACCTAATTCCGAGATGGAAGTCGAGGATAATGAACTTTTCGAGGAAGATGGTTGTTTGGGGTTGCTGTTAAGAAACGGTAATCTTAGGTTATTTTTAAATTTGATGGATATTGAGTCGAAAATTATTATTAATTCAAAGTTACTAAATACATACAGAATTTTATCATAAAATTTCGAAATTTAACTTTGTTTATCAGTAATGGACCGTCAATTTTTTGACTGGAACCTTTTTTAATATAAAAGTTAAAGAATTAAGCTTTCCTAATTTTGTATTCAAATTTGTAATTTTATTATGAATTAAATAATTTTTTTAATTTAAAAGTATAATATACATAATTTATTTTTAAAAATTCGATAATAAAATTAATTATACTATTTATAAACATAAGAAATTCACTATACAGCACAAATGAACGAGACACAATATTTTGTTTATAGAAAAATGATTCCGTCATTTTCTCGATTGAATTCATATCGAAATATTAAACGTTTGTTGCATGCGAATGTGATCGAGTTTTAATATCCCATAAGGAATCGAATAGTCTGTAATAAAATCCAGCATCGTGCTGTCGAGAGGTTTCGAGAGATTTATCGAAGATTCAGGCTAAATAGCGATGGAAGATCAAATTAGACACGCATTGCATCGACATAATACGATCAAGCTGTTCGCTCTGTTCACGGTTCCGAATTATTCGTGCGTTGGCAAGTAATTCTATGCATGGGAAGGATAATAATGTTCTATGATCAATTGGATCCGTACATTCGATGCACAACAGTGATCACATGTAGAAATTCGATGCACAAGAGCGACCACTGTAGGAAATGACGGAAATGTAATATACTGAAAGACGATTTCAATAAAAAGGTGGCGATAAAATCACTTGAACAATTTAACGGTTGTGGTTTAACCACGTGCTAAAATTATAGCCAGAGGGTGTGGTAAACAAGCTAATTTTGCTAATATTAATATAATATCAAATAGAAATTTAATTAATATTAAATAGAATAATTAATAGAAGAAATTGAATTTCACTTCAGAAATAAGATCAGATTAAAATTAGATCAAGATTACATTAAAACTTATTTTTGTTAAAATTTGGTAATTGAATAATTGAGAAACTCGCAAATTTAGAAAATGGTAATTTAACAATTTAGAAACATAGAAATGTAGAAATTAAAAAGTCGAAAATTTAATAATTTAACAAAGAAATTTGGAAATTTGATAGTTTAATAATAAACACGAAAATTAAAAAATTAATAAATTGAAGTACAATTTTTTCTCGTAGGTGCTTTTAGCATCCCCTTTTCGATTACATCAACTAATAAATAGCCTGTGCAGATCCTTCTCGATCCTCGATCGAAAACAATTCCGTATCACATCCAACGAATTGCTATGGCAACATTCCTGCGTTGTTACGAACATATTTCGCAGCGGTTAGGAGAGAAATCTCGGTCATCACGGCAAGCTCGTTCGCCGCGATTCGTATTATTGAAGTAATCATAGCGAGCTATAGGAACGAAACGCAGTTTAATGTTTCATATCCCAGGATGTCGTAAAGGTTTGTTTCCGAGTTACGATCGCCTTTGTCCGGGACAGGTTAGGCGTGTTCCGTTTATAACGTTATAATCCTGACGATACGACCACGCACGACGACGCCGCGGGTATGTCGTAACTTGCTCGTCGAATCGATGCATCGTTGCGATATCAGCCACCTTTGTTGGGATCACTCGCGTGTCATCGTGTCCATCCAGATGACGTATGCAATAAAACTGCTTTCGAGTAAAACGTGTATCTGATACGCGACGCTGTCACTCGTCAATAACACTACAGAGCTGTTTCTCCATTCTGCTGGGATGAGTTTAACGCGCGATGGCGGAACACGTTTTTCAAAAGCGCGAAATAAAACGCCTAACTGATATATTAGCTTGAATTATTTTTTACGGTAGGACAACTGTATGAATAGAAAGGATATATTATATTGTATAACCTAAACTAATATAGATATCCTACCCAACTATCCAATATGTCCAATGACCTCATCCTTAACTGCGATTCATACTGTCAATAATCAGCCCTACATCATCCTCAACCTTGTCCTATGCGTCATTCTTGAACCCCGTCCTTACAAATTCCAACTCCCTCCACCACTCTTCCAAATATATATATTCCTGCATTTTTCCAAAACTAGAGTCAGTCAGTTAGTTTTGTAAGGATGCCTCAAATTCACACAGAATAGTTTTACAAATAACTTTATCGTTCGATTTCTCTCTTCACTGTCTCTAAAAGTCTCTAACAAAATGCATCGTCCTCGGGCTTTCCCGAAGGTTTTATGGGGAACGCATCCCCACTTTGCATTTTGGGACAAACAAACTCTTACTGTTACTAGGGGCCTGGGAAATATCAACCGAGTCTTGTTCAAACCTGGTCCCTAAACGCTCTGAGGAACTCCTTAATTTATGGTGCTCTAAACCTATTCTAACCGTTGTCCGCTCGCTCTTACAGTTTTACTATCTTAGAGCGAACTCTTGTACGTCAGCACGACAAAATATCAGTCTTACTGTACGCGTTAATAAAGACTAGCCTAAAATTCCGCTTGGAATCGAAGATTATTTAATATAATAACCCTGATACCTACGGAATACAACATTTATTACTAAGGTAAAGGTACCATTAGTAAAGGTACAAGTAGTTAACTGTACACCAGTAGTGAAGGTACCAGTAGTTAACTATATACCAGCAGTGAAGGTGCCAGTAGTTAACCATATACCAGTAGCAAAAGTATCGGTAATTGACCATGTACCAGTAGTTGACCACATTCCAGAAAACATGAAATAAGATTTTTATAACTCGTGCACTTTAGACGAAAGTGAACTTCAGACATCACGACATCCGTCAGTTAAATTTTAAAACAATTACATGCGAAGTATGTTTACTAATAACGAATATCTAAATTCATTAATATGGGATTCTGTGTATTTTGCCGAATATTCCTAACGGATCTTTTGAATGAAAATGCAAGAAATCAATAATAACAAGGTCTTAACAATATATCTTTAAAAGAAACAATTGGGTACAGTGATCTCATTCGAGGCCGGACGCAGACTGTCTACGCTTCCTTGTCTAGCCTTCTCGCGGTTGATCGTACATTGTTTTGATTTTGTTTTACGTCACGCATATCGCTCACTTCATTTCCTACATTAATATAAGTAATATGGTATATTTTTATTTCCTTAACGTTTCTGCTAAGAATGGCTGTACGGTTCAGGTAAAAAAATGTATACGTTGTGAACATTTCGAATGAAATATGTTTCTTCTGGTATAAGTGGTCGCTACTAACGAACAGAGGATGAATTACTAGTTTTTTAATTTTTAAGAGTAGTTACTGAAGCATTTACCGAATTTTTAAATATACTTTGCAAAATAACTTAACTTTTTTTAAGTGGTCTTGTTACATAGTGGAACGCTTTAAAATGTCTGTAAATCAACTCTTATTATTTAATGACAGAGTTACCATTGTTCAAGTGAAAGATTTTTCTTAACTGATTAGTTACTGTCATTATCTTAATATTTTCCGTCTCGAGCGATATTTATCGAGCGAACGAACTACACACTCGTAACGAAGAGTACAAGCGTTCAAGAAATCACATTACGATTTAATAATATATGCGACGTTTCATCATCAATGATTTGATTTAGAAAAAATTTTATGAGTGGTAAATATTTTATACTTCCTCATATTTCAATATTTAAATATTAGTTTCAAACCTATTATAAATTTTACGAGTGACTCGTATTAATAATGCATTTACCGATACTATTCAACTAAACGAGAAATTAATCGAAATTAACCTCGCTTTGTTAAACATATGCATCATGCATGTAGCGTGAAATGATAGCATTGTAGCATGTAATTTACATAGATACATTTGTTTACAGCATCCAGTGGAGTTAATGAAATCCTATTTAATGACTGTAGCTATCTGTCGATATCGATTCGAATATCTGAAAATGTTTATTAAAGATTATATTGAAAGCAACCAACGTCGAAGAGAAATACATTGACGAAGTTAGTCAATAATGCAGCGGATAAGTGGACCGAAATAAGAGGGAATAGGTTATAGGTATATAGAAAATTCTAGTTTCTAAAATGTTCACGTTTCTGGATTCATAATCAATAAAGAAAAGATAAAACTGAATCTCCTCCTGAAACTCAAAAATAAAAAATTTGATATTCAACCTTAAAAATCAGACTTTTCACTTAACGTGACGTTCCATAACGACAGTAACGGAAGTGCCATTCTTCGTCCTTTCAAGTTGCAGTATACAAAGCTACAAGATAGCACGCTAATCTCTATCACGCTGTTGAGATTTTCTGTGAGTCAACATGCAAATCTGAGAAGTTGCGAATGCACTGTTCCAAAGTGGAATAAGCATACATACACGTTCATGTCATCTCCTCTCTCGCATGCTAAGTACACGTGCCCACATTCATGTGAACTGTCTCTGGATTTCTGCATTTTCGGAACAGTTTCTGGATGGATATTTATACCTGCCCGTTGTAAACGCGGAAATATATCGAATCTAACATGACAACAATTCATTTGTATATGGAGCGTGGAACAGGTACTCTGAGTGGTATACACTGAGTGTACACTTTCTGCGAGGACAAAATGGCGTACTGTACTATTCTCATTGGTGGCATTTCTCGTTGCTAGCGTTTTAATGCGAACTCTCGAGTTTAGAGATATTTTCGAAATTTTTAATTAGGATATTTAGGAAGTTTTCATTTAAGGGTTTTAATTTAAATATTTAAGTTATTCAGAGAAGATTCTTAATTTGAAAGTTTTTAGGGTTATTAAGTCTAAAATTTAGAAATTTAGAAATTTGGAGATTTGAAAATATGAGAATTTGGGGATTCGAGGATTTCGGGGCTTGGAAACCCTGGAATTTAGGAATTGAGAATTTTAGGGTTTGAAAATTTTAGAATTAGAGAATTAGAGAATTTTGGAATTTGAGAATTTGAGAATTTGAAAATTAGTCTTCATGATGAAGTGCATAATTATCATAAGCAAATTTGAACGATATTATCTCACAAACGGTTACTCCTACGAAAATAACTTATGGGACCTTCTTTATAAAGAATTTCCCAAACTACAACTTTTATAATAGCCATTTTTGTAATGAAACTACGATATACCAAGTTATTTCCCAAAAACAATGTTCCTTTCTTCGACCAACCACACTGTTAACAGCAGTAAAAACTTCTTTTA
Organism: Megachile willughbiella; assembly: GCA_945859595.2. Lineage (NCBI taxonomy): Eukaryota > Metazoa > Arthropoda > Insecta > Hymenoptera > Megachilidae > Megachile > Megachile willughbiella. The sequence continues at coordinate 12,549,985 of OX243797.1, forward strand.
CACCAATAAAAAATTTATATTTCAACAAGTATACCTCGGACAAATTATTTAAAGCACCAAAATGAAAGTACAGGAGCCGTGTTTATAAATTATTTCGCAGATTACTCCTATTTCCACCAAATCCCTGCGGACTATGTCGCAATTTTGTTGATTTAATGCCGCTTGCGCCAAATTGTTGACAAATAACGCACATTAAATTGTTATTTCACGAATGGGGTACAATTAAATAGGGGTAACAAAGGTAAGATTAATAGACCTTGCCCAAATTGCTTGAAACTGGGCCAAGATTCAGCATATTATTCAAAATTCCACGAGTTAAGCCAAGTATTGTGCCGAAACACAAAAAGTCCAGATATTCAGCAGCGACACGTCTCTCGACGGATAACAGAAATCTGAGAAATAATTACAATAAATGTGTCAGAATGCATATTACAGCGAGAGGACAGTACAAGTTTTTAGCGATACTTTAACAGTTTTTCTTCGTTTGTAGTTTCAAATCAATTACCCGTAGCAATAAGACCCAAGTCATTACATACAGAAAGAGTATTTCATTGTTAGTCACATCTGGAACCCTTAACGTAATTTTATTATACGTAATAAAAGACCTTAATTATAGCGCACATATGATATGTATAAATAAAAGAACTGTATCTAAGAAATGAATTTGACGACTAGAGTTTTTGCTATGTACAGTCTGTTCCACAAGAGCGTGGACGCGATATCTATGAAATTTTATACCCAATACAGCAAAGATTGCGTCAGTTCAAACATACAATGTCTTCTCTAATACGCAATAGCCCTTCAATTCTCTTAGTATCATTTCTGTCACTGAAAAGTTCAAGTCATTTCGAGACGAGTGCCGTATACGGTAAACGATTCGAAGCCGTATTCTTGTGCCAACACCCGAAAGGGCCAAAAATGAGTGTTAGAAATGCAGCAAAATATCTGCACAAGTCTCGCGAATTTGTAAATAAGTGTGTGCAACGTTATAAAGAGACAAATTGTGTCGATGATCTCCCTGATCGAGGTTCGAAGCGGGCTACGGAACTTAGTGCGACGGGGTTTCTGAACTTTATGCGTCTTTCCGGATAATTTAAATGCTCGGAAGATGATTAAACTGTTCCAAAGGGGTCTCTTAGTATCGGTGAAACATTGGTTTAAAAGAACCAGAGACCATTGGATACTTGAAGAGGACGACTCCAAACACCGAAGCCGCCTTTGTACGGAATGGAAAACAGCGAATGGTGTCATCGTGTTGGATTGGCCATCTCAGTCCCCCGATACCAACCAATCGAACATGTTTGGTCTCTTATGAAGTACAAACGCCGAGGAAAGCGTATTTTAGAAATGAAGACGCTAGTTTGCCGTATTCGAGAAATATGCAGATCTCTTCCTGTTTCGTACGCTGCAAAGCTGGTTGAAAGTATGCCCAGGTATAATCGCTAATAGTGGTGATTGGACACATTATTAAGCAAATACGTATTAGTTCTTTAAATGTACTTTCGACCTATACAACCTTTTTACAGAAAAGATTTACTTGCACTCAGATATCGCGTCCACGTTCTCGTGCAACAGACTGTAGCAAAAACTCTAGTTACCAAATTGATTTCTTAGGTACAGTCCACTTGTATTCATTTATTGGAAGTCCACGTATTTATTATTTAATACTGCTGAAAGCGCAATACTTCCGCAAAAATATGTGCAATCTACGAGTAAACGAGGCATTTCAGCAACGAATAATAGCGCATAAAATTTCAATATTAATATTCCTCAGCGTTTACCTTCAAAAGTTTGCTCGCAAAATTAATTGCGCAGAAAATACATCTTACGGCTCTGTATCCTCGTAAATCAATGAAAATACGCTCTCGATTTCCGCGATAGAAAAACATCGTAGAACGCGTTCCGCGTGCAATAAACGCGACCAACTTTTTCATTTACATTTCTTCGAACTTTCTCACTTCGCGATGCCATCACGGACTTCATATTAAATTCCCGAGATGTCATTCGCATTTCCAGCTTTTTTCTCCGCAGTTATTATTCGATATTGCCCTCTGTTGGCCACTCTTATCCCCTTTAAGGGCTATTGAATTCGCTCTGCCGGAGTCAGTAAGTTGTAAGCAACCTTTATTACGTTTACACCTTATGAGATAGAGACAAAAGAAACTCTCCAGCAAACAGAAGTTACGTGGAAGGTCTATTGTCAGAAATAATAGGGAAGTAAAAGCTATTTGAATTAGAGGATCTTTGGCATAATAGAGTTTGCCATACTGTGGAATAATATATTATACTCGATTTTGCTCGCTGAGGGCCTCTCCACCCCCTAGATTTTCCGTCAGCCAACTTTCGGCACTTTTCACCATTTTTCTGGGTGTTTTGGTCTACTTTAAGGAAGTTTGATTCTCTGATAAAAAAATCTGGCACGGTTTGGCTTGTACATTTGTATGCGTGATCGATGTGGAATTTTATAGTATTTTGACTCTGAAGCAAATAATGGGAGTACAAAAGAATATTGAAGAAAGTGTTTAGTTTGATAAATAAATGTTATAAACAGAAATTAATCTGTGATCATGGCACACATCATAATCTGTAATCATAAATTGAATATTGCATGAAACATATTGTTATTTATTGTTGTTTAACTTAGGTAGTTCATAATAAACCTTGTTACATTAACCCTTACGGTAAAGAGCTACGCAGGAGAAGCTATATGTATGGGTACACTATAGTACATTGTATTAGAGTAGTGTCGTACATTGTGGTCAGACCGAATGTTCACGTCAAGTGCAACCTATCGATCAATGACGCCATGCATGAATGGATACATGATGTAATCTCCTAATTCCAATACACAGTATAATTGATTCTTGTTTATTTAAAACACATATGAGGAGACAGTTCTGATACATATTCCCGAATTTCCATATTTCCAAATTCCTACATTTCCAATTTCCTAAATTTAAAAATTCCTAAATTTCTATAATTTTTAAATTTCCAATTTCCTAAATTTCTAATTTCCCACATTTCCAATTTCTCAAATTTCCAACTTCCCAAATTTTCAATATCCCAAATTTCTAATTTCCTAAATTTCCAATTTCTCAAATATTCAATTTCCTAAATATCCAATTTCCCAAATTTCCAATTTTCCAAATTTCTAATTTCCCAAATATCCAATTTCCCAAATTTCCAATATCTCAAATCTCCAATTTCCCAAATTTCTAATTTCCCAAATTTCTAATTTCCCAAATTTCCAATTTTTCAAATATTCAATTTCCTAAATATCCAATTTCCCAAATTTCCAATTTCTCAAATTTCCAATTTTCTAAATTTCTAATTTCCCAAATTTCTAATTTCCCAAATTTCCAATTTCACAAATATTCAATTTCTCAAATTTCCAATTTTCCAAATTTCTAATTTCCCAAATTTCCAATTTCTCAAATTTCCAATTTTCCAAATTTCTAATTTCCCAAATATCCAATTTCCCAAATTTCCAATATCTCAAATCTCCAATTTCCCAAATTTCTAATTTCCCAAATTTCTAATTTCCCAAATTTCCAATTTTTCAAATATTAAATTTCCTAAATATCCAATTTCCCAAATTTCCAATTTCTCAAATTTCCAATTTCTCAAATTTCCAATTTTCCAAATTTCTAATTTCCCAAATTTCTAATTTCCCAAATTTCCAAATTCCCAAATATCCAATTTCCCAAATTTCCCAAATTCCCAAATTCCTAAATTCCTAAATTCGCAAATTCCCAAATATCCCACTACCAATTTTTCCAAATTTTCAAGATTCCAAACGACTAAAAATTAAATTTCGAATTGACGTCTACATTCACTTATCTTCAATCATCTATTTCTTTACCCTTCTTTATATTTTATTTTAAATTTTGCATGTATTATACGTTTAGCGCTACGACATTTTATCGACCCAAAATTATAAAAAAACAAAGCAATAAGTCTAATAGATAATAGATAATATCGCGATGCCAGTGTTCGAACCACACAATAATCCTGATCGTTACTTTCCTCTTTGCGACTGTTTAATCAGTAAACCGATATTAATTGATGGATACATAGTGGTTGCAATGCCTTCCATTAAGTGCGTTTCCTCATAAATGGAGGCACGATGCATTATCTAGGCATTTCATATCTTTTATCCTCGCCGTAAAAACAATAATGTTGTCTCTCTGCGAATATTGCGGGTTATGATAGGTAGATACCTTGAAAAAATAATACATGTGCTGAATGATCTTTATGGACAATCACACGCGATGTTTAAAAGTATGAAACGATAGGAATGATAACTATGGAACTACTAGCTGGAACGCTTCGCAACATTAAAAATAAATATCGCAAGATTCAGGGAGAGAATAAAATATTCATGAAATTCGCGTGTTTCGTTTTCGAAGAAGAGATAACATCAGTAATCAGATTTACTTTTAGTAATGATTGGAATATTAAAAAATTGTCTAAATTAGAATATTAGAACTGGTGAAATTTCACGGCTAATTTTTGAAGTCTGAATAACTTGTAACTATCGCAGGCTCTTTGATAAACTATATTCTTTGTGCGTTTGTCGTAACGAAGAATGTGCAACCCGTCCGGTGAACGCACGTGAAATTGTGGTTAAGGTGACTTGTGGTACTTCTTCAATTTTGATCACCACAAAAGCAGTACTAAAATCTTCTACAGTATCTCTGTGCAAAATTTCATGAAATATTCAGTAGTTTCTGCGTGATGACACGACATGCATAAAATTAAACTTAGATTTATATAAGATCTTGTGGGAAAATTGTATACGTATGATAGAGTGGATAATATGTATAACATTAAATTACAATAATCTTATTACATATATAAATTCATGATTGTCGAATTTCAATATTGTATAACAATATATGTTTCTATTCTATTTTATAACAATATATGTTTCATAATGTATTTATATATAATGACACATTGCATAGTACAATATATGCATATTCGATTTCAGTGATTAATAAATGATTTTATAATATAAAATGAAGTAATCAATCATATTATAGAATAATAAAGGTATAATTTGATTTCAAAAAATTACATATCATTATACCTCTGAAAATAATAATTAATTAAAGCAATTTAGAGTAAATAAATGTTCATCTAATTATAATTCATCTTGTTCTTCTTTTAGTAGTTGGAAAATGAATAGCGTGTTTATTTCAAACACACTGTAAAAGAGAGTGAAAATGAAGAATAAATCGCATTGTCTCGTTTTTCATACTGCACTTTTATGTTAATGAAGAGCATGATAAAAAATGTAATTAGGAAATTGTACCAGGAAACAGAGATTAGTCTGCATTGTTATTAAAAGCGTTAAATAAACGGCGGAACATATGTATATTATTTTATGTTTAACACAAGAACATAAAGGTTAAATAAATAAATGACTCAGTAAGCATTTGTAAAAACACACATTAACAATATTATTATCGAGCAAAACCTTGTAGCTGCAATTTCCTTAAAATGTTAACTGAAAATTATGCATAACAACGAGATAAAGTAAACATAGAATATTTCAATAGTAATTATAGCTTTTAGCAAGTGCGAAAAGTTACGTTATCGGTGTTTCAATACTTGGAAGAGTCACGAAAGTAAAAATTGCGAACATCTACAAGTTTCAATATTTAAAAGTTTAAAAACTTTTCTAAGAACAGATTTCTAAATTTCCAGAATTGACAATTTTTTATTCGTAAATTAAACAATTTCTTAATTTGTAAATTTGAAAATTTGGGAGCTGTAAATTTGAAAATTTAGAAGCTTGAAAATTTAAAAATTCCATAATCTTCAAGGTACGAAAATTTTGAAAACGTCATAATTCATTTCACTCATTTGACAAATTTAAGAGTGCAAAATATTGCAAAATAATTATATCCAATATTTCATAAGAAATTATAAATTCAACTAACAATTTCAAATATATATTATCAATATGCCCATACATTAAATGAAACTATTTTAACAATTATCATTATTAAATGAAACTATTTCAACAATCACCATTATGAAATAAAAGCTATTTTAACTATAATATAAACTACATTAACAATTAGTTTTTCCTGAAGTATGAATACAATCTGCACTGAATGAACATAAATATAGTCTTCGTAAACACCCGTTCCTAACCTTCAAATTTCTATGCCCATAGTGCTCATAGCCTGAATGTGTCACGATAATAAATGACGTTCACCTAGATGTATTCATACACAGACAGTATTTTTAATCAACAATTTAAACGTCTCTAATGTTAGACTTCTTCAAGAATAGTGACAAGGTCAAACAAATACAACGACAAAACCAACAAACAGATTAAAAACACCAATCTCCGATATTTTCGAAAATACAATTAAGTCATATTTGAAATATAATATATTTAGGTAAAATTTTAAGTAAAAAATAGTAATGTTTTCAAAAGTATACATAAAGTATAGTATGTATTATAAATATTCCGTGTACATAAAACGAAAGAGGCAGAGATATGAAGATTATATTCTTCAGCATCTCATGAACTTGTTAAGATTGTGGACGCCATTATCGAACTTCCTTAATGATAAAGTTATTATTTGCTAATCAACAATTAAGATCAATATCAGAGAAGTTAATTATGACCCCCTGAGGAATTTGCGATGTTACCGGAGGCACGAGCTTTATAAACCTGACGTTCTGAGCACGAGATAATTATTAATCATTATGATACTTCACTGCGCGATATGGAAAATTTGACTTTGGGAGATGAGCACCGTATTTATCGCTCGAAGTTATTTGCCATCAGTTATTTATGGTAAAATTAATTTTTCGTTGTTTATTTATTATGTATTAATGTGTATGCACTGCATATATTTATTATATATTATGAAATATCAAATTTGTATGAAATGTTGTTACATTATCGACACGCAACAAAGGTTAGGTTAAAATTGCAGTTGTGACAGGTGATGAGGTATCAATATTTATCTCCTGATATTTCTATTAGGACAATTTCATTTATTTTATGTACTTATAATAAAATACTTGAGAATTTGTAGTTCTCAAAATTTTATTTGTAGTTCTAAATAGCTGTCACATCTATAAAGTGCAGGATCTAAAAGTTTGTAAATTAACAAAATTTTATGCGTATAAGTTTGAAAATTCCAAAACTTGTTGAACTATGATAAAAAATAAATTAATAGTAGATTGATGTTCTTTAGAACTATTGCAAACACTGATATTTGATACCTGACACGAGTAGATTGATCTTCTTCATACCAAATGCAAACATTGATATTTGATACTTGATATTTGATACCTGATATTTCATACATAATGTTTGATACATGATATTTGATACGTGATGTTTGATATCTGATATTTCATATATGATGTTCGACACATGATATTTCATACATGATATTTGATATGTGAAGTTTGATACACGATATTTCATACATGATATTTGATATGTGAAGTTTGATACATGATATTTCATACATGATATTTGATACGTGATATTTGATACATGATATTTGATATGTGATGTTTGATACCTGATATTTCATACATGATATTTGATATGTCATGTTTAATACATGATATTTGATACATGATGTTTGATACCTGATATTTCATATATGATGTTCGATACATGATATTTCATACATGATATTTGATATGTGATGTTTGATACATGAAATTTCATACATGATGTTTGATACATGATAGTAAGTAGTATATGATATTAGAAATATGATGTTTCATATATGACATATGATATAACATTTGACGTATGATATCTAATTTTTGATATGTAATTTTTAATATTTTGCGTGTATGTTTGACAATTTTATATTTGATGTTTAATAATTAATGAGGTGAATATTCATTATTTTGAATAAATTTTGCAGAGTTTTTCTCTAAAAATTCATATTTTTTGAGTTATATAAAGCAGCAGTATATAACATATTGTAGAACACCGTATATGTGAAGAAGATAAAAGGGGGAGGCTGAGCGATATCCACGATAACGTCGGTGGTGAGATGGGATGAAGTAAAGATCTTTGGCGAGCTAGGACTTCGTGTTAAAGGGGGTTAGAACACTTTGGGGATGCGGTGAGATTCTATATCCACTCTCTCTTCAAGCTGAGGTTTCCGCACGCGTAACATCGTCGTGTAAAACATATGTATCCACGAACATACAGCGTTTGAATTTGAAATGCTTCTTGCTGGAGACAGTAATATAAAAGGGATTTGTTACAATACGAGGGAAGAAGGTTAAATGTTTGTAAATCAGATATAGAATTCAGATGTAGAAAAATGATAACCATTTTGAGGAAAGGTAATGGTAAACGGTACATTCAAGTTATAAATGATTTATATCTTTTATAGGTAGTGGGAATTCTCAAAGTTTTAAATTGTGAAGTTTCTTCGTTGTTAAATTCTCATTACAGGAAATTCCTACATTCTCAAATTCTTATTTCATAAAATTGATATGTTCTAAAATTGTTATTATCTGACATTCCTAAGGTTTGAAATTCTTATTTCGTCAAATTCTCAAATTTCTAAATTTCTAGATCACCAAATTCTCAAACGCACATATTCCAAAATTTCCAAATTCTCAAAATTCCAGATTCCTAAATTCCCAGATTTCCAAATTCGCAAATTCCCATATTCCCATATTACTATATTCTTAAATTCCCTAATTTCCAAATTCCAAAATCTCCAAATTCCCTAATTTCCAAATTCCCAAATTTCCCAACTCCACAATTCTCCAAATCTGCAATTCCCCAAATCCCCAAATCCCAAATTCCTAAACTCTCCAATTTCCTCAAATCACCAAATCTCAAATTCCCCAATTACCCATTTCCCAAATGCCCAAATTCCCCAACTCCCCAATTTCCCCAAAAACCGAAATCCCAAATTCCCCAATTACCCATTTCCCAAATGCCCAAATGCCCAAATCCCAAATTCCCCAATTACCCATTTCCCAAATGCCCAAATGCCCAATTTCCCCAAAAACCCAAATCCCAAATTCCCCAATTACCCATTTCCCAAATGCCCAAATTCCCCAACTCCTCAATTCCCCAAAAACCCAGTTCCCAAACTCCCAAATGCCCAAATTTCTAAATCCCCAAATCCAGAACCACGCCAATCTTCAAATTTCCGAATCCTCAAAACCCCAATTCACCAATTTCCACTTCCCTAAATTCTAGTTTAGTTCAAATTGTAATTTGCATAGTCAAGAATCGCCAAATGCAAAATAGACTTAATATTTCAACTCTCTTTATGTATGTACTAATATCAACCAACGAGTTGGCGCGTGAAGAGTGACCCAAGTGTTTATAAGAGCTCCAATTGGTCAGAATAGAAAAATGGACGCCACACGTATATTCGGCGGTATTGGAGCGGTTGCACAATTAGGCCAAAAACAATAACAGGCAAACGTCTCTAGAGTGAGATAGTGCTACGTTCAGCAGTTGTTATTGTCATTATTATTCTTATTTGCCGAAATGTTACTGGAAGTGTTCACTGTGGGGGCTTCTTTTACTTTGGGTCACGCGACAACTCTTGGGATGACATCTGTAGATGTTGTAGGTAGATAGGTTATATCTGATTGACGCAACTGAGGAAAACCTTAGGTTAAGGTTAACCTCAGATCCTTGAAGAAATTTGCGATGCCGAAAAATTACCTATGGTACAAATTTTGTGTTGATCATGGTTTGTACCTAAAAAAAAGTAGAATTCGTTCGTATTGAATTTAGAGTTTTAATGGTCACTAATAATAAATTGTGTGGCTCATTGTGTGGAGTTCGTTACGTATCACGAGGGGTTTTCGAACTTCGGCGCTACTTAAATAGGGTTTATTCTTCCTTGAGTTGTCTCCGTTTTATTCGATTATCTCTATTCTGCTAATTCTGTTCTGTATCTTAAGCGAATGCAAATGGGTCACTGAATAATGTACGTATCTGAATATATCCTGGGGGAGTGGACAGAGACTGAATCGAAATTGAATATTCTATCTTGATAATAATCTGTTCCTCGGAATGCACATTGCTTAATATATCATATTCAATAAAAAGTGTGGATTGGGTACATGTACACATATGTAACCAGATTGTACTCAAATTTTTATGTTTAAAATCATTCTTAGGTTCATTATACAGAATTACTATGAGCAATTTTTATTTTAGTGTATTTATGAATAGTTAGCAAAGATTAATAGTAACTATTGTAGTAATTAATAACAATTGACATTGTACTGATAAACAGTAATTGTATTTGTACTAATAAATAGTAATTGCATTAATTAATAATATAGTATAATAACTGTATTAATAAATAGTAAATACAACAATTTTAATAGTACATAGGTTATAATTGTACATAAAAAGATCTTTATTCAAATGGAAAAAAGATGTCGTTTGAATTTGATGGCAAATATTTTTCGCATTGATAACGTTACCAGGACTAACAGAAGCGATATCAAACCTGATAAATGATTCAGTCTGTGACATTTACTTTTTAAACTGATAATGTTCTTAATTCAGTTTCCGTGTTACAGGTATGTACATAATATGTTAATCTACTGCGACGTACGTAGCGTCAAATCGATATTACTAAATATTTCATATTTATGTTCCGACATTGAATACCCTTAACATCGATACGTTTAGTTACGTTGCCTATTTAATATCGAAAAAAGGTACTCGTATCGAGTGAACCAGGTATCGATATTTAACGTGAAAAATGAAGCTATGATGGGTAGTCTAATGTAGGATAATTGAAAAGTTCTGACCCATTTTGCAAGAAATGTGGTCTGATCGAAATGAGATATATATATGTCCACTTCTGTGATGTTTGGGAGACATTTTAGTATTTTCCATCTTAAGATTTTAATGTTTAAATCCTTTGAATTTATTAATTTATAAATATACAATTTTTAAACTTAAAGTTTCCACATTCCTAAATTTTTAGATTTCTAGATTTTTAGGTTTTTAGATTTTTAGATTCTTAGATTTTTTGATTTGTAGATTTTTAGATTTTTAGATTTTTAGATTTTTATATTTTTAGATTTTTAGATTTTTAGGTTTTTATATTTTTAGATTTTTAGATTTTTAGATTTTTAGATTTTTGGATTTCTAAATTTCCACATTTCTACATTTCTACCTTTCTACATTTCGAGATTTGTCAATTTCTACGATTCTAGACTTCTACATTTCTACATTTTTATATCTCTAGATTTCATGATTTTTAAATTTCTTGGTTTTTAAATTTTAAGATTTCTAAAGTAGGTTACTATCCAACTGTGAAATCCCCAAACCACCCAACTATCAAGTCCCCAAATCTCCAAATCTCCAAATGTGAAAAAATATTTATTAAAAATCCACATGTTAAAATTTTGAATACCTGAAACTATCGATATGTTAATACCTCCTGGCATCGTTGCCCAGAGCGTAATCCATCGTTCAGCCTACGGTCCAAAGAGCCCGAGTTGCCCAGGCATGTTCTACACGATCGTTGATTGTCGCGATAGAATTCACTATCGAAATTTAATTTTCACCCCGAAAGTTTGTTCGGGCCAAAGCCGTAGCCCGAGGCAGCGAAGGCAATTAAACGATTTCTGTTTCCAATTAAACTCAACACGGTCAACAAAACCGTGAAAAAACGCTGCGTGAAACGTTAATAAATTGTTTATATTACCGCACCATCGAAACAATCGGCAAATATCTTCCACGATATTATCGATGGTACGATCGAAGTCGATCCATGACGGGAAGGAAAATAATTCACGGTATAAAAAGGGCATTTTCGAAGGTGAATAGGCGCCCGGGGCGTCCTCTCGGAAATATGACGGCACAAATAGCGCTTCGAAGGGCGAAAAAGGAAAGGTGAAATAGCGAGAGAAAAAATGGCAGCAGTGTAAACATTGAGACAAAGGGGTCTTGTTCTCGCAGTACAAACGAACAAATAACTGAAACAGAATAAATTTTTGTCGGATATTCATTCGATTCCCTTTTCCCTTCAGAGCTGAATAAATTTTTTTTTTTATTATGACTCCGACGTTATTAATCCCTTTTCATGGCGAATGATTTGTACGCATTTTACAGAAATCGGGCTAAAAAATATTTCGAACGGATCGAATCGGTGATTTTGTCGGTTAATGTTTGTGCATGTGGATGCACGTGTTCTTTTTGCGAAATGTTTCAATTTATCTGTGCAAATATTTATCGTAGCGTGAGGATGTTTTTATTATTTTATTTGGGGGAATAAAGATGGCAATAGTAGGGTCAGGCAAGAAAAGTACACGAGCAAAATGAAAGGAATTTGTTATGACGGTATCAGTATGCAGAAACATGCAAGAAGTAGAAAATACTGTTTTATTCTCTTTGATGGTTACAAGACTTTTCAAATATTTATTACTGTATTTTATTAATAACAATGATATCGACACTTGATGCCAACAACTACATTTACATTTCTACGTGTTTTGTAATAATAACAAATATATTTCGATAGAGTAGACTTTCTTTTAGGTTAGGAATCGTGATTCTGTAGTTAAACTTATTTTTGTAACGTCTTCACTGTAACTATTCTTACATCTTCTGACATTTCGTTCAATCTTAAAATTATTGTAACTTCTAGAAATTTTTAAATCTAATCATTTTTGTAATCCGTTAATAACATTGTGTTATGAGGGTTATATTTCAATTCAGCAGAAATTTTTAATGGTACACTAAATTATACACGTAATATTTTTTACTTTCTTTAGCATGATTTACTGCATTCATGTGGATAATAGGAGTGAAATGACTATGTACAGAGTCAGTTTATTTGTGTGTTGATTTATATATAGGAAGGAAAATATTAGTAACAATATTAGTAACATTTCAAATATTATTAAATAACTTAGTTCGATAATTATAATTTTCTCATTACACATTGTAATGTTACTATAACTGAACTTAGTTAATTTAATAATAGAATGAATTAATTTAATTTAATGCAACATAATTTACCTGACAATGATTTATTTTTCATTACTAGCATATAAAAACAGACACAAAAAGTGATTTGTAAAAGTTGTAAATCATTCTGTAAACAAAGTATAAACAAATTATACCAAAACTGATATAAACATACAATATTGTTCATATTAGATGTTCAATTTACTCGAAATATTCAGTTAGTATTATATATACAACCAAAAGGAGGACATATATAGAGAAAAGCTTTTTGGGGCGCTACTCTACGGTTTTCAGGTAAGTGCTATCCGCTGCTCGAGTTTTCTTACCAAAATGCATTTCCGCCTCTTACAAGGTATAGTCAGCCGCTGAAGAAACAACGTAATCATTTTTCAAAGTAATGTCGAGTTGCCTGTTATCCTTGACTCTACGTCTATACAAACAATTAGTTACACAGGCTCCAATAGTCACGGCTCTTTATAGTCGTACGCTTTATCAAAGAGGACAGTAGTTCCAACCATAAATCTATCAGAGTCAGACATCGTGTTCCTATCTTGGCTTCAAATTCACTTAAAATTGAGTCGTCGTTAACAAATAATAATTTATCACTTTGTTCTTTTATACAAAGATCTCTTTGTTCCTCTATCAACAATTAAATTGATCTCGCTGTTCTGTTGTTGCGATCAAGTACACAAGACTGCTGCTACTCGCTGTTATGCTTTAATTATAATTCTGTATTACCTCGTTAAAATCACGGGAATAAAATTTTAATTAATCAACATTTGAATGGCTCAAGTAACGAATGGCGATCGGGGCTTTTCGAGTCTTTTAGCGAAATTAATAAATTAGGTGCATGATGAATGAAATATGGTAAATGTTAAATGAAACTAAGTAAATGAAATTAGTTGAGAGCTAGCTTAATAAAGGTAGACGAATAAAACTACATAAATAATAAATGAAGCTAGGTGAATACAACTAGATAAATAATAAATGAACGCAGATGGATGAAAGTAGATAATCGAAAGTTTCGAAGTTCCTCCGCAAGTTTTCGAAAATGGCGTAACAGAGGAGCAAGGTAACTTGACAAAAGTGTGACGAAAGTATGCGTAACAGACATTTGATTAATTTGCAACATTTGGTATGTAGATTTACTGGTATATAGCCGTGAATTAGAACGTTCATAGCCTGTTTCCTGTTTGTTTGCACTTCGCTTGAAGGACGTTTCCAGTCCACTTCCACATTGCTCGATGATCCGAGTCCCGTCCGCTCGTTGTCCACATTCTGTCCACTTCTCGTCCGTTTGCATTTCTCGGGACAACATCTTCACCAAACACCGTCAATAAACGAGGGAATAACACGAGACAAACAAACTTGAAAATAAGGAACTCGGTTTACATGGTGTCACTAACACTCGTCTCGAGCTAAATTGGAAAATGTGTATATTTGTATTTTGTTACTATTTACTGGCAGGTGATCTTAAAATTCGAGTGACGATAAAAGGTGAAAGTTATTAAACTGCTGTTGCATTTTAAGACTCCTAGGCACTTAAAATACGTTGAGGTCCCTTTATCAAAATGTACATTTTTGAATGTTGGTAATCTGACAAAAAAGATTCAACAAAAGTTGATTATTTTTCAATCAGTCAGAAATTGCCATATTTGGAACTATCACAATATTTTTATTCCTATTTCTTTAAAAAGATCTTCACTTTTTCGAGTAACGTAATGTTTAGGATTTTATAGCATCTCATTTAACGTCAAGATGAGTATAACAATAAACCGTAGCAAGAACGTGAACCATAAAATAAAATTTCTGGAAGATTTTGAAGACATCAGTTTTATGGAGCTCCTCCTTTTTCTGATAACCTGAATAAATGTTCTGATACGCAGCGCCGAATATAAGTCAAATTTCGTTTGAGGCAACGACTCAAACAGGGTACAAACGGTTAACTAACTTCTGCTTATCAGACGTTCCGCGCGGTCTCTCGTCGCTAATTCAGCAAACATTCGCATTAATGTTTGCAGATACACTTATGCGACCGCTTTTCTCTTAATCACAATTCCCAAAACAATCTCTACGGCTTCGTCAGAATAACCCTCCGGAGAGTTTCGCTCGTAAGGCGAATGATCTTTCGTACGGGAACAAAGAAATCATCCCTTGCTCTCACCTGAGGGCGAATGTACAGTCACATGCAATGTCAGCTTCTTCCGGGTACGGATTCATATGTGAACTTGTCAACTTTTGGATTCTCGAAATTGTGAATGATTGAGCTTCCGAATTTTTGAGTATTTGAATTTTAAAATCGTCAAAATTCAAGTACCTAGATCCCAAATTCCTAGGCACCTAATGGATCCAGAAGTTTCTACGTCAGAAAATTCTTAGACTATCAAGATGTCACCAAATTTCTAGATCGTTAATGCACTAGATTTTCATATTTCTAGATGCTTATATTCCTAGATTTCAATATCTCTTGATACCGATTTCTTTATATTCAAATATCCGTAGATTCTAACAATATTTGGTGATATCCCTAGATTCAAATATAGTTTGATACTGATATTTCTAGATTCAAATATCATTACTTTCCACTATTCCTTGGTACCGCTATCCTTCAATTTTAATATCCCTAGTCTTCAATATCCCTAACAATTGCAGTAACTTTAGATTCTATTATTCTTCGAAGTCGATACGTCTAGATCGTAAAATCTCTAGATTCGCAAATCGTAAAGTTCCCAAATACCTATATCTCCTAATACCTTCCCAGATTTCTCCGTCTCCAAATTCCAATATCCCAAAATCCCTAGATCCACAAATCCTCACCCACTCTTCATCAAATTTAAAAATTCCCATATTTGCAGATCTCCAAATCCCGAAATTTTTATCTCATCCCCAAATGATCGAATTCTGAAAATCCGTAAAACTCAACGAGTTAGAGTCCTGTTTCGTCGAGATCGTCATATTTTCCCTAGGTAGACTAGATTTGCTGCGGACTGTACCGTTCGCGAGGGTAAGAAAGCGCGGTAAGGTCAGAGAACGAGGAGAGAAACGGAAGGACGGTAGCAGGCGAACCGATGACACGAAACGAGAGAAAGCGGGAACGGGAGCAAGATGGCAGTCGAGAGAACGGCGAAAGGGGATAGAGAAAGAATGATAGTCCGGCGATAAGATGGAAGGAAAGAGAAGGAGAGCGAGAGGGCGACGTAGCGAGTTGGAGCGATGGGTTTCGTGGGGCGAGGAGAGCGAGAGGAGGGCGCTCGGCGAAGAGGTGGAGGTTCCGAATGGTTCAGTTGTAGCGGTACCGTGCTTCAGGTCGCACGTGTGTCTCCGTTTTCGCGTTGTTTCTCGCGTGTTGTCATTCGCGCGTGTACCCGTATCTCCGTCTCCGTTGCTCCCTCGCCGGTTTCGTCCCGGTTACCCCCCTCTCGAAGATGCTCCGACTCGCACGTGACGTCTGACCGAACACGCGGTTATTCCACTGGCACGTCGCTACCTCTTCGCCAACTTCGGTTCTCCACCTTCTGTTGCCGATGAACTTTCCGTGGTTCCAAGTTCGCCACGAATTCGTGACTCTCGTAACCTCGATCCGAAAACGACATCGTTCGGTAGCCGCGAGTGGCTTCACCGGTATCGACCGATACCATCGGATAATTACCGTGGAGCGAATGAATCAGTAACGTTGATCCGCTATCCAGAGGATTCTTGGTCAGCGAACGGGAGATAATCCTGGATCCACTAACGGAGTGACGCTGGTACATGCCCGGGATAATCTGGGATAAAGTATAAATAAATATCGGAAACTCCTCGAGAATAAACTGTTGTCGGTTAAATGACAGTCGCGAGAGTTTAGTGGAAGTTCGTATGATCGAGCGGGCTGATCGATGATAGGGGAACGTCGGGTGATCGATCGTCGGATGAGAAACGTGCGCGCCGTACGCGTGCCGGCTTCGCGATCGTGCCGGCGCGCCGGTGCACTCGCGAGAAAACTGAATTTAATGTTATGGTAATTGCGGATCGATCGTGGGACACGGATCCGTCTCCGTTACGATTTCCCGTGTTCGTGCATGCACGTAACGACCGGCATAAAAGGTCTACGAAGAGGGAGGAAAGGTAATTGAACTATCGTACGAGCTTCCCGCCGGAATTTCCAGGCAAATTAACCAGAGTTGAAACTCTTTCCACTCTCCGTTCGCGATAAAGGCTCCAAGTCGTTCCGGTAACCGACACGAATGGAGTTCCTCGTGCGAGCTTTTCGGAGGGATCCATAATAGAGGATCGATTGGTCGAGACTTCAAAGGCGAGCGTGCAAAGAGCGTCGCAAAGAAAAAGGGGTGAAAACCGCATACACGGCCGCACTGTTTGCGCTGACCCGAACCGATCCTCGCGAGAAACACGTGTTAATACATAGGACAGCCGTTTGGAGGTGATCAATCAGCGTGAACAGTCTCCACGGCGAAGAGGACATCCATCAAACGAACCAAGTAGTCGAACGATGTCTTTCGTTTTTAAACCGGCGAACGTGTTAACCGTTACCGACCGGAAGACGAATCGTATCGACGGGACGATCGTCCGAACAAACTTCGCGCGATCCATCCTTTCGAATGTCCGTCGTACAAACGATGTCCCGTAAATAAGAAAGCTTGAAACTCTACCGTTTCATCAGATCTCGAACAGCCCTTTAACCGTGCCATTTTATAAGGAAAGTGGATCGAGTCAAACGCGTAACGTATTCTCGGAAGCTGCATAGCACGTTCTTGCCAGAAATTTCGGTCGCGTACGTGACGAGAAAGATTTCGGAAACGAACTAGCTAAGCGAACCATCGGGGATCGTTGAGCCATAATCAACGCCGAGGTCACTGCTCGCGGCATTAATATTTGTGCTGGAAACCTTAACGATGCAACGAGCCACCTCTATGAAGGTGCGAAGGAAAAGAGAGTAACTAGGTCTGTTTACCTGAAACACCTAAAGATTTCTTGGAAACGTGATTAAACTCGTAACCGACAAACGACACTTCGGAGTCCGCGAGTTGGTAAATCGACTCCGGAAATCGTTGTGAATACGATGCGATTATCGATTAAATCGGAATACAACGGAAGATGGGTCTGTTCTGCATTCGTTGGACACGCGGTTGATTGAATTACAAATCGACGCGGAAGATCAACGAGGAAAAAACAAGGTAGGATGATTGTTCGAGATATGGCTGGGACTACTTAGACGGATGTAATTTAAAGAATCTCGGGATAAACGAGGCTGACGTGGGACGTCACGCGTCGCGAAAGTTTTCCGCGGGTGACGAACAAGGATGCTGGTAATCCAAGACCCTTCGCTGCAAATCAGCGCGGACGAAAGCAATTCCAGAAGATAAACAAGTTCAGTGGGAAGCACCGGATGTACTGATTGTCATTGGAGTTGATCAAACCTCGGAATAGTTTAATGGATGTGATATTCGCTTAACAGGCCAAACTCTTCAGCGAAAAACACCGGCTGCAAACAAATGCTGGCACAAGTGTTCCCCGGTGAAAGATAAGACAACCTAATAATAAACCAAAGCATATCGATTATCGAGCGACTCTTCAGCAACGCGCATTGATCGAAATTGAAAAGAAGACGAGGATAATTTTCTGATTACCGAACAACAACTGTGGTACAAATCGCGCGGCTAACGCTGCGAGGCGGACGTAAATCTATCATCAAACAGAAATTTGCTCTGTATAAAGAGAATACTCTCTCTGTACAGAGTTTCAAGCTGATCAACGTGATCGTGTTGTGGCTAAAATCCGTGGGATCTTCCGTCGCCCACGAGCGACTAATCCTCCGACAGCAAACATAATTCAAATCAAAGGACAAAGGTAAAAGATTGAATGAAACTCGCTACGTACACGGTCGGAATCCGTCAAACAAACCTAACTCCGGACAAACAGTTCCTGGCGGAACGAGCGCTTCAATCGACATGGCGTGTTTAGTAGCCCGGAATTAATCCGAGAAATATTTTCGAGGCGCGCTAACCCGTCGAGGAAAGGGAAGAAGTTAACGGCAAAGATAAACAGAGAGGGTGCGAAAGAGGGAGCCAACGGGAGGGAGCGAAACGAGAGATTCTCCGTGTCGTGGTGCAAGTGGGGGCCAGGTGGGTGTGATACAACGGCAATAATGAGTGTCGAATGCAACTTGTCACGAGGTCGCGATAAAAAGTTGTCGGTGACGAAGCTGTCTCGGTGGTCGTCGCGTAGCTAAGTGGACGGTGCGGGAATGGTGCGGAAGTAGGTTTCCTTTCTTCCGGCTTCCGCTGGAAAAAGTGACGTACAAGTGGCTTTACAAGAGGACGATGATGTCTAGACAAAGCAAAGACCCCGTGCAGAAGTGCCACTCGGACCCAGGTGCTGCGAGTACCGGCGGTACTCCTTGCAGCCCTGGTAAGCGAATTTCTCGCAGAATCGTGCCAGGCATTCAGACATCCTCCAACACACGCAAGTGTGTTCTCACCTTGGACGGGTACAGCTACGTGATCGGTGAGTACGAACCATGATAAGGGTCGAACTCTTCTATCGTTCGGTGATTCGAGTACGGCGGGAAAAAAAGAACGGAGGGGGTTGCTTATCTTCCATTTTCGATGCTGGTAGCGCGTGCGATGTTTTATCGCCGTTATATTGTACGGACAACAGCAACTTCCTAGGAAAAATATGGCAACCACTCGTCTATTTTCAAGGACTATTTGAAGAAAGTTTTCAAAACTTGAGGACTCCGGAATTTGGCAATGATACGGAAAACTGTTGCAAGTTTCCAAACTTTATTTAGCCCCGCAAGTTCGAAACTGTCCATATCAACTTTCGTCTATCGCAACTGGTTGCGCCAATATTTATCGATCTATTGTATCGTAGTTGCCTCGCGGTACTCGTGGGTCAACGTTGTGGGTCAACGAAACGATTATTCTTTTCCATTGCAGCGTTTCGTGTTATCGAACTCGTTCGTTGTCACTGAAGGATGCTTGTAATAATCAGGATCTCGGTGTACAAAGTACACGCGAGAACGACTCGTTATGGCGCACTTGACTCGTACGAGTAATTATTCTTTGCCGGGTAGCGAACGTGTTTGTAACTCCTACCGTGTCGTAAATTGTATTCGTGTGTATACGTAACCGGTGGCATTACCGCGCCGTGTCTCGTCTTTTATCCTAATTAAGCAGAACCTCGGAAGCGATGTCGCTGAAAAAAAAGAAGCTACGCGAGCTTAATTAATCGAGAGACACGTGAACGACTGTACAGAAGGCTGAAAACGCTTTTGAATTCCATGGAGCGCGTTTGCACATGGATTTCCATTGAATCGTAAGAAACACGCTCTGTTTGTTATCGTAGCGTGAGGAACTGTTTGATGAGTTTCGCAGTCATTATTGCTTCAAAGCAGGGAATGCGAATGTGTGATATCTATTTTGCTTTTCTTTATGGCCGAAAATGAACATATGTGAGATACGAGACAAAATGGATCATTTGAGATAAAGGGTGATTGACACCTTAATCTAGAACTCCATTTTAAACGATTTGATTTATTTAGTGAACTTGTATGTTACATTGAAAAAGTGAAAAATAATTTTAAGAGATAGGAGATATTATGTACAACTTATAATTTATTACTACTTACACATGGTAAATTTTGTAGTAATCTAACAATTCAAAATTTAATTCCAATTTTGTACAAGCCTCACTGTATTTTTATTTAAAACATTGAAAATATTAAAAACAAACCTTCACATCTATAAGTATAATGTAAGAGTAAATAAGTAAAATAAATGCATGTTGAAAAAGTAATATTTAATGTGTCATTTTTTCATGCAAAATTGACATCGCTTTTGCGACTGCATCAAAGGGCTACTCATGGATATTTTTTGCTGAATGTAAGCAAAAAGTGTAAGCTTGCTCAGGAATAATTTTAGGGAAAGCTACAGCTCCAAATGTATAAATTTATAAATTCACATATGAAACTTTACAATTTTTTAAATATGAAATTTTCAGTGTTTCCAAGTATCCAATTTTTTCAATTTAAAAATTTACTTCATTCTTTAATCTACAGCAAAGCCGTAGGATTTTGTGTCCCTACATTTTCTCTAAAGAAGTCAACTTCGTTTCACAGATTACAAAACCCCATATGATACCAAAAATAGATCCTCTAAAAATTTATTAATTTACTTTCTGTAAATTATACAATGCCGTGTTTTTGGAACCCTTCGAGCGCCCTCTGGTGTCCGCTCTGCACTGATTTGCTTAGGTGATTGCGGGATGTCAAACACGTAATTGATTTTCTTTTACAAAAGTCGCTCTTCTTGAAGCAAAATTTTTCAAAGACGCTCTGATTCATCGTCGAGCTGTTAATCCGTTTAGAGTTCATTTACATTGAACTTTGTTCGAAGCAAATCTATTTACGACCCAGCGACGTAGCCGCAGTAATTGCAGTGCTTGACAACGACCGACTGCGCGTTAAAAAATCGACGAGGAAACCCGAAGAAGGGTTGGAAGAAGGGAAACAAAAGAATAGGAACGTTTTTATCGCGTGCAACGTACCATGCGAGAGATTACGGAGGAATATTTTTAAACGCAAGAACATGCACGTTGCGCACGGAATTACGAAACGGAGTGATTTTATCATTTTCATGTGTAGCACGGTGAAAGAACCACCTTTTACACGGAGATTATGGAAATGGCTAGGATATTACCGCGTATTGTTTCATCCTCCAGGAGAATTAACCCCGTGTACAGTCGCGAGCAACGCACTCATCAAAGGCGGCGCGAAGAAACACTTATTCATTTCTGATCGGTGATTTTATGAAGTTTAAAATTTGAGGTAATTGAAGAATTTTGAGGTTTGGGGAATTTAGATAGTTAGTGAGTAGAATGTGGAATTTTTTTTATTTGAATATGTGGACGAGGATCTGAAAATTTGAGGAATTGGGGAATTTGGTGAATTTGGAAAAATTGGGAATTTGGGAATTTGGGGATTTGGGGAATTTGGAAAATTGGGGAATTGGGGAATTTAGAAAATTGGGGAATTGGGGAATTGGGGATTGGGGAGTTGTGGAATTTGGGGATTTGGGGAATTTAGAAAATTGGGGAATTGGGGATTGGGGGATTTGGGGAGTTGAGGAGTTGGGGAATTTGGGAATTTGGGGAATTGGGGGATTTGGGGATCTGGGGAGTTGAAGAGTTGGGGAATTTGGGAATTTGAAAACTTGAAAATTTGGGGAATTGGGGATTGGGGAATTTGGGAATTTGGAAATTTTGGAATTTAAGGATTTGGGGAATTTGGAAAATTGGGGAATTGGGGATTGGGGGATTTGGAAAATTGGGGGATTTGGGAATTTGGGGAATTTGGAAAATTGGGGAATCGTGGATTGGGAGATTTGGATAATTGGGGTGTTGGGGAATTTGGGGATTTGGAAATTTGGATAATTGGGGTGTTGGAGAATTTGGGGATTTGGAAATTTGAAAATCAGGAAACTTAAGAATATAGGAATTTGAGAATTTGAGAATTTGGGAATCTGGAATTTTGAAAATTGAGGAATTTTAGGAATTTGGAAAATTGGGGAATTTAGAGAATTAGTAAATAGAATATGGAAATTTTTGTATTTGAATATACAGGGTGTCCACGCCTAAGTGTGACAACGCGATATTTCATGAACTATTGATGACACGAAAAAGTGTTTATATGGAAATTGCAGGGTAAAAGGGGCCCTATGTTTTGGCATAAACGAATTTTTTATAATGTTATTAATGTAAAAGATATGATGGTGAAGTTTCGTTTTTTAAATGGAACTATATATTTTTTTTTCGATCACGCGATAGTGCTTTTCAAGACGAATTCATTAAGATCTAATGTATCTACCCGATTTTCAATAGTTTTCGAGATATAAAGCTTAGAAATTTACTGATTTTCAGCAGAGACGTCACGATTTGAGTAGTAAGTCATAAAAACGATCTTATTGTTGCGGTAAGTGCCGCATGTTTAACTCTACCTGCCGAAACCGATAGCCGCGGGTCTACGGTCGGAACGGCAAGTCCGAAGAGTAAGAAACGTGGAAAGAATTGTCCATTACGGTCTAAGTTTTCCGCATAAGGATGATGGACAATACTTTCCACGTTTCTTACTCTTCGGACTTGCCGTTCCGACCGTAGACCCGCGGCTATCAGTTTCGGCAGGCAGAGTCAAAAATCCGGCACTTACCGCAACAATAAGATCGTTTTTATGACTTACGACTCAAATCGTGACGTCTTTGCCGAAAATCAGTAAATTTCTAAGCGTTATATCTCGAAAACTATTAAAAATCGGGTAGGTACATTAAACCTTAATGAATTCGTCTTGAAAAGCATTATCGCGTGATCGAAAAAAAAATATATAGTTCCATTTAAAAAACGAAACTTCACCGTCATATCTTTTACATTAATAACATTATAAAAAATTCGTTTATGCCAAAACATAGAGCCCCTTTCACCCTGCAATTTCCATATAAACACTTTTTCGTGTCATCAATAGTTCATGAAATATCGCGCTGTCACACTTAGGCATGGACACCCTGTATGAACGATCTGAAAATTTAGGAAATTGGGTAATTTAGAAAATTAAAGAATTTGGAAGTTTGTGGAATTAAAATAATTAGTAAATAGAATGTGGAAATGTTTCCATTTGACTATGTGGACAAGGATCTAAAAATTTGGGAATTATGTGGATATCTGAAGTGTAACAAATGTTTAAACTCTCCTCTTTAGCCCTCGAGAGTTCTTACCCGAAAAATCCTTATCCAGCATTGCACTCGAGTGTACATCGCATTAATTTCACGAACAGAATGAATCGTGACCGCATTCAATTCTCCATTTTGTCGTCGAAGGTAATTCGTATTCCGGCCACGAGCGGTGTATACATGCCTGACATTTTTGCTTTATCATTGTTACGTGGTTCGTTGTTAACTCCTGCTACGTTCATTTGTCCATTCGTTCATCAACGACTTCGTACTTTTTTTCAAATCCGAATCAGTCGATAATGCGTGACAGTTCTGCCGTTATCAATCACGTATCCATCCTTGTCTGCCTATTGTCTTTAGTTTCTTCCGCGAGTTTTCCGAGGATTCGCTCGAGCTTGATGATCGACGTTTCTATTACCAAGGGAAGACAAATCGGGATCGTGTAAATTAAAGGGGATACTTGGTCATTGATGAAATGTGTTACACGCTGTTCATTATCGACGTATAAGGATTTATGGGTAAATTGAGACTTGGAGTTCTCTTGTAAAAGTACATGTGTATTGCAGACAGAAATTGTAGCTTTTATTATTAATTTTTATTGGGTTTAATAGAAAGTTTCCATGAACTTTTATTTATGTTCAATTCAACTGCTTATAAATTTTTACTAAAGTGCTTGTTTTCTTTGAAATTATATTTCATGCTTAATCTTGGGCAGTGTTTTAGTAATTGAAAAATAATTATTTGTACAGTATATAGACTTATTAATTTTTTAAATAGTATGTTAATAATGTATATGATTAATTATTTAAATAGTATATTAATAATATATATTATCAAAAAAGGTAGTCATAAACAATTTCAGTTTACTTTTTTCATATTCCTGATTAAACAGTCACAGTATATATTATAAATTATTGCACTTATTTAAAAATTGATAGAAATAAATAAATCTTTGTTAAATATTGTTTAAAACTCATTAACCCAAAATAGAAAAGTGCAATTGTTTCTGCAAATTTTTCATTAGTTATTTAAATAACTGTTGATTTCATACCCGGTTTCAATACCATGCATTATTGGAAGTCTCAACGAATAAACAAAGTGTTACGTTTGTCTTCGATATTTCAATGTTTTTTTGTCGACTTTGTTTATTGACCAACTCGTTTGATTCCCAGCGACCGATATAGCGGTTTATTATTTTTTCCCTTAAAGTCGCCTCTCCTTTTCGATTTTTTAACGTTTGATCCCTGACACACATTCGTGATTTCACTGTTTGGATTTTACACCGTCGCTGTTCACCTTGCTTCTATTTATTTCATTCGATATTGACAATACCATGGACATTAATAATTTAACGACATAGTTAAACGAACCTTTCGCATATAATTCTATTATATAATCTTCCGTAAGACATTTATAAAAACAAATGTAAAATTTTTTAAATAAAGTCTACGAAATGTAACATCCTAATGTTAAGTATGATCAGATTAATAGTATGATATAGTTAAGTATGATCAAATTAACATATTTTGCATATTTTTATTTCTAATTACGTCCAACAGAATTTTATCCATTATTACATCCGAGAGAAGTTCATGAAAGTGTAATCGTCCCTTTTCTCGCAGTCGCTAATCAGAACACGTTAGTACATTCTCACCTTCACAATTCACGGAAACTAATAGTTACGTCTTGTCAAGCTTAATCTAAAGCTTGCAAAGTTAACTTCAACTTGAATTGTTACCCTTTAGCGTAAGTTAACAGTTGGGATTAAACTAGCGTAACAGTTTAAGGAACTAAGTGCTATATTCTATTTAACTGACAATAAGTTTGATCTCGAATCTGTTCAACAGCATGAAGGAGATGATTCCTCGAACAAAGTTCGGACGAAGATTTGTTCATCATTTCTTGTTAAAATAAGAAGCATACAATGACACAGATGTTCTTTATCGAGTTTAAGTTGCAAGAAAAATAAGGTTACCACATAAAACTCCATGGATAAAATAGGTTAGAAATAAGCATCACAGATTTATGAGTCGTTTCAATTTTATGAACAAAACTATCAACTTATAGTAACTTTGTATTCGATGAAAAATTGCGAATAATTATTATAAAGTATTATTAACTGTGTTTAACCCGTGTAATATCATTTCCCACATGTGATGCACTCATGTTTGTACTGTGACAAATCTTACTCGAATTTTTAAAAGGCTAATTTGAAGTTTAAGTACATAATTTGCATAGTCAAGGATTGCTGAATATAAAATTGACAAAACACTACAACTTTTTTTCTCTGTTTTAATATTGTACCTGTGATTATTTAGTGCCGTCTGACGCACCTGACACAAATCATAAAGGAGCTAACACATCGCCACCCTGCAATAATGCAAAATCCTTTCAGGTATTATAGATAATTTTCATAACATTCAATTGTTATTTATATATTTAACAAAATTATTTATATTTTCCACCAAAATAATTTACGTAGAAATTCATACGTCATCCATACATGAATGATACAACACTCAAAGTATCAATACAAATAATTATAACAGTAAAGCTTATAAAGCAAGTAATTATTGCCGACGAGCGTGATCGAACAGTCGTTAAAGACCGCAGATATTCGCGAGCACGCAAAATTCAATATATTCAGAAGCTATTTAACTTGTTCATTAGATTTGCTTTTCAAACACTGCTAAAATCATAATTATAATTATGAATTCGGGGACTTTCTATCTTCCTCTCTTTGGTGCGTTAATGAGCAGAAACACCGATAGTTCTTCACTATACCTCGCGTTGGGACGTAGGTATTTGGGACGTAGGTATTCGGGACGTAGGTATTTGGGACGTAGGTATTCGGGACGTAGGTATTTGGGACGTAGGTATTCGGGACGTAGGTATTTGACACGTTGGTATTCGGGACATAGGTATTCGAGACATAGGTATTCGGGACATAGGTATTCGGCACGTAGGTATTCGGGACATAGGTATTCGTGACATAGGTATTCGGGACGTAGGTATTCGAGACATAGGTATTCGGGACATAGGAATACGGGACATAGGTATTCGGGACGTAGGTATTCGGGACATAGGTATTTGGGACGTAGGTATTCGGGACGTAGGTATTCGGGACATAGGTATTCGGAACGTAGGTATTTAACACGTTGGTATTCGGGACATAGGTATTCGAGACATAGGTATTCGGGACATAGGAATTCGGGACATAGGTATTTGGGACGTAGGTATTCGGGACATAGGTATTTGACACGTTGGTATTCGGGGCGTAGGTATTCGGGACATAGGTATTCGGGACATAGGTATTTTGGACATAGGTATTCGGGACATAGGTATTTAGGACGTAGGCATTCGGGACGTAGGTATTTGACACGTTGGCAATCGGGACGTAGGTAATTGGAACGTAGGTATTCGGGACGTAGGTACTTGACACGTTGGTATTCGGGACGTAGGTATTCGGGACATAGGTATTTAGGACATAGGTATTCGGGACATAGGTATTCGCTATTTAACTTGTTCATTAGATTTGCTTTTCAAATACTGCTAAAATCCTATTATAATTATGAATTCGGGGACTTTCTATCTTCCCCTCTGTGGTGCGTTAATGAGCAGAAACACCGATAGTTCTTCACTATACCACGCTTTGACCGAACAATATGTCTCCACAAAAGCGGATTTCACTTTCGTCGCGAAATCAATCATTCTGAGTCTGTATTAATAAACAGCGGAAAGGGTAGAATAAAATAGCAGAAGCTCCATTAACCTGACCTGCGTCTTCGTATTAACATAACTGAACGAATTTCCGAGAACTTCGGACAAAGGTATTGTAGCCAGTTTAAGCAAACGACTTAATGCGTCAGAGACGCTGCCTCGTTATGGGCTGTCATTTTCGAACAAAAGACGAGTCTTCAAATTAGTCGAATTATCGGTGTTTCACGAACTGACGTGATTTCCATGGATTTCGTTTTCAAGCTTGAATTAGTTCACAAGGGGCTTCTATAAACCATAAGACGACTCTCGACCGTTTTCACAAACGCCTCGACATCTCTCCTGAAGATGCTCTGCAAAAAACGGGAGAAATCTAGTTAGAGTACTTTTGCGAACAGAATTTGCCGAAGACCGTTTTGCGACAGTTTTAGAATTTACTGAAACCTTGTAGAAAACGGTGTGTGAAATTATGATGGGTTTGAAATTGTGGTGAAATATGGACGTGAACTGGGCTGTAGAAAATTCTGAAATCGGCCATATAAGTGGACGTTCTTCGATATGGTACTTTGTATTTCGTGGACTTTTAATGTTTTAATTTAGGAACTTCAAAATTTGTAAATCTGATAATTTTTTAATTTCATAGCTCCGAAGTTTGTAAATTTGAAATTATGAAAATTTGGGGATTTAAGGACTTGGAAGCTGGGGATTTGAGAAGTTATATATTCCTATATGTGGAGATTTGAGGAACATGTGAATTTGGGGAATTAGGGAGTTATGGTCTGCAAATTTAACGATGTAGGGAAGATTTATGAACTTGGATTTGAACACTTGAAAATTTGGGGATTTAGGAATGACAGAATGTGCAAAAGGGACTTAGGGATATAGGGAATTTAGGGATGTAAAAATTTGGAAATTTTAACATTTGAAAAGTCAAAGATTTTGGGGATGTTAGAATGTGCACATTTAGGGATTTATGGATATTGAGATTTAAGGACTTGAAAAATTAAGGGTCTGGGGGTTTATAAATTTGTAAAATAAATTTGAGAATTTTGGGATTCCGAAGCTTGAAATTTTTTAATTTGAAAATTTCAAAGTTTGTATATTAAGAAATTTTAAGTTTGAAATATTTGAATTCGAAAATTTTGTAGTTTGCATAATTCAAAACTTCAAAATTCGAAGTCTTCAGAGTTTGCAAATTAAAAAGTATGGATTTGGAATTGAATTAAAAAATTTTGATGTCTGTTTTATTAAAAATTTCCAAATTTTGTTCTACATGTAAAAATTTGTATATTTCAATTATTTAAAATTTTTAATTTTCTACATTTGAAAATTAAAATTACTGAAATCCCTATATCGGTCAACTTAAATTCCACATATGAAAATTACAAAACTTGCAAACTAAAAAATTTGAAAGTAAGAAAAAAAATGTCCGATAAACGATAAGAGATATAAAATTACCACTCGAGGGCATACGAATACCAAAGAAATTGGCGAGCAATTTATAGTTTTATCATAATATATGAAATGTCAAAATATTGTGAAAGATAGTAGTGCTTAAGTTTGAATTATTGCTTCGCTTAATTACAGTTCACACGAAGGAAAAAGAAAGTAAGAAGAACACGCGCGTGTGTAAAATTCACGAAGCAGTTCATTAAGGATTTCATAATACCAGTGATTATCACGCAATATATCGTGCTCTTATCGCGTTTGCAACGTCGTTAGAGTAAAAAAAATTTTCCTGGGTTTACGGTGAATCGATGGCGTTATATGAAAGTGACTGTCGTTGGGTAAACGCAAATGGCAAACATCGCATTTTGCGATTAAATAAAATTAACGACTCGTT
Organism: Megachile willughbiella; assembly: GCA_945859595.2. NCBI lineage: Eukaryota > Metazoa > Arthropoda > Insecta > Hymenoptera > Megachilidae > Megachile > Megachile willughbiella. Next base: position 12,579,236 of record OX243797.1, read on the forward strand.
ACTTGCCTACAAGGAAATTTGATTGCTCGCGAAAAAATGCAGTCGCGTGAACATTCCTCTGGGAAAATTGCTCAAACCCGTTTTCCAAAACAATTTTCCGATAATTGTCTGTTATCTGTTATTCGTTCGATAATCGAGAAAAGTGAAAATTATTTTTATCGTTTCTCGTATAACTTCTCAGCCTTTACTCTATGAAATAATACTGATATGATGCTACTAAATAATAATACTGCTATATTAAATAATAATAAATAATACTAATACGAATAGTACTAAAGAGTATCTCTTTTGCGATAAATATTATATAAAAAAATTTTCAAAATGACATTTATATTTCATTTAAGTTAAATTTAATCTAGTAAGTCATTTAGTTATATTTTGGCCTATAATATTGCTACATATTATGTAATATTTTCTTTCAACATAAAAGTCTAAAGAAACAGGTACATCTACGGAGCAGTTAATTTTTTAATTCAAACTTTGTCAGAAGAAATTCAAAAAGGTTTATAACGAAAGAAATTCTTTCAGTCACTTCATCATATAAAAAGTATACTAAAACGTACCAGCATAACTGTAATACCTGCGATAGCGACATTTATAATACTTAAGAATTTTCGAAACTTTTTCTTTCTTAATAATCTGACAAGGAGCTAAGAAATCACTTTCACTGTACATGTACTTTTTTCATGAGTCGCCATTTTGATGCTAAGGAAGAACATAACCTTAGCAAAACATAACAAAACAGAACATAACATTAACAAAATGTCAAGAAGAAATATTTAAAAAATGTAACGAAATTTCAGTAATATTTCTATGTTAAGTTTAACTAGTTTAATAAGTGCTAAAAGATTTGTTTCATACTACGTTCAGGAGAAAAATTTCCTGAGGGTGGGTTAATTTTTTAGTCGTCAAATGACTCCTTAATTAAATAACTTGGCAGCGTTTATGAGAGAATTTTTAAGGACCACGGAACGATGTGTTTCTTTGAAAAGAAGGGCCGTTGGGGTATTATGGAAACTCGTGAAAAAAATTACATAACCTCAAAGTGGTTCTGAAATTAGAACGATCGAAGTTTGCAAGTTCCAGGACCGTTGTCCTTAATTACTAAATTAAACTTGCACGCTCGACTAGTCCAGGCCACGAGTCCTGACAAACTTTCAGAGGTGCTATGATCTTCGACTTAGGTCCGATCATTTTTTAAATATAATATGATCATTAAATACTTTCGGATTTTATTACAAGGACATATTGTTTCTTTTAACGGATGAGCGTAATATAATTTGAACGCGTTTATTCCACTCGAGTTTTAATTAACTCTGTTAATTCAATACAGCTGAATACTTAAGAAGTAGGATACTATACTAAATAATAGTATTATTTCTTTTTAAATAGTATTATAGTATATTGATATCGTGTAGTCTTCGAAATTGTACAGATATATTTAAAAATGATTATTTACATATTTAAGTAACTATTACCTTAATTGTTATTTGAATTATTAAAGGTTCTGTGACTCAAGTAAAATTACCACCAAATTGCCTTAATTATTTTTTCAAATGTAAGAGATTATTTAATTATTACAGTAATGCGCTTAGAAATGATTATTCGTATACTGAAATAAAATGATCAAACTATTACCTCCATTTTTTATTCGATTATTTACTTGTTATTTGTTACTTGATTATTCAAATACATATATTTAAAAATTGCATCAAACATTCTTTAAAAAAAGTATGGACTTAAAAATAATTATTTTGATTTTTCAAATAAAATTACAATTAAATCATCGCCTTAATTATAACAATTAATACATCGCTACAAAAAAATTATTTAAATAACACCATATTTTATATAGCCAGTACATCACGAGTAAGGCAGACCATTTTGAAAAACGTTCACAAGTAGTGAAACAGATTTCTGTCCCTCGAAGGAGAAAACTCGAGATATAATATTTTCATGAAAACTCAGTTAGGAAGCTTTTTGATCGTGACCACGATCATTAAATTCTCTTCGCATACGTGACACGTGGACAATATCGCAGACTCGTGTAGACTCGTTGGTCATTTTACAACGTCTACTAAAATTTACCACCTTGAGCCAATGACGTCGTATCTCCCCTGCTCCTTTTCTGTTGTGATGTATAAAAACGTTGACAGCCTACCAAACACATTATAGCGGCCCCTTTTGCTCCTCGTCGCTGCTATAAAAACAGATGCTCTAAGTCATAGGTTCTTAAACCGTGGTCCGCGAAGCAATTTTGACATTAACTTTACATCCCCTAACTTTTATTCAAATAAATTATTTAATAACAATTCTAATGTAGTCAAGACTTTTTGTATTTGTTGCTTTACTAGAAATTTAGGATTAGAAGATTTTGGGATTTGAAATTGAAAGACTTGGAAATTCTGGTTTGGAAGATTCAGAAAGGCAAGTTGGCATTTCTAGAACTTGATAATTTCATAATTGTGGAACTTGGAAATTTAAAAATTTAGAAATTTGGAAATTTAAAAATACAGAAAATAAGAAATTTAAAAATGTATAAATATATAACCGAAAAAATTTGAGAACAAAAAAACTTGAAAATTTTTATCGCTAAAAATGTTTAATATTCCACCTAAATTTATTTTACCTAAATTACTCGTAAACTCTCTATTACATTACACAACTTGTAAATAACCTGTCGGAATATAGAAGTTCGATACCCAACTCTGTAGATAATTTCAACCGTATCGATACGATATTCTATCTCGACGTGGATTATCATCTGCACCTGAAAATGTTCACACTGGCGTTTCAAGGGCAGCTATCAATTTAGTCAGCAACGACTGTCGGATTAAATTGAAAGCAGCCGTTGTCTATAGACCGTCGTCTTGACCCCGGACGTTATCGTCGAACTCAATTTAGGGAGTTGATGTAGTCAAGTGAAACTATTCCGGCACAAATGTTAAGGCGATTAGTTTCTCTCATGTGCATTAAGGTACGTATCCGTTGAAGGAGCAAACAGTAGCAGTTTTGTTGTTGTCGTCTACTTCGTAGGTATTCGGGACGTAGGTATTCCAGATATAAGTATTCGGAACGTAGGTATTTGACATGTAGGTATTCGGAACGTAGGTATTCGGGACGTAGGTATTCGGGACGTAGGTATTCGGGACGTAGGTATTCGGGACGTAGGTATTCGGGACGTAGGTATTCGGGACGTAGGTATTCGGGACGTAGGTATTCGGGACGTAGGTATTCGGTACGTAGGTATTCGGGACATAGGTATTCGGGACGTAGGTATTCGGAACGTAGGTATTCGGGACGTAGGTATTCGGGACGTAGGTATTCGGGACGTAGGTATTTGACCCGTTGGCATTCGGGACGTAGGTATTCGAAATATAAGTATTCGGAACGTAGATATTCGGGACGTAGGTATTCGGGACGTCGGTATTCGGAACGTAGGTATTCGGTACGTAGGTGTGCGAAACGTAGGTATTTGACACGTGGGCATTCGGGATGTAGGTATTCGGAATATAGAGATTTAGGGTATGTGGATTCGAAATGTAGGGATTCTAGTCCTCGGTTTTCGGAATCTAGCGTTTCAGAATATAGAATTTCGCAATCTGTGGCCTCGGCATCCAGTGATTGAATATCTAGGATTCTCTAATTGAGAAATAAAGTTATCGAGGACCAAAGGATTTGAAATATGTCTTCAACGCCACCTTCATCAATGCAACCTACATAAAACGCAATTTCAATTTAATAAAAATACACAGATACACATTTTCATCAAAAGTACACTACAACCTACTACAAGATGGCGAATTATCTCATACTAATAATTAAAAGATTAAATACAAAGTCACAAAATTCAGCAAAATGAGGTTAACGTTTAAAATTGATCAAATACAAATAACAGATGGTTTCAATTTTTCCAACGCCCTCTCACGCGACACTCGATCGTATCACGTTCCATGGTGTCCATTTTCGCGGAAAAACGCAGGTGCATGATCACCGTTGTAACTTTTGATGTTTCGACGTTTGCAATTCGACGCTGCAGGGATAGCAATCAATTAATCACGCGTAGATATTAGATACGAGATCGAATTGGAAATTCCATCTAGTCACGATGAAATGACCCTCTACCTAGATTGTAGAAGGGCAGCACCGTTTCATTTCCTGGTTGCGCGATCGGCGCAATATTGGTGAATGTCGGACTCAAAAAGCGCTACGTTTCGTTCTAATAACCGAATAGAGCGATTGTTCGGTATAATTTCGTTGGTCTGTTCGCGGTTCTACGTTCGATCGGATATTTGCACGCTAATTCTGTTAGGGCGTCAGCCTGTAAGTCGGCGGTACCCAAATGGTGAATCAAAATGGAGTGCAGAGTACTTTAATCTTAAAGAGTAAAAGGGGATCGTGAGACACTTCTTATATCTCTGTAATTATGAATTTTAATATTCCTACATTCGTAAATTCTTATATTTATGAATTTTTACACTTCTATATTCCTAGACTTTTTGAGTGCGATTGCTTGCTATCGAGCTTTAGGTAGCATCCTTATTTCAAATAATAATTTAAAGAAATAATGACAGAATTATTATTTATTAATACTTACTATTCATTGTCATTCATTATTACTTGTTAGTATTTATTATTATTCATTATCATTCATTATTAATTATTACTATATATTATCATTCATTATTATTTATTATTATTGTAGAAATTATTATAAAGCTCTTGTTGAAATTTATATTAACTTTTGCCGAGGTAAAAATAAATTGTATAAGCTAATTCTGACATCCCCTATTAATTTTTCTTACTTCAGTTTCAGTTAAAAAATAACTGTAATAGTATTATTAAAGACGATCAACTAACAAACTGTCTTCTGCAATTTCGAATGGATGAAATGTAGGATTATTGAATTTTACAGGAAAAACCAAGACGTGCCTATATAATTTTCATCATGTACTCTCTTTACCTTCAATTATCGTTCGGGTTAAACACCGAGATCGAATGACCGATTTAAGCTCGCCTCAAATTTCATTAACACCTCTCTAACAGCTAGGTAATTGCAATTACCTCCATCAAAAGCAGATGATGCGAAACTTGAGCGATGGAAAAAAAAATTTCGTTTCAGCGAATCGTTTGCACGAACCGTGCAAATTGATTACTTTCGTTTCGCAGATTATAGGTTCTCGATATCGTGTCTTTAACCATGAAATTTATTGATCAAAGCATTCTCGACGATATTAATTTCGCGAAATGAAAGAAGATTGATATGATCGTTGCAAATATCTTTCACTTTCAAGTGTCTGCAGATGCAACTCTTTTTCGGTAACGTATTATTATGTGCAGAGATTTGCAAGGTGTACGTCCCGATTCATTGGCGAGACACGAGAAAATTGTAGACTTGTCATAATTCATTTTTTTCTAAATATATAATATTTAAAATTTGGAAATTTTGGAATTGCGACATTTTAGAGTTTGAGAATTTTGAAATTTTAGGAATTTGGGAATTTCGAGATTTTCAGAATTTGTTAATTCTGGAATTCTGGAGTTTCCGAATTTTGGAATTCTGAAATTTTGGATTTCTGCAATTTCGGAATTTTAGGATCTTGGAATTTTGGAATTCTGGAATTTTGGAATCTTGGAATTTTGGAATTTTGGAATTTTGGAATTTTGGAATTTTGGAATTGTGGAATTGTGGAATTATGGAATTTCAGAATTTCGGTATTTTAGAATTCTGGAATTTTGGAATCTTGGAATTGTGGAATTGTGGAATTTCGGAATTGCGGAATTTTTGAATTTTTGAATTTTGGAATTCTGGAATTGTGGAATTGTGGAATTGTGGAATTGTGGAATTGTGGAATTGTGGAATTGTGGAATTGTGGAATTGTGGAATTTTGGAATTTTGGAATTCTGGAAATTTTGAATTCTGACATTCTGGAATTCTGGAATTCTGGAATTTTGGAATGTTAAAATTGTAGGATACAGAATTTTTTAATATTAGATTTTTCAAATTAATTCTTAATGAAAGATTTGTTAAAATCGTCATCCTCATTATCATACCCAAATCTTCCTCGAAATACTACATTTTTCAAATAGAATTTTCTCAAAAACACAATCCTCTACATAATACTATATTTGTTTCCATTTTCAATTTAGTTTTAAATACAGATTCATGTCTTTAAGTGTACAATCTTGTATGACCTTATCTTTTGCAGATATATTACATAGTAATAAATAGTAATTCTAATTGCAAAATTATCAGTAAAAAGCGTATGCATTAATTTCTTATGCGTTAGGAAAAAATTATACATTACAGAATTTTTACTTGCTAAGTTCTTAAATTATTCTATTATACCGTAATTGTACTGATAACTTCATCCTGCAATTTATTATCGCTTACGTTATTCCCAAGTCCTACACGCGGTATTTTCCTGATTAGAATTTTCTATAATTAGCATAATGTTTCGCTAATGCCGTCGACTTCTATTAGCATTCTGTTCCTGTATTCGTTACGTAAAATCATTTTAATTTTTAAATCTATGCATCACTTGCGTGTGGTTTTTTAAAGCAGTTGTAAAACACAGTAGTATAAAATTTCTGTATAATTCAACTGGATGTAAATAACAGGAACGTATAAACTGTACTTATATTAATATTAGTGTATCACTAATAGTACTAATTTTGACGAGTTCCATAGAAAATATGAAATGGGGTTCTACAATGCAAATACTGCATTTAAAATAATATTTAAATAACGCATGCACATAACGTATACGCAAGAAAATATTTGCTCGATGCTCATCTGTAATTACAATTATAAGGAATGCTATTCTCAATTATCCTGAAATTATTTTCTTGGAAAGAATTATAGTTAGACTAGCTGGTCCATCCACTGCGCAACAAAAATAAATATCGCAAGGTTCAGTAAGAGAATAAGATATTCAATTCGCGTGTTTCATTTTTGAAGAAGAGATATCAATAATTAGATTTACTTTTTGCAATGATTGGAATATTAAAAAATTGTCTAAATTAGAATATTAGAACTGGTGAAATTTCACGGCCAATTTTTGAAGTCTGAATAACTTGTAACTATCGCAGGCTCTTTGATAAACTATATTCTTTGCGCGTTTGTCGTAACGGAGAATGTGCAACCCGTCCGGTGAACGCACGTGAAATTGTGGTTAAGGTGACTTGTGGTACTTCTTCAATTTTGATCACCACAAAACTTGTCCTAAAACCATCTACAGTATCTCTGTGCAAAATTTCAGGAAATATTCAGTAGTTGCGTGATGACACGACATACAAATTGAACTCAGATTTATATATTTTGCTTTATGATCAGGAATTGGTTCTTCAATAAGAATAATTATTCGAGTAGATAGATGTATCATGAGTTATTTTAGCAAGTACAATTTCGGAAATAAAACTTAATGAAGAGAATGTTTGCCAGATCATTTGAAATCGTATCAAGAATATGGTTGCCATCACGCTACAGAGCATATTTATGGCGGTAAATTTAAACTGTCTAAATGTCCGCTCCACTAACTCGTAAACCTAACCGCGCAGAAAATGACGACGAATATCATCTCTAAGATCGCCGTGGTTTCGGACAGTAATAAAGAAGTTTGAAACATCAACCCTCAACCCTCAGGTTCTCCTGTCATCAATATTTCAGCCTCGTTTCGAGAGTGGCTACGCGTAAGCCATCGATTTTTCACTATATCTTGATCCTTGCGTGAAGAGCTTTCTGTTTCGACTCCTCACCATTGCGAGAGAATTATGGTGTAGTTTCTACATGGAGAATTTATTTGACCAAAATTCCCACGTGTAATTTACAATTATGTTTCACTTTAGGAGCTATTTGCTACACGCCCTTGAAATGCAATTTGTATTTAATTAATTTAAATTTAACAAGCCATTTGTGCGAATGAGCTCGTTTCAGCGAATGATTTATAAGCTTGATAATAATGGACAATTCACTTTAGTAATTATTTCTAAATTCCATTCGGTGAAAATTAATTAAGCAAGAGTTAAACTATGTACCTATTTAGCGCCCTGATGATATATGTAAGTTTTAAATTTTAAAGTGGGTTAATTTGTAAATTTGTAGATGATAGGGGAGTTTGAGAATTTGACAGTTTCGAAATTTGGGGATTTAGAAATTTGAAAATATGAAAATATAGAAATTTGGCAGTTGTACAATTTATGAATCTAGGAATTTGAGGAATAACAACAAAAATTTAATATGGGAAATTTAGAAATTTATTTGGAAATTTGGGAATTAAAGAAATTCGAGAAGATTTAAAAACTTGAAGATTTCAAGACACAGAAATTCAATAATCTGATAATTCCATAATTTACTAAATTACAAAATTAAGAAAGTGAAACACCTGTACTTTTAAAAATTGAAAAATTCGAACATCTGTACAGTTCCAAATTAAAAAATTCGAACATGTGTAAACATCACAGCCGAAAAATTGACACATTTGCAAATGTAAAAATGGAAAAATTCGAACATCTGTATATTTCGACATTGAAAAACGCGAACATCTGTGAATTTCAAAATTGAAAAATAGGAACATCTGTAAATTTAAATGTTGTCACCTTCGCACACTCCCACCTAAAGGAATTCAGCGCTGCATCGGAACGTACCGAAGGCTACTCGATATTCGAACACGTGAAATATCGTCGAAGAAAATTTCGAATGTTGTTTCTGTCTCGATCAGAAATTCAATCTGCTCGAACACCTTTCGCCCGACGATTTTTCTTGCATCGCTTCGTGTCGCGGCGTTAAAGCGCGTTCTACTAATACGACGAAGAAAGAAGGAATTTAGTAAGCTTCTGTGAGAACGCGAGCGACATTCTCAATACCTGAAAATACATTGTAAAGCTGGTCTTTTTTCATTGAAGCCTTGGTCGAAGTGGCAGCCATGAGTGTCCTAAAGAACACGTGCATTCACAGAGGCAACGTTGTACCGAAGAAGATTACACGACTGCCTTTTCCTCCAACTTCCACCATTCTATAGGATTCCTTCTTCTCGGTTTCCGTCTTTCTACACAGCTCCACTTTTTTACCGGCTTCTTCTCTCGACACCTCAATCCACACAAGAGAAATAGAACGTTACTCGATGTAGGCTGAGTTTCTTAACACCTGAACGGTGCTGTACGGTGCTAGGGTTTAGAGTCAGGTAACAACAAGTCATTGTTTGTGTCGTTTCAAATTTTTCAGTGTGAGGTTATGGGGATAAACTATTTGAGAATTTGGAAATTTGGGGATTTGGGGATTTGGGAATTTGGGGATTTGGGAATTTTGGAATTTGGGAATTTGGGGATTTGGGGAACTCGAGGTTTGGGAATTATGAATTTGGGGATTTGGAGATTTGGGAATTTGGGGATTTCGGGATTTGGGATTTGGGATTTGGGAATTTGGGAATTATGAATTTGGGGATATGGGGATTTGGGGATTTGGGGATTTGAGGATTTGGGGATTTGCAAATTATGAATTTGGGGATATGGTGATATGGGGATTTGGGGATTTGGAAATTTGGGAATTATGAATTTGGGGATATAGGGATTTGAGAATTTCGGAATTTGAAAATTTGGGAATTGGAGGATTTGGGAATTTTGGGATTTCGGGATTTCGGGATTTGGGAATTTGGAAATTATAAATTTGGGGATTTGGGGATATGGGAATATGGGGATTTGGGGATTTGGGAATTTGGGAATTTGGGAATTATGAATTTGGTGATATGGGGATTTGGGGATTTGAGAATTTCGGAATTTGAAAATTTGGGAATTTGGTAATTAGGAAATAGGGATTTCGGAATATGGGAATTTGAGATATAGGGAACTTGGGAAATAGGCATTTGGGATATAGGGATATGGAGATATATAGATATAGAGACATTGGGATTTGTGTATTTGTGAACTTGGAAATGTGGAAACTTGAATATTTGAGGATTTGGGAAATTTTAGAATACTCAGATTTGGAAATATGAAATTTTCGGGTTTGACAATTTGAAAATTTAAAATCTTAGAAGTTTGAGAAATTTGGAAATTTTAAGTTTTTTGAATTTGTGAAATTTAGGGATGTTTAAATTTAGATATGTGAATCTTTAGGCCTAAACACTTTACGAATTTGGAAACTATGAAATTGGAGAACATGAAAATCTAGAAATTTAAGAAGATATGTATTTGGAAATTTGGAAACATGGCGATTTTAGGATTTGTGAAATTTAGTGATGTTCAGATTTAGAAACGTGAATCTTCATGACCAATTCCATAATTCAGAAAGGCAAGAATTTTGGAATTCGTGAAGAAGAAACAATCCGATGAGGTGTGAAGGTGTCGATTTGTGTGGTCTAGACCGAGAACAGCTTGTATGTGGTCCTCATCGATGGAATTCGATCACTTGACCCCGATTCGAATCGAACTGCATTCGTTGGCTCAGCAAAAGGAACATTTACGTACGACAGGTGTTTTCGGTTCGATGGCTCTTCGTTGTTGCAAGAATAACACGACCATCAATTCATCGATGTCCATTGTGACGAGATAGCACCGATGTATTCGTCCATTCTCGCGTTTCGACAGTTAATTGGATAATATCGAATGATGCGAGTCCCGTCGTCAGGAATCTCGCGCCATTTCGCCACTCGGCATGACGGACAATGCAAACAATGTCGGCTTGTCACTGACCTTCGAACCATTTCGAATTGTCGCCATTCTGTTAATGTCCGACGTTATGCAATTTGGTGTTTTCGATCGTTCCGTATCGACGGTCAGGTACACACTGTCTGTTTAAAATAAAACTTCGTGATGAAACCTGATTACCCGAAACAGTTTCCGAGAAGGAGGAGAAAAGATTTTTACGATGCGTTTTAATTATATTCACGGCGTTTCGGCTCTCGTTGTTTACGGCATGACATCACGTAAAGGAGACTGTTTTGAGCGCGCTTCTTTTCGTCGAGGTAATTTTTATGGATCGAGCATGTTTTCAACTACAAATTATACTTTCTTTATCACCGTCCATTTTCGAGAGAATTCGTGGAATGAAATTTCATATTTGGAACGGATTTCGTAAAAATATTTACTTTTTACTATTTTGACGTAGAAAGTTCATAAACTAATTCACTAATTCGAAGATTTAAAAATTTAAAAATTAATTATACATCCTATAAATTTATAAACACTGAGACTTTCAAATTTGCAAACTTACGTTTTTAAAAATTCAATAATCTAACAAAGTTTATCATTTGCAAATTTAAGAAGTCCTCGAACTCATATATATATTGAATATATAATAATTAAATGAAATATATATTGAAAGAAAGAAATAATTTCTGCATCATTTGCAGCATACAGCGCCATGAACGTCCACAAAAATGTCTACGTACGAAATAAGATAATTTCTCGAAAAGAATAATTAAAAACGAAGCAATATTGCATCATAACGGGCAAAGAGAACGAATGCACCGAAATTAATAACGAATGTACCATAACCGGTAACGAAGTACCAACATTTAAAAATGAATGAATTCACGTTCTCGCGAAGCAACATATGTAGTCTCATCAGTTTCGTTGGATTTTTCCCCTAACGTGATTACGATGATGCATTTAGTCTGCAGACCGGCCTGAATTTTCACAGAGACTTCGACAACAAGCTTCCGATCGATCGCGATGCTTTCACGTGCGGTTACATCCGCTTCCTTTATGAGCATACATTGTCGAAGACGAATGGCGTGGTTTTCTCGACACGAGAGAAAGATACGCGTAATTCGGCGACGCTGGACTTTTGGGCGCCACGCCATTGAAAAATATGTACAATCGAGAGCAAATCTTCCTGAGAAAAATATTGTAACTGGGGAGTGTTAAAAATAGCACATGACATTGTTATAACGTTGTTATGTTATATTGATACAATATAACAATAACAATATACTATTAGATATTAGTATATTATTGTATACTATTTCCAACATTACTTACCCTGTTAAATTTTCTTCAATGTTACATACTTTATTTATGTTGATATTGATTATGGACAATATTATATACAATTATATAACAATTTTATATACAATTATATACAATACACTAGATAACATAATTTAACATTATATTACATAAAAATCTAACAATCTAAAAATCTGAAAATGTGTAAATCTCAGAATCTAAAAATTTGAAAACTAGCAAACTTACAAATTTGAAAATTTGCAAACTTTAATCTTGAAAAATTCAAAACCAGAAAATTTATCGCAATTCTGAGACATTATGACAAATATTGGATTTTACAATCCTAAAGCTTTCGATCTATAAAATTTCGTAGATATCTTAAAACTTTTAAATCTCTCAGGTATCCCCGACTATACACATTATAATTAGAATCTATAGGATCGTTCACATGTGTGACGATATTATATGATAATATCATGTGTGATGATATCATATGGCAAGAGTTGAAACGAGTCTCAGTTCACCTTTCTTTTTTCTGCCACCGTGAACGAAAGTTGCTACGTCAAGAACAACGTGGAGAGCTTGAAAAATTGGTTCGAGTGAGTTAAACTAGCAACGAGAGACCCGGGGCTGCGATTGACCAGCAAAACGAACATCTCGTCGAGGAACGACTAAACTTGGAAACGAATACTACGTGCGCCGCATTGTTCGTGCCGCATCGGGATTTGTTCTTTTACGATTCTCGCAAAGCGGTTACCTCCGTTTCGACTTTTTTTTTCGACTTTCCTCGAAAACGTCGCGAAGCAGATCCGCCTTGTGCCATACCGTAGATCGTTTTAGAATCAAACCAAATTCTTGTCTTTGCTTCGAATAAGACATTCAGCGTAACAGCTATTTTTCAAATTCATGGAAAACATTGTCGGAATCAGACTCATTTAAATGGAAGCGGGTTGTTATCTGTCGGGTGTTTATATGCACGAAATTTTTCGAGTGACACGATCAAATATTATTTGATATTATTCTTAGTTCGAATATTAGTTTTAATTGTTATGATTGTTGAAAATTAGTGTGATGGATGGTGGTGTTGATGATTAGTAGAAATTAGGTTTTATTATAAATAATGATTATAGGAACTTTGTGGATGGTTGATTTTGTGGGTGTTTTGGAAATTTTGGAATTTGAGAACTTCGGTATTTTCAGATGGAATTCGAGAATTTATTAAATTGAATTAAATTTCCAAATTTAAAAATTTTTGAACTCTCGAGTTCCCAAATTCTTAAATTGCAAATCCCTAAATTCTCAAATCCCAGGTGTTTCGAAAATTTCCAAATTTCCAAATTCCCTAACTCCTAAATAACATTCCCAATTCTCTAATTCTACATTTTTAAATTTGTGAAATTATCAATTCCCCAAATTCCCAAATCCCTGAATCCTGCAATCTCCAAAAGTTTTGGAAATTCAAATATTTCAAATTCCCTAACTTCTAAATTTCTAAATTTCTAAATTTCCAAAACTATCCCCCAAATTCCCAAATCCCTAAATTCTCAAATCTCCAGAAGTTGTGGAAATTTAAAAATTTCCAAATTCCCTACTTCCTAAATCTCCAAATTCCCAAATTCTAAATATCTAAATTTCCAAAACTATCCCCCAAATTCCCAAATCCCTAAATTTTCAAATCTCCAGAAGTTTTACAAATTTTGAAATTTTGAAATTCCCTAACTTCCAAATCTCCAAATTCCATAATTCCAAATTCGAAATTTCTAAACGCCCAAAACTATAAAACCCCCAAATCTGCAATCTCCAGAAGTTTGGGAAATTAAAAAATTTCCAAATTCCCTACCTCCTTTGTCATCAAATTTCCCTGTTCCCTAAAAATTTTCAAATCTCCAAATTTACAAACGTTCAACTGTAAAATAATAAAAACGAAAAGGCTAGCAATTGCATCGCAAACATCGAACGCGTTCCATCCTCCTCTTCCTCGATGCGATGACAGAAACGTTATACCTGCACCGCGATTAAATTAGGTGTTCCAAGAATGTTCGTATCCTGCAATTCATCAGCTGCTGGAGAATTTGAATAAAAGCCAACCGCGGAAAATTATGCTGCTAGGATCGTCGGTGATAAATCATCGATTTATCGCAATAATCCGTTCCAAACATTCCCCATTCAGACCGTGTCGATGCATCAGAGCGAATGCATAATTCATGTTTTGAGAGCAGCCTACTGATCGTATGGTTCAAAGAAAATCAACACGCCTCAGGTTCATCGCTTGTTTTCTTCCTCCCTTGTTTTTTTTCATTTGTTCTTCCTGGTAATTTTTCACTCGTTTTTATCGCGACTGATCCTCCAGCAAAGAAGTTTCGCAGATCACTTCCGACTGTTTTTATTTACCGCGGGTTTTAAAGTGGGTTGAAAACCCGGTTACGGTGCGGGCACCTGGAGGAACCAGTGACCCATGCTCTCGATGATTTACAGAGAGCAGGTTAACCAGCTCCTGAGAGGATTGGTAATGATAAAATGAGTTCTAGTTAAGCTTCGGGTGATGCAATTTGTGTAATTAACCTATTTCATCGTTTTCTAAGTTGCTTATTGATTTAACGAGCACGGCAGAACACCTCTTTTTAAGGAAAAATTTCTTTGTGAGCATATTTTAGTTTCATCGAAATTTAAATGTTTCATGTTTAAGTATAATTTGAATTTGTAATATTTAAACGTCGACATTTAATGAAGTCAGTGGAAATTGTGAGCAATTTTCCCACGGCGTTAATCTTCCTTTTTATTAACCCGAAGCGTGAATGCAAATTTGATGCTACTTACAAGATAATTATGATGTGATATTATTATTTAATGGAATTTTATGTTGACAAGAGTTCACAAAGTTTTCAACGTTGTTGTTTACGTAACACTTTCACGAGAACGTATTTCAAGAAATTTACAAGTCCGTTGCATGTACTTTGTAATTACTATACGATATTACGTAATTCGGGTAGTTTAGCTGATTTTTGTCAACAAATTTTCTCTTCTAAAGACTGGAACACCGATCGTTGCGTAATTAACGATCATAGAAATCGACTGCTTTAAATCACGTTTATAGGCTTGAACACGTTTTATTTGAAATGCAATGAAAAACAGTAATTTGATCCTATGAATTTTAACTGGACATTTCTATTTTAGAGGTAACATAGCAAAAACTGTTTAATTTCGTGTGAAATTAAAAAAAGTTATTTTCAAATAAGTCTTCATTGTCTATTACCTTATTTGATTCAATTTATCTTTTTTATAAATGTATACGTAAATATAGATAGAAGATGCTTGGTTATGTCCTTAATGATAAGACAATCTTGAACCAATATTTATATCGATTCAATATATTCGATATATTTTATATTTTATTCTTTTACATATTTTATCGTATATATTTTATTCGATGTAAACTGAATTTTAAAACGAGCACAAATTTTGTATATCAAGAATTAGTAGAAATAAAGATGAAACGCATAGTGCCCTTTTTCTATATTATTGCTCTACTATTGACACGTGACTGTCATGGCGGTTCGATGGCAGGCCGCTCCACCTCAAACGAAATATATTGAAATAATTAAAAAAACGAAAGAAAAGCGAACAAATTATGACAGAATTACCATTGCAATAATGGCATAAGATAAAAACTTGAAACTTTAAATACAATAATTAACTATTCATGTACCTATTTCATGACTAAAGTTTCAACAGATCATGCTACGTCCGCCATTTCTGTTGTGTCACTAAACAAACAACACTAATTACTTCTATATATAAATAAATAAGTTCTTATTTTAAAAGGAGAATTTTCATGAAATTTACCATTTATTACAAACACGAAATTGTCTTGAATCTTCGGTGAATTGAAACTTAGTATTTATTGATATCAATGGCATATTCTTTTTAGTATAATTCTTGAATTAGTTCGTTTCGTATGATTTTCAGATTTATTTTAGTTTAAATGTCGACTATTCGTTGCGTTGCTCTGAACATAACCAGTGCTTTGTTGTTGTTTTCACGCTCGAATTCACGATTCAGGCTGCGATGTTTTCCAGCCAGAAACACGGGACACGGAGAAATTTTACGTGATATTAATTACGCGCCAACGTAATTAAGTTATTGATTAATCTCACCGTGCACCTTCTCGTAGAGTAAATCAAGTTGCGGATGAATTTCGCTTGAGAACACGAAGGGTTGTTAATCGCGTGTTTGCAGCCGAATTTTGGAGCGTCTCTTGCTGTGAACGTTTTAAAAAGTTGTCAAATATTCAGGTGCATGTCTACGAATTAATTAAATATTCCCATTTTAACACATTTTATACCCTGAAGACTCGCAAGTACTTTTAATCTCTTAAATTAATTTAAGAGAATCATAATATTGACTGTAGTAAATTAAATAACAGAAAGGTGGAAATAATTTTTCTTTGAAATTAGAGCAATTTTCAAATTACAAAACTTTGCAACTTTGTGACATTGGAGTTTTTAGATTTTGATGATTTAATAGGAACTTCGGATATTGGAATCTTTGGATTCATGAGTTTGACAGTTTTGGAATTTTTGAACTTTGAGATTACATGTACAGCCCCGATCGTGGCAATATAACGGGAACCAACTGTAATTATCTGCACAACAAGGTTGCAAGTACGTTAACATGTCACGAAGTTCTGCAAGCACATCAAACCGCCAATCTTCGGTGTGGTGTGCCGGTAACAGCTATCAATTCCTGGAATTTACCATCCACAATTCGAGGAATGCGGTAGCTAGTTGTCCTTAAAAGGAGACTCTCGCATTAGTCAGCCGAAAGAGCAGATAAAAATTTCTTCGAGCAATTGTGTTCTCGAACTTTCACTGAATCAATGTTTTCGGGTGAAAGTATGGCCATTAAATTCGAACCTTGAAACTGTTGGCCGCTTATGTGTACACGCTAATATTTGAATCACACCTGCTACACAAAAATCGAGCAAGCTGAAAATTTATTAAATTTTGCGAATATTATTGTTATTCATAGTACATTACCGACGTTAATCGATTTTATTGTTAAAATGAAAATAAAAATATTTAACAAATAAAAAACTTATAAGCTGGAGTTAGCTGGTAAATTATAGCGTGAAAATATGAACATAAATATTTAAAAGCAATAAAAATAAAAATAGATGTATTTGTTAAACATATTGTTACAATGGAAGTAAAAATATTTAACTAATAAAAAGTTAAAAGAACCTTAAACTAGTTAATGAATTGTGTGTCGCCTTGAATGAGGATCTCAGATTTTATTAATTCAAACAAATCAGTTAAGATACCATAAACCAGTTTGTAAAGTACGAACCGTTCTGTATATTTTTTTCCCAAGCTCTTTAATTTTCCAAGTAAATTTAACAACAAACAAAAAAGCTGCAGATAAATGTAATCTAATTTTAAAGGGAGCATAATTGAATGTCAACGGTAAACGGAGAAAAGAAAATACTAATGGCAACTTCACCTTTTAAACGAAATAATATATTTTCTTCTTCTTTGTTCTTAACGAACTTCTTCAAGACAGATACAATATACACTGGAAGATCCTTTAATATCTTTGTACTCCATTTTCTGTTTTATTGAAATGTTTAATTAGGTTAAAAACGAGGGATGTTGTAGGAAAATAATAAGTCACGACATATGCATTATTAAATCCGATTATTTTTATTTCTTAAAACAACTTTCTTAATTGTACGCGTATCGCAATAAATAATAATCGATAAAGCGCTTTATATCAAATATTTTTCATAACAGTCAACATTTTTATCGATCGTCTATGGTTTGACTAACACCGTAGGAACTCCACGATTTCTTTCCGTGTATGTATCGGTGTTTTCACACGATGGATACACATTACGCGTTAAAAATCACATTGTACAGTTGACAGGTTATAAGTTAAGTTAACAATTAAATACCAAAGTTTTCCTTACGAACGGAAAAATGAAGCAAGCGCGGCCAGTACAACCATCAGCAAAGAACAACTGGTCACACTCGCTCCAGAACGCAATAATAAGGCCGCCTCCGCAGGAATGGACACTTTTGAGAATGAGTAAGTTGTGCTGAAACACAAAAATACAAATTGTTATAACAATTCGTTCATACCAACAATTTCGTGCCGTGTGTCACAACAATATTTCTTTCTTAAACATCCTTCCACGAGGTCGCCGAAATTTTGAAGTTTGTTACTTTTAAAGTTTCAAATGTTGGCAGTTAAAATTTTGGGATATTTGAATTTTTGAATTTTAGAACTTTAGGACTATAGAATTTTGGAATTTTGAACCTTTGGGACTCTTGAATTTTTTAGTAACATAGATATTTGTGGTTTTGGAACTTTAGGATTTTTTATATTTGGGATTTAAGAATTTTGGAATTCGACTTCCTGAGCATTTGAACTTTAAGACATAAGAATTTTGAAAATTTTTAATTTTTCAATTAAGAATTTGTGTCTTGCCGTAGCACAATCATCATATCTTAAACTTCGCGATTAGAATTTAATCCATTCCGTTTACTTACCTTCTCTTAATTCCGGAGTTGCTGCTACTCAAAACCACTTGACCAGTTGGGTGGCTTTTTGGCATCAGGTTTTCCAAATTAACCGAAACCGGCTGAGATGCAAAATTCAATAGAAGTGCCGCTGCATCATCGCTTTTGTTTCGTATTACAGCCAATACATTGTTTTCCAAAACGACTGTACGCAAATCACCGTTTTTCAGTAGCTCAGACTTTCTCAGATTTGTCAATGCTGTGTAATGTTTGTAAGGAGAGTTGTCAGTTGTTTTCTGTTTCTTCAAGTTCAGAGTTTTGTAGTTGGTGTTAACAGGCAGCCACGGTTTAGAAGAATTAGTGAAACCTGCGATCAAATTTAATTATAGACAATACATGTACCATTTTATATGCTAATGGACATGTCTTGGAGCAAGAGACACAATAGTCTTTTTACTGATCTAGATTTGATACTTTGTTTTTACGAATTGCACATATTCCATTTTCTTTGCTTTCTATTTACAAGATAATTCAAATAACTGACATAATGTATATGCCTGTTACTAATGTTTGGTGTTAGTAATTATGAATTTGTCCACTCCTTTTATAAAAGTATTATGTCTCAGTTCCACTCGCACGCTTATCTACGCAAGCGTAGATTTGGTATGATTTGCGCATGCGTTCTCTAATCAGCGCATGCGCTCATTGATCTGCGCAGTCACAACACTAATATAATTCACGAGTACGCATATCTCTATCTGAGGAGGCCCAAGATCTGCTCATTAATTTCTAAATCCCATTGATACCATCCTATAATTGAATGTCTAATTAAATCAACCTATCAAATGAAGTATTAACTATTTCACAGAATATTTCCAAGCAATTTTTCATCTGTACACCATTAGACATATACTATTTTTCTCAGTAGGACAGCTCTTGCTTCTAAGTGTTGTCTCTTTACCGTATCTTATTTATTTATACTGGCACAGATATTTTGTCTCGAAAGATAGAAAAAATAGATTTAATTATCAAGTATCGTTTACTCGCCACTACTGGCAGGTTACTGAAAGTACAGCTGCCATATTTTTAAATAAAAAACATAATTCAGGCTTCATACTTTCGGCAGAAACGAACAATTGGTTACATCAATCCGAAAAACAAGGAAAGTAAATTTAACATACTCCTAGAGGTCATCTTGTGGCTAGCACGTAGTATAGAAATAGAATGTCACAATACGAAATTGTGACAAATGTTCGGCGAATCTTTTCCTTACCTGCCTGTGCACTGTCGTCCCATTGGAACGGTGTACGTGCACCATCACGGAAGTCGAAGACTCTGAGAGTTTCGTTATCCACCATGCCGATTTCCTCTCCGTAATAAGACACTGCTACGCCGGGCAATAACATCTCCAGCATTACCATCTGATCTCCTCTGTTCGGGTAACGTGTGAATACACGAACACGATCGTGGTTTCCCATCTAAAGAAATGTTAATTTTTGGCCGTTACATGTATAGAAATTTGAAAATTAAGAGATTTCAATATTTTACGTACCACCCAATTCGGTATAGATCCGCTCGGCATCATGCTTAGCCATCTATCTATGATGCTCTTGAACGTAGCCGCGTTAGAATTTTTGTCTGCGTCTGTTATAAATTTAAAGTTGAACGCAACATGCGCACCGGCCTCGTAATACTTTAACGTTTTTTCCCAACTGGTATACGCTTCAGTTAATATCACCTACAACATGAAAGAGGTATTTAGAAAATAATAAGTTCGTTTTCGAACATAACATATCGTTTTAATGATTTCTAGAAAATAGAATAATGTATTTCACCTTCTCGTCTTGGTTCTTCTCATTCGCATACTGGTCTACATAGTCTCGCCAACTTTTTATCACATCATAAGTTTGCGGCTGATCTTTCGTTAAAGTGTGATTGAAAGACACGTGATCAGTCGGAGCAGCACCTGGTACATTGA
Source organism: Megachile willughbiella (assembly GCA_945859595.2). Taxonomy (NCBI): domain Eukaryota; kingdom Metazoa; phylum Arthropoda; class Insecta; order Hymenoptera; family Megachilidae; genus Megachile; species Megachile willughbiella. The sequence goes on from OX243797.1 coordinate 12,599,678, forward strand.
TTCTTGGTTCGTCTTGGTCAAAATTGTTCTCGTACAAATGTGGTACTGCATCGATACGTAATCCGTCAATTCCTCTATCCAACCAATATTTAATCACGTCCTAAAGAATAACACGAAATGATGAGTCGCTATGTTAATATATAGGTGGTTCAATTTAAAAATTTTCCATTAATGTTCAAACTTTCATCGCCGTATTATAACGTGAACAAAACTGACTCTTATTTGCATAATAGTGTTATGGATGTGTACATATCTATTAAGGATATATACTCATATCGAAGGCCTGTAAGCGTATTAAGTTTGAATACAAATCTTAACAAGATTTTTACGATAATTCTATCGTACCTTAATTTCTTGTTGTACCCGAGGGTTTCTGTAGTTTAGATCTGGCTGTTGTGGATAAAATTGATGGAAATAGTATTGTCCTCTCTGCTCGTTCCAAGTCCAAGCCGAACCATTAAACACACTGGCCCAATTATTTGGAGGACCTAGTGTTATATTTTCCACCGTATCATTTCCTACATTTATCTCCTTTTCATCCATCCATATATAATAATCCGTGTATGGTTCTGTGCGATTTATGCTCAATTGGAACCATTTGTGCTGGTCGGAGGTGTGATTAGGAACGAGATCCAAAACAACCTGGAATTCAAGAATTGAATCGTTAATATTTCTCGCAGTGATGTCAGATCGTTAATGAATCGAGTACATACATTTTATCGTTTTATTATTTTACTCTTTTACTACTGTACCATTTTATTATTCTGCTATTTTGGTATTTTCATATTTCGATATTTTAGCATTTTGCCGATTTATCTATTTTACTATTTATTATTTTAGCATTCTACAATTTTACTATTGTACCATTTTACATTTTCCCTACTTACATCAATTTCATCGCACATTTTGTGTGCCATACTACAAACTGATACGGTAAACTCTCATTATATTGCCGTCGTTGCAAATTAATTTCTCTTCACAAACGAGTTATAACTCTCTGCTTACATCGAAGGAGCTCTTTCTATAGCTACAGTATAAATAATTTTATGTTGTTATACCTGGTCGTCGTATGGCAATATAACGAGAGATTACTGTACATGTTTCTACGTATGTGTAATATTGTATACCTTTAAACCGAGCCGTTTCGCTTTCGCCGTGAGGGCAATCAAATCTTCCTCGGTTCCAAAAGCTTCATCAATTTTAGTAAAATTTCTTATATCGTATCCAAAATCCACCATAGGACTGTCGTAGATTGGCGACAACCAGATCGCTCCCACATTAATATCCTTGAAATGCTCCAATTTCTCTGTTATGCCTGTTGAAAATGAAAATAATTCGACATAAGCTCGAGACAATTGATACAAGGTAAATTACTATTGAAGTCATTACATATTGCATGGTTATATATGGTTATATTACGCATGGTGGCGAACTGATGCGTAATTATGCAGCTAGTGATGATTAAACTTGTAACGGCGTAATACGTAGTGATCTAATTGTTAGCTATGGAACACACGGCGATATAACGCGTGATAATGTAGCACGCGGCGATATAATGTGTGGGAATTTAGTATGTAGCTATACGTGGTGAGCTAATACATCGATTTACAATGCGTGGCAACATAATACGTGGCGATTTAATGGGCAGATAACATGTAATGATAACACGATGTTAGCTCGTTATGAGATAGTCATTATCGAAACATATGATATAATTTACAATTGTTATTGTTTCAGGTAAGTGGCAAACGCAGATAAACTGATTCTCGTCCATTATCGATGTAAGTAAATATTCCGTAAAGAATTAGAAACATTATATTATTATTTTATTTCACTTTTGTGAAAATGTATGTACGCTTCTTTGAATAAAATAAAGTGTAGGTATATACAAAAGCGTTCGGTCATTCTTCATTTCTATTTAAATCTTGACACGGTATATCATACTCAGCTGATCGTTACGTACACACTTCCGAATCGTATTACATAAATGGTTGCACGTACGTCTCGATTAAATGATGAGGCAGAAAAATATGAAGGAACATAAATGTTCGTTGTTTATATGATATATTACTTCTGAGTTCGGTTCTTGAAAACTTAATCATTTGATCGAAAGTGGGCCACTACAAATTAAATTGATTATTTACTACTATATTCAGTAATTAACGAACTGGTAATTAATGGAATTAATAATAAGTATCAACGCTGAGAACACGACAATTTCTTGTATCTTTCGAAATATTTCTTTTTTCAGGATTCGATACATTCCTTTAGTTATTATTAAGCATTTATTGTACGTTACATCACCAGCGTGAAAAAAGGAAGTGGAACGTCAGAAGCGCAATTAAATATTGCTAATTCTTATCATCTTTGTTATTGTACATTATGTCATTCTCGTGAAACAGGATTGTGTAGAACGCGAAACGAGATTGAGGACTAAAACATCATAAAAAATGCCGTAAATATGAAATACGATGATTAATAATTTTTATTTTTAGATAATTATCTGAACAATGAACGAAAGCAAACTGGAAGTGTGATGAACTTAGTAGAATAAGATATATCTAGAATTAATTTTAATCCATTCATAGTTTTATAATTTCAAAATTAAAGCTATTTTAATAATTATAATTAATATTAAAATTTAAATGTAAACATTCACATTAAACGAGAAAAATGAAAAAATTATTTAGTAATATTCGAGGTAACAATGAGAATGGCGCGATCGAATCAATCGATCAACTTTTCCTTTTGCTTTTTCATGATCTCCCGAACGCTGTTGCAAAACGTACAAAATGGCCACAAACGGAGGTCTTGGATTTCGTGACGCAAGAATTATCGATGCTCATCGTGTTACGAAACCGAGACACCTTTTCTCCCACGAACAATTTAATCACGATCGTAAATTTCGTTTTACGGCTTATCGTGATCAAAATCGAACGTGAAGGAGAACGAATGCGTTCCCGTGTTTCAGATCACACTCACCCTTAAGGCTTTTAAAATTCCAACGAAATTATTCTAGATGTAAATAATTACTAATAACGTAACTATAATTTTTCATAGATATTTATATTTTTATAGATGATATTAAATATTAATATTTTAATAAGACGCATTAATTTGCAATTTTACAGTATCAGAATAATTTTAACGATATTCAGGATTATTTTATTAAGTCTGTTTTTATTTTTAATTTTTGTCATTGTTGTACGCTTGTAGGAGTATTTTATTATTTTACTACTTCACTGCTTTACTATTTTACTATTCTATTATATAGCTGTACTATTATTCTTATATTTCAGTACACTACTTCACTACTATTTCGCTATTCTACTACTTTACAATTCAAAATACACTTTCAGGTCTGACAAGTTAAAATAAATTCGCTTAAGATTTAAATTTTCCTATGCAGCGAAGTATTCAACAGGTATTATGTTTATTAATAAATATTTATTAATCCTACTATTCGTATTTACTTTTCATCGCAATAGTACAATTTTGAAAATAATATGGTAGTAGTGAAAATAATAAGGTCCGAAAGCAAATTCTATCTAAAAAATAAAATGGTTGATGATAACAACTAACTGAGAAAAAAAATAATTTCACTGCACACATGTACACATTATCTGTTGCTTCATAGTGACTCATAGTTGAAGAATTACAGTAGCTTTCAAGTGCACTAGGTTAGGTTGGAACAAACATAACCTTCTAGAGTTAGGAAGGGTTAATCTTTAATCGATGAAGTGTTATTTATCAGTTATCATATCAATTCTTCTTTCTTTCTTATAAAATCTAAAACATTTTTAATTTCACTCGCGATAGTTATAAAAATATACTATTACATGGCGTCAGAATGAGAAATCTAGAAATTGAAAGATTAAAGCAGTAAGAAATTTTGTAATCTGAAAATATAGAGTCAGATTCTTCGGACTAACAAATTTCCTATATATCGAAATTCGAGATTTTCAAATTTTAAGCTTAATTTTTATTTCTCCAGATTTTCCGCATTTTTCAGTACAGAAATTTAAAAACATAGATATGTGGTAATTCGAAATATTCAAAAATTTGAAACTTCATTTTAAAATACAATTTAAAAAAGTCAAACTTCTATCAATGATTTAAAAAACTGGGAATTTAGAAATTAGAAGATTTAATTCAATAACTGACAAGTTTGGAAATACAAATTAAAAAAATTTCAATCTGACACAGAAACGTTCGATTGAAAAGCAACAAATCTGGAAATTCCAAGTTTCACGTATTCTAATTCCGTTGCAACAAATAAGAGGAGGTGTGTATCCTACCTTTTAGATCACCGATACCATCTCCATTTGAATCCTTGAAGCTCCGCGGATAAATCTGGTAGAAAACGGAATTTTTCCACCATCCCTTATTCTTGATTTCGCCGGCCGCCAAGGCGACGGTCAGCAACAGGACAATGGCGACTAGGTTATTGGTGCTCTTCATGGTTTGAATTGTGCGGCATGCGATCAGGCTGCTCCCTTATATGCAACGTCCGACGGTAAAAAAGAACGCTGACTCGTTGCGATAAGAAGTTGAGAGCGATAACGGCGTATAGTCGATTTGAACGAGGAGTCGACTCGTCAACGCGACGGCCATGTTCATCGAACGATCCTCCTTTGATCGCTGAAATCCTTGAAGATACGAACGATACATAGGTACCTAGAAACTATACGGAATAATGTGCATCGATTTCTCGTGAAATCGTATGAATTAATGTTAGGTTGCATAAACGACGCTTGCTGCAGGGGTTCTCAAGCTATGTACGGGCAAGGGTAGATGGGTGGTGCTTCTGTAATATAGTCTTGCAATAGTTTTGTGTAATAATTTTACTAAGCAAAATTTGATTACCCTTGAAACATGAGTTGCAATTTGTGTTTAAAATTTAATAGACTTGCATTTAAAATGAACTCAGGTTTAAAATTAAATGAAATTCAAAGAAATATGCAGAAGGTGATTTCAGTTCAGCTGCCATCACATTAAATTAAATCATTTTATTCCTTAATAATTATATTCTTTGTTAATAAATAACTAGAGTAGGTGTTCTCAGTCAGTGCAATCGTAGATAGTTGGTGTTTTATAATTTTTACATTGCATAATTTTGTATAACGATTTTGTTATTCATAATTTTATTCTGAATATTAAACAGTATACACTGGAGAGAACTTGAGTTGTAATCTTTACTAAGGAAAAGTAAAATGGAATCACATATTAAAAAAGCTAATATTTATTAAACAAGCATAAGTATCATCAATTAAATTGAAATATTTTTCTTTATTAAATTAAATTTAATTAGTTGATTAAATAGTAGATGACGAATTAATGAATATTATACTTATTTTCATATATTTTCTATTTTAGATAAATTGATCAAATATTTATTTAATCTACTTTTAATCTAATTTTTTAATTGTTTTAAATTAGTTGATTCTTTCGGTGTAATTATTCTATCAAGAATAAAATTAAAAAAATAACAGTATATTATTGGATGGTATAGTTAATTTTGAGTTTGATAGTACGTGTAAAAAAGTTGAGATGTACTGTTTGCAATACGTGAATTAACATGAAGAATTCATTACTCAGTGTTCAAGTAGAAATATGACACAGAGTGTTTAATAAGACACGCATCTTCGTTTAGCACTAATGAGTTTTTGCATTTGTCCCGACATGCAATCAACTTTTGACAATTTTTTATAATTTGAGGATATCTGACCATTTCAATGACGTACTTAAAAAAACTAATTATGTTCATTTTGAATTCGTTTGAAATATTTATGGATTTTTATTTTTAGATGAAAGAGTATATTTTTTATAAGATATAATTCTAACATTAATTTAAATTCTTACACAAAAATTGAACAAATTATTTGTGTAGCTTTCTGAAACGTCAGTGATAAATTTTTGTATGTGGATATTTTTTACAGGGATATTATATGACCTATTTTGATAACAGAGCATTTAAGTTTAACTAACTAATTTTGTTACTAATCTATAATTGCAGAATATTTCCATAAAATAGTTGACAACAGAAACTACAAAATAATTTTTGTACAACTTTATAGAAAAAAAGTAGAAAATAACTTTTCGAAATTTTAATAAATATACAGGAAACAATTAAATAGCTGAATGATAGAAAACATCTTGTTCAATATTATTCATTTTAATGTCGGAAAGTACCAACGAAAAATGACGAAAAATCGTCTGAAACTTTCTTAAAGAGATATCAAAAAATCAAAATAACGAAATATCCAAAACGCTAAAAGCATGTCTAATGGTATAATACATCTTCGATAAATAAAATATGATATTATGTTGCATGAAGTATACTACCCTAGTAATTTTAAGTTATTTCGCAATATATTAACAGCGGAAATAAACGACGTGTTTACTAATATAAGTACAGTTGGCACACCGCCTGGATTAATACTGCTTTTATCGATAATTATTTGACGCAAAGAAAGGGGAACGAAATACCTAAGATTTCTAAACGGTGTTGATCATCGATAACTTAGTATCCACTCGAGATTAACTTTCCGATTAATGATAGTAATAGCGATAGTAGTTAGCGTGAAGAAATAAACAATAACTATTGGAAACTTTGATTTTCTTTCGACAATCACTATCAACGCACTAATAAATCCACCAATTCTAAGTAAATATATGATGGATCAAAATCCATATAAAATCTAATCAATCAATGAAGTTAACTTTAACCCGTATAAAATTTCAGTTTTACCCTCATTTTCTTTTTTTCATTTTTTTCATTTTCAGTTAGTTACTTTCTGAATCATTTTTGGTGGCACGTATCATTATTTGGAAGCAACGCAACCTTGCAATGCTTACACGATAACGATTATGAACATTCATCTTTGTTATTTGCCTTACTTTTACTGATAAAGTTATAATTATATATTGACCTTAGTAAATGAAATCAAATTATCAGTAAAGTAGAAAGTGCAAGGACGAAAAATTTATCGTTAAATGACTCAATTTTTCAAAACTGTTTGTACTCCGTTACATTAGTATAGAAAGACAGTTGATCTGAAGGTACATTATGCAGGTATTATTAATATTTTAACTACATTTCTCCTTCTACTAAAACGTTCGATCAAGATGTTTGTTAGCAAGTAATCATAGATTTTTAGAAGAAACGTCACTGAATACATACGTGTCTCCAAAGTAATTATTTTCATAAAGAAGATGTATGAATCTAATTTGTTAAAATTAACAAAAAAAAAGAATTAACGGTATAATAACAGGAATACATCAATATTCATTTATATATTTGCAGTACATATTTATTCACAGAATAATAAAATATTCCATAATGGGTAAAAGGAAACCAAATCTAACAATTTTTCTAATATTCAATGTTAAGCATATCAATTGACATACATAGAAAGTTACAGTAAACGTTAGTTTACAATATATTATAATATTAACATTAACAGTTTATAGAAAAAGCATATGGTGAAGGAATTATTTAAATACTTTTGAACGCATTTTAAATTATATTCCTGTGTCCAATAATCACTTACGTGCGTTTATCCCAGGATCATTTACTTTCGGGTTAATTGACGGCATCTCAATAATCATTACATAAGTAACGAAACGTACGTAAGAGAATAAATTATGATATCATTAAAGGAGCAAAATTGCGATCAACTGTTCCACCTTTTCCCTACTGTTTCGTACCGAAATTTCGCCGAAGATCATTGCCCAACTTTAGCTCGAGGCGCCACGTTCGGAAACCAGTAATGAAACTTTCGCGGCATCAAAATAACTGCGTGATATTCATTACGGTTATTCGCTCGTTACACGCTTGGTACGTTTGTAAATTTAATAATTACGGAAATAAATAAGCACGCGGTAAGCGTAATTTGTCCGATCGTACGCAAACTGCACACGAATCGAAATACGAACCTTTTACGATAAGTAATTGAGCTACCGCTTATTTTTACACGAAACGGAATACTTTCCAATCAACCTGCTTAACGTACAATATGCATTATTACGGAGTGACAAATGTTTTATGGACGCAATTACCTGTGCAATGGGTGTATTGCACCGTTATGAACGAAATATTTGTTTAAATAACTGTACATTGGTGTATAACATTGGTAAATAACTGTACATATATGTAAGAAAGCAGTGTGGAAATTATAAAGAATGTTACAGTTTGAGATAACATAGGGAGATGGTTCGTGGAGAAAATTGTGTAGTTTCGTTGGAGTTTGGGACATTGATGTGGAATTTTGGGACTTTTAGATTTTGGAAGTTTGGATTTTTGGAATTTTGGGATCGTGGGATTGGGGGATTTCAAAATTTTTGAATTTTAGATTTTAGGAATTTGGAAATTGGAGAACACTGAGTATTGGGGAATTTGGGGAATTGAGGTATTTGGGGATTTGGGGATTTGGGAAATTGGGGTATTTGGTGAATTGGGATATTTGGTGAATTGGGATATTTGGGGAATTGGGATATTTGGGGAATTGGGATATTTGGGGAATTTGGGGATTTGGAGATGGGGTGAATTGGGGTATTTGGGGAATTGGGGTATTAGGGGAATTGGGGCATTTGGAAAATTTGGGGAATTGGGGTCCTTTGAGAATTGGGGTATTTGGAGAATTGGGGCATTTGGAAAATTTGGGGAATTGGGGTATTAGGGGAATTGGGGCATTTGGAAAATTTGGGGAATCGGGGTATTTGGAGAATTGGAGCATTTGGAAAATTTGGGGAATTGGGGTATTTGGAGAATTGGAGCATTTGGAAAATTTGGGGAATTGGGGAATTGGAGAATTGGGAATTCGAGCATTAGGGGAATTGGGGAATTAGGAAATGAGGGAATGGACTAATTTAGGAATTTAAGGATTTGACAATTTGAGCATTTGGGAATTGGAGATTTGGGGAATTAGAGAAGTGGGGAATTGGAGAATTGTGGAATTGGGGAATTGGGGAATTGGGAAATTGGGGACTAATGAAAACTGGGAATTTGGGAATTTGGAAGTGTGTGAGTTACGGTATTTGATAATTTTGCAATTTTGTAATTTTAGAATTTTGAAACTGAAAGATTTTTAAATTTGAGACTTTAAATATTGAGGAATTTAGGAATTTTAGTATTAATATACTGTTTTCGAAAACATCTCTCAATCGATAAATATTGAAACATTCTGATATAAACAATTCAATATACTAGTAACATCAATTCAATAAATTATAAATCATCCGAGTCTGAAATTCCTTTTTAATAACGATACTAATTGATATATTCTGATGAAAGTATAAAAAAATTCATTCTATCGCGAAGGAAAGTTTGCGATCAATAAATGGAGCGGAAGTCTTGATCGGGAATTGACTTCCGTCGTCGTTTTTACACCCCTCGGCCATTTCCGAATTTGGATCACTAATTTTCCACGTTTCATTTAGTTATCCAATAATTTTAATTATGCCTGATTAATTTTTATTAATACTCTGTTTCATTAATACAATTTTAATAATGAAATAATAAATCTCGCAAAATCTATACATTCTTAATAATTTTAATTTATTATTTTTATTTAAAATTTTCTCTTTCCCTTGCAAAATTTTAATACCATTAAAATCTTCTGTACAAGTTATTTATAGAATTTGAAATTGTTTTAATAATATTTAAAATTGTGAAATTATCATAATGAATTGGTGAAATGCAAGATAAAAAGTCCATTACTTTTTCAAAGTGTTTGTAAGTCATAGTTTTTGTAATTGTTAAAATATATCATTATTTTATCTACTCGATTTCGAAAGTTTATGTAAGGATATAAATGTTTCTTCATCAAATATTGTGTCTCCGCGAGTGCCGTATTATCTTAATTTTATACAATTTTCTGTTTGCCTTAGATCCATACAATTTGTTACACTTATTCCATACAAACTCTTCAGTTTGCACCGTTCCTGCACAGTATCTTATAAATGCACGTACATGTGTAGTCTATAAATTACTTACTTATCGAGAACAAGAAATTTACATAACTACTGGAACGAATGTGAAATTGTCGCAATCCATTATGAAAGTGACATCTTCGTGTCATCGATTATTTCAGTCATTTAGCGAAAAGTCTTTTCTTCTAATATTTCAATATAATATAAGATAAAAATTTGGCTTTTTATTTATAACATTGCGCTGTTTTGCATGCATATTAAGTGGCACATTTCGAAAAGTTTGTCAAACTTTGATGACATGAAAACATTGTAAAATAACATTTGCATCATATTAATTATGTTTAAAAGTTTTTTTCATGAAAATAACTGCATTTTTTATCTTTGTTAAACGATTACTTGTAAGAGAACAATATAACTAACCTACAGTACTTGAGACTCAATGTTTGAAAACCTATTTCATATTTGTTAAACAATTACTTGTAAAACAGCTACATAATTTGTAACATAGTCTGAAACACTTAAAATCTTCATCGTTTCGAAAGCTATCAAATATTTCTTAAATGTGTAATCACTTGTAGGAAAATATTACTTGTAACATAACCTAAAACACTTAAAACCCTCGATGATTCAAAATCTACCACATCTTCGTTAAATAATTACTCGTAAATAAGAAATATAATTTATAGCATAATCCAAAATACTTAAAACCTTCAATATTTCGAAAGCTATCAAATATTTCTTAAATGTGTAATCACTCGTAAGAAAATATTACTTGTAACATAACCTAAAACACTTAAAACCCTCGTCGTTTCGAAATCTATCACTTCTTTGTTAAATAATTACTCGTAACGAAGCAATATAATTTTAAACACATCAAATCCTCAACATTTCGAAACCTATCACACATGTATTAAATAATTACTCGTAAAATAGCAACATAATTTATAAAATAACCAAAAATACTTAAAACCCTGAACATTTCGAAATCAATCATATAACTCATAATAATTCAACGATTCAAAGAATGTAATTCTTTCGAATATACTTCATCGATCGAGAGCATTTAAAAATTGGATCAGCAACTTGTTCCAAAAATATGAGTGTCGCAACTGCGACCAGTCCCTAAATAGATACTTGTCCCGCTAGCTTTGTGCATAAAGTGGTAAAAAGGATGGAAAGATAAAAAAGTGGTGCACATATAACTCCTTTAAAAGCGGATGTGCTTTTGCGTTTGTAAACGAGAGAGATGAATCCACCTACATGTTTTGATACTTTGAAGTAGCATGCAGTATGTGCGCGCTCGCAATCAATGTATTCCTCGTGTGTCCTTCAACTTGACACATTCAATTTTGTTCCATGTTACACATGCTTTGCTGGGAAAAAGAAAGCGTAGCTCGAGAACAAGCTGACAAGAAATAATCGACGGTCTCGCAATTCCTTTTTAAAACTTTGTTCGTGGTGATACGTCGAAACAGTTTGACGAGAGAGATGAACAATTATTTCTTTTTTGCAAGGTTTTTTATGATTATACGGACTTAACGTTGTAGATGAGTTTACCTTTGAGAACGTATCACGTATGAGTAGGTGTTCTTGCACGTGCAATGGAGAACTTTTTCTTATCGTGAAGTGGGGGAAGCAGTCTATGTTTAATTTTGATCTTGGAGGACTGTGTAGGTATAGTTGAGAATTAGATTTGTTTTACAAATTGACAAGTTTTGAAATTTTTCCAAATTCCTCAATCTTCAAATTCCCAAATTCCGAAATTCCTAAATTCCTAAATTTCCAAATGCCCAACCTTTAATTTCCACATTCCTAAATCCCCCAAATTTCCAAATTCCCCAATTCCCAAATTCCTAATTTCCCAAATTCCCAAATTCTCAAATTCCCAAATTTCCAAATCCCCAAATTCCCAACTCTAGTTCTCAACTTCTTAAATTCCTAAATCTTTAAATTCTCAAATCCCCCCATTCCCAATTTCCCAAATCCCCAAATTCCCCAATTCCCAATTTCCCAAATCCCTGAACCCTCCAATTCCCAATTTCTCAAATCCCCAAATCCCCAAATCCCCCAATTCCCAATTTCCCAAATCCCCAAATGCCCCAATTCCCAATTTTCCAAATCCCAAATCCCCTAGTTCCCAATTTCCCAAATCCCAAAATTCCCAATTTCGCAATTTCCCAAATCCCCAAATTCCCAACTCAAATTCTCAACTTTCCAATTTCCCAATTTCCTAATTTTCCAAATCCCAAATCCCCTAGTTCCCAATTTCCCAAATCCCAAAATTCCCAATTTCCCAATTTTCCGATTTCCCAATTTCCCAATTTCCCAAATCCACAAATTCTCAACTTTCCAATTTCCCAATTTCCTAATTTCCCAAATCCCCAAATTCCGAACTCAAATTCTCAACTTCCCAAATTCCTGAATCTTGAAATTCCCAAATCCCCAAATTCCCAAATTTCCAAACCCACAACCTTCAAAAACCCAATTTTCTCAAATCTCCAAAATACGTAAATTCCAACTTTTTCACCTTCTCAACAGAACCCTATCCAAAAAGAAAAAAAACATTCTTACTCATTTCGACTATGTCGAACGACTATGTACACACCTAGTGCATACGTATTGTAATGATTAAAAATGGCCTTCGTCAGCTGTGAGTATGTACACATGCATAAATCGCACACATCTACGAACTACAATCGATATTATCAAGCAGCTTTCAAAAAGCCGTTATAGAGATTAGATCACAAAACAGTGAAATGATAGAGAGAAGGTATTTAAAAATGAGCATTGATATTGATTCGAAGTTATAGCAGCAACTGTCGTAAGAAGTATACGGAAAATGATATAATTATGAAAAGAATTCTGCTTCTGTGAATCATTTTACAATCAAATCCTCTTAGCACGTTGATTGTCACGTTATTTCCATGTGAGTAACGATTGAATATTTCCTGGACACTGTATGTACGTATTTTTATGAATATTTTTCTGGGAATATGGTAAAATAAACAACCGATGAATTGCAAAACTTGTGATTCATATTATACATAACAATTATTTGTTATAATCCATTTTATGTTATACAGAATAGTTTTTTGTATATATGCTATACATAACATATATCAATTTGTAATTTATATGATATACGTAATACATATATGCATGTACTATATTATTCTATAATTTATATATGATGACATACATTTATATATTATTCATGACGTACGTAACATCTTGTACAAAATACCGATGATGTTTGATAATGTTCTCTTCACGATAATATTGATTAGGGTTATTAGATTTGAATTAAGATTAAATAATAATCTTTTCAATTGCTTAAATAATATTTGTCAAAGAGGTACCTGTAAGCAAATATAAAAGTGGAAAATTTGAATACTTGAAAATGTTAAGACTTAACAACTTGCAAATTTAAATACTCAGAAATTCAGATATTTGTTAATTTAGATGTTTGAAGATTTATGAACTTAAAACTTTAGAACCTTGAAAAATTCGAAATTTGGAAATATGAAAATGGTAGAGGTATGTTTCAAGTTCACATGTGTTTTTTCACGTACTCATTCAATACATCAATAATTGTGTATTGCAACTCTTTGCCTGTATACTATCGCAAAATGTTACAAATAGTCACCTTATTGATATAACAAAGAATTCTGTCACTTAACTAATAAAAAATGTTCAAGTTAATTACCTCAAGGACATCAAAGATGTCGAAATGTTATAAAAATAATAAAGTTTATTCGAAATAACAGTGCTAATAAAATATTCAACGGTTTTACTGTCAGTGTGTTAACGTGTATCTTAACATTAGTCACTGTGTAATTATTAATCCATTAGCATCAAACCGAAAATATGTAGTAAAACTTTTTCTATCTGTCAGAAAGTAACGGTAAAAACTGTCAAGCATGGAACGGAGAATATAAAATCAAATGAAATGTACTGAAATGATTACAATGGACGTTAATGGATTAACAATAGTATTTGATGTGAAAACTGTTCGAAACAGCAATATTTCAAAGTAAACGTTATTCGTTCCATTGTAGAATATTCATTGTAAAGACATGTCAGATAAAAATATTCTAGTCTTCGAAAGAACAAAAGGTAACAATTAATTTGTTTGAACAATGAAAATGATGGTTTAAATAATTCCTGATGGATATAAATTATGAGAGAATTTGAAAATATTTATCGGAAATGCTTAATATTGTCTGACTAATTAATTTAGAGATAAATGTAGCAAAAATTGTGAAAAGGTTACTAAATTATTTTGATGTTAATATGCTTATTTAGTAAAATTCTACACAACTTTTCACAAAACCAATGATTGAAAGAACAAAAAAGAAAGATTGAAATAGGCAAAAAATGAATCTACTGATCTGATGAATATTTTTATTAATAAATCATTGTCCAGAGAAGATAATCATAAGATATATTAAAATGCAAATCTCTTGTTTATACCGAGATGCAAAATTGTAAAATGTAATTTTTATTTTTCATCTTTGAATATGTGTCATTTTTTTAAAGTTAAAGTTTCGTACTCTTGTAGCTTGAATTTACGACAATTTTTATGTAATATAAAACTTGAAAATATATCTGACACTGAATTTTTATGGTTATGCCGAAGAACGTAACTTTTGAGGTTAGGGTTGAAAAGTACATCTTGAATGGTTGATACATACAAGCCACATATAGATTGTGTTTATTTAAATTAACTTTTTCTGTGTAAACACAGTGAAGTGTGTATGAAAATTTTTAATAAAATTTATTTTGTTTAAAAAATACAATGAAAAGTACATATTTTAAGTAAATCATTAAACTCTTGTTGTCGAAAGATACATACATAAAATACTTAGGTTGAACATACAACTACTCATAAATAATACAACTATCTTATAAATAACATTATAACTAGTTAAAATTATTTATAATTGCTACTTTTTATTGTAATTATTATTTTTTAGTAAGTAATCTACAAAACCTTGTTCACTTAAAACTCAGTGACTTATATCGTAAATTATTTTTAAGCAACTTACTGGCACTAGTAAACTAATAATTCTGTATTCTACTGTTATTAAAAAAATTACACAATTTTCCACTAAATAAATCTCTTTATACAATAGTTTACAAGCAAAACTACTCATAAAGTTGTCCATCATTTTGAGTAGCCAAGTGGCTCCAACTTCCCTCGAAGTCTTTCTAGCATTTTTGAATACTTAATTTCGTCGCGTGTCGAATTTACATTTAAAATTAAACAGGAAGGTTAAAAAAAATTGCAGAAAGCAACAGCACAGGTGTCTTTCGGTTACTAAAGAAACTTGGGAAAGTTGTCGACCATAACTCTTTCCTGTTTCCATTTGGGTGATTAAGGTAAATGATCCTATTATCACACATATTACCACAAAAACGCAGTATATTTAAAATCGTTCGTTATCTAACATGCAAAACATTCTTACATTAAATATTAATGATCTGAATTTTTAGACAAATCAATTCTCGCAACACTTTACAAAAAAATCATTAACGTCTAGGAAGTGCCGTGTGCTTGCCATCAATTATTATCACAATTTTTTGTTGTGGTATTGGTAACATTTGTAGTTAAATACCTATTTTCCTGTTAATTGCATGTTTCATGTTTATTCGAACAAATTGCACCGCAATGTTATTTGTCAAAATTGATGACTTTAGGAATACATTTAGCAAGTTATTAAAAAGTGTATGATTGTACCAGGTAAGCACATTAACAAAAGAATTCTCTAAATAATAAAATAACATATTTTCAAACTCGACGTTTTCAGGTTTTGAATATTTTTACATGTAATTTTTCATGAACGGTCAGTAATGGTCGGTAGTGGGTACATTTACCTTATCTAAAATTCTGAGTACAATTATAATTGGCAACTGGATTGACGTGGCCTGGTTGACACGGGAACCGATATACATGGCTTCCGTGCTCGTTGTTAGGTCAGTTTTACCTTCGGGATAAGAAAAAAGTGAAAGGCCCGTTAATCGAATCTGGTTCGGATTCGTATCGTGAGCATGGAGCCATTTTGACGCGCTCGGCTGTCTTTTCGACGTGGATCCAAGGTGAAAGGTGGACTTTCGATTCGTATAATCATTTTCATTCTGTCTATAGTTACGTGAATTTATCTCGCGTCTCTGAATTATTTAATAGTTGAAAATCGAATTATTTTTGTGTATATTTATCTTTATTGTGCGATGTACGAGAGGGAATTGTATTACATGTGTGGGATCTTCTCATGTGCAATCTTATATCTAGAAATTTGTACCTATCTTATATCTGGAAATATATCTCATACCTATCTTGTACCTAGAATTTTATAGCTGGAAATTTAGAAGATGCTTTACTATCGATTTTATATTGCACAATTGTGGAAAATATGAAATTTCTCTTTCAGATGTCGATCTTCTAAATTAACAAGTTTTTGTAGTTGTGCATTAATGAATTTGTAAATTTGTGAATTTTCATATGTTTAATGTTTTAAACTTCGAAGTTATGAAATTTTCGAAGCATCAAATTTTTAAGTTTTCAAATTTACATACCTAAAAATCTTATAAATTACATTTTCAAATGGCCAAAGTTTCAAATCTCCAAATTTCCCCATTTCTAAGTTATGAGATTTCTAAATTATCAAATTTCCAAAATTTTCAAAGTTCCTAAAGTTTCTAAAATTCCTAAAATTTCCAAATTCCCAAGATTTCCAAATCTCCTAATCTCCAAATCTCTAAATTATGATATTTACAAATTAATAAATTATTGAATACCCAAAGTTTCGAATTTTCAAATTTCCCCATATCCCCATATCCCCAAATCTCCATATCCCCATATCCCCATATCCCTGTATCCCTATATCCCCGTGTCCCTACATCTCCATATCCCTATTTCCCCATATCCCTACATCTCCATATCCCCATATCCCAATATGCCTATATCTCCATATCCCCATATCCCAATATCCTCAGATCACAATACCCCAAATCCCCATATCTCAGATCTCAATACCCCAAATGCCAATATCCCCAAATCCTTATATTCCCAGATTCTACATATTAGCACCTCTACGTTCCCATATTCCAGATCACTCTATCTCAACGATATTCCTAGCTCTCCACATTCCTTTCAGGTGAAACATCGACTACTCGTCCAGAATCAATCACATGTGTAAACGTTTACTTGAATCATGATTTTCCTTGGTTGACATAAATTTTTTGATTGATTATTAATCGTCAGTTTACATCTCTAGTAGTGGAAAATCATATTGGAGAACCTTGTGTCTACTCTTATCAAATTTGCTATTATCCAACGCTACCTGCATGTGATAGCATCGTCTTATCAAGAGCGCCCTCCGATATCGCATATCTGCAATATCTCCGAAGATCAATATTTCCGTATTAAAAGCAGTCACTCAAATCATTTGTGTTTTGCTATCGATGTAAATAATAATTGTACACAAGTTTTGGCACATTGAAACATTTTCAGTAATTCGAAAAATGGTACATTGTTCCAGCATGAATCTACAATTATTTTTCATTTATTTTTTAAACAATTGTTTTTCTTTGGTAATAATTTCTGTTATATTTCATTTTGTATACGTACATATATGTACACATATGAATGTACGATGTGTGAATGTATGAATGAGTGTATGTACTGTATGTATGGGTGTATGAATGAGTATATGTACATATGTATGGATGTATGAGTGAATGTATGTACATATGTATGGATGTATGAATGAATGTATGCATGCATGAATGAATGAATGTATGTGTGTATGTATACATATAATGTACGTTGCAATAATAAAATGAATGTAATTTAATTACATCGCATCACCAAATATTAGTTTTGTTCATACGAACATCAACTATGTAAATATATGCGTATATTGTATCTGCAAGCTTAAATTATTAATATTAAAAATGATACACCATACTACTAAGTTATAAAACAAACAGTTAAATATTAGATAAACGATCAGTTCAAAATTCAACATTTATTTAGAGTTTTCTGTTGAACTTCAAGTTCTGTGAGTCAACCGAGTTTCGATCAATAGTTCATTAACACCTGAAATAGGTCTCTGTACTTCACGGTGCACCGTAATTTCTTCGGGGAAAACGAGAGTTGCTGTTTTGCTTTTACGCAGTAATAAACTTTGCGATACCGGAAGAAGCGACTGTCTTATCAACGTTCGATAACTTATCGAATTCATTGAGCTTGCATTATGCCACCGATGACTTTGCCTTAATCCCAACAGCGAGTGCACATCGTTTTATCGCTATTTACTCAAATCTTGTGTCTATTGCGACAAATCACTGCTATTGTTTCGCATGGAAGAATTTTCAGGCTTCGAAATTTGAAAATTAGTATCTTAGAGATTTAGGAGTTTGGAAATTTGGAGATTGAGGCATCTGGCTTTTTAGATGATTGAAAATTACAGATGAAATTGAGAGGTTTTAGGTGTTCGGTGATTTGGTCATTTCGGTGTTGGGGATTTGCTAATTTAGAAATATCAGAATTTAGAGATTTGGAAATTTGTAATTTTGGGAACTTGGAGATTCGGTCAATTAAAAATTTGTAAATTCCAAAATTTGATAAGTTGGATCTCATAATTTTATGATTTGTAAGATTGCGAGATTTGTAAATTTAAAAATTGTGGATTGGATTTCTAAATCTGTAAATTTTCAAATTTATACAACGATTTGTACACTGAATATATATTTAGAAATGATCAAATGTTTAATCTACAAATCTGTAAATTTACGATTTTAGAAATATAAAAACTTGAGAAGTTATAGATTTGTGAATTCAAAAATTCAGCAACCTGTTTTAGAGACATAAAAATATAAAGACTCGCAGCATAGTCTCTAATCGATTCACATAAATTGTGGTCTGAACAAAGACATTTTATTTTTGCGTTTCAGCGACAAATATCAGAGCAGTGAATCCAGAAAGGAGGAAGGTTATTTGATGTTATAGTGGCAATACGATGGCGTATAAAATGAACCTTTGTAAGGGCTGACGATGGCTGCACGTTCAACGACGAATCGCGCCATCAACTTCAGTTTGCCACCTGTACACTGCATTTTTACAACTGTTCATCGAAACGCGACAATTGAATCGCGAATTTCACGTTTTCCCTTCACTACTCTCTTTTTTCCATGGATTCGCATTTTTGTCTGTCGTTTTTTCCTGCTCGAAAACGCCGGCTTTCGAGCTCGAAATTTTACGATCGAACGAGCCTCGGGGATGAACGCACGGAACTCGATGAACCTTGATACTCCATGGGAATTTCAGAAACACCATTCGAAAGAGCTTCAGCACTGTTACGAGTACATTTTAACTCTTCAATAAAATCGCGAAGTAATTTTGAGAAGAGGTCGATTTAGAAAACACTTTATTCCAGGGTATTTATTTTTGTTTTTTTTTTTGTTTTTGTAGTTGATTAGTTTTCTTCCTCGGAAGATAGCGTTTGAGGCACATGTAGTCACATGTGATGAATGGTAGTTTTTTTAAAATCAATATTTTGAGTAAAAATACAGGCATGAGTGGAAATTTAAAATTAAATTTGTAATGTTGAGTTAAAATATTTTAGTTCTCTTCAAGTTTTGCTTAGAAAAATGATGGTCAAAAGTATTTTATGTGACTTTTGGGGAATAGATTTTTTAAATAAAATTCTATTAAATTTAATAAAAGTTGTTAGAAATTGTGTGTATTTCTAGTAAGCTTGATACGGAATTATGTATTATAATATACGACGATTCTAAATTAGCTTTCTGTTTATTTAACACCTAACCTATAATTTTCAGCAGTTGCGTCAGAGCTAACCTATTATCACTATAACATTAAAATAAATGAAGAAAGTTGAAATACACATTTTGAATGACATTTTGAATTTAGATCTTCAATTCTACAAATTATTAATATTGAACTTAATATCGAATCAAAGAATTTATAATAAAAAATGTAGTTCTAATATTATTTTTATAAAAAGATTGATATTTATCAGAAAGACTGATACCAGTACATTTTGAAGTTTTTTTATAATCGAGACAATTTCTATAAAGCTCAAAATTGTTATGGTTTCTTGTTCTGTTTTTCAGGAAAATTGATGCCAGTACATTTTGAAATTTTCTTGGTAATCGAAACAATTTCTACAATTCTTAAAATTGTTGTGGGTTCTGTTTGTTTAAATTATCGAACGGAGAAATCGCTGATTAACGGTTGTACTCTGTGTAAGGAAAGTATTTAGTCGAAGTTGGAAGAACTTGAACACGTCGCAAGAACTGTAATTGCATTCGAGTCTTTGAAAGAAACTTCGAGACTCTTGAAGAATTTGTAGGAAGTTTGAGCGAACTATATGCGTAGAGGAAACGGAGGCGAATAAGAAAATTCAACGAGAATCTAATTTAAATCGCACAATTTTGTAGCTTTGGTTTTACCGTGTCGAATCGTTTACTGATTTCTGCGGATCGCTCGAAAATAAATTTTCAAATTTCCAAATTTTTACGTTTCTTCATTACTAAATTTCGAAATTTTCAGATTTAATAGCTTGATGGGTTAAACATATAGAAATTTCGATATTACAAATATTTTTAAAGAATACAGAAATTTGGAAATTTAGAAATTTAGAAATTAGAGAATTTGATAGTTCTACGTATTAAAGTTCCAAATTTTTCAAATTTCCTCTGATATTTTTAAATTTGAAAACTAGAAAACTTGATAACTAGCAAACTAGAAAACGAGAGGGCTTTAAGAAATAAAAAACTGAAAAGAACTAAAAAGTTAGAACATTAGAAAACTAAAAACCTAAAAAATTACAAAATGTGAAAAGTACAAAACTATAAAAATTGAAAACTAGGAAACCCGAAAAATAAAAAACTAGAAAAGTAGAAATTTAGAAAACTGAAAAAACTAGTAAACTAGAAAAGTAGAAATTTAAAAAACTAAAAAAACAAGAGAACTAGAGAATTAAAGAACTAGAGAACTAGAACACTAGAAAATTAGAAAACTAAAAAACTAAAAAACTAAAAAATCAGAGAACCTAAATATTTAAATTTACACACACCAACACCTCCATCCACCATTGCATTAACACAAATAAACCATATTACACAATCAACAAATCGTATGTGATCAATATTTTTGAACATAATTTCGATCACAAAAATAAAATTTCTCGTAATCAGATAAATCTACAGCCTTCGTTTTGATCATTAAATAAATTGACTCGTACACTTTCGAGAATTCTACAGTTCGGTAAATTGTTCTGATGAAATGATTTCGTTCGAGTACACAAGAGATGGATATTAAATGACCCGCAACAAAAAACGACAGGAAACAGCGAAGTGTTTCTTATGGAAGAAAATTGTTCTTTACGAACTAAAGTGATGATTATTTCGCGTTTCGAAATAATGGACATGTAACATGTCCAGTTCGAAGAAATTAATTACCTCTCGAAGCTTACGTTATTTATCAGTTAAAAAACTATAGATGCAATTATCTTATTTTAATTGTTCATAATTAATTTAAAATGTTCAACCAAAAACCTAACCTAACTAAATTTAAACATACGAATAATTATTTTATTTATTATGATAATTAAATCGAAACACATATATAAAATATTTATTTTGTATAAATATATTAGGTTGTAACATATGTCTCATATATTTATATATTTAAATATAATTATACATTTACTTTGTACAAGTATAAAATTAATGATTCTGTATTATATTTGATGCACGATACAAGGTATTTCTTGAAATTTATTTCAAAATACAATTTTTGGATTTGTATCGCTCTTTAATTTATCGATTCATATTGTTTCATGAGTACAGAAATTTATGAAACTTGATAATCTATCGGGTTTGTATAACTTTGGTTCAATTTCACCTGCTGAATTATACGAAACGACGCAATAACGTTCTCGAATCCGTTAAAATTCAAATTATCCCTGAAAATTCGGGAAAGAACACGAACGCTGAAATGGATTCAGGTCGCTGAAGGATTTCCGATCATGTTTAGCTAACTTTTCCAAGTTCTCGCGCACGAAAGAAAGCTGGAAGCAGTTGAAACAGTTTTGCGGGTATACAGTGTGTTCCATTTTCAATCATTTCAATTCAACCACGCAATTATTTGTTATAAACATTTCAATTAATAATTTATCGAAGTTACTGTGAATACAATTCTTGTCTGCATGAAAATCCTTCATAAAGGCTATTCCAAAAAATGTATTCACATTTCACATATTCAATGATCAAGTTATTGACAAAAGGTTATTATATTGTTTGTTACGCATAAAAATTATTTGTGCTTGTAAATTACTGATCTAGTACTGATGGATCGATAGTACATTTATTTTGAGGCAACCTGTACACAAGAAAAAATATATCAAAATATCTAAAAAATTCCATATAAGTTTGTAGAAAATATCTCAAACTATTAGACAACAATTATCTACAAAATTATACTGTATAAAAATACATTATTTTAGATTAATTCCACATAAACCTCAGGGAGTGCGATATCAAAAAATCAATAAGTCATAAGGTACTTTGAATGAATATTTTTAATACAGTTTCACTGCTTCATAAACTAAAATACAAATTTGTATCACAGAATATGAATTTTTGTATGTTATAGACACTCTTCTATATTACACTCTTTTTCTACAAAATATAAAAGACTAATTATTTCTGAAATAACTTCTACCATAAATCGTCCCATAAATCATATTTCTCACTATGAACAAAGCTATTCCACACAATTTTCCTTCGCACAATATCGGACATCCGAGTGGAACATCAGAAATATGGAAGCATAAGCTCCGTCCTTGACCGCGAAGAAATTTCGGCAACGACCAACACTAAAAACAAATTACACGACCTGCTCTTCTACTCGACATTCAATATACGATTGCTTTTCTTACGAGACTCATCTTTTTTGCGGCTCATTTTTTTTTATACTCCCGTCATCATAGTCTCATGAATACTTTCACGACCTCACGTTCTCGAAAAATACACAGCAGAGGATCAGGATAAAAGAAAACATTTCACGTTTCCTTCGAAAGCGAGCGACGCTGATGAGCAACGATTCAACGTAACGACTGGCATTCCGTGCAAAATTACGCGATAAGAACGTGGGAATGAATCAAAGTGGAGTTCAGTTAACAGCATGCGATGAGAGTCTCTAATTTACGTCATTTGTTTCGATTTAACGCGCTGTCAACTTGTCAGCATGCCAGCTAGTCAAAGGACTTGAGGGTTGTATCGACGTATCCCGCAAGAATGCGAAACTGATTTGATCAACTGATTTGCTTACCTCAATCTCTATTTAGACAATCACTGTATTAGGGTGTACTGGGTTTGTACATTAATTTTGAATGATTCACTCTTGCAAGGTCTTTGGTGAATATAGGCTAAATATCTCAATTTTAATCATTTAATTTCCAGATTATTACTTTTCAAGTTTTGTTCATTTGATAGATTAGGATTTTCATGGTTGGATACATGAAAAGTGAAGATCAAGGTTGGACATTTTTGGGATCATAAGGGTAGGATAGTTTTTAAGATCTTCAAGGTTGGACATTTTTTAAGAGCATCAAGGTGGACATTTCTTAAGACCACCAATATCTCAATTTTATTCATTTAATTTCCAGATTATTACTTTTCAAGGTTTGTTCATTTGATAGATTAGGATTTTCATGGTTAGATACATGAAAAGTGAAGATCAAGGTTGGACATTTTTGGGATCATAAGGGTAGGATAGTTTTTATGATCTTCAAGGTTGGACATTTTTTTAACATCATCAAGGTGGACATTTCTGAAGACCACCAATATCTCAATTTTAATCATTTAATTTCCAGATTATTACTTTTCAAGGTTTGTTCATTTCATAGATTAGGATTTTCATGGTTAGATACTTGAAAAGTGATCTTCAAGGTTGGACATTTTTGGGATCATAAGGGTAGGATAATTTTTAAGATCTTCAAGGTTAGACATTTTTTAAGATCATCAAGGTGGACATTTCTTTAGACCATCGAGGTTGGATATTCTTTAAGGTCATCAGGGTAGTATATTTTTTAAGACCATCAAGGTTGAACATGTTTGAAGATTATCATGGTGGACATTTCTTAAGACCATTAGGGTTGGTTATTCTTCAAGATCATCAGGGTAGTATATTTTTTAAGACCATCAGGGTTGAATATGTTTGAAGGTCATCAAGGTGGACATTTCTTAAGGCCATCAAGATTGAATATTCTTCAAGAT
Organism: Megachile willughbiella; assembly: GCA_945859595.2. Classification (NCBI taxonomy): domain Eukaryota; kingdom Metazoa; phylum Arthropoda; class Insecta; order Hymenoptera; family Megachilidae; genus Megachile; species Megachile willughbiella. The sequence continues at coordinate 12,623,918 of OX243797.1, forward strand.
TATCAGGGTAGAATATTTTTTAAGATTATCAGGGTAGAATATTTTTTAAGACCATTAAGGTTGGACATTTTTTAAGATCATCAAGGTAAGATATTTTTTAAGACAATCAAGGTTGTACATGTTTGAAGATCATCAAGGTGTACATTACTTATGACTCTCAAGGTTGGACATTTTTCAAGATCATCAGGGTAGAATACTTTTTAAGACCATCAAGATTGGACATTACAAAATTCACAACAATAAAAAATATGTCTAAATTTTTCTTCCATTTATTACTTCGACAAATAAATTTTTAGTTCATTCTTCCAGCTAATAATATAAAAGTGTACTAAAAAGTGAAAATTAATTTTTTCAGTCTGTTACTGCGTAACAAAAGAAAAGAACAAAAATTCCCAGTTCGTTTGGTAACTTGTGACCTTTCAAAATATTTAGGAAAAATTTAATATTCAACTAAAGCAATTTAAATCATATTTCAAATAAAACATGTCTCAAGGCAGTAAAGGCAAAACTTTTAAGAAATAGTAAAACTAAATATCGTAATTACCTGCAATTGAAACTAGCCATAAAAAGGTCAAACGATTTACACGTTTGGGAAAACCCAATCATTTACAATTCTTACTGCCTTCGACCATTTGAACTTTTAGAGACCTTACCTGGGTCTAACGGTAGTCCCCACGAAGTAGACTTCATCCCCCAAAAATTTAAAATGTGCATTAACCAATCAGAAGCGTTGTTACAAAATACCCCACTACAAAACAAAGTTTACTTGGAAAGAAATATTGTGCGAAATAGAGAGATTCAAACAAACTAACATACAAGAAACATCTTTTATCAAGTCTAAGTCGCCGTCCGATACATTTATAAAACAAACTACTTTAAACTTATTTGTAATTTATTAATTAAATAGTTTAAGTGTTTACATTTAATATCAGTGTCACTATCCATTTTTTCCAATAATTCACTCGCCGTTAAGTCAGCGTGTGAAGTGGGCATACGACGAAAGTTTTCTTTCAAACATTAAATTTGATCATTTTGCCCACGCGGTAACACAGTCCATAAATAGAAAATATAAATTTCGAAAAATGGTTAGTTATACTATGTTTCAACTTGATTTCTCATTCTCGAAACCTCGTACAGCAACATAATATTGTTATTGCTTTCGTATCTCCTAAATACATAGAGCACACCTCTGAATATGAAATTAGTCAGTTAATTAATCGCGTCACTTCGGGCCTAGGTCAACTCATGTACAAAGCCGTCGCTACGTACGTAATTAGATATTCGGTTATCTTGTTTGCGTGATAAACCAGCAAACTTTCAGATTCTGAACAGCAACGTTGAAGTTTTCTGACAAACCTATAGGGTTATGTTCAACGATTACATTCTCCACCGATGTGAATGATAATGAGATATGTCAGGAACTAATGTAAGTGTAGTGGAACATTGTCACTCGAATGGTAATTAAGCATTTGTCGACTGTGACGAGGACTAATGACTTTTCCTGTTCTGTAATCGTTGTTGAACGATGATAATAAAGTATGATGATTTGGAAATTGAAGAATTTAGGAATATAGGAATATAGAAGTTTAGTAATCTAGATATTTAGAAAATTTGGAAATTTAGAAACTTAGAAATGTATAAATTTAGAAATCTAAAAATTGAAGAATTGAAAAATTTAGAATGTAGAAACCTAGAGGTCTAGAAATTTGGAAATCTAGAAGTTTAGCAGTTGAGAAGTTCAGAAATTTAGGAATCTAGAAATTTAGAAGCCCAGAAATTTAGAAATCTAGAAATTTAGCTATTTAGAATTTCAGAAATGTAGAAATCTAGAAATCTAAGAATTTAGAAATCTAAAAATCCAGAAATCCAGAAATTCAGAAATCCAGAAATCCAGAAATCCAGAAATCCAGAAATCTAAAAATCTAAAAATGCAAAAGTTTCGAAATTTAAGAACAATGAAAGTTTGAAAACTGTGAAATATAGAAACTTAGAAATTTGGAAGTTTGAGAATTTAGGAATGTATGAAATTGTGAGCTCTTATTTTTGAAAAGTTCAGAATTTATGAATTTAGTCTGCAAATTTACAAATTTTTGAAACTTGATATTCCGTGATTTGTGAATACAAAATTCTCGACTACACAAATAAAAAATAAATTTTACAAGTGAATATATCAAATCGTTTAATCATCAAATTAAATACAGTGTAATAATTCGCTTAAATTGAGCAAACTGTATAAACCATTTTTAATAAAAATAAATTGAATGTAACGTAAATTAATTCTTCTATCGATGAATAATTGCATTACGCACTGTATTGTAGGATCACGAATCTCTCTATTAACTTTTAAATAAAATAAAATGTTTTGTCGAAAAGAGGATAATATTTATTTACAATTTAAAGTTATACGTCACGGTCGTTGGTGTGCCTTGGCTATTTTTAACGGGCTCATCGATGCGAAAGGGTTCTGCTCCAACTTATTGAGTAGATGTTGAATAGTTTCAGGCTCAGAAGCTCGAGGATAAATTTAGACGAAACCTAAAGCCTTACTAGGTCCTATAAAGTCAACTTTACGAGTGATCGATAATTTCTAGTGGTTTGCTCATCACCTATTGATAATAATTTAATATTTTGGATCGTAGAATATAATAAACAAATATGAATAGAATTTTCAATCGAAATTTTGAAGTAAACTTGTCTTTTATGTAATAAATATTCATAAAATTTTTAAGTGAAAATTTCAAGTCAAGTTATTTTCAATATAATAAGCAAATATACACGAAATTTTCAAGTGACAATTTCAAGTAAATTTGTCCTTAATATAGTAAACAAATATAAATAAAATTTTCAAATGAAAATTTGTAATGAACTTATTCTTAAAATTATAAGCAAATATAAATAAAATTTCCAAATGAAAATTTGAAATGAACTTGTTCTTAAAATTATAAACAGATATAAACAAAATTTTCAAATGAAAATTTGTAATGAACTTATTCTTAATATTATAAGCAAATATAAACAAAATTTGAAGTAAACTTCTCTTGCCTGAAATGATAATTTACAATTAAATAACTGTTTATAATTGCCTAATAACGAAATTAGAGCTACCAATATTAAACATAAAATATTACTGAATAAATTCAGTTATGGCTACTTAAATCGATAAGTAAATATTTAATAGGTTTAATAAATTAATAAGTGACGTTGGTTTCAATTCTGCCGTGAACCAGGTCAACGCTTAATTGAAACATAATCAATTTTTTAAATATTTAACAACAGTTATGGAGGTTCATTAATTTTCTTCAAAATTTCCATCGCCTTAAAACAAGTATTCTAATTTATTATCTTACGAAATTCGAATGTTTAGTTATTAACTACAATATTTGAGCACAGTTTGATAAATTATGTGGAGTCAGGCACAAACTTGTCGACCATTATTTCATTGACAGAATAAATAAAAAAGATGGACATTCTTAATTAATTAAATTATCCTCCTTCTGTCTGATCAATAATCCTTCACTATAAACCATCAATCTTAATCACTAACAACTGAATGTTAAATACTATAAGTATCACAATTTCTTGATTTATGTCCACCAACGAATTTTCATAAACATCTACAATATAAATAATATAAACAAAAAACAGAATTTATCATTCACAGTTTGATACGTTTACTACAATATTATTATTCGTCCGCATCAAAGTGTACATCATGACACAATTAAAATGTTACTGAATTATTCATAAACTTTATTCATACATAAATCAATAAAGTAATATTCACACTACTTTGTTCATAAAATAATGAGTGAGAAATCAGATAAAAATCGTACACAACAAATATAAAAATAAAGTATGAATGGAAAACTGAGCTTCGTCTGTCCAGATTATTCTTTTTGTCTACAAAGGATATCGATTGATACGTTACCAAAGAGAATCGTGTCTGTTTAAAGGAGACAAAACTCACATCACAAACGAACAGACTGATCATTATTTTCATTTTGTATACATGGCTATTTGCTATCGCGAAAATATTACATCCAGTTTCCAACAAGCGTACTATCATATTTCCATCACGACAGAATTTACATCTGTGCGAGAAAAATCGAACGAACTCGAACTTTTAAAGCCAGATTTAAATCCGCGGCTTAACTAATCGGTTTAAAGTTCAACAGAATTAATTTGGAGCTTAACGTTACACTTAAATAAGGTACAAATCCTTATTTGTACGTGGGCTGTGCATCAATATCAAAACTTTGGTAACAACAGGTGGTTAAAAGAATTGGTGACGTTGGAAACTATGCGATGATTTGCAGAATGTTGTTTCTGTCGATAATGGCGAATTTGTACTTGTATTTTTATTAGTTTTCTTTCTGAAAACCTTATCAATTTCTAAGGGATACATTCCTATATCTAAATAATTTCTCACTACTTACATAAAGTGTTTACTACATAAATTTCACTACTTAATTCATAAAGATCAGATAACAATCAGATATTAAAAATCAGTCTCCAACTTTTCAAACTTCAAAATCAAATTTTAGACTTGTTTGCGGATAAAATTAGGTCGAGACAAGGCTTATAAAGAGCAACATGTTTGAACAAAGCTAAGTCGTACCTTTTTGAATAAAACAGTAAATAAATGTGTCGGTGTTTACAACGGCTTTTGACGGTGTTTGCGTCACCTCTCGAATTCGAGGAGCACCTTGGCGATACATCAACGCAAATACCGAGGAAGCGTATTCAATCTTGAATGCCACTCTGTAAGATTCCGAGTTTATATCTGCTGATACGATCTTCATGGACGGATTTATAGCGATACTCTGTCCCGGAAGATAGCAAGTAGCCTGAACGGATACATGAAGGGAATTCGAGAGGGTGGATTACAAGTAGCTATCATAAGCGAGGTGCGCTTAATCTTTCTGGTCGAGAGATACTTTGCACGAATTCCTTTGCAATATCTGTTATTCGAGTGCAATCGTCAGCGGGAATAATTAAAATTCTCTGGAAATTAGAAACCGATGACTCTTTGAGGTTAGGTAACTTTTCTTGCTTAATTATGCATGGTGGGATTTTCATCCAACTTCAAAAAGTTGAAGTTACTCGTAATCATACGGTTTAAAAAAACTAGGTTAGTTCATTACAATTTAATTCTGTGTAATTTCGGTTCCATTTTGTGTGCTTCAAACAGTTAGAGAACATAACCTTAAAGGACCAAGCTCAATGGAGCTCCTCCATTGAAGCTTCTACAGAACACAAACCCTTCAGGAGTACTTCTGCTATTTATTTAAGAAATGTTTGCCAAACTTGTTAGTGTAAATTCATAATTATTAACAAGTAAATGACCAACTTAAACTGATTACGTTGAATAGAACCATTTACTTTTAGATTAAAGATAGCAATATTGTTTTCACTGTGTGATAAAATGACTTCATGTACAGAGATATGTAAAAAATGTAGAATAACATTGTTTCACAAGAAGATTCATTTTCAAGAAAATTAAATTTGAAAATTTGTTAATATGTATGTGAAGACAGAGGTTGTTTATGACGGGGTATGCTATAATATCAGCAATTAAAGTAATCAAAATTAATTGAGATTGTACGAAACTGTATGAAATTATCCGAAGCTGTATAAAATTATAAAGAATTATAGAACCATATGAAAATTGTAATTTAATCAACACTGTTGAAATATTGTTGCAATTTATCGACAGCTATTAATAGTACAAGCTGCTATTTAACATCTTCGTTGTGTTGCAAATACATAAAATAATATATGTACACAATTATGCACAATGTACATTAAGATAAAATATACATAAACTAATATGTAACTCTCTATTGCGTTGTGTTGTAAATGTATCAAATATTTCCTTTAAAAATTGTACAAATTTTATTGTCATTTAAGGAAACTTGTAAGTAAATATTTAAGGGTACGAACAAGAATTGTTACTTTAATTTTGCTTCCAATTAATACGATTTTCAAGTAAGGGTTAAAAAATGGAGAACTAAATTTTTCATCCATTAAATTTCTACAATTTTACTCTTGTATTTTATGATCATATAAGTGTCAACTAATTTTGTAAAATGTTATAAAAATAATTATACCTATTAAGTTATTAGAAGTATCTAAACATGACAATAATTGTTACCATAAATAAAGTAGATAAAACTGCAGTTATGATGATAATAACAGCAATTTGAATTTAAAAGCGTTCTCAGTTGATAACATTCTGCTAGATACATTGTCCCGCAACATGATTGTTATTCACTCTAGAATACATTGTGATTATTATGGCAGATTAGTCGTAATCCCATCGCCGCAGTACCAATAAAGTTTTCATCGTTGCACAATTCAACGCAGACATGGCGCGAGAAGGCGGATAAACTGCACGGACGACATATTGATTAATAATCAAATTTACATTTCGATCGGAAATTTTACGCGAAAGTGGATTGCTTTGTAAATCCAATTCTGAATAGACGAAAGCTTTCCTCATAACACAGACGTTTATCTTCAATATCGAAGATTAACTTTCACTCAGAAATAATTCTTGCAAAAAATTAAATTGGAATATTTGTCATGTAAATTCTATTCAAACATACATATTTGCATTTTAAAGCATTTTCATGACAAGTTTGAACTCCGAGACTTGCTAGTTGAAAAGTTTGATGAATTTTATTTTTCAGATTATTATTTTTGTATTATCATTTGCCACTGTTTATGTTTAAATAGTACGTGTAGTACATTGCAGATTTCGTTAAAAAATGTTTATTATGATTGCTGTATTAAACCATGTAGCGAGTGTGATTCGTCTTTCGAGTTCAGAGGGATGAAGATTTATAGACATGCATAAAGATTTACAGATACATGATTAAGGATTTAAAAATATACAATTAAAGATGTAGAGATGCATACTTAAAAATTTATAGATACATGTATGTTTCAAGATTTAAAGATACATATTTAAGGATTTGAAAATATACGCATGAAGGTAAATACCAATATTTGAAGATTTAAAGATATATACCTAACGATGTGAAGATACCATTCTACAAATAATATACAACTATTGTCATATTAAAGCTCATCGTATATACTCATAATTAATTAAACTTGAGAGTTCAATTTGAAAACTTCTTGCGAATTTTTGAGGTTATGTGAGACAGTGAAAAATATAAAAAAATGACGTGTCGTATAATAAATACTCTGTGATTGTGAGTATAGTCAATGAACAAAGAAATCCAACGCATCGTAAATTATGTTCAACTGCGTTCGTTCATATGTTCACGTTGAAATACGATGAACGCTTTGTTTACATCGTTTCACTAGATATTTATGACTATAATGTTACAACTGTTTACTGAGCAATTTGTAGCTATTATTCACTTGTTGCCGTAAGTTCGATATGTTCTGTAAACTATTATTTTACAGAATATTGTCAAAGTTTATTTCACGTTCAATTTCTGGTGTTACTAATTTATTACTCACAACTTTAATTACTCGTAAATATTCATAAATTCTTATCAATACTCGTAAGTGCTCATAAATATTAATTCTTGGAATATTTAAATAATCTTTAAATCTTGTCCTGTAACAAATAATTTTCTCAAATGAATATAAAACATCTTGCTTATATAAATTAGCGAAGTAAAAATTGATATTTTCGTTAAAAGTGAACCCATGAAAAATTATTCACCCTAACAATATTTTTACAGGTTCATTTTTTCGAAGCCGTATTTATTCCGATCGCGTATCGCATTGAAAACGATTTCTAATATTTGATATTCGCGATTGAATATAGCCTTGGAGGGTAAGAAAGTGTCCCACGGGAAAAATCGTTGCACTAAACGTGCTACAGTTACGCTGTTTACTCGTTTGCTTAGAATTCCGTAACGTTCTCACGTCATTGGATCCACTTGATTGAATATTCTTTTTATTATCTTCGCTCGTGTAGCGCAGAAAATTGATTCGAGAAATATACAGCATCTTTCAAAAGCTGTAGCGTCGCATAAAAATGTATCAAACGTTATCTCTCGATAAAGGAGTACCATTTATTTTTATTTTACTATTGATATAAAATGCTGTGAGTACCTTTAGCGATAAAAATACTGCTTTAGTGTATTGTTACGTTTAATGCATACTATAATACGTTATGTTTAATGTAAAATATACAATATGGTTAAGAACAACTGCACACCTTTATAGGTTAGGTTTTCAATTTCTTGTTTGCGGCCATAATTTTTTTCATCACTACTTCATTACTATTACATTTTTTCATCGCTACTATTGTAGAGATACTGATTTACTTATCATACTGTATACAGTGGTTACATAATATTTCATTTCCGTCTGATTATCTTTCGTCCGATGATTTCATTTTATCTACATGTATGTTACATTCACATGTTGAAAATAATATATACAAGTTCGTGAAAATAAAATATTCTGCATTTAAATTCGAGATAAATATTAATTAAGATAAACATGGAACAAAATATTAAAATATGTATTTAATGAAATAAGTATATAACAAAGTATTGTTAAAATGAATAAAAATTAAAGAAAAATAGAAAACAAGTACAATAAATTTTGCTATTTTTTATTAACATTAATGTAAGTCAAGGATGACGAATAATTTAGTACAGTTGTAATTCTGTGTCTAAGCTGTATTTAAATCATTTTTCAAACATAATAAATTAATTTCGAGTTTCAAATGAAATTAAATAATCAAAATACAACGTTCTATTTTTATAAATAAAATTGTAAAACTTTTTTTAAGTATTGGCGAAAGTTTAAACGAAATTGTGTCAAAATATTTATGGGCGATAGCGTAAGTAGAACACAGCTTGAAGATATTACAGTGCTGGAATAATAAAATAACTGATGCAAAGAACGTTCATACGACTGCAACGTATTTTAGAGACTTCTCCCGTTCGAATAATTATCTGGCAGTAGCAGTGTAAATAAGCTTGCAAATTACATCAATGGTACGTTCCAGTTGACCAAAACTAACGGAACAATTTTAACCAGTTTGCAATTAAGTAATTCTCAAAGCGACTGTACGTTAGCTCGCTACCATGTTTTTAATTAATTTCAGTCGTGCTGTACGTGCAACTTTCAGTAAACGAAAACGTTTAAACTGTGCATGAAAACAAGATAAAACGTTCAGGAAATGCAGATCGTTACAACTTTGTGCTATGGTATTCTCAAGAGACTTCTTAACCGTTTATTTCCGCCCACGCTACATGACTGGAATGAGTATTTATATGAAAAAGAAGTAAAACATAATTGAAAGCGTTTCATAACTTGAATTTGCTGCTAAAATGCGTGCTGGCCGCTGACACTCATTTTTTATTTAATGTTTTTTTCTGAGATATGGTTTTAATGGAGTATTCAAGTTACATTGGACATTCAGAGAGATTTGCAATGTGAAATTTTTTAATTTTCCAATTGGGAAGTCTAACCCGTTGGTTATTTGGAAATTATGAAAATTATATATGCAGAAATTAAGAAATTTAGCTGTATTCAAGCTAAGAATCCACAGATATCAAAATTTAACATTTCTAATTCTTCACGTATCTAAATTTTCAAATTTTTAAATTTCTATATTTCTATATTTCTAAATTTCCAAATTTTTTAATTTCTATGTTTCTAAATTTCACGTTTCCAAATTTTCATATTTTCACATTTTCACATTTCCAAATGTCCAATTTCCACATTTTCAAATTACTACATAATGAAATTTCCATATCTCCAAATTTCTATATTTCTAAATTTTGACATTTCCAAATTTCCACATTTCCACATTTTGACATTTTGACATTTCCAAATTTTCAAATGTCCAAATTCCATATTTTCCAATTACTACATAACGAAATTTCAATATTTCCAAATTTCCAAGTTTCCAAATTGCCACATTCCTAAATTTCTACATTTCTGAATTTCCACATTTCTACATTTCCATATTTGCATATTTTGATATTCATGAATTTCCATATATCCACATTTTGACATTTTTAAATTTCCAAATGTCCGCATTCCCAAGTTTCCACATTTCGACATTTGAAAATTTCCACCTTTCCACGTTTCCATATTTCTACATTTCTACATTTTCACTTTTCCACCTTTCCACATTTCTATATTTCCAAATTTCATAACATCTATTTTTCATATATCTAAATTCTGAAATGAAAAAATTGAAAAATTGATGATTAATCAATGTTCCTGCAAGCACCGCATTCCCATCCGTTCACCTAACCTTCACAGACGCAGTAAGCCATCTCTCGTGCAGAGAAATGTATTTTCCGCTCTTCAACTTTGCCTTTTACCAGCCGCTAAGTTTCTCATTAGAATTTTTATTAGCTGATTTCCTCGCATAATTCGCAATGGGAGATCCTCACGATCGAACTATTTGCTGAAATAGAACCGACAAGGTCGCGATCAATGTTCCGACCACTGCCGTGTGGTTGATATTCATGGCTAGCGTTTATCTGCGGACGATATACCGACGTTAACCCACGAGTTGGCTTATGAGGAGGTTGACCCAGGTGTTTCGAAGAGCTACGGCTACAATTGTTCAGATTTTGTATTACCTGAAATTCCTAAGGTTCCAAATTTTTATTTCATCAAATTCTCAAATTCTTGTATTCCTATATTCTCAAGTTCCCTAATTTCCTAACTTCCAGATCCCAAAATTATAAAGTTTCTAAATTTCCAAATTCCCTAACTCCACAACTCTCCAATTCTCCATATCCCCAATTGCCAAATTCCCAAATTCCCCAACTTCTCCAATTCTCCTCTTCCCCAATAACTCAGTTCCCAAACTCCCATATTTCCAAAATCCCAAAATCCCAAATTCTCAATTCTCAAATTCTCAAATTTTCAAATTCTTATATTCTCAAGTTCGCTAATGCCGAACTCCCAAATCCCCAAATTCCACTATTTCCAAATTCCCAAATTCCCCAACTCCTTAACTCCCCAATTCCCCAATAACTCAGTTTCCAAAATCCCAACATCCCAAATTCCCAAATTCCCAAATTCTCAAATTCCCAAATTCTCAAATTCTCAAATTCTCAAATTCTCAAATTCTCAAATTCTCAAATTCTCAAATTCTCAAATTTTCAAATTCCCAAATTTCCATATTCCTATATTCTCAAGTTCCCTAATGCCAAAACTCCCAAATCCCCAAATCCCCATATCCCCAAATCCCTAAATCCCCAAATTCCCAAATTCCCCAACTCCTTAACTCCCCAATTCCCCAATAACTCAGTTCTCAAAATCCCAACATCCCAACATCACAAATTCCAAAATCCCCAAATTCCCAAATTCTCAAATTCTCAAATTCTCAAATTCTCAAATTCTCAAATTCTCAAATTCTCAAATTCTCAAATTCTCAAATTCTCAAATTCTCAAATTCTCAAATTTTCAAATTCCCAAATTTCCGTATTCCTATATTCTCAAGTTCCCTAATGCCAAAACTCCCAAATCCCCATATCCCCAAATCCCTAAATCCCCAAATTCCCAAATTCCCCAACTCCTTAACTCCCCAATTCCCCAATAACTCAGTTCTCAAAATCCCAACATCCCAACATCCCAAATACTAAAATTCTCAAATTCTCAAATTTTCAAATTCTCAAATTCTCAAATTCTCAAATTCTCAAATTCCCAAATTCCCATATTCCTATATTCTCAAGTTTCATAATGCCAAAACTCCCAAATCCCCAAATCCCCATATCCCCATATCCCCAAATCCCCAAATCCCCAAATTCCCAAATTCCCCAACTCCTTAACTCCCCAATTCCCCAATAACTCAGTTCGCAAAATCCTAAAATCCCAAATTCCCAAATTCCCAAAGTCCCAAATTCCCAAATTCTCAAATTCTCAAATTCTCAAATTCTCAAATTCCCAAATTCCCATATTCCTATATTCTCAAGTTCCCTAATGCCAAAACTCCCAAATCCCCAAATCCCCAAATCCCCAAATCCCCAAATCCCCAAATCCCCATATCCCCAAATCCCCATATCCCCATATCCCCAAATCCCCATATCCCCAAATCCCCATATCCTCAAATCTCCAAATCTCCAAATCCCCAAATCCCCAAATCCCCAAATTCCCCATCTCCGCAATTCTCCAAATCGGCAATTCCAAATGGTTTGTACCTAGAAAAAAGTCGAAGAAAGAGTAAAGTTCGTTTATATTAAATGTTGTTTGCTAGTGAAAATCGTAAACTGAATTATAATCGTGCATTCGAAATCGAATACCTAGTTTTTACTCGTATCGATAAATATGCGAAAGGAACACGGTCCAGGGGCTGTAGAGATTTATAACGCGATAAAAGGTGGTTAATGAATGTTCCATTAAATTGAGATTCAGTGTGATTTGACCAGTTTTTCATTTTAAACGACTTCGTTGATCAACTTTCACCCGTACTCTTCATTACGAAATATTTCATTACGAACATATCGTTTCGGACCTTCCATACTTGTTCAAGACATTTTTCGCTCCCATTTTTTATGAATTAAGCGATTTAACTTGTGTTCTCATTATACATTTTTTGCGAGCTACGACAGACATAAATGGTACTTTCGCTTTCAATTTCACATGTTTTTACCTTCTTATTAATCATTTCCTCTGTTATTGAAATGCACTATTAAGTCAGAAATTAAAAGCAATTTGCTGTCGCTTTCCTTTTAATCACGGGAGTAAGCTTCTTAAGGTATATGGTCAGCCATAAGTTCTTACAAAAAAGGAATAAGTATTTTTATTTCTACATAATTTTTTTTTTTGATGAAAATACAATATTTTTGGCTGAAGTTCTTTTCTTTTTATTGTACAATATTTGTGAAGTTTTAAATTGGAAACCTATTATAATAATTGATCAATATGAAATTCTTTACCTTTGTAAATTGGAATTTCTAAAAATTAATGATTTGTAAAATTCCTAATTTAAAAATTTCCAAATCTAAGAATTTGTTCTTTAAAAATTTGTAAACTTGAGTTATTCTTTCTATACCTGAGAATTATAAAATTTTACAGTGATTTTTTAAACTTGAAATTCATGGTGACAGCTTATAAATTAAAAATATTTCAAATGCCCAAATTTAAGAATTGAACATCATAAAATACTAAACACTTAAACTCGAAAATTCATAACTTGATAAATTTCCCAGTTTTTAAATGTATTACGCTAGACTTATAAAAATTTAAAAAATGGTAAAATATTTTTAATTTAATTTTAGTCAGCAGGAAGGAACATGTTACTTCCGCAAATAATAAAGAAGAATTACAACCCGTTATTTTTAAAATAATAACCTCTGACATTCAAAAATAAAATTGAAAGGGTGACAGATTTCTCAAGTTAACTAAAATACTGAGGTACTTTCGCGTCAACAAAAAACATCTAGAAAAAGTTGGAGAGATTCTCAGTGTTTCTTTAAAGTTTCATAGCAAACGGTAAGAAGGAAGTTATATCGAGAGGAATAGTAGGCGAATGTTAAAGTTTTTACTGCATCAGAGAACGTAAATCCAGTTAATGGTGAACCATTAAACCGCGGACGAAGAGATGACAATGTAAGTTTGCACGTTCTCTCGTTTAAGCTCGTCTCGTGACGTTCGATTAAAATTGTATTTCGCGCGACACGTCGCGTCGCGTCCTCCCAAACCACTTTCTTTCAGCGGATTCTCGCTAAACGAATAATGGATAACGTTTATTGATCGAACTCCCGACCAAATTCGCCACCCGATGGATGTTCGTTAAGCTTCACAAAAAAAGAAGCAAAATACAGGATGCAACACGTTACAGTTTCTAGTACACCATTTTACACCTAGTAATTTCGATACAAAACCCTTCGTTTACTGTTTTTGATGAATTTTATGAAACTTGTTTGTTTCGTTTTTATTGAATTCTACGAATTTTTATTTCAAATCGAAACATATTTTCTGACAAAATATCTTTTTGTTTGTGTTTATTTATAACTTTGACTGCCACATATGGGTAAGTAGTATTTTGCGCTGGGAGGCATTTTTGATATTGGCAGATGGCAAGTTTTTAATCTTTTTTCTTTTTATATTAGTGTTTAAAGCCGCATCAACCGCTGATTGGGTTATTAGCGACTTAATAATTCGGTTTACAGTTTATTATATAGTCTGGTATCTTTCAGAAAGTTGAGTAGGTTCTGTATTGATTTGTCGTCCTTCAGGTTGTCGGTCCATATAGGTTTTATGTTGAATTTCTGTCTGTTGGCAGCATACTTTGCACATTGGATGAAGAGGTGGTCCACCGTTACGTTGACATTACATAGCTCACAGATTGGGGGTTCTTTTTTACTGAGTAGGTGCTGACGTGTGATTCTTGTGTGACCAATTATGATTCTTGAGATGACAACTTGGTCACGTCTTTGTAAGGAGCTGGTAATAATTTGCTTATAGAAGTTGCTTTTGTTTTTAATCTTCTAGTTGAAAAATTTGATGAATTCTTTTGAAGTCATTCTTAGTTGACACTACTGACTGTTTCACTATGTGAAGCACTGTATGTCTGTTACTATATTTAACATTATAGATTTAGTTAAAAACAATTGATTTCAAATTTTATTAAACTTCACCAATGGTGATTGCTCCAATATGGCTAACTAGCACTGGGAGGAATTTTTGACATTGGCAGATGGCAAGTTTTAAATCTTTCAGTTGAAAAATTTGATGAATTCTTTTGAAGTCATTCTTAGTTGACACTACTGACTGTTTCACTATGTGAAGCACTGTATGTCTGTTACTATATTTAACATTATAGATTTAGTTACAAACTATTGATTTCAAATTGTATTAAACTTCACTAATGGTGACTGCTCCAATATGGCTGACTAGCCTTTTGCACTGGGAGGAATTTTTGACACTGGCAGATGGCACGTTTTTAATGTTTCAATTAAAAAATTTGATGAATTCTTTTGAAGTTATTCTTAGTTGGCACTACTGACTGTTTCACTATGTAACACACTATATGTTCACTATATTCAACATTATAGATTTTGCTAAAAAGTACTGATTTCATATTGTTGTATTAAACTTCACCAAACTGATGGTGTGTCACCTTGCAAAGGGTTAAAATTTCCATATTTACCACCTGTATTATTAAGAATTTGTACACTTACCTAATTGAAAATACTCGTATTAAATAGTTGGAACAGTCCACAAAAATATTCGGCAGACTAAAAATAGAAATATTTAATAAAATTTTCTACTGCTCCACTGTGTCAATGTGTTAACCCTTTGCACTCGAAAGCTGACACAATTCGGTTTAATACAATTTGAAATCAGAATTCTTTAACTTAACACCTTGGTCTACAACATCAAATCTGACAAAACTAAATCGTACTTGCATAAAGATCGACTTCTGAGTATGATACCAACTGCAGTTTGTATAATTAAAGACCGCTAAAACCAAAATATACCTAACATTTCAACATTCTTTATTTACCTTAACGCTGCAGCTCTGACTGACGTATCTGTGGAAAAACTTGTAGGTTAAGGGGTTAATCCATAGTGTTACAGTGCGTATAAACATAGTGAAGCAGACAGAAGTGACAATTAATAATAAAAAAATAGCTTCAAAGAAATTCGTCAAACTTCTCAACTAAAAAGTTTTACAGTCACCAAAACTGCTTCCGAAGTTTAAAAAATTTAAACAAAGCAAAACAGTTACCTAGGCTTACATCATATAGTTTCTTTAAATTGTACCACAAATTATTTTCGTAAATGAATAAAACCCACAAAAATCTGAAAATCCGACGACAAGTTGAGCGGCTCAAGGACTATTGTCTCTTGTCTTACAGAGGATTGTAGGTGCATTTTTATCCGAGGCAAAAGTACTTTACAAGAGGTACTTTCGTTGTAAGTGCATTTTTATCCGAACAAAATATTCTCGTGTTACAGTAAAAGTCCTACTGATCGTGTAACTTCAAAGCTGTTGCATCCTGCAGCACGGTGTTCTCATTAAACAGCTGTCACGCGTTGGCGAATGTCATTGGCGATGGTAAAGCGTGCCGTGAAAGACATGCCTTTGCAGGACATGGATAGACGAACGTAATATGAAAATGGATTCATTATTAAATTTCTTCGCAGCCGGGAAAATTGAGTTCCCGAAGATGTGGACTGCGTGGAATCTCGTTAAAAACTGCGATTTAAAAGTGCCGCGATGTGGGGTAAACCTCGCTCGAATCGACGCACGAATATCGGTCGATATTCGCGGGGATGTGTTCGAAAGGGGAGCTTCAGATTTAAGCCTCTAGAGATTTGGATGTACAGAAAGTCAGGTACTTGGAAATTTTGGAGGTTGAGGTCTTGAGAATTTAAGCTAATTCGAGAAACTTGAGAAATTTGGGAAACTTGAGACACTTGAGAAACATTAGAAGTTTGAGGAACACAAGGTGTTGGAGAAACTTCAGATGTTTGAAAACTTAACAAGTTTGAGAAATTTAGAATTTTAGAATTTGAGAATTATGGAATTTGAGAATTTGAGAATTTAGGAATTTGGAAATTTGAGAATTTGGGAATTTGAGAATTCGGAAATTTGAGAATTTGGAAATTTGGGAATTCGGAAATTTGAGAATTTTTGAAATTTGAGAATTTGGAAATTTGGGAAATCGGAAATTTGAGAAATCGGAAAATTGAGAAATCGGAAAATTGAGAATTTGGAAGTTTAGGAATTCGGAAATTTGAGAATTTGGAAGTTTGGAAATTCGGAAATTTGAGAATTTTAGAAATTTAAGAATTTGGAAGTTTGGAAATTCGGAAATTTGAGAAATCGGAAAATTGAGAATTTGGAAATTTAGGAATTCGGAAATTTGAGAATTTGGAAGTTTGGAAATTCGGAAGTTTGAGAAATCGGAAAATTGAGAATTTTAGAAATTTGAGAATTTGGAAGTTTGGAAATTCGGAAATTTGAGAAATCGGAAAATTGAGAATTTTAGAAATTTGAGAATTTGGAAGTTTGGAAATTCGGAAATTTGAGAAATCGGAAATTTGAGAATTCAGAAATTTGAGAATTCGGAAAATTGGGAATTTTTGAAATTTCAGTATTTCAAAATTTGAGATTTTGGAAATTTGAGATCTTGAAAATTTGAAAACTTGAAAATTTGGGAATTACAGTATTTGAAGATTTATAAACTTATGAATTAAAGAAGTTGAGAATTTTTAAATTTGGATATTTGACAATTTGAGAATTTGAGAACTTCAAAACATAAGAAATGTTTAAATGTGAGAAAATATAAAGTTTTATCGAGCCTCATTGATAGCCAAAATGAATTCCACTGAACAGAGAGCAACAAAATGGAGGTCATAATATACCTTCAAATGACGTGATACGTGGGTATGAGTTGGAATACGAAATGGTTCAATTAAGTCGCATCGACGAATTCCAGTAAATTCCCAGTGCATGCAACATGTGTAATGAGAATACAATTACGCGAACCTACTGATTAATGCGAGTGTTAGTCGAATCGATGCGTATCTTCGATTTCGATGCACCACAATTATCCGCTACAGTCAATTGTTTGCAGTGAAACGAACAACGGGGTCAATTTATTCGTGTTACTGTAACAATTCTCTGCTTAACTTATATTATATAAATCAATACGCAAATGAAGTGATGATCATTCAGTACAAATGATATCCGCAAGTTTCAGAAATTACCAAATTTATCATATTTAACAAATAGTACAGTTTACACGTTCTGTAAGTAACACATTTATTAAATTCCTCAATTTCAAACTCTGATAATTCTTAAAATTATAGAAATTTAATATTCTGAATTCGGATATTTTTTAAGTTTGCAAATTCCCAAATTTCCAAATATTCAAATTTTCAAATCTTCGAAAGTCTATAGTTGGGCATTTCCAAATTTCCAAATCGTCAAATCCCCGAATTCCTAACTTTCCAAATTGTCAAATCCCCAAATTCCTAAATTCCCAAATTTCTAACTTTTCAAATTCCTAAATTCCCAAATTCCTAAATACCCAAATTCCTAAATACCCAAATTCTCAAATTTCCAAATTGTCAAATCCCCAAATTCCTAAATACTCAAATTCTCAAATTTCCAAATTGTCAAATCCCCAAATTCCTAAATACTCAAATTCTCAAATTTCCAAATTGTCAAATCCCCAAATTCCTAAATATCCAAATTCTCAAATTTCCAAATTGTCAAATCCCCAAATTCCTAAATACCCAAATTCCTAAATTTCCAAACTTCTAACTTTTCAAATTCCTAAATTCCCAAATTCTCAAATTTCCAAAATGTCAAATCCCCAAATTCTTAAATACTCAAATTCTCAAATTTCCAAATTGTCAAATCTCCAAATTCCTAAATTCCCAAATTCCTGACTTCCCAAACTCTTAAATTTCCAAATTCCTAAACACCCAAATTGTTAAATCCCTAAATTCCTAAATACCCAAATTGTCAAATCCCCAAATTCCTAAATTCCCAAACTCCTAACTTTCCAAATTCCTAAATTTCCAAACTCCTAAATCCCCAAATTACTAAATTCCCAAATTACCAAATTCCCAAACTTATTTTCCATTAGTGAGGTTTTAAATAAAACTAGGTTAGGTTTGGTATTTCAGTTAAACTCCATTCGCTCTGTTGAGGTTATGTTAGATTAAATACTTCAATTAGATACAATACACAACACAATTATGTTTTCATTATCTATTATTTTTATCCTTATATTATATCTCTATTATATGTATATTTATTCTTTTAATGTGAACTTCTAAAGATGTATGTAATCGGTTAGGTTAAGCTCTTTTCTGCCGCAGGTTTCATTGCTTAATTTTTTCTCACGTTCAGTTAAATTGGTTTTGCTAGATTGAGCTGTGTATTATTTTATGCGAAGTTAGGTTAATCAAACAAGCTAATTAACACGTTTCCTTCAACGAAGTGCTCCGGGCGGCGGGGTGTCCCAGTTACAGAACAATTGTAAACATTTTAATTATTAACACAAGTGTTAACGCGGAATCGATTGAATGTATGTCGCTTCAAGTATCTTTTTATCTCTCACGAGAGAATAATTATTCTATTTATATTTGTACAAAACACTGCAAAGTGTTTATTTCGTCGATCTTGTTTTAAATTTACGACGTACTCTACCTGTATAACATTTTAATTTTACAATGCAAATATTTTCTGTATAATATTTTTATTTTAGAACATGGACATAACCTATATGATCTTTCAATTTTACAATGCAAATACTTTCTGTATAATATTTTTATTTTAAAACACAAATATTGTGTGTATAATATTTTTATTTTAATACATAAACAACACCTCTATCTTATTTTAATTTTACAATACAAATAATACTTGTATAATATTTTTATTTTAAAACATGTACATAACCTATATGATCTTTCAATTTTACAATGCAAATACTTTCTGTATAATATTTTTATTTTAAAACACAAATATTGTGTGTATAATATTTTTATTTTAATACATAAACAACACCACTATCTTATTTTAATTTTACAATGCAAATAAGACTTGTATAATATTTTTATTTTAAAACATGTACATAACCTATATGATCACTCAACTTTACAATGCAAATACCTTCGGTGCAATATTTTTACTTAAAAACACAGATATTGTGTGTATAATATTATTATTTTAAATCATAGACAACACCTTTATCATATTTTAATTTTACAATGCAAATAATACTTGTATAATATTTTTATTTTAAAACACAAACATAACCTGTATTCTCTTTTAATTTTACAATGCAAACAATACTTATATAATATTTCTACTTAAAAACGCAAATATTGTGTGTACAACATTTTTTATTTCTTATTTACAAACAGTACCTGCACAGTATTTTAATTTCACAAAGCAGATATCACCTACATAACATTTTAATATTAGAATGCACTACTTGCATTCGTAATAAATAGCGAATCACGATGCAAACCGCTTCAGAATGCGAATGAACTTCATTTAGAAAAATTGAAGATACGTTTTTTCCTTTAAATGGAATTTTTCTGCTGCACACAGAATAAGGGGACATTCTAGCATCGATTTCCATTTAATCGCAATTTAGTTAAATTTTAAAATCGAGTCTCGTTTAAAATGAACGCTTTCCTCCAGCAGAAATATATTTTTTACGATCTCATAGAAACGTACGTGGTTTCTATTGTCCGTGATCCTTTCGGAAAGTAGAATGCATAAAATAGAAAGCTTGTTAACGATTACTTTTCGCGAAGCTCGGACTCGACCGAACTCCGTCTGGCTCGATTGAAGATTCAGCTTCGAGAAGACGACTTTAATGAATAAGTAAGGTTTTCGGAAACGTCAATCTCGGCGGAGCAAGATTTGCATAAAAATCCTATACTCGTATATTCGTATCGGTAAAGGCTTCGATTCGCGTGGATTTATAGAGTTCCATGAAATGCAAATCGAAAGGGGCGTGTCGTATCGAGCGATGTAGGCACATAAAAAATTAAATCGATGAAAATTCTATCGAACATCGTGTTTATGCAGCTGCGGGACCAACAGCTGCTAATTACAATTTCAATTTTTTCATTCATCTACGGTCGTTTTAAAATAAGTAGAAATTGTTCGAATAACTGCTGCGTCTGAACTTTCAAGGTGAAGTTAAATGAGTTAGGACTTAATAATTGAGAAAATAGAGCACTTCATGATCGGTATCTGCTGTGAAGCACTTAGGCTGATTAAGTACTCAACGCTATAATTTTATCCACACAGAAACGGATGAGTAAAATATCTAATTCAAGTGCGCTATAAATCCCTCTAGACTCCAGACTCTAGGGATTCATTTCGTTCGCGTAACAGGTTAAAACGTAAAATGATCCTTTTGATACACAGCTCATTTTTGTTGAGAAACACAACATTGCTACAGTGCGTGTTATTTTTCTAGGTTAGTTCATTTTGAATGTTCAAGGAAACTGTGTTAAAAAAATTTTATCAAGCTTCATAAGTAGCTGCTATTTATATATTCTTAAATGTGAAGTTTACAGGAATGCAAAATTATCTACATAGAAAATTTGTCAACATTTATTACATAACATTCATAGATATCTAATCAAGTCATTTCTTAAAATGCTTTTCTTGTAGAGTATAAAAATGTGTTTTACACGTTAGTATTTGAAACGCGAATAAAAATTTTCATCGACAAATTATTTTACCGACAGTGTATCGTACAGAATAATTAAACGTGTATTCAGTCTGAGACAATTACATCACCGATCAAAAATGAAATATTTTCCGTAATATATTTTCCTGAATTTATCGCAAACAGAAAAGTTTGTCAGCTGACGTCATAAATTCAATGTGATGGCTGAGTAATCCGAGCACAATTGATTGGATTGCGGGCCTAATTTGTAATCCGCAGACACATGGTATGAATCGATAGCTCTTTCACCATGCTTCCACCACACATCGACCTGTTGTTTTCCCGTCTGTCGTTTGATCAATCAATTAGAGTTATTAACATGACGCGTTGCCCCACTGAATTATGCTTACCTCTAATTAGTCATCATTCATTTGCCTTGAAAACCTCATCGGTTCTCAAAATAATCCTAACTTTAAAGAATTTTCATCGGATCGTCGGAGAAATTTACATGCAACTATTATACATTTATTTGCAATTCATATGCAATTATTATGTATTCATTTTGCAATTTATGTGCAATTATTATAAATTTATATGCAATTTGCATAAATTTATTTTCAATTTGTATAATTTTATTTGCAATTTATACATTTGCAATTATTATACGTTTATTTGCAATTTATATACAGTTACTGTGAATTATAAATTTGAAGATTAGTATTCATTGCATGTTTTCCCATTTGTGTATTAAATCATTTTTTATGCTCGAAAGATAAATATCAAAATTGCTATTTATTTTGTTTCCATTTATGTATTAATTTTTATACCGCCTTTATATTTAGTTGTAGTGCTCTTCTATTTAAATAATTTTAATTTTAATATCTTTCGAATATATGAGATTTCTGTGATACATGTGTACTGATTGAGCGAATTATTTATTTTTACTTTATTTTTTAATTTTGTAAACAAAATTTCCGACCATAAATATGTCCTGAATCATTGCCACATTTTTATGTGTCCCATAAATTTTGATCAAAGTACATTTAATTTGCACAAAAACGATTTAATAAAAATTAGCTTAATCTTGCAATTACTTTATATTAATCCAAAACTGTGTGTACGAAGAATTTTAAAAAAGTCGTATTTTTCCATAGTGCAGTAAGTTTTCCATAAGGAGCTGTGCAATAAAAAATTAAAATTGTGTTACTCATGAACAAGTTAGTGAATTCGAAACTTTTGTGATTTATAAAATGGCAAAAAACAATTCCTGAAATTTTTATTAACTAAGCTGCGTTTCAAATACATCCTAACCCTATAAGATCTGACATTTCGAACACGCCATCAGATACGAGTATAGTTCCACAAATGTATCGATATACTTCCAATTAGCAAGTTGGTAGATGCAATAACAGACTTTGTTAAATTACAGTTGCATCTCCGCCGGATCGAAGAGTGACGAGAGACGATATCGCAGTGTCCTCGCCCGGCTCATCTCCAAACGCAAATGCAACTACAAGCTGCACTGGTACAACATCGTCCCGATTATACAACCCTTCCTCGCCGGGTAGAAATGGCCAGCTATCGAGTAAGTAATACAATTGTTACAGGATATCAAGATCGTTATTCGCTTTACCTTGCGGCGATTGATTAAATCATCCGACTGAACACTGCCGTTGCAATGAATTGATCAAAGCTGTCCAAAACGAAATTATCAATCTGTCGTGCACCTTCACGATTTGGTTATTCAAGTGAACCATAAATTTCCGTTTACCTTAATTTTGTATTTGAACATCATCTAAATTTCATGAAATAACTTTTGTTGTGGAGATTTTTAAATTTTAACAATTACATAAATTCTGTCAAATAACTGTACCATGATCATCATTTATCATAAGTAAATCTAACTTATTCTAAATATTGATACAGTAAATAATATGTAACAGTGTAATAAATAGTACGTAAGATTGATGTGATCAGTAAGTTGATCAAGTTTGAAGAACTTGACAGCAGCTTTGAAGTAGCGAAAATATTTAGCTTATTGTCTTCCTTCGTCCACTTAGAAATTTGATAGTTTTCTCGTTAAACGAAAAGCTGTTTAATGCGATCGCTTTGTCGATGTTCCAGAACAAGGCACGTTAACGATAGTACGTCGAAGTTCCGGCAAGAATAAAAGTATCGGCGGAAGTTTCGAAAGTTCCCCACCACCGCACAGCCCTGACACTCTTTCGTCAAGCCAATCCGTGGATCTTGACGAGATTCTTGATAATGTCGACCTCACGACAGACTCACTTCCTGCCGTTGACACCCCCGATGCTTGTGACAAGGCTGCCCTCAGGTATTTTACTTCGAAACTTTACGTTTTTATCTTCCTGCTACATTATCTGTCCATGTCGAGTAAAGGTTAATTACAATTTCAAGACCAATTTTGGTAATAATCTGGGAAACAATCCAATTATGCTAGATAACATAATTTCATGCTACATTACGTTTTTGGATATGTTAATTTTAAAAATTATTTTGAGACGCTTGAATCTTACCATCTTTCAATTTTTAATATTAAAGAAAATTTGATGAAGACTAAACTAATTCTGAATAATTCTAAAAATTCATTACATATTACACTGCACATAGTGCAATAACAATTCTTTTCTTAAATTTTCAATGACGAGAAAGAATTAAAAATTTCAACACGTCAAAGCTAACCTAGAAGTTATAGTACTACTTTTATAATGTTTAGCGTTGTATTTTCGGTGAAGGATAAAAATTAAGATAAAATAGATTGTTTAATGAGAACGATATCCTAGACTGAACCAAGAAAAATTACGAACTGAAAATAAATTTCCCTGTCAGAAGAAATTAAAACATTAATTCTTGTTACAGATTGAGATGCTTGCTGAGGCAGCTCCAACATGGCGAAATATCTGCAGAATTGCTGCAACGAAATTTGCATTACGCGGCACGCGTTCTCGAAGCAGTCTTCCTCGATGAAACCAAGTAAGTTTCACTTAAAATGTTAATTAATAATCCCTTGTGTAACCAACACTTTAAATAACGTTGGGTTAGTTGTGTTTATTATAGCCACTTCGCTAACAGCTGATTTACTACATTGTTCCCTGATACGACTACGAGAAGATTTTTAAAATACTGCATATTCTGTTTTATATATCACTGTAATATTATATCGTATATAATATATATTGCATTTAGTATTAAGCATAATCACCTTATCGATTTAATACCTTTAATTTCTAGGCGACTCGTGTTTATTGCTGATTAACAGGTTTTGAATTCTTCGCCATTGTACTATGACATATTGTTAACTAAATAATTCATTAAATTTGAATAATTTATGTATGTGTACAACTCACGACTCCTGGTACTATACTGCGGTATATGTGAATAAACGAACTTCTCAGAGATATAAATTAATTTTTTTTCATTCGGATTGTTTTATGAATACTTTCGATTATTTTATACTTTTTTAATTTGGATTATGTCTTAGATACCTGTAAATCTTTATATTGTTATATATTTGGGTAATAATTTAATATGATTCAGATTATACTCATATTTTATGGGCCATTTCATTTTATCGTGGTTTTTACTTCTCGAAGCTATGAAATACTTTCACATTTTTATATACTTAGGTAATAATCTGACGAGATTCAGACTATATTTTTATTGTATTCCTTTTCGTTAATAGTTATCACTTTTCGAAGATGTGGAATATTTGTAAATTTTATGTTTTTATATATTTAAGTAACGATCTGATAAGATTTAGGTTATTTTTCTTATTTTATGAGTTATTCGGTTTTTTCGGTAGTTTTCATTTTTTAAAGATATTTGTTTCCGGAATAAACACGTATATGATATATGCAGTATAGTAAGTTGTATTTGGTGGGAATATTGACGAAAATTTTGAATTTCCCAAAGAACTTCGGTTCGAGGAGTAAGGACACCAAGAGCGCCTCTTTAGCTCAGTGGTAGAGCACTGGTCTCGTAAACCAGGGGTCGTGAGTTCAATCCTCACAGGAGGCAATTCCTTTTTTTCGTTTTTTTCTTTTTACATAACAAAAATCCACGCAACCAACATTCGCTACTGCAAATTCTACAATTTTTAACAATTATTTCAATAATTAAATTTTGCAAATTTTCCATAATCGTTACTTATTATCCTTGTACGTATCATTTTGATATTCATACGTACCCTTTTTTACATTATAAATCTTGCATAAAAGTTGAAGCTCATGTTAAGAAATTTTTTAATTCCTTCCAACAATTTCTATCCACCCTATTTAAAATTCCCTTTTCGATCCCTCGACGTATCAGAATTAAAGCGAACGTGACAACGTCGATCTAAAGAAAAAAGTTTATCCAAATTCGGATTCCTTTTTTACTGCAAAAGCCACACCCAACGAGGAATATAAATTATCTGAAATTTTACGTCGTGACAAATTACATTTATTATTGCGTAGCGAAATTTTTTATACCATTTCTAAATCTTTTTGCAATCCGTATAAGTTGCGATCGACGTGTGCTTCAACATCCATCTAAAAATTATCTACATTATCCTTGCGATTACTTTTCAGTATGGTTCCTAGTTCAATACTTTCCAGTATGGTTCCTAGATCAACTTTTCAGTATGGTTTCGATACCAATATTTTTCAGTATGATTTACAATTAAAATTTTTCAGTATACTTTATGATCAACTCTTTTCAGTATCCTATTTTCAGTGTTCCTTCAGAGGGGAGGTTTTTCTCCGATTGCGCGACGCCATTTTAATTAGTTAAGTAATTTATTAAGAAAGCAGGTGCTGATGGAGTGGGCAGCGCCGGTGCGAATAATGCTAATAATTGTGATAAAGAAAACTGTAATATTCTACTGTTCTGTTCCCTACCTGACACGTGCACTAACAAGCAGTACCGCAGGGTGAATTCAGGAGGGGTTGATGGCTCTCGGTCATCGCGTAGGGGTGCGGGCCTGTCATCTGCATCCCCTGGGAGCGGCTTGGACTCGGACGGACAACAGGGCCACGGGGTGGTAACCCAGAAACGGAAGCTTCGCACCCCCGTATGGGCAAGGTTGCGAAATATTCACATTTCCGACCTCACACCACCGATCATCCCCTGATTCGTACCCGACAGTCCGACTCCCACGTCCTCCGTCGACATCTTATTCTCGATCTCATCATCCGTTAGGGTCCCGATCATGCTTCGTTTGCTCGATCATTAGCAGGGGTCGAACCTTACCAGACCAAACTACACGGGGCTTTTGAAGGCGATTTTTGAAAAATGAACACCTCCATGCGGGTGAAAGGCTACGAGCTTTTCTATGATATTCGGTCGAAGTCTTTCGACCTTTTTTTTAGTTTTTGCAATCTTTGAGATAACACGTTGAGAACGGTTAAGGGATTTTTGTATGAAGGGTGTTCATCGTTTTTTATACTTTTCTGGTAAATATGTATAGAACTTTGCGATATTTTTATTTTAACGTGAAATCAGAATAATGATATAAAATTTTTATTTTAATGTGTAAGGTAAATGGTGTACCTAATTATTCTTATGATTTATGGAGCAGATAAAAACTTCATATTGAAATGAGTTTAATGATATTAATGACGTTATTTATTTCTTAATAGTTGCTATGTATTTTGTTTAGAAAATTATTGTTAAAGGTGATTATTGTTTACAAAATTATTGTTATTGAGTTTGTAATTAAAATGAATGATCACAATTATTTACTTTTCGAGAGTAATGTAGATGAATTATTTTAGAAAATAAGAACTCACAATAATTAATACTATCAGTTTAAATAATTTATTTCTAAATAATTTTGTATACAGATAAATATTTTTCTTGGCAAAATTAAAATTGAAAAATTGTAACTGCGATGAACACCGTGAATTGCAATTATTTTCGCTCATTTCCTATATTATATCACACATTAAACGAAATATCCAGAATGCACTTAATATGCAAATGAGATATTTTGCATCGCCGATCGGAATGGCAGGAGATTTTAATGCAACTACCGAGCTTAGATATTAATTACAATTTGCAATTGAAATGCATACTCATGCAGCAAAATGATTTGTTCCATCAAAATTGGATCGCACGTTCTCGACGTGTTAATTCTGGATGATTGATTACATATTCCTGCGTTGGACTTTCGCATTCCAGTTACCAGGATATTTTTGAAAACGTAATCTCGTTATTACGAGACATATAGAGCTATAATACGTTCTCTTCTAATCGATATATACGTAGTTTTGGCTTTATACCAAGGTGATAGCGTAGATCTTGTGCAGAATAATGTTAGTACACTGATTGTTTAGCAACTTCTATAGAGAAATTGTGTCTACTATTCGCACACTGTCTACAATGCACGATTTCTATTAATTATTTAGGATTAAACGACATAGTACACGAATAGAGTAGAAAATCTAAACTGAAACTAGCTATCGGTGTAAATTAATTCAATTAAACTACATATATATAGATTAATACATGTAGAACACACGATCAAACTTCGATGTAACAAAATACGTTTCGTTAACGAATTCGGTGAATCTCGATCGTTGGATACAAAATTTCACTGTGCAAAGGTTTAACGTATTTAACGTTCCATTAGAAAGACACAATACTAGTCAAACTGTGTACATAAAGACACAGAGTACAAACAGGAATTAGACAAGCGGGTACTAAACAATCACGATCGATTGTACCCAATAGACCAAACATGTCGAAACTGGAACTATTGTTTTAAACTGACATCGAGTATCTGAGATACCTGGGTATTTTGATAACCGGTAGAGATGGGATTTTAGTTCGTTTGTACTAACAAATGAAGAATTCAAATTTTCAAATATTTAAGTTTATAAATTCTCTGGATATTTTATAGTTTGTAAATTTGTACATTTGCAAGTTTTCTAGTTTTTCATTTTTTAAATTCGCAAATTTACAGACAACCTTTATATTTCAAATTTTCAAATTTTAGAACTTTCGTGTTGCCAAATTCATGGATCCATAAATTCTAAGATCTTCAAATTTTTAAACCCCCAAATCGCTAGGGTCCCAAATTCTTAGATCTTTAAATTTCTAGATCCCCAAATTCCTGGCTCCCCAAATTCCTAAATCCCTAAATCGTTAGGGTCCTAAATTTCTAGATCCCCAAATTCCTGGTTCCCCAAATTCCTAAATCCCTAAATCGTTAGGGTCCTAAATTTCTAGATCCTTAAATTTCTAGATCCACACATTCCTGGTTTTCCAAATTCCAAGATCTCTAATTTCCTAGATCCCCAAATTGTCAGGATTCCAAATTTCTAATTCCCCAAATTCCTAAACCATTAAATTCCTAGATCCCCAAATTGTTAGGGTCCTAATTCCTAGATCCTTAAATTTCTAGATCCCCAGATTCCTAGACCTCTAAATTCCTAGATCTCTAATTTCCTAGATCCCCAAATCGTTGGGGCCCTAAATTTCTAGATCCCCAAATTCCTATATCCCCAAATTCCTAGATCCTTAAATTTCTAGATCCCCAAATTCCTATATCCCCAAATTCCTAGATTCCCAAATCGTTAGGATCCCAAATTCCTAGATCCTTACATTCCTGGTTCCCCAAATTCCTAGATCTCTAAATCCCTAGATCCCCAAACCGTTAGTGTCCCAAATTCCTAGATCTCCAGATTCCTGGTTCCCCAAATTCCTATGCCCTTAAATTTTTGTCCCCAAATTTCAAAGTTTCCAAATTCCTAAATTCCCAAATTTCTAAGTTTCAAAATTCCATAATCACCAAAATCCACAAATTTATATTTCGCTAAATTTCTCTGCTTCAAAGTTCAAAAAATTCCTAAATACCAACAAGCCTCTTACTTTTTATATTTTCCCTAGGAAACTCAGATTTCTCCATTTTACAATCTATTATAGTTTTAACTATTTGAATACTGATTAGAGAATATAGTTATCAAAATATTGATCTCGAAAGTATCAACCTTAATTTAAGAGAAATAAATATAGTTTTTAATTATCGAATGTTAAAAAATTCAATATATAAACGGAGTATATAATAAAAGTTATTATTAGTATTTAATTTAAAACATAAATCTCATCGCTATCGGTACTTGAATAATAGTAATAGCCAGGTATCCCTCGAATTAACAGCTCTAATCGAAACACAGCATGACGACTGTCTTCTACCTGCCTGGCCTGTCTTCCCCCTGTTCTAGCCTCTTTATAGTTCTTTCTAGGTATAACCTGCTCAGTTCTTGGATGACTGCCTGTTTACCAGCTGTACTTGCATCGCTCTGTCAAACACCGTCTTCCTATTTCTCTGTTTTATGTTCCCCACGTGGCATTTGCATGAAAAATGCAGCAGAAAGTGCACCGAAATTTTACGGCCGTTATCACTTGTTTATCTGTCGCAGGTATACATGCGTATATGGACCATTAAAAATACAGGACCGTTACATAAAAAAGTACAGTACATAGTGATTTTTCGAGAAATTATGAGTATTGTACAAAATTTCTTGCGATATTTGAAAACTTAATTTTATTGTTCTGCATTTCAATTTGTGGATGCAAGGTAAAGATGTGGATTTGAGGATATGAGGATGCAGGAGTTGTGAAAATTGGGTGATGAGGAGATCGAGGTAGTTTAGGATGTGGGGAAATACGATTAGTAAGGAATTTGAGATTCTAGGGATTTATGAACATAGGAATATAGAGATACAGAGTTATAGAAAGAAATATAGAGATGCAGGAGTTTAGAGATATCGGGATCTAGGAATATGGCGATTTGAAAGTATGGATGTCTAGGGTCACGGAAATCGAGGAATAAGGAAATCTAGAGCATTCTAGGATTACAAGGATCTAAGAATAAGAAGATATAGGGATACGGAAATATAGTAACACGAAAATGTAGTACAAAAACAGTGATACAGAAACCTAGAAATTTAGGTGTCTAGAGAGACCCACGGTCCTGGACACTTAGAGATCAATGGATATCGAGAGAGGTCCAGAAATTTAAACATTTAGACTTAGAAATCTGAGATGTATAAATCTAGCTATTTAAGGATCTAGAAGTATACAGATCTTCTGACCTGAACATCCAGAAATTTAAGGATTTAGAGATCTGTAGTTCTTGTAACCTTGTTATCTAGGTATTTAGAAATGTAGAAATTCACAATTTCACATAGATCTTCTGATTTTAGCATTCAGGATTTGAGGATCTAGAGATTTGTAGCTCTTGTGACCTTGTTATCTAGGTATTTAGAAATGTAGAAATTCACAACTCCACATAAATCTTCTGAGTTTAGCATTCAGGATTTGAGGATCTAGAAATTGTAGCTCTTGTGACCTTGTTATCTAGGTATTTAGAAGTGTAGGAATTCACAACTCCACATAAATCTGCTGAGTTTAGCATTCAGGATTTGAGGATCTAGAGATTGTAGCTCTTGTGACCTTGTTATCTAGGTATTTAGAAATGTAGAAATTCACAATTTCACATAGACCTTCTGATTTGAGCATTCAGGATTTGAGGATCTAGAGATCTGTAGCTCTTGTGACCTTGTTATCGAGGTATTTAGAAATGTAGAAATTCACAACTCCACATAAATCTTCTGAGTTTAGCATTCAGGATTTGAGGATCTAGAGATTGTAACTCTTGTAACCTTGTTATCTTGATATTAAAAAATGTAGAAATTGACATCTCCACATAGATCTGCTCTGAGCATCCAAGGATCTAAAAATCTAAAGTTCTGAAGATCCGTGACCTTGTTATCTAGGGATTTAGAGATTTAGAAATATAGAAATTTGCATCTCCACATAGATCTGCTCTGAGCATCCAAGGATCTAAAATTCTAAAGATGTATAGATCTGTGACCTTGTTATCTAGGGATTTAGAGATTTAGAAATGTAGAAATTTGCATCTCCACATAGATCTGCTCTGAGCATCCAAGGATCTAAAAATCTAAAGATCTATAGATCTGTAACCTTGTTATCTAGGGATTTAGAGATTTAGAAATATAGAAATTTGCATCTCCACATAGATCTAAGCATCCAGTTATCTAAAAATCTAAAGATCTATAGTTCTTGTGACCTCGTTACCTAAAAATTTAGAAATATATAAATTTACATGTCCACATAAGACCCACGCATGTTTAGAATTTCCACTAAAAATACTTCTTCATGAGAAAGCTTTTTGAGAAGTTTTTGATGCAAATGCCCGTCTGTACGGCCGTTTACATGAAATTGCATGCATATAGGATGATGTGCGACAACTGTCACTCATTAACGGAATGGAGGTGTTTAATGGAATGCTCGAACGTTTCCCGTCGATCAACGAATCGTCATCGACGCCACAGATTTCTAGCCAAGAATAAATTTCAAGCAACGGACAACACAACTCTCTCTCTCTCTCTCTATCTCTCGTTTCTCTTTTTCTTTCTTTCTTATTTTCGTTTTTCTGTATTTCATATACTTTCTTTCTCTCGTTCCTTCGGAATCGTTCGAATTAACACGCACGCAGGCGGACGTTTCTTGCTTATGATACGGCTCTATGAACTGTAATCTGTCGTTAATGTGACACGCAACCTTTCTTGATGTTTGGAATTATAGAGACGCCGAACGTATGGAGTCAGCCGCTACTTGCCGTCAGGGTGTACGACGTAGGTTCGTTCCAAATGTTTGAATAACAAAATCGCATAGTTTCACGATGTGTATCGCTCCGACATGCCTTCTGTTTATTTCTATGTTTTCCTTCTGTTTTTTCGTTCTGTTTTCGGAACGTTACTTTTAACGTCCTCGACAGAGGTGCCGCGGTTTTCGAGTTTGCAACTCGCACAAAGGGCAACGGGGAACTGTTATTTTTCGAAAGTCACATTTTTACTCGATAGAAATGATTGCTGTCGAATGTACAAAGTGTTCTAGTGGTCGTGGTACGACGGTGAAAAGCCTTCGTCAATTTGAGAACAAGTTTTTCATAAATTTCCATTTTTGTTGATTGAACCTTTTTGATTTGGTTAGGTTTTGGGAAAATTGAACTTGCAGATTTTTTAAATCATTTGCTAACGGAATTTTTTTCGTCAAAGGCAAAGTAGATGGATCTCTTATGATATGAGATTGTAATTTTGATTATTACGATACGAGAATAAAATGATAATTTTGACGTGGGAATGAAATAACTGATTATTGAAATATCTGATCGAAATGATAATTTTAACTGTTGAAATATAAGAATGAAATTATAATTGACTACTAAAGTATGAGAATGTAAAGATAATTTTGACTATTAAAATACAAGAATGGAGTGATAATTTTGCAGATTAAAATACTAGAATAAAGTGATAATTTTGGATATTAAAATACAAGAATGAAGTGATAACTTTGGCTATTAAAATCTACGAATGAAATAATAACTGACTATTAAAATATGAAAATAAAGGGATAATTTTGGCT
The DNA here is from genome assembly GCA_945859595.2 of Megachile willughbiella. Lineage (NCBI taxonomy): Eukaryota > Metazoa > Arthropoda > Insecta > Hymenoptera > Megachilidae > Megachile > Megachile willughbiella. The sequence continues at coordinate 12,656,500 of OX243797.1, forward strand.
ATTAAAATACAAGAATAAAGTAATAATTTTGTCTATTAAAATACAAGAATGAAGTAATAATTTTGGCTATCAAAATATATGGATAAAATGATAACTTTCACTATTGGAATACAAGAATAAATTAATAACTTTCACTATTAAAACACAGGAATGAAACAATAACTTTAACTACTAAAATTTCAGAATGAAATGACAACTATAAAAATTTGAAAATAAAATGACTACGGCAACTAAACTACGGATATTTATGCATTCAAAACATAAATTTAATAAAGTAAACACGAACCAAATACATTACATCATAGTTCACACAATTCATTTACATTTTGCAGATAAAAAATACATAAATATCCGTACTCTGACAACCATGACTACTAGAACACGTTGTATGGAATTTTTAAAAATAAAAGCCTTTTCTTAACTTTGAATCAGTATTCTAAAGTTTTGTTCAGTTTGAAAGATTCGACAAATATCAGTTTGTAATTTTGTTTAAATGATTTAGTAAGAAAACATTGTATATGTACACTTTTATTTGATTTATAACAAAATGTAGTATTTACGAGGATGAATCAATAATTATCAGCACTACTTTCATAACAATTGTCTGGACTATGATTTTATAGTTTAAAATAGCAAGAGATAACGTTGGGGTACGCCATTTTTCAATGTAGTTCTCTTGTTTTTTATTGTACTTGTTACAGTTGTTCAAGCTTGTATATAATTTTAGAAAAGATGAAGAGAAGATGAAAACACCATTATATTCAAGTAAATTGAATAATTTATATATCTAAATTTACATTTGAAATTTTACCAATACGATTTTATTTAAAATATTTTTCTCTCTCAAACCTTCGCAATTTTCTTATTTTAATTCTTTGTGAAATAATCTAGTGAATTTTAAATGAACACATGCTTCATGTTCAAGTTTTCACTTTTTGGATTAAGGTGAATTGTCTTTTTCGTTATCAACTTCATACGTAATTTAAAATAAGTATGCACGATTCATGGCGACAGTGCTTATACTGTAAACTAATTTACATGTGCATTATTATGCTGTCCAATATCACCAATTCTATACACGCCAGAATTACCACTGGTTAAATGTAATCTAATAAACGATAATTGTACAATTTCGTCAGGTGATAACTGGAAAATTTTAATTAGAAAAAGGAAGGACCGTAGTCGTTCATTTTGTCATTTAATAATATTATTTATTATTATTATTAATATATATAATATTCAAGAACGTAATAACGAATCAAATCAAATAATGATATGAAATAATATAATGACAAATATTATTATTAAATAGTACTGTTTAATATTTAATAACAATATCTACTAAATATCATTTATTATTTAATATTATATAAGATTCTTGACAATCCACGATCCTAAAAATATTATACAATATTCAATCTGCTTAGCATTAAAAATAGAAATTCTTAATAATCCCTTACATTCCATAAAAATAAAGTGCGTATAATTATTGACTCATGCTCACACAAGTAAGTAAATAAAGTATAACAAAGTATTTATAAAACTAATCTCCGCAGATGGTAAAAAATAAATGGTAGATTATGTCATACAAGTAGACGAAAGATTGTAAAATATAGTCATCGATCTCACGTTGTCCTTTAAATGTCAATTGAAACACCGGAATCACCCATGTTGTGCATGATAAGTTGTTCATCATCCGATGTATCCGTTTTCAAAATGGCAACCCTTCACCGTAACTTTGACCGTTCTTGTAAATACACTTCTCTCACCAAGACTCACCACGTTCTTGTATCACACATAATCGATTACACTCGTGATTTCACGTTGGCTGTAAAAATGGAATTGTTCACACCGGCCACTTTTTGCAATCCCCTGCGATAAATCATATCGACGTCTCGATATCTCAAGTTCACGCTTGATTATCTCATCCCGTATCGATATCGCGACAAATAACGTAGCGAATCGTACTTAAACAACGTTGATTCTTGCAATAAACTTGGAGAGCGAATCGATCGTCGTTTTATTGTGCTCGATAACAGCACCTGTACTTACCTGTTCGGTACAAATATTTCTTTTATTGCTCGCTCGTGAAACACGACGGAAATCAGCACTCTAAAAAATGAAACGCTGCATTCAGGAAGAGATTACTTTTTCTCTTTCGGGTCAGCTGCGTGTCGCGACTGCGTTTTATCATTCGAATCTTGCTGCTAAACTGAAAAGAAATGTACTTCGCTTATCGCGGATAAATTGAGACTTTTCACGATAACCGATTCTTTTGTCATGGGAAAATACGGGAGATGAAAGAACGTGTGTTCATATGTATCGCTGAGTTTTCTCAAGTGCTGATTACTATGTGATGCATATTGGAGGCTGAGTAGGTTTCCCGTGAGAAAATGGCGATATAGAGAGATCTTATTATTCTTATGTGCATGATTACTAAGGTTTTTATAGTTTGTCGAATATGAAAACATTTTGTGCTGATTGGGTCTCCTTTTCTTACATCGCCATTTTCCCTAAGGTAGCTTACCGCGATTAATTTTGTATATTAAAGAGAAAATGTTTAATTGGAACTTTTGTTACATTTCATTTATTTAGATGCGAATAACTAAACTATTTAATGATTTATTAATTTTAATAATTTCAGTGATTTCGATAATTTCAATAATTTCAGTAATTTCAGTAATTTCGATAGTTTCGATAATTTCGAAAATTTCGATAATATTGATAATTTCAACAATTTCAGCAATTTTAATGATTTTAGTGATTTCGATAATTTCGATAATTTCAATAATTTCGATCATTTCAATAATTACGATAATTACAGTCATTTCGAAAATTTCAATAATTTCAGTAATTTCAATAATTTCAATAATTTCAATAATTTCAATAATTCCAATGATTTCGATAATTTCGATAATTTCAATAATTTCAGCGACCTTAACAATTTCAACAATTTCAATATTTGGAACAATTTTAATCATTTCACTAATCTTAATGTTAGTAGTTTTAATAATTTGAAAAACTTACAAAATTTTCACAACGTTAATAGTCTTATTAATTTTTATAACTAAAGTTTTATTTTATACTAATTTTATAAGATGTACTATTGTGTAAAATCTATTTTGATCAATGTATCATTTACCGAATTTTTTTAGGCATAATTTCTATATGAAAATTTCAAAGGAGTTTAATAATTTTACTGTTATAAATGTTAAATAATAAATTGTTTATTAGTGCAATAAAAAATAATTTCTTCTCCTGTTCAGCGTTTCATTTTCTCGTCAGTTTTACTGATTGAACGTTCCAGAAATTAATTAGTTAATAATTTGTAAATATTTATTAATAATTGCTACTTCCTGTAATTCTTTCGTTGTTTCCATAGTTGAAACAAATTTCATGTTTTAAAATAATGAATAACAAAAATTTCGAGGTCAAATTTCTAACATGTTAAAACTGTATTAATATTTTCCAACTTTCCTGACGTTGCAATCAATCAACGATCCATTTTGTACACTAATTTACATACTTGATGTTTCACAGTCAAACAAAGTTTGTGTGCTTCAACTGCTTTCGCACATATTTCTGTACACTTAAGGATCCTATATAACTAATTATCAACAAATTATTTTAACTATTTATTTAAATATCTTTTCAAGAATATTATGTTACTTACGTTTCAAAAATATTATGTTACTTGCTTCTTAAAAATATTATGTTACTAACTTTGTAAAAATGTTATATTATTAACATCATAAAAATGTTACGCTTAACACCGTTTGAAGCTGTCAAATGTAAATTTTATTTACAAAAATATTTCTTTCGGAAACTGTTCTTATTAGCACCCTTATATTAAGCTCTCTGATTTTTGCTTAAAATAGTACATTAATACCAGCTCGCATTAATAATTTTATCGAAAATTCTTGTGACAGAAATAATGTTTCAAACCTTATTATAATATCAAATATTTTAAATACAATCTGTAACTTTTATATTAGTCTAATACCATAATTTTCAAAATGGCAAATAAATCACGTACGTGAATCTAGTTCTAATTTCAATATGTCCTCAGACCTTCTTGAATGCAAATCAGTATAGTAACAAAATACTTAAAATAGTCCATTACATATAGCATCTGTAAGTTTCAAACAGTGTTACATATCGCAGTCATAGAAACCTTGAAATGATCATTAAAAATCTCACAGATACTTAATTTCAAAACAGAAATAGGATCCTTAATTTAAAGTACTCTCACTCAACAGATTACAGAACACAGACTAATATTCAACATATTACACTTAACTCAATCACAACACAAAAGCAAGAAAACAAGAACACTAAACTCCATCGTCTTCAAAAGTATCTGAGAAGTCCTCACAAAGCTTCCACCCAAAAATAGAACATCTCAAGCATAACCTAAAATCCCACCGCTTTACCAAAAACAAGAAACAGAAAAAAAGAAGTCGTAGGTATCGCTCACAAATTCACACAGCAAAATTCTCGAGGTTCAGAGAATGGTAAGGTCACAATCGATGTAATAACCTAAACGGTTATCGAAATCATCGAGACACCCTGACCATCCACCATGCGTTTCTTTCTTTAAGTCGTTTGCGGGACGATCGTCGACCCTGAACCCACTCTCTCTCTATTTTTTCTCTTTCTGTTCTCTCATTTTTCATTTTATTCGTCAATTCTGTCGTAAAGAATGCAAGAAGGTAGGGGTTGTCCATCGTGATCCGACGTTCGCCGATGGTCGATCTGCGTATAAGTAACCGGCGAATTTTCCTTAGGCGGCTGGCGGACGAGGACGACGAATTATCCGAGGTGCAACCGGATGCTGTGCCACCGGAAGTACGAGAATGGCTCGCTTCGACGTTCACCAGACAGCTGGCAACCACCAGAAGGAAGGCGGACGAGAAACCAAAGTTCCGCTCGGTCGCGCACGCCATCAGGGCAGGGATCTTCGTTGATCGGATTTACAGACGGGTCACCAACACCGCCTTGATGCAGTTCCCTCAGGAAGTGGTTAAAGTGCTCAAGGTACCATCATGACACCTCTGTAACGTCATTTGAGCCTGCATGATCGATGAAAGAGAATTCTGAAACTAAGTGGTTAACCAAATTAAAATTTAAGTAAAATTAGTATATTCAATTAAAATTTCACATTTGTTCATTTTAATCAGTGGAATAGAACTGAATTTTTTTATATTATTTTTAGAGTAAATTATATTTACAATGCAGTATTATAAAAGTTATATATTTATTTTGTATTATTTTTACAATATATTTTGATATTATAATCGATGGTATAGATTATTGCAATGTTATAATATATTATTTTTGCAATATAACTTGAAACAGTTCGAATTTTCAAATTCTCAAGTTCTCGATCTTGAAATTCCTGAATTCCCAAATATTCACGTTTCCAGACTCCATGATTTTCAATCCTTGAATCCCAAAAATTTCGAAAGTTTCAGCTCACATTTCTAAATTCGTAATTTTTCGAATTTGTAACTCTTTGAATACCTGAATTTCTCTATTTACCAAATTCTTGAATCCTCAGATTCCCAAATACTAATATCCTTAAATCTCCAAAGCCAGAAACCCTCAACTTCTCAAATTTTCAAATCTTCAAATCCAGGATCCCTCAAATCTTCAAATCCTCAAATCTACAAATTTTCGAATCCACAAACCCTCAAATCCCCATATATTCAAATTTTTAAATCTTAAAATACCCAAATCCCTAAACCTTAAAATCTGCGATCCCTTAGATCCTCAAATCCTCAAATCTTCAAATCCTCAAGTCCTCAAATCCTCAAATTCAGGATCCCTCAAATCTTCAAATCCTCAAATCCACAAACTCTCAAATCCCCATATACTCAAATTTTCAGATACTTAAATCCTCAAATCCCCAAATCTTCAAATCCAAGATCCCTCAAATCTTCAAATCCTCAAATCTATGATCCCTCAGATCCTCAAATCCTCAAATCCTCAAATCGTCAAATCCCCAAACCTTCAAATCCAGGATCCCTCAAATCTTCAAATCTCCAAATCTACGATCCCTCAGATCCTCAAATCCTCAAACTCTCACATACTGAAATTCTGAAATCTTAAAATCCTTAAATCCCCAAATTCCCAAATCCCCAAACCCTGAAATCTATGATCCCTCTGGATTCTCAAATCCTCAAATCCTCATAAACTCAAATTCTCAAATCTTAAAATCCTCAAATCCCCAAACCCTGAAATCTACGATCCCTCAGACCATTAAATCCTCAAATTCTCAGATCCCCAAGTGACCAAATTTTCAAACCTCCAAATCTCCGTACCTCCAAATGTCCAAAAATTCCCAAAAATATTCAGCACAGTACCTGTATAATTCTATCTCTCGTACAATTTTTCTTCTCCCTCCACACATAGTCTTAAAAGTACTAGCAAAGTTTGGAGTACGATCTTAGTTGAATAACTAGTCTGATCATAGGTAGACTATACTACTTGAAAGTCTATAATAAACAGAATATCTCGCTATTCCGAAAAGAAGAAATTTCATCGGTGAATATCTTTACCGACGAAATGAAGTCATTGATCTTAAACTTATGGTTTCGTTAAAGACACTGGACGACTGGTCGTTCGACGTGTTTTCGTTAAGCGAAGCCGCAATGGGAGCACCGGTGAAATACCTCGGTTACGATCTGCTTAATCGATACGGCATGATCCACAAATTCAAAGTGCCCCCTGCGGTTTTGGAATGCTTCCTGGGAAGAGTCGAAGAGGGTTACTGCAGACATCGAAATCCGTATCACAATAATCTGCACGCTGCAGACGTTGCGCAAACCATGCACTATATCTTGTGTCAAACAGGATTGATGGTGAGTTCCAGATGATATTTGATCATTTCAAAGAGAAAGTTCCCAGTTTAATCCATTAACCATGTCATTGTTTAACCTGAAAACAGTCTTTCTCTTCTGGTACATGCAATAAGAAACGGAGGAGTGTTCTTTTGTGTCAATGGGTTACGTAAAGCGTCTCTTCGAAAGAGTATAATTGCAAAAATAGTCCGATACGTTACAAAATTTTTATAGTAATCGATTCACTGTTACGTTTTTAGGTAGTTTGTTAAATTTTTATACAAATCATTTGATAAATTTGTTATTAGGTTTTTAGGTAAATAGTTCAATAAGGGTATTATTAAGTATTTTTGTAAATTATACCAAACTTAGGAGTTCATTGGTCACTTACGATTCATAGGTTAATTAGAATTATATACTAAAGCAATTGTTTGTTTTAAACTTGAAGTTTAAGTAATTTCGTAGAACTGTAAATTATATTCTCGTGAGTTACAAATATCACGGTACACTCGAGTTATTAAAAAATTTATTTATGTAATAGGTATAGTAAACAATTTATGTATCCGTTCAGATAATTTTGTTGAACTATCAATATTTTTATAAATAACAAACGTAACTATACACATATGTTATTAAAAAATTAAAATGCATTGCAAAGAAGTACCTTAAAAAAGTATGTGGAAACAAATTTAGTTTTCTACCTCATAATAAAAGTTTGTACAAACAAACTGAAGATAAAACAGTTATTTTATCGCGATGGAATTGACGCATTTTTCGCTGAAAAGTTTAACTCGCGGTTCTTCTTTTCCATGCAAGTCGCACAGGAATATTTCACAGGAAACGAACGTAACCCACCTGAGTCAGGAAGTTCGAAATGAAATTTAGTTTTCACGATTTCCCAGACTGACTTCCCTCTCGAGGAAATTGCACATTTGCCACGGATTATGCACGCGAGCTTTCAAAGTATCGCGACGGTTTGCTCGTTACAGAATTGGCTGACCGATCTGGAGATTTTCGCCACTTTGGTTGCGGCGATTATTCACGATTACGAGCACACTGGGACCACAAACAATTTCCACGTAATGTCCGGTAGCGAAACAGCGCTCCTCTACAATGACCGCGCCGTTCTGGAAAATCATCACATTTCCGCAAGCTTCCGGTATGTACACTCGCCCGAAATGCTAACTTTCATTGGAAACAAGTCAATTTTTTGTACTTCTACATTTATAAATGTTAGTTTTCAAATTTTGCAATTTTTACTGTTTTATACATTTTCAAATTTTTGCAGTTTTCGAAATTCTTAAACTATTAAGCTCATATAATTATATGCTTTCTAATTTTCTAATTCTCAAATCTCCGAATTCTCAAATTTCCGAATTCTCAAATTTCCAAGTTCTCAAATTTTCAAATTCCCAATTTTCCAAGTTCTCAAATTTCCAAATTCTTAAATTTCCAAATTCTATCATTTTCAAATTCTCAAATTTCCGAATTCTCAAATTTCCAAATTCTTAAATTTTCGGATTCTCAAATTTCCGAATTCTCAAATTTCCAAATTCTCAAATTCTTAAATTACGAACTTTTGAAATTCTCAAATTTTCGAAGTTTGAGAATTTCTAGAATTTGTAATTCCTTAAATTTCGAAATATTCAAATCCCCAAATTTCTCCATTTCCAAATCTCCATATTTTTAGACCCCCAAATTCATAGATTCCAGAATCCAGAAATCCCTAGATCTTCAAATTACTAGGTCCCGAAATTCCTACATTCCCCAAATTTCTAGATTTCCAAATTTCATAATTCTGAAATCCCTAGATCATCACATTCCTAGGTCTCGAAATTCCTATATTCCCCAAATTCCTAGATTTCCAAATTTCATAATTCTGAAATCCCTAGATCTTCAAATTCCTACAGTCCTCAATTCCTAGATTCTCAAATGTCACCACCCCGAAATCCCTAGATCTTCAAATTCCTAGTTTTGCATGTTCTTAGATTCTAAAATACCTAAGTCTCCAAATTTCTATACACCCAGATTCCTATATTCCCACATTCTTAAATCACCAAATCTCAAAGTTGCTATTTTCCTAGATCTTATACGCCTAAATTCAGAAATTCTTAGGTCCAAAAATTTCTAGATCCCTGCATCATTAGTTTCACAAATACCAAAGTCCCTAAATTTCTAGATTATCAAAAATCCTACAAATTATGATGTGCTACAAATTTCTAAATATCCCTAGTTTCCCTAGATTCCTATGTTCGTAGTTCTTTAAATTCCAAGAACCTCAATTTCCCATGTCCTCAAATTTTTAACGCAACCCGAAATTTTCAAATTCTCAAAAATTCCTCAAAATCAACGCAAACGTAGAAAAGTTACGTTTGCTCTCAATTGTACTGCTAGAAAAAGGTCATCGAACGAACTGATTGAAACGGCTCCAAAATCGTACGGGACTTTTCTTTCAATTCGCACGTCGATAATTGAGAACAGTTTTCTGGTTGGCTCGTAAAACTCCTTGTTTGCCAGGGGAATAATAAAAATCGATGAAAAGCACGAAGCTTAAAATGCCTGCAGTTGTTTGTTACGCAAAATGTAAGCGGTGTTTTGTTTTGCTCGAATTTTATGGTTGAAACATTTCAGTGGAGAACTATGGGTGCATACATATTTTTGTGTGTTTCAAATCGACGTGAAATAGAAAAACAGAATGAAACAGAGGGATGTCTGTGGCCACCATAGAAATTGTACCAACAATTCGAAATAGTAAATTGTGAAATTTACTGTCCTTTATGAATTAAACATTCATCCTTTGTGGAATGATTCTTTTGATTCTGGAAATGAAAGACATTTCTGTGTAAATAATAACAGTAATTTCTGTCATTAATAGTATGTTGGTATGAAAAGAATAGTTTATTATTTAAAAAAATTTGTTCGAAAGAAAATTCTTGTAAATTTTTGCAGAGTGAAATATTTTATGAAGGTATTGATCAAAATTATGATTGTGGTATTTATAGCTATAATTATACTTATAGTTGTAGTTATAATTGTCATTGTAATTGTAAGTATAATCATATAGTTAAAATTTTGTTCTTACAAATAACAGCAAATATTATCGTTAATTTCCATAACTTCCTCTTATTCATTTATGTTTGACAAAATACAAAAATTTGATGGTATTTCATGTTATCATAATAAAGCTCAGCGGAGGATCTATCATTTTCAAATCTGCTATATAAAAATCTCTCCAAAATGCCTTTTGCTTTTCATAAAATATCAAGATCATAATAAAAAGCTAAACAAATTACAAAAACAGCACAAACAGCACGAGGAAATGTAACTCACTGTCCATAAAATAAAGAATCTCAGAATATAATTTTAAATCTTGCAGTATCCATTGAAAAATGCATCATTTAAAGCTGCAAGAAGGCCACGTACTTTCATATTAAAATTTAATATGAATATAAAATTAAAAAATATCAAAATTTTCAATAACAAATTCAATCATTAAATAATACATTCAAAGGTGAATGTAAGAGTAACTTGAAATTACTTCAGACGAGTGGTCGAAAGTTGCAGAGGTTAAAAGGCTCGAGATTTTTCAGAATATTGAAGGAGGACGAGTGCAATATACTACAAAACTTGTCGAAAGAGGAATTCCGTGAATTTCGTTCGTTGGTGATCGACATGGTTCTCGCGACCGACATGAGTTTTCATTTCCAACAACTGAAGAACATGAAGAACATCCTGAGTCTGGCGGAGCCCAGCGTCGACAAAAGCAAGGCTGTCAGTCTGGTTCTTCACTGCTGCGATATCTCGCACCCGGCCAAAAGATGGGACCTTCATCACAGGTAGAACTTTCTCTAAATATTCCACTTCATTTTAATACCAAATATTATAATTTTCAACTGCATTTACGTTAGATGATTAGTCACTTTTGGATCGAATATAGTACAACAATAAATAAGAGCAATACACATGAATTTATATGTACAATTATTAATATCTATATATATAATAAGATAGCATAATAGCTAAAGGTAGCATCTATTTTGAGAAAATAGAATTTTGAGAAAAATCTCTTAGTAATTTCTAAAAGCCATTCTCTTCAATGAACGCAATATTATACTTCAGAAAATGTACATATAAAAATTAAATTTATTCTAAGAAATGTAGATATTGTTTGTTTAATTTGTCAAATTTTACACATGGAGATTATGAGTGCATTTCAAAATTTAGGCATTAACAATGCATGAATGTAAAGATAGACATCTTAGGACCTAAGTCTCCTACATCCTAAAATTTAGGTCTTAAGACCTGGGACTAGGATTTGAAGTTCTGAGACTTATTGAAGACTAAGAACCTACTGGGTTTTAAGTTCTAGTACTTAGATCTAAAGGACTTACTAGGTCCTAAGTCCTAAAACTTAGATATGAAGACTTAGGATCTGATGGGTCCTAAGTCCTAAAACTCATGTCTGAAAAGCTAGAACTTATTAGGTCCTAAATCCTATAACTCACATCTGAAGACCCAGGACCCATTAGGTCCTAAATCCTAAAACTTAGATATGAAGACCTAGTATCCATCAGGTCCTCAAGTCCTAAAACTCACATCTGAAGACGTAGAACCTATTAGGTCCTAAGTCTTAAAACTTAGATATGAAGACTAGGATCTGATGGGTCCTAAGTCCTAAAACTCACGTCTGAAAACCTAGAACCTATTAGGTCCTAAATCCTATAACTCACATCTGAAGACCCAGGACCCATTAGGCCCTAATTCCTAAAACTTAGATATGAAGACCAAGTACTCATCAGGTCCTAAGTCCTAGAACTCGCATCTGAAGGCCTAGAACCTATTGGATACCCAAGTCTCCCATCACATATAAGTTATATAACAGATTTGAAGATTTAGTGATGTTTAGAGATTCAAATAGATCAACGAAGTATACAAGTGATTTATCCGATACACAGATGGACCATGCAATTGTTGGAGGAGTTCTTCCGGCAGGGTGACAAGGAGAAGGATCTGGGATTGCCGTTCTCTCCGTTATGCGACCGCAACAATACTCTGGTGGCTGAATCGCAAATAGGATTCATAGAATTCATCGTTGAACCTAGCATGCAAGTTTGTAGCGACATGCTGGAGACGGTGCTCGTTCCATTGAGTGCCAAGGAGAGCGTGGACGAGTCCAACAATGGTAAACAAATCCTTCTTCTTCTGCTAATATTGGGTTAGTCAAAGATTTTGTCGTTTTTTTAAGGAAATGTTTCATTATAGATCTGTCATAGGTAGCCGGAATCTTATTAAATTATATATTAATTGTTTTTTCGAGGTATAAGAAAAATTATTGGTAGTCAAGAGTTGTAACTACACTTCACTGTCTATAACTAGTCCTGCTGTTCTGAAATGTGGATCATTCATAGGAGTGTTTTCAACAGAAAATTTTGCAAATCGAAACGAAAATTGCTAACATTTAGTGCTGCCTCACAGTACTCTATACATATCTCTTTCAATTTTCATAATACTCTACCTTTATAAAAATGATGTAATATAGTTTTGCTAAAATCAATCCTTGTATCTTCCATTTTTAACAATTTACAGAGGACAACTCCTTGTTCTATACTGTTTTTGGTGTTTTAAAATATACAACCACAAATATACCCTACAATATAAGCTTCAAAGTAATGTACCTTGAGAAAAAAGAATGTGTAGACATATGAGTTGACTAAATATCTACCAGCAAACATGACATAACTTTCTGCCTAACCCAATATTTATTACTTATACAGTGAAACGTAACCGTCAAGAATCAGAAAGTGAATCCTGGAGTATTAAATTATAACAAAAGAAAAATCGTGAGATAAGGAGTTTAACATACTTGAACGCGTTTTAACCATGAAGGATATTTGAACGATGAATAATTTGCAGGATCAGCTGCTGAAAGCAGGAGGATTAAGATCGGGAAGCCATGGATTCCGTGTCTCGCGGAGAACAAGAGAATTTGGAAGGAGCAAGCTGTTCGAGGTACGTAAATAATAGATTTAAAAGATGGTTGAAAATTTGAAGCTGCATTCTCGATCACTTTCAGCTAACTGTTGAAGTGCACGTTATGTGAAAATTGCATTGGTTAGAATAGGGATATTCTCATTAGAGATATTTTATGATTTTGAAAAATGTTAGGGTCATTGTTCTGAGTTTGCTGGGATAAGTATGATTATGTGGGATTTGAGGATTTGGGAATTTATGGATTTGGGGATTAGGGAAACTGGAGTCTGAGGTTTGGAGATTTGGGGATTTAAGGATTTGAGGATTTATGAGATTGGGAATCTGGAGATTTAAGAATTTGGGAATTGCAAAATATGGGGATTTGGAATTTGGTAATCTAGAAATTGAGTGATTTAGGGATTTTGGAATTTAGACTTTTTGGTAATTAGGGATTTGCAAATTTGGAACTTTGAGAATTTGGGGACTAGGGTAATTAGAAGTATGCATATTTGGAACTTTAAGAATTTGGGGATTTAGGAAATTTGGGGTTTGTGAGAATTTAGAGATTTAGGAAATTAGATATTTGCAAATTTGGAACTTTTGCAAATTGCGGATTAGGGTAATTAGAAATTTACATATTTGGAACTTTAAGAATTTGGGGATTTAGGAAATTTGGGGCTTGTGAATTTGGCACTTTGAGAATTTCCAACTTTGAGAGTTTGGGAAACTAAGAAATTAGGAATTTTCAAACTTGTAGCATTCAGAATATGCAATTTGAGAGATTAGAAATTTTTGAATTTGAGAATTTGGGAATTTAAAGATTTAGGAATATTGGAAAATTGAGAATTTGAGTTGGGAATTTGGAATATTTGAAAATTTGAAAAGTTGACGATTTAAGGTTTTCACAGAAAGATTTGAAGAGTTCAACATTTGAAAATTTCCAAATTCCCATTTTTCTAAACTTGAAATTATAGAAATATACTACCAAAGAAAATTGTACATACAAAAATGTACCAATTCGCAAATTTCAAAATATGTTGTCCAAACTTGAGAATTAAGAATTAGAAAGTAACCTTGATGCAAAGTCTAACCTTGAAATTATATTGTCCAAACTTGAAATTAAACATTTGAAAATGTTATGCAAATCGGTGAACAAAATTCGATTCCAGCTAATCACCAAAATAATACATTTACATAAAAAACTTGTATAATTTCAGAAAGAAACCATAATAAATTTGACCAATTTTGATCAACAGATGCAGAAGCAAGGGCACAGAAGGAGCAAGAGCAGAAGGCAAGCGACAGCCGCGAAGATGGCGACACATCGCAAGCTGCACCCGAGGAATGAAAAATCCGGCGGGCCGTGTTGTTTTTCAAGAACATATGTAATTTTAGGCTACGAGGAAGCCCGACGAAGCATTAAAAAATCGCTATCGACGCTGAAGCATTAAAAATCACTATTAATCACAGTGCAAGCTTCGAGAACAGTGATTTTTCCGGACGCTCGAGTATCGAAAGTTATGGACGCCATTAAACAGGATACTCGGTCGAGACTGTTTGTAACATTTATCATTTTACGCGGATCGTATCACCTGATCGATGTCCTTTCGCCTTTCCAACACCTGTAATGTCTCTTCTAAATCTCTTCGGCAGAGATTCTCTTCAGGAATATCGATTATAGCGGTTCCCGACATTTTTATTCGCTTTCTGCTGCTTTTCACCGATTGTATATATTCCGACAGGATTTTCGTATGCTGTCAAGAAAGGTAGGCTGTGCTATTTTATAATTAACGCCTTACATTCATATATCTTTTATGGGTGGTTCAAAAGTCATGGACGACTTTAGAACATTTATTTTTAGAGGATTATCAAAGTTAAAACTGTTATGTTTGAAACAGTTATTAGAAACTTGTTCTTAAAGTTTTTATATTTTTCTGATTACAAAGGTAAAATATGATTTATGGACATTTTTGGAAGTATTTGTGTAATATAAATATATAGAATGCAAATATTATGTACTTAAAATATTAGATACATCGATACTGATGAGTACGGTATTCGATTAAACATTTTACAACTTTGATTCGAACTAAAACCATGAAACTTGTAATAAATTATATAATATAGATACACAAAAATATAATTAATTTTACAGTTTACAATCGTACTTTAGAAACTCTAAGAAAGATAACAAAACGATTATACTTTAAAATAATTATTAATTTTTCGACCCTCCTCGTGACTTTTGGATCACCCTGCAGTTAACATTAATGTATCGACAATGGATTTAATTTTCGGCAGATCGTAATTATTTTAGTCCTTCTCACGTAATTATTACATCGATTAATTCGTGACTTATATATATTTTATTCCATTGATTTATTGCAAGTAAACAAATTATTATTAAAAACAAATACCATTGAAATCAGTAGTCTTGTATGCTCGAGAAATATTTTCAATTCTTTTGCAATAGAATTTGAATCAAGGTACACGAAAATATGGAAAATTCACTTACTAGACTACTACAAAATATTTAATAAAATAAAATTATATAGCAAATGTTACAATTGCAGATAAAATCACCCTTGTTCGTTACAAATCATTTTTAAATCAACGAAACGTTTAATATTAAAATTGTATTCGAACATAATTGTAATTGAATAAGATCAAATTTTAATTAAATTATTAAATATTAATTTGTAATGTTATATAATTTAACATTACAATTCATTATATGAATTAATTAAGGCGTTACACAGCATGCCTTATCTCGACAGAAAAAGCAACTCGATTCGCGTAAAAATGATAACGAAAATATATAAACAAGTATTTTTATTGAATAACGAAGACAATTTGTTATTTGATAAAAGTAGTCGGGCTTTCAGCATAAACGTAGCCTAAAATTACCAGTGTCTGCAATAGACAGTGAAAATCGAGCGCACTTAACAAACACACACACACACGGAACAAAGAAATCATTAAACGTACTTAGAGCACAATTATTCGTTCGCAATGAAGTGCTGGCAAAATGTGAGAGGACACTACGTTAATGTTAACGGAATTTCCACGGTGTTCCGCTATTTGAACGCTGTTCTTATCCGTACCTGTTTTTTCTTACAATTAGTGTGTAACTACGAGCATACATTATTTCATAGGAACGAAGACTTTCATCTTTGATGAAGCATCGGGTCTCATACAATCGTTTCGGGAAATAATGCGATTAATTTATTCCATTATTTTTATTCGCAGAATATTTATTAGATATATTATATTAGATATCATATTAAATATGATGCATTTTTTAAGATGAGAGGTGGTACACTCTGATGAATTTAAAAGTGGGTAAAAATTCTGAGCTTTTTTTTGGTAGGTTTTTAAATAAGAAAATTTGATTGCTTTTACGAGATTTGTATATGTAGATTGTTGGGTTTGTATTTTAGTTTGTAGGGAGCATAAATGTTTGTTGTTTTCTAAATTTCTTGTAGTGGATGTCAAATTTATTAATTTTCGAATCTCTAAATTTCTAAATTTCGATATTTGAGAATTTCTAAATTCCAAATTCTCAGATTCCAAAATTTCCAATATTTTACACTTTCAAATCCTTAAATTTTCAAGGTTTTGTATTTACAGATTTATAATTTTCTAATTCTTATATTTTCAAATTTCTAAACATTCGAGTTTCCAAATTATCGAATTTTCAGATTACCAATTTACCAAATTATTCAATTACTAAACTTACAAAATTACAAAATTAGCAAATTACCACGTTACCAAATTATTAAATTGCCAAAATACTGTATTACAGAATTACCAAATTATCCAATTACTAAATTACTAAATTACTAAATTATTAAATTACTAAATTACTAAATTACCAAATTACCAAACTACTAAATTATAAAATACACAAGTTCCAGATTCTCAAATTTCCAAGTCCTTAAATTCCAAAATGACCAAAATCACAAATTTATAAATAGCTAAATTTCCAAATTTTCAAATCTTCAAATCTCTAAATTTTCACCAAATTTTCATTTGATTAATTTCCAAGATTTTCCAATTTTTCCTGGTTTTCAAATCCCCAAAAATTCGAAAATTTGTACATTTGAAACTACACTTAATTAATATAAATTTCAATACAAATATTACCTAAAAGGACCTATCTATTTTTATGTGAAATAAAAATGTCTCCCAGAAGAATTTCGCCTAGTAAAGATATTGTACACAAATCAATAAAATTCGAAATCTTTCAAAATCATCAGAATGTACCCCTCAAGCTTCGTTCGCAAGCATCGCGTTCATCCAATTAACTCGCTTTAACGATTTTTATCTGAACCTCGTACCGTGACAATTTACTAAATATAAAAACTAATCTCGGAAAATCGATAAACGCAGCTGACTGTCGCACAATTGTCGAGTTCGAAGTTTCTTCCGTTCGAGAGATTCGACATCTCCTTTCGATAAGGTGCCGCGAAGTTGAAGTTGAAAGTCTTCGTGCTACGCCAAGCCCTAATCTCGACGCGGTCGCGCGATGGAAACGGATTTCCGCGAGAAGGAAAGCTTACACTCGCTTTCTTGGAACCTCGACCAGAAAAGAAAAGGCCAAAAGTCGCTTCTTTTCCGACAGTCCGATCTCTTCGATTTGATTCATTCATAAAAGTTCCATCCTCGAAAGTTTTTGGGCGGACACTCGTGATTCGATTGGTCGCTGCTTCAATTCAATTTGCAAAACGGCATCCCCCGGTAATATCCGTCGAGATTTTTCGCAAACCACAAAGAAAGGTCGAGTTAACGTTGTTGAAGCATGGGAATCTTTCAAATACGATTACCGAAACTTATTCGTTATATTTTATTGGATTAGCGAAAATTAAGTGGATCTCCGAATCATATCTTTAGGGCTATTTTTATGGAACTATTTTTTACGACGCCGCGTGATTGAGATACTCATATTTTTTTAATGTATTTAATTTTTTGAATTTGATGGTGTTCAATTAAGTAAATTAAGAGATTTTGTTTTAATTGTATATTTATTTTTTAATCATTATTTGTAGGAAGTTGGCTTAGTTTGTGATGTTGAGGGACGTAATTAACTTTTATCAGAACTGAAATTGATTCTTATTTTGCTAGTTAGACCAAGATTTTGACTCCCCTTTCAAGGATTAAGATTTTAACACTGGAACAACCGATCAATTATCATTTAAATTATTAATAAACAAAAATGTTACCATTTACAAAAAAATTTAATATATCACATTCATTTTATCCTTATTTGCAACTATAAGTGACATTTGGATTCCATATTGAATTAGTTTATTTAAACAATTAATATGTGCATAACAAAAAGATATAAAGTATTATAGTACACATATGTTTTTATCAGTAAATTATGACTGAAGTATGACATGATTATGTCAGTCATTAAATATCATCTGAATACCATAATGATTTAATTTATTTGAAAAATGAGTACATGTGTAACAAGAAATTGCAAAAAGTTAATACAATACACATACTTTTTATAAATAAATTATAACAGAAGTATGATATAATTATATCAGTCATATTATTAAATATTGATTTAATTTATTAAAAAAAAAAAAATTATGTGCGTATAATAAACAGTTAAACAGCAATAAAAAGCCAAAGAGTAATACAATACACGAGCTTTTTACAAATAAATAGTAACGAGGTGTGAGATGATTATGTCAGTCATTTTACCAAATATTGATACTCGTATGTCATTAAATTTTAGAACTGAAATACATGGTTCGTATAAAATAAATTGACGTACATAATCTACGTCATTTTAATTATTTGCATCAATGCTAATTAATTATCGTGCATCGTTCAAATTAAATTTACCTGAAATGGAGATTCAATATTTAATAATTTCTTCATAAAATATATTTTATTTATGTAAAACTGATTCCTATCAAATGTCGGGCAAGATATAATACTCTCGCTATATTGCCACTGATAGCAGAAAATTATTCAAGTTTACAATATATTTAGTTAAACGAAATATTTTGTTTTTTAATCTTTAATACTGCAGTTTCTTTCCAGTGTTGCAAGAAAGTTATTAATATTCGTGAAAGTATGTGTAAACGGCGATATAACTAGAGTTCAGTGCATTTTACTTCTGTAATTGTTTAAGATTTCTTTCATACTTTCTTAAATTTGTTACAATTGCTTTCTGTAATTATTTGTTTTAATATTATTCTAGATTTTAATATTTTAATTTGCTTTAATACATTCAGATTTAAAAATATATGTCAATGGAGTAACAACAGAAATGAAATACAATTAATAACGAATAATAAAAATTGAATACAGTAAATAATAAATAAAGATTGAGTACGATAAATAAATAATAAAAATTCAATGCAATAAAAAAATTAATACGATGAATAACGAATAATAAAAACTCGAGCAATGTAAGAACGACAAATTTCTAAAACTTGTAATTAATTAAAAGCCAACATTTAGATCCGGTTGTTCTAGTGTTAAATCTTCGCCATTTTTCAAAACTGTACTTCAGTTACAAATGCCTTCACTTCAACTTCCAAACTGAAGTGAATCAACTGAAACCAAGTTGAAAGAAAGTAAACTATCGTTTCGAAGGAGAAAGGATCGATGAAAAATCACTTTCTCCGTGAAACTTCAACCATCGAACTGATGAAAAAGGTTCCATATCGAATCAGCGATCAAAAGAACGAACAAGTGGCATGCGAATCAGGAAAACTCGGGCCCAAATAGCAGTGAGGGTTAGTTCCCTAGAGGTGTAACGTCACTGTACATACTTACGTTAGGAGTGTATTCGTATACACGTAAAGATGCAGCTTTAATGTATGTAAATGTAATGTAAAAGGGATATCATTAGCGTTTACTCGAACTACGTTTCGTCCACGTGTACATACATAAGTGGAAGAAAAGACGGGTCCTTGTGTATCGATGTATCATCCTGAACGAAAGACGTCGACAAATTGGAACGTGTCGATTCGAACAATTGAACATATCGGAGAATTGCTTCATAAACGATTGATCGATCGTGAAACAGGAGAGGAACGTGTACGACGTCTTTTCGTGCTCAACTTCTATCGATGACATGTAAATCCTCCAGTCGGGGCTCGTAGTCTTCTTCGGGAACGATATATTCGTGTAAAATTGCAAAACGCGGATGCGTTTATATTCAAAATGATATATTATATCGTCATAGAGAGAGTGTATAGAATAATGTCTCTAGCTCGAGGGTTAAACATATCCGTCCTGTATTTATTTTTCATTTTATCCTTGTCCTCTTTTTATTGGCACGCGATTGGGTATTCTTCGTGTGAAGTTTTTCGTGAATTTGTTTACCCTCAGGTTCATCCGAGAACTACCAGATCTGAGAATGAGAGATTTCCCTAGGGAAAATGACGATGTAGGAAACTTTCGACGTAGAGCGTAAACGTTTACTTGGGAAGATTGCATTGTCTGTCGAAAACGTTTTGTACTGGTTAACGAGTAATAAGTTTTGGATGATGTAGTTCTTTCCCTGGGGAAAATGGCGGTACTCTTGACAGGAGTATTCGTGTCGCCATTTTCTGTAGAGAAACTATTGTACTCGCTGATGTACATTTAAGGGTAATGTAGGATTGTTTTAGTTAAACAAAAGTATTGCTTCACTTTGTTCAATTCTAGGAACTTAAATGTGTGAATTCGAAAAAGTAAAAATTTTTTAATTTTTAGAATTGAAATTTGAAAATATTTGAAAGTATTTAAATTTCTATGAATTTAAACTTGAAAATTCCTGAATTCCTAAATGCTTGAACTTTCAAGCTCCTAAATTTCTAAATTTCTATACTTGAATATTTAGAAACTTGTGAATTTAAATATTTCTGATTTCAGGAATGTGAAAGTTTGAATTTGGAAATTTGGAAAACTTCAAAAATACCTGAATATTCATCATTTGCATTGTTGTTCTAAAATTGCAATGTTTGCATGTTTGAAACTTTAAAAATTTCCAAATTAATTTAAATTTAGAATAATTTAATAAGCTGATAATTTCAAATTTTTCATTAAAAAATGCAGTCGTTTAAGAATTCCAAAACTTACATAAAATATGTGCCATATTCCCTAGGAAATCCTAAAGTGAATCGACAAAAATTGAACGTTAAATTTCCAAACAAAATACTTCTCTATTTTATAGTTCCTCGTAAAACAATACAAAATGTAAACAATGAATTTGAAATTTGATTTTCTCCAAATCTCCAAAGAATTTTTCGTTGCATCTTCTATGATGTTACTTTTGCAATAGAAATTGCCTTATCATTGCAAACGTTATCAATTCTGTATAAAACCTTGTATGCATATCATTAAGTTGTCTAAAAGGTATCAAAATTTCCCTAAAACTTCACGATATACAGAACACCCGTTCAGCGTTCCAAGAACCAGCGTACTTTGCTTGAGTGCGAGTAAACTAACTGTATATAAAAATTGTAAATGGGATCAGTTGTACGTTCGCAACACAGAGAAACGTTCGCATATTTTCCTTCGAACAATTCTCTCGATCCAATAGACTGTACAAGAGATTTGAATTCGAGAGGCAGGAAAACTCGCACTTACCTGTTAATTTGCTTGAAATATGTATTCATCGAAAGGAACATTGAGAAAGAGTTATTAATTCTTACTAGAACTTAATTATTAATTTTTAATCGAAAGTTTGTCTGTACAGAACGTGTTCATTTTGAGGACATTTTATTTGAGCTCCATTTTCTTTGCACAATTCTATCAGAGAATAATAAAATAAAATTATTTTAATATTATTTTAATATTTTGGTGTCACGTGTTCGGAAATTGAATTTTTATATATGATGTTATGAATTATTTATTTTAGTTTCCGTTTAAAAACTAGTTTCTTCAATCTCAAGTTGAATATAAAATGGAATCTGTTTCTTCGTACCGAATTTTTATAATGGTATTTCATGAGATGGGCGGATAAAAATTTGCAAATTAGTATAATACTATACATTTTTATTCTATAAATTTACGACTATTCAAAATTTGCATGATGAATAATCTCTATATAAATGATAACATGTCTTGAGATAAAATATCGTTTATTCATATTATTTTATATTTTATTCGATTTTTCCGCTTTGCCAGGAAATTTGTATTAATATTATTCTTGCTCTTGGCAGGGAAAAATTGTAGAATAATTAGGACAATAGTAACAAATACTCTTTGTTCCTTTGGAGGATATGTATAATAATTGCAAAAATATAGCGTGGTCGTAAATCTCATCGACATGTAAATACTTCCTTCACACTGATTCAAAAAATTAAAAATGCTGAGTGTGAGCTCTTCCCAAATATTCCAAATGAATAACAACGTAATAAATTAGATAATCAGTTTAATTTGTTACAAATGGTTGTTTATATTCAACGTAAAATAATTTGAACATTAAACATTTTCTGAACATTGAACAAGTAACAGAACTACAAGTAACTGAAGTACAGATAAATGAACTACAAGTAAATGTACTACAAGTAACTGAACTACAGGTAAATGAAGTACAGATAAATGAACTACAAGTAAATGTACTACAAGTAAATGAACTACAAGTAAATGAAGTACAGATAAATGAACTACAAGTAAATGTACTACAAGTAATTGAACTACAAGTAAATGAACTACAAATGCAAAAACAGATTATTTATGAAAATGAGCTACAAATACACACAATCCAATCTATGCAAAAAAAACCACAGTCTACTTACGTAACGAAACTACAAACTATTTCTTGTTTTTCGTTTGTAACAACATAACCGCAATACATTCGTACATATGTAACCCCGAGGGAATATTAATCGTCGCCGCAATGCTTTTGGTATCGGAAAATATTTATGGTTGAACAAACCGCTGACATTTACGACCACGCTATATATCTGCGGGCTACTATATCTTCACGCTTCGCGCTGATGTTGCCACTATTGCGTTACGTGCTCAACACGAGTTCGTTTTCCTTCCTGCAGCGGACGAGGGGCCAAAACGCGTGATAGAATACTAAAAACAGTACACTGGAACCATGCTCGTACTAACAGTATAATATTTCGATAAAAAGAGACGCGAGCGAACACGTAGCCGCGTAATCGTCGGTTTCGATTACATCGAGATCGTTAGAAGAACGAGCTCGCGATCGTCGAGACACGATCATGCTGTAATTATTGGGTATAATAGTGAAATACGAGGATCCCGATGGAGAGCATCGAATGCAGATGTTGGTCTGCGCGAAATCGATTTGCACGATATTAACACGTTGACTGTCCATGGTGAAAATGATCGTGTACTGCAACGCGTTCTGACATGAATTATTGTACTGTCATCTTAGATTTCAGTTTGATAATTCGTACCGTTGCTTCTTTTTATTATTTAAGAATTAACTGTCAGTGAACGAACAGACTTTTCCTGATCTTTTTGGGTTTTGTATTATGTTTTAGGGTGATGGAATAGGTACCAGAGATCTACTTGCAGCATAAGTGAATTAATCAAATAATTTCATTTCGTTTGAATTCATTTTTTAAATACAACGCCATATTTTTACAATACGAAGTTTCGAATAAAAATTTGACGATGCGCAACCTGAAGTTCCACATAGAAAATCGCTAATGGCAGTCAGCGTGACAATCGTGCAAACCTTTTCGCACCTAACTATAAATTTCCAGAAAAGCAAACTTTCTTCAGCAACGTCTGCGTTTTCGCTCGCATCATCCATTCTCACCTTACAACTCTCTTCGAGGAAATACTGGCCTTTCCTAGTAGAACAAACAAGTACGAATCAAGATGGAGTCGAATGTCAAACCAAGTTATAAGTTTATGATATCCAGGTCTCTGTGCGCCTATGTTAAGCATTATCTAGATAAAAAGTTATCTAAATAACGATTCGAATAATAGGTACAATAATATATTCCTCAAAACATTATCGCTTCACAATAATTTCAAATGATTAACGAATCGTTAGTAAATATATTGGACGTTGAGAGAACAACGTAGAATGACATTTATTAATACGTGTTAAGATGTGAGATCTTCGTATAAAATCAAATTTGTTAACATGTGTTAAGATGTGAGATTCGTATAAATTCACGTTTATCAATGCGTGTTAAGATGTGACTATATTTGTTGAGATTTATTGAAATATAACATCTTAATGTAAAGTGATATTTGTTAGGATATGTTAAGACATTTTAACATAGAATTAAATTTGTTAAGATGTGTTAAGATATGACATCTTAACATATCAAAATTGTTAAGGTGTGTTAATATATGAAAACTGAACGTAAAACTAAATTTGTTACAATATGTTAACACGTGACATCTAAACATAAAATCACATTCATTGAGATCTGACTTAACAAAAAATTGTTTAAATCTAAGATGTGATATCTTAATATAAAATCATATTTATTAATATATGTTACAATGTGACATCTTAACATATGTGACACTAAATATAAAATTTGTTAAGATCTTAACATAAAATCACATTAGTCAAAATATGTTCCATTTCAATGAATGTGACTTTAAGTACCATTGTACTTAATTTTTCAAGAAGTTTGCGAACCAATAAGGTACAGCACTTGGCTGCCATCTTACGAGACATGCACAGTATCTCCCAACGGCTGACTAGAATAAATCATTTTCGAATGGAATACATTTCGTTCGAAAGATCGTTATCGATTATTCGAACAGTTATCGTATAATTTTTTTATCTGGATAATGTGTAATTCTGGTATATAAGTAGCCGAGTATTATAAATTTACAGTTCAAATATCGACATACGTTTTCGATTTGTATCGACCACTGTAACGCTTCGCTCTAGGTGTACCTAGCAAAATAAGAAAGAAAAAGCACGATAAAAGATAAAACGTAATCGGTGCGCGATTACAGCGTAGTTCGATCTTGTCCGAGACGAGGATCGACATTACGCGAGACAAAGAGGCTTCGGACGAAACAATACTCGACCAATAATCGTAATTCGTAAGTTAAGTTCACACCGAGAGAGTCACTCATCTCGCAGACGTGCAAACAACTTACGTACAAACATCCCCATAAACCCGTATGATTGTACCCGAAACTTTCCACTTTTTATTCGTCGTCGAGGCTCGTTGGACGAATTGTGTACCACGAGACTTAGAAATCGAATAACGTGTACACCTAGCGTTTCCTTTCTTTCCTACTTTCTTCATTTTCTTTTCTCTTCGACCAGTAACGTTCGTTTATCGGCACAATTTACTGCAACAGGTGTGTACATAATCAAGTAAACTTCAGCACCATGTCCGTTTGATGTGATGTAATTAAGTAACGACGTAATGAAGACAAAGAACGGGAGAATATATATTAATATAAATACAGATATGAAGTATAAATACACCTCGTCTATAATTAGTATTGTATTCTGCATAAATTTACCGAGAAATAAAAAATACTCGATTAGTTATTGTTGTTTCGATTTATATACCTTTCAGTTATCATTTCGCCTGTAATAGGATGCAGCCGCCATTTTGATTGTTACGAGGATAGCGAGACTTTTTGAAATAGTAGAATATTTAAACAATCGTGTAATGATTGCGTGAAGTTATGAAATGTAGATCAATAGAGTAATGATATAATATAAATAAAAGAAATAGATTAGTAGAGATAAAATAATAGATATCATAGAATAATGGATTTGATAAAGGAACAATAGAAAATGATAATAGAACAGTAAAAATTGAATAATATTGTTGAATAATAGAAGTAGAACAATACCGAAACAACATAATTATAAAATGGTATGATAAATAACAAAATGATAAAAGTTGTAGAATACTAGAATATTAAACTAATCAAATGGTAAAGTGGTAAAGGTAATGAGATAGTAAAATGATAATATAGTCAAAATAATGAAATAGTAAAACAGTAAAGTAATAAAGTAGCATAATAGCAGAACAGCAAAGTAACAAAATGGCAAAATAGAAAAATTGCAAAAAAGCAAAATAACAAAGTAACAAAATAAAATAGTAAAATGGTTAAATGAAAAAATAAACGAAAACTACCTTGAAAAGACAAAATAAAGAATTATAAAATATTACAGGAACACAAAAAATACATCAGCAAACGGTGGAATAGTAAAATGGCAGAACATTATACGTATTTTTTAAATTTTCCAAGACAAACTTTTCCAAGCAATAATTTTTCACATTGCCGACACTTATTCGACATTTTTAATCGATACGGTATCAATTGACGTGTTTCTAGATAACAAATAGCATACCTTCAAGTTAATAACATTTGTCATTCGAAAATTATTGATGGACAATAAAATTAATATATTACCTTGCATTTTATTATTTCTTTATTCATGTTTCTCCTTTACTTTTAACTTTAAATTAGGTGCACACTATATGTCGATAGATTTAATGTTAAAACAATACACATCTCTGACATCTACTACTTGTACACATACCTATGTATAGTTGGGTACAGATATCTATAAATATGTGTTTACACACACGGGTGGGTATACATATGTATAAATATAGGTCATTATTATTCATTTTACATTACTTAAATTTTGTAAGAGAAGGAAATTTAAAAGAAAATAATACGTTAAGTGTAGGTAACTATACATTACATGTAGGTAACATATGCTACACATATGTGTCACAAGTTCTCGAGTATGCTTCATAATTGCCACATTTTCTGTTGGTATCCTTTCAAAACTTCCTTTGCAGCAAACGAACAGTAGGTATTAACCTATCACCACATATCTGTGATACCTACAATACCGATTTCCAATAAAATCATACGTACCAACCGCTAGTAAAGTTCTGTTACCGCTAATCGGTGTATTACTAGCAGTCAGTAATCTCAACATTTTCCTCGTTTTCTGTTGTACCGACTCGTACCACAAGAAGGATAAGAGAGGAAACGTATTGATCGCAGGAAGCGCATGCGTGTGTGATAATCGGATCACATGTTGGAAGGGTAATACTAACCGAAGGAACAATCAGTGGAAGCAACTGTGCTACGTTCGCTGTGCACGGTTCGGTGGCTGAAGTGGTCGCGGTCGAAGGAGACGTTCGTGGCCAGACACGTGTTCCCCAGTGATCGTGACAAGGAAGTTAGAGAAAACCTGGTCAATCGCTTCACCGAACGGTGAACACATTTCCTTAGTTTATTAATCGACCCAACATTCGACAAACATATTGTTCATGCAACGATGTCCATCAAACTCGATAGAACGAATGATTGAACTTCAAAAAGTCGCATTTATACTCTAATCGAATTCTGTGTAAAATCCACGACACACATGTCTGTGATATGTGATCAATTAAACGTACAGTTCATTTTTGATATTTTTGTTAATTTAACGTGGATCTAATCGTTGTTGAAAGGAGCAGTTGATTTAACTTTGCTGAGGAGGAGAAATGTTTAAGTGTGCAATGTTTAATTTTTTGAATGTAATTTTTTGAAAGCGTTTGAAGGTTTAGAGAGTACAAATTGCAATGCTAATTGGTGTTCACAAATGTGAAACTGTAAATTGAGCAACGGCCCGTATGGTGCGGAATAACGCGGTATAGATAAAGCTGCATTGCAGTGATGTTACACTGGAGTGTATTCCTCGACGTGTTTTCATGCAGCTGTGAAATCGTACGATCGTTCAGTCCTCGATACAATCGGGTTTAACGTATCGTTGATGTTAAATCGATTCGTGATTTTCTGGCACCGTTAAATCGATACTGCTCAGCCCACGTAGCTCTATTAATCGCCTAAATGAAACCGTTTACTGTAACGGTCGTTAAATGCCTTCTGGTCGGCCGTAAACTTCAATTTTGTATGTTATTATGCTGGAGAACATAATAACGTGTAGAGGCACGTTATAGTGTAATTACTGAAGTTTTGGTAACTTTATTTTGGTATAGCAATACTGTACTAATACTACTACTGATCATGTATCAATAGTTATTTAATTCCAAAAATGTCAATTATGAAGTATCACGATTCATTTAGTATGAATATTAGTAACTATAAAGTAATATTACTAACATTAACAATAATAGAGATATTTATCTATTACTAATATTACTAACAAATACTAATATTTAATACTTCTTTCTTTATTCTTTTAATTTTGCCAAACTTTTTGTAATACACCATTGTCGTTAATTATTATATATAATACAATATATAATATAATATTATATTAAATTTTAATTAAAAATTGAAGATTTATTAAATTTTAATTAAGAAAGATAAATTTAAGAGTACAAAAATTTTATTCAATTTAAATGTTGAGTTAGTATATGATTAGCAAAAAATGAATAATGTAATAAAAAATATAATATATTATTTCGTATAAGTCTATAGGAAATTTAAATTAAAATATATTCTCCTATTTTCGAAATAAAAATGGAACATACATGGCTAGTACTATATTCAATCAAGTGCTGATGCAACTGATTAATCGTCATTTGAATGGCTTTAAGACTTACATTCAAGAGAAAAAGAAGCTTTCAGTTTGTTGTTAGTATTAACACATTGACTGTCACGTTTATTATCAAAACAATTATTAACACTTTACGTTCATTGTCACGTGACAGTAACTTTGACGTATGGCTTTTCACACTAGTATTCTTCACTATATTTCTACTTGCTGTCAGATATACTAATCGTAATTTTAAAATTGGTAATTTTGTATTATGTACAATTCAAACATCCGCAAAAAGAATTAATACTCAAGTAGAAATTAATAAAATAATAATTAGCAACAGTTACTTAAAATATTAATTTACACGACTATTCAAATTTTCAATTCTTTCCTTTCGTTTCTATTTATTATATTATTGTAATATAACAATATAATAAATAATATTAAACGAAACCAAAAAATTGAAAATTTGAACAGTCGTGTAATTTAATATTTTCAGTAACTTTTACTAATTATTATTTTATTAATTACAATATTATAATGAAACTGTTAGAAATTCTCTTTCGTTTTCCCGTGTATGAATTTATGGCACAATTATAAGTAACCATAGAGAGAACTACATTAGAAAATATATGAAAAGTATAGAAAAAGATAGAAGAATCGATCGAAAGATTAGTTGAATCGTTTAGACTCGTAATGACCTTGGAATACTTGTCGCTCTATATTGCATTCGCCTCTACCCCCGCAATATCAGCTGCCAGTTTAATTTCAAATTCTTGCGGCATCAAACCTTCGATGGCGATGTTGACGCAATCGATGATCTACTTTCGGCGATTCTGAAAAGCTTCTGTCAGTTCACTTTGATGTTTTTGTAGCGTACTGCCTAAACGAACCTTACTCGAACGGTCTACGAAAGATGTAGCAGTAAATAAAAAAGAACCGCTAGAAATAAACGGAGCGATACGAAATTAATCACCGTGTAATTCGAACGACATAAAATATCGATACTCCAACCGAAAATCGGTACTACTCAACTTTTTGAAGATAATTATTTTTCCAAACGTTTATTAATTTTGAGGTTAACTGTTGACGAGATCAAATGAGGTTAACTGTATAAACGCTTATTTTTACAAACGAGATTAGTTACTTTTACAGATGAAATTAATTATTTTTTACAACTGAGATTATTTCTAAACTGCATAGATGTGGATTTCTTTGGAAAAATGTCATGAAGGTTACTTTATTATTACTTTCTTTCAACAACAATATTGAAGTTAGTATTAAATTTTTCCTTTTATCTGCGATAAAAGTGTTGGAAGTTGAAGGTCTTAAAGTAAAATTCATTAATGTTAATTTTAAATATATATTACATCTATAATAATAGTGATTCTACGTATAATAATTAAAAGATATAATATGTATCTTAACATTTGATTAAATTTTTTGAAAGTTTCTGTTAATTTGTGTCTCAGCTCTTTTCGAAGTTATTAACAAAGCATGTTTTATAATGGCAGCTAAAAATAACAATGTAGTTAACCTTATGATATTATAGTGACCTCAACTTATGTTCACAAGAATTTATTATAGCCACAGTAAAATTTAACAGCTCTTGTATTAAAACAAATTATATGAGCAGTTTAAATTCACGTGAAGCATTGAATGGCTGAACTTAATGAAACACTCATATTAATGAAACATAGAATTACTATAATTAATTTCCGCGTACGATTTCCTAGAATGAGCTATCTTAGAGGACGTCCGCAATTGTTTCGTATCACAACCGGTAACCATAAAGGTCTCATTCACTTTGTGTACACGGTGTCCCATATAATTTCATTGTACGAACACCTTTAGCATTTACCTCATGACTTCTATATTTTACTGAAAAAATTCTAAACAATTTTTAAATCAAAAATTATATTTTAGGAATCTATTAATTTTTAACGTTAAATATTCCAATATTTTTTGCAGATTTAATTTTTAAATTAAGTATTAGTTGTATATTGAATTTTTACCGCCTTGAAAATTATTTATTAGAGAAATCTGCAACGATGTGAATTAATACCAAAAAATATATTTTATATGAATAAATAAAAGTTCGGTGTAATTGAAGTTAAAGTTATGCGAAATTCCAGCGGGTGTTCGATAAGAAAATTACGTGCAGTCGCAAATGTCAAATAATGATATTTTACCATTTGACATTTTCCTTTATCCTCGTTTCAAAGCCACGAAGTAATTTGTTTGCGTGGAACACCCAGTATACACACAATGAACACACGATAACAAGAACTAGGAGGTAGATTGCAGAAACGTACGCATCAACATAAATATTAAAGATTATGTTATGTCACACGCCTAATGTTAAAGAGGAGAGACACGAGTTTACTTTGAGACAAAGTTATAGTTTACCTTGTTTGCGTGCAACTTTTAATCCCTCGACTGATAGGCACGTATTTTCCCCTATTGTTTTCCTCATACGTACAGTGCATCACAAAAGTATTCGTTCTTCATTAATTTATTAGTTTTATTAAATTTATATTTTTTTAAAAGGTTTATATACTTCAAATTTATTATCTAGAGCATGCCTTATTAACTAAATATATCGATACACTATTTTTCATTAAATAAATAGTTTTAGTATTAGGATGATTAACAAATTATTAATAATTCTTTTGAACAAAATTAACAAAATATTAACAATTCTGTATAATTGTATTAGTAGTAGTATTGTATAATTGCATCAGTAATAATACTTTCGTTAATTAATTCTGTCATACAGTGAAGAAGAACAGGGTTTTTGATCAAATTACATTTTTTATTGTCCCTTTTATTGTATCTATATTTCCTTTCCTATCGAAATTTAATAAATTGTGAATAATACAAATAAAATGTTAGCAAAATATATTTAATATAAGGGTTGCTTGATTTAATATACAAGTTGTTTCATATTGAACAAGGCACCTAAGTTGCCTTATGTGAAATACATTTATAAAGAAATTATTTTCAGTTAGTTTGTCTCTTGGGACCATTTAAATCACATTAGAAATATTTCGTATACTATTGAATAGAGAAAATATTTAGATAGTTCGATTTACATGAAACACTCTGTACATTGACACAAACCTTTAAGAATTCTCCATAAATTGTAAAAAAGTGATACATGCAAATATTTTTGCGATTTACTGTATATTATACATTGGCTTCTATACCGGGTGTTTCATTACAAACACATATTGATTATAATTTATTCATTCTTAACTAATTATTAAATATTTAATATATTTATTACTGTCACTGTCATGTTAAAAATTTACTATAACTTCTATTAGAAATTTTATTTTCATATCTTTCACATCATGAATTTAAATTTGTCTTCGAGTACTCATAAAAATTATTCTGTATTGTATTTGTATTGTGTAATTGTATTTAACGTTACCTATTTATCCTATATGGAAACTTAGCTACGAGGATATATTTTCTCTATGATTATAAAACAGCATATTCATCATCCTTGCACCGACATGACCGATAAGATTTGCTATTCAAACACACTAATGGATTTTCTATGTTAGTTACGTATATTGTATTCAATATTTTCCAACCAGGAATATATAAGTTGTCACTAATTTTTTTGCATTAATAAATTTTGTCGGGGAACATTGCAAACTGAAGGACGTTGTCAATAACAAAAGAATAACAACAAAATGTATAATAATAATACTATCACTTAATTTAAATGCAGATTGCAAAGTATACGTTGATTATACATAAAATGTTATATAATTGTACATAACATGTCATTGACGTTAAAACGATAAGTCGTTTCTTGGAAACATTATACAATTGCATTAAGAAAAATAGGCTCAAAAACATTTCAGAAACTCTTCATTTTACTTGCTTCAATTAATGTTCCTATTCGTTTTAAATTACAATTTAATTTTCTAAGAAATATTTTGTTCTGGAAAGTTTTATCAAATTTTTAATAAAGTTATAATTACATGAAAATTATTGGACATAAATAGAAATTATTTTATTTACATTATTACATTAATTCGAATTATTTCATTTACATTATCACATTAATTTTTTAAATGGTAACATTTTTCGTTAACTTCAGAATTCAATATACGAATAGATATTAGTCATAAACGCTTTTTATGCCTGAAATATTAAAAATGCACACCTACGCAAAAAACCAACCTTCATTTCTCTTCCATTCAACTGTCTTTTATTGCACTGCGTACGATGCTTCAATATTACGCCACCACCTACACCTAAATGTCTTTCGTGACCTACATACATTCAAAATACATTTTTCACTACTTATCTGAAATTACGTTCCACCAAGCGGATAAGTATAACTGTATAACCTATTTTTTAATAACATACAACACTACATAGTTTCTAATTACCTTCAAGTTTTTGATCCTTCATTTTGTTTCTAACGTAGTCGAGTTTCACTACAAAAATTTGTAAAAAGCGTCATGTGAACATGGTTAAAACGTTATTAATGAAAATTATTTAATTTTATTTTTAATCTAAATTCCTGTGTTTAAAAATTTGGGTTTTTCTGCATTTAAAAATTTGGACATTTGTATATTTAAAAATTTGTCCCTTCGAAATTTTTACATTTCTACACCCAACAATTTGTGTATTCGTACATTGGAAATTTGAAGGTTTACATATTTCAAGGTTAGCAAATGCAATATTTTTAATTTTGAAATTTTATGAAGTCTAAATTTTTTAATTTGAAGGTTTGAATGTGTGTAAACTCTAAATTTCTAAATTCGAATATTACAAATTATTGAATTTCTAAATTCGTAATTCTTTATCCCTAAAATGTGTTAGTACTCTTTTGTACTTTTTCCAAAAAGTAACAACAGTGAACTTAAATTAACCTGACAGATATGCAAAAATTTCAATGAAATCTTAACCAACAATATAAGTATTAAGACATTCTAGTAATTTTTATATAGACACCATATTAATATACACCTTGTCATATACACATGTCGTCATTTTAATTAACTTTTAATTCGACAATTCAAATCTAAACACACGCACAATTCGAAAACCAAGATAAAGACGGTCTTCCACGAAACGCAACTTGCCACAACAGGATTCTTCGACTATACTATTAAATGCTAATAGGGTTGTTATGCATGTTACAGAAGATGGTGGACGTAACAACGGCTCCGCCACCCACCGGTGGGGCATCTTTAATTGGACGCACCAGAGGTGCACTTAGGTCCGTCAGATCTGCTCTGGGAGGCAGTGGAGAGTATCTTCAGGGTCTGGGTAGTAAGATAGGATCCGTTTTAAGTAGTAGTTTAGAAGAGAGCGAATTGACCACGACCCCGTCTACGCCGCCTTCTTCGCCACAAGCACCACCTCAGACGGCCAAACCGGAAGAGCAGTTGGCTAGGAGAAAATTAAGACTTCCAAGGTAACCTTCGATGAGGTCTAATAAAGTTGTATCATTCTACGAACTAAGTTCATAACCTTCGATGAGTTCTAATGAAATTGAATCATTCTGGGAATTAAGTTCATTATAACTCTTATAACGTTATCATCCTTTTAATAATTATTATCGATGATCACCTTGATAAGTGGACAGCAGATAGTTAATCTTCATACATTTATCGTTGTCTTTGTAGTGAACATAAGTCATTTGTGATCTGATATACTGTGGAGCTTAAAAATAGCATGATTTGTTTGTTTCGTTCAGACCTGAGGTTTGGGAGGTTCATTAATGCAAATATTCGTAGTCTACCTTTGAAAGTTCTTGGATACTATATTACATAAGTTTTTATGATTTTTAACCCCTTGCACTATGATCTATTTGTCAGGTGCGTCAGTCAGAACTAACTAAACACAGCTACAATATTGAAACAGACAGAGAATGTTGAAATGTTATGACAACATGGTATTATGCAATCGTTGACTATGCAAATTATAATTGGATTTGAACTCCAAATTGAGGCATATTCAAAATTTGAGAAAAATTGGTCCCAACTGAAGCACCAGTGCGTCACGAGTCAGACTCGTCAAAATAGTGCAAGGGGTTAATTGTTTATGAAAGTAGGAGCAGTTATAGTTCCAAGTTCCAGTTATTTATCGAATTGGAAATAGCTGTACTTGTTTATCAGAATAATCAGAAATAGTATTTAATCGTATTTGGCTTCATTTGAACGCGTCCCATTCGCAAATTGTACTCCATGACACAAATTTCGACAATTTCTAATTGCTTATGAAATTAAGAGCAGTTTGGATTATTTGTAAACTTGAAAATAGTTGTAATTATTAACTGAAATAGTTACAAATAATATTTAAATGTATTTCGCTTCATCTGAACGTGTCTCCTTGACACGTCACAAAGTGAGAAGCAGAGAGATAAGTTTGATCGATTTCTGGAACTAGTAGCACCAACAATATGAAGTTATGATACCTACTCCGGACAGATATTGTTATAGTTCGAGTTGTACAATTAATTCATCTAGATTTGGTGCTGGAATGTGTTACGAGGACTACGAAGCGATCGCCAGGCACAAGTTGGAGCGACAGGGTAGCGCGAGCATGTCCAGATGCATGAGGAAATATCCACCCGGAATGACTTATGAAGAAATAGCATCGTCCAGATCAGCTGGAATTAAAACACACGAGGAGAAAATCGAGGATGATAACAGTCCTGATAGAGATAGTCAAGAAAGTATAGAACCTCTTCAGGAAAAGGATATCAAAGCCACAGGACCTGATCCTTTCGACAAATTGAATTACAGAGCAGGTGAGCAACGATATGAATATTATCTTTGAATGTCACGAGAATAATCAGCACGCAATATTTTTAGTCATTTTTAATATCTATAATATGGTCTTGCATATGCTACTGTGGTTTTTGCATATTAAATGGCTATTTTTTAAATTGTGAAAGATTTGAGGTATTGAAGCTGAAAATTTGATGAAAACTATTGGGAGATTAATTTACAAATTACAAATTACAAATTTACAAATAATTTACAAATAATTTACAAATAATTATTACATTTACAGATAATTTACTGAAATGTATGATTTTTAACAACGTTGAAAATAATTTTTTTGCAATACGTTTTAATTCACGATAATTATTTTTAATAAATTTGTAGACATTCCTGGCTTTATGAATATATCAGTCATTTGATTTGCAATAACTAAATAATATTGCAGTGAATTTAACCACGAATTTTGATATCAATGTACTTTTAACATCTTTTATCCGAAACACTTCAAATAATGTTTGTACCTGATTTTGTATGGATTCAGTTACTCACCAAATGAGTTTTTAGCATCGCAACAGGTTTCTTTTCGTGGAAACGTTTTTTATATAATGCATTTTGTTTCTTTTTGCAACGAAGCAAGGGCCCCGACCCGCTATCAGACGGTCGTTTTTCGTTTAGGTAAATCAACGTTGATGTGATTGTATTGTGAACCATCACAGGTTTCCTTTGTTCCTCACCAAATGTTTTTTCCTATGTTTATAGCGATACAATGTTTCAAATAATACCGGACTTTATTAGAGATGGGATTTACTACAAATTGTTTTTTTTTTTTTTTTAATTTTTGACCTGATGACTTTCTGAATTACTGGATCAGTCAATTGTCAGATTTATAGATTACTAAATTATTGGGTTTCTTAGTTGTTAGATTGCTAAACTATTAAATTACCAAATTACCAAATTATTAAATTATTGAATTAAAATTCCTAGTATCCACAATTCTAAATTTCCAAATTTCCAAATTACCAAATTTCTAAATTTCTAAATTTCCAAATTTCCAAATTTCCAAATTTCCAAATTTCCAAATTTCTAAATTCCTAAATTCCTAAATCCCAAAATCCCAAAAACCCGAAATTCTGAAATTCTGAAATTCTGAAATTCTGAAATTCTGAAATTCTAAAATTCTAAAATTCTAAAATTCTAAAATTCTAAAATCCCAAAATCCTGAAATTCTGAAATTCCTAAATTCCTATATCTTCAAATTTCTAAATTCCCATATATGTATTCTCCCTATAATCATCCCACAAATACCATTCAATACCTTCCCCCAAATCCCATAAAAAAATCTTTCATTTTAATTTTTTATTCAATTTTCTTTGCATCACTTCATTCAACTAATTCATGAATTTATAAATCCGCAAGAAACTCGAACCCATCTCTAATATGTATCCGTAAAATGTTCAACCCTTATTCTCCACCACCCCGTATATTACATAAAACCACATTTTGCTAGATTCCACACTTCTTAATAAACAGCACCCTGTACACCGTAAGTCCTTAAATGTAAGAATACAAATATGTATCCCTTTACTTAATATGTGTACCTAGATTCTGAGGATTCCTTATACATATGTAATACGTGATATGTAGCATCACTGTACCGCCTCCCATTGGTGTACCTTGTGTTTCAAGAATTAGATTAGACACATATGTTGCTTGAGCAACAGACTTAACGTGTCACACGCACCAGTGTCAAGTATTGATTAGGTGAACAGTAGATATACACATTTTCGGCTAATTGGGAGAGTGTTTCCTGTAGATTATTATTTCAGACATGCAACCTTGCAGCAGCGACTCGATGAGCGATCAAGATGGTTATGGACCGAGCACCAGTCTCGATTCGAACATGGATGGTCGTCGATTATGGCAGCGATCAGGTGCAAATTCTTTCAATATTTTTACGTATTCATTCTTATATTATTTTATTACTGTTATATAATTTATTCATATATAGGTTAATTAATTTTAATTTTAGGTTAATTCATATTAGGTTAATTTATCACTTTTAATATCTGTATACGACTTATTTTCTTCTCCTCTCGAGATTACCTTATTTAAATTAATTCAAGATGAGGCGATTATTTGTTACATTATTTTATCAATTTTCATGATTTTTAAATTCAAGGTCAGGTGAAACTAAGATAAAATCATATGAAATTCAGTCGAAAATAATCACGAAGTAAAAAAGTAACAACAATAAATATATTTATCCACTATAAGTACATGTGCACTACATGTATATTCTTCCAAAATTGTATGTAACTCACATAAAAACTCTTGATGTAAGAATTTAATGAAAATATTTGTTTAAAGAATTTGTTTCACTCCACTTCTCGAGGAGCACAAAGTGAAAAATAAGTAAAACTTGCGAAATTTATTCAGGCTCTTCAGGATCCGTTCAATCTTGGGCCTCCAGTTTATCAGCTGACAGTCAGTCTGAAGAATCGGCTGCAGATTTTATGAAAACCTTTGTGCCTCTTCTATTCGATGCTCCAAATAGTATTGATCAGGAGCAGAAAGCTAGTTTCGGTCAAATGGTTCTTGTACGTATCCACATTTAACGTATTATATAAAATTTATATAAATTATAGTAAATACTATTTATTACATACAAGATGTATACACAACGTCACTTTCATCGGTTCAATTCACCATTAATTTAAATAATTACAATAAACCAATGAGACATTTCATTTTTTTGTACATATAAATCATAAGGTGACAAGTAAAATGTTACAAGATTATAAATGCAAATGTACCTTTACACATTATTTTGCCATAATTTCTGTATTCCATAAACACAGTTCCATCTTTTTTCGTTTAGAGGTTAATCAGTTTTTATACTAAAAAATTCAATATTACACTAAAGTGTACCTATGTGCTCTTATTTTTCTATTAACTTCTGTTTCAAAGTAATAAAAATTAACTTGGGTGAATCTGGCTCTCAAGTATAAATTTCTTCAACAAATTTCGATCTTTTGTATTTAAGAAATTACCTAAGGTCAAATTTCATCAGAAAATTGAATTTCATTTCATTTTTATTCCATCAAATGTCTATATGTCTGTTAATAAAATATATATCGATTAATTTCCGTACTTTGCAGACAGAATCCGGTAGAATATGGTTCTCTCGAGTGGTGAACGCGAGAAGAGCACGACCTTGTGTTACCGAAGAGTCATTTTACTCTTTGGCGCAGCATTTTGCAGTGGCACTTTTCGAATGCCACGAAGCGGACGATTTTGCACCTGCTAAAAGCCTCATGAACATGTGCTTCACGTTTTATCATGAAGGTAAACATGTATCTTCTCTACATTTCACCAACACAACCATTAAAGAGAACGATACATTGATACAGAAATTCATCAATATTTTAATGTCGGATAAAAATAACCAATTTTTAACTTATTAATCTTTTGACGTTCGCGATCTTTTATTACAGTATTACATTTCACTATTTTTAACTGTAATACTCAATTTTTTACTAGATTAGGAAAAATTTTCTACTGAATTCTATCAAATTACGTAATTCTACTAAATTAGGTAAATTACTAATTTATTTATAATTACTAAATTACCTAATTTTACTAAATTATCTAATTCTACTAAATTAGATAATTTTAAAATTATAATTACTAAATTACCTAATTCTACTAAATTATTCTACTAAATTCTACTAAATTTTTTTTATAACATTATCTAGGATAAAAATTAGAGAAAATTTTACTTGCAATAATTTTACTAAAATAAATAATTTTTCTTTGCTAAGTCACTAAGTTAGTATTTGAATAAAGAAAATGTTGAACAATGTTGAACATAAAAATAATTTCTCTCAGCATCTCTCAGAGCACTAACAATTTTTAAGTAATAAATATTTCATTTCGATTTTGCACCTGTGAAATAAATGCATTGTAAAGTACATCTTAGTTCTCATACATTAAAATAATAATACACTGAAGATCAGTGCAATGATTCATATTAATGTATCCAATAATGTACAAAAATTATGTACAAAAATAAAAAAAATAAACCATT
Organism: Megachile willughbiella; assembly: GCA_945859595.2. Taxonomy (NCBI): domain Eukaryota; kingdom Metazoa; phylum Arthropoda; class Insecta; order Hymenoptera; family Megachilidae; genus Megachile; species Megachile willughbiella. The sequence goes on from OX243797.1 coordinate 12,695,608, forward strand.
CCCCTCCCAGCAAAAACTTAACGTTAAAACTACCAAACCACTCCACAAGATTCGAACTAAGAATTGCACAATTTAAGATGCTGTTCTTAAAATCTATGATTTTCATGAAAATAAAATATTAACGTGTGCATGATTTTATATTTAACCGTCTATGTATTTTTCAATATCATTTTTCATTTTAAATTAAGTGCACATCAGACACCCGTAGATTCAGTGTTAAATTTTTCATCGAAACGAAGATATTTCTCTATTATAAATATTAAATGAGAAGCATTGATAATAGTTTTAACGCAATTTTTATACAAAATAGTTGAAGTACCAGGATTGGAACCCTATCGCGAGTATCTGTACACGCATTTACGAGTTCAACCAATATGGACGTCAATGAGGTTTTGGACCGCAGCTTTCTTTGACGCAGTTCAATGCGAAAGAGCTTCAAGACCGGTTCCTCCGAGGCCAAAGTCCTTGGATCAGGAAGCGATTGCTTTGGAGGATCGTAAATTTCAAGCTAACATCGTATTTGGACAGTTAGGGTAAGTATATTCATAAGTGCGGATTTTTGTAGAAGAATTGTAGCGCAATTTTAAATGTGTTAAAGGGTTTTCAACTTTCAGGACGTTCACGTGTAACATGCATGCGTTTGGTCTGTCGCGTGCTTTGTGCCTAGAATTTCTTAGGAAGCAGTGTGTAATTGCTAATTTGACGAAAGGTAAATTGAACAAAGATATTCATTAAACGATTACTGAACTAAGGTATTCATTTAACGGGAATTTGTTTAGTAATTGAAGTATCTTAGTAAACAATTCTTTTAATACTATTTCTTGGTAAATGTGTATGCATGGTTTTCTAGTTTAGGTTCATGAAACTTGTTTTCGTAGTATGAGGGACGTAGGATAATAGGCTAGCTACAAATTTCTAAATCTTCAAATCTTGTCCTCCTAAATTTTTATATTTTTAAACTTCCAAAATTTTGCGTTTGTGAATTTCCAAATCTTCACATTACCAAATTTCCAAATCCTCGAACATTCAAATTACTATGTTTCTTAATATTCAGATCAAATTTTGAAATTTCCAAATCTCCAAATTTGTAAATTCCCAAATTTCTATAGCTTCAAATTTCTAAAGCTTTAAATTTCTCAAGCCTCAAATTTCTAGAGCTCTAAGTTTCTATATCCCCAAATTTCTAATTCCCCAACTTCCAAGTTCCCAAATTTCTAAATCCCCACATTCCTAAATGCTCAATCTTTTTATCTTCAAATTTCTAAATCCCCTATTATCCAAATTTCCAACTTTCTAAATTTCAAAATTCTCAAATTTTCTGTCTCCAAATTTCTGAATCCTCAAATTTTTTTTCTAAATCCACAAATGTCCAAATTCTCAAATTTCAAAATTTCCAAATATTTATGTTCCTTAATTCTCATATCCCAAATTTCCAAATCACCAAATTTCTAAATTCCCAAATTTCCAAATTTCCAAATATTTATGTCCCCCAATTCTCATGTCCCCAAATCTCCAAAGCACCAAATTTCTAAATTCCCAAATTTCCAAATTTTCAAATATTTAAGTCCCCCAATTCTCATATCCCCAAATTTCTGAATGTTCAAACCTATTCCAAAATTTTTAAATCCCAAAATTTCCAAATTTCCAACTTTCTAAATTTGCAAATTCGCAAATTTCTAAATTTCAAAATTGTTAAATACCCACATTCAAAATTCCTAAATTTTCAAATCGTAAAATTCCCAAATTGCCCAATACACTTCCGAAAATTTCAAACATCCATTTTAATTTTGCCATCAGCTGAATCCTTCAAACCAGTCAAACATAAACAACACCCCTTATTTATCGATCTACTCGTGAAATTCTCGACCATACTATATCTCTACATTTACTATAACCAAAAGGAACTTCTCAGAATTGATTTGCATAAAATTTGATAATGTTTCAGAACAAGAAAAGATGCTGCGCGATAATATACAAAGAATGTTCGACGAAACGGAACCATGGCGGTAGTTTCGTTGAACGTCGATCGAACGATCTGTGGAAATAATTTGTGTTTGAAAACGCCTTCAACAATCGACGCACCACGTGCGAAGGAAGATAATCGTGATGTTGTCAATTAAACGAAGAAGACCTGATTCGCGAAAGGAAGTCTAAGGAAATGAAGTCAATTTGAACGAATCAAGAGCACGGTTGTAATTCCATCGGATGCGACCGAATCCAACAGAATTTCTGGCGCAGACCGTTCCTAAGATAACTAGACAAAATTGTGTGAATTTCAGTCAATCAAATGGAACATTTCTTACCGATCGTATCAATAACTCGATGAATTAATCGAAGCCTTGGATGGGAGAAAGGTAAATATGGAGGTCAATATAGAGTATCGTTCAAGTTAGGGTTCATGTTTTTATTGCGGTATAAATTTGGAGAAACTTGGATAATTATTGATCCGTTGCTTGAGACGGGTATGGTGATTTATATTTAGAGGTTTGACGGATTTAAACGCAAAGTTGTTTTAGTAAATTGATTATAGTGTTGTTTTGATTATTTTGAAGTATGTCAGTTATTTAGAATTACACGTGGACGGTATGGGGTTTCAGGATTTGGGAATTGGGAGTTTTGAAAATTTGACGATATGGGTGTTTGGATGCTTGGATATTTGGGGATTTCGGGATTTGAAGATTTGAGGATTTGGAGATTTAGGGATATAGGGATTTAGGGATTTGCGAGTTTGGAGATTTGGAGATTTGGGGATTTTGGGGGTTTGGGAATTTGAAGATTTAGGGATTTGGGGGGTTGGAGATTTGGGAATTTGAAGATTGAGGGATTTGGAGATTTAGAGATTTGGAAATTTGGACATTTTGGGATTTAGAGATTTGGGGAGTTGGGAATTTGGAAATTTGAAGATTTAGGGATTTGAGGGGTTGGGGATTTGGGAATTTGAAGATTGAGGGATTTGGAGATTTAGAGATTTGGAAATTTGGACATTTTGGGATTTAGAGATTTGGGGAATTGGGAATTTGGAAATTTGAAGATTTAGGGATTTGGAAATTTGGACATTTTGGGATTTAGAGATTTGGGGAATTGGGAATTTGGAAATTTGAAGATTTAGGGATTTGGAAATTTGGAGATTTGGGGATTTGGGAATTTGAAAAGTTAAAGATTTGGAGGTTTAGAGATTTGGAGATTTGGAGATTTGGAAATTTGGAAATTTGTAGATTTGGAAATTTGGAGATTTGGAGGTTTAAAGATTTAGAGATTTGTAGATTTGAAGGTTTAGAGATTTGGAGATTTGGAGATTTAGATATTTGGAAATTTGGAGACTTAGAGATTTGAAGATTTGGAAATTTGGAAAGAGGAGTTATGAGTGTAGGGATTTAAAGATTTGGACATTCGAGAACTTGAGAATTTTGTAATTTGAGAAATTTGAAATTTAGGAATTTGTAAATTTGGGAATTTAATAATTTGGGGATTTTGAAACTTAATAATTTGGTAATTTCGTAATGTGATAATTGATAATATCATACTGTGATAATTTAATAATTTGCAAAATTGTGAATTTGAAAAGTGTGTATCTTTGGCAGTTTGATAATTTAAAAATTTCGCAACCACGAAATTTGTAAATTCGTTAACCTCAAAAAAATTATTATTTTCCTTTGTTTATGTTACACTACCAGAATCTGCTTATATTTACTAAAATCCTTTTATACTTCATTAGTCAAGAAAATTTGTCTAAATTGTATGATTTTTTAATTTTGGAAAAAGAAGAGTTACAAACTTTGATATATAATACTATTAATACAGTAACAATAAACAAATGTTTTCTATTGCAAACAATTACACAAAACGTTCATTTGTAAACGATAAATATTTAAATTTAGCCTTATCTTGGATACGAATCAAATAAAAATAATAGCTACGTTCGATCTTTGAAAGAAAAACGTACAATCCCATACACCGTTCTTCCATCTAAGGTTTCAATTAAAACAGAACTCCATTTATTTAAACCTAATGTGATATCAATAATATTAGAAACACACGATGTTAGGAACTCTCTACTTTCTTCTATAGTTTACACTTTACACTATTGTTCGTATATATAAAAAAAAGTACTTAACGACAATTCTAATAGCAAAACTTCAACGATAAACTCAGTTAACCAAGTACTAAATAAAATTTCATTTGAATAAATGGAGTTCAGATAAATAAAACACTTGTTAATGTTCTAATCATGTAGTCACATGATTTCGATTCTGTTTAATCAATTCAGAAAATTTCTAACTAAACTTGCAAGCCTCTGTTGATTCCGATGATCCAATACGATTTTATCAATTTCGATTTCTCTCTATCTATTCGTTAACTTTAATCGATGTAATTCTTACTTCGTTTACTTTAATCTATGAGATTTTTACTTCGTTTATTGTAATCGATGAGATTCTTGCGTCTCGATTAAATTTAAGTGCTTTAAGCGTAAACGGACAATAACTTGTATGAAACGAGGTTGGTACAGTAGAACTTCGTTTATCTCGATTCACTTCTTTCATTTTGATATTTGAATATTTATAACTTGGTAATCATACGTTGTGAGCAATTTGCCAGTTTTGGATATTTGAACTTGTATTGTACAAATTACGATTGATTATCGATCGATACGATTGATTTATATAACTCTATTGTAAAATGCAAAGGATCTAACAGAATGAGATAATCAAAAATGCCCTTTAGTCAAATAAAATACCCAATACATCGATCGATAGCATATCCAAAAAAGAATATCTGACAGCAAGTTTCACCCCTTATCTCATCTGTAGGGGTAGGAAAAGGAGAATAAAAATTCCGGTGTTTGCCATATTTTTCCTACTTAATTTCGTACAAAAATTCTAAAAAAAATTCCACAATCTGCGTTATATGTGCATCTGCATTTCAGAATTTTTGTGCGAAATTGAATAGGAAAATTTTGTCAATTCCGGAATTTCAAGTTTTGTCTTTTACTACCCCCACGGATGAGACCGAGGGTTGGAACTTCGTGTGAGATTTTTTTTCTGGATTTGCTATCAAGTGATGTATTGAGCATTCACTAGACCGAATTCACTTTGACAGAATGTAAATTAGGGCAATAAATGTTAAAATGCAGACAGGATTCTGTTTTGAGAATGTAGACTGAATATTCTTAGAATGCATTCTGCACTCATATTCTTCTTAAAATGCATTTTGTACCCATAATCTTCTTAAAATGCATTTTGTACCTATAATCTTCAGAATGCAGTCATCCTCCACATAAAATGGAGAGTTCAGTTCCTCTTAGAATGCAAACTGGTCATAAAAATAATATAAAAATGAAATACCACTAAACACTTGACAGTTCTAATGAAGTAAAGGACCCTCATCTTCTTCAAACAAAAATTATAATTCTGTTAATAAGGAAATATTTATTTATATTGTTAGAATTCAGTTATTAAAAGTTTATTGTGTAACATGTTCGAATAAACGGAGTTCTACTATAATAATTATGCTGCGATAATCGACGACGATATGTATATCGATGACTCATTATACAATTATTGTATAATACATAATTCTAGTTTTTGAGAAATTTGAATTTCAATATACAGCAAATTTTGTTTACTTTTTAATTGCAATTTTTACTCTTTGAAAATTGAATAATTCCATGGTACATGAAAAGCTACTTCATAAATTTAAAACTAATATTTACCTATTTCATACATTTGTTAAAATTAATATTTCTAGTGACTGTTAATATATACATTTATTATTCTAATTGCACAAACTTGTTTTGCAAATTTTTCTTTATGTTACTAATTAAATATTTTAGGTTATAGTTGTATCATATGTAATACAATGTTGTGATTGTGTTACATGAAATATAGGGTTATAGGTGTATTATATGTGATGCAAGGTTATGATCATACGTGGTACAAGGTTATGGTTATATCATATGTAATACAAGGTTATAATTGTATCACTAATGTTGCAATGTTATAATTATCTTACTAGTAATATGAGGTTATAATTTATAGTAATAAAAAATTATAATTGTATTACTAGTAATATGAAGTTATGATTGTATTTCTAATAATAGAAAACTATAGTTGTATTACTAGCAATACAAGGTTATAGTTGTATTACTAGTACTACAAAGTTATAGTCGTATTACTAGTATTACAATATTATATTATTTCCCATACAAAAATAACTTGTTTCACTTGTGTTACATTCATGATTATATTACCCCTATCCAAAGCTTGTATCACATACAAACGTACATCATATGTTTAAATATAAAATATGTAAACTTACGTCATATGTTTACGTAAAATAACGCAAATTGCCATTAGAACAGTAAACAGATTTTCTTCAAGAGCACTTTCAGCATTCATACAATGTTTGTATACCAAGTCATCGATATGTAATCGCGTATTTCTGTACCAGTGAATCGATATTCACAATGTCAAAGCTTCAAACGAATTTTCCAGGGTAATACACTCGTTTGATCGCGTAAGCACGGAAAAGAGAGCTTATTTAAAAACCTTGCCAATTTTCGTACGAATAATTATTTTATAAATTCCATAAGTAATAACTTCTCGATGAGTTATTAAACGACAGCTCGCACTTATGAATGATTAACGTCTTTCTAACATTTGCCAGAATATATTTTATCGAGAAAAAAAAAACGTAGTATATTTGCGAATTAATGCAGCTTGATTTAATTATCCTTTAGTAAGTAGTTTTTATTATAGCTGAGAAATAAGAGGAAATTTTTTTATTAATTCAGCTTCTTCGTGGTTCTTCGTGCGATTATGAACCAGAATTTTATTTCACGATGTGTCCATGTATATATGTTTGTATTCGAGAGACATATCATTAAATGCAAGCACCGACTTTATTTTGTATATCTGCTCGCATTTTTCAGCGAACATTGTTAGCGAAGAGAACTATTAATAAACTTCTTCATCAAAATTATGTGTTATTAATTCAGTGAACCCTGTAAAATTTTAATGAGTAGTAGGTAAAAGTAGGGTGAATTTGATTTTGATGAAATGAATTTGAGTGGCTTGGAAATTTGTGACAATTTGGGAATTTAGGATTTAAGTGATAAGAAAGTTGGGAACTTGGGAATTTGGTAATTGGGGAATTGGGGAATTGGGGAATTGGGAAATTGGAGAATTTGGGAAATTGGGAAATTGGGAAATTGGGGAATTGGGGAATTGGGGAATTGGGAAATTGGGAAATTGGGAAATTGGGAAATTGGGAAATTGGGAAATTTGGAAATTTGGGAAATTGGGAAATTGGGAAATTGGAGATTTGGGGCATTGGGAATTTGGATAATTGGGGATTTGGGGAATTGGGAATTTGGGAATTTGGGAATTTGGGAATTTGGGAATTTGGGAAATTGGGCAATTGGGAAATTAGGAAATTGGGGAATTGGGGAATTGGGGAATTGGAGAATTTGAGAATTTGGGAATTTGGGAATTTGGGAAATTGGGAAATTGGGGATTTGGGGCATTGGGGATTTGGAGAATTGGGGATTTGGGGAATTGGGAATTTGGGAATTGGGGAATTGGGGAATTAGAAAATTTGGAAATTTAGGAATTTGGGAATTTGGGAATTTGGGAATTTGGTAATTGGGGAATTGGGGAATTAGAAAATTGGGAAATTGGGGAATTGGGGAATTTGGGGATTTAGGAATTCCAGAATTAGGGGAATTGGGGAATGGGTGTATAGGTGAATAGGTGAATAGGTAAATGGGTGAATGGGGGAATGGGGGAATGCGATAATTTGAGGATTTAGGGGTTTGAGAAATTGAGGATTTGAGAGTTTAGAAATTTGGGAGTTTGGGAATTTGGGAATTTGGGAATTTGGTAATTTGGTAATTGGAGAATTGGGGAATTCGAGAATCGGAGAATTGGGGAATTTGCAAATTGAGAAATTGAAGGGCTGAACTTCCGAAAACCTCCATGCTCAAAATTGGCTGAAATTTGGGGAATGTGTTTCTTTTTAATAAAAATAATGATTCCGAGAAGGATTTTTGGCGACTCGAGAACAAATTTTTTATCATTTGGGTGTCACTCCCTATTTCATCGGCGTAGTATTTGCATCTACAGCTATCTACGCTTTCTACAATGGTTATCCCAACAGTTAACTTATCCTAACCTAACCTAACCTAATTATACATATAGTCTCACTCTTGATACATTGGTACCTTTTAAACAGAATTGAAAATAGTAGGTTTCATAGCTTCAGAATTGCCTTCAAATTTGCCTCAAGTATTCTTGCCGGCAATAATTGAGTCGGTAAAGTAGGGAGTGACACCCAAATGATACAAAATTTTTTCTCGATTCCCCAAAAATCCTCGGAATCATCACTTTTATTAAAAAGAAACCCATTCCCAATATTTCAGCCAATTTGGAACATGGAGGTTTTCGGAAGTACAGCCAATTGGAGAATTTGGGGATATAGAAATTCCAGAATTAAGCTAATAAATGTCAATTAAGCTAATAAAATTAAGTATATTATTTTAATTGAACCGAAAAAGATACACGTGGCGTCATCTAGTGGAAATTTGAGGGAACTGGTGAAACTATAGTTTCAAAAACATGTAGTTCACCTCGTTCGCCGGAGAAATGGCGCCACTCGTTCCAATTTCGTAAAAATTCAATTAATATTGATTTTATTAATTACTATGCTATATATTTATTAATATTGATTTTATTAATTAATATGCTATATATTTATTAATATTTTATGCTTTTTGCCATATATTCCAATAGTCCAATCCCAGTAATAATCTGTAGATTTATTTCCTCAAACGTACACACACTTGTACCTCGAAAACAGTATTTTACGTCAAAATGTTACTTATAAAAACTGCCCATCGCCTTTTTTAATTCGTGTCGATTAAGCTCCGGAATTGCTCCACCTCCAGCCACCTTACGAAACGTATTTTTCGCTCCCAACGATCGTAGCACACTCATTTTATCCATCACTTTCCGAGGAGCAGCCCGTTTATCTTCATTCTCCCTCGCATGTGGTTCAATATTTTTATGATAATATCGTTCAAAGTACTCGTCAAATTCCATCACGTCATCGTATTCATTCTTGTTCGAAACTTTCTTCGTTCCAACAGTCGTTGTCTTGCGTTTAGACATTGATCTGCCTGACAAGTCGCTCTTGTTGACGGAATCCACCGATTTCCCAGTAAGAGGCTCCGATTTCTCGGACAATCGATCCAGAGTCGCTCTCCCGCTCTTCAACAATCCCCTAGGATGATCCATCTTGTCGTTCAACTCGTACAACTTCGCATCCCCGCCGGAAAATTTCGATTTCTCGAAGCTGCCTTCGAATATGCTTCCAGGGCTGTGCATGTTCTTCAAACTAGCCTCGATCAGGTCCGCCAAATCCAGACAGTCGTTCTTCACCACCGAACGTAATCCCTGATCCTCCAGAACGGCCGAGGCGGTCTTTAAAATCGTAGATTTACTTTGACCAATCTTCTTCGTTTTGTTCTTCGGCCTCGACTTAGCCTGATCCTCCTGAACCGATCTGGTCACCGGTTTCTCGTTCTTGCCGCCTTTCGAGTTAACGATTTTCGATTTCGCCAAGTTTAGTTCGTCCGACGTCTTCAGACTCGAGTTGCTGCCTTTTGCGTCGATTTTCCGAGTCCTGTTCTGCTTCAGTTTCGTCTCGCTCGGTTTGTCCTTTAACGAATCCTTCGTTTCTGCCTTGGAATCGATCTTGGTGCTAGATTGCTGTTTCATGGATTTCAGGTTCTTCTGCGCTGTAGTTTGCAGCGAACGAATGAGGGAATTCTTCTTCTCTGACGATTGCAGCTTTTCTTTCTCCATTGTAGGTCCGTCGAGACGACTGTCGGACAATTTTCTGGGGACGGGGTTCTGAACGATTTTCTTTGGAACGCTTTTTGAAGGTTTTTTTGGAGGTTGATTTTCTGCTGCGGCGGGTTTGGGTGGGACTTTTGCGCCGAAATTGGGGGCTCTTGTAAAGTCTTCTGGTTTTGGAGGGGATTTTGTTTGCTTCGTCATGGGACGAGGTCGAGACATCTGAAGAAGAAGTATTGCCAATGAAAAAAAGGCAAAATTCGACAGCCGAGTTGAAAAGCTCAAAGTTCATTTGACTTGAAAAGTTCAATTGATCTGCTGACTATTAACACAAATGTACTTAGTATAATAAATATACTAAAAATAGTGAAGATAGTAAATATACTAAATATAAGCGTACTATTAGTATAAATGTACTTCAATTTCATAATGAAACCTGATCATCAATGTAATTAACTGAGTACGAATAATCCCATTATCGGTTAAATGATATAACATATACTATCGATTATATAACATCATTTCTATATTAACACATAAAGATTTTAACGTACGTACTTCTGTACGTAACTCAATCTTCAAATGTCACATTGAGTAAATAAAAAAATGATTGTTACTGAAAATTACATTTGATATGGTTTTCACTGCGATTTTGTGTAATTGTAAAAAAAAAAGTAACGACTTGTTATTTCATTATTAATTGCATATTTCTTCATAGAATGATTGTCTACATTTAGAAGACTCTTGAGAAGAACTCTCCTCAGAACTCTTAGTTTGAAAAGACCGAAAAAGTAGTAAAACAGAGAAATTAATTAATAACAAACATCATACTTGTTGAAAACTGTAGTTAAAGTAACTTATTTTTTCCTAGAAACTTTTCATAAACCATTTTTAGGATAATTTTACTTATGATACTTTGGACACCTTCGAATGTTTGCAAATAAAAAATTTTTATATTTTTATTATAGTACTATTGAGTTCTTAATTGTATAAAAGTGACAATAAATTCTGAGTCTGCTGTAATAAAATAATAAATGATAATGAAAGATTATTTGAAATACCTTTATTAATCCCTGCATTTGCGCCATCTTAAATAATTTCTTCCAGTTGGACGAAATGGCTTCCAACTTCCCGTACGGTTTTTTCACTGGCTTGTATTTCTTGTACAATGCTTCCCACACAGAATTATCATCGAAGACCTAAATGTGTATCAATAAGATTCATCGAGATTGTATTATTATTAAGATTAATATAATTAATTTTATTAGGTTATTGACTTTTGAACGATTATTTTCATAATATTTCTGTCACCTCTTTAGCAACGTGCGATAAGGATGATAATTGAACGATGTCCTGCACCGTCAGATATCTGATCAATTTCTCGATTAAACACTTTGGCAATGTTAGCAATGAGTTTCTTCGACCGGAAGCGATGTATCTTACGTGTTTAAACAAATGTTTACCTGTCGGGATGATAACATTTCATGGACGTTATGAAGTATTTACAACAGTTCAAAAAATATATTATTTTCATTCGGATACATTATCGTAGCACAAAATTGCTACTTTTATGCATTATTTTGAGATGTGACGCCATTGCAGAATAGTTAAGTTTATTTACATTTAAATTGAAGTTAGAGAAAATATTTCAGTCTCCAATACGATAAGAATTATAAGAAAATGTGACAGTAATAACATAAAGTGAAAATGTACATAATAAATAAAATAAAAGATGCAGCACATGAGACATATATGACACACAATAAAAATTTGAAAAGAAGTTTAATTCTGCCTTTGAGAACAAAACACAAGTCAAATATTGAACAGATTATTAATAATGTAGGAGACCAGAACAAAAATTTAATTAAATGTGTACATTCAGTTTCTTCTCAAATATTACATATTAAACATGTAAAAAATAATACAGAAAAATATTTTAACATGTATAAACAGTACAAAATGATGTTAAACTACGACATAGTTTCCTATATTTCAATATTTCATCCAAAAAGAAGGAAGGACTGTAATCAAAATTAACCGCAATCACTGATTAATTACATAATCCCAAACATAATAACCTGATCACTTTTTAATATAAAAAATATCTAACTCTGCAAAGTATACTTCGTTAGACATGTAACTTTTTCCAAATCATTAACATTTCAGTCCCTTGTGCATCCAATGGCTTTTATCGAACCATCCTCAACAGAGAACTCTATGCTTATAGAACTATTTTATTTTCGCTTTTAGTAGCTATTTTCACTGCGATATCGCTTAACAATTCGCAACTGACATTTGATTACCAAAAATACGTCGAATTTCGTCCTGCAGCGGTTTGTCCTGCGCGAAATCGTCGAAACTGACGGTTCGCACGACTGGCAGTTTATGGGGACCGTGCGAGATTCTCCAGAGATAAAGAATCACCTGCAAAATGGATAAAGTTACTAGGCAGAATCGCGAGAACGAGACCTATTCGTGAGCACCTGGTCACCGAGTACTCTGAGCCCATAGTAATCTCTGCTAGGCGAAGGTGCTATCGAATACTTTTCCAGATACTCGATCTTACCGCTCATACTCGACGCATCCAACTCCGAAAAATCTCCACGTTCGACCTGAAACTGCTTCGAAGTCACCTGAACGAAAAATCTCCACGTTCGACTTGAAACTGTTTACTGTCGTTTCGATTAATAATACAGTAGGCTCTTGTTATATCGGGTAGTCGCTTCGCAATGTTAAAAATAAATATCGCAGGGTTCAATAAGAGAACAAGATATTCAATTCGCGTGTTTCGTTTTTGAAGAAGAGATATCAATAATCAGATTTACTTTTTGCAATGATTGGAATATTAAAAAATTGTCTAAATTAGAATATTAGAACTGGTGAAATTTCACGGCCAATTTTTGAAGTCTGAATAACTTGTAACTACCGCAGGCTCTTTGATAAACTATATTCTTTGTGCGTTTGTCGTAACGGAGAATGTGCAACCCGTCCGGTGAACACGCGTGAAATTGTGGTTAAGGTGACTTGTGATACTTCTTCAATTTTGGTCACCACAAAACTTGTCCTAAAACCATCTACAGTATCTCTGTGCAAAATTTCAGGAAATATTCAGTAGTTGCGTGATGACACGACATACAAATTGAACTCAGATTTATATATTTTGCTTTATAATCAGGAATTGGTTCTTCAATAAGAATAATTATTCGAGTAGATAGATGTATCATGAGTTATTTTAGCAAGTACAATTTCGGAAATAAAACTTAATGAAGAGAATGTTTGCCAGATCATTTGCAATCGTATCAAGAATATGGTTGCCATCGCGCTACAGAGCATATTTATGCCGGTAAATTTAAACTGTCTAAATGTCCGCTCCCCCAACTCGTAAACCTAACCGTGCAGAAAATGACGACGAATGTCATCTCTAAGATCGCCGTGGTTTCGGACAGTAATAAAGAAGTTTGAAACATTAACCCTTAACCCTCAGCTTTTCCTCTCATCAATATTTCATCCCCGTTTCGAGAGTAGCGTAAGCCTTCGATTTTTTTCTATATTTTTTGTCCTAAGTAATCATCGAATTTGTCAGAACGAGGTGATGCGAAATAAAGGATGCACAGTTTTCAGTTTCATCAATATTTTATTACAATAGTTCCATATGAAGAGATGAAGATAAATATAGAAATGTCGAAGTAAAAATGGAAAGTTGCGTGACTATACACACTATTTTGTAATGTTACGTTATAACAATATACAATAAGTAGGCTATACAAGTAATATCACAATGCATGATTCACAACTTCGTAAAAGTCTAGAGAAGAGAATATAAATCTAAAGACGCAGGACACTGCTGTCCCTGTTGATTAGAAACTCGAGATGATAAAAAAACAAGAGAATAGAAAAGAAAATTGTATGCTTCCTCCGTTTCTTCGTTTACGCTACACACTCTTGAGAATCGGAAATATATAATATTGTATACATACGTTATGTACTGTTACGCACGTGTTCGAATAATGCCAATTCGCAGCAGTTTTTGTCGTTATTCGTTCAATAATATAGAATATCGACGGTACTAAAAGCTAATAGTATTGTAGACAGTACTTGACTTCGTAGTAAATAGTACTTTCCTTATTCGTAATTATAATAAAATAATAGTAATAATGATAATTATAGTAATAGTAACAATGAATAAAAGATTAATTTATCAATGACAACAGACGCGTATGAATTGTTTTGTTTCTTGTGTAATGTTTGATTGCATGGTTGATATGACGTTCCCTAGCTCTTCGAACGATCGCTATGTTATATATCTCGAACAACGTTAAAAAACCGCATGAAAATAAATTACTATACGCTACCATATTCGAGAAGTCTTATGAGCGACGGAATAAACTTATAGGCTCGTATTCATAACACTGTATTATCACTAAACGATACAACTCTGTTCTCGCGAATGAATTTTTTTCGTCAAAAATGACTTTTGATTACTCGTTTCATTCAAAAGGCGAATTGGTCGACATGAAAAATTACCAATACAACACTTTTAATATCAATCGAGACCATTGGTAATTGCGTAGAATATTGTACTGTATTAACCCTTTGTGGTCCTTTAATATCTATCCTCAGTCACCACAGTCTTATATTATACAAAGTCAACAAGTTTTAGAGATTATTGTGTTATATCAAGTGTTTAGAGTCAGATAACTTCAACAACAACAAGTTGGAGTCAGACAACGCTACCTCTAGTTAACGTTCTTTCTCTCAATAAATTTCACGAAATCAAAACGCTATCTCCAAAAACTTTTAAACTATTAAATTTTTAATAACAATTTTGTAGTCGACTTTTGTGATCGTAAATCTGTCATTTACAAACAGTGAATTTTTGGAATTAACATTGCCCGACTCTAAACTTTCGATATGTACCTCAAGTTTAAAAAGGAATTATTAAATTTTGTTTTTCCTTCGTAACCTTGCATATTATGTTTTAATGTTCGTTCAACGAAAATTCTGACCAGCATGACACATACGTGTAACTGAATACGACTGCAAAGGGTTAATATTAAGACGTAGAATATATTATAGAATAATGTGATAGAAATTGTTAGACCTGCAATAACCACTCGATAATGTTCTGCCATGTAATTCCCTGTTGAGAAAGTTCGGGTTTTTAAATAGACAAAGTATAGTCACATCATTGTAATTCACAGGAAAACTATACTATTCAGGTCCAATAATTCTTCGTTTAGAGATCTATTTCTAGAGCCCTGAAACCGGGGATTTATCGAGTAGCTACTGTAATAAAAGAAGTATAAATTGGAATTTCAGTGAACATAGAACAATATTTTCTTTACTATAATTTATGTAAAGAAACTTTCTGACCTGTGTAATATTACACAGTAATATCACAATTATTACATGTGTAATATTTCAAACAAGCAGTAACGTATATATATTTTACTCTTTAACCAAACATATCAATTTACCTGATTAAATAAACATAATAGAATGTACAATTTATATAAAACTGCATTATTATCGCTAGAAATTGGAAACAATATAAATATCATGTAAAAAAAATACAAATATTGATTTTATTATCAAAGTTGTGTCAACGAAATTTTCATGTATCTTGAAAAATAAGTTGAGTGACAGAATATAACAAATCACTCAAAATTTGTATAATATACGTAAAGATCCTATGTAATTATTACGTATATTATCCTACGTAATTACCAAATTATTAATTTTATGATTGCTTATATATACTTCAATCAATCTAATTAAAATCGTGTTAAACTTTCCAAACAACAATCGAATTAACTTTGTATTGTATTAGCGAAGATACGTAAAGAAGTATAGTTCGTTTTATTAGAGCGTTCTGAATACTGGCCAAACAGCATAAAAAATTGAGTTTCGTGCCCACGTCAAGAACGCTTTGCCACGTAGACTGATCGTTGTTGTTGTAACTCCTTTCAATCATGGTCAATTATGAGAAGCTGAGCGAAAATTCGAACATTTCCTTCATAAGTTCTTGTATTCCTTAACATCTTCTAGATCTACTTCAATCGCTATATCGTTCTTTATCGGTGATTCATAATTTGATACACGTTAAAATACTGCTGTTAACAAACACCTGGTGTTTGAAATTAGACACTTTAAATTCGTTCATTTTCAAGTTACAATTTTGTAATTAATTTTTAGGTTATAACTTGAAATTTGAAAATTTAGATAGAAATTTAGAGAATTAGAAAGGTAGACATCTAGGCATTTGTAAGTGTAGAAAGTTAGGAAAATAGAAGTCTTGAAATTTGAAGATGCAGAAAGTCAGAAAGACAGTAATTACAAAATTTAGAACTATGAAATGTCAGAAAAATAGAAATGTAAAAATTTGATCACTTAGAGAGTAAAAGATTGATAAGTTTGATTACTTGAGAAATCTAAAAATTTAGAAATTCGATAATTTGAGAATCTAAAAATTTAGAAATTCCATAATTTGGAAACCTAAAGATTTAAATTTGATCATTTCAGAATCTAAAAATTTCGAAATTCGATAATTTGAGAATCTAAAAATTTAGAAATTCCATAATTTGGAAACCTAAAGATTTAAATTTGATAACTTCAGAATCTAAAAATTTCGAAATTCGATAATTTAAAGACCTAAAAATTAAAAAATTCGATAATTTCAAAATCTAAACATCTACAAAACCGACAATTTAAAAAACAAAGCAAGCACAAAATCAATAACTTGAAAATCAAAAAAGGTCAGAAATTCGATACCTTGAATAATCTGAAAATTTGAGAATTTAAAAAGAAAAACAATTGAGTAATCGTGTATCAGAATATAGGAATGACCGACTGGAACGAGCTAAAACGTGTTCCCAGCACAATGGAGCTACCCATCATCTACTTCTCTATCCGATAAACCGTTTGTACTCGGCACACTCGTGACAAACGCATCGTTCCTCATGGTTGTACCATCGTTATGAGTATATAATGTTATGTATAACCGCGTGATTCGTCTCGACAGGTAAAAAGTATCGTCGGGTACGATCAACATAAGCGTAACGACGACGACGACGTGCGTACCTCTGATTGCAACGCATAATATGCTCCTGTACGTGTATACATAAATGTGTGTGTATACATATAGATATATGTATATATAATATTATCTGGAAGAACAGATTTGCGTATTGCAACAGCGCGAAGAACGCCGTAACGCCTTACCGAGGCAAACGATATCTTCTTGTGTCGGATATGTGACTCTATCGCCTATTTTGGTCGTGTATAATCGGTATTCTAATCGATGGTCGAGATCGTCGCTTGTGAAACGTGTGTATTTGAAAATTGACTGTAATTAGCTTAATTAGTTTAACTTAAGTCTGATGCGCGATGACGCATTACGGTTCGTTTAAAATAAATGGCTGATTAGAGGATTCCGGTAATGTTTACCCAACTTGTACTCGCTACTACGTAGTATCAGAATTATATAAGATTGCGTTTAGATTAGACAGGTAATTTACTTAGTAATTAGATTTGCTAGTAATTTGCCACTTGTATCAAGAGTAAAAACGAGTCAAATAGCACACCGAGTCTTTTTTTCATATACTTGTCCCAACATTTGGATGACTGTTATAGCTATAACTTTAGTAGATAGGTACTAGATTAGCAACTTCACTTTTCAAGTTTTATCTACGAGTCAGGTTGACTCGTTTGAAACTTGATGGAAAGACATTCTGAATTTAATACCCACAGTTTTAGATATTTGCATCGTGGACCCTGAGTTAATAACATTACATGATTTTGAACGAATCACATCAAAAATAAAAATTTAACATAGAGACTCAAAGAGCAGGTCTTACTGTTGGATCATACATTAATTTTGGTTTAAGTATTTAAATATTATTTAAGAGCAGAGACACCCAAAAGAGGATCCAGACTTACTGATGCATCACAAGTTAATTTTGGGTTACGTTAAACATTGAAATATAGAAAAGATAATAAATTCCCAAAATGTGGATCCTGACGCCCTAATGGCTTTCAAGCTGATTTTAGGTTATGTTAAATATCAAGTCTTCCAAAGTGTGGGTCCAGACTTACTGATGGGTCACAAGTTAATTTTGAGTTAAGTATTAAAATAACAGATTTAAGGTAGAAGTTTCCAATCCACACTATCTCTCCGCTACCACAGGAACACTAACGCGTTACACGCGATTCTTAATTATGTATAATACATACTAGTAAATGATTGCTTCTGGCATTTGATTTTGTCCTGTGTAGAAGAGGACAGCGTGCGATCTTGATATGAATATAACTAATTTCGTATTATGGTTAGGTTGGATTCATCAGAGTAAATTTAATCAAAATCAATGACCCGATCAATCTGTCAAACTTTCAATATCTATAAATCGACAGAACTTTCCGATAAACTTGATACGATATTTAAAAGGATCCAGTTGAGAATGATTAAAAAATTGTTAAAAACCAAAAGAAGGTAGTAAAGGAATCCTCGCTGTAATTACAGTTAATTACGCGATCATCGTCGACAACTACAGACTATTACTTTCTTGTTCCACTCTAAAAGTTAGGACTCGTATAGACGGACGTGACCGCGTAATGGAGTCAATTTTCAAAATGGCCACGCTCAAAGTTTCTCTACGACGATCCGAATGATCGGCGCATTCTACTTTCATGCTTATCGTTAATTTTCGTGTTATCCTCGCACATCATCGTTCCGTCGATAAGGCGCTCGGCTGAGTAAGTTTAACGAGTACCAAATAAGAAAGAGAGAAACAGTACTCGAGTTAAAACGCAACTAACAGGATTAAGTATAAGAAAGAAACTGGAAAACCGACGCGGACAAAAAGTCCCCATTGATACAGGGTTATTCCCGCTGGTTCCCGCGTGTATATTAAATATCGAGTAAAAAGTAGTAATCTTCGATAAGCTACTCTCCAAGTACTTTGTACATCGAGTGAAAATCGAAATCCCTTTTAGTTCAGCGTGGAAAAAAATGGTCTGAAATGAGGACGTGCTCCTCGTTCTTCTCCAGTTTCCCATTAAGTCTGTTGAACCATGGAAACCGCGGTGTCGGTTATGCCACCCTCGTCCCGACAGATACTGGAGGAGGTGGTTGTCTCCTCCGAGGGCGCCGGGGCAACCGTCAGTTGCCTTTGCTCCATGTGATCGAGGGTCTTCTCGATTGCCCTTAATCTCTTCTCCAGGCTCGTTGTGCCCAGAATTCCCACTTGTAGCTGAGGACCCAGAGGAAGAATCGCCAGCAACCACCACGTCCACGATGGACCATCCGCCAAACGAGGCCAATCCTCTTCCGTGTCTGGCATTCGACCGAATACTCGCTGGATTTCGGTCTGCTGCGAAGATGGCACCGTGTCCCACCATTTTCTGCCTTTCGTTCTCACCTGTTAACATTATTTTAGAAAACCTGAACACATGATCATTGTTTCGGAGAAATGGCGGTGAACACGAATTTGGTGAAGGATGCAGATGTGGTTTATTCTGATGGACTTTACGTACTAAGTTAAACATATAAATTAATAGTTCATGTATTTATGATATGTCAAAGTATCTTCCGATAGATTTGATGAGACCAGTACAACTTAGGTGTGTATGTAAAATTTATAAGTTTTGAGTTATTCGTGTAGTAAGAACAATTTACTCTTGCATTTACTGACAGAGTACTATCAACTTTTGAAAATAATCATAGAAATGTGACAGCAATTTGTGTATACTTTTTCTGTACAATGTATACTGTTATAGTACATATTTAGATCGATACGTTTAACCTAACCTAACCTCAAAAACAATTTTTAATTTATGTACGCCATTATTGCAACAGATTATACTATCCAGATGACACAAGTCTGAACTTTTACAAAATGTATCACTTATTTCAGTGCAAACTGTTTTGCACATACAGAAAATTATTTTTAAATAACAACATGCAAGTTGTTGAAAAGAGAAATAAAATGTAATTGTTTACTAAATATAATCATTAAACACATATATAATAACACAACTGTAACACGAATTAATTGAAAAGATGTCCAATGACTTTAAAATGGCGCCCAATTATTGAACGATAACACTAAAAGTTTTGAGAATTGCATCAAAAATAGCAAAATATGATATTCAATTAAAATCTTCATTTCTAATCAAATTGTATTCAAAGACGGATTCATAATAGTTTACCTTGTCATGCAGCTCCAGCAGGTTCAACAGTTGGTCTTCCTGCACCATTGTGTCCCTCAGGAACTCGACTTGAGCCGTGTCATAGCCATCCCTTTCACCCCCAGAGAGAACCCTGAATCTCCTTCCACCTACTGTGCTAAGGATACTGCATCCATCTTTCAGTAAAACTCTATCCCGAATTTCCAGCATGGTGCCATACTCCGCGTATCTGGAAAAGCATCAAACATCCTTTTTATTTCGGAATTACTGTTTGCTGATTTTGATCGATAACTTCACGAGTTTATGAATTACTAGATAAATACTTTTTGTACTTCCATCAAAGAATTTTTGAATGAGGGTAACAGAAATTGAACTCAGAATTACATAACCCATTTTGTATCTAATACATATAATGAGATATTTATTATTCAACCTTCGAACATATAGTTTAATGTATAAATTAAATTGTACATGTTCCGAATTCTAACGACACTCAGATGGATAAGATGAATGTGCGTTAAAAATAAATTCATTAATTATAATTAATAAATCGATAAATCAATCAATATTATTAATAAATAAATCAATATTATCAAGGTAACAAATAAATCAATATTATAAATGTAACAAGCAAATTAATATTATTGATATAATAAATAAATCGCTAAAAAAGAACAAATAGTTATTTGTTATTAAATAGGAATTTGTCGTTAGATATTTAAAAATTCTACGTTACGTCATTGTCACTTTGCAGTACCACTTTCGAGTGTTAACATAGACAGGTCTGATGAAAAATTACGTTTATTTGCATTTTGATATAAGAATGATCGTTAGTGGCCATTTACATACAAGAAATATCAAAAATTCTAGACTGGATCGTCTGCAATCCGTTACTTCCTGTCGCCGATAGACTGAACGGCTCCAAGATGTGCAAATAGGCGAATTTGCAGACGCTGTTCCACCCACGCGTAACGTCAGTTATTTTCTCAGACATTAAGTTCAAACAAGCTACATATCTCGGGTGAGGCAACTAACACGCTATTAGCTTTCTCGTAAATTCGCTGCTATGCAAAAATGTTCCAGGAGAAACTGTGTGATACGAACCATAACATAGTACTAACATTTCTATACGTTAAGGATCTCCTAAAATTTCATAATTAACTTCGTATTCTTTTACAAAACATTTACTGGTATTTAGGGATATAGGGATCTAAGGGTATAGGAATCTAGGGTTACAGGGAGTTCTGGAATATCTCAATAATACAAATACAGTAATATGCAGAAATATTAAATACAAAATTTAAGAAAATATGAAATATAAATATGCAATTTAAATATGAATTTTAAGAATTTTACGAAGGCACAATAATTTATCTCTTATGTATAGATGTTCCAAAGAAATTCGTATAAGAAAAAAATCAGTTTCATTTCAAAATAACAAAATCATGAATGAATAAGAAAATAACGAAATAACTATGAAACTTTAGAACTTTGATTATAACCTTAAAAATAACAAAATTGTTAAAAAGTTATAAGAAATACTCCATTGACATATCTTTTATATGTTGTGTTTTTACATGTGTATTTCTTATGTATGCACACTGATTTATGAATAATACGAAATTGTTGTGTTAAGTGCTTTATGCCATATACAATGTTTCACTAATGTATAAACAGAGAGAGAGCAGATAGCATTGTAACATTGGACACGTGTATAATTCAAAGCGTTAAAACGAGATATTTGAACAATGCATACTTCGCGTACAACAGACTAAACAAGCTTTACGCATCCACTAGAGTACAGTTTATCGTGTACATAATTATTTTCTCGTCTGCTGAATGTTATTTATATCTCATAGCACTTAAGCGATACTCAATAAGAGCACTTTAACAAAGCAACACACGAGTAACACGCATGGAACAACCATGTATGTAATTAAAGATTCATTAATTTCAATGAAATTTTCTGTTTGGGAAGTTGGATTTTTGTGTGATGTGTTTATTCGAATGGGATTAATATGAGTGTTGTTATCGATAAACATTATTGTAACACAAAATTATGAAATTTTGGAGACATGTATGGGGGTTATAAAATACGAGATTTGGATATTTGAAATTTTTTTATTGGGAATTTGAGGATTTTATTATTTGGAAATTTGGGGGTGTAAAAATTTCGTAATTTGGAAATTTAGGGATATGGAAATTTAATAATTTGGAAATTCAGAAAATTGGGAATTTAATAATTTGAAACTGTGGAGATTTGGAACTTTAATAATTTGGAAATGTATAGATTTGAATATTTAAGAATTTCATAATTTCAAAATTTAACCATTTGGAAATTTAATATTTGGAAAATTTGGTGACTTAGAAAATGTAGAGATCTGCTAATTAGGGTATAAAATTATACAGAAACTTGCAAAGTTAAAAATTTCAAAACTTGTGGTTTTACAAATTTAGTGATTTTTAAGTTTTGGTAATTGTTATTGTCCCTAAATTTATACATTTATTGATATTATTATTATCTCTAAAATATTGATTATTATTATCCCAAAATTATTATTACTCCTAAAATAATTATTCTATTAAAATTACCTCTATCCCAAAAATTATCAAATTTTTTAATTCCATAAATTAAAAAATCTACAAACCTATATTTCAAATTTATCCTCAAACGAACCCTACATTACTCTATATTTTAAAACTCTTTTCTGAGTTCAATTCCGTTCTCAATTTCTCGCAAAATGAATTTATAACAACAAAAAACAACAATACAAATGTAAAAAGAATTATAAATCAATTCTTTGAGAATCGATAAAAATTGTTAATCAATTCTTTGAGAATCGATAAGAATTGTTAATTAATTCCATGAGAACCGATAAAAATTGTTAATAAATTCTTAGAGAATTGATAAGAATTGTTAATTAATTCCATGAGAACCGATAAAAATTGTTAATAAATTCTTAGAGAATCGATAAGTATTGTTAATTAATTCTATGAGAACCGATAAAAATTGTTAATAAATTCTTAGAGAATCGATAAGGATTGTTAATTAATTCTATGAGAACCGATAAAAATTGTTAATCAATTCTTTGAGAATCGATAAGAATTGTTAATTAATTCCATGAGAACCGATAAAAATTGTTAATAAATTCTTAGAGAATCGATAAGTATTGTTAATTAATTCTATGAGAACCGATAAAAATTGTTAATAAATTCTTTGAGAATTGATAAGAATTGTTAATTAATTCCATGAGAACCGATAAAAATTGTTAATAAATTCTTAGAGAATCGATAAGTATTGTTAATTAATTCTATGAGAACCGATAAAAATTGTTAATAAATTCTTAGAGAATCGATAAGGATTGTTAATTAATTCTATGAGAACCGATAAAAATTGTTAATCAATTCTTTGAGAATCGATAAGAATTGTTAATTAATTCTTTGAGAACCGATAAGAATTGTTAATCAATTCTATGAGAACCGATAAAAATTGTCAATCAATTCTTAGAGAATCGATAAGAATTGTTAATTAATTCTATGAGAACCGATAAAAATTGTTAATCAATTCTTTGAGAATCGATAAGAATTAATCAATGCGAATTACCTTTTCGTCCCCGTGGCTTCTCTGTTGAGACACGCGGCGATGCCAAATTGTCTCACCCCGCTTTCGACGCATCTCCTCACCATCAGCCTGTATCTCGGCTCATAAACGAACAAGGGACAGGCGACACAAGGGAATGCTGTTGTGCAAACAAAAACCGCGATCTCTTCGCTGCCCAACAGCCCTAATCCTTGGACCAATTCTAATCGGTGGCTGGTTGCCCTGGAGGCATACTCCGCGGGTGCCACGGTCTTCAAAGCTCTCTCCACGAACTCTGTCACCGTCTTCTGGCTGCTGGCCAAATACTGAAAGCAAAGGACACTATGTTAAATCGACCAGAAGCAGAGTCCTTCTCGAGAGGCAGTTTTCGATCCTGCAGTTAGGAAGCCTGAC
The DNA here is from genome assembly GCA_945859595.2 of Megachile willughbiella. Taxonomy (NCBI): domain Eukaryota; kingdom Metazoa; phylum Arthropoda; class Insecta; order Hymenoptera; family Megachilidae; genus Megachile; species Megachile willughbiella. Next base: position 12,719,638 of record OX243797.1, read on the forward strand.
TCTTTCATGAGCAAATTCTCGCCGTCTCTTTGACGACAGCTTTCGAACTCGATATCCTGGGGGACTGATATCTATGAATACTGAATTGGACGTTTCGGTGCCTTTAAATATGTAGTATATGAAGGTATAGTTATTGGTGATATGCATTTTGGGTAGTTTTTGAAATCATAGTGGTTTAGTTACAATTTTAGGTGCAATTAGGAGACAATACTGAATCGGATGTTTCGGTGCCTTTAAATATGTAGTATATGAAGGTATAGTTATTGGTGATATGCATTTTGGGTAGTTTTTGAAATCATAGTGGTTTAGTTACAATTTTAGGTGTAATTAGGAGACAATACTGAATAAGACGTTTCGGTGCCTTTAAATATGTAGTATATGAAGGTATAGTTATTGGTGATATGCATTTTGGGTAGTTTTTGAAATCATAGTGGTTTAGTGACAATTTTAGGTATAATTAGGAGACAATACTGAATAAGACGTTTCGGTGCCTTTAAATATGTAGTATATGAAGGTATAGTTATTGGTGATATGCATTTTGGGTAGTTTTTGAAATCATAGTGGTTTATTGAAAATTATAGGTGTAACTAGGGGAAAGAATACTGAAGCGAATGTTTCGATGGTTTTAAACATGTAGTATGTGTAGCTATAGTTAGGCGTGATATGCATTTTGGGTATTTTTTGAAATCATGGTGATTTGGTTTATTTAAAATTATAGGTGTAATTATGAGAAGGTTAGAAACTGTTGATGTGTTTGTAAGACTATGTTGATGATATGAATTGAGCTTGAAAGAATGAACAGACTTTACATCGTTAATTGTTTATTTTAATTCAATAAATGGGTTAGTACAATTCTCCAAATTTACAAACCTTCAAGCTTCCAAATTCCCAAATTTTATAATTACTTACTTCCCTAATTCCTAAATTCCCAAATCCACAAATTGTCAAATCCCTAAATTTTCAAATCTCTAAATCTTCAAATTTACAAATTTACAAATTCTCAAATCCCCAAATTCTCAAATCTCCAAATTTACAAATTCTCAAATCTACAAATCACTAAATTCCCAAATCTCCAAATTCTCAAATCCCCAAATTCTCAAATCTCCAAATCTCCAAATTTACAAATTCCCAAATCCCCAAATCCCTAAATTCCCAAATTCTCAAATTTACAAATCTCCAAATTTACAAATTCTCATGTCTATAAATCTCCAAATCTCCAAATCTTCAAATCATCAAATCCTCAAATCCCTAAATTCCCAAGTTCGCAAATTTCCAAATCCCCAAATTCCTAAACCTACAAATCCTTAAATCCCCAAATCCCCAAATCCCTAAATTCCCAAGTTCTCAAATCTCTAAATCTCCAAATTCCCAAGTTCTTAAATCTCCAAATTTTCAAATTCTCAAATCTACAAATCCACATATCCCTAAATTTCCAAGTTCTCAAATCTCTAAAGGTCCAAATTTACAAATTCCCAAATTCCCAATTTTCAAAATCCCTAAATCCCCAAATCCACAAATCCCCAAATCCACAGATCCACAAGTCCACAAATCCTCAAACTCATAATCTCCCATATCCACACACGACTAAACTCTGAAACTTACATCTCAATATCCCAATATCCCAACTTTCAATTACAATCCCCCTATCTCTTACAAATCACCGTGTCCATAAAAAAAACTAAACTTGATAACTCGTTGACAGCAAATATCAACAATCTTGTTATTCCTATATTATTGAAAAATTCTAAATTGACGATGATTTATCTATCTACGGCGTTAATAATGAGATGATTATGCAATGACGTAATGTGGGAAAAAAGTACATAGCCATTAACGATACCGAGAGCCAGAAAATTTGTTTAACGTCATTAACGATGATGCTCGTGAGGACAATTGATAATGATGCCACGAACGCGGAAGCTTCTAACGGTGATCACGACAACCGCAAACAATCATTTCGATCTGCAGTATCGTTAACCGCTAGGAAGCATTATGTCTTACTTACGAACAGGTGTTGCCTGTTCTACGTTCACACAATTCTGGCCTAATAGCTTGCGACAAACGACAACCGTTTCGCGGAAATCTTAGTCAGAACAACAATGCGAAAGTTCGTGTTTCAGGTTTCAAGTAATAGCTAATCAAGAATCGTGGTATTTTATGGAGAAACGAGTTGCTGGATCGAAATTTCAGATTTTTAAATGTTTGAAGAAATTAATTTTTTGCAAGTTTTCAGGTTATGGAATTGTCAAGTTTTAGAGTTTTTAAGGGCCTTTCAAATATAAAATTTTCAACATTCAAATGTTCAATAGATTCAATTCTTAAATTTTTTAATTTTCACATTTTCAAGCTTTCGAAAGTTTTCTCAAATTTTCAAATTCTCAAATTCCCAAGTTTCTTAGTCTAATTTAAAAAATTTTTTTAAGAGCTCAAACTAGCTAAGTTTGCAACTTGCAAAATTCCTAAATTATCAAAATCACTAATTTCTCAAATTTTACAAATTCCACAAATTTCACCAATTTCTCAAATTCCAAAAATTCTATAAATCCCTCAATTCCATAATCTCCTAAAATTTCTATTATAAAATATCTTAAGTTTCTTAAATTCCTAAAATTCCAAAAATTCCAAAAATTCCAAAAATTCCAAAAATTCCAAAAATCCTAAAAATTCTTAAAATTCCTCAAATCCCCAAATTCTACAAATGTTCCAGATTTCCCAAACTCCAAATTCTCAAATCTCTTATTTCCCAAATTTCCAAATCCTCAAATTCTTATTCTAAATTATTAACTACCAATATAACAAATTGTATAAATCAACCCTAAGCAAATAAAATCACTAAAATTCACATTTTCAAATTGTTATCATCATAATTGCATCTAAATATAAATAAAATAGGTCCACATTAATAACACAGATGTCAGTACGCATTTTCCTATTTTTATTACATAATGTTCGAGCAGGTGATTGAATATGGAATTAGAAACGTGCGTAACATATTTATGAAAGCTCGTAACAGGAAAAATAGAGAATAGAATCAAGTTTCCTAACGGTGTTCACTATAACATTAAAGACACTTGTTTCTTTTTGAATAATCGTTCACAGTATTCGAGTACTCGACGTTATCTCGAACAGAAGTTCGATAGAAGAACCCAAATCGTTCTTCTTCTCTTTCCCTTTCGATCGCGTTTACGCACGACAGCCGGTTCGAGCTTACATAAGCTCGCGATAAAAAGTAGACCGTAAATCGCAAACTTTACGACTGCAAACAGCTATATATCCGTTAAATAAATTGAGGAATCTATCTTGTGCAACTTGACAACTTACGACATCTCGCGACAACTTAGAGAAGATCTTTGTTTGGTTTGTATATATGTGATGGGATGAATAATTATGATGCGGAGGTAGCTGTTATTCGATTAATATTCGAATGAAAGTTTGCGATAACAATGGAATTGTTCGAGAATAATCTTTTTATTGAAGTGAAAATATCTTTTAATGAAGGAACGATTTTTCGAAGATCTTTAAATGAAAGTTCTGAATAGTATTGAAATTATAGATACGAATTTCTAATCTGAATGAAGTTTTATTTGGAATCACTTGGTTAATTTAGGTTTTGGGAATATTTTTAGGATCGGCTCCTAGGTCTATTAATAGTATCAATGTTCTACTGTAAACCTTAAATGGTCTGAGGAAATTTAAAAAGTTTTGATATTTGATAAATTCGATAAATTTGATTTTGATCAAGTTCAAGGTTTGATAAATTGTTTACGTTTGATAAGTTTGGTTAATTTTGGTAAATTTGGTTTTGATAAATTGATTTGGAGATTTGAGGATTTAAAAACTTAGAAATTCGTGAATTTTTGATATTTGGAAATGTATGAAGGTGGAAAATTGTGCTGTTAAATATTTAAAAAATTGAAAAATTGAAAAATTTAGAAAAGTGAAAAATTGAAAAATTGAAAAATTGAAAAATTGAAAAATTGAAAAATTGAAAAATTGAAAAATTGAAAAATTGAAAAATTGAAAAATTGAAGAATTGAAAAATTGAAAAATTTCAGAATTTGAAAATTTACAAGGTTAAAACTTTAATAACTAAAAAATTTGAAAGTCTGAAAACTTGAAAATTTCAGATATTTCTTTATGCCAGAATTTAAAAATTTGAGGCACTTGAACATTCGAGTCTTCGAAAACTTGAAATATTGGTAAGTTTAAATGTTTCTGAACTAAAGAAGTAGGAAATTTAAAAATTGTAGAAAATAGAAGTTTACTTACATCCGCAAGAGACGTGACGCACAAAGGACAAGCTGATGAGTAATCCAAACAGCGATCCAAACACATCCAGCAGTACGTGTGGCCACATGGTGTTGTTACGGGTTTCCATAAAAGTCGACAGCATAAAATACAATCCAATTCCCCAGCTGTGCCGCCGGAAAGAGGAGGAAATAAAATTTCTGCGGGCCTTGCTTCGAGTCCTGTAAAAATGAATTCTTTTATCATAATGCATTTCCTACTCGATATCGTTTATCTCCGTCTTTTTATTACTTATTTGTTCAAATTAATCAAATTCTAACAAATTTTATATTACAAAATTATTACATACATATTTTGCATTATAAAATATAATGAACAGCAAAAGATTGTAATTACAGTAACAGAAAATTTTCAGTGCAATTACAAAATGCAAAGAATATATGTTACAAGAAATACTTAATAGAATTCACAAATTTTTAGTGTAATTACAAAATGCAAAGAATATTCATTATATATAATATTTAATAGAATTCACAAATTTTCAATGCGATTGCAAATAAAATATGTGTTACAAGAAATATTTAATACAATTCACAAATTCTCAAAATTACAAAATAGAAAAAAAATAATTTTGACAACTTCATTACGAAATTTGCAATTTACATATGCTTGATAAAATACAAAAATTTGATACATGATTTTACATTGAATATTTGCAAGAGAGTACAACGAAAGGATTTAATAAGAAAATTGAAATGAAATTACTTTACTGAATCACTTTACTGTCCAGTGGACTAATCGTGTTACGAGTGACCAGCTACTTAACTGCATACGTAATCAGTGGAACTTACTTTTCAATTTTTCTATATCTTGATAGAGACGATCTAAACCAGCTTGCAGCTTCGTGTTGTTTTGCGGTACTGTGCTTGAGAGAAGTCTCCTGCTAACAGTCTGCAATGAATCAACAAGCATAATTGGATTAAGCGCGAACTTTAATCTTAAATTATTAGGGCTGACACGATTAGAGCTCCTTTTCTTTGAAATACAATTCATCCTTATCTCTTACGAGAACGGATTGCGTAACAATTTAATGGATCAATTAATCGGCGAACCAGTAATTTGTTCGGAATCTAATTGCGAGATTTTTTTATTTCATTTTTCTTCTCTTATCGTCAATCACGGATCCTAAAACTATTATCTTATAATAACTATTCGTGTTCGTAATTCTTTAATTCCTTTTATTCTTTTATATGGGGATAAATTGGTTAATTAATGTTTCTGATTGACATTAAAGTAAGTGGATTATTGATTTCTTGTTCTTAAAATAAACAGATAAGATTGATTTCTGATTGATGTTAAAATAAATAGATATTATTGACTTCTTGCTGTTAAAATAAACAGATAAGATTGATTTTTTATTGATATTAAAATTAATGGATAATATTGAGTTTTGACTGATATTAAAATAAACGGATTTTGTTAATGATTTCCTACGGAGTTTAATAAATTATCACATAGGATGATTTAATATTAACATAAAGTATTATTTATATTATATACATGTTTACTAAGTTTACTCATATATTTAAAATTCTGTAATTTTTATTTTAAATTAAGTTTATGATTAATTTCTTCTTCAAATATACATCCTACAATTATATAATTAAACATTTTACATTGTAATGGTTACAAAATGTATTGAAATTGTTCTCCATTGTTTTTAGCATTCGAAACATCAAGACAGCCATTGAAGAGCTATTTTTCTCAAAATTTCATGTAAAAATGATGAACGCAATCTATTTCATTGTTATCAAAATCTGTATCTTATGTACTTTCATAATATTATCATGTATTCTCTATTTTTTTAATAACACATAAACTTAAGGATGACTCCATAAATAATAACAAGGTTCTTACAGAAAGAAACAGATTCTTACAAGAGCAGATTAAAAAATGGAAGACGAAGTTGATAACAAGAACCGACGAAACCTTGTTACAGATTCTTAATTAAGCAGTTCAAATGATTACTTGTTATCGAACACCTGAAGTTTAACCCGATCGCGAAGTCAACAGCAATTAAAACGTCGGGTTTATATAAGTTCTAGCAGGCCAGATTATTACCTCCGTGATATCCGTATTTCCTGTCAATGTGTAGTAATTGCAAATTAATTGTTAATTATGCGGTATACGCGGCAAGAATTAAGTACAATCGAAGTCTAACATTGCGGTACACTCCTTTCCAGTAAACGAAACAATTAATCGTGATACGTGGAGGATTGAAAGAGTAATATAATCACCGAAGTAATCATTATCGTTCTGATAATTATTGCTTATGCGGTGAACGAATGTATAAAGTAGAGCAGTGGAAGAAAATTGATTCTGAGAGTCGACATTAGTTTCTTTCCTTTATAATTGTTGGTAATAATACGATTACAAATTGTAGTCATGAAGACTAGGTACAGTAATTTACAGGTAGAATAATTATTTTAACTAATCTTCTGTAATTTCACCTAATTGTGATAGATAATATGTTTCTGTTTATACATTGTAACAAAATTCGAAGAGACTACGTTTATTTATTTTCTTGCACTTTCAATTTTGAAATTTGTAAATCTTTACATTTTTGAGTTGGCAAATTTTTCAGGTCTAAGAATTTCTGTATTTCCAAACTTTTAAGATACAAAGTATTGAAGTAACTAAATTCCTATATTTTCAAGTTAGGAAATTTTGTCTACATTTTTAATTACCAAATTCCAAGTTAATATTCTTAAATTCATATATTTGAAAGTTACCGAATTTACTGGGAAAAATTAGTGCGATAAATTAAAAATAAATTTCTTACCTGTGTGTACTCCTCTTCACCGCCACTACTATTATCTTCGCAATCTGAACCGTTCAAAGCTACCCGTCGACTTCTCTTCAGACTCATCAATTGATGACGACTCCTCACGCGTGACACACCTTCCGTTAAATTGTAAGGGGCACGAGATGGAACGCTATATAAACGATGACCGGATGACAGCACTTTGTACAGCACCTGAAGACAATCAATCAAATGATACCTTTTATAATTCGATTGTAATATGACCATACAGTAAATTTCACAAACATCAGATTAGGATTTCATATTTTTCAATTACACACATCTTATACTTTTAAACACTGAAATTCTCAAATCTGCACATTTCCAATTTTTCAATTTTTCAATTTTTTAAGTTTTCCAGTTTTCAAGTTTTCAATTTTTCAAGTTTTCAATCTTTCAATTTTTCCATTTTTCCATTTTTCAAGTTTTCAATCTTTCAAGTTTTCAAGTTTTCAAGTTTCCAATTCTTCCATTTTTCAAGTTTTCAATTTTTCAGGTTTTTCAAGTTTTCAAGTTTTCAATTTTTCCAGTTTTCCATTTTTCAATTTTTCAAGTTTCCCAGTTTTCAAGTTTTCAAGTTTTCAAGTTTTCAATTTTTCAAGTTTTCAAGTTTTCAAGTTTTCAAGTTTTCAAGTTTTCACGTTTTCAATTTTTCAAGTTTCCAATTTTTCAATTATCCAAGATTTCAAATTTCTAATTTCTGCAAGTCTACAAACTCTCAAATTTCCAAATTCCCCAAATTCTACTTCCCAAGATAAAAATTTTCAAATTCTCAAGATAACATATTCCCAACTAACCAATTTCTCAAAAATCCCATATTCCCAAATACCCAAATTTTTAAATTCATAAATTTCCAAAATTCCAAATTCCAAAACCCCTAAACACTCTATACCCTAAATTCCGATATTTCCCTAAAGTGCAAAATTCCAAAACACTCCAAGCTCTCCAACATTCCAAACCCGAAAGATCCTCAACTTCTACCAGCAAATCTTCAAACTCTCAAATTACACATATAATGAATAAATTCACACTGACAGTACTAGTAACACATTGCAAACTTACACAAGTATACACAATATAGTTTCATTGTCAAACAAATTATTATTCACGATCTGCAACTACTGCGTCCACTCTGCACTTAATTTTTAATACAACATTCTAACATTTTTAATACGAAATTTGATTTTAAAGTATCTGTTATATCCTCGATAATTGCAGAAAATGTACTGTATAAATGGTTTGATTTACTAGGCCTTCTTTAATACACTTCTTCAACGTTACGTTAACCTAATAGAGACACCTCTTTGTTAGTCGACGATGTTCAATGCAAATGCGGCCTGTAAATCCTTGTAAGTAGGATTTACGTTCGCCTCGATATGGCGAAGAAAAATCGTGACCACGGTACTTACTGCTGTAATTGCTACGTTGTTTGCCGCTTGAATGCTACGCTGCATCGTAACTCGATTCACCACATGCTAGGTGGAGACATTTCATGACATTTCGAACGTCTTGTGAGGCGACGTTTAAAGATCAACGTTGGAATTGCTCGTGATTTATTGTTATTTAACTCGAGTCGAAAGTCTAAGCGAATATTTTTTACAACAATTCGATGTAATTATTTTAATTTTGAATTTAATCAGTAATTTGATAAGATAATTTTACAATAAATTGTTGATAATTTATTATCGTATGTAGTACTAAGAGTCTCTCTTACTTTGTTTTAATTGAAAAAAAAAATGTTAAACTTATAACTGATCATTTTCTTGTAAGCGAACTGATTAGCCAATAAATTGAGATTTTTGAAAACTTGACAAATTTAAGTCTTTTGCATACCTATGCATATTATTTTCATTATGAATGACTATAGTTTAAATATCAAGTTGAGGATTTTTATCGAATAATTTAATAAATCAAGCCTTCTACCATGGCATTAAGTTACAATTTACATATCAAAAACACTTTTTCGTATATTCATCCACATTATAACATTTTCACTCTGAATTGCTCCAATATCACAAATTTGAGAATTTATATTAAATAATTTGGAAGATCAAATCTTCTAAGGTGACAATATTGAGTTACAATTTATGTAACTTAAAAAATAATAATGTATAGAAATAATATATACAGTATATAGAATATATGTATAGAAATAATTATTCTTATATACCTTTGTATAATAGGAAAACCCTTCTGTATATCTATTCACATAAATTTTCCCTATGAATGGCTGCAGTCTCAGTATCAATTACAAAGTTAATTAAACAATAAATCCTCACTCTCTGTCCGAAACTCCCTAGCAGAAAGTCTTTCAGAAGGATCGCATTTGAATATCCCCACCCATTTAGCGTTACAATATTCCTTTATCAGCGTTGTATCTTCTCGCTCGACCGCGATTCTCACGTTTAAAGAAAACAGCGTGGTTTCGAAACGGTCCACGGTCGTTAACTTCCATTTTCCACACCGAAAGGAAGACTCCGGTTGCCTAATAAACAAAGAGCGAAAGAAGATACGCGAAATTTTGCGGAAGTTTCGGTAACTTCCTCGGCTTTAAACCGCGCATCCGTTCGCGGCGAAACAATTTTCGTCGAAAGAAAGCGGAAGACGGAGGGCTTTTGTGCCGTGTTCCCCTTTTGACTCGAACGCAATGCGAAAAGAATGATTGCTTAAACTTATATAAGTACCGGTGCAGCTTGCGTCAATGATTCCAGCAACGTCTCCGTTACATAATCACCGTTCGGAATTCAATTTACCGTGCCTCTTCGATTCGTTATGCTCGTCGAATTCTGATCCTCCATCTTCCCCTTTGCTGTTATGTCAACCTGCAACCGACGTCGGGTCTCAGAGACCCCGCAATACTTTGCTACTGCTTTCAGAAATTTAGTTTTCAAATTTATATGCACCTCAGTTTCATTTATTTTCCTACATTTTCTTGTTAATGTGATATCAAATTATATATTAAGAAATTGTACTTTGGCAAAGTGGGTATCAAATTTTATTTACTGAACCTAATAGCAAGTTTTATAATTAATACTATTATTGAGAAAGTTTATTGATTTTTGTTGTGGCTCCTCTAAATGTCACAAGTAATATTTTTATTTCTGTTGCTGTTATACTATTTTCTTAAATATATTAACTAAATCCAGTAGCAATTTTTGTAATTAATACAATTATTGAGAAAGTTTATTGATTTTTGTTGTGGTTCCTCAAAATATCACAAGTAATATTTTTATTTCTGTTGCTGTTATACTATTTGCATAAATATATTTACTGAACCTAATAGCAAGTTTTATAATTAATACTATTATTGAGAAAGTTTATTGATTTTTGTTGTGGCTCCTCTAAATGTCACAGGTAATATTTTTATTTCTGTTTCTGTTATACTATTTTCTTAAATATATTTACTGAACCTAATAGCAATTTTTGTAATTAATACAATTATTGAGAAACTTTATTGATTTTTGTTGTGGCTCCTCAAAATGCCACAAGTAATATTTTCATTTCTGTTTCTGTTATACTATTTTCTTAGATATATTTACTTAACCTAATACAGTAAATATTCGATATGTGCAACTCTCTCGGGTCTGAACTGGTGCACATATCGTACAGGTCCACCATTAATTGATGTTTTGCCGAACGTAGAAAAGGACAGCGAGTGAAGGATACCAAACGTAAAGAAACAATAACATATCGGTGGGACAATCCTAATGTAATTATAAAACTTTTTTATTTTTTATTTTTTTCATATGAAACTTCTACTATTAGATTTTTTACATTTTTCTGATTAAAATAAGACTAAACACGACGTAATTCGGAATATATTTATTTGTAATTTCAAACGTTACGCTTACATCGAGGACTTTATTCGAATAAGTTATTGCAAGTAAATATGAACCGAATTACGTCATGTTTGGTCTTATTTTAATCAGGAAAATGTCACGAATATGATGGAGAAAGTTGTATGAAACATTAATTCAAAATAAAAAAGTTAGCAACGCATTTACATTGTAAACAATTGAAGAGACTTTTGATCTTTCCGACTGCGAACGATCGCAGCGTCTCTTTCTTTTTAACTCGCTATCCTCCTTTGCGTTAGAAACTTTTATCGTCAATTAAACCAGTAAATATAGTCCAAATTATATCATGTTTGGTCTCATTTTTATCAGGAAAATGTCACAAATATGTCGGTGAAAGTTTTATGTAAAAAAAGTCAATAATAGTAAAGTTTTACATTTTCATTAGTATTGTCTCATGGATATACACAACCAGGCTCACGTTACACTTCTCGACGCTCAAGCTTCTGGGCGTCTAGAGGGGTCTTCCCCCCAGTGGTGGGGATAAAAATGTTGCACATATCGTGTAGGAGATTTGTGCACATATCGAATATTTACTGTAGCAATTTTTATAATTAATACTATTATTGAGAAAGTTTATTGATTTTTGTTGTGGTTCCTCAAAATGTCACAGGTATTATTTTTATTTCTGTTTCTGTTATACTATTTTCTTAAATATATTTACTGAATCTAATAGCAATTTTTGTAATTAATACTATTGTTGAGAAACTTTATTGATTTTTGTTGTGGCTCCTCTAAATGTCACAAGTAATATTTTCATTTTTGTTGCTGTTACACTATTTTTCTTTTATTTATTTGTTTTATAATATTAACTTCTTATACATGAGAATGTATGTTGATTATTGTGTTAATACTTATTAATGAGTATATTAATAATTATGGTGTGTATAAGGTGATTTTTGGAAGAAATTAAAGAATTTGAAGTTTGAATTTTTTAATTATTGTTAGTATATAATAGTAATGCCATTCAAGATAATATTTTTTCAGCAGTATTCTTCTAATTATTAGAGTATGTATTTTGTGGTGCCAGTCACCAGTGACATCTACGGCGAGTTATTGAGCTAAAAGAAGCAATTTCACTAGCATGGGCTGACTTGGACCAGAGTTACATAAAGAAATTATATAAAAGTCTGTTTAATTCAACGATCGAAGTAATACGAAACAAAGAAGAATTTTTTATACTATTACTGATATATTTAGCAAAAATTAAATATATAATCTCATATGATATATAATATAATCTGGGGACTTTAAAAGCACGATGGAAATCCAACACAAAACGTTCAAAAATTATGGGAACCTATTAAACAAAATTTCTGAATGTAATACTAAACTCAAATATTTTTTACAATTGTCTCAAAGATAAAATTTTATAATATTACTAGGAATTTTTGCTAAAGTAAAAATCAATTAAATACTTCACATATTGTTAAATTAGGCATTGTATATCAAGTTACGTATCGTTAAATTTCCACTAGTCCCTCAAAAAGTGTGATACTTTCATTTAATTCTGTACAAATGTTTTTTCATTTACAGAATTAAATATAAAATAGCAAAAAAATGTAATAACTTGGTAGAGTTATAAATATAATTTGAACAGTACATATTTCTATCAGAATTGTATCATTTATTTAATTTACGAAAACACCTGATAACAACAAACGATCTTGTTTTACAAATAATTACTGGAAGTACATTTAAGATATGTTCTCGTCGTAAACTTAAACAATAACAATGATCTTAATGCTTCGAGCTAATTTAGAGTGTCACATTTTTATCCAGCAAAGTAGATAATCGCAGTTCTCGGTGACGAATGGCGAACAGATAAGATAAATCGTAGAAAAATGATCTTTCATACTACTTTGTCTTGCTTACAAATGGAAAAACGATAACTGCAATTTAAAGAGCCAAACGGGTATCGAGTTGCGTGTAATTATTGCTGGCCTTGTCTTCGATGTGGACTAGCCTTGGGTCACTCACCTGGAGCCTTATTCGATCGATTAATATCGCACAGAGAGGTCAACAAGGAAATAAATTCCCTTTTTTTCCCCCTTTTTTCTATTTTTCACGCGTAGGAGCTGTTCGCATTCACTCGCGACTTTTATTGCTAGCTTGTTACATTATATCAGATGGCCGATTTCAAAATAGGAAAACAACTTGCGTCACTTTCAAGCTAAAAGTTTTCACAAAATTACGTTCACGTAAATCATTTATTAATAATACTAATTTGAAATCAATAAATGTTCTTTAATAATTTTAATGCAAAGATTACAGCAGATTTGTTTTAATACAAGGTTTATTATTTCTAATAGAAAGATTCTTTTAATGTAAATTTTATTAACGATTGTAATGTTGACTAGAGATTATAACAAGCTTCTTTTAACACAAATTTTATTAACAGTTTTTATGATCAGATCTCTTAATAAAAGCTATATTATTAATTTTACTGCAGACTGAAAATTACTGCTGATGGAGGATTTAATACAAAATTTATTAATAATTACTATGATAAGTATCTTTTAGTACAAATTTTATTAGCAGTTTTAATACTGATCAGGAATTAATTCCTTTAATAAAAACTATATTAATAATTATACTACTGACTGAAGACTAAACCAGGTCTTTTAATGCAAACAAATTCTGATACTCACTGGCTATCATGTTGTGATTATAAAGTAATATAAGATTCCTTGATTAAAACATCTTGTATTAAAAATATTAGTGAGTTTTAATAAACTCTAAAATTTATATTTTATATCATGAAACCGAATTGAATTCAACGCAGAAAAACCTAACCTAACACAGCACTTCAAATATTTGAAAGTAGTAATTGTCTGTTGTAATAAATAAACCACATTATATATACATTATATTTATTTATATTCATAATATAAATAACCATATTTATCGTTTTCATGAAACTACAAGTTTAAAGCTGACAGTAAGCATTATTCCGCAAAATTTTTACGTAATCAAACCGTGTCACACATTCGGCGTTTCGAATTTAGCCGACTGCATATGCAACGAGCTGATATGCATATAATAAACAATCAAATGATATGCAAAGGGCCACCCGAACGTTACGTGTTATTCATGAGTGTCAATTCGCCGAATATTTTATTCGTGACTCGACCCGTTCATCTTGTGAACCGACCGAGTGAAAGATTTCTGGGCCAGGATTAACGAGACGGCTAATAAAAATTCAATGTGGGTCTAAATATAAAGCCAGACTCGCGAACTTAACGTGCAGTTTTTACGATCGCGATTTTATGGTCGCAGTAATTTATCGATAATATTCCTGGAAGAATAAAAGAAGGCGATCTGTCTTAGAATCTGCCTAAACGGATACCAAGCTCCGAGAGGTCTTCCGCTAATGTATAATCCACACTGTATAATGATTACGCTCGTCACGACTGTTTCTCGCGGAATCAGATTTAATCGGATTTAATTAACTCTCTGATTCCCGTTGGAACGTACGATTTTTCGCAACCAAAGGTGACTCTGTTACGAGGAATCCGTTACGTTAAATAAAATATAAATACTATTTTTAGCTTATTTAACGCGCTGTCGTTACCAAAATGGTTGAATGACTGCTCTACAAGTTTCGGACTATGAGTTACATAATTTAAGATGCTTTTTTGAAATCTTATTTCTTGATTAATTAATACGTGTACCATTTTATGTTTAAACGTCTGTTCACATATTTTTCGTCATTTTTAATTTTAAATTAAGTTCACATACGTCGGTGGGTTTAGGTTAATTGACTGTCATGTCACGTGTGAGTGACGTTCAAATTTTCGTGCAAATCCATCACGTTATTAATAATTCGTAATTAGAAATACTTGTATTTAAACGTTGCCTGCCATGTTGAAGTAGTTGAAAATTCTGTTAGGTATTTTTATTTCTGACAAATCCAGATACTTTCACATATTAACAATATTTTGTTATATTTATTATTCACAGTTTCAAACAGTTATTATGAATTATTTTAATTAGGTTAGTGGACAAATTCTTAATACCGATGATAGATACATATGAAAGTTTATATTACATTCAAGCTACATATGTCATCCACATGTGGGTGACCTGGCAGTAAAAGTGTCAACTTGAAATGTAAGAAAATATTTGATAAAATTCGTCAAAAATAAAAGTACTCAATGTGTTAATTGAATTATTTGATCGTTGAACCTGAAGCATCAGATTTCCAAGATATGTAAAAAGTCAAACAAGATTTGACGACATAAAAGTATCACCAAATAACACTTATGGCGTACCTAAAGCTGAAAGTTTGACAGGAAAGTCCACATAACTTTTCGTTAGTATTCGCATTACAAAATGGCTGGTTGCCAATTACAGAAAACAATGAACGATTTAGGACCCTTGAGTCTGACGCCAATTGATGACAGAAATATCTCGAAATAGCAGTTAATCAACATCAATTTCGAGTTTAGATGAAAATTATAGTGAAACTGATAGCGTAAAGTGGTTAATAACATTTTTATTAAGAAACTGGCTAATTGTTGAATATATTAAATCGTGATAGGAACTTGCACGTCGTATAATAAATAAATTATGGAACACTGAACGTCTGATGGGATTACATAGGGTTTTATGATACTTTTATGTCATTAATAAAAGGAATAATTAATTACGTTATGAATAACGAATAAAATAACTTAATATGCAGTATGTTAATACTTTTATGTCTCGACAACCGACATTTTATGATTTGAAACCTAACAGTTTCTATGCAATCACTGAATTGCCATTCATTTTAGATAATGAATGTACTTATGTGAATACCGTTTCAAACGAATCTTAATTCGGAATCTAGTTGTCTAATTTAAATCGATGATTTTGCCTCACTTATCAAATGATTGTATCGGCGTACAAAGGAAATTAATTGTCATTGTGCTCGATTAAAAATCATTTTACTAATTGCGTGTTCCGCTAGACTGAACGAAATGATCGGGGGATACATTATAGATTGTTATACGAAGTTTAACTCTTTCGTAATCGGTCGGATATATACGTTTCACTTCACTGTTTTTTGTCCTTGTACTTGAAAGCGGTGATCCCATATGAAATTTTATCTTTTTAGATGAAATAAGTGTCTTTCATTAAATCTTACCGAATCTTTTAGTAAACTGAAGACTGGAAAATTGAATGTATGTAAATGTACGAATTTCTGGATTTCTAAGATTTCAAATTGAATAACTGGAAAGATTTAAATTCGTAATTTTTTAAAGTTGTTATGGAAGTCTTCAAACCTCTAAATTCAAAAATGTGCAAATGTAAAAACGTCCAAATTTCTAAATTTAAAAATGTACAAATGTAAAAACACCTGAACTTCTAAATTTAAAAAAGTGCAAATATAAAAACGTCTGAACTCCTAAAGTTAAAACATCTGCAAATTTAAAAACACCTGAATTTGTAAATAAAAAAATCTGCAAACTTGAAAACATCTCAAACTTCAAACTTTAAAATCAAATATACACAAATGTATAAACTTGAAAACATACAAACATTTAATTTCTAAAATTTTTCAATTTCAATAATAAATATGAATTTTAATACACTTCCATCTCTCAGTAAATTCGTTTTTCAACAAACCAAAAAAGTACAAGAATCTCTTATTTTCTGTTTAACATACTTCAATTTCGCTAACCCATTTGCTACCACGATACCCAAATGTGGATTGGAATAGGCATATTTTTTTCATCACTTGCAATAGGATTACATTCATTAAAATGTGTGTGTTCTCAGATTCCAGTTTTCAAGATCATATTTTATTTCAATGTTGCCTATAAAAGAATTTGACATATAAATTTACGACCCATGCAGTAAAATTATCTCTTGATGCTTCAAAGGCAGTGAATGGATTAAAACTGAAAATTGCATTAAAAAGTTAAGTTGTGAGTATCCACTTAACACACTATTAACCAGTTATTTCAAATGAATTAAAGAAACAATAAAATCTAGACAACCATAGGTTTATTGAAACCTAATAGCGAATATCATCCAACACATGTTACATAATTTTATAATTTAATCGTATAAATTATTGATAAGTATAAGATATGTATAAGTGCAAGTATGTGATATATCGTTATATAATATGTTAACTATTGGATTGTTCGAGTATGATCAATACGTATCGTATCGAATCCATCACTACCGTTGAGTGGTTATCATCGCCCCGGTACGGGTCACTCACCTGACGACTATCATAGCGAGTCGTTAAGCTATAGTACTAGCAGCCATACCGGAAATGCCGTCTCGCACAGACATCCATTTCTTTTGTATACGTTCGTGACTACGCTACGATATCTTGATCTCTCTTACGTTCATTTGTACCGTTCGTTTACATGCACTCTGCTAGTACATCGCTTTAAACGATATTAAAATGAATGAGCGCCAGATTATTATGATCCTATACTGCGTTCAATTTTAATCGCACATCGAATTCTTGACTGCTTAAATTTTTGTACGAATCTTGCAACAGTTTGATAATTTATCGAAATGGAAATATTTGTATTAACTTGACTGTGAATAATAAATGTAATATATACTGTGAGTAATAGTTCATACTGTTACTGTGAATAATAGTACAAATTATAACATAATTATAAATAATATATAAAATAAAAATTGGTTGTCAATAATAGTAGAAACTATGAATAATAAATGTCAAATTTGTTGTGAATAATAATATGAAGTATGAATGATAAATATGACAAAATATTGTAAAAATATATGGCAAAGTTTGTTAAAAATATAAATCCTATGTGTCAATGTGGCAGCCAACCTGTGTATTATTCGTAATGTTCAAAGATCATCAAAATGTACTATAAATTAGTTTTATTAAAATTGAAAAATTGAGAGATTGTATAATAGTATAATGATATCAATATCTAACCTGGTATTTAATTTTTCTATCCAACCTAACACAATGTTTTTCAACTTAAGATTACAAATATAGTTCAACAAAATGTAGATGCAAAAGTTAACGTACCTTGATCAACTCGTGTCGAACAGACTGGGGATTTTTGTCGATGGCCACACTGATACAAAGGGCAAACAACGCTTCTTCGTGCCTGCCCAATGCTGACAAAGCCACTCCTCGCCTGTAATGACCCTGTAGACGAACAACGCAGCAATTAGCACATGAACGGTGATCAATTTCAGTTAATGACAGTCGACGAGACGTCTTATCGTGCGGAACGTTGTATTGTTTACAATTAATTGAAAAATATTCAGAAAGGACATTTTAAATATTAAGTCGTTTGCATTAGACTGATTCAACGTTCAGTTTAATACAATGCAATTATTTATTGTTAGTTAAGAAACTACAAAAAGAAAGGAAATTTTAAATATTTATTCTTTTGCTCTCAGATGTCTCACATTTAGTATTCTGTTCAATAGAACAGTATGATTATTTATTCTTAGTTGAAAAAATTCAAAAAGAAAGGAAATTTTAAATATTTAATCATTTGCACTCAGATGTCTCACATTTAGTATTCTGCTTAATAGAACAATATGACAGTTCCTTATTAATTGAAAAAATTCAAAACGAAAGAAAATTTTAATATTTACTCCTTTGCATTCGGAAGATGACTCACATTCGGAATTTGATTTAACAGTTTAAAGCAGGTATGGTCTAACTATATCTCTAGAGAACATGTGGTGTATAAAATATGGTGGCAAATAATAATAGAGAAACAGCTTCATGATACAAGAAAAGAATTCATGAAGTCTTTGAACTAATAAGAGTTTGAACTTGTTACTATTCGTCAGAAAAACTTCGAGGGAGAAGAATGAGCTTATAAATCATAACCGACAGGATAAAATTCGACACATTTTAAGTTTGTCCCAAATGCAAGAAGAATTTAAGAGACTTAGAAATACTAGACATAAAATAGAACGATTCATTCATTAGATTTCTATTTGATTATAATAAGCCTATTCCTAACCTCTACTTCCAAGTTTCGCAAATGTATTTACGTTCGAAAGAACTTTCACAAATCTTGGAAATTAAAATTCATCGCAGAAATTAAAATTCTGCAACAATTAAGTAATACGTTTTGTACAATTATGTTTTATTCGCGAGGATTGTAACTGTTCGATAATAAAATATTCGAATCTTCGAATACTTGCGAGGTAAATGGACCTCATCGTGAATCAGGATGTTCACTGGGAAAAGTACATGAAGCGAATGTTTCTTTAACTTTACAGTTTTCATACGGTATATAATCCGAGAAACGGTACTCTGACATTAAAGTGACCATGTTTGTGTGATACTATGTACATACATACAAGCGAGAAATATGAGGAATTTAATTAGTAGATTGAGATCCCAGTAACGGAATGATTATCGCGATAACCTGGTTTACGGAATGAACGAATAATGTTGCACAATATTTCTTCCTTTTTTTGATACTTTTTATTGATAATTGTTCGAATAATTTTTTAACGGCTTGAACTTAATTTACGTAATTACAGGAGACTATTACGAAGGTAAGTTTACGAAATTAGAATGAAGTATACTGAAATAAGAGTTCATTTTGGATGTTCCTTAATTTTTGTTTGATCAATATGAAATTTGTAAATTCGGTAATTTAGTGATTGGAAAGTTGAATGATAAACGATTCAGAACAGTGCAACTTTGAAAATATCGAAATTAGGAATTTTAGATTTGAAAATTTAGAAATGCAGTAATTCCATAATTTAGAAATTTTTAAATGAATCTTTTAAATTTAGGATAAAATTGAATTTTCAAATTTATAACCTTAAAAATTTGACAACTCTGAAATTTTATAAACTAAAGATTCACAAATTTGTAAATTAAAGAATGAAGAAATTTGAAAATTTGAGAACTCGGAAAATTTATTTACTTTCTAACTATGAAATTAAAAAACTTAGAAACGTAGAAATTCGACAACTTAAAAACTGGACAATTTGGAAATGTACAAAAATAGAGTGAAAGGAACCGGTTCTCTAAAGGAAACTGTTCGTTTACGCTATCTGTCGTTTTAATTCTAGTATGCAGTACTATCGTACTATGATTCATAATGTTATCAAGTCATACGTCACCAGTATAAGCGACCAAGTATCTGAATTTTCGTCGGTTAGTTCATGTCCATTTATACAACTGTTGCAATAAATACAAGTAAAATAATTGGAGCAAAGTAAATTGTTACCAAATCGTTGCAAATTTTTTCGACAGATGACTCAGACTCTGTTTTCCTTTATATAATATTTACTGTTCTACAAGTTTATGTTCATTTTACAAGTTATGTTATTAAAATGTAGTGTGGAGCAAAATAATATTAATAAATATGTTACATGTAGTTACATATGTATTGTTATTAATATATGCATATTTTATACTGATTTAATATAACAAATACAATGTAACATATCTCCCTTTTCAAATAAAATATTTTATTATACAAAAATAATATCAAATATTCTTTTTCGTCTTCAAATAAAATATTACAAAATAATGTAATATATTCCCTTCTTCTTCAAAATAAAATGCATCACATTATGTAACATATTCTCTCTTTATTTTCAAATAAAAAAAATGTATATTTTTCAAATAAGAAATATTACAAAATAATCTATTTTCCTTCAAATAAAATAAATTGCAAAAATAATAAAAATTTTTCTTTTCTAAATAAAATTACAAGAAGACAAAGTATGCTAACAGTCCTCTGACCCACTGTACATGGAATAATAGCTAGAAGTTAAACAAGGCTACAAATATGCGCTGTCATTTTTAAAAAAGACGTCAATTAGGTTAATTGAGATTCATAACTGCACAACTGATTCAGCTGAATTGATATAAAAATTCTGCCGTTAGGGAAACATTTCTCTCATTTGTCACGTTCTTGGACAAGATAGTTTCTTTTCGAATTGGAGATCTAATCCAACTTCCAGATCTGGGTTAGGGATAATACGTCACCGTGGTTTTGGTAGGTTCGAATCAAGATTGGGTTAGGGATGGAACAACTCGTAGCCAAACATCTGATCGAACAGCGTGCCAAGTGGGAGAAACGCGTTCTCCTCTGTGCCACAGTTTTTATATAAACAATATCTTTAATCGCTTACATAATTGTTTGTAATTAACATATCCCATAAAACATGCTGTCAGCGATAATTCATTAATGTTCTCTCATTCTTAGAACATACCGTTACACGGAGCTATAAATTCTCTCCCACCTACATTTTCAGCTAATTTATTGCCCCGGTTATTATTGCTTCTTTTGTAATATCACTTTAGAACACACAAACAACGTTATGAACTTTACTGTTACACAAACAGAATTATTTCTCTTATGCAAGATTAACTTTTCTTTAATTTTATTCACTTTCAGACGAAATTATCAATTACAATCAAAATTATTTTCTTCCCATACAAAATTATAAATTACCATAAAAATTGTTTTTTTTTTAATCAACTGATACTAGGATAATTAATTGGAAAATTTCAGTTTTCACGGACTCAGGTTTTCGATTAAATTCTGATCAATTTCTATGCCGATGATTTTTAATTCTTGAAACGTGGGTAAATTAACTTTCTGTATTTTGTTTCGACAGTCATAAGATTAAGTTAAAGGGAACATCCGAGTGCAAAGGATCGAATAATAAGAAAAAGAAGTTTCTCACCTTTCCCCAGTCCGGTCGTAGCCTAACAGCATGATCAGCGTCCGTGAGGGAAGCTTGAGGCCTATTCAACAGGAGCAAAACATGAGCCCTGTTGCTAAGATGGAGTGGGCTGTTTGGCGCTGAAACAAGAAAACACACGGCTATAAAGCATCGCTAAAATATTGTCTTCGACGGGAAGTTTTCTTGGCAAGAGCGGAGTCCCTAGCGTTTCAACGAAAACCTTCTTTCTCTCTGATTAAATTGAGGGAAAGATTTCGAGTAACGGGCCAACGGATTCTAAAGTAGAACTCGGGGTATTTGAAGAATTTCAATTTTCCGGAAAATCGAAACGTTTTCCGTGCTTTTGGGAATTTATTCTGGAATTCGTAGATGTTTAATGAACTGTAAATATGTATAACGTCGGTTTCTGTAAGCACTGTGAATAAACATTTACTGTTTTTATTTGCTACTTATGTATTTGTAAATTGACTATTTTTAGAAATGAATATTAAGTAACTCGAAAGTATATTTGTAGACACGATGAATACAGTAGACTTATAAATACTTGTTGATGATTTGATATATGTGATAGTATGCTTATTTTGTGAATTAATAAATTATAGCTAATTTGAAGATTTCTTCATTATCAAGATGTTATTCTCTCCTATTTTACAAATCAGGTTTCAAGTTTGTTCTTTTTATTATTGATATTTACTTTGTAAAAGATATACTGAAATGGTTAATTGTTGAAATAAAATAATGGCTGAAATAAATAGTAATCGTTGAAATTTCATGATAGATAAATTGTGACCTAACTGTTGAGCTGCTGGGTCAGTTGTGACCCACCTGTTACACCTATGAAATGTATTTATACATAGAAATTTGAGGATGTGGGAATTTGGGGATATACCAATTTGGGGGTTTGGTAATTTTAGAATATTGGAATTAGAGATCTGGGGCTATAGGAATTTGGGGATATGGGAATTTGGGGATATGGAGATTTGGGGATATGGAAATTTGGGGATATGGAGATTTGGGGATATGGGAATTTGGGGATATGGGAATTTGGGGATATGGAGATTTGGGGATATGAGAATTTGGGGATATGGAGATTTGGGGCTATAGGAATTTGGGGATATGGAGATTTGGGGATATGGGAATTTAGGGATATGGAGATTTGGGGCTATAGGAATTTGGGGATATGGGAATTTGGGGATATGGAGATTTGGGGATATGGAAATTTGGGGATATGGAGATTTGGGGATATGGGAATTTGGGGATATGGAGATTTGGGGATATGAGAATTTGGGGATATGGAGATTTGGGGCTATAGGAATTTGGAAATATTGGAATTTGGGGATATGGGAATTTAGGAATATGGGAATTTGGGGATATGGAGATTTGGGGATATGGGAATTTGGGGATATGGAGATTTGGGGATATGAGAATTTGGGGATATGGAGATTTGGGGCTATAGGAATTTGGAAATATTGGAATTTGGGGATATGGGAATTTGGGAATATGGGAATTTGGAGATATGGAGATTTGGGGATATGGGAATTTAGGGATATGGAGATTTGGGGCTATAGGAATTTGGAAATATTGGTATTTGGGGATATGGGAATTTGGAAATATTGGAGTTTGGGGCTATAGGAATTTGGAAATATTGGAATTTGGGGATATGGGAATTTGGAAATATTGGAATTTGGGGCTATAGGAATTTGGAAATATTGGAATTTGGGGATATGGAAATTTGGAAATATTGGAATTTGGGGATATGGAGATTTGGGGCTATAAGAATTTGGAAATAGTGGAATTTGGGGATATGGAAATTTAGAGATATAGAAATTTGGGGATGTGGGTACAACACTTCTATTTAAATTACAGACTCCAGTATCATAATAGGAATAATAATAACTAAACAAGACATTTTGCTTTACAAAAATTCGAAGAGAAATTGAAAAATAAAACAAATGTATTGATGAATTGCACAAGGGTCTGCATATCGAATATTTCCGTTTTACATGAAATCCTTTGACAAGATTTAGTACGAGTGCAGAAAACTCAACCATCCAACGGAATGCACGACGATCTCAGCGAAGGAAAGCTTGCAATTAGCATGGTCGAATTAAACTGCACAAATTAATTGGCTTACATAAAAGGCCGGAGAGCAGAATTGAATGGTTCTCGTTCTCTGTGTTCAGAGTGGACGGCATCGAGATACTTCAGCGAATGTCAGTGTTTAAATATTCAAGATAAAAAAGGACTGACCTTTTTCAGATGCAATATCAATTGCATCATTTTTTCTGATTAATTTCAAGAGCAATCTGTACGTTCTAGAAACTGATTTTAATTTGTTAATATTATATTTAAAACAAGTCTTTTTCAGATACAATATCAATTGCATCATTTTCTTAGGATGTTAATTTTAAAAGTCCTGTGTACTAGAAACTGATGTCGAGTTTCTAATACTAAATTTGATAAGACTTTAATTTTTGTAAATATTTATACTAATACCCCTTTAATTGCGTGTTTTGTAAACCACATATTAAAATTATAGTCAGAACAGGGTGTGGTATAAACAAGCTAATTGCTAATATCAAATAGTAACTGTTTATATACCACTAAAAATAAAATAAATACAAAAAGAATCATTTAAAATCGAATATCAATTCAGTGATAAGTAGATTAAAATTAGAGAAAGATTAAATTAAAATTTACTTTCATTTTACAAAAAGTACCCGCAGTTAAAGGATTAAAGGTCGGCCATTGTTTTAAGGCTACTTTTACAAAATTTATATTTTTATCGCAAACAAAGAATTAGTAACGAATAAGTTATCTCTAACAACGTCACCTTTACCAGTATCGGTATGTTTTCACATCTTTAAAAAAAGAAGAACGTGAAATTCGCTTGACTTTCCGGGTATATCATTTCGTATGAGGAAAAAGGGTAGAGAAGAAATTATCATACATTACTGTATCAAATATCGTTTGATAATTCACAAAACGTGCTCTAAGATTTACGAGAGGTCGGTCTGGTGAACGTTGACAAATGGAGCTCGATGAATCGGTTCGAGTTGGCATTGGTGATGATAGCGCGTGCCGGAAATTCGTCCTCGACCAACCAAGGGCCTCTACATACAGGGTGTCCCATATTTTTACTGAACTGTACTAACCCTTTGCATTGTAACGTGATTCACACTCACCATTCGGTTTAATACAATTTGTAATAAATAGTCTTTACTTGAATTTATAGCGTTACGTGATGTATGAACATAGTGGGACAATAATGGGCAATTAATGATAGAGAAATAACTTCAAAAGAATTCATCAAACATTTCGACTGAAAGATATTTAAGTTGTCATCTGCCAACAGTAAAAATACCTTCAAGGGTTAACATATTTTATTTGTAAAACTGAAAAACAAATGTTACACCAGGGGTTCCAACAATGTATGGTTCATGTTATTAAAAATTTATGACAAAAATATGAAATGACAACGGACTGCTTTATCGTTCAATATTACATACAGGTTCCAGATTTGACCATATAATTTTACTAGCATATTCTATGAACAAAAATAAGAAAAAATGTTTATAGGAACATAAACTCTTGAATTCGTTATAAAAAGTTATTAAAAAAAATGTGGAAGACAATTTGTATGTAATATTGTAGGAAAAAAATTGTTCATTACCATTTCGTATATTCCTCTTAATCTTTCGATAAAACATTATAGAGCCTATGTTTATGACATTCTCTTATCATGTTTATAACTCCTGTACGTAGTACGTCATTTTATGATTTTTGTACGTAAAACTTTATGTACAAAAACTGGGACACTGACAAAACTGGTACAAAAGTATCACTGTATGTAGCATCGGAAAAGAAAGCCATTTTGTTTCAGTTCGAAGTCAGTTTGTGCTTCTGTCATAACTGTTTAATACAGTATTTAAAATCATATATAACATCTTTATATAATCCTATAAAATCCTATATAACATTTTAGTATAACATCTTTTTCTTAATTTGATGGGATATATATTCGTATGGAATATGTTGGTATAGTATGAAGGTAAAAAAATGGGACACCCTGTAAGTACGGAGGCAATGACATTGCTCACAATGCCAGGATGTAGTCCCGCCTGCATCGGACGATGCCACTGTCCAAATCACGCTAACTGCAACGCACCGCAACTTTTTCTCTTTTACAACCATTCTTCGTACTAATGACAGTGGTCACGAATGCGTAAACCATGATTGAACGCACGGAATGAGGCACGAGAAACAGAATACTGTGATGTACGGATATATGTATGTATAACTAGTGTTCGGGACCTACATGGCCATATTTCCGGAAGGGTGCATTTCTGAACGTTTGTCGAGGTTATTTTCTTTCAATGATTTTCATAGCTCAATTTTTGTTTAAAGATTGTTCAATTGTCGATTACTAAATTTTACAATTTTTGTAGGATTTTGACATAAATTTTCAGATTTTCAAATTCTCATATTCCCAAATTCTTCACACTCCCAAATTATCATATTCCCAAATCTTCACACCCCCAAATTATCACATCCCCAAAGACTCACGCTTTCAGATTCTCACATCCCCAAATTCTCACATACCCAAATTCTCACATCCCCAAATTCTCACATTCCCAAATTCTCACACCCCCAACTTTTCACATCCCCAAATTCTCACATCCCCAAATTCTCACATCCCTAAATTCTCACATCCCCAAATTCTCACATTCCCCAGATTCTCACATCCCCAAATTCTCACATACCCAAATTCTCACATGCCCCAAAATCTCACATCCCCAAATTCTCACATCCCCGAATTCTCACATTCCCAAATTCTCACATCCCCAAATTATCACATCCCCAACTTTTCACATACCTAAATTCTTACATCCCCAAATTCTCACATCCCCAAATTATCACATCCCCAACTTTTCACATACCTAAATTCTCACATCCCCAAATTCTCACATCCCCAAATTCTCACATTCCCAAATTCTCACATCCCCAAATTCACACATCTCCCAATTCTCACATTTCGAAATTCTCACATCCCCAAATTCTCACATCCCCAAATTCTCACACACCCAAATTCTCACATGCCCCAAAATCTCACATTCCCAAATTCTCACATCCCCAAATTCTCACATCCCCAAATTCTCACATCCCCAAATTCTCACATCCCCAAATTCTCATATCCCCCAATTTTCACATCCCCAAATTCTCACATCCCCAAAATCTCACATCCCCAAATTCCCAAATTCCCAAATTTAGAACTAAACATTTTCAACTTCCAACCCACTCCTTCAATTAAATGTTACTCATTCAACTAACAATTAATCGGAAAATTAATGCTATAAGTCATACTTAATATTACTTTACGTACGTTCCTGTTAAATGGAACGATTCTTATAAACATTATGCAGCCCGTAATATATTGGAAACGCTTATTTCACTACAACCAGTAGTTAACTTATCGATCTATCATATACGACAGTACGTGAGATCACCGTTTCCTGTGTATGAAATTGAATGCCAAGGTGGTACAGTTAGTAACCAATTACTCCATTTAATCGACTTGATTACAATTTATAAAGATAGAAACCTATTCAGCTCGATAATATCGGAAGTTGTGTAAGTTTGGAGAATTTTCAAAGTTTTATATATTTGAATTTTATTATAATCACAATGATTTTGAATTTTTGAATTATATTTAGATTACACTCATATGAATTTTTTAAATATACTTAAGTTATGTTCAAATGAATTTTTAAATTACATTGAAATTACATTATACGAATTTTTAAATTATATTTAGATTACATTGAAATGAAGAAATATTTTATAAATATAGTATGTATAAAAAATGTAACAATTAGAAGGAATATTTACGCAGTGTAATCTTAGTTTAAAGTGTAAATTAGATTAGTGTCATCTAGTCGAAGTGCAATACTATTGTCAAACAATTGTATTGCAATTTGATTGCAAATTAAAAGAATTCAAATAACAGTAACAATAATAGTATTCACAACAATTAAAGTACTGATAACTCAACTGTTCTCTTCCACAATTTTGTACATTTTACTCAAACTCAGCAGGTGTTTTTATCGTCGTATCAAACACATTAACATTTATTCTCAACGTTTTCCGAGTATTTGATCGATAACAAACAAAAACGTGTAGCATTAAGCAATTGATATAAAAGAGAAACGACTGCTCGCGCAAGAAATCACGTTCGTAAAGACAGAATCGAAGCGTGAAGCAGTTGGATACCGAAAGAAAACAGCGACAAGAAGAAACAAGAAGAGCACAGAGAATTAATGAGACGTTTCTGTATAATTGGAACATCGAAAGAAATTGTGGTAATACAACCGGATGATTTCGTTTGATGTTGATCGAAGCATTCAGTGTTGTGTTACGCTCGATAAATCAACGCGTTTGATATCGAGCATCGATAATTGTTCAGTGATACAGGCATAGTTTGATGAGAAAAGGTCGATTGTTGGAAAGAGGAACAATACTGAGCAAAGAACCGTTAACGGATGGCGGTATTAAGCTGTGACGTGACTCTAAAGGAGCAACGAAATCGTAGGAAATTACATAACGTGGAACAAGATTGTGAACAACACGTATGTACGTAGGTATGTACATATATATAGAACGAAACGTGAATCACTGGCTGCTATTAACGGTTTATTCACGAGTTTTTTAATCTATCTGTTCGCTCGCGAGCAAAAAGTACTTAATTCTATGTTGAGTTGATGTAACGCACGCTTCTAAGCATTGGTTCTGCAAACTTTTTAGATTTGTAAGATAATTGAGGATCTAAGCATTATAGGTAGTTCTTTTATAGATATTGATATTGCTAAATTTTTTAATTTTCTAATTCTTAACTTTTCCAGTTTTCGAGTTTTCAATTTTTCAAGTTTTCAATTGTTCAGTTTTTCAATTTTTCAAGTTTTCAATTTTTCAAGTTTTCAATTGTTCAATTTTTCAATTTTTCAATTTTTCAAGTTTTCAATTTTTCAAGTTTTCAATTTTTCAATTTTTCAATTTTTCAAGTTTTCAAGTTTTCACGTTTTCAATTTTTCAAGTTTTCAAGTTTTCAAGTTTTCAAGTTTAAACGTTTTCAATTTTTCAAGTTTTCAAGTCTTCATACTTTAATAGATTTATATTTCCAAATTTTCAAATGTTCAAATTTCCAACACTAGAAATTTTTAAATCTCTAGTTTCCAAATACTCATATTCCCAAAGTTTCATTTTCCAATTCTCACATTCCTAAATCATCACATTCCCAAGTCCTCACATTTTCAATTTTTCACATTCTCAAACCTTGACATCCCTAATTTCTCACGTTCAAATTTCCCACTTTTCTAAATTATTAAATTTCTATACTTCCGACTTGTTAAACTCCCAGATTTCAAAGTCCCCACATTCTCAAATTTCAGAATTTTCATAAGTATAAATTTCCAAACATTCAATTCCAAAATTCTCAAATCTAATAATTGTTAAATCCCTATAATCACTGATGGCTGCAATACATTAATAAAGACATAGTTTCCTCTTTCTAAAGCAATGCTAGTACATAGCACTTAATCCAGCGACTGTAAAGATTCCTAACCTCCATTTACCCAATTCTCTAAGCTCTTGTTCAATTTTTGTATTGTTCATCTTTTTATCAAAAATATCAATATAAATTCAAAGTGAACAATTCTTGTTTGTCAAAAATAAACCGGTTCTGAATCAAGAGATCCAAAAATTGATGGATTCTAGGTCATATAACCGGACAGATCCACAGCCATACAACCGAACAGATTTACAACTATACCTGTATAACCAAGCAGATTGGCGGTCATATAACTGAACAGACCTACAATGATACACCCGAACAGATTGGTGGTCATATACTGGACAGATCCAAAGTTAGATAACCGAGCAGGTTCACGGTCTTATACCGAACAAATCCAAAGTTACATAACCGAGCAGGTTCACGGTCTTATACCGAACAAATCCAAAGTTACATAACCGAGCAGGTTCACGGTCTTATACCGAACAAATCCAAAGTTACATAACCGAGCAGGTTCACGGTCTTATACCGAACAAATCCAAAGTTACATAACCGAGCAGGTTCACGGTCTTATACCGAACAAATCCAAAGTTACATAACCCACAGATTCGTGGTCATATACCTGGCAGATCCACACTTACATAACCGAATATATTCGCGGTCATACAACCGGTCAAGTATTCAAAAAGAAATATGGAAGTAACGTAAAAAGTGGAGGCACACGAGTGATCGATACAAAGATCGCAGCAGAAAGAAGTCGAAAGCGAAGGAGGGAGAGAAAAGAACAAAGAAGAACGAGGAGGAGGCGTGAGAAAGAGATAAAGGTCGAGTTCGAGAAGCGGAGTTAACGGACCGCTATACCTCAACTGGCGAGCAACAACAGCAGTAGCAGCAGCAACGACAGCACGACGATGAAGTGCGCGGCCGGGTGACCGACCTTTACGTAACGCTTGGCTGTTTGCGCCGGAACGGCTGACGTCCATTCGATCCGACGCCGACGACGATGCGTCGCCCGAAGCAGCTGCATCGGTGTGTCGAGAGACGACAAGACGCTCTTCTCACCATTTCCCCCTATCCCTATTCGACATTCATGATTTCGCCCAGTTTTCTTGCCGCGGTCTTGCTTTATTAGACCTAGATTCACGGACGCGTAAAGAGCTAGCAATATAACGAAATCTAAATGGGAAACTTCAAGGATGGTGAGAGGGATTTTATACTGTACCATAATTGTATGTAAAAATTGATTGGTCATTTTCAAATTTTACAATTTGTAAGTTTTTGAAGTAAATTTTTAAATTCTTATACTCCTAAATTCTTACATTCTCCAAATTCTCACATTCCCAAATCTTCGCACTCCCAAAGTCTCACATTTCCAGATTCTCACATCCCCAAATTCTCACATCCCCAAATTCTCACATCCCCAAATTCTCACATCCCTAAATTCTCATATCTCCAAATTCTCACATCCCCAAATTCTCACATTCCTCAAATTCTCACATTGCCAAATCTTCACACCCCCAAATTCTCACATCCCCAAATTCTCGCATCCCTAAATTCTCACATCCCCAAATTCTTACATCCCTAAATTCTCACATCCCCAAATTCTCACATCCCGAAATTCTCACATTCTCCAAATTCTCACATTACCAAATCTTCACACCCCCAAATTCTCACATACCCCAAATTCCCACACCCCCAAATTCTCACATCCCCAAATTCTCACATTTCCAAATCCCCAAATCCCAAATTCCCAAATTCCCTAATCCCCAAATCCCCAACTTCCCAAATTCCCAAATTCCCAAATTCCTAAATTTCCAAATTTCCAAACTATTCAACCTTCCAACCCACTCCTTGAATTAAATGTTACTCATGTAGCTTATATAAACATTATGCAACTCCAAGAATGGTGTTAGGGATCATCTATACTGTACCAATAACTAGTGCTAGTAGCCTTGTCAGTAGCCGAATTTTTGTGTTTCTTACTTTATCTATACCAGGTCTGTCGGAAACAGAAAATGGTTTCTTTCCTTTCTTGCCTTCTTTCTGACGACTGACCTGGTAGGCAAGGCTAAAAAAAATTTTACTACGGCTGGCAAGGATACTAGCACCAGTTACTAGCATAATCGACCCTGTAGAAAATGTAAAGTTTGTATAAATGCGAACGGCCGAAGCATGTGCGTTTTGTTAAGGGGCTTTCCTGGCCGCAAGGGAAAGTTTCGAGGCCAAAAGGGCAATGTAGTCAAGGGCCATTGTGACGTTGGTGTCCTCGCGGCCAATGTTTTGCCGAGGTCTTGTTCTGATTATAGACGTGGAAACACGCTACAGAATAAACGAAGTATTTTAGCAAATCAATCTTGTTTCTTAAATTCACGCACTATCATCTGTTTTTCCTGATTTCTTAAGGCCCTAATAAGGATCTAATGAAGTCTCAACGGGGAAAATAAAACGAAACTCGTCGAAAGTCAGTTCTTAATGAATGGCATGGTTCGTTCCTCTTTTTCAAAACCCTCGTTGACAAAAACTTACTTAGCCATGCTTTTCGTCACTTATGAAACTGTGTCTCACCGTGTTCTCTTTCAGACGTTTAATCCTATTGGGAAAACAGTGCTCCGTTATAAATAATATATATCTTTTTATTTGAAGAGTTGGGAAGGACGTCTATATCTGGACTCGCCTTGCTGGCTGGGGGGCTCTGACCCCCAGTAGCCTTCGGCTACTCAATTTTTCAGTTCAGTATAAGCCGCACCGTCACAACCAGAGGTCTGCACTGCGTCCAAAGGCTCTTACCCATCCGTTATCAAATGATTACGCTTTGCTCCCTGGGGGGTTTTGTCTCTAGACTCACCCATCCCTCCTCTATCTCGCTTAAAAGGGCTTTGGGAGACTTTGATAATTTTTCGAAGCCAAGACAGGGGTCACAGATCCGAATTTCGTAGCAAGACGGTTGTATCTCTTATTTACTCGCCTAAAAATACTTATATATATGAGTGATTGAGTGAAGGAGTGAGTGAGTGGATGAGTGAGTGAGTGAGTGAGTGAGTGAGTGAGTGAGTGAGTGAGTGAGTGAGTGAGTGAGTGAGTGAGTGAGTGTGTGAGTGACTGAGTGGATGAGTGAGTCAATGAGTGAGTGAGTGAGTGGATGAGTGAGTAAGTGTACGAGTGTATGAGTGAGTGAGTTAGTGAGTGAGTGAGTGAGTGAGTAAATGCGTGAGTGAGTAAGTGTGAGTGAGTAGATGCGTGAGTGAGTGAGTGAGTGAGTGAGTGAGTGAGTGAGTGAGTGAGTGAGTGAGTGTGTGAGTGACTGAGTGGATGAGTGAGTCAATGAGTGAGTGAGTGAGTGGATGAGTGAGTAAGTGTATGAGTGTATGAGTGAGTGAGTTAGTGAGTGAGTGAGTGAGTGAGTAAATGCGTGAGTGAGTAAGTGTGAGTGAGTAGATGCGTGAGTGAGTGAGTGAGTGAGTGAGTGAGTGGATGAGTGAGTAAATGAGTCAGTGAGTAAGTGTGAGAGAGTAGATGAGTGAGTGAGTGAGTAAGTGAGTGGATGAATGAGTGAGTAAATAAGTGAGTGGATGAGTGCATGAGTAAGTGAGTGAGTGAGTAGATAAGTGGATGACTGAGTGAGTAAATGAGTAAATGAATGAGTGAGTGAGAGAGTAAGTGAGTAAATGAATGACTGAGTGAATAAATGAGTAAATGAATGAGTGAGGAAGTGAATGGTCGATCAGAACTGGGCTTTATTCTATTGTAACATTTCTTTACTTTAAAAGCTAGAGAGGCTCCATATCACTAGAATACTGAACTAAAAGTGAAAAATGTTCGAGCATTCGGAGAAAATCTGACGTCCAAACTATACCGTATTTATTATTCGTATAGAACTAAACAGTCAAGAGGGCTAAGGGCTCCATGATGTCCTAACCGTTCCTTCATTCAATTACTCAAACAGTGTTTCTCAACGTGATTCATTTTTACATCTAGAGCTAATTCATTAAATTCTAAAATAATTAAACTCTTTCAACATGGTATAATAAATTGTTCTTTTACCACTATAGTAGTTCACTATTCTATCAATTTATTATTTACAAATTTAAAATACGCTTTCAGTGTTATAACCTCAAGGTAAGTTCATCTGGTATTCAAATAGAATTCTGCGAATATTATTAGACGTTACTGACCTTACTGTAAAATATCATCGAATAGTACATATGTATGTATGTTAATGTTTACATGTTTACTATCATTAGTATTGTCATGGCAAAACGTATTTGTAAAGTACAGTACACATGTATCGGGAAGAAGGATTTAACTATTTCGTCTGCCAAATTACAATTAAAATAAATAAATGAATTGAATTTTCGGAAGAAATACGTGGTGTGAGTTGTGTCATGTTTGTAGCAAGCGTGCGACTAGCATAAATTTAAACTCGAGTGCTAGACACAAAGTTGCAGCTGTTTAGTAGAAAGAATTTCATTCATGTACTGTCCTGAGCAAAACACTACTTCAGTTTGTCACTTGAACTTCAATTTACCGCACAGAAATATCTGTACAAGAGATACGGAGAATTTGTAATAATTTCATAAACAATGAGATGTGCAATTTATACTTGACATGCAAATGTTGTAGTATAATATTTTATTTCACGTACTGTATTTGCAAGATATAAAAATGTAATATTGCAAGTTATTACAAAAATGCATTATTTGGAAATTTAGAGATTTGGGAATTTAGGGATATGAGAATGTAGGAATTTGGGAATGTAGGAATTTGGGAATATAGGGATTTGGGAATGTAGGGATTTGGGAATGTAGAGATTTAGGAAATTTAGGGATTTGGAAATGTAAAGATTTGGAAATATAGGGATTTGGGAATGTAAGAATTTGGGGGTATAGGGATTCGGGATTGTAGGGATTTGGAAATGTAGGGATTTGGAAATTGAGGATTTGGAAGTTTAGGAATTTGGGAATTTGAGGAATTGGGAATGTAGAAATTTGGAAATGTAGGGATTTGGGAATGTAGGAATTCGGGAATGTAATAATTTGGGAATATAGGGATTTGAGAATGTAGGGATTTGAGAATGTAGGGATTTGGGAATGTAGAGATTTGGGAATATAGGGATTTCAGAATTTGACAACATCGAACTTTGAAAATTTAGAAATTCTGCAACTTGAAAATTTTGAAATTCAATAATTTAGTAATTTGGTAATCCTAAAATCTGAAAATTTGGGAATTCGATAATATGGTAATTCTAATATCTGAAAACTTCACAATTTTTAATTTTGCAATCTGGAAGATTTCAAAATTGAAACGAAAAAATTTCAAGATTGAAAGTCAAATGAGCCCTCCGTTGCACCCGAGCTTATTATCGTAATCACTATTATAATGTATCCTACAAGCATCATATTTATGCATTTAACACGACGCATTACAAATACTTGATGCAAAATTGTATATTTCAAAAATCCGTTTCTCAGCATAGGGAAGAAAATGTTACGGTGTCGAAGTGTAATATATTTTGAAGCACCACCCTAAAGAGCATCCTGCAGAATGAGAAGCCAACAGGAGAGAGCGTTGTAACGTATCAACAGCCTGCACCGCACATACATGCTTCTACTTCCTCCTGTTCTGGCAACGATCAATAATGCTCCACGTGTCGGCTGGTGGAACTAGCGCCGGGACGACAGCGTCCCTTGACACGACGCTTGCCAAAGTGTACTCACGTATTTCTTCCCGTATGCGAACGTTTGCATCATCCTAGGAAATCGAACGAGGCGGTACACGCGTGTTATGCATCCGGCTACCAATCGGAAGCTTCGTAAACTGCCCGTGAATCGGCATCACTCGCCAAATCGCCAGCTACCCGCTGCGTAGAAGAGGAACGCATCCATCGCGACGCTTCGCAGACGCTTTTGCGGCAAACGCCGGCCAAAATAATTGCGACGCTTAAGCGTCACCTTACGCAACGTCGTCGATGGATGGGATCGTCGAACAACGCATCGAAACCCAGAAAAAGCGTCGTCATGGAATACGAGGCCATATACGTAAAATGATGGTCGTTTTAGTGGAAAGCAATTCGGTATAACACACTTTTTATATGAATAAATTTACTTTTGCAAATCAATCTGTTTATCATCTGGGGACTTAGAGATTGTCTACTCTGTTATCAGGCATGCATATATTGTACATTCATTAATCCAACAATCCATCAATTCATCGATTTATCAATTCATCAATTCATCAATCCATCAATTCATCAATTCATCAATTCATCAATTCATCAATTCATCAATTCATCAATTCATCAATTCATCAATTCATCAATTCATCAATTCATCAATTCATCAATTCATCAATTCATCAATTCATCAATTCATCAATTCATCAATTCATCAATTCATCAATTCATCAATTCATCAATTCATCAATTCATCAATTCATCAATTCATCAATTCATCAATTCATCAATTCATCAATTCATCAATTCATCAATTCATCAATTCATCAATTCATCAATTCATCAATTCATCAATTCATCAATTCATCAATTCATCAATTCATCAATTCATCAATTCATCAAGTCATCAATTCATCAAGTCATCAATTCATCAATTCATCAATTCATCAAGTCATCAAGTCATCTAGTCATCAAGTCATCAATTCATCAATCCATCAATTCATCTATCAATCTATCCATTAATCTATTTATCCACCTATCCATCCATCTATTCATCAATCTCTCTATCAACCTATCAACCTATCAACCTATCAATCTATCAATCCATCAATCTATCAACCTATCAATCTATCAATCTATCAATCTATCAATCTATCAATCCATTAATCTATCAATCTGTTAATCTCTCAATCCATCAATCTATCAATCCGTCAATCTATCAATCTATCAATCCATCAATCCATCAATCTATCAATCCATCAATCTATCAATCTATCAATTCGTCAATCCTTTAAACAAAAAAAACAATCTGGTTATCCCAAAATATTTTTAATTTCCGTGGCAATATAACGAGAGTCAACTACAGATACATGCCAAAAAGAAAGGCACAGACTCCAAAATTGTATAGGAATTTTCGTACTACAATTTTCGAGTTGTACA
The DNA here is from genome assembly GCA_945859595.2 of Megachile willughbiella. NCBI lineage: Eukaryota > Metazoa > Arthropoda > Insecta > Hymenoptera > Megachilidae > Megachile > Megachile willughbiella. The sequence continues at coordinate 12,755,946 of OX243797.1, forward strand.
ATATTTTTGCAACACCCTGTACACACCTATCGCCATATTTTACATTTAGCAATTGTTAACTGAAACGAAGCATTTTGAGATATACAGGTAATATATAAACCATTTGAGATACAAATTGATAGTGTTCAATGAAATTGTTAACTAATGTTTAAATGAAAGGAAGATGCGTAGAAATCGAAACAATTGCGACGAAAAAGCAGTATGACCGTACAATTCCTCGAAGCAGAGCACGGAAATCATTGTTTATCGCCAGCTGACACGTTTCACCAGCGTGTCGGGCTCGTTGTAAACGGTAACATTATGTAACAACACTTTACAGGTATAATAAGCGATACGTTAGCCGGCTACGATTGGATGTCTTCTGATCGTTTTATAAATTGAATTCTACTTTGCGTCATTACGCTTGCTACTGAAATAACCCTGACGGCTTGTGTAACCATAACACTATTTATTTCCTCGTATCGTCGTGATATTTTCAAAAATTCCCTCTCGAATTTGCCTGATCGTGATAAATTATTTTATATCCCTAAATAAAATTTCATATCGTTCAACAAACCTCCACTCTCTAATCTATTAAGTACAGTTTGTGTTACAAATATTTAATTATACATTATTTTGCAAGCATAATAGCTTTTGTGCGATTTGTTGCTGAAGTTCTAATCGGTTGTTTAAGTGCTGATAAATACTGCGGCGATAAGGGACTAGATACTGTAATACAGTTCACTTTATGTTTATTCAGGATAAAATTTCTTTATTTTTCAATGAAAATTTTCCACTTATTTTTAAAAATTGTCAGGGTGTCATTACAAAAATAATTAAAAGAAACGAAGAAAAATAAATGGCATTAGACTCTCGTTATATTGCCACGGATATATTAGGGCAAATTTGCGGAATTGACGATATAGTCAAGACTTTTCGTATTAATTTTCATTAAATAAATTTTTATAGCAGTGTAATCAGTATTCGTGAAAATCTACAGAAAAGGGGGCAATATAACGAAAGTCTATAAGTTCATTCCTTACAAAGAAAACTTGAAATTAAGAAATGTAGAGATCGCAATCTAAATAATTGCAGTTATAGCGTGTCATGTGCCTATTCGCAGTGCGGTATTCAATGCTTCGCTATAATGTTAATACTTCTCAGAATTTTCAGCCATTAGGTTAAATTTATGTTATTATTCACTCACCACCTGTATTAAATTTGTATTATCGTGTTAGTATTATAAAGTTGCTAAGAGTGTCTCACAATTTATACTACGAATTTGTAGCTGACTGTTTTGTAATATGTGTTATGAATTAGTTGTTGCAACTGTTTCATAATTTGTGTTATGAATATACTGCTGAAATTGTTTTATAATTTATGTTATGAATTTATAGCTCAAATTGTTATGCATTTCGTGCTATGAATTTATAGACAAGCGTGTTTTGTAATATGTGTTACGAATTTGTAGTTCAAAGTGTTATGTATTGCGTGTCATGAATTTGTAGCTATGACTGTTTTATAATTTGTATCATAAATTTGTTGACGAGAGTGTTTCGTAATTTGTATCATTTTGTTGCTAACAGTGTTTTTTAATTTGTATAATAAATTTGTTACTACAAGCGTTTTGTAATTAGTTGGTTGTAAAAGAATGAATAATTGTCGAGTCAGGTAATTATTATTCCCAAAGACGTGAAGAAACAGAGGAGGCAGCTTTCTCCGAGGCAAGAAAGCAACGTGTAAACCCACTGAATGGCCTCCACGCCATTTCGCGGTGCGCACACGTGCACACACGAGCATTTTTCACGGTCAAGTGCTGCCCCGCTGATGCTTTCGTTCGATCGAGTTTCCTGGCTGTCTCTGACCTACTCTCTCGGCCTCCTTGACGGTACCACTTCAGGTGCAGTGTTCTCCACTTCTTGGAAGCAATCGACGAACACGATAGCCGACCAACAAGGAAATGTAAATGCAATAAGTCCATCTTCTTAACCAGTTAACTACATTTTCTTTCAAGTTCAACCAATACGATCGCTGACCAGCAGGAAAATGTGAACGCGATAATTATAATGAATAAACAAGATCGTCGATTGACAAGAAAACATGACTGCAATAAGTCCATCTTCTTAGTCCATTAACTATAGAATTTAGCTTAAAAAATCGCTAATCTGAAAATCAAGCAATGAACGATCATCTACCAACAGGAAAATTTACATACAATAAGTTCATCTTCTTAAGCAATTAACTACAGAATGTAGTTTAAAAAGTTCTTCATATTAAAACGAAATAATAACAAATATACACGCCAAACGCAGGTCAAATGCTACTACTATTTTTACGAAAAAAATAAAATAACACGAGAAAAGATTATATTTTTATTTATTAAAAAATTCGTCAACCACAATGTGGTGAAGTATTTTTATTCTCATATGTACATATTGTAGTAAATCAATTATTTCTATGGTAACTTGCTAACTTGATCAAAGGTTTAAGCGTCCAAGACGCTAAAAATCATTCTAGCAATTAGTTTCAGTAGCATTGATAAAATTGACCTCTGACCCAGAGAAAAAATAATTTATGTTTTTATGACAGTTAAAGCATTTATCATTTTAACTTCTTAAGTGACAGAGATGCGAATAAACAAGTCTGTAAGTACAGAAGTTAGCATAACTTTCTGCTTATTAAAACGTTAATTACTATCAGAATGCACATACTTAAAAGTTGTTGCTCATAAAAACTGTGAATAATTATAACGGTTTATCATAACAATGTACCTGTATACAATTATTACAATTCATTATAATTTATAATTATGATCATTTACATAGATGTGATCACAACTATACAGAATATTTATATTCATTATCATTTACAATTACATTCATTCATATAATTAATTGACATTAATATAATCATATAAATATTGTTCACACAATTAATAGTTCATAATTAAAATTAAAATTATCATTCCAGCGATTCAGGACAATTTTCATATAAAATACCTATAAATTAGAACCCCATAAACATAGAACAGTCTTTCAACCCCTAAAATATTTTACTTGTGTTATAATAAATTGCAAATAATTCCAGTACATGGTACAGTTTGTTAAACGGACCTTCGCACGTGCATTTATAAAAACAAAATGCAAATAACCGAATGGAACTGAAAAAAACAGCACTTACAACAATTTTTATTTTCGTCGTTCAATTGTCTGCGGACGAGCGTAATTCGCGGGCAGCGTGCACTCGCTGCTCTAACAACAAGATCAAACTGATTAATTTCGTTTGAACGTTGCCGCGAGCACCGACTACATTTTATATGCGTAGCGCTCGTCCTTACATAACGCTTTTTATTATGTAATTGACAGAAACGTCGACCCTGCGCGCCTGCGTATCACCGGGCGAAAGTGTCGCGCATGCAAACCGAGCCGACGAAATCGCACACACGTTTTCCAGCCGATCGATTTTCGCGCCTTACTTTCTTAGCACGCAGAGAATCCACGTAATCCGTCGTTGTCGATCGAAGTGGGAACAGAAATATCGTTGGACAAAATGTGCCACGCTTTTCTCAACGAGCAATATGTCATGGCAATTTTCTCGATGTACACTCGCCGGCAACGTAGGCTTACGAAAGGACATATATGGGAACTCAATTTTGTTAATCCAAATTTCAAGTTCTGAAGTGTTTCAATTGTAAAATTTTAGAATTGTGGAATGCTTTAATTGAAAAATTGCATAACTTGTGAAATGTAGAATTGAAAAATTGCATAACTTGTGAATTGTAGAATTGAAGAATTGCACAACTTGTGAATTGCAGAATTGAAGAATTGCACAATTTGTGAACTGTAGAATTGAAGGATTGCACAACTTGTGAATTGTAGAATTAAAGAATTGCACAACTTGTGAATTGCAGAATTGAAGAATTGCATAACTTGTAACTTGTAGAATTGAAGAATTGCAGAACTTTTTGAATTTTATAATTGTAGAATTGCAAAATTATAGAATTATAGAATTGTGGAACTGCAGAACTGCAGAACTGTAGAACTGTAAAACTTTAGAACTGTAAAACTTTAGAACTGTAAAACTTTAGAACTGTAGAACTGCAGAATTATAGAATTGTAGAACTGTAGAACTGTAGAACTGTACCACTGTCAAACTGTCGAACTGTAGTACTGTAGTACTGTAGTACTGTAGAATTGTAGAATTGTAGAATTGTAGAATTGTAGAACTGTAGAACTGTAGAATTGTACATTTGTAGAATTGTAGAACTGCAGAATTGTAGAATTGTATAACTTCAGAAATATAGAACTATAGAATTGTAGAACTGTAGACTTTCAGAATTTTCAAATTCTCAAATTCACAAATATGGAACTTTGCAATTTCAAAAATTTCCATACATCTAAATTTCATCATCCACAAATCCTTAAATACCAATACTCAGATTAAAAAATATCCAGATCCAAAAATGTATCAGATTCCCATTCTTCCAGATCCTCAAATCCCAAAGTCCCCAAATACCTATGTCCCCAAATTCATAAATTTCCAAACTCTTACGCGCCAAATCCCTAGACCTTAATCGTAATGTCTGAAAACTCCTCTGTTCCTCAATTTAATGGTCCCCAACTCCCTAGATCCTCAAATTTCCTATGTCCTTGAATCCCAAGGATCCTAAGTTCCTACGTCTCCGAATTGCAATGCCTCCAAATTCCTATATCCCTGAATTTTGTGATGTTCAAGTTTTTAGGTATCCAAGCCCCAGAGTTCATAAATTCCTATTTTCCTAAATTTTTAGATCCCGAAATACATATGTCCCTAAATCGCATCGTCCACAAATTCCACGATGTCCAAATTCCTTTGTCTCCAAATCCATAAATCCTCTAATCTCTATACCTCTAAATTTCTCGATCCATAAATTTCTACATTTCTAAATTCCTAGGCCCCCAATTCTCTAGGTCTCCAAATTTCGACGTCTCTAAATTCCTATATACCTAAATTTTCCACATCCTCAAATTTCTAGACCTCAAATACATAGAATCTCGTATGTGTGGACCTCTAAATTCCAAGCCCTTCAAATCCTTCAATCCTCATATTCTTATATCTCTTAATTTCTATATCCTCACATACCTGAAACTATCAAATCCCTAGATTCCAATATTCGTCACTTCCCAAATTCCAAGGTCCTCAAATCCCTAAATCCCCAAATTCCTATGATTCCAAATTCCCACCTTCCTCAATGCCTCAAATTTCTATATCCCCAAGTCTCATGATTCAGAAATTCTTAGATTTCCAAATTCTTAACCTCCTAATTCCCTAGGTCTCAAAATTCCGTTCCACAAATCCCTATATTTCCACATCCCTCGATCCCTAAATTCCATCGATTACATAAATTTCCCTAAATATCCATATCTCTCAATTCTTCAGTCCCTAAATTTCCAAGGTCCCAAATACTCAACCCATCCAAAATATGTCGAAATTTCAAAAGTCCCTAGAAGCGACGAAGTAGACGGCCTGTTGCTCCTTGCTTGCCACATTTATCGCAGTGTAGCCATATTTGCTGTTGACTGTACCGGGCGTACCTACGAGTGGTGCTCCTCGTTAGATAATATAACTATGCCCGAGGCAGCTCGGCCGGGGCTCTAGTGTCAACGTAACCATTTATATAAATCTATCGTTACGTAATCGGCCGACCGATCTCTACAACCAAATAGATTCGGCCCGTGCTGCTGTTACGCGACGCACACAGCTCGGCCACGTGGTAAACGCTGCTGCCTATGTTGCTGATTCCTACTGTCGGCTTATTCACCAAACTATCGTGTACGAGATCTCCACGAATAACATTAGGATATTGTACCTTGTATTATAAACTTGTACTCTAGAGTTTTCACAAATTGCTTGCACGTGATAGGGTCGACGGTTCATTTTTTGAAAAATAATTTCTGTACCTTCCATTTAATTCAGGTATAAATATGCAATAGTATGAATACAAAAATTTAATTTGCAAAATGATATGTACATGTACAGATATAATGGCAAGGCAAAATATTGCGATGAAAATAAACATGGGTTCTTGAGTAAATTCCCGTGTAAAAATGCTAATTTGAATTGTTTGGGTCAAATGACAAGTCAAGCTGTCATAGCTAGAAGAAGAATTTTGGGGATTTTCAGCTAATTGATTTTAGGGAATTAATTTCTTTGGCGTATATTCAAATGTATGGACTTGGTGTATATGCAAATGTATGGACTCAATATAAGACGAGGGGATATAGGGATTCAGACATTTTGGGATTTATAAATTTAGGGATCTAGGAATCAAGGAACCTAGAAATGTAGATATTTATGGATTTATCGGAGTTATGGATTTACAGATTTAAAGATCTGAAGATCTGGGTATCTGAAGATCTATGGATTTAGGGATCTAGATAGGGATCTATTTGGGGATCTAGAAACATAAGGATCCAAGGATTTAGGAATATAGGAATCTACAATAAGAATCTAGGGATCTAACGATATAGAAATTTAGAGTATGAATCTGGAGATCCAAGAATATAGAAATCTCAGGAGGGATCTAAAGAGGTAGAAACCTGGAAATATAGGTATCTAGGGATCTAGGAGTTTAGGAATCTAGGGATCTAATGATCTAGATATTTAGGGATCCAAGAATCCGGATATCTAGGGATCTAGGAATCTAAGAATTTAGAAATTTAGAAATCTGGAAATCTGGAAATCTGGAAATTTAGAAATCTAAAAATCTAAAAATCTAGAAATCTAGAAATCTAGAAATCTAGAAATCAAAAAATCAAAAAATCTAAAAATAAAAAATCTAAAAGTCTAGAAATCCAGAAATTTAGAAAAAGTCTAAAAATCTAGAAAATTAGAAATCTAGAAATCTAGTGATTCAAAAACATACGAATCTAGTGAACTATGTAGTTAAGGATCTAAAACTAGAAAAAATACACACAAGATACAAGAAATACAGATCATACAAGAAATACTAGTAGAGATACACGCCTTAACATAACATCCACATATTCATGTACCCAAATTTCACTTTCTCCTATCTACATGACGAAGTTCGTCCAAAAAATCAAGAACGTCCTAGATAAATTCCTGGAGAACATTTTATGCCCATAATGTCGCACCGATAATCGTCTCGCCAGCGATATCACTTTGCACCAAATATTACTTTCGACTCAGTAATTTTTCTCTGACGATTAGTTACAGGTGTTTACCTCGCGAGTCGCAAACTTGGCAACATGTACGTGGAAGCTCGCTACATACGTGGAACGGTTTAATCTTGTCAACTCCGGATTTAACGTGGAAACGAATAGACCATGATCGCGAACCGAAGAGCTTAAATTCGCTGAGAAAATTACGGATAACGTTGTTTCAACCCTGAAATGAATATACTTATCCAACAGCTATAACCTGTCAAATTATGACATGCTCGTTGCTTTGCCTCTCACGAATGTATGGAAGTGAAGCAGATAATCCATATACAGAATATGTATCTAGAGACGTATCAGATCATCAGCAAATTCAATCATCAACTTCATTAGACTTTCTATTAATTCTTCTGCTATTTCTGCTTTGAATTCTTAGTTCGATTGTCATTGTATAATTAATTCTTTTAACTGGTAAGAAGATATTTATGTATGGTTTCATTACTTTTAGATTTAATGAAAGGTTAGGTTTATAAAAGTTGAATTGCCTGAATGACAATTATTTTCAATCTTTTATTTCTATGAGCATGTATTTACAGATAATTTATGACAATTATATTTATGATAATTTACGTATACACTATGGCAACCGTACACGGTCACATATCATATCACCCTGAATCAGTTTCAGGAATTGATGAGGATAGCACTCGGTCATATAAGTGGACATATCTGCGGTCATACATGTGTATCAGTGTACTTATAGATCGAATCTATGGAAACTTTCTTCCCCGGATCATTGTGATGTAACGGTGCTGGTACAATCGCAATTATAGCAATCGAGAATCATCGAACACCAATGTCAGCTCAAAGCTGGTGTTCTCTACCGGTAGATCGGCACTCAATGAATCTTCGAACGCGTAAATCGTCGGTGAACACGATAAATAACGTTCGCAAATATATCCGGCGAATTGCAAATTAATCCCGACGACCTCATATCGTGGAAATAGAATCCACGCGTACGGAAATTTACGAGGGTAAGTGCTAACGAGCGGATCCGGGGGAACTTGGTTGGCAACGATAACGGGTAAGACGTATTCGCGCTGAAACGCCCGAAACCGCGGATAAAATGCTTGTAATTAACCTTGAACGGAAGTTCTATTAACGAGAACAATTTTTCAAGCCTGTGACAGGAAGTATTTTTCATTTGCTATGTTCTAAATTCAAATTTTCTTCAGTTTTGCAAGTTGTGGTTACTTTGGGAAAAGTTTCTGAAACAGGGAAATTGTAGTAGATTTTGGTAAAAATTGTTAAATTTTTAAACTGTTAAATTGTTAAATTGTTACAGTGTTAAATTGCTAGGTTGTAGGTTGCTCAATTACGTGCTACTTGCCTGTGATAACAGTTTATGGAATAGTGAAGTAGACTGAGCATTTTTTATTTGGATATCAAATTATGATGATTGAGAATTTGATCATTCAGAAATTGAAACTTTCGGAATTTAACACATAAGGGATTTGAAGGTTAGGGAATTGTATAATTTAGAAATTAAGAAATTTGAGAATTTGAGGATTTGTGGATTTCGCAACTCGATAATTTGGGGATTTAGAAATTTGGAGATTTGTGAATTTAGGGATTTGAGAATTTTGGGGATTTAGAGATTTGAAGATTCAGTAATTTTGGAGATTTGAAACTTGAGGATCTGAGAATTTAGGAACTTTCAAATTTGAAAATTTAGGAATTGGGAGATTTGAGAATTTGGTGATTTGAAAATTCAGTAAATCTGAAATTTAATCATTTGGAGATATTAAATTTCAGAATTTGAGGATTTGAGAATCTGAAGATTTGAAAACTTGAAAATTTAGAAATTTAAGAATTTAAGATTAAAATTAATCTAATTAAATTGTATAAAATTATAAACTTCGTGTAAATTTAAAGTGAATTTCTCTTCCATAATGCCTAACGTTGCAACATTTATTTATGGTTCTATTCTGACTTTATCGTAAACTTGATACCTAAGTATGTCTTAACAAACGTAAAATGTGAGACTTTCGTGAAAAATTTCAATACCCGTTTGTCAACAGTTACAAAGTGTTACAAAAGCGGAAAACAGCTGTTTATCAGGTAACTATCGGACGATCAGTAGCGTGGGTTCCGCTTTCGAACCGGAAGCTCGAGCTCAGAGATATGTAAACGCTACGACCAAGATATTCTTTTCCGCTTGACGTAACGATAACCACGGAAAGCGTTATCCATATCGGATGTGGATAAATATGAATATTTATACTCAGGTTTTCGAAAATAGAACCAAAGTTCTCGTTGTTTATGATCGAAATTGTTATACAAATCGTAAACTTATTATTCTATAAACAGATAACAAATCTGTACATAAAAACAACATTAACATAACTCATTTACAACATTATAGATTTAAATTAAGTCTAGTTCGGGTTCAATTCAAGTTTAATTCAAGTTTAATTCGAGTTTAATTCAAGTTTAATTCAAGTGTAATTAAAGTTTAATTCAAGTGTAATTAAAGTTTAATTCAAGTTTAATTCGAGTTTAATTCAAATTTAATTTAAGTTCAATTCGAGTTTAATTCAAGTTTAATTCAAGTTCAATTGAAGTTTAATTCAAGTTTGATTTAAGTTAAGTTCAAGTTTAATTTAAATTCGATTAAAGTTTTATTCATGTTTAATTCACACTTAATTCAAGTCTAATTCATATTTAACTCAATTTTAATTCAAGTTCAGATTAATTCCAGTTACTGTCTTAAATAAAATGACTATCAAGAGCTAACGTGAGCTTCGTGTTTTAAAGGATTAAATACAGTGGAAGTGTACCTTGCCACGAATACTTATTTATTTATGGATAATTTAAAAATATTATCAAGAATAAATATTCTGTAATGAACACTAAATTCAACAATTTCAGATAAGTTAAAATTACACGATAATTTATAATATTGCTCTGAGATGAATATTATAATATTTTATTTTGACGCTTGAAATATTCAAATATTACCTGAACACGAAATTTTCTTATTTCTGTTACACGCAGGGTGTGTGTTAAACGTTCATATGAATGATTACAATCCATGACAGGCATTAAATTTTCATTTCTTTGCTTGAAAGCTTCATTAACTGCAACATTTGTTAGCGCAAGTACTCATTCCCGGAGTTATTCGTGTTACTTCATGTCACTGCAAGAATTTCACAATTGAGGATCAAGTTTATGCAATCACTACAGAAAATAATTACTAGTTAAATTAAATTCTATAAATCTACATAATAATATTCTATACAAACTATGATAATTCTGTCAGGATATTTCCATCAACATTGTTGAATTTCTATGTTTATAAGTTTTTCTGTTTCTATTTTCAAATTTCTATAACTCAGATTTCCAACATCTTAAAATTTCTGAGTCCTCAAATTCTTAAGCTGCCATATTTCTACGTCCTGAAATTCCTAAATCCACAATTCCTATATCCCAAATTTCTATATTCCAAAATTCCTATATCCTCAAATTTTTCTTCAAACTTTTATGTCCCAACATCTCTAAACCCTGAAAATTTCCATGCCTCTAGATTCCTGCGTCTTCAAATCCCTTTATCCTGAAACACCCACACCACCAAATCACTGCATCCCCAAAACTCCCATTTCCAAAATCCTAAACCTAAATCTCCAGGTTTCCATATCCATCGATGTTGAAATTGCAACCTCTCAAATTTTTCAAATGCAGAAAGATCCCTAAAAGTCCCTAAAGATCAACAAGAGTCCTACTCGGTTGTCACACTTTTCTTAAGAAAGACACGTTTGCTCTTGACTGAGCACGAAAGATGCTAAGGACAAGTGCACGGTTACTAAAGTCGCGCGGTTACGAAATAATTCTTTTGGTCCTGGATGCAACGGCGATAAGAGGAAAGTAACGGCAGTATCCGGCGCGCGTGCAAGCGGCGCTGAAAATAAATCAGAGTCTCCGATGCCGCGGAACCACGGCCGCCGATAAATGGCAAATCGCCAAGAAAGCGCGAAGTTTACATAACAGAAGAGTTTGACAGCACGACGGGCACGTGACCGCGGCCAGCTTCTATCTTATCTCGGCAAATATGCCTCCTCGGTGTGTACGGCTCCTCTTATATGTATATTATTCTCTTTTACGTAACTGGCCCGCGCGTATCGACCGTGCATCCCAGATGTTCTGTCCACGTTGGGCGTTTCCCGCCATCGTTTCTCCAGCTATGCTGATGTACGCATATATGACCGAATCTGTCTGTATATGTGACTGCGAATATGTATGGACATGTTACTGCGAATGTATCGGGATGTGTGGCTGCGAATATGGATATGTGACTGCGAAGCTGGATATATGACAGTGAATATGTATGGATATAGGACTACCAATATGGTTGGATGTATGACCACGTATGTGGATATATGACTACCAATACGTTGGAACGTATGACCACGTATGTGGATATATGACTACCCATACGTTGGAACGTATGACCACGTATGTGGATATATGTATAACTACCAATATGTTTGAATGTATGATCACATATGTGGATATATGACTACCAATACGTTGGAACGTATGACCACGTATGTGGATATATGACTACCAATATGTTTGGATGTATGATCACATATGTGGATATATGACTACCCATACGTTGGAACGTATGACCACGTATGTGGAAATATGACTACCCATACGTTGGAACGTATGACCACGTATGTGGATATATAACTACCAATATGTTTGAATGTATGATCACATATGTGGGTATATGACTACCCATACGTTGGAACGTATGACCACGTATGTGGATATATGTCTACCAATACGTTGGAACGTATGACCACGTATGTGGATATATGTCTACCAATATGTTGCAACGTATGACCACGTATGTGGATATATGACTGCGAATATGTTTGGATATATGACTATGATTATGTCTGGATGTATGATCATGTTATCTGAATATGTGACTATGCATATGCCTGGATATACGACTGTGAATATGTTAGGATATGTGATCACATATATGTCTAAATGTAGGACCACATCTGAATATATGATCATAAATGTGTCTGGATATACGACTGTCAATATGTTAGGATATATGACCACGAATCTGTGTGGATATATGACCACGAATCCGGATATGTGACAACGAATGTGTCAGATTATATGATCGAGAGCCATCCCCATCAATGCCTGGAAGTATTCAGGTTAGCGGTCAAGATAGCGTATATCACATTGTGAAGGTTTGCTTTGGGATTTAGATTGGGATCCTTGATAAGAGGTGAACACGTATTTAGAACTTTATGTAAAGTTTTGGAAAATCCAGTGAGTGGAGGTTGTGTGAATCATGTTATAATATTTTTAGATTTTTATTGTATCGTTGCGAGATAACCTTGCTCGAATTACTGAGGTTTGTTCGATCAAAGTAATATTGAACATGGGTATTGCATTCGCTTTCTTCTTAATTTTAAACTGGAGTATTTGATTGAAAGGGTACTTTTGATATCAGCGGTACGACACGTACCTGCACATTTTGAATTGATTTTAATTTTGCATTTTACGTTTGATCGATCGATAATTCCTTTCGGATATATGGCCATCCACCGTTCGAAAGATGGTCACATAAACTGTATTCTTCATTTCTGATAGAGTTTGCGACATTCAATCGGACGAAATTACCGGAAGATATTTCAAGTTCAAGAATTCGTGACTCGTACAGTTCTGGCAAACGTTTCTGTCTATGAGAGACACCTCCAAGACTTTTGAGTATTTTCTTGACACGTTGTCTGCCATGTGGAAGATGTTCAACGGATCATTAGGTAATATTCTTATTTCTGATAAATCTTATCTATTACTTTCACAATGTTTTCTGTTATCTATAATTTCGAGCACCTAATACGAGTATGTTCAATTAGGTAAGCAAAAAGTACTATGAATATGGATGATTGATTTACGTGGAAGTTTGAGCGTTACACATATGTAGGTCAACCTGTTAATCTAAAAATGTTCAGTGTATTATTAGTTTGCTTCAAAGTGTTCTTATGTGAATATAAAAGTGAAAATTTAGATCATTTACAATTTATATATTAGTTTTCTATGTATATTACTTCAAGTAATTTTTATTTTCAACCGACAATTACTATATAAGAGTTAAATTATCATTACACTGTTATTTAATATTAATATTTGTAGTATTTATTACATTTGTGCTACAATATAATACTACAATGTAGAAATACTACAAACATTACTACATATGAAATATATAATAAACATAATAGTTATAGTATCATATGTAATTTATTAATATTATTTATCAGAAGTTAAATTGTAATCTTTATACGCTTTTTCTATTAATTTATTATCGTAAATAATAATGGTAGTATCATTCAATATTAGTGTCAGTATTATATTGCAAAACCATACACAGTGTAACACCATTATATAACTAATGTGTAGTGTCCATTACGTGTTGCAAATTAAACTGTAATTTTCACTGTTACCCACATTTTCCTATAATTTTATTATTGTAGCATCTTATCTATCCAAGTTTTCTGAGTATTCACTGATAATATCAATTTCTTCGCTGAGGTTGCATTGGATAAATAGTTGAGAACGCACACACTGAGTCATCAGTCTCAAATGTGTGTTAATTACATAAGTGTGATGACTATGATCACTCTATTCAGAATCTGCACGTATTCCTGGTAGCATTCATCGATAGTGGACGTAGTAAAATTATCGTGAGGAAGTTCAAATAACGTGTGAAATAGAGTGAAAGATTTCTTGAATGCCTTAAACATTCTTAATAATTAACATTTCTCTCAAAAATGTATAACCAAAACTTCTTCGATCGGTTACTTTTTAAACAATTCTTAAAATATTTTTTTAGACGAACATTAATCACACAGTTCTCTTTACAATTTTGTTCAAATCATCTAATTATCTATCTAATTAATTTTTAAGGTTATTCTGTCCCTACCTAGATTATATAAAATTATATAAGCCGTTACTTGCACGTATAGCTGCTTATATAATTTTCTTTTAAATAATGACTAAATTTACGAAAGATAACGTAGAAAAGGACGCTACCAATTTAACGCACCTGCCATATTTTGTCATCCAAACGCAAGCATAAACTTTCGATTCCGTTACATCACCTGCGGCATAAAGGTTCTAAATTACTTTGCATAATGTTAATTACACTCCCATATTTTTTATGTTTCACATAGACGTTGAACATTACCTTTTATCTACGTTAGCATACAAATTTTTCTATTTTCCTATAAAAATGTCTTACCTTCGAATAAACGCGTCATCGGTAATCTAATTTTCCGGTGAAATACGAAGTGTTATATAAAAGTGCACGATGATGAAACCTCTTCCTCGATACATATATCGGTACAAATGAAACGTTAAATATTTTCCGCTGTTTTCACGAATGCGTCAAAATCGTTGTCATCGTGCGAGTTTTTCTGAATTTCGAGTAAACAACGAATAGTTGGAGAATAAGGCGTTTACGTAATGCTGGTTTCGGCACTCTGGGCGTTTCCCGCCAAGTTTCATAATTGATTTCTCGTTCAGACTATTCGGATTTTTCCTGAATATTAAACGATTGCAAAAGGCAATCGTGTCGTGCTATAAATAAAAGTCTTGTCCTTCTCCGATGCACGCTGAACGATCAAACGTTCATAAACAGAAAAAGCAAATCAAGTATTGTCATCTTGGTGATAATAAAATTAACCCCTGCATAAAGAGACTTTTATGTCTCTTTTTTATTCCAATTTGATACAGCTGTTTAATTATTTTTAACTATGAGAAGACGCGTATTTTTTACATAATATCGACGAAACCAATTCAACTTCCATTAAGAACTTTTTTTTGCACGTAGACAATTTTATTATGTTCTGACATTTTAACGGCACTGTTTTGCTTTATTAATGTACGGAGACACGTATTTATGAGACAATGTAAGTGCGTGCTTCTGTTATGCATTTGCGACGATACGATTTAATGGTAAGGATTTACGAGTTTGTTTTCGTGAAAGAAAACTGTAGAAAAAGTATTAAAATATGCTCAGACGTGTTCGAGTTGTTACATGAATAATGCTACAAGTCGTTTACATATGGCGACAAAATTAATCAGTATTGGTTTCTCTGTATTTTAAAATTAATGTGATATAGTATACGTACATCAATATTGTATAGTATACAAAATAAATTAACATGATGTAATATATTAAAGTAAATTAATATGTTATAACATACATCTACATATGCATGTATGTGCAAGTTTTAGAACTTTTTAATAATTTATAGAAACTATAAAATCTTTCAAAAATGTTCGCTTTAAATATATTTCAATTTTTAAACACATGAGTGATTATCGTAGAATGACCATAATTTGATAAATCTATAGGTACATGATTTGCTATAAGATATATTTTTATTTCCTACATTTCGTAACCTAACCTAACATTTTTACAATAAATTTGTGAAACATATCTCTTTATTTTTATATGAAAGTTTAAAAAATTCAAAATAAATCGTAAATTCTGTCATCTACGCTTTTAATCTATAAAATATAAGTCTGCGATGTGAAAACAATAGGCACCAAAATATAGTGAAAGTAAAAAAGTTTTCAAAATTTTTCTCAATAAAAATTAATGACAATTTATGTCAAAAGTGTAGCGATATTTTTTACCTTATATCCCTTAAGGTTTAAACATATTTGAATTTCTGTCGAGCAGAAACTTTAGGAAGCTTTTCTCTAAATATGTCTATAGTACCAGTATTATATTCTAAGAAGATTATATATAATATACAAGATTTAAATCACATACAACGTCGGATTCAACAGTTCGAATAGGAAAAGTGCTTTCCCCAAAAATAGTAAGAGCACAGAACTCACATCGCGCGGAAATAACGAACGGATGCCTTCAGGTTATTGATTTGTCACCGTATCCTCCATACGTGACAGTAAACTGAAAGCCAATCGATATTTCGCCTCTTGAACGCAACGAACCGTCTATATGATCCGGTAGCATTAAGGTTTCCTTTCAGAAATTTATAATTTCCATCGCTTATATTCAATCGCACGTAACAAGTGTTCCCAAGCAGAAATTTCCTGGGTTCTAATTTCGATCGCAAAGGTACAGAACTTTTTGATAAAATTTATTTGCTTTATGATTATGTAAATGATAACATTCTCGATTCTTTCATCAGTTTTGGTACAATATATTTGCTTTATAGATTTATTTGATGAAATTTATATTTGCTTCGCAAATTCATCAATTCTGATATAATTCATATTTGTATTATGAATCCACAAACTTTTATGAAATTTACATTTGCTTTATTAAATTTTCAATTTTTATATAATTCGTGTTCACTTTATGAATCTGGAAATTTTTATGAACATTTGCTGATGGCGATGCGATTTATATTTGCTTTATAAATTAACAAATTTTGAGTATTTGTTTATTTTGTGAATTTATCGATTCTGATATAATTTATATTTGATTTATAAACATCAATTTTTATATAATTTATACTTGATTTATGAATTCATCAATTTTGGTATAATCTATATTCATTTTATCAATTCATCAATTTTATTATAATTTGTATTTGTTTTATCAATTCATCAATTTTATTATAATTTGTATTTGTTTTATGAATTTATCAATTCTGGTACAATTTGTATTTCATTTATGAATTCATCATTTTTTATATAATTTACATATGCTTAATGAATTCACAAATTTTAATAAAACCCATATGTACTCTACACATATGTAGACATGTCTACTTTACACATTCATAAATTTTAATAAAATCCATACGTTCTCTATACATTTACAAATTTTGATAAAATCTATATCTACTCTACACATTCGTAAATTTTAATAAAATGCATATTTACAAATTTTGATAAAATCTATATCTACTCTACACATTCGTAAATTTTAATAAAATGCATATATACAAATTTTGACAAAATCTACACTTGCTGTATAAATCAATAAATTTCTACACGATTTGTATGGAATTATAAAGCATCATGAGAGCGTATAAATGCGTCTGTCGCAGTCAAAGGGTTAATAATCGGATGACACGTGAGACATTATATAAAGCCGAGGTTCGTTGTAATGCTGACGTTCCATTTAAAGCGAGATTACGGAGAAAAATCACGAGAACTATCGGTCTGTCCAAGAGTGGAGAGGTCGAAAATCCCTAATGGTTCTCGACTCGGCACGGCAATGGGTGTCAGTTCGAGATATCGATTGCGGTCGTATTTATTACCGATTACGTAAAGCCAACGCGGCTTTTCTGTACGCTTAGGGTCGCGCAAATGAATATCGGTGCAACATTGTCCGCAAGACCCTTTCGTTCCACCTTTCGTTAACATTTACACAATATCGATATTTCGATATAATGCTTTTTATCGAGAAAATTGACTTCCACTATTCCGTTAGGTAAGAGCAAGATAATGATTACTTGTAAACATTTTAATTGCATAACTCCGTTTCTACACAATTATATGCAATTAAATGTTAACGAGACATACACCTTTTTTTATATTTTAACTTCTTTCGTTAGTCAAAATTTAATTTAAATAAATTCAATTTTTATTAAAATTTTGATCAACATATCGTCATATTCTTTATTCTTCATTTTTCTATATTAATTGTGACCTTACTTATCACGAGGAGGAAATAATGATTTCCGTAATAGATATGATAAATGTTTACTTAAGATTGTAATATTATGTAATAAATACGAAGATCTAAAATTATATTTAATCATAAGTCTATTACTAGTAAAATATGTTAACCTAATAAATAATATATGTGTTAAATATGTTACATTGAACCATAAACAGTTTTGTAATAATTTTTATATTTTCAATTCACTCTGTCGTTTCAAAATTCGTTCATACGTTTAACTAATGTGTAACGTTTGTTATGTAATTATGATAATAAAAACGTTGAGCAACATAGAAATTCCCAATTACGCTTGTAATTCCCAATTACGATTGCAACAGAAGATCTCATTTAAAAGTTCATATGTTTAGAACAACGTGTATTAATATCGGAACGATAACAAGAGTTCTATTTAGCGAATTGTCAAGCTAGTGTGACGTTAAAATAGAAAGCCTTATCGCGGAGTAATTAATCACAGTGATATCATTCTGCATTCTAAACCGATAATTCCTATATGATTATCCTCGTGTACAATGCTTGATTCAACCAATCGTGCAACCTTTTATGTGTACATTCTGAAAAACAAATATTTACATATTTTACTGTTTAAAGAATATAGTTATTATTTAAACAGTAGAACATTAATTATTCTTTTTATCTTCAATAATTTTCACCTTAATTGTTTTTTTAATTACAGAGAATAAGAAATAATCGTTCAGTATGGAAGATGGATTGGTAAAACTTGATATTCTTATTGGACGTGCTTAATGGTTTTGTGTTAAATATATACTTATATGAGTAAGAATATATAAATTTGAAATAAGTTGTAGAATGATGGAGTGTATATTATTGCAATAGTATAATATTTTCAAAGTCATGAAATAGTAATATAGTAGTATAACAGTATAATAAAAAAGCAATACAATGGCATAATAGTGGATTATTAAAATAGTGGTTTAGTAAAATGGTAAAAATGGAACAGTGAGAAAATAATAAAATATAGGTAATAACAAAACTGATGAAATTGTAAAATATCGAAATGTTGAAATAACGAAATGATACAAATGATACAAATCGTAGTAAAATGATAAAATAAAAAAGTACTAAAATATCAAAATAGCAAATTAGTAAAATAGTAAGGTGATAAAATAAAAAGGTACTGAAATTAAAGTAAATCAATAAAGTAGTAAAATGCTAAACTAGCAAAAGTGCTAAAATATTAAAATTCTAAATCAATAAACTAGTAAAATGAAAGATCAACAAAATATTAAAATATCAAATTAATAAAATAGTAAACTGATAAAATAGAAAAAAACTAAAATATTGAAACATCAAATAAAATAGTAAAATGAAAATAACAGTAAAATAACAAAACGACAAGTTTTATGTAACTAACTTCAAAATACAAAATGAATAAAACAGTAAAAACAATAGAATAGAGCATATAAAATTATATTAACTCCCAAAGAAACCACAAAATCACATAAAAACAGTCTATTGCTACATCCACCGCTACATATCCTCCAGTTTTCCATAGATTACAATCAATTCTCAGTTCCCCGCCTCCCACGCACTCGAAAACAACAGGATATTCAAAAATTCACGTTTCCCGCACATTCCAATTGCGTAACGCGAAACACGTGTTCGAAGTTGGCCGGTGGTCCACGAAAAACCGGTAATTACGATTCGTATACGACGCGATACGACGAACGAACGAATAATCCTTCGGCCACAGAACATTTCGAAAGCTTCCTTTGTGTGTTCCGTCGTCCAAACATCCGCGTTCGTTCCGTTCGGCCATCATGTTCTCCAGCGATCGCACGTCGACGCATTTTCAACGGTTGCGACACGTTGCACCATCGCGTCGCCAAAACGCGCGAAAACTGGGTTAGCCGGCAACACGTGCACGCGAATGCGTCAATCTACTACACGTACATGGGAAAAGCAACTAAAAGGCCATTTATAGAGTCGTCCCGATGGAATTCTAGACGATATTGCGCGCAATCGCGGACCGAAAAGGAGAAAAATGTACAATAAGAAGTCGATGATGTGATGCGATGTGTGTACGAACATCTATTGAGACTTCCATCTTGTGGAAGGAATGATGCCTTTGGCCTTTTAAGGATTTTAATTGATACCTGTGGAAGAAATGATACGCGCAGCTTGTTAAGGATTTTAATTGGTACATGTGAAAAAATGATGTCTTACATACGAGCAGCTGAAGTTTCTTGTCGAGTGAAGAATTCAGGAATTTTTGAATTTGGAGAGAAGAAAATGTGGGTTTTTGAAAAAATGAGGTTTTGAGAATTTGGGAATTTGGGGATTTGGGCATTTAGGGATTTGGGAATTTGGAAATTTGGAAATTTGGAAATTTGGAAATTTGGGGATTTGGGAATTTGGAAATTTGGGGATTTGAGGGTTTGGGGATTTGGGGATTTGGGGATTTGAGGGTTTGGGGATTTGGGGATTTGGGGATTTGGGGATTTGGGGATTTGGGAATTTGGAAATTTGGGGATTTGAGGGTTTGGGGATTTGGGGATTTGGGGATTTGGGTATTTGGAAATTTGGAAATTTGGGGATTTGGGGACTTAGAGAATTGAGGATTTGGGGATTTGGGAATTTAGAGATTTGAGGGTTTGGGGATTTGGGGATTTGGGAATTTGGAGATATGAGAAATTGGGGACTTAGAGAATTGAGGATTTGAGGATTTGGGAATTTAGAGATTTGAGAGTTTGGGGATTTGGGGATTTGGGAATTTGAAAATATGGGAATTTGGGGACTTAGAGAATTGAGGATTTGGGGATTTAGGAATTTGGAAATTTGATAGTTCAAAAATTTGTGGATTTGTAAATTTTGAACTTTTGGAATTTGAGAAATTGGTGATCTGATAATTTGAGAACTTCAGGATTTAGATACTTGATAATTTGGGAATTGGGGAACTTGAGAATTTGGAGATTTTGTAAATTGTAAACTTGGAAAACTGGAAATTTGAAAGTTTTAATATTTGCAAACTGGAGATTTGAAGATTAGATAATTCAGAAATTTCAGAATTTGCAAATTTGGTAACTTGACTTGGAAATTTATGAATTTAATAGTTTCATTAAGGAAACTTGAAAATTTGGATATTGAAGAATTTCGGGATTTGATAAATTGGAAAACTGGGAATGATTTGGTAATTTAGTAATTTGCAGATTTCTAATTTGAAGACTCGGAAGCTCCTAAATTTTTAGGGACTTAGAATTTAGAATTTAGGAGGTTTAAAAGAACGTTTTGAAAGGTTGGGAGGTTTTTAAAAAATTTAGAAATGTTACAATAAAAGGCAATAAAACATCTGAAATCTGTAGCTATGGAATTCCACGCACAGTATAGTCTCAAGTGTGGAATACTCCACACATTCCACACACTCCACACATTCCATACAACACGTGCCAGCTCTGAATAGATATACCCAACACTTTTGGCCCGGAGTGTCTCATTCCCCTCTCAATGTGCAATTTTACTTCACCGCTATCAACATACACCACTACAACGCATAAATAGAAATAAATAAAACAACAAACTCAATATTAGATATCAAACATGTAACAACACAGCGAACAAACAATTTCATGCTTAGTTAATCCTTTGAATGAGTCACATATATGCGTTCATAGAAATAAGCTCGTCATGACTTATTGCTAAGTGTATATGCAGTTGGAGTTGATGAATTGATAGAAGAAAATATATTTTCATTTACTATTTTTAAATCTTAATATAGAGGGTTTAGAGTCAGACAATGTTAACTTTAAACACAAGTTGGAGTCAAACACTGTTTAGTTAGAATTCTTTGATTGTCAATAAATATAAAATCGAAACGTTATCTCCAAAAAAATGTTCATTTCTTCATAATTTCTGTAGTCGAAACGTATGATTTTTGTGATCGTAAGTCTATCATGAACACAAACTGAATTTTTCGAGTTAACGTTGTTTGACTGAACCCTCAATAATATGCTACACACATGCAAATGTGCTATTTTAAACAATAGTAACACAGAAAGTGAATCATTATCAGATACTGACAATATATTATACTGTAAATGTTAAGATAAATACTCTGAATTGTCTCATTCTCTGCAATTACATCTCATTCTCTGTACACAACCCTTGAGCTCCTTACTCAGCAACCCTAAATTATACACCGTACAGCTCCTAGTAACATGCAAAAATTCCTATTGCTACTTTTCCTCATTCCACTACCACCCAAATCAAACTTCAGAAGCATCAAATGAAATAGTACATCATTTTTAGCGGAATTATATAAAAAAATCGAAGAGTAAAATCGCAATAGATCTAGGGTAGTTCTAGTTCTTAAGTAAAAAGTAACAGTTCTTGTTCTTAAATAAAAGGTAACAGTTCTAGTTCTTCAGTAAAATATAACAATTCTAGTTATTAAACAAATTAGTCTGACAGTTCTAATACTTAAGTAAAAGGTAATAATTCCACATGGTATATAAAATGATAATAAAATGTTAATAAGAATAAATTAGTAGACATAAGAGAAATAAGCAAGCAAATATTTAGCATCGAGATGCTCGGAAATCGTCAAATCGATTCAGATTCTAACACGTGTCGCCCACACGTTTCCACCGAATCAAATTACATAAGAGGTCCGTTAAAGTTCTTACTCATTCGTCAGGTCGCAAAACGTTGCTTGATACATGATTCATCGTTTAATCCAACGACCAACATCTTCGCGGTGAATAACATTAATCGAGCTATTTTGGAACGAGCTTGATCCTTCTAAACCGTGCAACGATTTCACGCTGATCGCTCACGACGAAAAAGGAAGAAGCATGTCCGACACAGAACATGTTCTCCCTCCTGTCCTGATTTGCATCCGTAAATAGACTGCCTTCGATCGTTTCGATACGAAATAATCCAATTTTGATCCTCTCGACATGAAATAATTCAATTTTGATTGTTAACAATTGTAACAATTATTAATAAATAAATGAAATAACACACTTTTGCTGTGATTTGAATCTGTAAATAGACTGCCTTCGATTGTTTCGATATGAAACGATATAATTTTATAACACTATAATTGATAATATGTTTGATGTAGTGTTATAAATAATTTGAACTGAATGTACACTTTGCATGAGTCACTATAATTATGTTTGTTAATTATGCTTGCCAATCGATTTCAGTGGATGGAGACGTGGGAACTTGAAAATATAGCAATTAGGGAGTTTGACAGTTTTTTATTAAGGAATTTGGAGGTTTGAAAATTTGGAGATTTGAGAATTTTGGGACTTGAGAATTTGGAGATGTGAGAATTTGGAGATGTGTGAATTTGGGGATTTGAGCATTTGGAGATGTGAGAATTTGGGGTTTTTAGAATTTGGGGATTTGAGCATTTGGAGATTTGAGAATTTGGGGATGTGAGAATTTGGGGATGTGAGAATTTGGGAATATGAGAATTTTGGGATTTGACAATTAGGGGATCTGAGAATTTGGGAATATGAGAATTTTGGGATTTGACAATTAGGGGATCTGAGAATTTGGAGATGTGAGAATTTGGGGATTTGAGAATTTGGAGATTTGAGAATTTGGGGATTTCAGAATTTGGGAATATGAGACTTTGGGGGTGTGAGAATTTGGGAATATGAGAATTTGGAGATTTGAGAATTTGGGAATATGAGAATTTGGAGATTTGAGAATTTGGGGATCTGAGAATTTGGGGATCTGAGAATTTGGGAATATGAGAATTTGGAGATGTGAGAATTTGGGGATTTGAGAATTTGGAGATTTGAGAATTTGGGAATATGAGAATTTGGGAATGTGAGAATTTGGGAATATGAGAACTTGGAGATCTGAGAATTTGAAAACTAACGAATTTGGGGGTTTGAAAATGTATAGATTTGAGAATTTGAAGGTTTGCGAATTGTGGAATTACAAAATTAAAAAATTTAAGAATTTGAAAACATGAATATATAAAAATTCGTAAATTTTAAAACTTCCTTAACTTAACAATTTAAGAATTTATAAACTTGAAAAATATACAAAAATTAAAATTTGTTAATTCGAAATTTTAAGCTTGCGAAACTAAAAAATCTGAAACTTAAAAAATTATCAGATTAAAATGTCCCCATGCAAATAAAGCCAACACATTGTACTATGTACAACACAGTACACAAGTACAGTATACATTCTGCGCATAAATAAAGCAAAAAAAATCACTAATACGCAACATTAGTAAATGAATAGAAGCAATTATGTCTATTCGTCAATCGATAATTTCGAAACCAGTTTCGTATCCAGTGCACGAATGCGCTGGCACGAAGTATGCGTTTGTTTTCGCGTGCCACGTACAAGAATCGTATTTACGACAAATGGTAACCCGAATTGCATAGGCATGCATACACATTCCGCGCTGAACATTGCAATCGGAGCAGAATTCGAGCGAGCATCGGCTAACAAACGGTCTCTTCTCGGACATTCGAATACAACCAGCCCATACGTAACTCTGTGGCGCATAGCAATGAATCTTTCGTATAACCAAGACCTTTGACCACGAGCTTCAACCGAAACAATATCGATCCACCGGCAATAATATTTCCACCTATTATGAAATTCTGATACATTCTGATACATTCGTTGCTTTTGTAAAATTAATTAACTGCATTTATTTTAGATTTTTGTTATTTGGATTTCTGGGTTATTAGATATTAGTTGTTATTTAGGATTTTTTATTGTGGAACTATTAAGGGAGATTTAGATTAAGATTTTTAATTATGGAGTTATTCAAGGAGATTTAAATTAGGATTTTTAATTATGGAATTATTAAGGGAGGTTTAGTTCAGATTTTTAATTACGGAATTATTAAGGGAGGTTTAGGTTAAGATGTTTGATCAAGGAATTTTTAAAGGAGATTTAAATTAGGATTTTTAATTATGGAAATATTAAGGGAGATTTAGGTTAAGATTTTTAATTATGGAATTATTAAGGGAGGTTTAGGTTAAGATGTTTGATCAAGGAATTTTTAAAGGAGATTTCAATTATGATTTTTAATTGTGGGGTTATTAAGGGAGATTTAGGTTAAGATTTTTAATTATGGAATTATTAAGGGAGGTTTAGGTTAAGATTTTTGATCAAGAAATTTTTAAGGGAGATTTCGATTAAGATTTTTAATTATAGAATTTTTAAGGAAGATTTGCATGAAGTTTTTTAATTATCAAATTATTGAAGGAGATTTAGATTGAGATTTTTAATTATGGTATTATTAAGGGAGATTTAGATAAAGATTTTTAATTACAAAATTCTTAGAGAAGATTTGGCTTAAGATTTTTAATTATAGATTCATTAAAAATGATTTAAGTTATGATATTAAATTACGGAATTACTAAAAAAGATTAAGATTTTAAATTACAGAATTATTAAGAAAGATTAAGATTTCGAGTTATAGAAATTATGAAAATATTTTCAAAATAATTTGTGTTGAGATAAAGGATCATTCTATAAGATAGTTTGTGTATTTAAAAAAATGGTACTTTAAAGAGTATTTTATTTTCACTCTCTGAATACAAAAATTCTTAAATTATTGAATGTTTAATTTTAATATGTGAAAATATTTGTTGACAAAATATCAAAGCCAGTTGCTTTACCTATGAATAATTACAATAACATTTTCATCTATACGTACAAAAATTGTCTTTAATAGCACTTTTTTTATATCCAAAGCATTTGAAAAAATGGTACTTGACAACCTATTTTATTTTCACTGTTCATTAAAACCTCTGTTGATTTTGATCAAAATGAAGAGTTAATGTGTTATATTAATTTATGTTTCGTCTATTTATTCATCTACTATATTTTTAATATTGTATTAAGTGTGTATCATACACTGGTACGTGTAAAAAAAATGAGGGTGTAAATCCTATTTTATTTGCACTCAGCAAACATCTTGAAATTGATGAACAACGAGAAGGATTTGTCCGATGAGCAGCCAGCTTTTTCTAATTTAAAGCACGTAGGCAGCCACGCGGTCTGGCATCCGTTGGCTCCGAAATATCCTCGGGAGACGGATAGCCATCGGCATCGATTAGAAAATGCGCGAATTTGTCGGTCACGTGAGAATTTAGCAAAGGTTAGAACCTCGCGCGAGGACGTGATCGATGGATGAACGTTCGCCGGCAATGTCATGCTCGTTAGTATACATTTCTTAACATTTCTCGAAGCTTTCGCGAACGGACACGCGTCACCTCGACAACCGACGAGAAAGCATCGCGCGGCTACTCTTGCCTTGACACGAATCGCGTGCGCCACGACGGATTAATTTCGTTCGGCGTAATTATGTAATCGAAACGCGCTCTGGTGGATTTACAATACCGCGATTCCGACCGAGCGTGACACGTTTAGCGCAGATACGGCGGTTGACTCTCGGACGTGCACACGTGGGCAAAACCCGTGGGAGAAACCTGTATATTCTGATAACAGAGATATCGGCTAAAACCGATTAATCACCAGGTCCTAATTATTGACACCTTATCAGTTTTATCAAACTAATTTTTGGGAACCACGAGTCTTATGAAATTATGACGAAGAGTAAACACTGAATTAGAGGTGGAGATATAAAACCAATTATGAAACAGAGGTGAAATATGAGGGGATGAATTTCGGGGGTTGGAGATTTATAATAAATAAACATTTATATTTAGATATTTACAAAATTTATAAAATGTGCAGACATATTGAGTACTGGAATATTTTTGCAACAGGACTACAACTCACATAAAGCGTCGATATTTAAAAAGAGAATACTTCTTATTATTTTTGTGGTATATTATTGTATACTAAAAGGTACTAGAAATTGTGACCATTTGCAATATCGCTGAAAACGTATCTAAATTGCCAGCTTTATATGTGTATAAAATGAATCGAAAAAAAAAGGAACAAGAAATTAGACACAAAGAGCAAACAATAGTTTATCCGCAACGACAGAAAATGAGGGAGATAAGCAGAGTTTCGATTGACGGATGGGTACCATCGAAGCGGAATCGAGGTTGCGACCCACTTTCGATGACGAAACACGAGCGTTTCGAATCTTTTTCCCGCGATCGTTCTTTCTCCGACCAAATCTATTAACAAAAATAAACCGTGTTCGTACCGGCACTGGAACACGCTAAGCTCCAATCATCCGTTTATTGCTTTCCTATAACATTCAATAAAAGATTCGAAGATACCGAGATGGTCGAACATACTTTTTCATCCAGTCAAGCTCGACGACAGATACAGATTTAATATCTCGACAACAGCACTAGAATGTACTGACCCTTAATGGTTCAGAGATGTAATATTCAGTTTATAAATTTATATAGTATCGTATTTTCAAATTTTCAAAATTTATGAAATGTTCAAAAAATTCTTAGATTTCTAAATATCTAAATTACTAAATTTAAATCATCATATACCTAGATTCAAAAATTACTAGATTCCCAAATTTCTAGACTCTCAAATCCCTAGATTCGAAAATCCCTAGATCTCAATGTTTGATTCTCAAATACCTATATCCTTGGACTTCTGAGTTTCCATATTAATAGATCCTCAAATTCCTAGATTTCCAAATTTCTAAATTCTCAGGTTCCTAGATTCCCAAATATCTAGATTCTCAAATTCCTAGAACCTCATATCCCTAGATTCGAAAATCCCTAGATCTCAATATGTTTGATTCTCAAATGCCTATATGCTCAAATTTCTGAGTTTCCACAACAAGAGATCCTAAAATTCCTCGATTTTCAAATTTCTGGATTCCTAGGTTCCTAGATTCCCAAATTTCTAAACTCTCAAATCCCTAGATCCTCATAACCCTAGATTTCTAAATCCCTACATCCCAATATTCTTGGTTCCCAAATACCTATATGCCAAAATTTCTAAATTTCCATATCAATAGATTCTCAAATTCCTAGATTCCCAAATTTCTAGATTCTCAAATCCCTAGATTCACATATTTCTAGATTACCATATCCCTAGATTCCCAAATTCTTGTTTCCAAATCTCTAGATCCAAATATGCCTAATCAAAAGTCTCTATCCTCTATCTTCTAGTACCTCCTCTACCCAAATACCTCTATCTTCAAATCTCTGAGTGTTCATATTAACAAATCCTCAAATCCCTAGCTTCCAATATTTCTAGACCCCAAATTCCTATATTCCCAAATCCCTAAACCCCAATAACTCTACACATCAGATTCTGAAATTTCCATATGGATAGATCTCCAAATAACTGAACCTTGTTGAGATTCGAAACATATTTTGAGTTTGGGTATACTGTACACATTTGAATACATATGCGTATACAATAAGTAGGTATATAGTTTCTCTGTTTAGAAGCGTGATACTCGTAAACCGTTTAAAACTGTCCAAGCACATTCGTACCTACTTATGATCAAGCTGACCGACGATTGTACGCGCACGTGATTTGAGAATTGGCCGACAGGAATAATGCATAAGACACATCGGCGCACGATCCACGCGCTAAAACATCGCACACGGCTTTATATAACGCTATTTGTGGCGACGTGACGAATTTATTAAGAAAATAAAATGACTCAGAGCAGTGGTCGCCACCGTTTCGGCTAGCAGGTGGTGAAATGTGGCCCACCTGAAGCTTCAACATCGATGTTTCATCTGATTTTCTGCTATTAACTCGCTCACGCATTTCCCCTTCGTTTTACACTAGTTCCTCCGAACATGTGTATCAGCTTAATAGAGATCAGGAATATTGTTGCCAAATGGTTATTAAGGCTTTAATTATGTTCTTAGTTTGCACTAGTTCTGATTGTTAAAGATTTTGATGTATCCTTGGTTTAATACATTTTGGCTGCGATTGTTTGATATTTAGTATGTCTTTGGTTCAATTGTATATTTAGCTATGATTGTTTAATATTTAGTTGCATGTCTTTGGTCTAATACATATTTAGCTACGATTGTTACATATTTAGTCTTCAGTTCAGTAAATATTTAGCTATGGTTAAATATTCAGATGTATATGTCATTTATATATACTTGGTTTAATATGTCCTCGTGTATAATTCATGATAGGTACATTTTGTTACAGTATTTGTATAAATATCCTCACATTTTCAAATATGCAAACTCCCAGGCCTATGAAGGGTTTTCCTATACTGTCCATTGCTGTATACAGCCATTTTCGTAGCAATAGAACAAGAGTTACTTGCTGTTCATCACTGGTTTAAACATTAAACAACGTCAAAAAAGTGACTTTATTTGCAAAATCTTGTTCTGATGACAGTATTTGAATTTTTATTTAAACCTGAATTACAAGAAATTATTTGTTGAATATATACACATATAAAGGGAACAAATTATGCACATATGTGACTACCCTTTGTGCACACATATGTATGTATATTCAACAAATAAATTCTTAATATTATATATATGGACTGTTTCATACATGATGCCCACACATGAGTACATTCATGCAAATGTCTACATAGTTCAATATTTTTAACTGTTTCGTATTTGTACATATAACATGTGTATTCAACAAATAAATTCTTAATATTATATATATTGACTGTTTCACACACGATGCCCACATATGAGTACATTCATGGAAATATTTATATATTTCAATATTTTTAACTGTTTCGTATTTGTGCATATAATATGTATATTCAGCAAATAAATTCTTAATATTATATATATGGACTGTTTCACACACGATGCCCACACATGAGTACATTCATAGAAATATTTATATATTTCAATGTTTTTAACTGTTTCGTATTTGTGCATATAATATGTATATTCAGCAAATAAATTCTTAATATTATATATATTGACTGTTTTATACACGATGTCCACACATGAGTACATTCATGCAAATATTTATACACTTCAACATTTTTAACTGCTTCGTACAAAATACTTGTAATTATATATGTAAACGTTACGAACTGTTTCGTATAAAATATTTATGACGAAATTGTTAATTTGAACACGTACGAATGTACTTGTGTATGAAATACGCTAAAGCTTGTTGACGAGTAAAACAGTAATATATAAGCAAACAGAAGATCACGACGAGAAAGTTACATAAGTTTTCGTCGTATCGTGAAAATCTCATTAGGAAAACCAAATGAGTCAGATCGTATTTTCATGCTCGAATATGCGTGTACCACGAAAACACGGCCTGTGAAGAAACCACTCACTCTTTTCATATATTCGGGGGATATTTTCGTGCGATTGCGAATCGACGGCGTATTTGTTGAAACGCGCATTGTATACGTCAGCTTCCTTAGAAATCATTATACATACATATTACATACAATGTGTCCCAATATTTTATTACCAAAGTTCGCTAACATATCCCAGTCTTATACTATCAAACTTTATTAATACATTCAATACGCAAAAATAAGGAAAAAATGTTAGATACATTAAATGCTTTAATATTAAATAGGGCTTAAAATCTCGTGTCAATATAACATTTCTGTGTATGGAGTCTGTTAGAGAAGTCTGATGTCAAAAAACTGGGACATCCAGTTTCGATGACACTTTATGTACAGATTGTTTCTAAAATACAAAGAAAATATGTTACTCCTCCGCATAAACTTTCGCGACAAACCAACAATGTATCCGATATCAAAACCTAATGTCTTCGACGATTGTCGCGGTCGGGTCTCATTCAGTTCGGTGTTTCTTCGCTCTAATTACCAAGGAACTTTCCCCACGCGTATCTGGAGAGATGACACGCAAGAAAATCAGGGGATAAATCCGACACCGGCGTGCAGAGATGAGTATACTGTTTCAGAAGCTTGCGTTTCAGTCTGCGCGGAAGCTGGGTCAGGTCGTGTCGAGAGACAGCCACGTTTGTCGGGAAAACAAGTGTCTTCGCGGCGATAATGTAATTTCCTGTTCCGGGAACTTAACTCCGGCGGTTCCTCGCAGTTGGAAAAGTGGAAACAAATCCATCGGGAGTTTCTCGCGCACGGCCTTCGAGAGTTCGTCGTCCACGTATATGGACTGCTGCCAAATTCGGCACGCTTTGCTCCTTCTTACCTTTATCTCGGTCGGAAAGGCGGCGACGGGAGGACGTGGCCGCGAATTCTAAAGACCGCCACGGACCAAGGACGCATCCGTGGTGTTCAAGTGATTCGCAAAGAGAGCAACGAGAACGACACCGTGTCAGGGCCACGATCAGCCGGAGGCCGAGCTACCACCAATGAAAATGGGGCCTCGCGAATTTCGCGACAACCTCCTCTCTCGTATATTAACCCTTTCACTGACAACTTTATAAACCAGAACGTTGTATCAACCAGTTAATTGCGGCCAACGTATATACACGTCGATCAATTCTATTCTGGTGCGTTGGACGTGTATACACGTTGATTCAAAAATAATATGCTACGCTGGATGTCTGTACACGTCGATTCAACTTTATAAACCAGACTGTTGTATCAACCAGTTAATTGCGGTCAACGTATATACTCGTCCATGCAAAATTTTATTCTGGTGCGTTGGACGTGTATACACGTTGATCCAAAACTAATATGCTACGGTGGATGTCTATACACGTCGATTCAACTGTATAAACCAGACTGTTGTATCAACCAGTTAATTACCGTCAACGTATATACACGTCGATGCAAAATTCTATTCTGGTGCGTTGAACGTGCATACACGTTGATCCAAAACTAATCTGCTGTATTGAACGTCTATACATGTCGGTCTAACTTTTTAAATCAGATGTATCAACCAGTTGATTGTGGTCAACGTATATACACGTCGATGCAAAATTCTATTCTGGTGCGTTGAACGTGCATACACGTTGATCCAAAACTAATCTGCTGTATTGAACGTCTATACATATCGGTCTAACTTTTTAAATCAGATGTATCAACCAGTTGATTGTGGTCAATGTATGTACACGTCGATGCAAAATTCCACTCTGATGTGCTGGAAGTCTATAGACGTCGATACTAAACTAGTTTGCTGCAGTGGACGTCTATACACATTCATCTAATTTTATAAACCAAACTGTTGTATCAACCAGTTAATTGCAATCAATGTATATATACTGTGGCGGATGTGTGGTGGATGTGTATATACGTCGATTCAAAACCAATCTGGTGTGGTAGACGTGTATAAACGTCGATATAAAACTACATTCTATACGTGATTCACAATGTTCAGGAATATAGAACTTGAGGAATAAGGAGTATCGTGAATATAAAAATAGGAAATTACAGAATTTGGGAAATAGAGTTTGGGGATATAGACATTTGGATGATTAGGGAATACAGAGGTTAGGAATATAGAAGTTTGAGGATATAGAATCCTAGGAATATACAGATTTGGGGATACACTTGAAAATATCGTGAAGTTGAAATATTTTTTGGAAATAAAAGAACCTGAAAGCGTGTAATCTAAAAACTTGAAAACATATAAGTTAATATAGAAATCTATGAAATATAAAATTCTGCAAATACTGAAATTTGATATAAATTAGAGAATACAGAAGTTAGAAGAATACAAAAATCTGAACACTTATTCCTACTTTGTAGTTATTTTCCTAACCTATCATTCTTCCAAGTCCATCAATTGCGATCACGTAACTAAAGTCACATATCTCGGAACGAATCGTTGACGCAGTTATTCACCGGCACCCTTCTCGGAAATTCTATCAATGACCGAAGAAAGATTACGGCAAAAATAGATTTCTGCTGAACGCGTTATTTCCGATATGGATGCGAACAATGAATACAATTTACGCGGATCAAAACTCTCGTTCAGATACAAAGCTATCGGACGAGCAGTTTCGCGAACAATGGCCAGCATAACGTGCTTGTATTTACTTTGTGTGTAACAAAGTCCGTGGGAGCAGCGTAGAAATCTTGTAACATTTATCTTTATTGATAAGAGAGGGGAAATGGAGGGAACGAGATGGAAAGTGAACGCACGATAAACGAAGCGAAAACGGTCGATACTGTTACTATTACCTAACATGATTCTGATGAATTAGTGTACCTCTAGGACATCGTTAAGCTTTCTTGGTATTCTCGCAAAAAATTGTACGAGAATAAGGTTCTGATTGTTTGTGCGATTTGATTGTTTATCAGCGATGAATAGGTCTATCATTTAAAATTAAATGAAAAATTATAATTGTTATAATTGATATTCTTGTAATAATTTTCATAGTAGTTAAAATTGTTGTTAGTGTATGGGAAAATGGAATACAAGCAGATATAAAATTGTTTTAATATTTGTATTCAAAATTGATTATTAATTTGAAGATAAATAAATGTATTTCATCTAGCAATATAATTTATTTGCTACAATTAAAAATTATAAGAATATTACAATAATATAAAGGTAATACTACAAGTATACAGTAATATAAGAGTAATACAGTAACTACAATGAATGAACAATTTCTCACATATAAAAAAAAATGAACTAACAGGTTGTTCGAAACAGTAAAAAGCAGATCTGCCAGAAATGGAACACGGAGTTGTTCGAAAAAATGCTGGACACGATAGGTGAACAGTTGTATAACAGAAACAAGGTGTCAAGATAAGTTTCCTAAAATAATTAAGTGTATCAACACGTTTTCAAGTGGACTTATGTGTCCTTTCGAGATTTCTTAAAACAGATTCAATAATTTCAAATCCGCAGGTACTTTATCGCTGAAGTTGTTGATTATATCACATTTTATACCAGTAATCTTTCTGTAATTGCACCAACACATTCCAAGCTCAACAAATTATGTACATAGAGTAAGCTTCTGTTTAATCGTTTATCAGCAAACGATGTAATTAACTGAGTTCACAAAAAACTTATAATCTATATTATTATGTAAGCATACGATGATATCTACGTTAATTTCCTTTTTAACTTTGTTCGATTGTAACGTCTTAACGATTAGATTTTAATTCGACATATTTACTATTATTAATGATTATTTAATTTTTATTTCTTTCGTATCTTCAAATCATTTTATTTTAAAATTGTTTAATATACTGAATGAAGTTTGAAATTAATTGGTATGTTAATGTTACACATGAAAATTTAATATTTGTTTTCAATTTTGTTTGACAAATTTTTATTTGACAAAGTAGTGGGTGAATGAAAGAATTTCTTTAATGAAAGAAGATTAATCTTCTGATATTTCTAATATTTTTTCAGGATATGTTTTTATTTGTGTTCTCTTTAAGTATGCAGTTTCTGTGGTGAATGTTATTGTATAATAATTATAGTGAAATAGAATATTATTTATTTTTGATATTATCGAAATTACATGATGTCCCTCGTTTCTAGCTTCTGTCATCGAACTTGCCGCGCCACGGGCACATTCTATATAAAGTGCAGCTGGCACTCGAATGATAATTATAGCAAACTTTGCAGAAACGAGATACTGTGATTCGAAAATACTTGGAAGACAATGAGCAGCCTCGGGAAATGCTTTTCGGTACTAATTTGCCTTGAAATTCCGTTGAAGCGTGTTCTTTTGTTCGATCGATGCTTTCGCGGATAATCAGAGTAATGCTCCAAGAATTAAAATGGTGAATGGTGATGGCGTCAAAAAATAGAGACAATATTTTCAGTAAAATGGAGGTGAATTCCATAATATATGTGGTGGGCAAAATTATTACTAGTATGTTAGAATAACTTCAATTTTATAAATAAATTATGTTAGAACAATTTTTTGGAATTATTAAGGTTATAACAAAATAGAGCTAAAATTGTCAGTTGGTTAAATATAGAATATTAACATGAATATTAAGTTTATACAAGTTACATGAGTTACGTAATTTTTACGTGCAAAAATTTGAAAAAGTTTCTGAATAGGGTATTATAATATTCGCACATTTCGGCATTTTTCGTATTTGCAAATTTTTTAATTCCTAAATTATTAGATTTTCAAGAAGATTTCCAGAAGAACTTTCAAATTTCTAAAAACACAAATTTCCAAATTTTCAAACTCATACTCCTAGGTATTTATATTCCTGAATCATGATATCTTCAAATTCTCAAATCTTCAAATTCCCAAATCGTTCAATTTTCCAATCTTCAAATTCCCAAATACTCAAGTTATGAATTATCAAATTTACAAGTTCTCAAATTATTAAATTTACAAATCCCCAAATTTACAAATCCTCAAATCCCCAAATCTTCAAATTCTCAAATATTGATACCACCACACCCCCAAATCCTCAAACTCCAAATATCAAAATTTTCAAGTTCCCAAATTCTCAAATCTTGATATCTCTACATCTCCAAATCTTCATATCCCCAACTCCCTAAATCCCTAAATCCTAACATCCTAAAATCCTCAACCCCCAAATTCCTATATTCCCCCAATATCTCAACTTTTCCAAATTTCTCAAACACCAAAGTAAAAAAAAATTCAAATCTCAATGATTAACTACTCATCAAATATTTTCATATCCCACCATATCACAATTATCCCTAAAGACTCCTTTATACGAACAGTATATGTTACTATACACCAACAGTGCCATCCTACACATCAATAATGTACATTGCTATACACCAACAGTGCTATCCTATATACCAGTGATGTATTGACTTTAATACTAGCTCGTGGGTCACTAAGTCAGTCACTTGAAATGAGAGATGTGGTAAAACGTATACCAATAATTTAAAAATATTATATTATGTAAGACTTATATTTGACAATTTACATTTCTGTTACGATGGTCGTTACAAGACTACTTCGATGCAGCCACGCACAGCGTGTCTTCACGAATACATGAGACACTCCATAATGCAATACAGTACTTATAAATAATATATGTAGCACAAGATCCTGTTACAATTAATTACAATTACATTATATTTGTTAATTATATCATATTTGTCAACAGAAAAACCTTTCCTTTTATAACAGTCACGTGGGTCATTTAAAAGAGCCTTTATGTGTCATACAAACGACTCACACCACTGCAATATACCAAAAATGTTCACATTCCGACCGCAATCACCTCGACTCTTAAAACCGTGTTACAAGACAAAAACCCTTGCATAAGTTTCGAATTAATTAGTTTCGGAATGGGTCGTATACGTCGCATCGCCATACTGGATTCTCCGTATCGGATGCAGTCGGGAATATCAAAATTACGTAAGCGCCGGGCGACGCAGAAACTAAATTTAAAGAAGCAAAAACGAATCGCGTAGTTGGAGCATGAGCCATCTGCAAACACGTAGTCCGATCGCTTATTTGCTTGGTTGCACCTGCACCGTCCACCTGGCCTTTAAGCCAGTTACACCGACTTTAATTTCTCCTATAGGTACCACACTGCTCGGACTAAACTCTGCGATGTTACGTATGTATGTGCGTACGGTATGCGTACACATATGTACATTGTTCGATTTTACTTTGATCGGATCGAATCGGAGTATACAAGAAAACAGCTTTGTGCTGCGGTGGTTTATTTGTGAAGTTTGTAATGATTGCTATCGGTGATGTTGGTGAAAGAATATCGGAATAGTTTGATTTTTTCAGAGCCATCATTGATCAAATGATGAATTTTGGAATTTTTGGATTAGAGAATGTGGGACTTGGAGATGCGAAGTTTTGAGAATTTGAGATGTTGAGGAATTGAGAGATTGAAAAGTTGAGAATTTAACAATTTGATCGTTTGAGAATTTAAAAATTTCACCATTTGATCATTTGGAAAGTTCAGTATTTAAGAATTTGAGAACATAACAGTCTGACCATTTTACCACTTGATTATTTGATGAGATGACAATTTAAGAATTCGAGGATTTAACAATTTGACCATTTGAAAAATTCAGAATATGGCGATGTGGTAATTTAACAATTTAGAAAGAATTTGACAATTTGATCATTTCTGAAGTTGAAATCTTGAGAAGTGGGGAAATTTGAGAGTTTGGCAATTTGACAATTTGAAGACTTACGAATTTTAAAACTTGAAAATTTAAGAATTTGAGAAGATTTCGACTTCTCACCTCTGATCCCCCAAAATGGAAAGTATCTATACTTCTCTCTCAACACCAATTTTTAACTAAGGACAGCCATTGTACCTACACGTACATATGTAACATGTCATTTACACGTAGCAACACATTAATAAATTATTCCTTTTTCCTGAAGCGATATCAATACACTTAATGCAGCGATAAATAAATATTCCTAATCTCCACTCGATTTTTCCAAACTACAGAAAATTCCAAATTCTTACGTTTGTGTATCAAAAATACCAATCTAAGTTATGAAGCAAACATGCACATCGAGGTACACTATTTTACTTGGCCATTAGCCGCGTCCTGTGTCATAGGAATAAATTAAAAGCGAGCATTATACCACATGCAGCACGATTCAGCGTGTTCGAAGCACGCTCGGAAAAGCTCCTTTTATAGAGCAGCGCGTGTTTCTAGCTTGACACACCACTTAAAATAATACGTGCACAATGAACCACGGTTCTGTATTGTCCTGATCTAGAAACAATTTAATTCACTCCGACTACATATCTCATGGTAAATATTTAGCTTGGATATTTCGAAACGTTTGTTAAGACAATCGAGTAGAAGAGGACACAATAGCTTTCGACATCCATAAATTCATAAACACGGGAAATGAACTGTGCAGAGGTGTGAAATGTGCGGTATGAATGAAGCTCATTAAGAATGACTATGAAATTTACGATTAGCTAACAAGCGAGTGGAATTGAGTGATTGAAAAGACGCAAACGTGTGACGGTGAAGGAAAAAATAGACACAGATTCGTGAATGAAGTTTAAGAATGAAAAGACGCGGAGATATACTACGAATCGTGTTTCATTTTATGTTTAAAGCTCCGTTAACGATAAATTCTCGAAACTTTTCTTTCGCGACATCGTCCACCTACATAAATACAAAAAAGCGATAACGTGTTAATTTTATTTTGCAAAAGAGACAGTTGCGTTGAAATATCGAGACACGGGGAATTGAGAGGTCTCGCGATTTCTCACGGTGATGTCCCACGAGAGTTTCTGATATGATTGGTAAATGATTACCAAGAACAATGACGCGTAGCCGCGATAACACGTAATCCATGCTTATGACTAATCGTCCTTGTTGGGATCGTCCTCGTTATCTTCGTCATCGTAGATTACGTTTTATGGAGAAGGTCCCGACGTATAATCGCCACGTATAAAAATAAGACGCGAACGATTAAACTACGCATTCCGTTGCAATCGATAATAATAAGGCATACTGCAACGATTCACTGCGATTCGCATATGTTCGTCAGTTATGAAAATATCTTTGCGTTTGTGAAGATTTCGCTAATTTTAGAATTTGAACATTTGAGAATTTGAGAATTTTATGATTCTAGAATGTTTGAATTTTTATATTTTTTTGAATTTTACAATTCCTAAATTTTTCAATTCTTCAATTATGAAATTACGATTTTTGAATTTTAGAATTAATGGATTATGAAATTTGATCATTCTTGGAGTTTTCAATTCTCTGATTTTAGAATTTCTAAATTTTTCAATTTTTCAATTTTCCAATTTTCCAATTTTGGAATTTTATAATTCCTGAATATTCCAATTCTTAGATTCTCAAACTCCATAATTTCTTAATTTCCCATTTCCAAAATTCACAAATTCCTTAATCTCTAAAGCTGCTAATTTTCAAATTTTCTGATTTCTAAATTTTCCAATTTTCAAATTTCCAAATTTCTAAATTTTCTAATCCCTAAACTACAAAACTGCATAATTCCCTAATTTCCCAACTCTGACATTTTCACATTTCATCAATTTCCCAATTCTAAAATTCTGGACTTTCAAATTCTCTAATTTTGTAATATTTCAAATTTCTTAATTCGGAAATTTTCCAAGTACCAACTTCTCAAATTTTGAAATTTCCTAATTTCTAAATTTTCCAATTTGCAAACTCTGAAATTCCCTAATTCTACAATTTTACAATTCTCAAATTTACAAATCCT
Organism: Megachile willughbiella; assembly: GCA_945859595.2. NCBI lineage: Eukaryota > Metazoa > Arthropoda > Insecta > Hymenoptera > Megachilidae > Megachile > Megachile willughbiella. Next base: position 12,794,805 of record OX243797.1, read on the forward strand.
GAAATTCCTTAATTCCAAACTTTCTCAAATTCCTAAATTTCCAATATGAAAATTTCTAGGTCTCGAAAAGAAATTCTCAAATACCTCAAATATCTGAAGATTCCACATTCTCAAATATCTACCTAAACAATCAAATTCCCAACTTGCTAAACGCTCAATCTTTCAAATACCTAATTCCGTAAAAACCTTGCAACAGCAAGATCAAGAATCAAAAATCTTAACACGATAGTAACTACATTTTTTACTCTCAACACTAACAAACATCTACTTCAACCTAACTTTAAATAATTTTATACTTGCATAAAATTTGGTTCAAATCCATATTAACCTAACTATTAGATTAAAGTAGATGATTGAATGTACCACAAGATCACCTCAACAAAATTCTTTTTCTCAAATATTTTCTATATTTCCCAAAATTGCATACCTTAATTTTCCAGAATTACTACTTTTGGTTAGCTTTATAATCGTTCAAAATTTGATTCGAATTAACCTATTAGGTTGAAGTAAAAGGTACCTACCATTCACCTCAACAAAATTCTTTCCCAAATATTTCCTATATTTCCCAAAATTGCATACCCTAATTTTCCAAAACTACTACTTTTGGTTAGCTCCATAATCGTGTAAAATTTGATTCGAATCCGTATTAACCTATTAGGTTGAAGTAGAAGGTACCTACCATTCACCTGAACAAAATTCTTCCCCAAATATTTCCTATATTTCCCAAAATTGCATACCTTAATTTTCCAAAATTACTACTTTTGGTTAGCTTTATAATCGTTCAAAATTTGATTCGAATTAACCTATTAGGTTGAAGTAAAAGGTACCTACCATTCACCTCAACAAAATTCTTTCCCAAATATTTCCTATATTTCCCAAAATTGCATACCTTAATTTTCCAAAATTACTACTTTTGGTTAGCTTTATAATCGTTCAAAATTTGATTCGAATCCGTATTAACCTATTAGGTTGAAGTAGAAGGTACCTACCATTCACCTCAACAAAATTCTTTCCCAAATATTTCCTATATTTCCCAAAATTGCGTACCCTAATTTTCCAAAATTATTACTTCTGACTAGCTTTATAATCGTTCAAAATTTGATTGGAATCCACATCGCCGAGGTCATGCACTCCGAGAGGACGCGAAACGCGATTTTCTCGTCAGAAAGATTCGAAGGGGACTCTAACCGGCTACTCGCGAAGCATAAAGCGAGTCTGTAGCCAGCAGGTAAATTCTCTCGATCCCAGTGGAAAGAATAACTGAATCGATCGCATTCCTTCTCCCTCTTCGTTGTTGCATGCCGAGTGCAGCGAACGGGCTCTCGCGTGGAAAGGGAGGCGGCTACGTTCGAACGCGAAGACGACGACGTCGCTAAGTTCACGGCCAGTCTGAGGCTGTTCTTATATAACGTTCTCCAAGAAAGGGGGAGAGAGAGACAGGTCGAAGGAGAAGAGGGAAGAAGGAGAGAAAGGGAGAGACTGTCGGGAGTGCCGAGAGACCAGATTATTCCTAACGTCGGGCCATTCGATGGGACACGTTGCTGCATGTACCGCGAACACAAAGATCCTCCGCCTCGCATTCTGGCGGACCGTGTTTTCTCTTAGGAAAACTTAACACGTCTTCTACACGCGTGAAACAGAAACGACACGTGCCGCGAGACGATACCCGAAGCGCGAAACCGACGTTGCATTGTTTGACAGGCAAGGAACTGGAGGCAATTTCGTGTACACGAGCAATAACTTGTTGTACGATAGGGAAAATGGCGTAGGGGACTAATATCTGGGGGTGTTCATTTATGGAATTTTGATTTCCCGAATTTTCAGCTTGGATGATCTTGAAGTTAGGAATATTATATTAAGTTAGATACGTAATTTTAGGGACATCTGGGAGATTTAGGGATTGAGAAATTTGGGAATATTAGGAATGGGAGATATGGGGATTTAGGGATTTATGACTTAAGATATTTTAGAATTTGAAAATTGTGGAATTTCAGGATTGGGGTATGTGGGAATTGGGAAATTTAGGAAATGGGAAATTTGGGAATTGGGAAATGTGGGAATTGGGAAATGTGAAAATTGGGAAATGAGAGAATTGGGAAATGTGGGAATTGGGAAATGTGAAAATTGGGAAATGAGAGAATTGGGAAATGTGGGAATAGGGAAATGTAGGAATTGGGAAATGTGGGAATTGGGAAATGTGGGAATTGGGAAATGTGGGAATTGGGAAATGTGAGAATTGGGAAATGAGAGAATTGGGAAATGAGGGAATTGGGAAATGTGGGAATAGAGAAATGTAGGAATTGGGAAATTTTGGGAATTGGGAAAGTGAGAATTGGAAAAATTTAGGAATTGGGAAATTTGGGAGTTGGGAAATTTACTAATTGGGAAATTTGGAAATTGGAAAATTGAGAATTGGGAAATTGGGAAATTAGATTATTGAAAATTGGGAAATTTGAAAATTGGAAAAGTGGGAATTGGAAAATTTGGAAATTGGGAAATGTAGGAATTGGAAAATTGAGAATTGGAAAATTTGATAATTGAATTATTGAGAATTAGAAAATTTAGGAATTGTGAAATTTGGAAATTAGGAAATTTGAGAATTTAAGAATCGGAGACTTTCAGAATCTGAGAATTTATAAACTTGATAATTCAAAAATTTATGAATATAAAACTTTGAGAATTTGTATATTTGGTAATTTGAGAATTTAAGAACAAAAATTTTAAAACATGGCAATTTGAACTCGGACTTGTAAATTTCTTGGACATTTCTAATATTTTAATCTACATACACATACTCTTCACTTGAAGTTTACACATCCAAAAACAGCACCTCATATTTTTCGTTCACCTTCACGTTAACTCCTAATTCCTTCAATTTTATATTTATATCGAAAATACGAGGTTTAAATATCTGGCACCTTCAAACCATCCTGCATGGCCCGTTTAGTCTGGAGTTACATAATATGTAGTTTATTTACTCTTATTCGCAATAATAAATGGTGAAAAGTATTTTCGGCAACGTGTAATGGAACACAACCGAGTATTTCACAATGGAATTTATGCGCTTATTAACGATAAAATTTCTCGGATCAAGTTGTGTTTACGAGGAGACGATGGTCGTAAAATGAAGATGTAATCATAGCGATAGCGTCATGGATTAAAAAATAGAAATGTACCCCACGGACGTTTCGACGTTTAGGAAACTGAACAAAGGAGTTTATGCTGCCGCTGCAACGGGGTCATCAACCAGAGCTTAAACCGGAGCGATTAAAATCCACCTATGGTGGATATAGAAACGGGAATCTTACGGGGAACGATACAATAGTAACACCATAAAATTTATATTTTTCTATTCTTTTCTATTTTTATTCTCATTTGTATCATGTGGCCATTTAAAGTTTTGTTAAATTGGAGCTTATGAAATATACTGATATATTTTTGAAATGTATTGTAAAGTACACTGAGCTTTGCAACACATTTTGAATTAAAATTTGGAACAAATATAAGTGTTTATTAATTTTTTATAATATATTTAGACTCAATTGTTTTTTATGTTACATTGCCCTATATGTGAATTGCTCTGTATTAATAATATTGAATTTCAAAATGAAAACATTATTGTTAATTCAGATTGTATTTTATATCTTGTGAGGTAGAATCAAGTTTTAAGAAGAGGTGACACGAAAGGAACGTCTGAAATATTTTACTGATGAATCATGTCAATACAGAATTTATTTATATTAACATAGATTGCATACTTTCATAAACTTGTCCTTTAATTTTCTCATTTTTTTTAAATCTTATCAATCAGTATAAAATTTTGTTATTAAATTTGAGTAAATTACATTTCATTTTTTAATTAAATTGAAATTCCTTTAGCTTAAATCAATTAAATGTAATTGATTTGATTTTAATTTAGAAATAACAAATTTTATGTATATTTTGATCGATTTAGAAATGATGTCATCTGCGATTAAAAATTACAGATGACTTTGCTAAAATATTATATAATCATCTTAAATTTGATATGGCCATTAAATTAAAACATTGCAACACACGTAAATTAATACACTTATATTAAATAATACAAAATAAAGAATATGTGAATATCAATAAAAAACTAATAAATTCGTTTGCATTTTTAATACTAATAAATATGCTGCCATTTTGTTTTGTTGCTTTTGTTCACAAATTTTTTCAAGCAAAATATTTAATATATTTAATACATGTAATTAATTATCATTTTTATTTAACTATCATTTTAATCTAACCTATTAAGATATTATTAACAAGGTTAACGTAAAACAAATATTTATACAAATAATTGAATTTGCAAAGATATTAATCCTATATTGCATAGCATCGCAAACGCGCTGTAACTAATACATAACAAATTTTTTATAGTTCGTCGAATAGAAATGAACTGCATATTTCATAATCAGTAAAATTATCGAAACTATTCCTTTCACGTAATTGCATTCGTTTTTTATAATTTTATATAATCGTAACTGTTCAGCGTCTTCTTAAAATGCTACAAATGCACAATATTATGTCACTTTCCTCTAAATAATTATCTTATATAAACATTTGTTTACCGTTTTCTTTATCATCGTAACTTCAGTGTAAAAACAAATGTTCATCAAAATAAAATAACCAGCAACGATAAGACTGTTCATAAGCTGAATTTTTTGAATCTGTCGGAAGTTCTCCAAAACGGAGTTGCTTTTGAGAAATTTAAATTTTCGGAACAATAAAAAAAGAAAATGATTTATGCGTCAGTAATTGAATCGGGGACAAAGAAAAATCGCGGGATGCTTGCTTCTTCTACACGAGACGAGGACCAATTTGCATATGATTTACAGCGTTGTTTATAAAACCGTGGAACGCGTTTTCTGTCGTAAAAAAGTCACTCTGACCGACAGATAACGCGAACGACATCGTTCGTAGATTGAACGCGTAGTAAATACTCGCGTTCGAACAGAATATCATTCATGAAATGCACAGCTTATTTACGCTGAGAGCGTCTGAAAGATCACGCGACTACTTCGGTTCATTGACAGCCGATTCCTCCTATCGAGCTCGATCTTTCGAAAATCATCGAAACCTAATCGTTCGTATTTCCAGGCCTCGTTTCGTTATCTTCGAAATTGGTACGTGCAAATTAATTCAATCTTCTGCGGTTCGTAACGTTATCCGGATTCGCTGTTTCGTAATGATCTTTATGTAACCACTTTGTAATCCCTGGTGAGAATTTAGTAGCTCGAATAAACTTTTCTGCGCGTGAAACGAACGATTTGAAACATCGTTGCATAAATAGGCGAACAAAAGGACAAACGATCCTGCTCTCACATGTACCTCTCGCTACGAAATCGTTTTGGACGCTTTCAAAATTTAACACACGTCGAGACAATCTTCGCATGAACCTTAATTCGATTTTAGGTACCACGTGAAACCGTTTCACGCGATGAAAATTGTGGAACAGTTGAAACTCACCAAGATGAACGGCGAGATTGTACCTCTCCAGAGCTTGAGCCAGGTGTCCCTCCTTCATCAGGATATCACCCTCGTGTCTGGCTCTGCTGGCTTCCGCCTCGCGTGGCCACCACTTTTCCACGAGTCTCTGCACGAGCACGTTCGTCTCACCCACGCTGCCGATCTTTTGCCCGCACACGCGACAATTCTTGCCCGGTTCCACGCAATTCTTACAGTAAATGTGGCCGCAGTTGGTGGTCACCGGTTGGCACAGGGTGCCCTCGCAGAAAGGGCACGCGAACGACGTTTCGATCTTCCTCCTGGAGCTACCGGTGTTCACGGCTCCGGACAGCTCGTCCAGAAGAGCGTTGGCCAGGTGTTTCAGCCTCTCGGGCGGAATGGAGCCCACGGCCAAACACCTCGCGTAAACACCGATGGATTCCCTGATGCGACCGCACTTCGCCAAAGAATCCCCGTATCCGACGAGCACCTCGAACGTCGGGGTTTGCTGTTTCAGGTTGCGTTCGTACATCTCGACGGCGAGACGGTAATTGCGCGAGGCAAAAGCCTCCTTCGCCAGCTCGGTCATTTTTCGACAGGTGAAATCCCTCTCGTTGAACTTGCCGATTGTTTTACGTGTACGCGCCGATCGCGGTGTGAAGAACGCGATACGATTTGGATATCCTCGGCGCTCCGGAAACAATGCACATTTTACTTCATCGAAGCACACGCAGATCGGTAACGTTTTAAAAGATGCCTCCTTTTGGAATAAATCGCATCCGGATGCAGGGAACACTTGACGGGAACGCGAGATTATCGGAGTTTATCGAGAGTCGGATTCAAGACTGACCGATAAGTGGTCAGGTTTGACAGTTGGCCGACCACGCGGTATGTGGATCGACGAGCAACAACACGCAGGCACGATACGCACGGCACGACGGCGCACTCGCAACTGCCTCCTCGGCTGTCACCGCTCGCTCGGGCCACTGTCAGAAACGTAAACCTACTGTGGGCAGCGAGAGGGGTGACGGTGGGCACCGTGGTGCCGGTGGTGGTGGCGTCGGCGGCGACGACGGCGTCGGTGCAACCGCGGTGGCAAGCCAAACGACGACGACAGCGCCGCGCGGCGGTTCACACACCTTCGGCTCCTCGCTGTGTGTCTTCCACCTCGCTATTTTGCGATAGCAGGGACCATGCTATATCAGCGGCTCTTCCTTCTTCGTGGGCGTCGGTGTCGAGCCACACCCTCGCTGTCGAGCACGGTCATCGTCCTGTCAGGACGAGGATCACTCGATCCGTTTCAACCCCTGCTCTTGGATCTTCTAATTCGTTATTATCCTAGCCGAGGATTAGCCATCCCCACCCTGCCGAGTGATCACCAGGGTGGATGTGGTCCACATAGGAGTCCCATTCATCGGAGGAGCTGCGTAGTCGAATATCAACAGGCTCGAGTCCTGTCAAAGGTCCCAATAGCGTTCTTGGGAAATTGGCCTTGAAATAGAACCCCGGAGGAAAAGTGGACGCGTGTGACTCCGCGGAGGTATGGTAAACAGGTTGGCTCGTGCCAAGGCAGGATCGTTTATCCGGGACACTTGTTGGTGGTGGACGCTATCTTCGGTCGATCGAAGGTGCCTCCTGTGTTCCTGGAATGGATTCGTCGCCGTGGACACGGGTGTTTAACGCAGGAACGCGATACCGAACACGCACTCGTTAACGGGTAACTCGCGGCCAGCTTACATAAAGAGCGTCGCGTCAGTGCACAAAACGTGGCGGGAGCGAGACGAGTTTCGATTGGATCAATTATTCCACGGGCGAGCCTTGTCTCTCCGGGCTCTAGGAATCTTACTGAGCATGAGCAGTGCGACGGTACTTGCTCTACGTCGCGGTATTCCGCTTTACCCGGCACCGAGACCAGACCTCGGTGTGTATCGGTGCGTGAGTCGGTGTGCAACCAGCCAGCCGGCTCTTCAACTACGCAGACGCACTGTACACGCACTTGTGTACCGTCCACGTTTGCGCGATGCACTCGGATATTCGCCGGGAACCATCGTAGGGGATGGTGCACCACGCGTCTTTGTTGTGCACGGTGTTGCACGTCTCGTTTCGTCAGGGTACATGAACGATGAGCAACGGGGATGAATGATGGTTGAGAATTTTAATGAACACGTCTGAGACGCATTTATGGTCCAATTTACGATGTTAGGGGACTCCATAAATTGTTGCAGAGAAGGTCCGACAAAATTTCATGGTATAAAAGTATCTTTGCTACCAAGCATCGCACTGTGTGTCTTAAGAGACTTTAGTCTCAAGTCTCAGGAATTAATATCATGTATTCGTGAAACTGAGTGGTATTTTGGTCGTACATGTCTGTGTATTGGGTAACATATCTGTATGCTAGACGTTCGGAGTATCATGCAAGTATGATATATGAATTGCGGAGGACAAGATTTCCCTTACATTGTAGCGAACAAATTAACATCGATCATAGGGTAACAGGTGTAGTTTGGGTGAACTAAGTAGTAAATTGAATCATTAACCTTTAAAACTTAGCTCCATTAATATGAAGAGGTAGGTCTTCTTATGTGATCAGAAATAATACATCATTTCTGACATACTATATTTACTGTTAGTAGTGGAGTGTTCATGTCACAAACTTTGTATTTGTTAGATTCATATATTGTTCATGGATGTAGTTTTATGTGATGTGTGGGTTCATTGTATAAATTGGAGTTCATTGGATTTTTAGGGATATTTTTTTAAATATGCAATACTCATTAAATCAGTTAACTATTTTATACACATAATATTTTTAAGTAATTTTATCCTTCATATCTATCGCAGTACCAATTCAAAACTCTACCAAAACAAAATAATGAAATTCAGAAATTTTCGGTTTGTTTACTTGGATTAAAGATTCCTATTAGAAACGACGTATCAATTGCAAATGATTAGATTGTCGTTACGATTAGAAATATGCAGATAGCCATGAAGAATTCAATATAACTCTTAGTCGCATTCTTCCGACGATGCAACTTCTAATCGCTTGTATTACATGGAACTGCTGGTTGTAACGATAAAACACACGTTGCGATACGCCTACCTAGTTATCGCATGATTAATTTCTTTATTAATTTCTACACCATGCTATTACATGTTCCGTGTGTCACATGGAAATGAATTTTCATGACAACGGGATTGTTGACTCCTATGAGTATGAATGTGGCTATCTTCTTTCATTTATTTCGTACCATCGCTTCGATGTGCAACGTAAAATACTTCATTCTTGGATATTAGGATTTGAGAATTTTGTATTTTAGAAATTTGGAAATTGAGAATTTGGGTATTAGGGATTTGTAGATTTAAAAATTGGGAATTTGAAATTTGAGAAATGGCGAATCGGAGATTTAGAATTTGAAAACTTCAGAATTTGGGGACTTAGAAAGGGGATTTGGAGTATTGGGAATTCGGAGATCTAGGATTTTGCGAATTGGATATTTAAGAAATGAGAATACACAAATTTGCTAATCAACAATTTAAAGATTTGGAAATTTCATAATTTCACATTCGAAAATCTAAGAATGTAGAAATATAAGAGCTTAGAAATTAAAGAATTCTAGAATTCGAACATTTGATAATTTCAAAACATAATAATTTGTGAATACAGCACCATATATGGAAATATGAAAATCTATCAATTCGTAAATTAAAGAATTCGGTACTTCCCCGGTACAAAGTCACAATTCATTGTCAGCGTCATTAACACAGTAGTTCACACTATCATCGGTTTTTACGTTGTTTATTATAATCAATAGTGGCTGATTCATTGCAATGCAATCAATAGCCAGACTGTTTCGCGTTAATCTGCAAATGTGACGAAAGTGGCCGGTGACGCATCTACGCGTTGGCGAAAAACGACGTGACTTTAGAAAATGGAGTCAATTAGAGCTGGCTAGCTACGGTTGTGAACTTTTACGGCTGAAAATTGACGGTTTCTCCGTTTTAGCATGTTCGCGTCGCGGTGTTTACGACCTTAAGAAAAAGTGGATAACGTGGAAGACCCCTGGGTTCGTTAAGCGTAATTACGCTACCAAGTTACGAGACGATGAGCTTAAAGCTGTTTTCGTTGCAACGATGCTTCTGATAAACTGAAACAAAGAATGTTTATTTTGGAATTGTTCGAAATCAACCGTGTGCAATTTAGTATGTCTTAATATTGCGTTTTGTTATCAACGAAACAAAGAATCGAGGTTAAATGCAATTTTTTGGGATTAGGTCTTATGAGGGTTATTTATATGAGAACATTATTATGAGATTATTAATTTATATGTGGTCAAAGCTATGAGATTATTAATTTTTATGAGAACAATCCTATGAGATTGTCAGTTTATATGAGGATAATCCTATGAGACTATCTATTTAAATATATGAGGACAATTCTATGAGATTATCAATTTATATGAGAATAATTATATGAAATTATTAAGTCACATTAAAACATATGAGAACAATCGTATGAATTTATCAATTTATACAAGAACAAGTCTCTAAGATTATTAATTTATTCGATACAACCCTATGTAACTATTAATTTGTTTCAGAACAGTTCTACTATATTATCTGTTTGTATGAAAACAATACTAGTAGAATACTATATAATATTGTAATATTAAAACAATACTACAAAATTATCAAACTGTGTCAGTACATACCATAACATACTATATTGTAACATACTATATCATAACATACTGCATCATAACATATCATATAACATACCATATCATGAGGTACCATGTCATAACATACCATATCGTAACATACTATATCATAACATACTGCATCATAACATATCATATAACATACCATATCATGAGGTACCATGTCATAACATACCATATCGTAACATACTATATCATAACATACTGCATCATAACATATCATATAATATACCATATCATGACGTATCATGTCATAACATACTATATCATAACATACCATATCATGAGGTACCATATCATAACATACCATATTGTAACATACTATATCATAACATACTACATCATAACATATCATATAACATACCATATCATGACGTACCATGTCATAACATACTATATCATAACATACCATATCATGAGGTACCATGTCATAACATACCATATCATGAGGTACCATGTCATAACATACCATATTGTAACATACTATATGATAACATACTACATCATAACATATCATATAACATACCATATCATGACGTACCATGTCATAACATACTATATCATAACGTACCATATCGTAACATACTATATCATAACATACTGCATCATAACATATCATATTATAACATACCATATCATAACATACCATATCACAACATACTATGATATATTATAACGTACCATATCATAACATATATTATAACGAACCACATAACATACCATATCATAACATGTCATTCCACAACATACGATATCATGACATATATCATAACATATCATAGCACACCACATCCATATTCAATCATTCCAATTTGCAAGAATTGCAATCCTACTGTATAAACCCAGCTTAATCGCTTAGCTACAATATACGAAGAGAAATACACTGGAACGATCACGTGAGCAAATAGTATTTCTCAGAACCGTACGATTCTTGATCGCGGTCTCAAGAAGCCAGCGACCGGCGGCGTAGAAATTCGAAAAACGGAATACTTAATCTCTGGCTGCATATACGCATTTATCTGGCGGCTTACGTAAGGTATTTGTGTCGTACAAAGAGTCACCTTTGCTGATCGCAAAACAAATTGTTAATCATCGAAATACGGCGTATCTTGGCGTTACGTAAATGGTTTACGCATGGTAGACACCCGCACACACGCAGAGGGTCCCGCGTGGCCGCTTCTTTCGCCGGCATTTCAGAAGGACGAGCAATCTTTATTATTCGCCGCACGCAGTCGCCCAAAACGTGCACTCTTGCCAAAAATCCTGCACCATCTTTCCAGACCACCATCTTATGCCACGCGACATCGAATCTATGATTACGTCGATCGTTCTTCTACCGCTTTCGTGAGATACTTCGGGACATCGCTGCGAGAATTCGAGATATTTGCAAACAGGAGACCTTTTACGAATTTTCTCTATGAACTAAAAGGAAGAGTAGATTTTTTTAACCGATAGGTTTTCTTTGGAACGTAGTTCAGATTCGAAATATTTCTTCGTTTTTTAATAGAATATTCTGTTTGAAACACGCATATTTTCAGTTTAACTCTCGTGATCTAACCCGAGGAATTAAATATGTTCGATCGAACATGAGGTTACAGATATATGAAGAATCTGTGATATTAAATTTGATATATTTTCGTGAAATTTATGCCCACATTATTCTTGCAGATCATAGTTTTTATTGCCTAAAAAGAAACTGCAAAAATTTTCATCTTCATCAAGATTCAAATACCTTCATTACTTTATTATCTTTCTCCCCTCTTCACTAATAAATTTATTTATTATTTTCCCTGTTTACACTTTCTCCCCCTCGCGTGTAATCGCGGGGCGAGTGAAAATAACGCGCACGATTGCCGTATCAATATTTGTTTAATTAAACGTCGGTTATCCCAGGAGCGAGTATTTTCCCGCATTTTTTCCGCCGGGGAGCTAGACCGTCTGACATAACTCGCCGCGAGTTTCACGAGACCCATCAGGTTTTCGCAATCTCACGGTAAACGCGCGATTTATGGAATCACTCGTAACTGGAGTCGCTGGTGTTCGGCTCGGCATGCGGGATGAGAGAATGTCCCCGTGGGGATGGCAACACTTTCGGGACGTGGTTGCGACACTTGGTAAAAATGTGGCTAGAGCCGTTCCGCTGGAGGACTATGTTTGGAAGCGTTACGTAAAGTCTCCTCCGCCTGGCGATCTATTACGAGGGGGACCTTATTAGATCAACGATGGAAAGCCATCCGCTTGTAAAATCGCTGTCGACCAGATACGATGTACAGTCGAGAGCAAATCTGACTTCTCTAGAAAAAAATATAGCAAGATCTCCACTGTTCTATTTGGAGAATTTTGGGGATTCGATGATTCGTGGACGGGTTAAGAACTTGGAGATCTTGGCATTTGAGGCGTTTCACAGTTGGTGATCTACGAATTTGGGAATTTAAGAATTTAGTGTACAGAAGAAAATTTTGGGGATAATTTGGATGTCTAGCGATTTCAAGGCGTAGGAATATGAGGATTTAGAGATTTGAGGACATCGAGAGTTGAGGAATTTGGGACTGGGTGAGATTTGGAAATGTATTTGGAAGTCTAGGAATTTGGGGACCAAGAAATTTAGGGATGTGAGGATATTTGGGGACGTAGAAATTTGGGGGTGTAAAACATTGGGGGTGTAAGAATTTGAGAATCAAGAAATTTAGGGATGTGAGAATATTTGAAGACATAGGAATTTGGGGACATAGCGATTTGGAAACGTAGGAATTTGGGGACGTAGAAATTTGGGGGTGTAGGAATTTGGGGACCAAGAAATTTGGGTATGTAAGGATATTTGGGGACGTAGAAATTTGGGGGCATAAAATATTGGGGGTGTAGGAATTTGAGAACCAAGAAATTTAGGAATGTGAGGATATTTGAAGACATAGGAATTTGGGGACATAGCGATTTGGAGGCGTAGAAATTTGGGGACGTAGAAATTTGGGAGCATAGAACATAGGGGGTGTCGGAATTTAGGCACATGGACATCGAGTCTGTTGGAATTTCTGAATCTATTGATTTGGGGATTTAGGGATTTGTGGAAGTTAGAATTTTGAAATTTAAAGGTATGGTCACGTAGGAATTTTCGAATCTAGGGAATTGGGGACGTAGAGAAGTTGTAGACTTTGGGATTAGATGATATATAAATATAGGAATGTAGAGATATGGAAGTTTAGGAATTCGGGAATCAAGAAATTTTAGGATGTAGGAATTTGGGGACGTAAGAACTTGAGAGCGTGGGAATTTTTGAAAATCTAGGGATTTGGAAATGTAGGAATTTGAGAATCTAAGGATTTGAGGACACAGTAATTTGAGGATGTAGTTCTAAAACTTCCAAATTATCAAATTCACAGGTTCTAAAATTTTACAGAAAATCACAAAAATGAATTGCCTATTTCAGTTTGTTTCTCAGAGTTTCAATAATCGGCCCCAAAAAAAGTTTTTTCCAAAAAAACACGATTTAATTTAATAACAAGTTGTATTAGATAAATATGAAATCTGTTCAGTCCATAAATTGCAGTAAAAAGAGATACATTACACACTTTTTAACGTAAATTTCATCTTTTAGCCGAAGTTTCACAAATTATCGTTTTGTTCCACTAGGCACCGTTCCAACAGCAAAGTAGTATGCACTGCTTGCCAGTGATTTCATGCGATCGATATCGTCGATCTTTTTATCGTGCATATTCTATTTGGGGCTAATTTCGTGTGATTATAATTCTTGAACTTGGTCACGTATTCCGACGTTCCGTTCTTCTTAAAAATTTCAGGAGAAGAAATGTCAGCAATCTATTAATAGATCATATCGAAATCTATATTCTACGTATTAAACAGACTGAATGGAGAAAATTGTATCGATATGCTTTCATTATTTATTCCATAAATCACATAATATTATGATTATATTACACAGCGTTGTTAATATAATTATATATATAGTATATATAATATATACATCATTTGTGACAAGATCATTGTGTGATAGTAATATTTTGATTATAATCATGATGAAGGCGGTAACAACAACAATAACAATGACAACGAACATGACAATAAAGATAACAATACATCAACAGTTGAAACAATGACAATGAAAATAATAATGGGAACAACAACGATAACAGCAAGGAAGACAATGAAAAATACAATGAAGGTAATAATATCAATTCTACTGCTATTGACAATAACAACGATAACAACAACAATGACAATGGCAAAAAATAACAAGAGTAATGGAAATAGCAACAGCAATAGCAATAGCAATAGCAATAGCAATAGCAACAACAACAGCAATAGCATTCGCAAAAACAATAATAAAAGCAATAACAATAGCAGTAACAATAGCAATTGCAATAGCAAAGGCAATTCCAATGGCAATAGCAATAGCAATAGCAATAGCAATAGCAACAACAACAGCAATAGCATTCGCAAAAACAATAATAAAAGCAATAACAATAGCAGTAACAATAGCAATTGCAATAGCAAAGGCAATTCCAATGGCAATAGCAATAACAATAGCAGTAACAATAGCAATGGCAATAGCAAAAGCAATAACAATGACAATAGCAATAACAACTGCAATGACAATATCAATAACAATAGCAATAACAATTGCAGTAACAATAGCAGTAACAATAGCAATGACAGTAGTAATAACAGTAGCAGTAACAGTAGCAAGAATAATAGCAATAACAATAGCAATCACAACAGCAATAGCAATACCAATGACAATAGTAATAACAGTAGCAATAACAATATCAATAACAATATCAATAACAATATCAATAACAATAGCAATAACAATAGCAATAACAATAGCAATAACAATAGCAATGACAATAGTAATGACAATAGCAATAATAGTAGCAATAATAATAGCAATCACAACAGCAATAACAGTAACTATAACTGTAGCAATAAGAATATCAATAACAACAGCAATAACAATAGCAATAACAGTAGCAGTAACAGTAGCAACAACAATAGCAATAACAGTATCATTAACAATAGCAACAACAATAGCAATATCGACAGCAATAATAATAACAATATCAATAGTGATGTCAGTACGAATAACAATAACAATAGCACTGACTACTGCAAAAACAACAACAATAAATGGCAAATAATAGTAACAGCATTAATAAAAAAGAAAATAACAGTATTAGTAGCGATGACAAATTGAATAAGAAGAACAACAATATTTTGCTCATACTGTTGCTCAATCTCATGTCCACTTTGATTTAGCTGTTACATTAAAAGACAGGTTCTTGAAAAAAGTGCAATATGCGCGATTATCTAACAGCAGTCACAAACATGTCGATAATACACGATGATAATCTCCGATCGGCGATCAAGTTTCGAATTAACCTTCATCACGTTTTGAGTGATCAATGAACACCGACGATGAGTCAGTTTTTGGAAGGTGACCAAAAATTTCTGCGGTCGCTACGCCGTTTCCGTTTCCTCGTTCGAGGCATCAAAGAAGAAAATTGCACGTCAAGGAAATCGTTAAGTTCAACGACGCACGTTACAATACGGTTTATCGCCGCGTGACGTGTACTCGCCGTTGATTCGGCGTCGCGAGGAAAAAAAGAGCGGTCGCGAGTGCGATAAACAGCTATATAGGGAGAGGGTATCGCCGATCGGATCGCGGTGAACCGTCGTCGATTAAAAATAAAATGTAGCCGCTTCTCGGTAAACACCGGGAACCTTTATGTAATGAATGAGCGTGAATTAACAGAGCGTCAACGGGTAGGGAGATCGAGTTTAGACGACACAACTCGCGCGAACCCGCTCGATACGCCTGCATGTCGCATAGACTAATGAACATGCTCCAACTTCGTTCTTAACGTGTAAAAATTTGACGGAGAATTTTTATCAAGTTGATCGGTCAGCAATGTTTGACACATCCATTTGTTCTTGAACTGATCTTCTATTTTACGAGGAACATTTCTGAGAAGTTAATAATTATTTATTTGATAACATATATTTTACTTCTTGAGCGTATAAAAATTATACAAAGCATTTCTATTATTGATTGCCATTTCAGCCATGTTTGGGTGACACACTATTTCTGAACTGATCTTCCATTTTATGCACATTCTCCATTTATGAGTAGTAAATATCGTTATTTATTCGATGATGCATATTATATTTTAGTAAACTTCTTGAACTTATTAAAATAAGACAAAGCATTTTTATTATTAAGTTGTCATTTCAGCCATATTTAAGTGACACACGAATTTGTTCTTGAACTGATCTTCCATTTTATGAAAAACATTTTTCATTTCTTAGTAGTGAGTATCGTTATTCGATGATGCATATTTTATTAAACATCATTTTTATAGATGAAAGTGGGACGATGCTTATTTATTATTAAGTTGACCGACATGTCAGCTATGTTTGGGTGACGTACTAATTTATTCTTGAACTGGTCTTGCATTTTACGAGGAATTATTGTTATTTATTCGATAATGTATATTATATTTTAGTAAACATTCTAACTTATAAAAATAAGACGAAGTATTTTTATTAAGTTGATGGTCGTGTCAGCCATATTTGGGTGACGCACTTATTTATTCTTGAACTGGTATTCCATTCTAAGAGAAATGTTCTTAATTTCTGAGTAATAAATTATTCATTCTATAATTCATATTATATTTTATTAACCTTGCTATTTCAACTATACTTAGATACGTTTATAACAATTTATTTATAACAATGTTTGATATTCATCCGTCATACGAACATAGATGATAAACTTCTAAAGTAAATTATATAAAAGTTACGTCAACAGAAACGAGTTAATAATTTTACTATACATTTTTGATAACAGCAAAAAAGTCTTACGTAAAATCTCAATAAGTCGAGCAAAACACGGTAGCAGAATTAAATAGTTGAAAATATGTATAATTAAAAGAATTGAATGTTGTAAAAATTGTGGATCAGGTTCGTTAAAAATAAAATTATTATTAGTTCTGATTTTCAACGAATTTCTACTGAAATTATATAATCAACGAAATTATATAATTATATAATCAATAGCAGACAATCATTGAAAATTATTTTTAAAACGTTATCAAAGCCAAATGCGTAAAACGAAATATAATTAAGTTATATTGCACGTTGTTCGAACACCTCTGTTTCTTATCGAATTAATTTTTTAGTTTACAATATTTTAATTAACCTTTACTGTTAATTTTCTTGCAAATTCTCACAGGCATTAGATTCTTACATTTTCAAAAGTAAATGTAATTCTGATGTAAAAATTTGTTCGTTTATAATGTTAAAGTATTTGATTATAAATAAAGCGTTAAAAAAAATGAAAATAAATAGCAATTGTATTTTAAGTTAAATCACTTTTGCGAATGAGTAGCTTAAACAAGAAATAGACAACTTTGCAACGTCGAAAGTCTGACACGATTTGATGACATAATACATTTACCTCGTGGTGTATAAATTTAAAACCTGTAAATCAACAAAAATGTTTCATGAAAATAATTTAATAAGCAACAATTTAATGACAATGTTTAGTAAGCTATACTTTACTGACACTGTTTAATAAGCTTCATGAAAATGTTTAATAAACTACAATTTAATGAAAATATTTAATAAAGTACAATTGAATGAAAATGTTTAATAAAAACAGTTTATTTAACTATAGCTTAAAAAAAAACTTAAATCTCAGTTTCATGAAAAATTAATAAATTCAAACCTCCATTATTATTCTTTATATAAAATATTCAATTGCCAATTACAGCTAGAAATGTTCAAACCATATAAAAGAACTAAGTATAACCCATACTTCAATATTAATAATAATATTATTTTAATACAAAATAATCTTAACATAATGTACAGAAAATTATATCAAAAGAACATAGAACAAAATAATTTTATCATTATTAACAATGAAACGTGTCATACAAAAAATTCACAAAATATCAATTTTTTAAAAAAGAGTTGACTCAACACACCAAAGCTGTATCTCAGATATGTATTTTAATTTGAATTTGAAAACTTTCTAAAAATAATTGTCTAAATCTCGTCAGAAGTTTGTACAATTAAAATTTGATTAATTATAATAATTAGTAAATTATTAACTATAAATATGGTAAATTGTTTGTGGTATTTTATATACTAACTGAATAAGATATATATGCGAGTTCTAAATAGTAATCGAATTGAGTCGACGCCACCGAGATTTATTCTCGGAGCGGTAAACAATACGTTTTACTAGAGAGCACCGATCGGTTAGAGTAGCCCGTAGAATCAGCATTATGTAATATATTTTAGATAGAATTCGTACCTTACATAATTGCGTTGCGCTCGATTGGAGTTCGCGATAGTAGCCAACTGGGGACTAACACCGAGTCAAGAGTTTCCTGCCTTGCGGCGGACCTTATATCGACGCTTGAACACCTTTTGTTCGCGAGCGTATGAAAGCTTTACAAATTTATTTTTCTCCAATTTCAAGGTGCATAATTTTGTATAAATTATTGATATTTGTTATAACATTTCACTGTACTGTCAAGTCTGAAATGAGGTAAATTGGAGTCTCAATTTATTTTAGAGCTGGAATTTCTGTGAAATAATGCCACCAATTAGTATTGAAGAGATTTTAATTGATTATCATGCGAGTTCATTTATAAATTTGAGGGTTTGAAAATTTGGAACATTTCAATTCTACATTTAGGATTATACATTAGAACATTTATTTAGAAATTTGGAAACTTGAATTTTGAAAATTTTGAAGTGTAAGCTTAGACATTTACAAAACTAAAGGTAGAAGGTTTCAAATTTCCAGACTATTGAACTATCAAATTTTTTAATTTTGAAAATAGGAAAGCTGGTGAAAGAAAAATATGAAATATGAAATTTAGAAAATTAGAAATGCAAGGTTTATGAATACAAAAATTAAAAAATTTCTAAACGTAGAAATATAGAAATTACAAAATTTCGTGACGTAGAAATTTGCGAAATTGGTCTATGAACGGGCTTGAGTGCCCTCCATTTGCACAGTTCATCGTCCCTCGAGAGCCCAATCGCTCATTGCTGCCAAAAGATTAATACCACAATATCGTAACATCTTATAACTCCATAAAAAATTGATCCAAACACAAGAGTGAATTTAACAAACAACGATTAAAGCAGGTCAAGTTAAGAAAACGAACGAGCAATGACGTTCGAACATTATCGAAATCGGTAAATAATAAGCACACGTGACAATCAGCACGCTTTAAGTCGCTTAATTCTGAGAAAAGCTTGTTTTTCATGAAAATTAACGCTATATGATGCCGTGACGTAACAATAGTTACGCAGACGAAGCACGTTGGTCGACGACGTGATGTTTCTCGTAGCTATTGTCCGTTTCGACGGTTCTTACACAAAAGCAGGCCGACGCAAATAAAAGTAACAAAATCATACAATAAATGACACATAAATCAATATAATCACTGACGAATAAACAAATAACGTTGATGAGTGAAACCAACATGATCATTGATGAATGAACAAATAAGATCATTGACGAATAAAGCAATAAGATCATTGATAAATGACCAAATAAGATCACTGATAAATAAACAAATAAAACGTTGGTGAATAAACGAAGATCATTGAGTAACGAATAAACAAATAAGATCATTGACGCACAAATGAGTCGTCCATAATTTATATCTTGAAAATAATTCATTGAAAATCGACCCGTAACATCCCCTACGCGAAACAGTGTCACCATCTGAATTAAATGTTCGATACGAGCTGAAGAAGCTAAAAAAATGCGTGATTCGAGGCCAAAAACGCGTGTAACTTTCGCTAGCCAAGTAATTAATTATACAGGATGCGATGTCTGTTTACGAAACAGTCCGTCTAATTATAAGCTGCTCTCGGATGATATTTATGTAGAAACTTGCGCGTCTCTAGAATTTCGGTTAACATTAAATCAATCCGTTGAGGTGATTATATAAACACGATATCGATGTTGACAATAGAAGAATCGGCGAAAATAGAACGATTCGAAAGAGAAACTGGATTGACGCGTTTAGTATTGCGAGAGCTGCCCGTGATCGGTATAGTCAGGAGCAAAGCTGGTTTTGCTAGGGAAAATATTGCGAGTGGAGGGAATGGGGTTTACTATTTGCTGATTTTTAAGAGTTTGTGTAGGTTTGAGAATTTGAGGATGAATTAAGTATTTGCAGATAGAGGAATTTGGGGAGTTAGGGGTTTAGGGATGTAGAAATTTGGAGATGTACGAGTATGACAATTTAGGGACGTGAAGGTATAGGAATTTGGGGATTTTGGAATTTTGGGACATTAGAATTTGGGGATCGAGAGATTTTAGGACCTACAAATTTGGGGACTTTGGGATATGGGGATGTAGAAATTTGTGAATGTTTGAATATGACAATTTAGAGATCTGGGGAATAGGAATTTGGGGACCTAGAAATTTGGAGATGTACGAGTATGACAATTTAGGGACGTGAAGGTATAGGAATTTGGGGGTTTTGGAATTTTGGGACATTAGAATTTGGGGATCGAGGGATTTTAGGACCTACAAATTTGGGGACTTTGGGATATGGGATTGTAGAAACTTGAGAATGTTTGAATATGACAATTTAGAGAACCGGGGTATAGGAATTTGGGGAGTAAGGAGTTTGGGGATGTAGAAATTTGGAGATGTACGAGTGTGACAATTTAGGGACGTGAAGGTATAGGAATTTGGGGGTTTTGGAATTTTGGGACATTAGAATTTGGGGATCAAGGGATTTGAGGACCTACAAATTTGGGGACTTTGGGATATGGGGATGTAGAAATTTGTGAATGTTTGAATATGACAATTTAGAAATCTGGGGTATAGGAATTTGGGGAGTTAGGTGTTTGGGGACCTAGAAATTTGGAGATGTACGAATATGACAATTTAGAGATGTGAAGGTATAGGGATTTGGGGGTTTTGGAATTTTCGATATTAGAATTTGGGGATCGAGGGATTTTAGAACCTACAAATTTGGGGACTTTGGGATATGGGGATGTAGAGATTTGAGAATGAATAAAAATATAAGAGCACAAAAATTGCCAAAAAGCAAAGTAAAAATGATAGTAGCAGAAAAAGAATGGTCGACAACGTATTAAAAATAACAGTAAGTGTTAATTTCTTCACCTTCGTTAACTGACTAAGGAAACATTATTAATACTTACGTAACACTGAGTTAAAACTGATCCAAAATCAACTGGGTGAAGGTCAACCGATATCGAGCACCTATAAAAGAAATAATGAGTTCCAAACAATATAACAGAATATTACTCTTTAGTTCTTCGAAGAAACTGATATAAATGTTTAATTCTCTTAAATAGCATAAAAAGTTGTGTACACAAGTGTAGTGTCAACTTTTTTGTATAAAGAAAATGACTACATTTGTGAATTTTTAAGGTAGATGCTTTCAAGTTTTAATATTTGTACGTTTCAATCTTGATAAATTTTCAAGAGGTTATATTTTGAAATTGAGCTTTCAAATTTTAAAATTTTAAAATTTCAAAGTTCTCAAATTCCCAAATTCTCAAGTTCTCAAATTTCCAAGTTCTCAAATTCTCAAATGCTCAAATGCACAAATTCCCAAAAGTCCCAATTCTCCATTCCCAAATTCCCAAATTTCCCAATTTCCCAAATTCCCAAATTTCCCAATTTCCCAATTTCCCAATTCCCAAATTCTCAATTTCCCAAATCCCTATATTCCCCAATTCCTAAATTCTCTATTTTCCATTTCCCAAATCCATAAATTCTCCAATTTCCCAAATTCCTAAATTCTCAAATCCCCAAAATCCCCCATTTCCCCATTCTCAAAATTACTAATTTCCCAATTCCGCGAGTTCCCAATTCCCCAATTCCCCAATTCCCAAATCCCCAAATTTCCCAAATCCCTATTTTCACCAATTCCTAAATTCTCAATTTTCCAAATCCCTAAATTCCCCAATTCCCTAATTTCCCAATTCTGAAATTCCCAAATTCCTAAATTCTTAAATCCCCAAATTCCCCCATTCTCCAAATTCCTAATTTTCCAATTCCCCAATTCCCCCATTCTCCAAATTCCTAATTTTTCAATTCCCCAAGTTCCCAAATTCTCAAATTTCCAAATTCCCAAATTTCCAAATATCCTAAAATTCCCAAAATTCCCAAATTTCTCAACTTCTCAAATTCCCATATTCAAAATTTCCAAATCCTCAAATTCCTACCCTTCAAAATTCTCGAAATTCCTATAAATCCAAATTCCCAAATCTCCAACCCCAAATTTCAAAATTCGCAAAATTTCCAGCAATGCTTTCAACGGAACCTCAAAGTTCATGCACGGCGATCGTCGGATTCCGTTCGAATTATTTCAGCGTTATCTACGGTACAAATTATCAGTCATCGATGACGTTGTTCTGAATAATCAGTTACATAAGAGAATCAGTTTTTGTCGATGGTGCTCAACATCGTTGCTACATACTCGCACGTTGCATCGTTTACAAATGAAATTACGCTTTTTCTACGCGGCCAAAAGCATAAATATTAATGTACCGATGTATGTAAACAAGAAGCATCATTCTCGTAGCGTAGTTTCTTGAAACTATGATTACTTGTCAAAAAAAAGAAAAAAGAAAACGTACTCTCGTATGTGGAACGAGCGTATGCAATCGACGTACTTTCGGTGTTGTGTAAAGCAGATAAAATAGTTGTGAACTGTAAATATTCCGTGGTTATGTTGGTGTTATTATCTGTGTTAATTGATTCGTCATTATATAATCGCCGGTTACTGTTTATACAGATTTGTCTCTGTTGGAGCGCGAAGGCGAGATACGCGTCGCGACGCTCGCTTTATCGCTCGTATCTTCCTCCGAAAATGTTTTTATACGGATTTAAATTATTTCTTTATCGAAATGCACGGTTGCAACGATACGACGTTAATCCTACCAGCATATAATGCACGCTTATTTCGAAATTAAAAACGAATTCGAAAAATAAACAGATGATAAAACGTAAATTATTGTACACATCAATTCTTTATCTTGATAAAAGTCGACGTAGATTTCGAGAAAACTACCTTGACAAATTGTGCAACTAGTAATGAGAAACTTGCGAACCGGTCTTTGGTAATTTTAGTGTTAATACGTTCACTGTTACATCATGGCGCTTAGCCCCTTGCATTTCAATATCGCCTCCCACACGTGACGCATTCGCTTCAACTGTGACAAATCATACTCGAATTTTTAGTACGATTCAATTTGGAGTTTAAGTACAATTACAACTTGCAAGCATTGTTGAATACAGAATTGAAATTCTACTTCTTTTCTCTGCTTTAATATTCTGTGATTAGCTGACGCACCTGATAAGTCATAAGGCAAGGTGTTAACACTAGATTTATGGAATCCGTTAAAATGACGGATCTCAGATTTCTTATTCTCAGATACAAATTTTATTTCAGTAATAGCCAGGTATGGTAGATAATCTGTTTTCTGAAAAAATTTTTCAAATTCATCTTTCTTGATATATGGCCATGCGTGGTTCTGAGTGGCGGTTATATATCCAGACATTTCTCTAGTTTCAAATTGTCAAACGATTCAATTTTCAAATTCTAAAATTCTGACATTCTAAAATTTTAATGTACTAAAATTCTAAAACTTCGAAATTTAAAAATTCCCAAATCTACGATTCCACAGTTCTTCAATACTATAATCCTGCAATTCTACAATTTTACAATCCTAACATTCCAATATTCCAGAATTGAAGAATTGAAGAATTGACGAATTGAAAATTGAAAGATTGAAGAATTGAAGAATTGAAGAATTGAAGAATTGAAGAATTGAAGAATTGAAGAATTGAAGAATTGAAGAATTGAAGAATTGAAGAATTGAAGAATTGAAGAATTGAAGAATTGAAGAATTGAAGAATTGAAGAATTGAAGAATTGAAGAATTGAAGAATTGAAGAATTGAAGAATTGAAGAATTGAAGAATTGAAGAATTGAAGAATTGAAGAATTACTGAATTCTAAAGTATCGGTATTTCAAAGATAAAGAATTGTACAATTCTCCAATTCTCCAATTCTACAATTCCACAATTCTACCATTCTACAGTTCCACAATTCCACAATTCTACAATTCTGAAATTCGAAAGCAACTTTCAACTTTAATGTAAATTTCATGAAATCCCAGAGCATTTAATCGCCTTATACCATGCAAAATTCATTTAACGGCAAGCTGTTTTGAAATGAAATTCAAAAGTTGCAGCGTGGCATTTGATAATAGAAAATGTGGCTATGATATGGTTATTATGTACGGTTTCGTTTCGCTTTCCCTCCGTTTTGCTTCAGGCTTTAATCAGCAAGGAATTTTCTCGGGTTAACTTATGAGAAACACGTGGAATGCAATAATGTTAGTAATGTTGAAAAATGTCTGTTTTTTCGCATTGCGTCGTTACATATTAATTAAGAGGGAAACACGTCTTATTAGCTTATGCTTCCTACGAGATCGATTAACATTTTTCATTCATTTTTTTGTTACTTGTTGCGGGGAATAAAAAAAACTCTTTTGTAGTCGAAAAATGACTCAGTTAACAGCTGACAGGAAGTCTATTAGTAGACTTTTTGAAAATCGAATAAGCCTCTGATCGTTATCAATTTATTGATCAGATCATTGCAGATGTTTTTGTACAAAGACAAGACTGGATAAAGATATTATGTAACATTATTGACAAAAATTGAATTCTTTTTGTACAACATTCATAAAGTGTTATGTGTACTATACTCATTTTTTTTTTATTGCTACGATAACCTCGATAATATTTTTATCTTTTGAAAATTCGTAAAAACATGTAAGTATCATTATCGAAAATGCAATGTAGAATTTAGCATTGCTATCGCAAAAGTTATAAAAATATTTATTATTTTATCAAAATAATTTTTCTTAATTTCACAAAAACAAATTTTTATAATCTTGTATAATAATTCTTTATAATTTTATATAAATAATTTTTGCGTAAATATTTCAATTAATACTTGATTTGTTCAATATTTCATTACGTATTCTACAACTATGATTGATGTATTTTTTGTAATTATGATATATGACAATTTTCTTTGAATTTTCATTTTATGACTTCAAAAGTTGTCATTTTGAAGTCATAATGAAAATGTTTGAAGTCATATCAATTGTTTTTTGAAAATGATCATTTTAAATGTCATTTCAAATTTTCATTCTAAATATTTAGAAATTAAAATAAATATATAAAACTGGATAAAATTGTAATTCATTGCAAATAAATTTACGCTTATCAGTTGAAAATATTGAAAAAGTGAATATTGAACCGGAGGTACTAAGTTTGTAACGTAGAATTAGTTAAATGGTTATCGTATCAAGAGTTTTGCAATCACCCAATACATAAGAACAGTGATGTAATCATGCATTAATTATTAGCACTTTTAAGACGTGCTCGTTATGTCACTACTATTTGCAGTTCTACCTTAAAATTATACCTACATTATTCTATCTTTTATTAAATATGTTTCATCAAATATGTGAAATTCCTTGTTAAATGCTATATTTATAAATTTATTATTTATAACATGTATTGTTTATAATATATAATACACATTTTATGTGTTGTAATAATGTACTATAAATAATACATTTATGAAGACAGGATTTAACAAAGAAATTTATGTATTTGATAATATATTGTATTATTTATAATGTATATAATTAATATATTATACATCATACATTCATAATATATATTATTTCAATTATATATTTTATATTATTACGTTATACATTTTGTACTATTTGTATTATAAATTTCTGAGTTTCCAGGATATGAATATTTAGTTATGTTAAAAAATATTACATATACAGATAAATATATAATGAACACGTAGCCCCAATTTTATGAAACAAGGAGATAAGAAAAATATACTACATTTCCATGCTGCATAATGCCATTCTCATGCTACCAGGTGTTTAAAATGCTCAATTATACGCAGTTGTTTTCTTATCTCTACGCTATTTACGTGTTTCTCAATTATTTTACCTAATATTTCAGTCGTATGAAAAAGATATATTCAGAACTTCGAGTCTCAAAAAATTAAACTGCGTGACAAGTTATTAAATTATGTGTCAAATCGTGAAAAGTCGATGAACTATTACGATCTGAGAAAGTTTAATCATCATGTTTTTTGAAGTGGTAATTATGATCGGTGTCTTAAGATTTAATTGATCGATTGATTTTTAATTTTGTATGTACTTTCACTAGAGCTGGTATCAATATAAATGAACGGTAGAATTAAATCGAAATAATTCCAATTTCATTTTTCTTGTATTTTTCAAATTTTCCAAATTCCTAAATTCTCAAATTTTCAAATTTTTAAACTTCCAATTTTAAGTTTCCTGTAATCTAAATTTTCTGATTTTCAAATTTCTAAATTTTCCAGTTTCTAAATTTATAAATTCTGAATTTTATAAATTCTCAAATTCCTTAATTTCCACATTCTCGATTTTCCAAACTCCCAAATTCCCTATTTCCCTATCTCCCTATTTCCCAATTTTCCTATTTCCCTAATTCCCTATTTCCCAAATTCCCTTTTTCCCAAATTCCCTATTCCCCCAATTCCCTAACTCCCAAATTCCCTTTTTGCCAATTTCTCTATTTCCCAAATTCCCTATTTCCCAAATTCCCTATTCTCCCAATTCTCTTACTAGCAAATTCTCTATTTCCCAAATTCCCTATTCCCCCAATTCCCTAATTCCCAAATTCCCTTTATGCCAATTTCCATATGTCCCAAATTCTCTATTTCCCAAATTCTCTATTTCCCAAATTCCCTATTTCCCAAATTCCCTATTCCCCCAATTCTCTTACTCCCAAATTCCATATTTCCCAAATTCCCTATTCCCCCAATTTTCTAAATCCCAAATTCCTTAATTCCCAAATTCCCTATTCCCCCAATTCTCCAACTCCCGAATTCCCTATTTCCCAAATTCGATATTTTCCAATTTCCCTATTTCCCAACTAACCTATTTCCCAATTTCCCTATTTCCCAAATTCCCTATTCCCCCAATTCTCTTACTCCCGAATTCCCTATTTCCCAAATTCCCTATTCCCCCAATTTTCTAAATCCCAAATTCCTTAATTCCCAAATTCCCTATTCCCCCAATTCTCCAACTCCCGAATTCCCTATTTCCCAAATTCGATATTTTCCAATTTCCCTATTTCCCAATTAACCTATTTACCAATTTCCCTATTTCCTAAATTCTCTATTCCCCCAATTCCCTAACTCCCAAATTCCGAAATTCTTCATTTTCTGATTTCGAATTTCCCTCTGATCCCAAATTTCTAAATATCTACATTCTCAATTTTTTAAATTCCCAAATTCTCAAATTTCTAAATTTCCTAATCTCCCTTTCTAAACTTCCGATTTTCTAAACTTCCATATATTCAACATTCCCAGATCCCTAATTCTCCAAGTCCCAGCCTCCCAAATATCCAAGTTCTCAATTTCTCCGACCTTGAAATAATCCCCCAAATTCCCAATATCCACATTATCATTCGACATTTCTGGACATCCACACTCCTTCCCGGTACAAAAATACCGGTACCGGTATTTTTACAGGAAGAAGGAAGAAATAGCAGAAAATATTCGCGAGCGTACACCACATCGTTTGGCAGTGACCCGTGTCACGGATGACTTCGCAACATAAATGTTAGAAAATTTGCACTTCGGGCCAGGTTAAACACGTGCTCGAGTCGCACGCCGATTGTCGCTCCTCGGGCTGACCACGTGCGCACAACTATACTCCAACATTGGCCTAAACTTTACATAACACGACTTGGTCGCACGCGTGCGCTCCACGTACGCGAACGATCCATATGTACATATCAACTCACACGTACGTACATATCTGCTTACACGTAACTAGGGACACGATACGTTAGCTTAGCAAGAAGTCGCCGCCCGCCTGTTTCTGTCTCTGCTCTAAGCTTTATGTAACCAAAGATCGCATTAAATGGACTCCTCTTTCTCCATCATCATCATCATTAGCTTCCTCTTATTTTTGCATCGTTCAATGAAGTCCTTTCGGACTTAGGATTAAGTAACCCTTTTGAGGAGGATATATGGTTTAATACCACCTTTAGTTTACTAGTTCGGTTTATTATCAATGGTACTTCTCAAGTTATCTACCTTTGGAAATGGATGAAGAATAATAGTACTCTAACCCCTTAACCTACCATTTTCTAGACAGTTCATTCACAGTTCACTAATTATTATTTCTACAACGTGAAGACACATAAAGAAAATTGAAAATACACACTTTTTGTATTCAACAATCCTTGATTGTAAAGATTATAATTAGAATTGAACGCAAAATTCAGTAATGAAACTGAGTCTGATCACGTATGAACCGCAAGGTGCGTCACGAGTTACACGATATTGTAGGCAAGGGGTTAATTACTTTTAAATTATGAATTTTATTTGTGGTTATGGAGGACGTTTTGACTCTTTCATTACTATATGAGAAGTAGAGCTCAGATCCCAGAAAAAGAATCTGGGCACTCACTTAAAGAAATAGGAAATATGCCTGCTCCATTTTTATTACCATGGCGTTTGGTGACAAACAGTCTTCGACCCTTAGACATGATGGTGCCAGTAGGGTCTTCTTATGCAGACAATAGGCAGTGTTTCTTATTGTTACATTTAATTTTGCTAATAATCCAACATCTACAGTGTTGTACATGTGGATCAGTTTAACACTACTTTCAGTTTACTCCTATTTCAATACTAATAGTACTTTTTAAATAATTTATAGTGTACATGTAATGTGTAAACGTAGTGCAATAGACAATAATGGAAATCAAACCCTTCTGTACTTTGATGAGTTTTGACGCACCCACAGCTCAATTGTGACAACCTTGCTCAAATTTTTAATACTCTTCAACTTGGAATTTAAAACTTGAAGATCCAAGTTTGTGTAGCCATCGCTGAATATAAAATACTCACAATGTTTTAATTTCCTTTGTTCGTTTCAATATTATAGCTATGTATAGTTAGTTTTGACTGATGCATCTGGCAAATAAACTGAACAGCAAGGGGTAATGAAGAAACAATTTAATAAGAATTTGAAATTTTCAAATAGAGAGGCTTACTATGTGTCAGTAGTGAAAATTCAAGTGCACAGGGTTAATTGAATCTTTGTCACAGCTCAGATGTATGTAATAATGGTCTCATTTCTATGTATTTAAATAGGTATGGTTAGATAAAAGTAGATACTTTTGAGTATCTACTATGAATAACTAGGTATATGATTATGTAGTGCATATTCAGAAGCTGTAAACTTCGATTACTTCATCAATTGTTTGGTGATTGGTCATTGATAAGTTGTTGTAATATTTATAAATTGTTGTAATATTTATAAATTATATATTTACCACTTGGAATCCATTTTAACGAATACAAATGAACTGTAAACTTAATTTAATTACTAATTATGAAACTTAATTTCATCGATCGTTTGAACATGGCTCATTGATAAGTTGTATTATTTATAAATTGTTGCAATATTTATAAATTATATATTTATTACTTAGAGTCCATTTTGACGAATACAAGTAGAACTATGTGAATTGATAGCAGGAATAATGTTGCTGTCCCTACACGTTTTGTTCTCGACGAATATTC
Source organism: Megachile willughbiella (assembly GCA_945859595.2). Classification (NCBI taxonomy): domain Eukaryota; kingdom Metazoa; phylum Arthropoda; class Insecta; order Hymenoptera; family Megachilidae; genus Megachile; species Megachile willughbiella. The sequence goes on from OX243797.1 coordinate 12,824,720, forward strand.
TTATACTACTCACATAAATTTCCAAAGGGACAACATTAGTTTTCTTTTTTACGAGCACGAAGACAAATCAACAGGCAACGATTACCAGTGAAACAGCGATCTAAATCATAGTCAGAGACTGTGACTAATCCTAAGCAACGTTTACTCATTCAGTTTCATCATACTCCAGCTCGATCCCCCACAAAGGGACACCATTACGCAAAAACTGAACGTACAATCCGGTCTCCATTTCCAAACTGATTCACCATATCTTTTACATTCCCTCCTACACACTCTTTCTCTCCTCTGCTAATAATTAATTATTCTCTTTTTCGTTTTGTAACGTCACGTGCAACAGAAGTTGTTCAGCTAGAACTAGCGGCGTTTTACATATATTTACATTTGAACATAATAAAGTAGAAAAATAAATATGCGAATAGTGAAACGTCTGATGTAACCATTCTTTATTTCGATAAAATGTGATAGATATTTTGACGAAAGAACGGTAACAATATTTGGAATATGAAATGTGAAACTTGAAGCCATTTTGACTGGTTGGTAGTCCTAGTGTTAATATATTCTGTATCATACTGAAAATCTCGTTAGATAGTATTTTTATGAAATATCGTTGAAGAAAGGGGGCGGTTTTGATAAAACGTAATTTAGTTCAAACATGACAAGATGACAAATGTATTATTTGATTTCACTGTATGTTAATAATGTGAAGGTGTCAGACAAACGTTTGAAAAATATTATATAGTGGATCATTTGAAAAATTTCTTGAAAAGTTTCTTTTTGAAGGTGGTGTTTTCATAAATATAACTTTTTTTATTTCAGAAATTTCAGATCTGGGAAATTTGGAAATTTGCAACCTTGAGAATTGGGAGATTTGCGAATTTGAGTATTATAGAAATTTTTGAATGTTGAAAGTTGGATATTTACAAGTTTTTGAAGAAATTTTTGAGGAATTTTGGTATTTGGAAATTTGGAAATTTGAGGTGTTGGGAATTTCAGAATTGGGGAATTGGGAAATTGGGGATTTCGGAATTTGGGAATTTAGGGACTTGAGAATTTGGGTATTTGGAAATTTGGGAAATTAGGGATTTGGGAATTTGGGAATTTGGGTATTTCGAATTTAAAAAATTTGGGAATTGGGGAAGTGTAAAAATTTGGGGACTTGGGAATTAAGAAAATTGAGAACTGGAAAATTAGCGAATTTAAGGACTTGAGAAGTCTAATAATGTAGAGATTTGAACATTTGAAAATTTTAAAAATTTCAGATCTTGGAAATGTATAAATTAATAAATTCCAAAATTTATATATTTATAAATTTTAAAAATTTGCATATTTATTAATTATCGAGCACTATAAACATCTACCATTTTGACATTGAATCACAAAAATAAAAATAACACGAATAACTGTAAAATCATTATCTAAAGTCATAATGACTTCCAAGTTCGTGCAACAAAACATCTTTCAGAGGAACAATACAACGTTACGAATAACAATGTAACGATTTGCTGAATTTTCATAACCGTAACAGGAACAATAGCAATTTACGTAAATGTTTAATCGCCAACCGACATTGAACAACGGTGTCCAAAGAAACGGCTTGCGTAACGTCGAGCTGTTATTCAGCTAGAGATGAAAAATCTATAAATTGAGCACGTAGAGTAATGGAGCAAGTTTCTAAGAATAGATGAAAAGATGCCGCATAGTTGACTAAATATCGCAGCATCATAAACGCCTACATTAATTATAATTGCATCGTAAATATTGATTTCGATATTTAAACAATGATTATTCTTATCGGTACAGTTGCAATTTGCCAAGAACTTTGACCTCATTGAGCTGACTTCTCACAATCGATACATTTTTTAACGAGATAATTGTTATAGTTTACGAAATAGTATAAAATTATGTTTTTTTTTTTCTTGATAAAGATAGTTGGTAATATGGAGTGCATTTGTAATATTTATATTTGGATTTTTAAATTTGTTGGTTTTAAAATTTTATCGATGTTAATTTAATTGATAGGGGAATGAATTTGGGGATTTGGAGATGTGAGTATTTTGAAATTAGGTCAGTGGAGATTTGGGTTTCTGGAAAGGTGGAAGTTTCAAGTTTCAGAACATTTCGAGTTTGGAAATTTCGTAATTTGAAAATTTAGGGAGTTGGGAGTTTTCAAATTTTTGAATTATAGAATTGAGGATTTAATAATTTAATTTGGTAATTTGGGAATTTGCAAATTTAGTAATTTGGAAATTTGGCTGTTTTGAGGTTAGCAAATTTAGCTGTTTTGGGGTTAGGAGAGGTTAGAAATTTTGAGGTTATATTTCGAAATTTAGAGATTTGGAGATATGGAGATATGAAAATTTGGGAATGTAAGAATTTGGAGATTCTTTGGTAATTCTGAAATTTTAATACTTGAAAATTTACAAGATAACATAAACATGTGAATGAATTCTTTAGCTTAATAAAAACCTACTCAGATTTCAAGAAAAGCATCACATAAAATTCCATAATTGAAAAAAGCAGACTTGTGAACATAAATAAATGGCCATTTGTTCAAAGAAATAAACGAAAGTATCTCGAAGTTCTAAGTACTTCTTTCAGTACGTATCGAGAGATTGATATTTCTTGCCGCTACTCTATCGCTTTTCTTTCATCATTTTTCCTCGAATCTCTTTTGTATCAATCTGACCTCTCCATTGTTCACGAGAAGCATCCATAGATACCGCGTTCCATCGTCCTCGCGTTTTGTTCAGCGGATTCTGTCACAGGTCGCTTACAACAATAAGAATATTCGTGCTCGACAGCGTCGCGACGTCGCCGGCGTCCTCCTCGCGTCTTTCAATGCCGAGACACGGTGTCGTTCGACCATTTTCCAAACGCGATCATTCCCCAAACGTTCCCGAAATTCTCGTTCGCGAATTCCTCGCGAGCGTATCGCGCGTTAGACACACATTATTTATGTAACACCATAGATCGTATTGTAAGTGTTATGTAACGGAGGTTATGTAACGTGTTTTCCAAAAGTGAAGAAACAAACTTAGATCTCACCAAGCGATTTCAGCAAGAGGACGCATGAACGCTTTGATCTTCTCTTTTCTCCTTTGGCTGCCTTTTCTCTTTGGTGCCCCTATTCGTTTCTACCTACGTATGTGTACGTATGTGCCTTTACAGCTGGAACGTTTCGTGGAAAAAGTATTGGGTTTTCAAAATAATCGCGTTCATGGGAACGGTGGTTGAAGTTGTGGATTTGGGTGAACGTTTGAAGTTTCGACTGACTGCTGGATTTTAGATGTTGAAGATGAAGTTTTTGTTAGGAAGATGTGTTGCATTTTGTGTGGTATTTGAAAGTTTAGACGTTGCAATGAGGAATTTGGAAATTTGAGGGGATTTGAGAATTTGTGGAGTTAGGGATGTGGGGATCTGAGAATTTGAGGGTCCGGATTAAGGGATTTGGAAATTTAGGTATCTCTGATTTATAGATTTGGGGATTCAAATATTTAAGGATTTGAAAATTTGGATATTTAAAAAATTTTATTGAAAATTTAGAAATTTGGTAATTTAGTAATTTTGTAGTTTGATATGTTGGTAATTTGGTAATTTGGTAGTATGTAAATATAGAAATTTGGAAATTTGAAAATTCGAAATCTCAAAAATCTCCAACCTTAAAAACTAAATAATTTCAAATCTTCAAATAAAAAAATTTTAAGTAAATTTAAAAAAAATTCGAATTTAATCTTTCATACCTCTAAAAATCCCCAAAAATAACTACAACTGATTTACATACTTTCTACTGTCAAACACCGAACAAATGAGAATGGATCGAAAGTTATATCTATTCAAATCACATCAATGTATTCATTAAATTACTATGAAACGTGATTCGCATAGTTCAGCCCGTCAAACCACGCATACATCATAATAGAATAGTCACGCGCGATAAATCAATCAGAATGGACACCCTTGATCCGTCAATAAATAAAAAAAAGTCATCGATCGAAACAAGTTCGCGCCCACATGATCTGAACGAGCGAATGTCCGTGAGTCGCTATCTAATGAGCCGCGTTTAATCTACATCGTACAATTTGTTCAAACATTAAACGACCGTTACGTAAAGAGTAACGCAGCACGGTATCAGCCGAGCGTTGTATAAGCCCGTGATCGGCGTGTTGTGAAGTAAGGGAAGTTCAAATAACTGTATTGGCCAGGGTTTTTCGAAGAACTGCAACTAAGTTGCACAAGATCGTACGTTTCCTTGGCTGCTCGACCATGCTACCTAAGCGTAAAGGTGCGTTTACAACGAACGAACGGATGTTTCATTTCATTGTTCTCGACGGATTTCAATGTGTGGAAGAAAAGAAATGAGAATTGGTTTGTTATGCTACATCTCAATTACGATGGTTGTAAACCTGTTTCCATGATCATATATTTATTAAAAAGTACTGATACGTGAATTTTATTTACAATCAGTATGTGTTATTAAACAATTATTTATAAAGAAATGATTTGGAGCGAAAGAAATTGAATGTTTGTAATGTACTAAATTAAGTACTTAATGTATTAGTACTTGTACAAATATGTTATATCACATATGTATGTCATGTCATGTGTGTCATATGTGTCATATGACATACATGTGACATGAGTCAGATATGTCACATAGGTATATCATATATGTTATACATGTCACACATGTCATATACGTATGAATTTCATATGTGTCACATGTGTGATATATTGTCATGTACATCATATGTATTGTATTATGGCATGTATGTCATATGTATCATATGTGACCCAAACATCATACGTATCATATGATTTATATGTATATGTCATATACTGCCTTCAATGCCATATGTGTCACATGTGACATATATACCGAATGTGTCAAACATATCAAACATGTAAAATCTGTCAAAATGCCAAATGTGTTACATATGTGATGCATGATGTATATGTCAAATATGTATGTCATATATGTCACATATAGTGTACTTGGATATATTATACCAAGAACATTCTCTGAAAAGCGCAAACCGGTATTACAGTGGAAATACGTTCAATAATAAAGTATGTCAATCCAATATAAACTTTATTGAAATTTTTTGCAAATATCTCTAAAACAAAGTCCAAGCAGCGATCGTATGTTCAGAATGTTGTCCCTGACAAAATAAATCAAGGTCACAGAAGTTGATGAAATGTGTCGATTATTATCGTGTTATTTACGAATATTAAATTTTACCGAAGCGAAGATTAGTGCAAGCATTTGTTCGCTCGGTGTAAATGCACGATGACGTTGCATCGTTGTTTTCCGTCTGACCGGGTCGATCGATCGATCGGTTCGGAATTGTTATCGAAGTTCCACGAAATTTGGAAGGAAGCGACGTGCTGCTACTCACGGAATATACCAACTTACGTAACCTCCTCGATCATTACCGAACCGTTAGAACCGGAGATCGCGTGGCATTCGCCGAAAAGAAACCTTCAGACATCCTTTATGCGAGTTTCGATCGATCGGACTGCATAATCGAATCTCCAACTGATAATGCAGCGATGATACGCCGATGGAGAGCTACGGCTATCGATTATCGATATCTTATCGATACTGATTGATATTTAGGCTGATATGAACAACGTTGTAACGTTAACGTGAATATTGTATAGATGCAATGTTCAGTCAGGTCTCGATTTAACGAAATATCGATAATATTGGCAGACTATCGCTGATGCGAGTGGTAGGAGGGATCGGTGAATTTGATTATTTTGAATTTGAGGGTTTGAGTGATTAAGAAGTTGAAGGAGACATTTTGAGAGTTGATTAGTAGGAGTTTAAGGATTTGAAAGGTTGGGAATTGGGGAATTTGGGAATTTAGGAATTTGGGAATTTAGGAATTGAGGAATTTGGGAATTGGGGAACTGGGGAATCGAGGAATTGGAAAATTGGAAACTTGAGAAGTTGGGAATTTCAAAATTTGGGAATTGGGGACTTTTGGAATTTGAAATTTGGAAAATTGGAAACTTGTGAAGTTGGGAATTTCAGAATTTGGGAATTTGGAAATTTGAGAAATTAGGAATTGGGGAATTTGGGAATTGGGGAATTGGGGAACTGGGGAATCGGGGAATTGGAAAATTGGGAAAATTGGAAACTTGAGAAATTGGGAATTTCACAATTTGAGAATTGGGGAATTTTGGAATTTGGAAATTTGAGAAATTGGGAACTGGGGAATTTGGGAATTTGGGAATTGGGGAATTAGGGAATTGGGGAATTGGGAAATTGGGGAATTGGGGAATTGGGGAATTGGGGAATTTTGAAATTTAGAAATTTAGAATTTTAGGAATTGGGAAATTGGGAAATTGGGAAATTGAGAAATTGGGGAATTGAGGAATTGGGGAATTGGCGAATTGGGGAATTCGGGAATTGTGAAGATGGATATTGGGGAATTGGCGAGTTGGGGATTTTAGGAATCGAGGAATTTAGGGTTTTGGATACTTGGAAATTTGGGAATTTAGAAATTTAGGAATTTAGGAACTAGGAATTTAGGAACTAGGGACTAGGAACTCAGGAACTTAGGAAATTAGGAAGTTTAGATACTAGAAAATTAGAAAATTAGGAAACTAGAAAATTAGGAAATTAGGAAATTAGAAAATTAGGAACTTATAAAATTAGAAAATTAGAAACTTAGGAATTTTTTAATTGGAGTATCTGAAAGTGTAGGAATTTTAAATTACATCTATTTGTTTAGAAATTTGAGAAGTTGTAAATTTAGTGCTTTGACGGTTAAGAAATATGAGAATTTAGAAATTCCCAAATTTGAGAATCAGATAGCATAGAAATTCAAGAAATCAAGAATTCGCAAGATTTGAAAAGGGTCTGAAAAGCCATTTGCTGCTCCTCTACTTCTGATATCCTAAGCAATTGCATATTCCATCTGTTACTTAACCGAGCACTGGTAGGACTAATCAAACGAAGGCGAATAAAAAGGAGCGTTCGTAATCTCATGGCATCCAGAGTTAACGTTGAACGTCGGCGTTGCCTAAGGAGACTTATTCGCGCCATTTTCGTAACTGCATTATTACACAGATAGGTATAGCCACCTACTTGTTGTGCAAGCGGCCGTGAGGTTATTCGTTACGTCGCCGAACCCAGGCAAATAATCGTTCCTTGTCCCGCTTTTCACTCTTACATCTATAACCGTATAAATGATAACGAAGAGAAAAATTTCTTTTCGTAACAGACCATCGTTTACGTAATCGGTTCCAACAATTGTCACAATTTGATGCCAATACGTAACGCTACTGCCGATGATACTTTTTGTCTCGTTCTCCAAGACAGATCCATTAATCGAAACAATTAGTCATCGAATATTGTATCATTCTTACTGGTTCGTGAAATTGACGGATCGACGAAAAGAAACAACATGGCGAATTTAGCTTATCAATGGTGGCTTAGTTGGGGATCCACTCAATTTTAATTTATTCAAATTTCATTTGAAAAGCTGGTTTCAGTAAATTAAAGTGGATATATTTGGGGAAAAATAGTTTGTGTAAAAATTAGACTTGTTGAATTAAGTATGATGTAAGTAGAATATGATTTGATTAATTAGATGTAATTAGAGTGCAAGAAAATTATTGATTTCTGAATTTCTAAGAAACCAGATTTTCGAGTTCTCAAATTCAAATCACTGAATTTTTGGGTTCTGAATTTTCCTAATACTTAAATTCTCAGATTTGTTATTTCTATAACTATTTACTTATCAAATTTCCAGATCTCTCAATTTCCAAATTTTAATTTTCCATTAGTAAACAGATACCTGAATTTCCGAAAGTTAAAATTTAAGAATTCTCAAGTTTTCTAACTATGTAACTTTTAAATTCTCAAATTATTAAACCTCATATTTTCGAAAATTTCTAAATCCACAAATGTCATATCGCAAAAGTCCCTACCTTCTCCAACTTCTTAAATTATTAAATCTCAATATTTCTAAAAGTCCCAAATCCTCAGATCCACGTATCTACATTCTCAAATCTCCAAACCCAAAACTCTCCATATTTCTCCAAATCTCAAATTATCAAATCCCAAATTTCCCAATATTCACAATTCCCCAATTATCAAATTTTCAACCATCCCTCCTCCCAAATTCTCATCTGACTAAACTCCATAATTTACAAAATGCTCATTTGACCAAACTCCATAATTTCCAAAATTCTCATCTGACTAAACTCCATAATTTCCAAAATTCTCATCTGATTAAACTCCATAATTTCCAATATTTTCATCTGACTAAACTCCATAATTTCCAAAATTCTCATATGACTAAACTCCATAATTTCCAAAATTCTCATCTGCCTAAACTCGATAATTTCCAAAATGCTCATCTGACCAAACTCCATATTTTCCAAAATTCTCATCTGACTAAACTCGATAATTTCCAAAATTCTCATCTGACTAAACTCGATAATTTCCAAAATTCTGATCTGACTAAACTCGATAATTTCCTAAATTCTCATCTGACTAAACTCCATAATTTCCAAAATTCTCATCTGCCTAAACTCCATAATTTCAAAAATTCTCCTCTGACTAAACTCGATAATTTCCAAAATCCTCATCTGCCTAAACTCTATAATTTCCAAAATTCTCATCTGACTAAACTCGATAATTTCCAAAATTCTCATCTGACCAAACTCCATAATTTCAAAAATTCTCATCTGCCTAAACTCCATAAATTCCAAAATACTCATCTAAACCCCATAATTTTCAAACGTTTCTCCGACCGATTTCTCATCTCCGCTCGAAGCAACGAAAAATGGCGGCCTAACGTGTCGACACGGTCCCCGATCGAAAAATCGTGCAACACTTGTATCGATTGATTAAAAGAATTCGCCAGTGCGAAACTGGATGAAATTCGATTCGTTCGATACGCGTGTACCGTGGCCCGCAATTTTTACGTATAATAGTTTAAGTAACGCCGGTTTCACAACACGGATTCCACGTTCAAGTTACTCAGCAGGAAAGTTATAATATGATATAATGTAATCGTCATTTCATAATTGCTAGGGATACGTTTTACCGTTTATGTAACCGGGATGAACGAAGAGCAATCAAAAATCTTGCGTAAGTCAACGTATCCATTTGGACGTTTATTCGGGTCGACGAGTTATCTCGACGCGCGATCAACGCGTAATTTTCTACGTATTATATACCTGAGAAATTCGAATTCGGCCATGGATCGCCATTTTTAGACGAGATACATGCCTGACCTCGTCCTTGAGACGATCGCAAAAAACAGTTGATAATAAAATATGAACGGATTACCGTCTGTGCTGGGGTTTAAAGTAACCTATATAGACAAATCAAATTATATTTAACTGGTTAACTGTTCTATTGTGAATCTGTGACAAAAATTACTTTTTAATGGGTCGAGATTAGTGTGTTATGTACTGTGATGAGTGAAATTAGAGAATGTGTGGAGAGAAAGTTTATTTTTAGGTAACAATTGATTTTTGGGTTGGTCGCTTTGAAAGATATAAGAGGAATTATATGAGGGGTATACTTTTGAGGGTAATTATTAAATGGGGTAAATTATTTGCTTATTTGAATCCAAAGTGAAGATAGTTATGTTCATTTTTTAAATTTAATTGTTTGAAATTTTTATATTTCTATGTTTATAAATTTTTGAATTTTCAGTCTACAATTTTTTGAGTTTGTGAATTTCCAAATTTTTGACTTACAAATTCTACAATTTTTATTTTTCCAAACCCACAAATTATCAGGGTTCTAAAGTTTCAAGTTCGTTTTCTGAATTTTTAAATCCTCAGAGTACTATATTTTTAAGCTCTCAAATTTTTCAATTTTTACAGTTTTGGAGTTCAAAATTTTTAAGATCTCAAATTTTTAAATTTCTCAATTCTCGAATTCTCAATTTTCGAAATTTTTAAATTTCTCAATTCTCGAATTCTCAATTTTTCAAATAATCAAATTCTGAAATTCTGAAATTCTCAAACCCTGCAATACTCAAATTCCAAATTTCCAAGTTTTTCAAAGAACCAAAATATCAAATTTCAAACTTTGAAATATTATTTTTGTAGAATACATAAAAAAAGATTGAGTGTTAAATTTTATCGAAAAAGTCGTGATATTTATTTAATAGGTATGACTCAGAGTCGAGCCAGCAACACAGTCTGATAATTAAATAAAATGTTAAAACGTGAACAATAAAAGAATAAACACCACGTTCAAAGATAACATACATTGATTAAGAACGCGTTTGTATCGGGAGTAAGAAAAACCTTGAATTCTGAAAAATATTGATAACTAATTATAGGACTTGGTTCGAAAGATAAAAAAGAGGTCAGCTTTTGCAAATAGAAAAGGTGTCGTCTTTCAATAAGATAGTGTTAAATCATTTATATTTTTAAATTGCATCTGATCACTTTTTATTTAGATCCTTTCAAGCCTTTTAATACTTTGACACTTTGGAAAATTAGAAAAATAGAAATTTTCGGTTCTTTAATGTATTATTTATCCAAATTTTTATTTTCTTACTGGGGAAGTCAAAAATTCCGAAATTTTCTCATTTCCCAATTTTCCCACTTCCCCAATTCCCCATTTCCTAATTTCCCAATTTCCTAATCTCCCAATTCCCCAATTTCCAAATTTTCAAATTTTCCAGTTTTCCACTTTCCCAATTTCTAAGTTTCTAGTTTCCCAATTTCCCAATTTCCCTATTTCCCTATTTCCCTATTCCCCATTTCCCCATTTCCCCATTTCCCCATTTTCCCATTTTCCCAATTCCCCAATTTCCAAGTTTTCAAATTTTCCAGTTTTCCACTTTCCCAATTTTTCTATTTCTAAATTTCTAGTTTTCCAATTTCCCAATATCCCAATTTCTTAATTCCCCAATTTCCCAATTTTCAAATTTTCTATTAATGGAATCTGACTTTATGAAAGTCAGAGATTTAGAAATTTATCAGTACAAAAATGTCAAATTTTCATTTTTCACATTTCTCAATTTCTAAATTTCCTAACTTCCAAAATCTAAATTCCCAAATTTTCCAACATCCAAATGTTCAATCTACCCAATTTAAATTGAGAAAGTTAGAAATTCAGAATATTAGAAATTTGAAAAGGAGCACTAGATATTTTGGTAGGACTAGGTTGGAACACTTACATAACCGTTTTTCGCTGAAACGGTCCTTGTAAACCGCATTAAGACTAACGCGAAGATACGTCCGTAAAGGGTGCTCTATCAGACCTCTTTGCGTCATACTCTGCGCTTTGTATTGCGTTTCGATGTTGAGATCTATTGTGGGAAAGAGTTCAATTTATGTAACGTGTAGATATTGCTCGGAGGTAGGCGCATTCATACTGTTTCGTCACGGAGTTGGAAAACTCCCAGTTCACCACTAGGTGAATGTTTGATAGGTCGGAAATAGTTATAGAAATATAAATTATGACTTTTCTAAGGAACGTTCATAGTCACTCTTTCGACACAACTTTTCTCGCTAAAATAACTTCATTTTCGTTATACATCCTTTAAGGAACAAACTTTATTTCGTGAATACGGTTCACTTTCGTTATACTGCTATTGACAGGTGCAGCTACCGGCAATAGAAAAAGTTGTTGCATACAGTGTTCGAAAATTTTCATATCGACGAACTTTTAATTTAATGTATTTATAAATTTTATATCTTTGAGAAGTTGTGAAATGAATATTCGTAAACCTGCAATTTTTAAGGATTTTTAATTTGACGAATTTTTTAATTTATTAGTTTGAGAAGTTATGAATTTAAGTAGTTGTAAATTTGTAATTTTTAAGGATTTTTAATAAAATAAATTTTTTAATTTATTAGTTTGAGAAGTTGTGAATTTAAATACTTGCAAATTTGCAATTTTTAAGGATTTTTAATTGGAAGGATTTTTTAATTTATTAGTTTGAGATGTTGTGAATTTAAATATTTGTTATTTTGCAATTTTTAAGGTTTTTTAATTACATGAATTTTTAAATAATTAATGTTAGGCGCTGTGAATTTGAAAAAATGCAAATTTGCAATTTTAAAAATTCTTTAACTTCATAAATTTGTAAATTCATAAATTCGTAAATTTGTAAATTTTTAATTTTTTAAAATTGTACGTTCGTAGATTCCTATCTTTGGAGAATTGTAGAGTTGTAGAGTTGTAAAGTTGTGGAGTTGTGGAGTTGTAGAGTTGTAAATTCCTGGAATTGTACATTTGCAGATTGGTACATAAATATATTTATATATTCGTAGATTTGTAGATTTGTAGATCCTTAAATTTTGTGAATTCGTAAATTCATAAATTTCTGAACTGTTAACTTTGAAAACTTGTAAACCACTTAATTTAAAAATTCGCTACTAACATACATTTCTACATTTCCAATTTTAAATATTCGACAGAACTTCATAAATTCCTGCATTGTTACATTCTTGCATGCCACTATATTGCATCAACCTTTCATTACCATAAACTCATACCTTCAAAATATTATATATCTTCAAACACCTTTTCCATCATAATTCAACCGCACTCGTTTGTTCCCACATAATCAACCCTCCCTTCACCATACTCCATCCCCATTTCCTTCTCCATCTTTTTTTCTCGACCAATCCTTCACCGACCCAAGTCCTCCTACAAATTGAATCATATCAACGTAATAGAGAACTTATAGCTTGTTAAGATATTAATTTCGCGACGGTGAAAGACTTAGTTACGACACTTAACATTCGGCAGAAACCGGCGCGGTATGCAGCCACGTAATGTGCAAGAAAATTGCGAGTTGTTGCTGTTGCTATTGCTGCTGGCAAGAATATGATGTGGTAATCTCGCTGGAAGAAAAAGAAAGCGCATTTAGAACGCTGCCACACGCGATTCCCGTTTCCCATTCAATCAAACAACGTGGGCGAACGGAAAATTTACAACACCGACACGAGTTCCATGACTCGTCTGAATGATTCTGTTGACGGACTTTTATGAACTTCCGATACGTCGTAAAATATACGGAACTGTATCGAGCTGTTATAAATTTACTAAAGTGTTGACGTATGACATTCATCAAATTGGTGCGTTAAATTATTGATGAAATTTGTTTAATGAGAAGGGAAATATTAATGAGAAGGACATATTTGGAGTACAATTAATATGAAATAAATGTGGAGTTAGAACAAGAGTTTGTTTACAAATTTTCTTCTAGTGTTTTGAAATTTTTCTGGTGATTTCAAATTTGGAGAAATTTTTATGAGATTTTGAAAGGGTTGAAGTGTATGAAGTACATGAAATTTCATATGATATATGAAATTAATGTATGTGTCATATATTATGTTATATGTTATTATTATGAAGAACAATGAATGTATTGTAGTATATAATACATTCATTAATATACACATTATTAATTTGACAAGAAATTATTTAAATTTTTGTAAGTCTGAATTGTTCTCATATTTTCTTCTACATATAATGGTTATCAGTAAACAAATTAAAATTTAATTTTACAGATCGTATTCACATTTTCCTGCTTACACAATATTATAAAAATTCAGCAAATCCTGAAGTCTAAATTTTTCAACTGGTTCAACCATAATTTTCCTATATTTAAAATTCCCAGAATAGAGTAGTTTCCGAAGTGAAAACGTAGCAAGTTTAGTAGTCAATTTAACATTTAATTAATCCAATACACCTAGTGCGACTAATCGTGAGATTTTAATCGAAAAGAACGAAAGTGACGCGACATCGATGTTAAATCGTGATGTAAGAGCGCAGCGACTGAAAAATTTGGCAATCACAGCCAAATGACGGTTCTAAAATGAGCGTTTAATGAAATAAACACCGCGAAAATAGTATAATTTGAAAGGTATAATTAAAACGTCACGGGAGACTTGGAAGCGTAATCCGACGGTTTTAGTTGGCCGGTTCTTTCTTTTTCTTTTAGCGCGGGAGAACGACGTTTACACTGGAACTCGTAATTGAAACTCGTAAAGTCGACGCACGGATTTGTCCCGACGTTCTTTAATCAGGTAAGCTTACGTAATACGGTCCAATTTAGCACGAGTCCGTTCGGTTTGTTCGTTCTCCAGCGATGGAGTACATGAACAGAGCAATTCTTACAGTTGCAATGGAGATTGGCCAAGAAATCTGCAAACTTGCAAAAACGAATCGAAAGTATATGGGCGGCCGCTTCGAACATAGTTAAACTTGTATAACGTTAAATATTGCTGTAAGGAATGAGATTTGGTGATGACGGAAGTTCACGAAAGTTGTGGCTCGGGAGATAAATGGGGGAACGTTTAGAAAGATGCAAGTTTCGGGTTTCGGAACTTTGAGTTTCTGTAGTTTGGGAATTTTTTCATTTTCACGTTGGAAAACTTTTTATTTTCGGGTTCAGAAAAGGGATTGTAAGTTGTAAGGTTTTAGGTGTAGGAATTTAGAAATTTTTTATGTTGTAGAGATTTAGGGAGTGTAAAATTTAATATTTTTCAAATTTTCAGATTTTTGCTTTTCAGATACTCTAGTTTGCAGATTTTTAAATTTTCAACTTTTTAAGCTTACTAATTTCTAAGTTTTCAAATCTCAAAATATCTGAATTTTTGTATTCTGGAATTGTCAGATTTTCAAATTTACATGTTTACAAATCTGCTAGTTTCAAATTCACAAATTTACGAATTCACAAATCTACAAATTCCTAAATCTACAAATTCACAAATCTACAAATTCGCAAATCTACAAATTGGCAAATCTACAAATTCACAAATCTACAAATTCACAAATCTACAAATTCACAAATCTACAAATTCACAAATCTACAAATTCGCAAATCTACAAATTCGCAAATCTACAAATTGGCAAATCTACAAATTCACAAATCTACAAATTTACAAATTTCAAATCTATTTATGACCTATTTACATATTCCCATGTGATCATACCTTTAAATTTACAAATATCTGAATTAAAAAATTTGTAAATGTAGAAATCAAACTATTTTCAAATTTAAGAATTTCGGTATTTCAAGAGTACAACTGTAGATACTTTGTAATTTTTGCATTTTCACTGCCAGAAATTTAGAAACTGAAAAATTTCAAAGTTTGAAATTGTCAAACATTTAAATTATTATTATTAATAATATATTCCATTGCAAGATAAAGTATTTATAAAAAATGTTCTCTCTAACTTAAATTCTAATACATAATTCTGCATGCTTGAGTCAAAAATTAAATTTTAATCTCCCATTTAACAAGTCTGAATTAAAAATTGATAGCAACCACTGATTGATCTATTATTTTAGCACTAAAGCTATCAAAGGAATCCAATGATCATTTTATAAATTCCTTATTTCAATTTACAAAATTTATTAATGCGTTTTTCTTGAAATCTGCATTGGTTCTCATCAAGATAAAGAATTAATGTGTATATTAATTTATGTTCTACCCTATGTTTACTTACTATTTAACCTCATTTTTAATTTCGTAGTAAATGTGTATTATTCACTGATAGATTAATTGTCAGTAAACATGATAGATCAATTACTTTTGCATTTTGAAAGTTCTTATACTTTTGATTAATATATAAGATGAACCAGAAATAAATATAATATACACTAGAATATATATAAAAATTTCTATATACAAAATAAATCTACAAATACTTAAGAATTGATATAAAGCACGTCTCGTGGCATTTAGCAAGTATTAATTTGTAATTAATACAAACTTGTCTAGACGTTAGAAAATGTTGAATAACGACATTTCACCGTGGGTCATCTTACGTAAGGAAGGATATTTTTAAATTATATTACTCGAATCTGATTATCAATCAGAATATTCGAGACGATCTATAAATACAGATTCCAGAAAGTAGCGGGACGAGAACGATCGAGACGCGTATATTTTTATATCGTGGCCGTAATTCCTCGTTCGAGCGTCGTGAACTCGTTTTATGGCCGTTTGATGGATTTCGCCGAATCGTTTACATGGGCCCAGGAACGTTACCAGGCTGAATTCCCTTGTGCTTGCAGGTTAATCGATACCAGAATGACCGAAACGTTGCCGACAGTTAATTAATTTTGTTAATGTGTCTGGGCTCGTTTTACCGGCGCGTTTAATTATTCGATACGTTCCGTGATCGCATATTTTATTCGCCTAATAGGAACGCGTTAACGAACCGTTCCCCGTTCGAGCGAACAGGTTACCGACGATCGTGCTGCTCGCTAACGATCTCACTGGAATTAAAATGCATAAAACGACGAGAATACGTTCGCTATACTTGCATGATCTTGTTTTAAGTATCTTGGGAATTGAAATCGCTGAAACGTGAAATTTCGTTTTACGGGGAGGAACATTGTAGTTTATTGAATACGTTCAGTTGCAAATACTTTGTTTTATCACTCTTGATAAATAAGGACTGTTGACAAATAATATAGAAATATATTGTTTTATTGAAACGTCTTTTTATGTACTTAAATAGCTTAACATTGCTAATAATTTTAGACTGTTCTTATAGTAACACGTTTACAATAATAGGTATGTTTCAGGTTAAAAATAAATTATATAGAATTAAATTGTTAAACCTTATAAACAGATTTTTGTTTACAATTTTTCTAAATTGTTCAATAGCTTGAAATAAAATAACGTGTTAAATATGAACCATTTCTCACCTATTACAATTCAATCAATTAATATAAATTAATCCAAAATTCCGTACACATATACAAACACATGAATTCAAACTTAAAAGAGTAACTTCCCAAAATTAGAACTGACACCCGTCATCGCCTTCACCTTCATAGTCATTCACAAACTCAGAACCAAAACTATATTTAACAAAAATATTAACTTGTCTTAAATACATAAACTAATGTTTCTATCGTTTAAAAATTGTAATACATCGTTGAAGTATATAATGTAAGAGGAAAAGGAAAAATAACAGGATTAAATTTTTTTAAATTGACATCAGGATTTTAATAATTGAACCACACGATTGCTGGTACGGCGCTCATTTAAAGGCATTAATATCTATTCGATCATACTCACATAGTGTTAAAAAATAAAATGTTTACAATAATATGGTCATCGGTTGAAAAGGAGCGTTTCATCGAACAAAGGCTGGATCGACGTTGTCCTCGGGGACGGGCGTGTACACGCAGCAGGATGAGGATAAAAAAGGAAGGATACGAAAGAAGCGCATCTTGCAGGCTGCACCGCAAGTGCATCCTGGTGGCTCGATCATACGACTCTGACCTTGTCTGGATGTTCACCCCACGTTGTTCTGCTGGTTTGTTCGTTCGCTCGATGCTGGTCGCTTCGACTTTGGGGCCGAGTCTGAGCCGGCTCGCTTATGTAATTTAAAGCGGGTCACGGCCAGACACACTCGAAAAACCCGCCTTTCGCCGTCGACATTAGAATCGGCCGCATTGCAGAACCCTCGACAGCTACGTTTTACTGTTAAGTGAAAACTTATGCAAAGATGTGCACTTCTGAGATCTTGGAAGTAGATAAACAATTTCATAGTATGATGTGGTTTGAAATGATTACGTGTTTCGACATTATTTTTGCGACGAGAGTTCCTTATAAAGTTTATGTGGGAATTTTAGTTTGAGGAGAAAATTGGTGGGGTAATTTTTTAGTAAGCATTATTGTGATTTTTTAAAGAATTGGTGTGTTGACACGTTATATTGCTATGAGTTGTGTAACTTACGTTATTGTATGTTACATTACCACATGTGATATATCTGTGTTATGTTGTTAAATGTTAGATTAGTATACGTTAGATTGCCACGCGTTGGATTATTACACGTTAGATTATTATACGTTAGATTACCACGCGTTGGATTATTACAATCTAGATTACCACGCGTTGGAATACCACACTTTAGATTAGTACGAGTTGAATTATCACATGTTAGATTACTGCACTCTGGATTACCACACGTTAGATTACGACGCGTTGGATTACCACATGTTAGACTACTACGCGTTGGATTACCACGCGTTGGAATATCACACATTAGATTGCCACGCGTTGGATTACCACATGTTAGATTACTACGCTCTAGATTGCCACCCGTTAGATTACGACGCGTTGGATTACCACATGTTAGACTACTACGCGTTGGAGTACCACGCGTAGGAATACCACACGTGAGATTAGTACAAGTTGAATTATTATATGTTACATTACTATGCGTTGGATTACTACCCGTTAGATTACGACGCGTTGGGTTACCACGCGTTCGAATACCACACGTTAGATTAATATGAGTTGAATTTTCACATGTTAGATTACTACGCGTTGGATTATCGCGCGTTATACTATTACACGTTATATTACTACATGTTAGATTACTACGCATTGAATTACCACGAATTAGATTATCACGCATTAAATTACTACACATTAGATTACTACGAATTAGATTATTACACGAAAGATTGTCACGGACTAGATTATTACACGATAAATTTTCACCGATTAGATTAGCACACATTAGATTACTACGTACTTGATTACGATGCGTTAGATTGTTGTATTGTTGTAAGGATACAATCCATGTATTATATCACTCCCTTATTATATGACACATACCTTATATTCTCTAGTCATTTCTAATAAAAGGGAAATTTTGGAAAATAACAATTTCTGATTCAAATAGAAAGACATAGTTATTTCAAAAGTTTAATATCTATAATTTAACAATTGTAGTTATTAGTAACGTAGATATTAGTACATTAGTATAACTGAAATACTTAAAGGAATAATTCTAATTATAAAAATATAAATATATTGATGCTTTACATTAATTGCTACACGTCCCAAAAATGTAAATTGTACAAATGAGACTTTTTAAAAATACTAAATGCAAGTCTCAACTGAATTTTGTAAAATTGTCACCATCAATGTCGAACGATATTACAAATCTGTTTAAATGAATCAATGCAACTCTAGCATATAAAGAGAAATAATCAACTTATTGTTGGTTTATTTTGATCACGCGAATACTCGAAACTCGGAATTGTCATTATTACATAAAAAGATTAATCCTGATTAGGTATAGCCATCCAAGGATATGAATTTGCAATACACAATGCATATCTGGCATCAGTGACACGAGGGTACTTAAATAGCATTGGAAAGTGGCATCGTTGCGTTAATTCACCCGCATTGCAGAATTTTTAACAGTGTGAATGTAGTACACATTGTATTTGGCAAGAACATACTTGCTAGAAATTTGCAACTGTCTGCAATGGAGAATATTGATCGAGGGACGTTACGAACGATCGTGATCACTTTTGGATATAAATTAGATAATTTTACATTCAGGTAAATGTTAGAAATTTTCTTTTTTATAATTTTTTTAACGTTATTAATTTTTGGAGTTAGTATAGTTTTAGTGTCATTTTTAGTCTTGTGTGTTTATGTAACAAAATATATTGCGAAACAATACGGTTCGAACAAGTAGGTTAGGTTAGGTTAGAGAAACTCACTGAAGCTTCTAATACAATTTAAAAATTTACAACTTTAATTATTTATAAATTAGTAAATTTTTAAATTTGCACTTATTTTTAACTTGAAAAATGTCAAGATTCTCAAAATTTTATATTTGAAACTTTGAGGGCTGATGAATTTGAAAATTTGATAATTTCTAAATTTCTGAACTTGAGAATATTAAGAAAGATTTTCAATTTTTATATCAGAAAATTTGAAAGCTAGTGAACTTGAAAATTTTTAATTTAACAAATTGTGAATATACGAACTCTATAATTTCTAAATTCAGAAATTTAAGCTTTCCAGATTTAAAAATTCAGAAGTATCTAAGAACAAAAAGTTCAAACTTAAATTTCCCTAAATTAATATTTAAAAATCTAAAATTTTATTAACCCGCATATTCGTATCCCATACATTTTTCCTTAACAATATCTATAAAAATGGCTTTAGTAATACCACTAAAGCAGTAATAAGCACTAATAAAAATCGCAGTAAATAATTGTTAAAAATTATTTCTCATAAAAATAATAGCAAAGTTATAAATACCTTTTAACGAGTGTACCTAACGAGTCCCTTGTTAGTCTTTGTAAGGTTAAAACGTGCTCGCAACTTTATTTACGTTGGCCAGAACTAACAAATCTTTCCAGAGTCGAGATAAAAGTTCATGTATACGATCTCGACACATGGTGGAACGTATCTGAAGGAGGAGCAAGGATCATGTTTTAGAACGACGGCTCGTAAAAAAGTCGGTTTTACGGATCCGAAATAATTTGTGTAAACCAGACTGGGAGGTTGAGGTAAAATTAGACAACCCTTCAACTTGTGCCTGCTTGCGCTCCGCTTTGGTATGTATATTTACAACCTCAATGTCGTTGTACAAGAACAATGCTGGGTAATCTTTGACCATTTGTCTTCGTGGAATAAATAGTCAACGCGTTTCGCGCCATTTCAACAACAAAAGGAAGTCGACGCTGCGTGAATCGCATTTTAACAGCGGAGGAGTCTTGAACTGCCAGATGATAATGGACTAAAAATATCAGCGCTAAATACTTTTGGATCTTTCTTCTTTTATTTTCACGTATATTTGGCGGTCATCGGTGACCTACATTAATTGACATTTAAATTTTTCTAATTTTAAATGTTTGAATTTCTATTTCGGAATTTGTAAGTTCTTAAGTTTTTAAGTTTCTAGATGTACTTTCTGGATATTCGAATTTCTACAGTCCTAAATTTCTAGATTCCTTAGGACCCAGTTTCCTGCATTTCCAAATGTTCAGATTCCATAATTTATAAGTTTAAAAATTTCTGAACTTCGAATTGGAAAAAAATTCCTAAATTGCAAAATTTCCAAAGTCCCAAATTCCCAGATACTCAGATTTCTAAATTCCTGAATTTCTAAATCTTCAATTTCCGCCACTTCCAAATCCCAATATTTAAAAATTCCAAAATTTAACAAATTCTGAACTTTAAATTCGAGGTAAAAGTCCCTAAATCACCAAATCTTCAAATTCCCAAAATGCAAAATTCCTAATTCCCAATTTCTTTCACTTCACCCCTATATTCAAAACTACCAAAAAATATAAATAAACCTTGCACTCCAAATCTTCAAATCTCTACCTTCCCAAATACTCAAATACCTACCCACCCAAATATTTAACCTAACCTAACTTAACCTTAATACTACGTTTCCACCGTATATTAAAAAATCCTAAAATTAAAAAATTGTGGAGCTGCACTTTTGAAAAAAATGTTCTTCACCGAGTTTGCATCGCAATCGTTATGAAATGCAATGCGAGGAGGCGGGGTTGCACGATTCCGCTCCCCGTTGCATAAAGTCACCTGTGCAGCAAGAAATGGTCCCGACACGATCGATCTACCCACGATCGTTTTTCTCGAATAATCGCTCGACGATCGTCCCATTGTTTCGCCTCGAAGTCTTCCTAATTGCGAAATCATGGGTCGCGAGAAAATCTCGACTCTTCGCAATGACATGAGCGCGTAACCGACTCACACAACCTTGTCATATTCACAGTACCGGCGCCATCTTATTCTGCACCCCGGGCTAATTAATATCTCCCTTCTTTCCTAAACTTATTTTATATTATATTTTGTTAAATGGAAATTATGAAGGGATGGTAATCAATTCAATTTGCATATGTATCAATTATTTGCTGTAGATATTAATTATCATTTGCTGGAGATATCAATTATAGTTTTAACAGTTATTAATTGTATCAATACTGGTAGGATAATGACTGCTATACAAAATATTTTCTTTATGATTATTGCATATAATGGTATCTTCATTTAATGATTATTGCATATTGCTTATGTTAAACAAAATATGATTATTATATCACTGTTCGCCTCTAAAAGTGACACAAAGACTTCTTTGCCTATATTCAATATAAGCATACACAATTTAATTTAGTATAATTGTCTTTGCAAGTTAAATAAAATAGTATGATTAATATAGCGTTGCTAGATATTGAACATGTCACAACTAAAATATTCCAAATTTGCTTTCATTTAATATAAGTCTTCATTACCTTTCTATTATCATTATATAACGACATATTTGTATGAAAATTAATATTACAATTAATTGTAATATTACATATAACAATTAATACGTTATCATATAGTATTCTGAAAACTGTTTTCTTTAAAATTTCTTCGTTCAAAATCCTTCCGTAATTTTTCAAAAATCCTTTCTATTAAAATTTACAATTTCTGAATTGTGTCACAACAGTCGTTAGACTTCATCAATTATTATTACACCATTTAAGTAATTATTATTATGCTTCTAAAATTACTTAATATGCATGAACTTCTATATGACCAAAATCTTGTAAACCAAAATCAAATATACAATTGAAATTTGATTAGAAATATTTTATATAAATTTTTACTTTAAAACTGTAAATCGAATGCAAGTTTAAAATAAAGAGATTGCAAAGATTTTGTAATATCTTCGTAAGAACATAAAATTGTTAATGGAAATATGGAAATACCGAGGTACCCAGTAGTTAAGGGTTAATTCTAGTGGCAGCCCTGCATGTTCATACACTATTTACACGCTGCGATCTAATGGCACGATTAATTGCGGTTTTGGCGCGGGCGAACGATCGAGATGGCGGCAGAGATACGATTGTTCCTCTGACGCTATCATTTTCTTGCTGTGCCGTGGAAGTGGAACGAATTTTGCTGTCGATGTGGAAATTGAAAATGGACGAAGCTTATTTATTGCTTGGACTGGTTTCGGTGCGTTACGAAACTGACGGAGCAATTAAATTGTTCGATCCTGTGAACTGATATCGATTCGAACGCTAGATACCGATACTTTCCACTTGTATTTTACACTGTTCAGTTATTTTGTTACAATTATTACATTTTCGTCATTTTTATGTAATACTATTTCTTAACACTTCTTTAGTCTATTAAATCTGATGATTAATAAAAATTATTTTGATGCTTATTCGAAAGTGTCAAATTTCCTTGTTTTTAAAGATTTGAATTTAGATGTTTGAGATTTGGTACTTTGAAAATTAGGAATTTGATCATTTGGTGACTTGTAAGTTTGGAAGTTTGATAGGTTGATGATTTAGTAATATAGAAACCCAAAAATGTAATTTTGAAAATTAAAATTGTAGAAACCTGTAAACTTAGAAATTTAAAGTTGTACTTTGAATAATTTGAAATTTAGAATTGCATAAATCTAGAACCTAGAAATTTGAGATTGTACAAGTCTGGAATTTAGAAATTTGGTATTGTACAAATATGAGAATACAGAAATTAAAAATTGCACAAATATTGAAATATAGAAATCAAAAATTGTACAAATCTGGAAACTTCAAAATTCAAAATCCTAAAAATATCGAAACTTAGCAATAAAAAATTGTAGAAATTTGGAAACTTCAAAATTTAGAACTATACAAATCTGCAAACTAAGAAACTTGAAATTGTACAAATTCCAAAAAACATAGAAGTTTAGAATTACAGAAATCTGGGAACTCAGACAAGGAATTTCATAACAGAACGTAGTAAAATGTCTTTAAGATTCCCAAGAATGGAGTTCCACGCACGACGAACTCTCAGGTGAGGAATACTCTACACATTCCACACAAATTGCGCGGCCCTGTTCAAATCGTTCCAGCAGCTGTTACCGCGAGCTTCGCGCGCGTAACCTTTCGTGCGCGTTTCTATTGTCGACTGTTCGACGAAGCTGACGAAATCAACGTGCATTATGCTGACTAGCGAGTGGTTAACTGTGAGTAGGTGCTGCTAATCGAACCAATCTCCCAGAATTTCTCGAAGTGCACTGAACTTTCGTTATATCGCCACGAACGAGGACTTCTTCGAAAATTTCAAGATTTTTTGATTTTCTTCGAGTTTCAAAAATTTTTAATTTCGGAGTTTTTAATCGAGTTTGTAAATAATTACAAATTTTTAAGAAATTACAAATTCTAAATGTGAGGGATTATTTATTTTGTAAATTTTAGTAAACGTGTGAAACGTTTGCGAGAAAAAATTTCAGTTTTAAAAATATTCTAACATGATTAATACCTTGGTTTATAAATCTCAAAGAATATTCGATAAATTGTAATCACTCAACAACGAGGCGTCAAAAAGTGTATTTGAAAATTCCCGCCGTCAAAATGGCGCCATTATTAACTCTTCTATTATTGCAACTTTGCTGATATTCCACTCGCATGAAACAGTGTAAAATTAATACAAAAAATGATAGAAATTTTATTTCATTCGTCCATGGCTTTTATGAGCAAGCTTTGATATATTTTTCCAATAAATACACATCTTTAACCTCTCACACTATAACAACGTGATTCACCCGCAGTTCAAGTCCTTATATTTTTAGCACGGTTGAATGTTCAATTTAAGTCTGATCGTATTTTGCACAGTTAAAGATCGTTAAATGCGAACCAGGCATGACATTTTAACTTTCTTCGGTCGCCTTAACATTGTAGCAGTTTGCATGTCTGACGCATCAACCGAATAAATGGTGGTGCAAGGGTTAATAAAAAATCTTGTTTGAAAGCAACCAACTTGTTTAAGGATTCTCGGTCACGTGCAAAGATCAAAAAGGACCGTCTTCGAGCCCACGATTGCCTTAATACAACGGTTTGACTTATAAACTTGTTAGTCAAATGAGGTCATCCGTTGATCAGTGGACGGAAAGTGATTCACTGACACTTAACGTCGGGCATGATGTAACTCAAGATAGTTAGAGACGATGATACAAAGTAGCTCGAAAATCGTCTGCGAACGCGCCGCTTTAAAATAACAGTCGTACGTTTTACGACGGATGTCGAACACGAAATTTTTCTGCCCGTAAATCCGCCATAAAACCGTGCTTTTGTTTTTGTAACGCATTCAACACGCTCCGTTACGCAAGAATCTATCTAATCAGCTGTTCTCCAATTACAGTTCATTGACGCGATTTTTCCGCGGGAAAAAAGAAGAAGCGTCACGCGTCTAATTACCCGATGCCGATAATCATTACAACCTCTGCACGATTGCATTTTCCTTTCTTGCCGGTGTACGCAACCGAGAACGACAAATGTCACGCGAGTTCGCACACGAATTGCCTTTATCTCGAACGATTATCTTCGGTTTCGCAAGTCGAGGCAAACGATATTCGAAACAGTGAAAGTTTGCAAAATTTCAATTTATCTTTCGGGAACAATACGATGAAACACGATCGTACGATTTGAAATAATTTCCTATCAATAACTCTACAAATATTAAGTTACCATTTACTGTTTCGAATATCTGAAATTGTGTTTATGTTAACCGATGTAAACCTCTAATTAACCTCTCATTTAATCCGAGTATGGAGTTTTAATCGAGAACCGAGTATTTGACCAAATTAGTCGTATGGCACTAATGACCACCGTGTCACTTCGCACTGCTCTAAACTTATTAATTTCTATTTCTTGTTTCCTAAGTAATTAAATAGAAGTTAGATACGTATCGAATGCTCCGTGGAAGAAAAACTAAGTCTAATTAAAATTGATGGAATGTCGTTCGTGTTTTAAAGGGATTAACGAAAGGTAGAACGAATGAAATAGCGTAGGGGAGAAAGAAAGATGGCGATAGAAGGAGAGTCTCATAATATGGTAATGCCACACGTTCAGTGGGGCATAGACGTTATATAATGGCACACGGGAGTACGGGAGACATCGCGATACACAAACTGGCTGGCTATCAGAAACCTCGAAGGCATTATACAACAGACACACGAGCAACAAAGAATCGAGAACATCATTACGAAGGTACATGGACGTGATCTATAAAGGCAACCCTCGTATTCAATTATTCGCTACAATCTGAGAGCTACAGTTTCTCGGTTCTAATCACTAGACTCTCACGTATTCACTGCAATATTACTTAAAATATCTTCGCGCATTTTGTTTGATTTTTTTTATTTTTCTTTGTGACGATTGGTGAGTAAACTGTGTTCAAGACGGTTCAACGATTATTTGGAGATTTAGAAATAGAAATTTTCATTAGGTTTTCAATATCAACTGTTGAGTCTACCTAAAATACCATTTTTTTATTATTGTTTAATTTGAGAAATTCTGAAAATCCTAAATGTTTACGTTCCAAAATTTTCTAAGGTTTTAAACTTTGAAATTTTTTATTTTGTGGCTCACCGAGTTTGGAAGATTTCGAAATTTTGATGTACTGGAACTTTGGGTATTTTGAAATTGGACAATTTGAAATTATGATCTGGTGGAGATTTGGAGATATGGAGATGATAATTTAAAATTTTGATCCACTGGAAATTTGTAAATTTGAAAATTTAAGAATTTGGGAATGTGAGGACTTGAGAATTTTAAGATTGTAAAATTTGAAATTTTGATAATTAAGAATATGCATACTTAACAGCTTTAGAATTTAAGATACTTTCATTTCTAACATTTTCCAAAGTAGCACCCGGAAGAATTAAGTTAACGATAATCTAGTTGAAATAATTAAAACCTTAAAACTTTGAATATCATTAAAATTACGCTGATAATATTAAATATCAAACGGACTTATAAGATTAAGAAGTCAGGTATCGCACTAATTAACGTAGTTTTCCTACAGCACCATTTAACGCGTTAATTATGCCCCTAATTACGATGTGCTTTAACATAGTAGACTTACGCGTTATCTAATTGATTTAAATACCTATTTTTGTGGCGCAATAGTCATAAATTCTTCAACAGAATATAGTTTATAATTCAGTCGATTTTGTAGTGACAAGGGATAAATGTAATGGTGTAACAGAACTTGTTTCGGAAACGCGAACACCGTGCACGTGTTAACGTGACATAAGGTTTATTACATAATATCTGTTCTATATTAGCGAATTTCCATATTTAGCATCTGAAACATTTCATTTATTTGTTTAGGTGTATACGATTCAAATTATCATCTCGTTGTTTATCTTCCACTCTCCATTTTCACATTTGTAAATTCTTAAATTCGCAAATTTTATTTTTCAATTTTATAAATTTATAAATTCTCAACTTTAATAAATTCATACATTTTCAAATTTGTAATCCTGAATTTTCCGTCAATTTCTAAATTTCCTAAGTTTTCAATTCTTTCATTCGTCAATTCTTTAAATTTTCCATTTTTCGATTCTTTAATTTTATAATTCTTCAATTCTTCAATTCTTCAATTCTTCAATTCTTCAATTCTTCAATTCTTCAATTCTTCAATTCTTCAATTCTTCAATTCTTCAATTCTTAAATTCTTCAATTCTTCAATTCTTCAATTCTTCAATTCTTCAATTCTTCAATTCTTCAATTCTTCAATTCTTCAATTCTTCAATTCTTCAATTCTTCAATTCTTCAATTCTTCAATTCTTCAATTCTTCAATTCTTCAATTCTTCAATTCTTCAATTCTTCAATTCTTCAATTCTTCAATTCTTCAATTCTTCAATTCTTCAATTCTTCAATTCTTCAATTTTTTAATTCATCAAATCTTCAATTTTTCAATTTTTCCAAGATTTCAAATTTTTAAGAGGTCAATTCCTACACCTCCAAATTTCTAACTATTCTAAATTTCCATATTCGTGACATCCCTAAATTTATCAACTTTTAGATTTTCAGGATCCCAGGTTCCCACATTTCGAAAATTCCAAGTCCTCAAATTCCTAATTTACGATACTATCAGATTTTCTAAATTCCTATATTTTGTTCTCTAATCAATTAAATCTTTATCTTTTCTAATATTCCATTCCTCCATATGCACTTCATATACTGCAACAAAGTAGACTAATGGCGTTATCAATTGATTCGTCAACGAGGTGAAGAACAACCTCGAAGAAACAGATTAGAATACAGCATCGATAGAGATAGAAGTCATTTCACATTGTATGTACTTACTCACACTCGTGTCGACTGCACACTGTATACATTAACATATATATATGCAATCGAGGACAATGAACATCGATTAGAAAACGTGGGTGTTCTTCAATTCTTCAAATGGTCAAGACGCACTCGATATAAATTGACGAAAGTTCAGTAATTATGTAATTCATAATAGATGTTTAATAAAAAATTATGAACGGTTTGAAACAATTTTAATTTACTTGGGGATTAGAGTATAGCATATGTACAAATATATAATATTATATAATAAATATTATATTTAATCTAATTGTTATATGATGCTCGATTGCCTTTTTGACATTGGAAATTTCAAAAATAAGAATTTTGAGAACTTGAAATCTTGAATAAGAGAAAATTTAAGGAGCAGAAAATTTGATTGGCATAAAATTTAAAAATTTGAGTGATAGAAATTTAGAAACTGTAGAAATTCTTATATGTGGAAACTTATATGTGAATAAATTTCTAAATTCCTAAATTCCTAAATTCCCAAATTCCTAAATTTCCAAATTCCCAAATACCCAAATTTCTACATTCTCAAATTCTCAAATTCCCAAATTCCCTATTCCCCCTATTCTCTAACTTCCAAATTCCCTAATTCCCAAATTCCCAAATTCCCAAATTCCCAAATTCCCAAATTCCCAAATTCCCAAATTCCCAAATTCCCAAATTCCCAAATTCCCAAATTCCCAAATTCCCAAATTCCTAAATTCTCAAATTCCCAAATTCCCTATTCCCCCAATTCTCTAACTCCCGAATTCCCTAATTTCCAAATTCCCTAATTCCCAAAGTCCCTATTTCCCAAATTCCCTATTTCCCAAATTTCATATTTCCCAAATTTCATATTTCCCAAATTCCATATTTCCTAATTTCCCTATTTCCCAATTAACCTATTTGCCAATTTTCCTATTTCCCAATTAACTTATTTGCCAATTTCCCTATTTCCCAATTCCCTAACTCACAAATTCCCTAATTCCCTAATTCCCAAATTCCCAAATTCCCAAATTCCCAAATTCCCAAATTCCCAAATTCCAAGATTCCAAGATTTCAAAATTCCAAAATTCCAAAATTCCAAAATTTCAAAATTCCAAAATTCCAAAATTCCAAAATTCCAAAATTCCAAAATTCCAAAATTTTTAAATTTCTAAATTTCCAGCGTTCCAAATTTCCAACTATTCAAATATAGAATCAAAGAAGCATACACCGTTCAAATCCAACAAGTCCGCCCTTTCGTACAAATTGATTACCCCTGATCAATTAATTAAGTCTAAAGATCCCAAAGTATGTGGTAACCTTCCAAAAACCTACAACAATGTTACGCACGCGGGCGCATAAATTAGCCGCGATTGTCGAATGAATGTTAGTGGTTTAAATTAATGTCACAGACAAAATTAACATCTGATGAACACGGTGCAGAGTTTAACGAGGAGTGCGGTTTCGTTTCGGCAAAGGACCGCAGAAATGATTCACCATCGGGTTTTCATCGTTCACTTCGCGCGACAGCTCGTTTTCCGCGATGTCGAGAATTGAAAGTCACGGTATGCATTCTGCAACGCGAGCTGCGGTCGCATTTATGCTATGAACCGCGAGCTTCTCGTATTATTATTATAGCGTCTATATTTAGTGCCAATTAATCAGCTGTCGGGCGTATCCGCTTCAGCGGCGGTCATTTTTAACGAACGCTCGCAAAGAATGTCGTTCTCCGCTACATTGAAACACGTCGAAGTTGCACGATTTGTAATAATTTGCATAATTTTTTCGACGAGGAAAATTGGATAATTTACAAATTAAACTTGTCGGTTGAGTATTAATTTGTAGTTACTCGGTATAATGTATACTTACTTTGAAATTGAAACATACATAAATAGACAATGAGACGTGGATTAAGATACACGTTGTTCGTTTATCTTGATGAAAATTAATAAAGACGTCAAGAAAATGTCTTGACAAAGTTTGTAATTTAATGGAGCTTGTGGAATAAATTATTTGCATAATAAATTTTAAGGTAATTTATTATGCAGTAATGCTACGCATGCTGTTTTCAATAATCACATTTAGTTTCATTTTATCTCTTAAGTTTTTCTCCGATGAAATCATTTTTCCTAAGTTACTTTGTTATTTAGACTTCAAATGAGATATCTTATCATATTATTGTTAGTGTGATCAAATATTTATTTAAATAATTAAGAAAATACACCCTAATTTTGTCGCGCCATATTATTTTATTTTAGTGGCGCAATAATTGAGTTAAAAAATTGTTCAACTAAAAAATAATGTTGAAAGAATTTATTTGAATTAACATACAATAAAATGAATTCTTCTGCTACTATTTACAAAATAAAGAAAGGTGAAGTATTTGAAACAATTCTTAAATAATATTATTGTCATAAATAATTGATTCATTATTTATAACAGTTAATATAAGTAATCTACATATGTAGTTATAAATATTAATATTATTGCACAAGTCATGAAAGAGTAATTGTATCGTGTGTACGATTAATAATTATAATATACAGAATATAGAATGTGCAGAAGACTATCGGAACATCCTAGATATCCTAATTTGCATGCAAATTATCCTGAACCCACGGGACTAAACACTGAATTACCTCGGGGATCTCGATACTAACGACTTCGAATCTTCAGGATTCCCTGCACGTAACCTCAAATTTCAGTGATCCAACTGATTTAGATTTCTGCAATTTCTGCATACTGCAAGCTACGAGTAAAATAACAAATTAAGACTAAGTCAAGTTATTATTCAAATAAACTAGTTAAAATTATTTACACACCTCTATTCTGCAGTAAAACATCGGCGAGGGATATAATATTATCACAAGGATAAATTATAATAACGAGGAAGATATACTCTTTTCAATGGTTGTACATCAGACACTCCTTATATTGCCATCTTTCATAGTATTAAATTCTGGTCAAACCCATGTATTGTCAATTTTAACTACACTGTGCTATATTATATTTTATTAGTTAATCTAACGTATTCGCTATTATAATTACATATTAAGTATCATTACTTATTATTTATTTTAACAACTTATTAGTTATGACAACCTGATAATGTGTTATATTATAACTTATTAGTTATTCTAATTTATTCTAATTTATATATATGTTATTATTTGTTAGTGATTATAACCTATTACCTATTACAACTACTTATTACTTATAACCTATAACCTATAATTTATTTTCATTACAGTACAGTACCTATCACGATAAGTTTCCCACGGCAAAGATGGCGATATAGCGAAAGAAAATTTCATCATTCACTCTACGAATTACCAAATGTACCTTGTACAAGATATTTCACTATTCGACAGACAATAAAACTCTTTCAAGTAAACGTTAACGAATGTTGAAACTTCCTCCTCTTACATCGCCATTTTCCCTAGGGAAGGTGCTCGTTAGTACACCCGACAAGTTAAACGTGCACCGTTTGAAAGGTGTTCGTTCGTTCACGCAGAAACGATGAGACATAAGGGATAGAAAACAATCGAATCGCGTTTCTACGGCTTTCGATATCTACGCTGCGCCCATCTTCGTTCGAATTTTATTCAAACCGTGCGAGAATAATGAACCTGATTTCCATTGTTCCCCTAAATGTCCGTAATCCATTGTTCGAGCTCGATGAAAGCACGTGAACGCCTACATGCTCGGGAACTAGTTATGAGTAATAACGACCGGACTCTTATGTATTGAATGACCTATTTGTATCGGGGATCTATTGCCAAATTTGAATGCAACTGTAGCGATTTATTTAGTTCGGTTGTAGTCGAGGGAAAAGGTAATTTGACAAATAATAGGTAATTGACTCAAGGATTTATTGTGAGAACTGATTTTAGTGGGAAATTAGTGCATGGAGGTGTGGATGGTGTTTAGGGACACTGATAGGGAGTTGGTTTTGTGACTTAATAATTTGAAATTTTTAGGTTTCTGAATATCTAAATTTTCAAATTTCTAAATTTCTATATTACTAAATTGTTAAACACTCATACATCCAAATTCACCAAATTCATCAAATTTTCTTAATTCCACAATGTCTCAAGATTTTCAAGATTCACAAATTCTTAAGTTTCCAAATGTCTAAAATCTAAATTATCCTAATTCACAAATTTCGAAATCTTCAAACTTCCAAACCTTCAAATTTCCAACTTTTCAAATTCCCAAATCATTAAATTCTGAAACTTTCAATTTCTCCAATGTTCAAATTCCCAAATCTTCAAATTCTCAAATCTTCAAATTCCCAAATTTTCAAATTCCCAAATCATTAAATTCTGAAACCGTCGATTTCTCCAATGTTCAAATTCCTAAATCTTCAAATTCCCAAATCTGCAAATTACCAAATCATTAAATTCTGAATCCTACAAACTCTCAACCCTTCAAATTCTGAAATCTTCAATCTCTCAAATGTTCAATTTCTCCAATGTTCAAATTCCCAAATCTTCAAACATCCAAATCTTCAAACTCCCAAATCCTCGAATTTCACCTTACCTTAAAGTTTCCAAAACAAAAATTCGATCAACAAAGTCCACATCCCGGAACTTTGAGACTTCAACGAACGAAGTTCTGTAACCCATTCCCTGATAAAAAGGACATTACTTAAAACTTCAAGTTAAATTTATTTGCAGAAGAATCATGTTATCTGCGAGAAGAAAATCCGCATCGAAAGAATGCAGGAGCGTCAGAAGTTAGCAGGCTACACTCGAGAGGACCCCCGCTCTTGTAAGTTGAGTAGATTGTTCTTCCGCTTGTCAGCTCCGCAAAGATTCCCGTCATAATCGACGGGACCAATTTCTCGGACAAAGAACGAAGTGGATCGTCAGTTAAAGATTAGCCAAGTCGACGATAACCGGGTGGGATCGATAAATTCACGGTCGTGGTGTTGTTAGCTCGTTATATAAGTCACATAGGACATTGCCTCGGCTTATCCTTGGCGCCTCGTCCGAACCAGTGTCGAATAGCTGGATCGTGCATCGTTTATCGGGGGATCTTTCTTCCTCTCGTTTCTTGGAACTTGGAACGTGTCTCGTATTGTCCTTAATTCTATTTGTATGCAATAGTTTTATGACTATTGAATACAAATGGTTGAATATTAGAATACAAGTTTGAGTCTTCTGAAGATTTGGATGTGAATTTGGAGATTTTAGGGAAATGAGGATTAAAGAGTTTGGAATTTTGGGAAAATCTTACGATTTGGGGATTTTGGAATTTAGAGAGACTTAGATATTTTGCAAGTTACAGATTCTAGAAATTTGAGGATCTGAATGTTCAGAAATTTAGCAATTTAGAGGTATAAATATTTGGGGATCCAGTTCTTTAAGGTTAAAGATACTTGAGGACCTACCAATCTACGAATTCAAGGATATTTGACGATTTTGGAATTTGAAGTTCTAAGAATTCAGGAAAGAGAAAATTTGTGAATTTGAATATTCAGAAATTTGGGAATTTGGGGACTTGAAACTTTGAAAATTTGAGCATTCGAAACTTTGAAAATTTAAACAATTGTACCTTTGAATTTTTGAACATTCGAAAATTTGAAAAATTTAAAGTTTGAAAATTTGAAAATGCAAAAATTGAACTTGTTCACATAGAATTTTATGAACTTAAATCGTTTCAAGTTTGAAAATTTAAAAATGCAAAAATTGAACTTGTTCACATAGAGTTTTATGAACTTAAATTTTTTCAAGTTTGCATGTGAATCTTTACCCTAAGTGCATCGCCAGCGTATGTTACACCTGAATGTACAAGTGAAATGTCTCTAGAAATGGATAGCTCTCACAGTTTCTATCTCCTGGCAAAATTTCTAGCTGGAAACCTGCTCTTCATTTGGCCGTTTCGATCAAAATGCAGAGGGAAATGCGCTCGCTGAAACGAACACTCGATGCATTTATGTACGTGGTAGGTATACGTAAGATACTAGTCGCAGTCTTGAGACTTCTGGCAAGGGCGTGGCTCGATTAATTATGGAACACGCATAATGCATGGAATGTTAGGAGCTGGTCCAGAACTTTACTGCTCGTGTGCTTCTTTGATTTTTAAGCTGTCTCGTAGTAACAATATGGTCCACTCATGCCAAATGCCCATTATTCAAGATTGCACTTGAGATAACTTTGAAAATTCCTTTGAGATTAAATAAATCTTTCTTATTTAGACAATTTAAAAGATTCAAAATTCGTGAATTCTTAAGTTCCTACATTTTTTAATACGTACGTCCTGAGATCCAAAATCTTCAAATCCTGAAATCCACAAATAGCTGAATGTTCAAATCCCCAAATCTTCACAACCCTAAAATTTCAAATTCGCAAATCTTCAAAACTCCTAACCTTTCAAAATAGCAAATCTCTAAATTCTTGAATTTCTAAACCACTAAATTCACAAGTTTTTAAATCCCATATTCCTAAATTTTTAAACATCTGAAT
Source organism: Megachile willughbiella (assembly GCA_945859595.2). NCBI lineage: Eukaryota > Metazoa > Arthropoda > Insecta > Hymenoptera > Megachilidae > Megachile > Megachile willughbiella. The sequence continues at coordinate 12,859,061 of OX243797.1, forward strand.
CCCTAAATCCCTGGACCTCTAGAAATCTGGGTTTTCAAATTTCTACACTATCAAATCCCTACATGCCCCTATATCCCTATATCCTCAAAACTTGAACTCCCTAAATTCTAAGGTTCCTAAATATCTATGTCCCTAAATTATGTCCCTCAAATTCCTAGGTCCCCGAATCCCTACATCCATAGATCCCTAAGTTCCCAGACTCCCATGTTCATAAATCTCCATCTCACCACCTTAACAATCAAACACAAATGTATTCTCAAATCAAAAAATTTATTTTATTTATTCTAAATTTGTATTTAAAATTCAACACCGTGAACACATTTGAAAATACGTGGATTCAATCTTTATATTATCTATTGCAGAATGTAATGGAGATCAACATCACTACATATGCTTAATATGTTATTAAATTGATTTAAATATTTAATTACATGAACTGTATTGTTTTATTTTTCCACGATGCAAAAATCGTTCACGAAAACTACATTATTGAAGTTACTGTAAGCGACTGGGTAAAAATGGGAATAAATAAATTGTAAACGAGTTTCTAATTAACCCTTCATCCGAGGGTTAATAGAAATCATTGTACCGCCTCATGCATAGATTTGCAACTTGAGTTGCATTTCGTTACAAATCGCGCTTTGTATTTCAATGGGTTTACAATTTTCTACGGAAATTTTGTTGCAAAAGCTTTGCGTAGTAACATTGTAGCTACAGATTGCATAGTTGTCGATACCGATTGCACCATTGATATTCAATACATTATTTCTCCTCATTATCAAGGGATCAATGTTGCTCGAACATGTTCTAGATATAATGTCAGCTGCATGTCTAATAACTTCGCATAATTGAATTGTTTTAACCTGAATCGCAATAATAACCAGTATCGATATTTATATAACTCTGCAAAGAGAATAGTTTCTCTGCAGCTTGCAACGTTTATCGATCCAAGTTATAATCATAGTCTACTATTGTCACCTCGTTGCATTCTCTTGCAAACATGCTGAGTAAAATAGTATATTATGAAATATTTGATTATATTTCTAAATGTTATATTTTTTATTAAATATATTTTTCACTATCATATTTCCAATCAAATATATTTTTGAGTATTATATTTTTATTAAACATATTTTTAAATACTACATTTTTATTAAATATATCTTCTAATATTATATTTGTGATCATATTTATTTTTAAATATCACAATTTATCAAATTTATTTTTTAACATCATATTTCTATCAAATATATTTTTAAATATTACATTTTTGTCAAATATATTTTTAAATATTACTTTTTTTAAAAATATTTTTTTAAAATATTTAAATATTTCATTTAATTTTTATTTCAAGTTTATTTTTCTTTTTTAATTTTTTAATTTAATTTTATTTTATTTAAAATATTAAAAATATTTTTATTTTGAACATCATATTTTCATCGAATATATTATAATATAATATATTTTTATCAATTGATGTGTTTGGTAGTCAATGAAATTATCAAGAACATTTTTCACTCTTCCTAATTAAAATTTGCATTTTAGTCTTAAATTATTATGATTTACAATACTATGCAATATTATGTTTTCTTTAAATAAATTTAAAAAATTTTTCATTAAATTTGTTTTTCCTTAAATAAATTTTCAGGTAGAAGAAAACTTGTTCGTGAAACAGAAGTATTTCCATTGATACCATTTACAGTACTTGAAGAATGAGTTTTTTAGAAGACTCGAGATAATCATCTAACGAAGGGTTAACGTGTTCGTAACTAAGCATGACAGGTATGAATACGAACGTGTTAAGAGGGTCATTATCGAGCGAAGTAAGTACTTTGTATCGGCGGTGTAATTAGCGTAAAATAAATGTTACTTCGCGACAGACGAAGGCTTCGCGGGAAAGTTGATTCTTGGAATTCGATGCCGCAACTAAATGGAATTCCTCTTTTTATCGTGATCGTTTTTAACAGTATGATACGATTTAACGTCGTATCTATCAAATCGATGAATGAAAATTCTTGCTGATAATTGCTTCATTGCTTAAACGAATCGCATTGCAAATCAGTCATTGTGACTTTTTACGCTTCTAACGGTTTAGGGTTGCATACAACATTCGAATATTCAATTATAGAAATTTTAAATTCGAAAGATTCATTAATATACAATTATGTTATTTGTATTAATCAAATATAATAAGAGTGCATTACTATTCACACATTCTTATGAAAGCATCATGCAGAAATCATTTCTCGTTTGAATAAACATAACAATTTGAACGAAACCAAATAAAATGAATGAATACAAATAAAATATGAAGATATTTTATAGATAAATATAAGATTTATCTATATGACGAGATGAAATATCCTGTTGAGGTAAGGAATTAGAAACATTGTAGAGTAGATTGAAACAGTGTCACATTTGAGTAAATATAACAATGTTACATTTAATAAAAATATACTATTGTCCACATATTTCTATAAGAGAATTACGTACAAATATTATCTTTAAATAAGGGTGACAACTAGAAGCCAAATAAAATAAATAAGAACAGATAAAGTATGAAAAGAATATCTTCCAGATACACATAAACCCTGTCAACCTAATGCATCATGTACCATACAGCAGATTTAACCCTACGTTTACGGACATTTAATGACCATTCATATTTAAATTAAAGCTAACCTATAAAAATAAATATATAATGTATAATACATAAACTAGCTTATACAAAGATTTATTTCATTAACTCACAAAGAGTTAGTTCAACAAAAGCTTCTTAATTTTTGTAACAGATAATAAGGAATCTAAGATCCGCCATTTTAACGGGTTCCGTAAATCTAGTATAAAACAGCGTCTCATTAATAGCAGCGTGCACGTATAAAACACCGCGAAAAGGAGGTACGAGAATTAATTAACCCTGATTATAAATAATCGCGCATTAATCACGCGAATCGCGGGTAACTGCACTTGGTTACGTGGGAAAACGCGTTTGATGCGAGTACCGATGAGCGATAAAGGTCATCGCGATGTTGCGACTAGATAAGAAGAAGTTGTGGATCAAAGACACCAATAAGATCGATGGATCTTTTCACTCTGTCATTCCCCCACCAACTACTTGCACTTTGTTAGGTCTTGCATATTACAGCGAGAGGATTACTCAGTACAATTTTTTAGCGATACAATAGTTCCTTCACATTCGTAGTTTCAAATCAATTTACCCGTAGCAATAAGACCGGAGTCATTATATTCTAGCGAGTATTTTAGTGTCACATCTGAACCCTTAACCTCAGCAGTAGTCTTTTGTTTGCAGTTTTCTACGTGTCTAGGTATTGCGTTTTACTTGCTCACTTTGGGTAAACTTCATACGTCATTTGTATTTCCATCTCCACTCGAATTTTAGCTAAACCAATAGAAAAGAAACTGTTTTCCCTCGGCAATGTCACAAAAATTGTACCCACTCCTTTCGTGAAACATAAAACATCGAAGAGACACTCGAACAAGTACATTGCAAAAACTAGTCCGAAGTGAAATTCTTAGATACAGTCCACTTATATTCACTTGTTGCGAATAGTAATGGCACCATACATCCTCTTCAACCCTCAGCCACTTATAAACCAGGTGACTTCACCTTCAAATTCCTGAACACAGATATTCCGATATTTATGTATCCAGACCCTGTTTTAAGGCAATTTGGTACAATCAAGCCCATGTGCAGTGTCTCTGATCTTATTTCCCAGATACTTATGCATCTGATGCATTTCCCTAACACTAGGTTTACGGACGTTTGATGGTCACTTATATTTAAATTTGAACTAAAGTAGAAATAAATAAATTGGGGATGATATGTGAACTGCATAAGACATTGATTCTTTAGCTTGACGAAAGTTGACATAAATTTTTACAACAATTTTTTAATAAATTTTGTCATTTAAAATAAGAGATCTATGATCCGTCATTTTGACGGGTAAATCTAGTGCTAATCACAACCCTAAACTTCTACCTTTATTTACATAAACCTGAAACTCTGTAAAGACACAGAGTCAGTAATCTACGCTGCCTTTGCTCATCTTTGTCATACCCGTCCATAATAATTATACTAACACAACATAGTATTCAAAGCTTGTAAGCTTGAAGAAGAAAAATATGAAAATGCAACTCATCTTGGATGATTCGACGACAACTTCAACATCGTCAAGGATAAGACGAGAGGCGAACAGTGCAACGTGCTGGAAGATTATTTTACGTAACACGGCTTCGTAACCTTTTCTATTCGCGGTTAAGTTTCCGAGGAAATTATTGCGAAACTGTAACAAATTTCCAGTCGTGACTATGTGACTACAAGTTTGCACTACCTATCGCGAATAATTCATGATATGCAGAGGTGAACAGTGTTTCGCGTTGAATCTGTAAATAAATCGCGTTTGGAACTTGTAAATAAGGATATATGTTGTTTCGACTCATGCTGCTTTCCATTTGTTTAGTCTTGAACGAGTTTTAATTGGATAAATAGAACGTTTAATAACGGGTTACGGCGTTCCTGAAGCGTTAAGAACTGGTTCACTTTTATTAGTGGCATATTTTTCTTCTGGTTTGTTTGTCACTTGAAGACATTTGAATTATGTAAGAAATGTTTCTAGAATGTATGATCGATTGTGGGGAAGATGTTTGGAATGCATTTTGTTTTGGAGACATTTGAAGGTTGAATATTTGAAGGTTGGGCGATTTAGAGATTTGGAATTTGGGAAAATTTGGAAGTGCAGGTTGGGGATTGAGGATTTGCAGATTTGAATATTGGGGGATTCGAGGATATGAGAATTTGAGGTTTTGAGGGTTGGAGAGGTGAAGAGTAAGAAAATTTGAAAATTTGGCAATTCGAGAATTTGGGGATTTGGTAATTTGGAATTTGAAAAATTAGTAATTTAGGATTTTGGGTATTAGAGAATTTGGAGATTTGGGAAGTTGGGCATTTAAGAAGCTGGGGATCTGAGAAGTTAGGAAGTTAGCAATTTGGGAATTTGAGAAATTAGGAGTTTAGGAATTTGGGAATTTGAAAATTTGGGTGTTTGGGAAGTTGGAGATTTGAGAAGTTAGGAAATTAATAATTTAAGAATTTGAGGAACTGGGAATTTAGAAATTTCAGATGTTAGAAATTTGGGAAATAAGGAATTTACAAACTTGCAAATTTGAGAATTTTGAAATTTAGGAAGTTGGGGATGCAAGAAGTTAGGAATGTGAGAAATTAGAAATTATGAGTTTGAGAATTTGGAACTTTAAAATTTTGGAAATGAGGAAATTTAAGAATTAAGTTGGAAATATTAAATATGCAAATTTGTAAATTTGTGAACTTGTAAATTCAGAATCTTTCCATTTTTTATACTAAGTATTTCAAAATTTGTATTTAATTGTATAATATGTACTCCGTTCACATCCATACTTAATGAAAGTTTGCATTGCGTCCAAGTGTACATTACCGTTGTATCTTATTACAAACATGTACATTGGTCATTGAAATCTAGCCCAAAGTAATTTTGTATCAATTTAACACGCAACTGTGCATTGTTGTAATAGTTTAGAGAAATTAATGATCCTGTTTAGACTGGCTTTGCACGATACGTTTTGCCACATGATCGTTCTCTTAATAGCTATCATGATAGGTGAGTAACCAGTATCTGGTGTCATTACGTAACATATCTATTATTATTAAGATTTTAACGAACAGGAAGGTTAAAACCAGAGAAATTTGGCGAAGATTACTCGGTCACGGATTTATTTATATATCTTTATATATTTTCTTATTTTTTTAATCTTATTTTTCATTCTTTTAATTCATTTCTTCTTTTATTAAATAGTCAAATGCAAAATAATATAACACACTTACATTTATATATTTTTTTATTTTTTTCTTATATTACTCTTTATTTTTTTAATTTTCCTTATCTTTCATTTTTTACTTTAGTTGGATTGAAAACAGAAAACTTGTAAATTATCTTTAAAAGTTGTAACATATTTCATAGCTGATTTCAATAAATTTAAACATTGAATATAAACAAATTCAGAAACGTGAAAGAATTGAAAAAATGCTCTTCACAGAAAAATTCAAAACCACTTTCGATTTTAATATAAAGAGCTAAAATTTTAGAACACTCTTCAGATTTTTAAAAACGATTTCTTCAAATTTTTAAAAATAATTTCATGATTTTACAGTACCCGCGAAGCTTAAATGAAAAATTCACCTTATTTTTTTATCACAGTGGTATTTAACCCTTTCCCGTGCCATTTATTTATCAGATGCGTCAGTCAAGACTAACTATTCAGGGCTATAACATTAAAACGGACAAAGAAAATTAAAATGTTGTGAGTATTTTATATTCATGGATCCTTGATAATGCAATTTATAGTTGGTCCCAATTTTCAGGTTGAAGAGTATTCAAAATTCGAGTAAGGTTTGTCACATTTAAGCTGTAAGTGCGTCACGGGTGAGACTCGCCAAAGCACGGGAAGGGGTTAAAATAGTTTAAAAAATGGAAAATAAAAATGTTCCTCAGGGTAGATAAGCCGTATTAGAGAGTAGATAGCGAAGGTGGTGTCGATATTCGAGGCACGTCATTTCGTTTCACGCTCGTTCCAACGAATTCGTAACGAGGGACGCTGTAACGCCTTGTTACAGAACTACCGCTCACGTAACAATCAGCGCGTTGAGTAACTCGTTCCTTCGAGTTAGACGTTACGAGGTGAGCTTTACATTGGTGCCCACGGGCGTAAGAACGACACGTAACCTGCTTTACGACCGTTTATTGTCCTGAAAAAAAAAAGAGAAGAAGAAATGAGAATTTTGACGATGTTACCAGCGGAAGCCTTAGAGCCGTTTTGTTCGCGCACGCGATCATTATTCTTCAACTTACGCAACCGTGTAATTCGACAAAATACTCCTGTACAAATTTGGTAATCGACAATTTTGTCCTTTTTATCGCGTGAAATTCCTCGATTTTGTAAACGGCATGTTCTACGATAGGTATTACAACAGCTAAATGACCGAAGGAGTTTTCTTGGAAAGAGAAATCAAATTTTATTGCGGGGTTTCTGGGAAATGATTTTGAATATTTTACAGGATATTTAGAAAGATATTTTAGAATGAAAATTTGTTTATAGCAAGTAAGATAATAATTGAAATAATTTTTCTACATTTAGGAATTTATAGTAGTCAATACACCGATTGATTGTTGAATTGATTGTTTTTATTAGTCGATTCATTAATTATTGATTTAAGAAAACAGGTGTCGAAATTATTCAATCTTCCATAGTAATTTTTTTCACAAATTCACTGACGAAGTTTTAGATAATTTTATTTCTTCAACTGTTTAAATTCTAAAAAAAATTGTTCAAATTTTTCAATTGTAGAAAAATTTTTTCAAATTTTATTTGTTTGATTTTTTTAATTTTAGACAAGTTATGGAAATTTTTACTTTTACAAATTGGTTGAATTTAGAAAATATTAATTTCTTTGAAGATACTCCAAATTTATATTCTATATCTTATATTTATTTTCTGAAACAACTTAAACACGTACAAAATAAATATATTTTATATTTATTTTCTTTAGCCTTCTTCGTGTTACATGATTATCTGAAAGTACATACTTGATGTAACAAGAAAAGTGGCGTTAAATTTTCATTATTTTCAATCAACACATATTATAGATAATAAATTTCATTTCAAGCCACCGTATTAACGTCACGAATAATTTGTGTAACATTGATTCTGAGTTATAAGACAGAGTCATGAGAGTATCTTGATATGTACGTACAAACCGCGAGTGAGTGAGTGAAGTTATTATGCTTGAGAAATTTGAAATTGAAATCCGACTAAAAAATACAAGCAATAAAACTGTTGGTGACTAAGTGTTTCGGTAATATCGCCATTCAATGTAAATCTCTGATGCTTTGTTTCATGATATCTTGTTAAGAGATACATGAATCACGTCATTAAATCCGAATTTTCTTAATTGATCTAAAAAAAAGCGGAGATAAAATGTCTTGTGATAATTGTATATCATGTTAAATGAAATACGATCTATATAATTAAGTCGGTCATTTTTTTAATATGTAGAGAAATGACAGATCAAGATTTACAAAGGCAAGGACAGAATTTATTGCATATAAAAGTGAAACGTGTGTGTGTGTATGTTTGATTTATATGCTGATTTCTATAGTTATGTATTCTTAAATTCTTGCAACCTAGATTCCTATAACTTCAGGTTTTATATGTTATACCCCTACATCCTAGAGTAACTTAGGTTCCTATCATAGGTACCCTAGATTCCTATAGTCCTGGATCCTAGATCCCTATAACCTTAGACTTCTATATCTAGATTTCTATATTCTTTGTAGCTTAGATCCCTAGTTTTCTAAAGTCCCAAGTCTCTATTTCCTCATATTTCTATTTTTCCAAATTTCTACATCCCTAGGTCATTGTCACCTCTAATTCCTATCTGCCCAAATTCATACTTTCCTAGAGTCCTATCTTTTAAAATCACTATATCCTCAAATACCTATATCGTCAGATCACTATTTCCATAGATTCCTATATCTCCAGATCTCTATTTTTCTAGATTCTTACAACGCCAGATCCCTGTGTCTTCATATTTCCATTTTTCCAAATCTCTACGTCCTCGAATACCTATATCCTGAGATCTCTGTGTTCACAGATTCCTATATTTCCAGATCCCTATTTCCCCAGATCTCTATTTTCCCAAATTTCTACATCTCCAAATTCCTGTCTCCCCAGATCTCTATCTCCCTAAAACCCTATCTCCCCAAATCCCTATTTTCCCAAATTTCTACGCCCCTGAATACCTACATCCTCTGATCTCTATATTCACAGATTCCTATATTTCCAGATCCCTATTTCCCTATCTCTCTAATTTCCCAAATTTCTACATCTCCAAATTCCTGTCTCCCCAGAGCACTATCTCCCTGGACCCCTATCTCCCCAAATCCCTATTTTCCCAAATTTCTACGCCCCTGAATACCTACATCCTGAGATCTCTATATTTCTAGATTTCTATTTCCCCATACTTGTATTTTCCCAAATTTCTACATCTCAAAATCCCTATCTCCCTAGATCGCTATCTCCCCAAATCCCTATCTCCCTAACTCCCTATTTTCCCGAATTCCTGCATCTCCAAATACTTATATCCTCAAATCTCCACATCCACAAACACTTATATTTCCAAATTCCTATAACCCAGTACCCTTATATCCCTATATCCTTATATTCCTATATCCCTGTAACCCAGTATCCTTATATTCCTATATCCCTATATTCCTATATCCCTGTAATCCAGTATCTTTATATCCCTATAACCCAGCACTCTTATATCCCTATATCCCTATAACCCAGTACCCCCATATCTCTGCATACTTATATTCGTATATCCCTATATCCCCAATATCACTTGTATTCCTATAACCTCGTATCCCTATCACTTGTATCCTTAGTCACTGATGACAAAAGTATACAATTCCGTTTGACGATTGACACGAAAAGATCGAATGTGAGTTTTGAAAGAGGTGTCACGAAAACACGACGTGACGTAACAGAATTCAGCTTCCTTAAACCGATAGACACGAAAGACCATTTTCGAAATACGAATTTGCATTTCACGATAGCACGTTGCCACAATATCATTTGCCAAGATATTACATAAGATTATATAGATATGGGTTATTGCGTAACAGCCATTAATGCATTTAACGACTCTTACGTTGTCGTACATTAGGTGGTTTTGAGTTTGAGCATAGCAATGAGCAGTATCTGATCGTATATTTATTTTTGTTCGTTTACCAGTAGACTATTCTTGAATTGATTGAATAACCAGTGATTAATCATCGAGTTTATTGCATTGTATAGGCGTTTAATCACAGAAGGTTCATCGAACAATTAAATGTGAAAATGGCAGGATTATTAACATATTTTTGTAATGAATATATAAATATTTCTGTTGTAGGATCGTTTTAAATGCAAGGATTTTTTATTTTTTTATATTTGTATACAGAAATTGGTTTGTTTATTGTTGTTACAATGTTGTCGTATCATTTGATTCTTTACGTCATTTTTATTCGTTATAACAACAATTATAATTCAATGATAATTGTACGTACGGTGCGGTTACGAGTTAATTGACGGATAATCTTCACCTACTTGAAGCAATTTTTCAAATTATATCACATGAGATGTTATATAAATTACCAAGGTGCTCAAACATCTTTTGTAGGAAATCGCAGGTCGTAAATCATTTAAATTGCTTCTTTTAGCCGATTACATGCTTCTTCGATAGTTATCGACTACATTTTACATTTAATACGAACAATTGCAAGATAACTTTAATACAGTCGCTATTAAAAACGATTATAGTCGCTCGTTACGAGACGACCGCAGCGAAAGTGTTGAAAACACTAATGAAAATATATGTGAAAATAATGTAGCGTGTTGAAATAAAAATACTTTAGATCAATACCAATGTAAGAGAAATGTTAAGCAATCAGCATAAAATAGGAAGAATGAAAACATTTTAAAAAACCATGTTTCTATATAACAAAAAAATAGGAAGTTTGAAAAAACTTGTTGTAAACAGAGTATTGTTTCAACACTTTTTAGAGGTACATTCCTGTTTCTTTTCTTGTATTTTCAGATGATAAACATTAACAGTATTAATTGATATTAATGCTGTATATTAACTAATATTATCAAAGTTAATATAGGTATTGATTAATATTATCAAACAAAATTAATATAAATTTTGATCAATATTATCAAACAAAGTTAATATAAATTTTGATCAATATTATCAAACAAAATTAATATAAATATTGATTAATATTATCAAACAAAGTTAATATAAAGACTGACTAATTTTATCAAGCAAAATTAATACAAATATTGACAAATATTATCAAACCACTCAAATAACTGACTTAAACATTTCTGACTTTAAATAAAAATATTTGTTAAAATGCTTTTCTTAAAATCTGTTTTTTAGAATCATATTTATAGACACAAAAATTAATACGTACATCAATTTATTTGTTTTATCGTTTATTTATATATTTTTCTACTTCATTTTTAATTTTAAATTAATGTGCACTGAAAATGGCGATTTAGACTATTGTATATTTATTTTTCTACTTTATTTTAAATTTTAAATTAGTGTGTATTCAAAGTGAAGATTTAAATTACTATATATTTATTTTCCAACTTAATTTTGAATTTTAAATTAGTGTGCACGTATTTTTCTACATTATTTTTAATTTTAAATTAGTGCCAACATATCTAGTGCTACAAAGTCATTCTTAAAGATTGTAGAAGAATTTGGAGCAAACAAAGTGACATTTTCTGAAATAAGTAATTATTATAATAATATTTTGTCACATTTGTTGTTTACGCTATATACAAAATAAAATCCAAAATATTTTTCAGCAACTAATGTAAACAAAAATTGTAAAAAATAAATTTCTGAATGTAATAGCTCGCTTCGGTCTCTCCTACAATTTTACTGCTTGGTCTGCGAATTCTAACTGCCGCTGGAATTTCATTTGAAATATTGCTGCAATGTAAATGAGATTTAACATGGTACCTTACGAGTGCATCCGGTTTTGTGTCGAAACCGGTCGTGCGCCGCTCGTTACCATCATTAAAAGACCCCGCTAATGAGAATACCATTGTGTTTAAGCGTACACGCTCGTAACACCTCGTCCTCTTTTTGTCAATCGACTGTTCATTTGCTATCAATTTTACTCGACAATTACGTACAATTTGTAAGTTTCAGCTGGACATGATGTTGAAACAAAGAGGACACCGAGTGTACCAAAACAGAATCAAACTTTTTTAATAATAGAACAAGTATTACTTTTTATTCGGAAAGTCAAGATACATATATTCAACAGATTTGTGTAAATTCATTTTATTTTGAAATTTATAAATTTCTTTTAACATTTGAAAATTTGTTACTTTGAAGTTTTACATTTTCAAGTTCCTAGATTTAAAAATTTTTAACTTTGTAAATTTCAGAATTTGATATTTCTATATTTCTGAATTTTTAAATGCTTAAAATCTAAATTAATAGATTTCTATATTTGAAAAATTGCAAATATAAAATTGTCATGTTACTAAATTTTTTGATTTTTACCTTGTCAAATTTCTAAATTTTGACTATTCCAAATTTCTAAATTTGTAAGTTTAAATTTCAAACTTTAGTATTTCTACATTTTTGAATCTCTACATATTCATATTTCAAATTTCCAGATTTCTATATTTAAAAATTTGAAAAAATATCACTTTTATATTTCGAAATTTGAAATGTTTATATTACTAAATTTTCAATGCTCCACATTTTCAAATTTCTATATTTCCATTATCCTAAATTTCCAAATTTCTAATTTTGTAAGTTTCAGAATTCAATATTTCTACATTTTTGTGTTTCTGAATGTCACATTGCAAAATTACCAGAGTACTATATTAAAAATCTGAGAAAACATCATTCTGAAAATTTTCAACTCTAAAACGTCCACATAACAAAATTTCTAAACTTGCACGCTTCCAAATGTCTACACTCCCTTACTCAAAAATTTGTACAATTCTAACAATTCCAAAAACCGAAAATTTTACACCTTCATAAATTCCAAAATCCACTATCCCTGTCTTCACAAATATTCCAACTTGCACTCGACAAGAATACAACAATAGTTACGACAATGTTTGTGTCATTATTATATGTCCACGCATTACTTATTCATACACATTACGTATCGTGTACTATTTCATACCATAATTAATTGATTAACATGGTTACATTGCATGCGCATGTAAACGCATGTTTGAACAATCATATACAGTCAGTACGTTGATACATATTTCCTTTAGCCGTTCAAGATATTTACACATCTCGTCGCCTACGTGTAAGTAAAGGCTAGTGCTCAATGATACTCGCTGCGGTCCGCTTCATGAATAAAAGAATCCGGCCATAAAGCAACAAGTTAATATCTCTGGCAATGAACAACACGTTAATCTTTCTGCTTTATTGTCTACCGGATAACTCGTGATTCAGATCTGTCCTTTGTGAATAATTTCCTATGCAACTGTCAGCTGTTGCAAACGTGACCTATTATAGTGGAATGATAACGTCGTGGTCAGTGGCGTAACTAGGTAGGGACCGGGGTGGTCACTATGAAATCTGCGTAGAACGTCTATAAATTGGGACTGAGACTTTCGTTAGAAGTTATTGGAACATTTGCGTTTGATTGTAATGTAGATTTAGGGGGATCATATATGAAAATCACATCTGAAATTTTGAATAATTTTATTTTGAGCATAGAAGAGTTTTTGAGCTTTCAAGAACCAAATTTCTGAATTTCCAAGTTCTCAAATTCTTAAATTCCCAAATTTTCAAGTTTCTGAATTTCCTAATATTCCAGACACCAATTTCTAAATTTTTTTAAATTTCCAGATACTTAATTTTCAAGTTCCTATATTCCTATCCACACAAATTCCCAAATCCTAAAACTCTCAAACTCTCACATTTCCAAATACCCAAAATCCCAACTTTCTAAATTTTCGAATCCCTACATTCCTAATTCCCTAGTTTCCCAGATTTCCAAATTTCCAAGTTTCTAAATTCCCAAATTCACAAACTCCCAAATCCCCAAATTCCCTAATTCCCGAATTCCCTAATTCTCAAACTCTCAAATTCCCAAATTCCCTAATTCACAAAGTCCCTATTTCACAAATCCCTAATTTTCTAAATTTCCAAATTCCCAAATTCCCAAATTCCCAAGTCCCTAATTCCCAAAATTCCCAAATCCCTAATTTCCCAAATTTCCAAATTCCCAAGTTCATAAGTTCAAAAATTCCCAAATTCTCAAATTCCCTAATTCCCGAATTCCCTAATTCTCAAACTCTCAAATTCCCAAATTCCCTAATTCACAAAGTCCCTATTTCACAAATCCCTAATTTTCTAAATTTCCAAATTCCCAAATTCCCAAATTCCCAAGTCCCTAATTCCCAAAATTCCCAAATCCCTAATTTCCCAAATTTCCAAATTCCCAAGTTCATAAGTTCAAAAATTCCCAAATTCTCAAATTCTTAAGTCCCTAAATCCCCAAATTCCCAAATCCCCAATTTTCCAAATTTTCAAATTCTCAAATCCCCAAATTCTCATTTCCCCAAATTCTCATCTCCCCAAATTCTCATCTCCCTAAATTTTCAAATCTCCAAATTCTAAAATCCCCAAATTCCTAAATTCTCAAATCCCCAAATCCCCAAATCTCCAAACCACCAAGTCCCCAAGTCCCTAAGTCCCCAAATCCCCAAACCCCCAAATCTCCAAATCCCTAAATCCCCAAATTCTCAAATTCCCAAATTTCCAAATTCCCAAATTCCCAAATTCCCAAATCCCCAAATCTCCAAACCCCCCAATTTCCAAATGTCTAAGTTCCCAAATCCCTAATTTCCCAAATTTTCAAACTCTAAAATTTCCACCCTTTCAAATTCTCAACTCCCCAAATTTCCAAATTATCAAATCCCCAAATTTCTAAATTTCCATACTCCCAACCTAGATCCAAGACCATTCTCAATTCTACCAAGGAAGCGCATGCGATAACAGAGAGACGTCAATTAAGCAGAACAGTACGACGTCGAACGAAATAAATCTAACTTCGTTGTTCTCTCTGTCGTAATCCAGAATGCAAAACGTATATGGCGGACGATATTGTAAGAAGTTATCGGGGCGCGGTTGTATGGGCCATAAATCAAGGAAATCGTGCCGATCGCGTCTGTTATCCGCGGGTTGCTGGTGCCACGGAATTTCAAACGGTCCCGATTGTGAGAAGGGCAACGAACGCCGGATTTGCTGGCTGTCAGCTTAGAAAGGATTACATTATCGTAATTGAACGTTGCTCCAGACATGCTAATGGTAGGGGCTGTTCGTAATTATTTAACTGTGGCTGCAATACGCTCCTCACGTGAAAGCAGAAACGTTGCAATCGGGTCTTGTGGAAACCTTGGAGCGCACTCGTTAAGAACGTATAATGTTCCAAATTAACAATGAGTTCGGGGACCAACACAAAAATTAATGAAACCAGTCAAGTTGTGAGGCTAAGGCCGGGGACATTCTGTTGTCACCTCACGTCACCCCATGTGACGAATTAAGATGTGAATTATGTATTCTGATTGAGAAAAATGGAGTGTGTTCACGTTGCACGACAGTTTATGCCATTTCAAGTGTTGTGAGTGGAATGACATTTTTTAATTTATGTTTACAAATTTATTGCTTTATCAGTTCAGTAATTTACTCATACGTACATTCGTCAATCATCAATTTGACAATTCGTCTATTTGTCAAGTAGTCAATTCAGCAAGTAATCAATTCGTCAAGTAATCTGGTAGTCAAGTAATCAATTCATCGAGTTGGCAATTTGTTAATTCGTCTTTTGTCAATTCTTCAATTTTTCAATTCTTCAATTCTTCAATTCTTTGATTCTTCAATTCTTCAATTCTTCAATTCTTTAATTCTTCAATTCTTCAATTCTTCAATTTGTCAATTCGTCAATTCTTCAATTCATTAAAATCTCCAGTCTTCAAATATACAAATATTCATATTTCATGTGGACATTTAAAAATGTACAAATATGAAAATATTACTTATTTAAATTCACGAATTTGTAGATCTGGAATTCATATATTTATACGTTTGAATAGTTGGAAGTGTAGAAATGTGGTAAATTAGGAATTCAGTAATTTAGTAATTTTGTATCTTAAAAATTATGTAATTTAAAAATCTGGTATCTTAAGCATTTGGTGATTTAGAAATATAACTTAGAAATTTGGTAATACAGAAATTTGACAATTTGCAAATTTAGTAATATAAAACTTCCAAGTTCAAATCGAGATATTGTCTACATGTTAAATTCACAAGTATACTGGTCCACTTAGTCCTTCTCTGAAATATAATATAGAGCGTACTTATGAGTTCTTCTTACGCTTTTTCGTACATCTTGCGTTCTATTTATCTCCTTAAACGTTCCCCAAATTCTCCTTTTCTCTCTAAATTGAAGTTTTCATTATAAAATCTATTCTCAGACTTAATCCGAACAATCAGTATTCTGTCCATCGCACCGCTGCCTGCATCAACGCTTCATTCAACCTCTCCAGCATACAAATTGTTAAATTACTATGTTGCATTAATCCGTAAGAATATTTGATAACTCCGACAAGTTTTTCAAATAACCTAAGAACTTTCCCGACCGTTATCTCGTCACATCCAATAACGAATAAATTAATCTGAAGTTTTCTTTCGTCGTAAACGTCAATATTTTCTTCCAATCGTCAACAGGGCTCATTCATGAAACTGGTTACGCTATTTATAAATAACATATTGCCGTTTAATTTACGTAATATTTCACGAGTATTTACATGTCCCGATAAGTGGAATCAAATGGCACGATTTATGCTTCTGAATCGGGTTGCGTAGGATTGTCGTTAGAAAAATATCCGATCTCACGGTATCGCGCTGGCGAACGGTTTTACGATCGGAAATATAAAAGGGGAAAAAAATGTCCACGTTTCCCGATTCCCATTGTACGTGCGAACGTTGCTCAATCAATGCGTTGACACGCGCACTTACGTAACACCGTTGGAATTCGAGAAAAATTTGAAATCCATCTGGAAATAGAAACTCGATCGAGTCACGCTCGTTCGAGATAATCGTCGGTTCGCCTACGCGGCTTATCTTTGTCGACACTTCGATCTAAAAGTTCAATGTTCGATTCCTCGTGTGACACGAAACAATTGTGCAATGATTTCGCCAAGAAAAAATCAATTCTAACGATCTTATTGTGTATTCTCGCCGTTTATTCGTAGGAGAGGGAACACGAGTGCAATTGGTGTAAAATAAATACTACGCGTTATATCCTTTATTTCTTCACTCCATTTATATTTCTCCATTTTTGTTATCGGTACAGTGGAGTTAATAATTTTTCTAATACAATTTTATGGGAATAAAGGTGAATAATCTAATACTTCGATACTCAGTTGTACATTTTGAACAAATGATACATTTAATTTCCACTTTATACTTTTGTTATATTTGTATTACTGTTACTGTCACTTTATATTACTGTGACATGTGATATACGCTTCATATATTTGTTACATTTAATATTCGACGTGAACAAGTTAATTTATTCCTAGATTGAAATATTAAATAAAATGTGTCCACATATTTTTATCATAAACTGGTACCACTTTTATATGTATTTTTATTTTTGTTTTCTTGAACAGTTCGTATTTTATTTACTAAGAAACCTAATTTTCACTTAAACGTATATAATTAATAATATTTAGTACTTTGATATAATTGATGTAACTGTAGAAAAATATATCGTAGTATCGGTTTGTAGAGTACAATATTAAAATTAGAATTTGTTTTTCTTTGTAATATACGTGGCCATTGATTAGAGTGAAATACTAGAACGTACCAAAACTTGATTACCTATAAATGTTGCATATTGTGAAATAGCAATATTTTAATTACATTTCATTGTTAATTGAACAGCAATAATAAAATTAATTAAGTAATACTGTATTATTTACTTTTCTGCCTTAATCTTAATTTTGTGAATAATTAAGCTGTGTGTAATAATTATTGGAATATGTTCCAACGATTACGTTATCCAACTGTTTAAATATTTTATACAATTTCCAAATTATAGAATATTAAATGATGGATCTAAAAACACAAATTAAGTGCCTGGTCTCCCCAGTTTCATAAACGATTTACCTGTCATAAAAGAATTCGAATTTCAATTTTCCTGTCGATATTAAGAACACCGTGTTATGTTTGAAGGCTCGTATTTAATACGTCGACTGGCACGATGAAAATGGTAATATACTGCGAGACAAGTTGTAATTTCAGTCAAACTTTAAATACGATTCGCCAATTTTTTTTATTTATCATTCTTCTTTCTAATTCCACTATTCGTGGAAGTAATATCATACTATTTGTGGAGATTAGACAGATTAATTCCGGTTATTTAACTCTTCGCTGCATGATCTTACCAATTTTTATGAAAAATGCGTTTCTAAATAATTATATATTGGAAAATGTATTATTCTGACGTAGGAAAAATATTTGGACATTTCATTGAAAATTGTTTACAACAAAGTATAGCTACCATATAATATAACAAATTTACATGGAATTAAAAAACTACTCAATAAGACAGCAATATTTTTAAATTTTCGTATTACATGTACACTTTTTATGTAAAGATAATGTAGAAAATTAAATGTCCGAATATTTTTGGGACGTAGGAATAATACATTTCTTAATGATACCATTTGTTGTACGACAACTTAATTAATTTTTGTTTGAATAACTAAATTTTTCAGCATCGTTCGCAAGACATATATGTTCACGAAACATACATGTTTTACGATAATATATAATTATGATATTACGATATGAATATGACTATAATATTATAATTACAACAAGTAGTAATTTATGCATGTACATACGTATATCGACAGTATTCTATAGCATGCAATTGATCACTGCAAAAAATAATAATTACCACGACGATAATCACTCCAATCATGTTACTTCATACTTGAAAATTTCTCAATACATAAAAAATTCCTGATACAAGAAAGATATCTTCGATATAGCACAATGTCTATAACAACACAAATTAACATCATATTTACAGAAACCATCTAAATCTACAATTTTAGAGGTCCCTTTTTCGAATTACGAAAATTAACCCCTTGCACTATAATAACGAATCTGACTCATGACGCACTCGTACTTCAGCTGTGATCAATTTTACCAATTATAATTTTATCAAATTTTATCAATTTGCAGTTCCAATTATAATTTGCATAGTCAACGATTGCATAATACCAAATGATCATAACATTTTAACTTTCTTTATCTGTTTTAATATTGTACCTGTGATTAATTATTTCTGACGCACCTGACAAATAAATCATAGTGCAAGGAGTTAAGGTGCTTTTGTCAAAATATATGTTAACGTTCATCCAGATAAAGAGCTACTTATTATACCAATAACTTATCAATTATTTATAAAAAAAAAATAAAGAATATGTGAATTTAATTAGGTGCAAATATGGAGTGGATGTTGATAGAGCAAGTTATACCTTATTATACCAATAACTTATCAATTATTTATAAAAAAAAAATAAAGAATATGTTAATTTAATTAGGTGCAAACATGGAGTGGATGTTGATAGAGCAAGTTATACCTTATTATACCAATAACTTATCAATTATTTATAAAAAAAAAATAAAGAATATGTTAATTTAATTAGGTGCAAATATGGAGTAGATGTTGATAGAGCAAGTTATACCTTATTATACCAATAACTTATCAATTATTTATAAAAAAAATAAAGAATATGTGAATTTAATTAGGTGCAAATATGGAGTGGATGTTGATAGAGCAAGTTATACCTTATTATACCAATAACTTATCAATTATTTATAAAAAAAAAATAAAGAATATGTGAATTTAATTAGGTGCAAATATGGAGTGGATGTTGATAGAGCAAGTTATACCTTATTATACCAATAATTTATCAATTATTTATAAAAAAAAAAATAAAGAATATGTGAATTTAATTAGGTGCAAACAAGGAGTGGATGTTGATAGAGCAAGTAATCGATAGAATAGTGTCCGAATATTAATAAGAGTGACTATAACGAATGCATTCTCACATTCGCGGTTAAACAGTGCAATACGGTTACAGCTTACTACAATGGGGAAGAAAAATCTGCACGTGAAAGTATCCCGGCTTTGACTCGGTGCTTACGTAACACGAGTGGGAGTAAAGAGTAAACGTTTTAAAAGCGTGCAAGTGTGTGCTATCACGATTTGTTCGGTAGACATTTAAGGGGAACTTATAATAAAAATAAACGAATTATTGTGTCCCGTTGTCGCGCTGCGTTGGCTTCGACGGCATTGTCGAAGATTATTTCGAGTCTGAGGGTAATAACCTCCCACGAATCCGCTGCAACTATTATATGTATATCGTAGCTTGATATACATTTAATAAAGTTATGATGGTCGTTCACTTTTTGGGAACGTTTATTGAAACTGATATCTGCAGATTTATATGCAGCTTTCTAAAGCCTTAAATCTTCGTACTTTTTTGTTATTATTATTATTTGATGTTCAGGTTTATAGAAATGCAAGTTTGTATATTTTGAAGCTTTGAAATTTTTGTGTTATACGTTTGCAAATATTTGTGTTTTTTAATTCTCGAAATCTTCTAATTTGTAGAGATTGTCAGATTTTTAAGTTTTCAAATTCAAGGGCTCATGTTTTTACATATACAAATTCTCAGATTTATAAATTGCAAAATTTTCAAAATTCTCAAATACATAGATTCTCAAGTTCCCAAGTTCTCAAATGACTAAATTTCTCAATTTCCCAAATTCCTAAATTCTGCAATTGTCCATCATTCCAATTTTCTAATACTTCAATTTCCAAATTTTGTATCTCCCTAATTTTCCAAATACGCAATTTCCAAATTCTCTAATTTATCATTTATCCAGTTACTTAGTTGCCCAATTCCCCAATTTCCCAATTCCACAATTTCTCAATTTCTCTATTTCTCAATTTTTCAATTTCTCAATGTCTCAATTTCCTAATTTCTAAATTTCCCAATTCCCCAATTCACCAATTCCCCAATTCCCCAATTCCCCAATTCCCCAACTCAGCAATTCCGAAATTCCCCAATTCCCCAACTCAGCAATTCCGAAATTCACCAATTCCCCAATTCCCCAATTCCCCAATTCCCAAATTCCCAAATTCCCAAAAATCCCAAATTTCCAAATTACCAAATTCCTAAATTCCTAAATTCCCAAACTCCCAAATTCCTCAATTGTCCAATTAACAAATTCCCCAAATTCCTCAAATTCCCTAAATCCCAAATTCCCAATTTCCCCAATTCCCCAATTGCCCAATTCCCAAATTCCTCAATTCCCCAATTCCCCAATTCATCAATTCCCAAATTCCCAAATTTCCCAATTCCTAAATTCCTAAATTCCTAAATTCCCAAAGTCCCAAAGTCCCAAATTCCTCAATTCTCCAATTAACAAATTCCCCAATTTCCTCAATTTCCCCAATTTCCTCAATTTCCCCAATTTCTCAATTTCCCCAATTTCCCCAAATTCTCCAAATTCCCCAAATCCCCCAAATCCCAAATTCCCAATTTCCCCAATATCCCCAAATTCCCCAAATTCCCAATTTCCCCAATTCCCCAATTTCCCCAATTCCCCAATTCCCAAATTCCTCAAATTCCCTAAATTCCCAAATTTCCCGATTCTTAAATTTCCCAACTTCTCAACTCCCAAATTCCCAATTCCCCACTTTCCAAATAACCATAACCCTAAATTCCTCAATTCTTAAAATCCCTAACTCCCCAATCCCCACCATCCCACCTTCTCCAATATGAAATTCTCAACAATTCCGAAAACAAACATTAAAATGTATCGAACAAAGCTTGCACCGATAATTACAACATTTACGTAGATAATTGGCGACAATTATCGATTAGGCGAAACAAGCGGTAGGTTAATTGCAAGTTAATTGGTGAAGTACGTTAATACCGATCAGTTTTTCTGTCCAATTATATTTCCATATCACGGTGGATGCGAATGAAAACATGGACGGCATAGAGATGATCGTAAAGTAAGGTAAAGATCGTGTGTTCGTTTAAATGTCGGTATCGTGTTCTGTCGGCGCGGTCGCGTGCATCGTCGAGATTAATCAACACCTACGAGTTGCGAGCTTCCAGCCACGGTAAACGTAATCATTGTCGTGTACCTATGATGGCACAATCGTGTTTGCAATAAAGTGGTAACCACGATCATAATTGTTCCTTTAGATCGTAATTTGTATCGTCAAGACATTAACCAGACGCAGCAGCTTCAAATTAAACTGATTTAAAACATCGCCTTGTTGCATGATTCTTGGTTATTTCAACCATGCGAATTATGGAAATATTTTTTTTATATAGAATTTTAAATATCGTAATTTTTTTTAATTTTTTTATGTTATGCCAATATTGGAATTTTGAAAGTTAAGTACTTTTGAACTTTAGATTTTTCAAATCATCAAATTTTCGAAATCTTCAAGTTTCCCACTTTAGAAATTTCTACGTTCTCTAAATGTTTAAGTGTTCTATCTTTGAGGTTGTAGAATTTTATAATTTTGAAATTTGAAGGTTCTCAAACTCGAAAATTTTACATATTTATCAAATTCCCAAGTTTTGAAATTTCATCAAATTTTTTAAATTCCCGTGTTCACAAATTTTATTTTTCAATAAATTTATTTTTTTCAATTTTCTGACCCACATTTCGAAATCCCTCAATTTGTAAATATGATAATTAGAGAATTTATAGATTTCTGAATTTGTGAACATGACAATTAATGAATATCTAAATTTTTCAATTTGTGAACATGACAATTGGTGAATATCTAAATTCCTTAATTACTGAATATGACAATTGGTGAATATCTAAATTCCTCAATTTGTGAATATGACAATTGGTGAACATCTAAATTTCTCAATTTCTGAATATTATAATTGGTGAACATCTAAATTTCTCAATTTGTGAATATGATAATTGGTGAATATCCAAGTTTTTCAATTTTTGAACTTGACAATTGGTGCATATCTAAATTCCTCAATTTGTGAATATAATTGATGAACATCTAAATGTCTCAATTTCTGAACAGACAATTGGTGAATATCTAAATTTCTAAATTTCTGAATATGATAATTAGTGAACATTAAAATTTTCGAATTTCTAAATTTGTCAATTATAGAATTTCTAAATTCCTCAATCTTAAAATATGAAAAAAAATTTGTCAATTTCCTAAACTGCAAATCCATATACTTGAAAATATCTAAATCCGAAAGCTAAATCTGAAAATCTCTAACACTCCCAGTAAATTCACGAACACGAACTTCATTAACCAAAGCAGAGTTTCCATTTTCAAAATTGCTATCGTTACCATTTCGTGCGCGCAGGTGGCCATAAAATCGTACCAGCAGTAAATTGCAAAGCGTACAACGGAGTAACTGGATATCTCAATTGACGAATTAGATGTTCACCCTCCAATTCCGTAACAATCTCACCAGACCGATTCCAAAGCATTCGACTCTACAACTTTTCCTATACTTCCAACGTGTCGTAAATACTAAATCGTGTACACAGCTTGCACTCTAACAACTTCATCGTGATCGCTTCATAACGTCTCATTTTTATAATTCGATCACCACGAAAGATCTCTTTGATCGCAAGTTTGAAAACACGTAGCTGTACTTGATGAATTTATCGACTGGATTGGAACGAAATTATCGGCAGCGAACACGAAAAAAAACAGAACATTACGAAACTGCCTGGCGATGAGTTTAAGTGACGTTCACGATTCTTAATGGTCACTTTATGTAACAACAATTCTACGCCGCTCAATATCTCGAGCGAACCGTTTGCTTCTTTGGCACTAAACGCGATCGTACATACGTGTGTACGTGCAATATTATTCTCGTTTGCTCGTCGAGTTCACGTAAACGAGCAACGGCATTATAGATTGCATTAATTCGACTTGTGCGCGGTCTGGCTTCTCTAGAAACAAAATATAGCGATCAAGTAGGAAGACTGTCACTCGTTGATTTATATGGTAATTTAAGAACTTAAAAATTTGCAGGTGAGTGAAGGGTTTGAAGATTTAGGACTTTGGGCAATTTTGGGAGTTTGTCATTTGGTGATCTATGAATATGGGGATTTAGGGAGTTTAGGATCTACGAATATAGAAACACTGGGGGTATATAAATTTCGGGACTTGGGAATTTGAAGATTTAGGACTTTGGGGAATGTTGGAAGTTTGTCATTTGGAGATCTATGAATGTGGAAATCTAGGGAGTTTAGAATCTACGAATATAGAAACACTGGGGATATATAAATTTCGGGACTTGGGAATTTGAAGATTTAAGGATTTAGGGAATTTGTCATTTGGAGATCTATGAATATAGGAATCTAGGGACTTTAGGATCTACGAATATAGAAACACTGGAAGTATAGGAATTTCGGGATTTGGGAATATGAAGATTCAGGGATTTGGGGATGTGGAAATTTAGGGATATAGAGACGTAGGGACACAGGTATTTAGACTAGAAGAAGAAGGTCTGCCACTCGTTAGTTTATAGGGAAATTTAAGAACTTGAAGATTGGCAGGTGAGTGAAGGATTTGAAGATCTAGGAATTTGGGGAATTTTGGGAGTTTGTCATTTGGAGATCTATGAATATGGGAATCTAGGGAGTTTAGAATCTACGAACATAGAAACACTGAAAGTATAGGAATTTCGGGACTTGGGAATATGAAGATTCAGGAATTTGGGGATGTAGAAATTTAGGGATTTAGAAACCTAGGGACACAGGTATTTAGACTAAAGAAGAAGGTTTGCCACTCGTTAATTTATAGGGAAATTTAAGAACTTGAAAATTTGCAAGTGGATTAAGGATTTGAAGATTTAGGAATTTGGGGAATTTGAGGAGTTTGTGATTTGGTGATCTATGAATATGGGAATCTAGGGAGTCTAGGATCTACGAATGCAGGAACACTGGAGTTATAGAAATTTCAAGCTTAGGAATTTTAAGATTTTGGGATTGGGTGGCCTAGAAACTTGGGTATCTATGAATTTGAAGATTTAGAGATGTGAGTATCAAGGAATTTGTTCCTCCAGGAATTTAGGGATTTGGAGACCTAGGAATTTAAGGGCTGTACTAGCATTTAGACCCAGAAGAAATAGGTCTGTCTGTAGTCTTGTGGTAGTAATGGTAATAGTGATAGTTGTAGTAGTAGTAGTAGTAGTAGTGATAGTAGTGGTAAAACTAGGATCAGAAGTGGTAGTAGTGATAGTAGTGGAAAAAGTAGTAGTAGTACTAGTAGTAGTAGTAGTAGTAGTAGTAATAATAATAGTAGTAGTAGTAGTAGTAGTAGTAATGGTAGTAGTGATAGTAGTGGTAATAGTAGTAGTACTAGTAGAAATAATAATAGTAGTAGTAGTAATAGTAGTAGTGATAGTAGTGGTAATAGTAGTAGTAGTGGTAGTAGTGATGCTAGTGGTAATAGTAGTAGTAATGGTAGGAGTAATAGATACGAGAAAAATATCTCGATACATCCCAGTTTCTATAACAAAAGTTCATCCCATCACAAATTAACACATTCCCAGTACCCATCTCAACTTCCAGTTTCAGATTTCCCCTTTCGAATTACCAAAATTCAGAAACCTTTCTCAAAATGTATATTTACCTCCCCCAAGATAAAGAATCATCGTATAACTTATTATCCACTATTTATCTATTTATATAATTCAGTCCCAATTTAAATATAAGTGGTCATTGAGCGTCCGTAAATGAAGGGTCCAATCGGGCTACATGGCGGTCTATATTATCAGATCGCAACGCGTCTGAGCAAGGTTCGCCGAGAAATCTTTCCCTGTTCCCTTTTCGCTCTCGATTTTTCTTTTTGTCGCGTAATCGAGCAACGTTATACCTATCGATCGTCTCTATTAACTAGTCCGTTACACAACGAACTATAACTATTGCCAAACAATAGATTATGCCGTGGCTGTGCGCCGCCGCTCGACGCGTAGGCCTGGTAGGGGTCTACCTTATGCAATCGTTACATACATTTGGTTATATTATCGGTATTACGTAAAGGCGGATTACAAGGCGCGAGAAGGGAGAAAAGTGTTATAAATTGTCGATATTCAGGATACTCGTTGATACACTACTTAACTGGGTTATGAGAGACAAAATAAACGTAACTGGTCATGGTACTGAGACTATTGCACAATTTGCGCGGGAAAAGTTGACTTTGGGGCGGTCTGCCATCAAGTGAAACGTGCGACATGTTTACTACTTATGCAAATTTATATTTTTATAGTATCACTGTTTAATATTCTTAATCGGGAATAGATTATCGTGGCTACTAGCGAAATTTTTGTCGATCCACGAACTGATTCGTATATTTTTAATTATTTGTGTGGGATTTTTAAATGGTATGGTGAAATATTTTTTACTTGTATTGTAAGTAATGCAATGGGAATATTATTGTTAAATTTCATTTTAAGAGTAGTTTAAAAATTGCTTAAATTTATTTTTGTTGTATGTGAACTGAGTTATGGAGCTATTACGATATTTCGTTAGTATACAGGTAAATACAAACTATCAATTATTATGATAAATACAATAATTTTTATTGTAATGATCGATACAATATTATACATCATAGTATTAAAAATAACAATGCAAATTATAACAATAATTACAACAATGTAATTTGCAGTTGTAGAAATAGTAATAATAATTGTATCAATATAATGTATGACAGTACAAATCATACTACTGATTATAACAATAATCAATAATTTGCAAGTAATTTGCGATAGTACAATTTATAACAAAAATAATAACAATGAAATTTATAATAGTACAAATTATAATAATAATTATAACAATATAATTTATAACAGTATAAATGATATCAATAAATTATAGCAATAAACTACAATAGTACAAATTACTTTCATACTGAATTTATCATGATTTATAAAAATAATTTGTTGCACTATTTTATTTCAGGTAGAAAAGTATTTTTTATAATTATAATAATATAGCATCTTATCTTTTACATTATATTTTACATACTTTGCACATATTATATATCTTCCTAATTCATGTAAATATTTTATGTATATTATTATATAATATATTATGTACGTGTAGTATAAATTACATCATCAATTAATAAATAAATATATTATTGAATGTATACTTGATTTTCTTTTTGGTTTACCAAGTCATACTCTAAAATAGCACAATATTTTGCATATTTTAAACAACTTTAGATTACTGTCAACCAGATCTATTTACGAATACAAAAGTAGTATCTGACAGCCATATTGCAATTCTTATATCAACGATATAAAAAGAGGATAACTCGACTTGGATTTCCAAGACTTGCTGCCAAACATAGTGGTCGTTCTATATATCACTTGATTCTCAGAACTGTGACGTAATTGTTAAGAATTCAAATCTTCAAATGCGAAGTTTAATATCGTAAGTAAAATAGTCAGAAGTTATACCTTGTCCTGCAATCATCCAATTAGTCTCTGTAAACGTATCTTCAAGATGTCCAAGAAATTACTCTTTGTTACTTGCTGAACAGCAACATATCATTATTTTAAGGGTATAAATCGGTTGGCTACACTAACTCTATTAAAGTATTTATCAGAATATCAATTTGAGTAATCAATCTGTAGCATTGTATTCTTTAAGTATGCTATAGTTATTTGTTTTCATCGTCAAAATTTATAAATTTTGAATGAGGTCTCAAAAACTGACAATTTCAATGCTGACTGACATATTTAAAGGTCTCAAAAATTGAAATTTCAATGTTCAAAAATTTGAGATTATCAAAGTTTCAAGTTTGGGAAAATTTCAAAGTTGTGCAGATTTGAAATTTCGGAATTTTATGATTAAAAAATTAAAAAATTTGTAAATCCAAGGAGTTAAAGCCCTAGAGTCCTGAAATCCTGAAGTCTTAAAGTTTTGAAGTCCTAAAGATTGAAAGTCTCAAAGATTCAAAGATTCAAAGTTACAAAATTAAAAAATCCTGTAATTCCAATATTCCAGAGTACCAAACTCTCTTAAAAAATCTCAGAATTCTTAAATCCTAAATTTTCCAAATTACAAACCCTCAAAATCCCCAGATTCCATGGTACCAAATTTGCAACATTTCAAATTCCCAGTTTCAAAACACCAAGGTTCCAAAATTCGTAAACTTCGAAAATCCCAAGGTTTAAAAATTTTATATTTCGAAAATTTCAAAGCTCCAAGGTACCGAAGTTTCAATATTTCAAAAATTCCATACTTCACAAGCCTTAAATTTCCAATGTTCCAAAATTTCAGTGTTCAAAAATTTGATACTTCCAAAATCTAAAAATTCTAGTCTCTAAGCACCAACTTTCCAAAACTTCAATACTTAAACACAAATGTTCCAAAAATTCCAAACTTCCAAAATCAGCTCTTAACCCAAAGGTAGATCTGCACCCTCTTGGCTAACCCTTGCTCAAAACAAATCAAACTCACAAGTTTCTCACCGTTTAAAAATAAACAAAGAAACAAACGTTCTTTCATAAAAATGACTAAAAATTTCAAAAGTGGTCCCTTTATTCTATACAAATTAAACAAATTTAAATTGCGAATCCACTTTGAAGCGCACCATTCATCAAACTTCAGCGGTGTCTTTTTAAAAAAGTAAGTAAATCGATCGTTTCTTGAATGTAAGTACTTTGATTTCTGTTTGGTTTTTATTGATAGTCAAACATTACGTGAAAGAGGATCGGAATCGGTGACTTTGAAACGTTCCTAGCTAGTTACGAAACGGGTCTTCTTACCTTGTGTAGCGTCGCATTATACGTTTATAGGAGAGGGTCGGTATAGAACCATTCGCGCGCGTAAGAGGTTGGTTACATGAGCGTGTAAACATTTCGCTTACGACGAACGGTTTATACATTGCGTTATGCGCACCTCTCCCGGTGCCTTAAACCTCGAATTACGTAAGCGATGCCGTTTGAAGTTTATGTAACGTCATGCCACGTTACCGACAAAATCAGACGTCGTCGCCGTCCAACCAGCGTCAGAAATAAGACCTACTTCTGTGCTTCGATTAGCCGCCATTTCAACGATACGTGCCGTCATCTTGTGGTCACGTTTTGTGATACCAAACCAAATATCGGTGACTACATAGTGGCGCAATTTCGGAAACTGTCATGCTGCGATATCGATGAAATTTTGTATGAGCTCTTTTTTGCAATAGAAGATGTCAGTGAGAATGGTTTTTGACGACTCGAAAGAAAATTTTTTACCATTCTTATGTCATTCCCTATATCATCGACGATAGAGTGTGCGAACTGTTCTGAATACATATTTCGCATTTTCGGACCCAGGGAATATATTACAAACAGCATAAAATCAATATTAACAAATATGTAATAGATATATAGCATATTAATCAATAAAATCAATATTAAATAAATTTTTATAAAAATGAAACAAGTAGGGACATCTCTCCGGTGAACGGAGTGAACTACACGCATCTGAAACAGCTGGTTCGTTAGTTCCCACTTTCTACTGCTAAATGGTGCCACTAACACCGTATAAAGAACACTCCATAAAATTGGCGTAATTTATCATAATATATCACCCACATATCACCCAGTTCGCCGGAGAAATGGCGTCACATGTACCGTTTCCAAATAGATGTCCTTTATATTGATTTTCTTGAGTTAATTCTCTGTGTTTTGAACCAAATTACTTCGGAAAGTAATACTAATTAACTTTAGAATGTTCTACAAGTGTTAATAACCAAACCAATTTCATATATATTAGAGTAAATTATGTCAAGCTCACTGATATGGCGCCACTTGTTCCATTTTTATAAAACTTCATTTAATATTGATTTTACTGATTAATATGCTATATATTTATTAATATTCATTTTGTGCTATTTGCAATATATTCTGTGGGTCCGTAGAAATCCCTTAATATTTTCGTGTCGCATTATCGACTCTGACTAAAATAAGACACTCGCGCTGCAGAGTTAACTTATCCTCTTATGGTACTTCAGGTTTCATGCACATTTATAAGCAGTAAATCAGTGATAATACATAAAATACATATCAAAGATACGAACGATGTCTAAAATTTTAACATACATTTCATTAATTCTGAATAAGTTATATCTGATAGCTCGAGAGATATAGGAAGACTTAAATGAAATTTCATCTTAATGATTCGTAGCTCTTAGCTCGATATCATTTTCTAAAGATTATTTTTGAAGAAATCTTTATAAAACAATATCGATTTCCAGGTCACACCACGTGGAGGTGGCTACGATAGTGACCCACCCTATCTCCAAATCCCAACCACCCTCCAATTACAACTACCTCATTTATCGGAAGGATAAATGAGTTCTAACTCTACTTAGCCCGTAGGCTCGCATGTACAAGTTCTTTACTATAAAATAGCAAAGAATTTGCACCGCACGCACGCTGTACAACTTATATACAAACTCACTTATATACTTAATACTAATTTCGTGGGATCCCACATACTCTGTTCTAAAATTGCACTCGCACTATGTAAAATGAAACGCTAAACGAAAGAGGAAGAGAGGAACTAATACTATGATCTAACGCGGAAAAAGTTCACGAATTAAAATGAGTGCAATTTAAAACAGTACTCGCATACGCACACGCTTATTAACATACTTATTCTAAACGCCGCACGTGTACCTCTTATTCTAACATTGCACTCGAATGATCTATAACGAAGTAAAAAAGCAAGGGGAAGGGAAGAAAGTTAGAAGAACTTTCTACTAGAAGGAAAGAAAGTTAGAAGAACTTTCTGTTAAAAAGTGGATCAGCATTTTTTGCCAAGTGAACCTCGCCCTCCTGGGTCAAAGGGTAGTCGCATCGTGACTTACGTGAACCACGAGACCGAATTGAACCGAAAATACTGGCAAGAACGAGTGACACATCCGCGAAGGGTTTCCCATTTCTCCCCGCTCCCGTTGAAAGGGAGTCTGACAGCAGAGAGGATACCCACGCCGTGAGGCGGCAGATCGAGATGGACCATCAATCAAAATGCCTCGCAGAGATGTGTCCCTGGCGCTACACCAGCACTTGCAGCTCAAAACTGCCGCGTGTTCACAGCATTATGTACCCCCAATGATCCACTTGGGTTCGGACCAATTGACAAAAAATAACTGGTTATACTACAATCTAACGCGTAAAAAGTTCAGGAATTGTGAAAATGAGTGCAAGTTAGAACAAGAGGTACTTACAATGGCCCACCCGCCCTCCCACGAGCATACAATTAACTTAAATTAACTTAAAACTAACGCACGTATCCCTCGATGATCCCTCGATGATATCTTCAAGTTTCGTATATACGCATTTCATACATGCACTCATCCATACTACAATGTATTACAATATTTTGTTAGACGCAACTTAAAATTAGCTTAAAACTAGCGTATCCATCGGTGAAATCTTTCTATAATAGTCCATGATGATTACCTATGCTGTAACAGTAA
Organism: Megachile willughbiella; assembly: GCA_945859595.2. Lineage (NCBI taxonomy): Eukaryota > Metazoa > Arthropoda > Insecta > Hymenoptera > Megachilidae > Megachile > Megachile willughbiella. The sequence goes on from OX243797.1 coordinate 12,890,311, forward strand.
AAAACAATATGCAAAAGAAAAAAACAGATAACTCGAGTCGACTCGATGAAAACATGCAAATGAAATAACAATACATTTGTGAAACATTCAATTACTTACTTAAAATAAAAATCTGAAACATACAAATGTAATTAAGGCACATATAAACCATTCAATTACTGACTTAATATCATAATCTGAAACATAAAAATGTAATTAAGACACATATGAATCATTCAATTACTCGCATAAAATAAAAACCTAAAATATAAAAATGTAATGAAGACAAATATTAATTATTGAATTACTTACTTAAAATTAAAACCTGAAACATACAAATGTAATTAAGACAAATATGAATCATTGACTTACTTACTTAAAATAAAAATCTGAAACGTACAAATCTAATCAAGACAAATGTGAATTAAAAAATTACTTACTTTAAATAAAAACCTGAAACATACAAATGTAATTAAGACAAATATGAACCATTCAATTACTTACTTAAAATCATAATCTGAAACATACAAATGTTATTAAGACACATATGAATCATTCAATTGCTGATATAAAATAAAAACCTAAAATATAAAAATGTAATGAAGGCAAATATTAATTATTGAATTACTTACTTAAAATTAAAGCCTGAAACATACAAATATAATTAAGACAAATATGTATCATCGACTTACTTACTTAAAATAAAAATCTGAAACACACAAATGAAACCAAGATAAATGTGAATTAAAAAATTACTTACTTTAAATCAAAATCTGAAACATACAAATGTAATCAAGACAAATGTGAATTAAAAAATTACTTACTTTAAATCAAAACCTGAAACATACAAAGGTAATTAAGACAAATATAAATCATTCAACTACTTACTTGAAATCAAAACCTGAAACATACAAATGTAATTAAGACAGAAAATTGAAGAACAACGAATGAAATCTTTCTTCATTCGAAGCAAAACTCTTGAAAAATCAAAGTCGAGTTTAAAAACATCAAAATCTGAAATGAAATTACGAACAGATTCAGAAACCTCAAAATTCGAAATGAAATTACGAACAGATTCAGAAACCTCAAAATTCGAAATGAAATTACGAAGAGATTAAAAAACCTCAAAACTCGGAACAAAATCATTTGAAAACCTCAGATCTAAAATAAAATTCTGTGAGATGTTAAGAACCTCGAAACCGAATTAAAGTCGTGAGAAGATCCAGAAGTCCCGAAGCTCGATCTTAAATTCACGCATGAAATGAAGGTTCAACACGTATAAAAAACCAATGGAGAAATAAAATAATACAGAAGAAAAAATAAAATAGCCAGGAGGCTTGAAGCTAGAAATAAAAACATTTACAGTTTTAAAAATTCGATGATCCTACGATAACATGAATAGATCCTATATCCTGTATACTGTACTCACAATATATTCACACACTCACGCATACTAATAACACTTATTCTAAAAGCTAAATGTACCTTTTGTTCTAAAATTGCACTCGTATAATGTAAAACTTTGTAAAAAACAAAATAAGGGTGGAGAGAAGAAAGTTAGAAGAACTTTCTTTTAGGTTTCAAGAAATTGACAAGAAAATGATAAGTTATTACTACAGTTTAATATGTAAAATGTTAAAAAATTGTTGCAAAGATGAGTGCAAGTTAGAACAAAAGGCACTTACAATTTACGCAAGCTTTTCGCCACGTATCGTGACGAAAAACTTGCGCCCGAGCCCACCCTTCCTCCCACAAGCTCGGCCTAATGCATTAAACATAACTTACCAAAAATCAAATCCTGCAACATACAAAATCTTATTAACATAGGAAGTTGTGGGAGAAGGAGTAAAATTTTACTTTATTTGGTACAACATTTTTGAAATAGAAAACGCAATGAAAATTGCGGATTTGAGAAGAGTGAACTATGTAATGACTTACCAAAAATCATAAAACTGAAACATATGAAATATTATTAACATACGAAATTGTGGGAGAGTGAAATTTTCTTTATTTGAAACAAAATCTTGAAAAATAGAAATCGCAAAGAAAATTACGAATTTAGGAGCAACGAGCAACGAAATAATTTATATAAAATCAATTTCTGAAACAGAAAAATATAGTTAACACAAGAAATGATCAAAATGATCAAGAAAGAGGAAACGCGGTGAAAATAGATTCGCGATAATATTTCGAGTTTCGCGATTTTATGGCCGTGTGCTCGTCGAAATTCGAGCAAAACGCGTTTGACGATACTTTACGTACCGTTTAAAAAAGCACATGTAAAATACAGAAAAATAATTGCGAGCATAGTGACAAAATGACTCTCCATCCTAAGATGGACAGCCATTAATAGTTCCCCTCTTCTTTGGCAAATTTTGCCGGGGCTCTTCGGCATATAGCCTCTTCTTTCTTCGGCACAGCCTCACAAAAATCACTCGCGAAATTTTACGATTGCTCGGACATTCTTAGCTTTTATATTAATTACAAGTACTTCCAATTTCGCTATCGATCTCCACAAATAGATAGCAGACAATTTTATAGAAATAAAATTGCACCACTATCCATTTATTTCGATCGATAACAAAATCGAAATTTTGTATAATGTATCATAAAAATTCATTACTAAGAGAGAAAAAGAATTCTCGAAATCAAGAAGTATACGACCAGCGATTCTCAGAATGCGCTGTCCGTAAAAGAATATCCGAGCAGAATATTTATTTAAAGCACTGCACTTCACTTCACTTCACTGTATACTTCATTTTTGCAATCGGGTCTAGTACCACGACTGCGACTTACAAACTAAAAGGCCTGGCCTTACGAACAATCGAGTTCAAGAGAATATTAAACAGAATTAATTCTTATTTAGATTTTCTCTTCTCGATTTTTCGTTAACCCCCCAGATGCAAGCATCTCACGTGTGTTTTACCGGAGGACAGAGAAACATGAAAGCTTGCTCTGGCCCTACCTACTTAAAACTAACTCAATCACACCAGAAGTAAGCTACCTGCCTGCCTATCGCTATATTTAAAAAATTGCAAAGACCATTCTCACAAAAACACACTCCACGATTCTCACACACTCCACCCGGGTGCAAAAAAGCCTACTCCTAGGGAGTACGTCCCGGGACGTCTCCGACACCCGAGTTCAATACAACATTCACACTCTAAGTTCATACCTTTTTGCTGAAATCGATCGACAATCGACAGTGAACATTGAACATTTACATATTTAATTTTCTAATTCTTTCGAATATTCAATGTAATATGTGCATGTAATAATTACTCATACAATTTTGTAATTCTAATTCACTTGATATAATTTTGAAATTTGTTACTCAACTTGCATTTTATATACATCTTTAGATTTTGCAAAATTTGTATATTTTTATAATAAATTAATATGGTTTGTAATCGACACAAGGTCCACGACCTAACCACACACACACACGTGTAACTTGTGTCGATAATTCACTGTCAAATTGTCGATCGCCGAAATATCTTAAAACTAAACCGTGTCCACCTGCCCTAACTCATGCGAGTAGCATCTAAGCACGCGTATGAGTTTAGAGCATAAAAATGAACACGGCCAACAATATTTTGACCTACCAGTTTTCTTCATGTGTGCTGAAAATCCTGAGCTAAGAAACATGATTAATAACATGCTAATAAAGTGTCTCTTCCGAAAAAAATTTACTCTAAGGTTTCAAAAAAGAAAATGGAAGAACACTTTGCAAAAATCTAAGTATATCGATTGTTTCATTCTTCACAGATATTTAATATCAAAGTACATTTACTAAATGATCAAAAACATTCGTGATAATTAACTTTGATATCAAAATCTGTTTATCGCGAAACTTTCTTGTACATATGTATATTTAAAAAGAGTTCGCGTAAAAATTGAAAGTGACTCGATAAACTACTATGAAATCGGAGAGTCATCCGACTTCTATGTAATTTTAATTTAATTCGTAAGGAAGTTAAAACGCGATGTACAAGAAAACCCTGACCTGATCTAATAAATGAAATACATAAACAGTTTGTACGAATTTTGCACGATCGTACAGTCGTGGTCACTATGCTCGCAAACAATAAAAATACAACCAGTTCCCGTGTCGCTTCGGACCATTCGTCCTACGACATGATGGGAACCGGAGGAACCGTAAACCATGCGACTCACCGATCGCTGACTTCTACCACTGCACTTACTCAACGCATCTCAGGAATTGACTCACGATTGGCTGCTTTCGTCAGATCAGGATTTGGCGGTTTAGTCGTCAGGGTGACCTTCTGAAAACATAAACGAATCACAACGATTAATAAACTGTTCAACGATTCGGATTTTGAATAACATATCGTTTCTTTTGACATATTCGAATTTATTCGTGCAAACATTTAATAAACAAGCTTTTATGACTTTGTAATATGTGAGAATGTAGGAAAGCATGCATGCTACTACGTGCAACTACATTACAAAACTTGGTAATAAATTTGCAAACGTGTATCAGAATGTATAGGCAATGGTAACGTGAAACGTAATCAAAAATTTGAAAATGGTATGTCAAAGCACTGGGATAAATATTTTATGGAACACACTAAAACGTTTGCAAAAATATTCCAAAACACATAGGTAACTACACCGTTAAACAAATTAAAACGTTTGCACAAATATGTCAAAACTCGTAGGTAACTACACTATAAAATACTATAAAACACTTGCACAAATATGCCAAAACACGTAAGTAACCATTCCACAAAACACACTAAAACACTAGTAAAAGTATCCCAAAACACATAAATAATTTAACCATAAAACACACTAAAACACTAGTAAAAATATCACAAAACACATAGGTAACTACACCATAAAACACACTAAAGCACTTGTAAAAGTATCCCAAAACTCATAGGTAAGTGCACCATAAAACACTAACACACTTGTAAAAGTATCCCAAAACATAAATAATTTAACTATAAAACACACTAAAACACTTGTAAAAATATCACAAAACACGTAGGTAAGCACTCCATAAAAGACACTAATACATCCGTATATGTATGCACAATCACATGTAGTAACACACTATCAAACACCATGACAGATGAAGGTCCACACCATAAAACGTGTTAATACACCCCCGTATATATGCACAAATATTTGATAAAACACACTAAACACTAGCACTAGTACACTAGGTAACACAGGGATGAGCACACAATCGGTTAAGTGTATCCTTGACTCGTACCGGTAAGTGTTGACAGGACACATCCGACCTCCTCGACACCAGAAACACAACTGATCAGATTTGACCTCTTCAAGTGTAACAATGATTGGTATTTTACAGTAGCCAATTAGACATCATGTAATTAGCCAATAGCGTGCAACCACCCTGATTGGATGTAGTATAATTATTCTAACGTTAATTTTGTTATAATTTTATATTTTTCGATTGTTTATTAACAAATTTATTGTTGTAATTATTTAAATTTGTTATTATCTTAATTTTTTTCTGTGAGGGTATGTTACAAAATGATTGTTAATTATCATACTAATATTTATTCATTTGAAATTATTAATTTTTAAATTATTTATTTATTAAATTATTGTCGCATCTATTGAAATTTATGTCTTTCGTAACTTTCATACGCTAGAAGTTACAATTTTTTAAAAAATTTATTGTGATTTTTTTCTGAAATAATGTGATGTTTGTATATGCAAACATATTATATATAATCGGAATTTTGTTTTACTTTGTCTCAATTACAAATGATCAAAAGAATTTCCTTTTTTAATTTCATCTATGTATTAAGAGTGCAGTGATGTTAAAACAGTTTCAGATAATATGGTAGGATGTGACACAAAAATGGTAAAGTAGTATAAAGCATGCGACAAATGTTCAACTTTTCTTCGGAAAACCGTCATGCTCTTAATCTTGTTAAATTTTGCAAATCATCTCTTCTTTAAGAAAGGAAATATCTGTGAGAATGGTTTTTGGGGACTCGAAAAAAAATTTTTTACCATTTCCATATCATTCCCTACCTTACTGACGCTATTCTGAAAATGATGTTACGTATAATACTAATTACTATTTTTGACTTATCGGCTCGTATAAAACATTCTACAATCGTTCAATAATTCTGCTTAGAACATTCTACCGATCAATATATCGAAAAAGTCAGTATTTCATAAGATAATGTATTCTTAACGTTCATCCCTTAATTCCCACCCCCTATCGCTAGATGGCTAAACATGTCGTGGTCTGTAGTTAAAGTCAATTTGTAATAAAATTTATAATTTCATATGAAATATCTTTTGTTGTAAAATATATTCTTCTTGCAAATAGTCAGTTACAAACGACGCATCATTGTAAAAGCATTTAAAATATTTATTACCTATCTAATCCATTAATTAATTTGTAATTAGAATTTTAATGTTTATACATTGATAAAGTTAATTTGACTAATTTAAATTATAAAAAGAAGATAAATTTTGTAAATAAAAATTGTTCATTAAAATACACGTCGCAGGTCCATGAAATGCAATTTTAAAAATTAATTAATTTATTCCCTTATTTGATACATAAATAGTATTATTAACTTACTCTCAAATATAGCAATATTTGGCATGCAAATATTTGTTAATTTAATTTTTAAGGAGGAGGAGATTAAAGTGCGAGATATATTTAGTGAATTTATAATTAACATTAAAAACGCATGAAAATTGAATTAATGAAATGACAGAATGAAACAATAATAATTTCTAATAATGAAATACAGTATCAAAAAGAACGAAGAATATTAACTGCTTAATTGTGAAGTAATTACTTGTGAAGTAATTAAAACTGTGCCATTAATTGTCATATGAAAGTTTGATAAACAATGTATGACATTTTTAACAACTGTCTAAAAACACAACCCACTGCATTTTTTATTAATATAAAAAAAATGAATTAGTATTGTTTATCAAAATTAATAAAATTTGGCCAATTATGTGAAATTATAATCATCCCATATTAATATATTCAGACAATAATATATATTATGTAGTTTCTTGTAAATCCTTACTAAATTTATTTCAGTAGTAAAATTAGTACAATTTACCCTAATTACGATTTTTTCAATTGATGAATATTTTGTCCGTTTTAATTAATACTCTTCGATTGAGAACATAAATCGGATAGCAAATTAATGTACTCATTCATTCATCTTTTATATGCACAATTTTTTAAATATCCCATATTCCCAATTTTCATTTAATATCCTCTTTCTTCAAATTTTCACCCAAAAAGTACTACGTAGTGAATCTTTTCACTTTTATGAATAACCCATTACCAGATCAAACGACTAATTCATCGAATATTATCGAATAATTCGTACAACCATATTGGCAGCATTACTTTTTCAATCTCCAATTTGCACGTACCACGAAACATTACGAAAGCAAATTCAGACGTGATGTATATTGCAGGATCAAAGTGTCACAGAGAAATAATATGAAATATTCCCGTAAAAAAGCTGAATGTGAACGCAGAGAACCTGAAGTACTTTGCCATTTGTTTCGCGTTGCAAGAAGAAAGGGCCGTTATTCAATAGTTTTTTCGTTAATACGCTTTGAAAGGACACAAAGACACAACACAGTTCAAAAATGGAACAGTGGAAGCTTTTAATCGCAAAAACTCCTTTCAAAGATTTATGTTATTTCGTGCTTCGCGTTCGGATGTCAAAAGATCTGGAACAAATTCAGGTATCTGATAAATATTGGAAACTGCAATAAATCTAAAATAAAATGACGTCTATTTCTCTGTAGTCCTCTTTCTCTGTACATACAGAGAAAATGTTACAATGTATTTAACAATTTTAATCCTTATTTTATGAATGATATGTTTATGAGTGATTAATTTGAAGACGTTGCTGAAATTTTGTGGACTATCACTGATTTTTAAAGAAAGATACGAGGAAAATATTTGGAAATATTACGGATTTTAAAGAAAGTTATGAGGAAGCCATTTTAAACTATTACTGCTTTTAAAGAGAATCCCGATATAAATTGGGTCAACGTTTCTAAGGGTTCAAAATTGAAGTGACACAATGGTACGAAGGATTCAATTATGAAGTGACGTTAATTTCAAATATTTGAAGATACTCACCGTTATGGCGCGTTTTTTCCACGACAACGCGTAGCCGCCATTTGCAGAAGACAGCAACGAAGCGAAGCCGCGAAAGCTCTTAACAAGCAGACCATTGTGGCTAAGCAGCTAATTAATTCTTCGCTGTGCTAATTTACAACAACACCGGCATACGAGTTCGGTGTACACGTAATTAGCTCGTTTCGAATAGCGAAAGGTGACAAGGATTTAAGTAAAACAGACCATCGGGACATTATAAAATCCGTATACTTGCGTACTTTCTACATTTACAGATCAATTATGCGTCGATAAATACAGACAAGTTATGACGAAGGAAGACTATTTTCATCTACGATCGATTATTTAGTTGTATCGGTGGTTTCTAGCAAGTGTAGAATTTTATTTTACGAATGTTCCTTCTTTGTAGAACACAGTTTCATGGGTTTTTAGTATCGCAATTATTTAGATAAATAAATGCTTTGGTTATTTGGTTTTTTTCTTATTGAAGGGTCGCAGTGAGTAATACTTGAACGCTATGCATTTTTATAGGATATTTCAGTGAGTCTTAACTTTTATAAAGTATTTCGGTTTTTATACGTTTTATTAATCCTAAACGGTCACACTGGGGTATGAAACGACCCCAGCCAATTTAGCTCCAATTTGAGCTACCTTCCTGAAAATCTGATACCTTTTTTACGACCTCGATATTTTTACTGGTTTTTTCCTCAAATTGTTATATCTTACTTCAGCTAAACTTTTAGCTCCTTATATTAAAATAGGAAGATGTTTCGAATTTTTCTGTAAAAATTGTTATTTTTCAATTTTTCCACGTGTCTGAATTTTTTTATATTCAATTGTTTAAATTTACTGAAATCAGGTGAGAAATATATTACAACTTTCAAAGATTGTTTACAATTTTTTTCAAGTTAAAATGAGTAGCTTCTTTGTAAGAAACATTTTTAGTGGCTGGGGTCTTAAACGCCCCAGTGTGCCAGGTATATTATTTTTTGAAGCGTGACCGTAAAGGGTTAATTTGTGAAAATGAAAATTTAAGAATTTTAGTTTTATGAAGACACTTGTGATCGAATAATTTGTTTATCTTGATTTCGATAGTGAAATTATATAATCGATTAGGGTTCAGTTTAATTACGCAAAATGGAAATAGTCAAATATGTTAATAATATAATTGTTATACTGTATATTGCACAAAATATGATCACAAAATTGAATTTAATTTATCGAAAGATAAATTTTGTTTATTTAATTCATATTTACTACATAAGTTTCACTCGAAATTAATTTCAATTTTAGTGATTAATAACCATACTAAGATTTTGAGACCCTTAAAAATAATTTGCAAAGTACAAAATTTTCGTGTAAATTTTTGAGGTGCTGTTTAGATTATTTTACAGCTCCGTGCAGGACCATATAAGGGCATTCCAAGGTTTAGAAAAAAATTCTTTAAATTTCCTATTTTTGATTACTGAAAATTTTGAAACTTTGTCTTATCGAAAGTTGTGATAATCTTGGTTTTGAAAGTTTTGATTGTCTTCAAATTTTTGCAACTCTCAAAATATCACTGACTTTTTAAAATTAGAAGTTATGCAAATATTAAGTGTAAATTAAAATTAATTAAATTTAATCAAAAATTACAAAATAGATTTGATTTATTCAAACTGTATACTGTTTAAGATTATTCATATTGGTTTAGACTTTCAACAAATTTATAAAGATTTTACAACAGTTATTTTTTCTATAATATTGTGGTTTGTTATGTCTTGTGTTATCTTTCATTAATAACATTAATAATTTGTGTAAAGTTTATTGCAAAATAATAAAAATTCAAAGAGGAACAAAATCTCACTTTCACGGTCGATAACTTAGATTGTTTATAAAATAACATAGTATTGTCTTTTTCTTCGTAGGTAGAATTACACAGCGATAAACTATAAGAATGCATTGCATCCGAAGATTATAACTCACTATAAGTATTCCATTAACGAATGTCAAGTCTGCGAATGAATTACTCGGGACACTAGAAACTAGCGTGACTTTCAAAACGGTAGAAATTGATTAAAAAGTTTGTTGATACATTATTCTATAGTATGTTGAAACAACCAGTGGAACCGAAAACAGTTTTAACCCTTAGAGTACTAGAGACGTGCAGATGTCAACCCACGAGTTGGCGCGTGACCCAAAGTAAAAGCTCCCCACCGTGAACACTTGCAGTTACATTTCGGCAAATAAGAATAATGACAATAACAACTGCTGAACGCAATTCGCACTATCTCACTCTCGAGACGCCTGCCTGTCATTGTTTTTCACCTAATTGGCGATCGCATGAGCCAATATTACCGCCGAAAATACGTGTGAGGCGTCCATTTTTCTATTGTGACCAATTGTAGTAGCTCTTCTAAACATATGGGTCAGTCCCTTCACGCGCCAACTCGTGGGTTGACATCGGTATACATATAAAGAAAGTTGAAATATTAAGTCTTTTTTGCATTTGACGATTCTTGACTAAATTACAATTCGAACTAAACTAGATTTTTAGGAAGTGGGAAATCGGTAAATTGGGAATTTGAGGATTTGGAAAATTGAACATTGGAGCTTTTATGTATTAGGGGATTTAGGGATTTGGAGATTTGGGGATTTGGGGATTTGGAGATTTGAAGATTTGGAAATTTAGAAATTTGGGGATTTAGGGATTTGGGGTTTTGAGGATTTGGAATTTGGGAAATTAGAGATTTGGGAATATAGGAATTTGGAAATTTTGGGATATGGAAATTTAGGAATTTGGAGATTTGGGAATTTGGGAATTTAGGAATTTAGGAATTTAGGAATTTAGGAATTTAGGAATTAGAGACGTGGGAATTTGGGAATGTAGGAATTTGAGAATTTGGAAAATTGGTAATTTGAGAATTTGAGAATTTGAGAATTTGAGAATTTGGAAATTTGGGAACTGGGTAATTGGGGAATTGTGGATTTGGAGAATTGAGGAGTATAATTTTTGTATAGAATATTTCGATTTTTAGTTAATAATTCTTCATCACGTAAAAAGTATAATTCGCTAGTTACTCTAAAGGTTAAACTTGGTCAAAATTAAACAGTTCCAAAATCTTAAGAGTATTTCGTCTAATTAAATTCGCACTTTACAATGTAGTTGTATATTTTCGAGTACTCAGGTAGTAAAAAAGAACCGAACGACAGTGTACGTCTAAAATAAATAAAATGAACGATTAATTTCGCACTTTTAGAGAAATCACAGTGATTTTAGTCTTCGATCTTCACGTCCTTGATGCTTCTTTCTTCCAAGTACCGGCGGTTGGTAATTTTCGATTACTCCGGTCCAGATTACTTCGATTTTTGAAGCATTTTCGACATGTCAGTCGCCAGAATGCCAGCCGAAAGTCGGCCGAGTAAAAAGCGTAGATGAATGGGTTTATGGCTGAATTGATCCACCCTGAAATTAAAAATTAAAACCTTGTTAAATCACTAAATTTAAACTAGAACCTAATTGTAATTATCATGGATACTTAATCCATAGTTTTGAATACAATGTACTCTCGCTATATTGCCATTTTTATGCAAATTTTTACGCTTTGCAAAATATAATTCTGTTAAGCTAATTTTAAATATAATTCTATTCAATTAATTTTAAACGTAATTCTATTAAACTAATTTTACATAGTTATATTGAACTAAACTATAAATATAATGTTATTAAACTATTTTTAAATAAAATTCTATTAAAATAATTTTAAACATAACTTTATTAAACTAATTCCGAATATAACTGTATTGCACTAATTGTAAATATAACTTTATTAGAGTAATTTTAAATACATGTCACTTCATTAAACTTCATATAATTTTATAAACCTAAAAAGTACAATACTATTTCCTTTTTCTATAATTCAATATAATTATCAATTTTTAAAATCTGTCAGTGGCAATATAACGAGAATCTACTGTAACGTTCATTCACAAATGGTCAATTTTTATTTAATATAATTTGTAATCAAATTATGATAAAACCTGTGCAACGTTGAATTAAATAAAATTAAAAACTGATGACTCCTTTTACACTGAAAAATGACATCTAATTGATATGAATTTATTAAATATTAAAATTATGGAATATTATGAATTTATAAAATATTAATATTATTTCATACTGAAATATTAAATATTAAAAAGAATTATCCTCCGAGGTCAGCACTTCTCATTTTCATTTCTTGACATTTAAATTATTCATATCAAGTAGCATTTTTCGATGTAAAAAGAATCTTCCGTTTTTAATTTTAATTAAAACAACGTTGTATACATTTTACCAAGTTCGGGTCACGATTAACCCAGCTTTACCGTTCAAGATTTAAACTCCGGTAATTAAAGTTTCAAAGTTTCCGTACTTGCTTTTGAAGGATAAAAAAGAAATGACGAAGAAATAGGTATTCAAATTTATCTTGGATCACTATGGAAAACGAAAGTTAACGTAAGTTTTAAAACGGAAACACAATTAGAGATAACGAATGTGAAGATGCACGCGCGGAAGCACACGCTGCAGTTTTAATCCTACACATTATACGGTTGTTTGTTTATAATTTAATGTTTTTACGCCTCTAGTGTGCCGTTTGTCCCGTTTAAATTTTCATTAAACTGGCGCGTGCAACTTTAAAAATATAATTCCATTTTCTTTATACATAGAAACGCGTAAAATTATCATTTTATTTTCTATAAAATTGCTATTATAAATAAAATCATTGAAATGAATCAATTTTAGTCAAAATATAAATTAGTATCGATAGTTAGACATAATATTAGAACGTTGAATATTTCTGTCGAATCTTAATAGTTTAAAGTACAGAGAAATCAAAATTGATAAAAAAGAAATATTCGAACTCAGTATGTTCAGTTTTTTAACGCATTTCATGTTTCAATAAAAAAAAACGTCTTGAATTAATATTATATTTTCTTCTCAAAACACGTCTTTGATTTTCTACAAATAACGCAAATATTTCAGGTCCTATTACATGGCTCACCACATACGTTTCATTTACATTTATTTATGCAAATCATGAAAATATCTGTTCTATTTTTTTCCATTTCGTTTAACGCGTTGACTACATGTCAGTCATATCTGCCTGACATTTTCTATACGAATTTATTATACTATTGTCAGAAATTCTCTTATTTGACTAGTTGAAAATGGTTGTATTTTATAACTAAAATAAAAAATAAAAGTAGTAGGATTTCGTAAAAATTTTGAGTTATGAAACTTAAAAATTTGGAAATTTGGGAATTTGGGGATTTGAGGATTTGAGGATTTGGGGATTTGGGGATTTGGGGGTTTGAGGATTTGAGGATTTGGGGATTTGGGGATTTAGGGATTTGGGGATTCTGTGATTTGGGGATTTGGAGATTTGGGGATTTGAGGATTTGGGGATTTTGGGATTTGTGAATTTGGGGATTTGGGGATTTGAGGATTTGAGAATTTGGGAAGATGAGAATTTAGGGATTTGAGTATTTGGTGATTTGAGAATTTGGGGAGATAAGAATTTGGGGATTTGAGAATATAGGGAGATGAGAATTTGGGAAGATGAGAATTTAGGGATTTGAGAATTTAGTGAGATGAGAATTTGGGGATTTAGGGATTTGGAAATTTGGAAATTTGGGAATTGGAGAATTAGAGAATTTGATAATTAGGGAATTTAGGAAATTAGGGAATTTGTATATTTAAGAAATTTAAGAATTTGAAAATATGGGAATCAGAAATTAGAAAATATAAAAATTGGAATATTTGAAAATGTGGTGACTTAGAAATTTCGAAACTCCAAAATGCGGAAACACTCAGAAAATTAAAGAATTTTAAAATTAAAAAATCAGCAATAATTGAGAATTTGATAGCATACAAACTTGGTAATTTGCGAATTTTACAATATCAAGATATAGATAATTTGAAAATCCATAGAGTTGGAAATTTGACAACACAAAAATTTGTCAATTGGAAAATTCGTCGAGTTGGAAACTTAACAACACAAAAATTTGATAATTTGAAAATTCGTCGAGTTGGAAACTTAACAACACAAAAATTTGATAATTTGAAAATTCGCCTAGTTGGAAACTTAACAACACAAAAATTTGATAATTTGAAAATTCGCCTAGTTGGAAACTTAACAACACAAAAATTTGATAATTTGAAAATTCGTCGAGTTGGAAACTTAACAACACAAAAATTTGATAATTTGAAAATTCGTCGAGTTGGAAACTTAACAACACAAAAATTTGATAATTTGAAAATTCGCCTAGTTGGAAACTTAACAACACAAAAATTTGATAATTTGAAAATTCGTCGAGTTGGAAACTTAACAACACAAAAATTTGATAATTTGAAAATTCGTCGAGTTGGAAACTTAACAACACAAAAATTTGATAATTTGAAAATTCGTCGAGTTGGAAATTTGACAACACAAAAATTTGATAATTTGAAAATGCGTTAAGACTATAAAAGAGTTAAGATTAGAAGACCATAAAGAGTTAAGACTATAAAAACTATTTCTGTAACAATAAACTAGATAAGAAGATAATACCTAGATCCATGACACTGTTCATAGCACATACATATAGAAATATGAACATAGCTACCTAGCCAAGTGAGTGCTGGCATGAGGATATCCGGTGGCGCCATGGGCATAAAAGGAGTGGCCAAGTACAGAATGAAAAAGGGTAGCCAACAAGCTACAAATCCACCTACGACCACTGCCAAAGTGCCAGCTGTTTTTGTTTCCCTCGCAACTCTGTTAATGCAGCTCTGCTGATGACTGCGTACTATTCCGGGCTTCTTGCTGGTCGTCGAAGGTTCCACTTCGTCAGAACCCCTGTCATAAGTCACACTTCCGGTCACACATTCCGTTCTTCGTACTCTGATACTCTTCGCTCGTTCGATCTGCAATCATCGCTAATTTGAATCCGTGCGCGCGGTTAATTAACCATCGAATGGCGGAGCCGAATCGAAACCGAGACAATGGCGCTTCGACTACAATCGAGACTTCAAAGGACAAAGGCTTCATGTACTTTTTAACACGCTGCCATATTGAAACAGTTGACAATTGCGTCATGTAGTATTTTTTAATTTTTAACAAATATTATCAAAAATTTGTATAATACTTTGTTATTTATTTTCTGTTAGAATTGTACTTGTAATACGTGTATGGGAAAGAGTTGACATAGTTCAGTTTAATGGCGGTTTTATTATATAGTTTTAACGAGTTACCGTGTTATGCAATTTATATTATTATTAATTCTGCACTTTTTTTTTCTTTTTCTTTATTCGCTAACAATTTTCATAGTTCCAAGTAACCCCTATCACTCCTATGAGTGTGGCTCGACATTTCTCTTGGCAGTAATTCAACTAAATTGTTTTATAAATAATTTAGATACATACATTGGTTGAATATATATGCACTTATTTACTACGTTATTATTTATAATAAATTATAAGTGTGTTTATAATATGTTTATATATGTTTGTTACACAGTCTGTACTACTGTAATACATTTTACTGATAACCTCTTTCTTGATCTATGAAAATTAGGAAATACAAAGGGTTGATACGAGTACACATTCTGAATTAGGAAAGTAAACAAGTTTTTAATAATACATATGTTAAATCTGTATAGAAGTTTAAGTGTCATTTGCTGATATGGCAGTCAAAGTATTAAAAGAGAAAATTGTTAATCTTTGTCATCTTTTGTGAATTGCATGAAATCAGAAATGCAATGTACGGATTTTGTACAACTTCATGTAACTTAGCATAACATTTACGTCAATATTGCATTAACTATTATTAAATATAGTAAATATCAGCTTAATATTGTACACAATTCATTCTTGACGTACTATGAATTAGTATTTAAAAAATAGTGGCCATAATTTTCTACCGGAAGCTCAGGTTGAAAAAATGAGGGGTTGTATTTACTCACTGTACTCAGATCACATCTTTTTGCATTTTAAACATCCAAAAGATCCATTTACACAGAAATTTTGATATTATAAGTTATTTATGATGAATTCTAAAATTTTAATATCGATTTTAAAATATACAAATGATTTAAAAGAAGATGGAGTCAATATTTCATAAGAATGTTCAATGTTTATTCAAGGAAGTAATAGTCAGTTAGATAATAACTTTTCCCTACAAATATTTTTCATTTCATTAAAGAAGTTCCATCGAATGAAATCCCCTTGAGAAATTTTAATAATGAGTCGAGGAGAAATAAAAGTTAGCATTCGCTCATGTACGTCGACTTTTATTAAAGTCATTATGCATACTTCTATCTGCAGAAAGAAATAACTGAATGTATGAACAGATGCAGGTTTATTAAGTTAGCTTCAATATAGGACCTGTTATGATATATGATTGCTTTCGTCGCACTGAAGAATGTCTGTACAGAAGAAATTATGAGTTCATATTTGCGTCCATATTTGTATGTCATTAAGATAAAATTCTAATTTCTAGTAAAATATTGACACAAATATGGATATATAATATTATAGAATATTATATGTATATTTTAGGGGGACCATATGAGAGTACATATGAGAGCTAATGATGTATAGCACAATTTTTATATTAATTCAGAAATTTAGTCATTTGAAAGTTTGCGATTAATTAAATTTTCAAAGATAAAATTTACTATACATATATGCAAATTTAGAGATTTGTGAATTAAGAAATTTGAAAATGTAGAAATTATAGAAAGTTGGAAAACGAGATATTAGGAAATTGGGAACTTGGGAATTGGGAAATTAGGAAGTGGAAGATTGGGAAATTGAGAAATTGAAAAAATAAGAAATTTGAAAGTGTGGAAATTGGGAAAGTAGGAAACTAGAAAAATGAAAAGTGTAAAAGTGGAAAATAGGAAAATTGGGGAAATGGAAAATCTGGAAATTAGGAAATTAGGAAATTGGAAAATTAAGAAATTTGGAAATTGGGTAATTTAAAAATTGGCAAATTGGCAAATTGGACAATTGGAATATGGGAAAGTTGGAAAATTGAAAAATTGGGAATTTGGGAAATTGAGGAATTAGAAAATGAAGTTAGGAAGTTAGGAAATTAGTAAATTAAGAAATTGGGATATTAGGATATTAGGAAGTTAACAAACTTGTAAATTTAGAATTTTAGAAATTTAGTAATTTAGTAATTTGGAAAGTTAGAAATTTAGAAATTTAGAAATTTAGAAGTTTAGTACTTTCTAAGATTCAAGAAAAATTTTATTTTTTTTTCCACAATGCAATCGTATAAATCAAAGTAGAATAGAATATCGATATCAAAAGCAGTATTGAATTGAACGTATTAAATGTGCACATAAATACATATTCATGAGTTTCGCATTTAGCAGTAGCAAAGCCTTCGAACGGTGTCGTCTTAACAGGTTTATAAGCATTAGTATCAATGGATTCAAATTGCCAATCGATTTCTCATTTACACGAGCTCCTCGTTCTTTCCATTCAAACTAAAATCTGTGTTCGATTCATTCCAGCAGTCAATGAATCAGCTGGAATTCCAAATAGAACTTTACTCTTCCATTTAAGTAAAAAAAATTTTCTCGATACTTCTGAGAAAATATCTGTGCAAAAAGTGTAGTTTTATATACATACAGGTTTCTTTCGCATTTAAATTCACAAATTATTAATGAACATACAGTTTACATTTCTACACATATATGATTTCTATATGTATATGATTTCTGTAATAAAAATTGAAGCACATTTCTGAATTTCGTAAATGATATATCTTTTAAAAAATTTCAATGAACTATTTCTAGCAGAAAAATCTTCTTTCCAATAATAAAAAGTAACTGTATAAGAAAATTTATATTCATAGTTTAGGAACTAATCGATTGAAAAATTGCAATGTTTTCATTGTTTCATTTTCATTAATTTAATTTGATATGTAAGAAATTGGAAATTTGAGAATTTTGGAATTTTAGAATTTTGGAAATTAGGGATTTGGGAATTTAGGGATTTGGAAATTTGGGGATTTGGGAATTTGGAAATTTGGGAAATTTGGAAATTTGGGAAATTTGGGAAATTAGGGATTTGGGATTTTGGAATTTTGGAAATTTGGAAAATTTGGGAAATTAGGGATTTGGAAATTTAGGGATTGGGAATTTGGGAATTTGGGAATTTGGGAATTTGGGAAATTAGGGATATGGGAATATAGGGATTCGGACATTTAGCAATTTGGGAATTTGGGAACTTGGGAACTTGGAAATTTAGGGATTTGGGAATTTAGGTATTTAGGTATTTTGGAATGCGAGAGATGGAAATGTGGGAATTTAGGAATATGGGAATTTGGGGATTCGGAAATTTGAGAATTAGAGAATATAAGAACTTAAAAACTTGATAAATAAAACTCCTGATAACCAAAAATTTCAAAATTAAAAAATCTGCAAGTATAGAAATTCAAAAACTTGAAAATTTAATAATTTTAAAATTTTAAAAACTCAGTCACATAGAATTAATTAAAACAGCAACAAAAAACCATGATATACCCCAGACATCACAGTCATTTCACCTCCGCACTACTAATTAATCAGCACTCACACAATGTTCAAAAGAAAAACATTCCAGCACTTTTATTTCCTTTCCAATATCCAAAGTTATCTCGTGACCATACATCAAATAAAGATACTAAATGTTTGAAAATAATCTTACCAAAACATTCCTTCGTGGTCGAGTATTTTCGCTCTCGGTGGCTTCGAGGTTTCTATGTCGGCTGGCGATCACACAGGATATCCGCCCGTATACGTAAAGCATTACCAGCATGGGCAAAAAAAACGAACCCATAGCGGAAAATATCACGTACGAGGAGTCCATATTGTACGAGCATTTTTTACTGTCACGATTTGTCGCCCGTGGAAAGCATCCTAGTAAAGGTGGACTTGTTATAGCACCAGCTAACACCCATACAGCCACAATCATCAAACCAGCTAATCTTTTGCTTCGCCGTCGTCGACTGTATATCAGCGGTTGAGTTACGGCTAGGTACCTTCGAAGAAACATAAATCAGCTTTTAGACATTTTAGTTTTGTAGAAACGTTCGATATTCTTTTTGTAATGGAAAGCAAAATTAATGCTTTTTGGACGTACTGCAAAAAATATTGGATAGCTGAATATTATTAGTGATTGATTTATGAGGAGATGGTGATTGAGTGATAACTGACTTAATGGTTCATACTAATATTATCAACTAGCTGACATTCAATTTTGGTGATTTTAGTTATTTATAGAAAAAGGTAAGTGTCTTTGTACCAAGAGATTTTTGGAAACTTCAGTGTTTGGGAGTTTGATAGTATGTTTGGTAATTTCAGAATTTGATTATGAAGAAATTTGGTAATTTGAGGGTGTAATGATATACAAGTTTGGTAATTTGAGGGTGCAATGATATACAAGTTTGGTAATTTGAAAAAGTGATAATACAGAAATTTGGTAACTTGAGAGTGTGATATTGAATCTTTGTACTTTGAGAATTTTTAGATTTAGACGTTTGGTAAATTGAGAAATGGACAATGTAATGATTTTATAAGTTGAGAATTCGTAGATTTAGAAATTTGGTAATTTAAAATTTGACAATATACAAATTTGGTAATTTGAGGATTTATGGATTTAGCAATTTGGTGATTTAAGAACTTGATAATGTACAAATTTGGTAATTTGAGAATTTGACAATATACAAATTTGATAATTTGAGAATTTGACAACATAAGAATTTGACAATTTGAGAACTCGTAGATTTAGATGTTTAGTAAATTCAGAAATGGACAATGTAATGATTTGATAATTTGAGAATTCGTAGATTTAGACATTTGGTAATTTAAGATTTCACAATATGCAAATTTGGTAATTTGAGGATTTAGCAATATAAAGATTTTGTAAAATCACAATTTGTCATTATACAAATTTCGTAATTTAATAATCTGTACATTCAGAAATTTAATATTTGTGAATTTATAGATTTGGAAATTTGTTAATTTGAAAGTTGGACAACATAAAATTTTCCAATTTAATACTTCGTAGATTCAGAAATTTAACACTCCGAAGAACTTGAAAATTTAAAAATACTAGATGTACCGATAACATTGTCATTTCATTCCTATTGCATTTTCCTTTTTCAAAAAAAGGCCTAAAGAGAAAAGTTTAACAAGTGTATTACCTCGTGTATTTGAATAAACTGTACAATAATCAGTCCCTGAAAACTTTCCGCCACTAAACGAATGTTACAGATTTCCCATAAATATCTTGTTCCGAAATTTGTGAAACCTAAAAGCCTATTTACAACGGTTTGCCCCGTTTTCGAAATCGTGGCACGTAAACGAAACGAGATTACCGTCGGTGATATTTTCCTATGCGCCATGTATTGAACGTCCTATCGAATTTCACGAGTACAAATTTCCCGTTTAGTTGACGAGAACGTTGGAGAAAGGAGATCGTGCGAAGTTTAAAGGAGATTTTCTGTTAACAAGAAGAAAACGCGGTTTTATTACAAATTAACTGGCAGATCACGTATGAGGTTTTTCCTGTACTCGCGCTTTGTATCGATCTATGCTTCAGGATAGGCGAGTTGCTAGGTCATGGTTGAAAATTAAAAGCACCTCTGGCAAATTTTTATGTTCCATTTCAATTTTGCTTACCTATCTAGTTCTAGGTAAAAATTTTTTATGGATTCCTAGGTGAAAATATTTGATGGATTTTTACTTGAAAACGATGAGTATCCAATCCATCGCTATTTTAGCGTTAAGAACATATGTATATAGTTGTAATGTAGAAGTAGAAGTGAAATAGTGTAGACGATTTATACTTTCAAGTAGTAGATTTGATATATTATAAACAATTTATATTTTCCAACAGCAGGTTTGAAATAGTATATATAATTTATATTTTCAAATAGCAGATTTGAAATAGTGTAATCAATTTATATTTTCAAATAGTAGATTTGAAATAGTGTAGACAATTTATATATTCAAATAGTAAATTTGAAATAATGTAGACAATTCATATATTCAAATAATAAATTTCTAATAATGTACACAATTTATATTTTCAAATAGTAAATTTGAAATAATGTAGACAATTTATATTTTCAAATAGTAAATTATGAAATAGTGTAGACAATTTATATTTTCGAATAGTAAATTTAAAATAGTGTAGACAATTTATATTTTCGAATAGTAGATTTGAAATAATGTAGACAATTTATATATTCAAATAATAAATTTCTAATAATGTAGACAATTTATATTTTCAAATAGTAAATTTGAAATAATATAGACAATTTATATTTTCAAATAGTAAATTATGAAATAGTGTAGACAATTTATATTTTCGAATAGTAAATTTGAAATAGTGTAGACAATTTATATTTTCGAATAGTAAATTCGAAATAATGGAGACAATTCATATTTTCAAATAATAAATTTGAAATAGTGTAAATAATTTATATTTTCAAATAGTAAGTTTGAACTAGTATAAATAATTTCTAATATTAAAGTATCTGTAAATCTACTAACGTTATTTAATGTATAACATCATAAATAATAACCTAAACCTAACCTAACCTCTTAACTACATACTTTGCCAAAATTTATTTTTGACTCTATAAGAAGAAGAAAATGTACATTAAAAGTTTTTTAGTGAATATTGAATATTTACGGTTAAAATAATATCAGAAGTTCAATGTAAATCACATGAGCTACTCATGAGCTATTAATTTGCAATTTCCTGTCAATTCTGCGAACATTTCGAGGATGCTACATGAAATTTTAGATTTCAACGCCATGTTGCTAATTCAGAATACCGAAGATTAATGTAGTTTGGAATATTCTGAAGCATACCGATGCTTTTGTTCCGCGAGTAATAGCTAATGTCAAAAGAAGAGAAGGGTGCATGCAGTGTTTCATGTGTGAAATGTGGGTACAGTGTGGATGTGCTGATTATGCCTCCGGAAACACTTGCTTCAACTGCGGGTTAATTTTAAGACGCAGAGTTAGCGTTTACATAAGATATTCTTGTGATTTTTATGTCTAGTTAGGTTATAAGAGAAAATAATTTCATTTACTGAAATCTCTCTGAGGAATAATATTATTTTATTAAAGTTTTTTAATTTCATAAAATGATATGATTTTGTTAAAGTTTTATAATTCCATAAAATGAAGATAAATTAAAATATCGATTTTCCAAATTACCTACTCAGTAACAAAATTAATTTATATCATCTTTTAGTTTGATATTTCAAAGTTTCAAATACTTCTTATTTTTCATTATTACTGAGAACACGAAATAAAAATATTTATTGAAGTAAATGTACCCATTAGCGACCACGTCCTCATTAGTGACCACTGTTTATTTCATTTCATTAAAAACGATAATTAAAATCATCTGTTGGTTGAAACTTTAAAACACCGAAGTTGCAAGTATTTTATTTATTTCTTCAAATATTATTTTGTTACTAAGAAGTTTGTTAACAAATGCAATTACAGATTTCTATAAAATATGTTACTAAATACATTCGTACTTCGAAAGACAATTTCAGTATAAAATGTATAAATTCATATAATTACTGAAAATTATCAAAGAAACATGCAATGAAAATTAGTTGAAATTATTAAAGGTACAAATAACAGTGTAATAATAATAATTATTATTATTATGATATTATATAATTATAATATTAATAAAATAAAATAACATCTGACCAAATTCAGTTTTTATTAATTTTCAGTGTATATATTTAATATTGCACTGAAAAACTGATTTGTATAGAAATTTAGAACAGCTACCATTGAATGATCACTATATTATGTAAAAATCTGTATATTTTTATAAGAAATATGTATTTTTAAACCATTATATTCTTCTGTGTCTATGATCATTTATCTTTGTATGCCTAAGATATTATACATTTTTATTTATTGCCGTTTATTGTAATTTTTTGTTCGTCTTAATGCTATATCTTATTTATGCTGCAATCTCTCTGCGATTTCAGTAATATATGTGTATCTACCAAATATCAGACATCACTTATGTTTAGTTTAATTTTATTTAACATGTTATATAAAATTCTACATATTTACTGTAAAGGCACAAAATTAGCTTAATGTCAACAGGACCATTTTTCATCACGAAAAAATAGAGATGACACTAGATACGAGAATCGATGAAACATCAATTGTCTCTTTCCGCGGTTCGACAACTCAATTCTCGTTTTTTTCCCTGTACATCAAAGGCTGCTATCAGAATTCGCAATGAAATTGATATTAAAAACATTGTTCGGAAGGAAATACTCTAAAAACGTCTTCTTTCTCTTAAAAATCCATAAAACTATTATTTACAGTTTTATTAATAATAACTGTATCAAGTATT
Organism: Megachile willughbiella; assembly: GCA_945859595.2. Taxonomy (NCBI): domain Eukaryota; kingdom Metazoa; phylum Arthropoda; class Insecta; order Hymenoptera; family Megachilidae; genus Megachile; species Megachile willughbiella. The sequence goes on from OX243797.1 coordinate 12,913,836, forward strand.
TTACTATTGTTAATAAACTTTATCTTTTAAAAACCCTTTGTTCTCTAATATCACACATGTGACGCACTCTGAAATTGAAATATGATAAACTCGTCTCTTTGCCGTAATTGTATTTTGGACAGTTCTAATTGTTATGTGCACAAACAAATATTGCTAAATACAAGATGTATCTAACATTTTAACTTTCTTTGTTTCTGTTAACAGCAATAATTAGATACGAATGACTGTTCAGGAATTTATAGATTAAGGGATTACACGATACGACTATTTCTAATTAGGAAAGTTAAAAAATTCATAATAACATAGATTTTTATGAAAATTGAAAAGTCCATATATAAATGATATGATAACATGTTAAATAATGAAATACATTAAAATTGGTATCAAAAGCTTGAGAAGGGACAACGTAGCTTGCACATGTGACATGTAAGAAAATTGTAACATATAGGAAAATTGTAATATGTAAGGAAATTGTAACATATAGGAAAATTGTAATATGTAAGGAAATTGTAACATATAGGAAAATTGTAATATGTAAGGAAATTGTAACATATAAAAAAATTGTAATTCGCAAAAAAATTGTAACATATAAGGAACTTGTAACATGTGTTCAAAAACGAACGCAATATCAGAGAACAGATTTGTTGACCAAATCGATACATTTTCAGCTCCAGCAATTTTTTCATTAGACAGCGTAATGGCAGTGTAACGAGAGTCTACCATATCTTTGATCTTCGGTGCAACAGTTACTTACATCTAGATTATAGACGATTATATAGACTTACCTGTCTATAGATATGGCGCATAATGACAGAATACTGGCAGTACAAAGAAGAATGTCAAGGGAGACCCACGAGTCGCAGAGTACTTCGCCCAACTCCCAAGTACCACCTGTGAGCTTCGACAAATTTGTTCGATTAAACTAGTGTGTTGCTTAAGTCATAAATCCCTGAGTGGAGTAACTAGTGTCCCCATGTTTCAATATTTTGTATCCTCTTTTATGAAGCGACAGCCTATTTCCTATTATTTTTTAATTTTTATTTGAAGCAGGGTGTATGCATAGCAGACACTCTGAATGGATACGGAAATGTTGACACAAAGAATAGGAATGTTGATGAAACAATGGATAGGAAAAGAGAAGAACAAAGGAAAAAGAAACGAGAACGAAAGATATATTTAAATGATGTACATATTTAAAGATATATTTAAATACGTTAATATTTGTTCATTTATTTCCTTCGTTATTTTACTTTCCTTATCATGATTCTTATTGTTAAGTGTTGTGATGCTATTTTATCGTCGAAACAATAACTATTGCTTTTAATATCATTTGAGGTATCATATCTCTTCTGTTGCATGGAGGACACTGGTTTGAGGTTATGTTTCATGCAACTTTTAGTCATTTATTTTTTGTAACAGATATAAGTAGTTTCTTGAAAAATTACCTTTTGACGTTAATATTCTTTACTGTCAATTTATATCAATTTTAATTTCCTTTTACTTTGTAAGGTTTATAAATTTTGTCTGGAGTCTAGGTGATCATCGAGAGATTTCAGATTCCTTCATTTTTGTTACTTTATACTTTGTTTTCTGAATTGATAGCAATATTGTTTATCATCTTCGATTAATATTTTTATTCATGAAAAAACTATTGAGAAGTATAAAATGTATACTTAAAAATGTTTGAACGTTAAATATCTCACGTATAGAAAAATAAATTTTAGAAGACTGTGGGCTTAGTTACCCCACTTCGGTCTTTATGCAGATTCGCAAAGCTTCGGTATCCAAGGGTTAAACACAAAAGACTTCGTATTTCAAAGCAATCGCGGTTTGCATCGCAGTGCAACATCTAATTTGCGTTACAGATTCTTTTTATGCGTTTCCCTCGTTCTATTTTAATCTGTAAATGGATGTATCCGAGGAATTGAGCCTCAAGGATTGGAAGTGGAGATGTCGAGACCGCTTCAGAGCCATATTTATTTTCCGTTAGATCGAATCGAATGGGGAAAAAGAGTGAAATAATAAAATAGAGAAAACATAAAATAAAGATTGCTCTGTATGCACGAGATACTCGATGTTGCCATTTGAAACGATTTAACGAACAATTTGGTGAAGTGGGCACGTTATATCAGATTCAGCTTTAATTGAGCCTCGTTAATTACACCGAATGCTTTAGCTCGTCAGCTAAAAAGAAGCTAGGAGTAAATTATTCTCGAGCCAGGAGGGTACTCTAGAGAATATCCTCCGTTCGTTATTTTCATTAATATTCCTTCATGGTGTACTTCTTTTACTAACACATCTTTCGAACCATTATGTTATTTTCTCCATAAAACTTGCGGACCAACAGGAAATTAACACTGCAAATTATGATTACTTTCCATTTTTAGCTTTAGATTGCCACGACCAGTTATGGTAAAATTACTTCCTTTTTTCTTTAGAATGTATATTGAAATTGTAATACTACTATTACAAAATATACATATACTATAGTTACTCTTTCATTTTTTCTTCAGAATTGATGTTAGATCAAGATATTATTGATACGTCAAGTTTATTTGTGATAATCAAAGTTGGGGATTGAAATATTATTATAAATTGTATATTATAACTACCCTTTCAATTTTCTTCAGAATTTATATTCAATTATGATATAATTAGTACAAATTTACTTGCAAAAATTGAAATATTATTACAAAATATATCCTTCATAATACACACGATTGTGAAACAATAAGCGAATTTTGTGACACTTAAAAAAATTTAATATTAAATAAATGTAAACACCTTCATTTAAAAGAATATTTAAAATACTGCAATGAAAAGAGTCTCGATAAAAATGAATTTTTTCCTAATTATTTTTAGCAATCTTGCAATACACATGTTCAAAAATTTTCTTGATAAACTAGATTGATAAACTTGATTTTTATTTATTATTTTAGACTGTAAATTCTAAATTAAATTAAATAGATATGTGCAAGTATAGAGTGTTTGATAAAATATTTAATTTAGTTTATAGACTGAAGATAAAATAATGAAAAATATTTAAAGATATCGTGAATTCTTCGTGTGCAACCATTTTTAAGCCTGTAATCACCGTAAATAAGAAAATGTAACTGAATGCAATGAGAGTCTTAGACTTTAAGAAACGTCTCCACAGGATTTAGTTGATTGGATCGCGTCGTTCATTATGAGTCGTCTCGGCTTCAATCTATATGCAAAATTGCGCTTCGCTTTTCAAGAAGAACGAAGGATCAATGTTGGTAATTGTCACGTGACGTTGTTGAGTCAAGTGGCGAACACATTCGAAAAGCAAATGAGATATTTACAATTCTTATTTCAAATGGCTACTGTTTAAATGGCTAGTGTTGTCTACGTAGCAACATATGCTATAAACTGTCGAATCATAACTATGTATAAAATATCATGAATATCAAGATATTACTATCATTTTGTGATTATCTAATACTACTACTAGAAACGTATCAATATCACGTACTAACACGAATATCAAGTATATAATCAACTACTAATTGTTAAATTGCAGGGTCATAACTATGAACCTATATTCATATACATATTCATATAATATATTAGTTATATTAATATAACTATTAAATAAAATATTTATATTCAAAAATTATGAAATAATTTAATTATCAGGGCCAACTGTCATATACTGTAATTATCATGTACCATCACTACAAACAAATAAAAAATTACAATGACAAATATTAAATACGAATGTATCCATATTGATTGTAGATCACAAAGGTATCTTTTGGTAGTGAAATGTACTAGGAGTGATGGTTAGTGCAGTACTAATAGCTAGTAATTAATAATGTTTTAATATCTATTAATAGCCAATTACTAATAATGTATCAATACCTATAAATTAATAATCGGTAACTAATATTTCAATATCTATTTACTAATTATTAGTAAGTATTAATGTTTGAATACTTATTAACCAAAAACCAATAACTAATAATGTTCCAATACCTATTAACCAAAAACCAACAACTAATAATACTTATTAACTAATCAGTAATTAATAATAATCAGTAATCGATAGTTCCAATACGTATTATCTAATAACTAGTAATCGATAATATTTCAATACTCATTAATTAATAATAACTCAGTAATGTCTCGAGTTAATAACTCGATAATGTCTCAATACTTATTAACTTATAACCAATAATTACTAATATTTCAATTAATTTATTTCTGTTAATTAATATTCCATAACTATGTTTCAATACCTATCAACTGAAAACCAATTAACAATATTTCAATACCAATTAACCGATAATCAATAACAATTATCCTTAATAAAGAATAACCAGTACAGTTTGAGTAACTAATGTTTGACGGGGATGTAATAAATAATGATTTTAATGGTGATTTTAAATTTACACAAGAGCCATAAAACACTGCATTTTGAACGAGTTCAGGCACCGTAAATTTTATCGAGAAATTTCTTTCATTCCTGTGCTGTGGTCCATTATTATCATACGCTGCAATGAACTTCACGAATGCACGAGTATGTGAACTTTATTGACAAATGACTTCCTATTGTTTACATGATTCTGAAGTACGTTTGTATACCTGTAATAGTACTGCTGGTGGCATCACAGCCAGGCCCACCAATAAATCCGCGGCGGCCAAACTGGATACGAAACAATTAGTTACGGATCGAAGACGCCTAGTTGTTATCACAGCGGCGATAACCAGTGTGTTGCCTACCTGCGATAAAACAGAAAGTTCGCATTTTATTCGGAAATGTTCACTACGTTGTCACATTCGCATCGGGCTATTTTTCACTAACTTTTCATATAAATCGGGGCATTCTGAATGATCTAAAGATATGTTGTCATAGGTGTATTAAAAGTGCAATAATTATTTTTGTAATTGGTATATTTTATTGAAATTTTCAGGAACTGTACATAAGTAGTTAACTAAAAATTTACCTATTGTTATATAAGAAGTGGGTAGGAAAATGGAAAATTTTCGTTATCCGATGCGAATGTATTATATAATAAATTTATTATATAGAGGATACGTTGTATTATTATGTAGAAAATGCATAATACTCTTATATGTATAGAAGATACATTATACTATTATATTTTATAGAATGAATTATAGTAATGACTGCCTGAGCAAATAGCCTAAGTATGAACATAACCTAGTTTCATGAATTATCCAGCATTTAGATATGCATATATTTACTCTCACTTGCAGTAGAAACTACTTGTCACTTTTATTAAAATTAAATACATAAAATAATCAAGTACTAACTTAATAATTTTAATTAACAAATTTTTTAATGATTCATTCATTTTAACTAATAATTTAAATTATTCATTAAAGAATTCAGTTAGATAAATTAACTACAAGTATATCACATTCAAAAAATTCAAATAATATAACAATTATTAAGAAGATTCATTGAAGACAAAAATTATGAACTGAGAAAATTATTCACAATTTCAAAATGACATTCCAAATACTAATAATTAAAAGAAAGAACGATGAAAATGAAATTTAAGCGTTATATAGCTTTATTATTCTAAAGGAATAATTAATCAAATTATGTTAACATCATCGAATTATTAGAAACATTTTACAATATGATTGGCAGTTTCAAAGATATTTCAAGTTCAGGTGCCTCGGCTTGTATAGCTATTGTGTAACCGCTATAAATCTTTCATATAGTTACCGTATAGGTAACACATGTATGTGCGTGTACCATACGCGTGATTTCGCGTTATATCGAGGAAAATATACGTTTTCGAAACTTGAAGGTAAAATTTCAGCTCTATACACAAAGTTTCGAGCACCGTGGGCGACATGCTGTCATAAAATTTGCAATAAAAGACAGAGCAAATACCGACAGTCAAATCAAATTCATTCGATGATATCAGTCCATATTTCAATACACTTTTCGTGGACATTGATATGAGAAAAATAACAGAAACATTCGAGTGCAGTGAAATAATGCGATTGGGACGACGTGAGCGAGGAAGATGGCGAGATGCAAAAGTTTCTGCCTTCGGTTTGATTTGCCGAAGAAAAATCGAGAACACATTCTCCCTGTCTTCTCCGATTCACTTTTCTGCGGTGGTATAGGATGCGGTAATATTAAATTCTTCAATCAAGCAAATAGCAAATCTTCATCTAACGTGCGCTCGTAAACATATTGCGAAAGTTTGCGGATTTTTAGAACTTGGCAGACATTTTGAATGTACGGAGGATTCAGGAAGTGTGCCAAGATCTGTTAAGGTTAATTCTTATCGAGCGATTTTGGGAATTTGGAGTGCAGAAATTTGGGAATTTGTATATTCAAGAGTTTAGGTTCAGGGGAATTTTGCAATTTTGAGATTTTGGGGGCTTGAAAGTTGAAAATTTAGGGATTCGGAGTTATGAGAATTTGGAAATTAAGAAATTTGGTAAATTTGAATCTTTAGGGGTTGGAAGGTTGGAAATTTAGGGTTGGAGGTATGAGAATTTGGAAATTAAGAAATTTGGTAACTTTAAAACTTTGGGGGTTGGAAATTGGGAAATTTAGGGATTTGAAGCTTTGAGATTTTGGAAATTAAGGAATTTGGTAAATTTGATAGTGTAGGGGTGCGAAATTGGGAAATTTAGAGATTCGGAGCTTTGGAAATTTTGGAAATTCAGAAATTTGGTAAATTTGAAATTTTGGGGGTTGGAAATTGGAAAATTTAGAGATTCAGAGCTTTGAAAATTTTGGAAATTGAAGTATTTAAGAATTTGAAGCCTTGAGAATTTGGGAACATAGAATTGTGAAAACTAGCAAGTTTTAGATTTCACAAATTTTCGAACTAAATTGTAAATTTATAAGGTAAGCAATTGAGAAATATGTGAATTTGTGAATATGTGAATATGTAAAATTGTGAATTTGTGAATATGTGAATATGTGAATATGTGAATATGTGAATATGTGAATATGTGAATATGTGAATATGTGAATATGTGAATATGTGAATATGTGAATATGTGAATATGAGAATATGTGAATATGAGAATATGAGAATATGTGAATATGCGAATATGTGAATATGTGAATATGTGAATTTATAAATATGTGAATATGTGAATATGTAAATTTGTGAATATTTGAGTATGTGAATTTTAAATATGTGAGTTTGTGAATATGCGAGTATGTGAGTATGTGAATTTGTGAGTATATGAATTTGTAAATTTGTGAATTTATGAATTTGTAAATTTGCGAATTTAGAAATGTATGAACTTGGTATTTACAAATTTAAATACTCAAAAATGTGCAAATTTGAATATTAATAATTAATTTAGTAATATCTAATAATATTTAGAAATTCATATATTTAGTATTCAGCTTCAAAACTTGAAAATACATATAAGAAATTATCTACAAAATCTAAAGATCAAGCAATTAAAAAATCCGAATAATGGAAAAATATGAAAGACCGCAAAAATTCTACGATGTTCCCCTAATCCCCAAAGCAACAGCTTATCACTTAATCCAACAGTGGCATCATTCCACCAGTGCAGTATTAATCTGAACTACACCCAATGGTCTGATTGTTGCTTACTATAGTGACGATGATTAACATGGTGAACAGTCCCGCTAAAACAAGATCCGTCCAATTCGGCAGGTAATATTCGGTCTGTGTATCTCGTTCGGTGGTCGAAGTGGTGCTATTCCATTGATAAACGTCCCCATAGTAACTGGTCGTTTGATTCGCCATGGCGTTTAACCCCGGTCCATCGACGACGATCTCTGCTCAAGAACTTGCGCATTTCCGAGCATCATACAGCAGCTTCCTGCAAGATAAATTTTCACCAGATGATTTTCGAACTGGACCATTGTGAAACTCGAAGAAGAAGTCTCTTTCTTCGAATTACTTCTTTCACGGTGATCGAACAAGACATTTCCGGGTTTTATGTTGCCTCGATCACTCACGATCGGCAACGTAGGATTACCTTCTGTGAAAGAGAACAATATACACAAGAGAAGGTTCTGAAAGGGTACACCTAAGTATCTCTGTTACTGTAGATGGTCCGAGGAAAATAATATCTCGAACGATGTTGGATGTACAGGGTGCACTTAACACAATGTACTCTTCTTTGGGCGCGGTGAGAATTTTAAAATTGTGGAGGACAATTTACTATATTTTGGGGGCTATGACTATGTTAATCTTTTACATTTGCATATTTTTCAAAACATGTTTTTTGAGAAAAATAATAGCTGAAACGATGTTGGATATACAGGCACTCGATAAATGTCACTGCAAATTATTATATTTACTATTATTAAATTATTATTAAATTATTATATTTATTGATACTACAAGTTAGTACAATTTTAAGTGCTGTTACTGCAAATAGTATATATTATTTTACAAATTTATATTATTTTTATGTATCTAATTTATCATATTTTTAACGTAATGTCAGCGTAAAGTATTCTTTATTAATTGATTATTAGACCTATTATTTTACATAAACTTCTGCAACCTGTAGTAGAGAGAACTATAATTAAAGTCCTTTTTCAAGTTTATATAGTCTTTTAAATATGACTTTCATGTTAAAATATAGGGAACCAAAATATTATTTTAAAAAATAATTATAAATTGTTCTTGTACCTATTGTTATATTTCTTCTAAGTAGTTTTATTTATTACAGTTATGGTATTTATCTGGAATGTCTCCAAAGAGTAGCTCATTCCTCAGCCATAAAACCCCTTAAAAATTGACAAATCGTTCTGGAAGAAGTAGATAAGCCAAATAGACGTTCTAAATTCGCAACAATCGTTGAAAATTCCATTGAAAAGAATCATAGCAATCAACACATTTGGAGCAACCCATTACTGCGAAAACCAATAGAAAACTATTGATATAAATCACCGGAATGGGATAGATTCCAACATTGTTGCCAATTAATAACTTCGATGGGATCTTAAGGATTTTCTGGGTAAGTTTTCGGCCCAGTTCTTGATTGCGAGACGATAAATTCCAAGGAAAAATCGATGGCTGAATTCGGCCACGCTAGACAGCGTTTCTGCTGTTTCCGTTCTATGAACACGTTAAGATCCACGATGTTAACAGTAAGTGGATTATTCGAACCAAATAGAGAACAAGAGTTCGTGTCTTTAGATTAAAATCGCCTCTGGTGAAATGAAATTCTGCGAAAATATCACTGGGTTATAAACATCACTATAATAATACAGTGAAGTAAACTAAATTATTATTCTTTGTTTCTCTGTAACTCCATTTATGATTTATTACAATTTCTTTAAAATTTCTTATAAAACTTGATTTAAAAATACAAGCAAGAAAGTTGAATAGGCGGATAAAAATTTATGGTGTTCCACATCTGCTGTTATATAAAATACAGAAATAAAACTTGATATATATTATATAAATATAAAACCTTTAACCTTTTACTTCAGGCTATGGATAAATATAGGTTAGGTCTACTGTCTTTATTTCTGTACCCAATTTGTTCAAAATTCAATTTGATAAATTTAGAATCCGTGGATAAATTACACTATTAAATAATTATATATAATATAGCGAAGTAAAGATGTTTATTTTTTATTTATAAGTAATATTTTCGTTGCACACAGAAATAAATCAATATGGCGCTATGGCAACAGTGATGGCGTATCAAATATTGTCTACTGTTATACAGTAATGGGAATCTGTAATAAAACGGATCGTAAAAGATGGTAAAAGATAAAAATCGTAAGGGGAGTTACAGCTCGCGCGAGAGCAAGTCGAAAATAATAATAAAAACAATAGAAAACAAAAGAGACGACAAAGAAATAAATGCAACATGTACGTGAATAGTGAGTGCTATATCACGTTTTACGTTTATAGCAATTCACAGACAAAGCATTTTCCGTCGTTGAATGATAATGTGCTGGTAGTAATGCGTTATTTTTTACGTCGTGAAAACGTTATCGCATACAGAAGAGCTCGCAAGTTATCCACGACCTACATCTACACTCGTAGATACTTTTACCAAATGCACTTCCCGAAGGAGATACAGAAAATCTTCAAATTGTCCGGTGAATCACCAAGTATAATTACTAAATGGACAATTATGGAGAGTAAGAATGAAATGAAGTTTCTTTATTGTGGATTCATAATAGTAAACATCTTCTGTTTGCAAATGTATTTACATAGGATTTTATTTCTCGCGTTCTTACTTTGGAATCATCTGCAAAAATCTACAATTTTTAAAAATAGACGATAAGAGTCTTTAAATTATACTTAGAAATAGTGTCTTATGATATAGCTTACCATAGTTTTATTATATAGTGCAGTATAAATACTCAAATGTCTTTATTATTTTAGTAAGATTTTGAAAAAAAAATTTAAGTGAATGATGTGATAAAGGGGATGTTTCTTTTCTCACTGATATTTTGTGTAAGGAATGAATATGAGGATGGTTTAATAGATTTCTTCTATCACCTGTTGTTCAGCAGTTATGGTAAACATATGGGACACTCTGCATAGTAAACAGCGATTCTCAACCTCTTCCTGAATATGTACCATCAAAATTGTAGAATTTTAGTACCAGTAAAGAAAATATTATTACATGTCACATATATAAACACTTAAGAGTATGCACCTAACTACTGTCATATATTTATATGTTGTTTATAGAATAATTTTATGTACAGAAGAAATCAACATACATTTACAAATAATACGATTATCAATAAACAAAGTAATTTCATTTAATGTGATATTTGTCTTTGATGAAAATCAGTTACTATATGTTTGATTTTGCTTAATTTCTGAAAAAGTGGAGATAACCTTAAAATTTCCTTTATTTCTCCATGCAGAAAGCATTTACGTCACAGTAACCATCTTTAGCAGTGTCTCTTCTGTATTATATAAGTCTCATATAAGATTTATTCATGTTATTACAAATGGAAATATTCGAGGTAAAGTTATTTCTCCACACGGAATAATATAACATCACAAGTGAGATATTCTTGAATTATAATATCCTCCTCCATTTTGCTGCTTTACATATGACTCCCTTTAATTTTATCAAAGATAACAATTTTTTAAGTATCAATTATTACAGTTCGAAAAATAAGTCTCGAATGAAAATTCGTACAGGAGAATGAATTAAATTGCAATTAAAATGAGTGATTAAGTGGTGTCAATAAATAAGTGTGAAAGAACTTCAATAAACAACGATTCTCCGATTGTAATTAACCCATTTTTCTGTAAGCTGAACAAGATTGCGGTTTCGTGAGCGATAATGAATGTAATTTCGCTGAACGTTCTTACTGTTTTGTGCGGTCTAATTATCGCTTTAATTGCTGAGGATTTAACTCTTCAGAGATGAAAGATTATTGATTTGCAATAATATGATTGTTCGTTAAGATTCAATTGGAAGCTACTACTCTTAAATATTATTTACAACTCGAGTTTCTATGATTTACCTTAGAATTTACTTTTGCTATTTTTAGATTAGGTTCGTATTAAATTAATTCATGCTACGTATAATTGTCGTACTATTAAACAAAATTGTTGCCATAGTACAATATCTACGATATTGATGTTAAACTATAATAGAAACACGAAATAAGAACTACAGTTTTCTTTCAATATATTGCCGTACAGAGTTACACTTCTCAAAATTGGCAATATACCGAGTTCTCAAATAGTGCTCTTCTTTTACATCGCAGTGATATTTGTATTAACTGTCACAATATATTCTATTCAATAAACACAAAAAATTATTTCTTAATAGTAATTATTAGTAAAAATTAAAGTTACTAATTATACAATTAATTAACACTAGTGAGTTCTAGTAAAACTACTATATTTTAAATATATGTCAAAATTTAACTTCATGTAATTTTTATAATAGTAATATTTAATTATTATATTATTAAATAGATTACAATATTAACCAATATTATACTAAATTTTAATAGTTGAAATATGTTTTCCTTTTTGCTTTCTAATTTCATGATTTTTCTTCAGTATTCTAATTATCGAATTCTGCAAGCTTCCCTTACCACGAATTTTTATTCGTGCAATTTAAATTCCTCCAGAATTTCCTTCTCTTGATATTTTTAATTTACCCACAATAAATATACCGCGGAAGTACACACCATTTCAGAAGAAGATACAGAAGCTGGAAGATACACATATAACGTAACCGTATAATATTTAAGGAATAAATGCAAAGGATATTCCAGCTGCTTGCTGAAGCCAGGATTTTAAGCCTGCAAGGACATAAATTTCCGCTCGCAATAAACCTAGAGACATCTGCACAGAATAATTTGTAGTCTAGCGTACAACTAACTTGCATCTGTCCTCATTTAAACTGTATGTTTCACAGCTAAGAACATCTACATTCATTACATTTAGATCACAAATTACATGTTGATTAGATAGCAACTTTTTGATTATACAAATTACTCATTTTAATTGCATTTATGATAGTTTACTTTTATTGGAAAAGAGTGCGTCAGTTTGCGTCATGAGTACATGTATTTGAATTAGGTTAGGTTAAATCAGTACATATATTTTAGTTATTCTAGGTTATATTAGCATATGTGTTTAAGTTAGGTTAGGTTACATTATAACATATATTTAAGTTGGGTTAGGTTACATCAGTACATATAATTTAGTTAGGTTAGGTTAAATCAGTACATCTATTTAAATTAGGGTGGATGCAATCTGTACATATATTTTAAATAGGTTATGTTAAATAAATACTTAAATTATGTCAGATTAAATCAGTACTCTGAATTAGGTTAAGTTGTTCGTTTCATTAAATTATTTAATTTAATATCACTGTTAGAAATTAAAATACTAAACACAGAATTTTACCTTATTTAAATAGAAAATTATTCTTATATTAAAAATTAGTATCATATCTCATGTATACCAGATTATTTAAACATAATGGTAGAATAATATTGGAAACACAATAAAAAAAATTTAACAAAATTTCATAACCACCATTAAATACAAATAATTTTAAAACTAAAAATTTTAAATTGTATATTAATTCAGTTTGAAGTAAAAGCTAAATGTAATTCAATTAATCAGTAAATAATTTACGTGAAATTAGTAGAAAAACATCGAGAGAACGAAGAGTACATGTTTACAAAAATAGAATAAGAAATTTTAAGGGTCAAAATTGAAAAGTGATGAAAAGATGAAAAATTAGTTCACATGTGTCTTTACGAGCATACATAATTTTATAAGTGCAATTCAATAAATTAGTTTAATCTGATAGTATATAAAAATGATAAGCTAAGTAAAATTCGATATAATCAGTGAATAGTTAATACAAAATTAGTAGACAAACATGAGCAGAATGAAGATGACATGTGCATTAAAGTAGAATAAGAAACTGAGGGTAAGGGTTGAAAAGTAGTGAACGGATGAAAAATTAGTTCACACGTGTCTGCCCTTTACTCGAACACGAGAACCTCCTTTACTTTCCAATCTCTTTAGCCTGTCGTCATCGGGGAGAAAGAACGTGTGTACTAGATCGCGATTGAAATGGCGACGTTCTAAAAAACGGCCTGACTACAAGGTACGAAGAATACGTTTCCATGTCATTGTGCAGTGTGCTGAGAATGCAGGGAAACTCACGCGTATACATATATTGTATCCAGCCGCGAAATATTCTGCTGGACGGAATTTGCCGGGTAGGTGGCGTTTAAAATGAAACGCTTTCTTCGACGGTACTTAATTTCCCGCGACGACATTGTCGAGTAATTCTGCGGTGGTCCCGAAATGCTCCCGTGCGGTGAAAAATGGGCGAAAAAAGGGAGAAAAAACTGATTGGAAAGTTCGGAAGTGATTTAACCCATCCAAAGGATTCTTCATTAGAGCGAAAGCTGGAACTTTCTTCTTTGAAATATTAGTCGTTCTAGAGAAGCTCGTTATCTGCTATAATATTCTATTATAATTATCTACTTTAATTATATATTAGAGATATAGTTATCTACTATAACATTCTATTATATAACCCCTTGCGTTATAATTAACTACACTGATGCACTCGGTACTGTGGTAAACCTTGTTTGTATTTTTAGTACGGTTCAATTTGAGTCTAATTGTAATTTGCACAGTTAAATGCAAAACAGTTCACAGTTGGACTTTCTTAATGTTGTAGCAGTGAATAGTTCGTTATGTCCGACGCATTTACCGAGTAAATCATTGAGATAGAGGTTAAGATGGTGCTTACGGAATGGTATTTAATAACCACTGTTATTAATGATTTATGGCATGCTATTAATAATCCTCGAAAAAGTCACGTTCGCTATAAAATCTCTGGAATTTTCTTTTACTTGTTTTTCTAGGGAAATTAATAGCATGCTGACGGTGAACGTAAAATACTTTGTATAAATTATAGGATTACTAAGTATTGTAATACTACATTATAAATAATATTATAGTAATTCATTATAAATAATGACGTTATAATAATTCACTATAAATACTAATATTATAATAATTCATAATAAATAATAATATTTCAACGAAATCTTCTAGAACAGTTTTTGTCGATCCGAAATTAATTTTCCAAATAAATTAGAAACCTTATTCTACATTATAGTTTATACATAATACCTTGTACATATAGAACTTAAATACTATTGCTAGAAACTTAATGTTAACTTTTTTCAAGATAAATCGTATAATCTAGTTTGTATATCATACATTTTATTTTCTGCATGTCAGTTTTCCACTTTACCTTTAGCTTAAATATAAGAGAACGTAAATCTAGCGTTAACAGCGATAAAATTAAAAAAAGCAAACGTATCACAAACACGTATAATAAATGGTTGAAATAAGGCGAAAATAATCGATAAACGGGGTAACCTCTAAATATTCATCCGCAATGATTTATGCCAGCAATTTTCAGCTCCCAGCGTAAACAACGATTACGTGGGTCCAGATTGGAAGGAGGCAAAATAGGAGGAAAACAAAAATGCTGATCGATCCAGCCTTGGAGCGATCTTGTAATTTAGAAAGTTTCTAGTCCGATCGATCAAATACTGATAGAGATATTCCCAGTTGCAAGGGAGATTCTCGGTCAGTCATAAATAATCACCGTTCGAACACGGTACCGGAGGATGTATAAAACACGATTCACAGAAGGATAGTGGATGAACGGGTCGAGTGTAAGAAGTATGAGCCTGCAGACTGTGGTCGATCGATGTGAAAAATAAGAGGAAAGGGTGGATAGGGAATTCGTGTTGCATGATCGAATGAACGGTGCCCTTTTGGGAATATCAACGATACTTATTCTTCTACAAGTGATAAGTAAAATGCTGACAGTGAGATTGACACTAGAACTACCCGTCAAAATGGTTCCAGGTCTCACATTTCATATCGCAAAATTTTGTCCAATTATCTTTGTTGAGATAAAAAGTGTTGATGCTTAATTTCACCTTATTTTCTATTTAAAAGTGTGCATTTAACACTAGTTCTGGCGTTAATCAATTTTGGTGCAAATTAATAGAACGAACAGAAAGAACGCTATTTTGTGAATCTCCTGAATTCGTGATAGTTCATATGGGTGGTTTATTAAATACATTTTATGAATTATAAATTTATTTTTCATGTCACCAAGAGTCACCATCATAGGTTTCTGTTAATAGAATCCTTGTACGTTTTGTATAAGTTGAAATGTTTGTCAATATTATAATTTAAATCTTTTCTTACTAAAATCTATACTAAATCTATAGTTACTCTTAAAGATGGACTCATAATTTGCATCGTTGTAATTTTTTGCAATCTCATTCATGCTTTCATATTTTATTATCTTATATTATTATTATAGTCATTTTGCTAGATTGAATATGATTGTAGATATAAGTGCTGAAATCTTAATTTTTAAGCAATTCATTGTAATCGTCGGAAGAACATTTATCTAGAATGTAATTCATAATCCTGTAATACCTAAAAGAATGAGGCTAAATGAAAAGGAATGCGGGTTGGTTTAACTAAAATCTTATCGCATGACGGCGACATGAACACACAGGTCATACATCTTTTTTAAACGTAAAACGCTTGATTTTCGCCAAAAACCTTTTGAGACCTTAAAAGTAACATAAATACATTTTAAGATTTCCTTTTTTAGACCGGTTTATAAATCTTTACTAATTGTTCAATATTTACAGGACCATTTTTTTTATTTCAAGTTTTACGTCGCATCAACCTTTAGGTCATTAGCGACGACTGGGTAGGACCACTTTTTAATCACAAGAAAAATCTTTAAAATATATTTAAATAGTGGTAAATATAAATAATGAATGTTTATAAATAACAAGCTTGAAAAGTGTAACCCTCGTTTTTTATTTTTCGACGACTTTTTATTCCAGCTAAATTATAAAAACGAATGTTTAGTAGTTGTCCAATATTCGCAAGTCATTTTTTAATCAAAAGAAAAATCTTTGAAACATATTTAAGTAGTGGAAGAACAAAATAATAAGCTTGTAAAATTATTATGCAACCTAACTTAAAAAATATGAAACATGGAAATGTAGTGATGTATATCTTATTCAAACAAGAATATTTTTATTAACACAGTGAGATTGCCTAAATTGCAGGAAACTTAGCATCTAATGTATACCTCGGATTTATTTTAACGGCATCCAATCACGAAAGCGAACCATTTGAAAGTTTCCTCGATGTAACGGGTCTCAATTGAACCAAGGATGTACTAATCTTTCCCGGAAACAGTTTTCCATTCACCGTATCTGGAGTTAACCTCCAAGAATTCGATTTTCAATAAATTTACTCTGAACGAGTTTGATCCTGATACTGCTACGTTCTTCACTTCGTTTGCATATCATCGTTGCCTACAAACGGTTTATTCAAACGAGAACTTAGGACATCCTACATTCACTCAAATCTTATTCGTGTTTCACATTTTTATCTTACTTTACATTTTTATTACTTTGAAATGAAACACTTGTTATTCACGAGCTACATATGTTTTCCTATTTTTTCCTAGAATAATTTTATTATCTGGACTTTCATCGTTGCCATACATAGTACAATTATTATTATCACTTGAAAAATCTATACTAATCTATACTATTAAAACTATAGTATTATAAATGTTTCATTTCGTACTATTTTGTATAACAATTTTTACCTAAACTTTCATCGTTGTCATAATAAAATTATCACTAATATCATTTGAAAAATCTATACTAATCTATTACATTGTAAACTCGTCAATATTTAAAAGGTGTAAAAATTAAATTTACATAACAAGTCATAAAAAATATTATAAAATGTCAAATATGTCCCTAATGAGCTGTTTATTGTAGTTGTTATAATTTCTTTTCGTAACTTAACTCATTACCCTTTTTAAAAAAGTGTCCATTTAATATCAAAATGTTTGTATTCGCTCAATATAAAAATGGCTGTATTCACTTAATATTAGAATAAATAGTAATAGCACAAAAATTCGGCAGTACTCAATAATTTAAATTCAGCCCCATCAAAAAATTATTGACTTATGTAAAAATTATTCAAAGATATCTTCATAAAAATTTAAAAGAAGAAATCATAAATGAAGATTCAACTGCGTCAGCTTTTTAAACGAAATGTAAAATATCTTTTTATCTTCTTACCGTATTACAAAGTTAATGCATAACACAATTTTTCCAAAAATTTAGATGAGGAAGTATAAAAAATATCCGTGCTGCATAATATGTACGTAGTTTTACGAGATCCCTTTCATTTTGACGCGCTGCACGGTGCCAAACGACACTTTAACAGCGTTCATCTAAAATGAACAAAAAAGAAACGGTTTTCTTAAAATAAGCCGATAAATTCGCTCTTTATAGCGGTCATGGTTGGAAAAAATGACTACGATGTTTAAATACGAAACATCAATTTTCAACAGAAATGTTACTTTTTATCTTGAAAAAGAGTACGGTACGTACAGTAATGAAAAAAATTTGATGCAAAGGACTAGCTTTTCCTTTGTGGAGTGTACACATTTTCAAAAGGATCAAAATATCCTGCTTGTGTGCCTCGGAGCGTATCATTTTACTTCCCTGATGCTACTTGCGACTCTTGCCAAACTAGTTTGCAAAAATCGTACTCTGGAAATACGCGAATATTCAAAAACCGAAAATCAAGCTTTGAATCTTCTGGAAAAATTGCAGTAATCTACTGACACACGGATGTATGGATTTATGGATTTATTTAATATTTATTAAAAATCATTATTTTTGGTCAAATGATGTTATATGTATCAAATAGCTTTGATTAGTTAATTTTATTTTGCGCGAATTTCAATTTTTTAAAATTTATAAGTCTTTTCACGAAAATTCGGTCCTAGATAATATTACAACTTAATAAAATTTGAATAAGTCATTGCATTTTTCGTTTATAACAAAATATAACAAATTCATCACCGATGTGATAAAAAACATAACAATTAACATAGTAATTAAGAGGATATTTATATAATTATAATACATCAAAGTCTGCAAAATAAATAAATAAAAACTTATAAATAAATTATACGTAAGTCTATAGTTACATAACCTATAAACTGTATCAATTTTTCCAGATCTCGATATATTATAAATACATAAATCCACACTGTTTTAATTAATTATTTAAATGTACCGTTTATTGGTTGTAAAACTGATCAATTTTTAAAAATAGCCTAAGGGTTAAAACAAAGTGCAGTTTCGTATATTTTACTATTCTTTTCTTCTCGCACAGTCCGATCTTTCATCGTCGCTCACACAATCGGACCTCTCGTTTTTGCAAACAAACCTTTTTCTCGGACTAGACCTACGGCGATGTAGTCGGCAATAAACGGTTAGTTTGCCCTTTTTTATTGTACGCATCGTGCGTCAGTAAAAAATGGGTCACGACGTTTCTTGGTATCCTGATCGCCATTTATTATCTACCCTTTAGGGTAAGTGAAACTTGCCCCTTGCAGTTTGGAAGCCATTTTATATATCAGCTTAGAGTATCATTTTAGATCAACTTAGAAAACATAATTTTTAAATGTACATATGGATCTTTTATTATATACAGACTCGTTTCAAGAAAACACATATGTGCACATTTAACATTTTTTAAGTTCAACAATAACTGATCACATATGTGCGTATTCTGTCTTATATAGTATTAAATCTTTTAAAAATCATTTCATGAAATTTGTGCGAATTTAAAATAAATAAAATATAGTTGCATGGTGGAAATGAACCAGCATTGTATACTAAAATTTCTAAAACTCCGTCAACGTTAGACTCTGTGATAAAACTTTCTCAATTTAATACTGCATTTGACTGTATAAATCGTTGATCTCGATTTTATCATAAAATTTTCCGACGAGCTTTCTGAACGATCCGATAGTTTCAATTATATGTAAAATGAATTGTCCTCATAAATTCAAAATAATGTTCCACTTCGGTGGTGTTAATACGAAGAATATGAAAGTGCAGAATTTATTTTTCCAAATTATAGTTATGAATCGCAATTTCCGGTAAATCTGAACAGTTTTCGGCGGGTCTAAAACGATCTAACGGGCGGAAGATTAATTCCAAATGAATTTTCCATTCCTCGTTAAACGATTCTGTCCTGCTAGCACCCGTACCGGATATCATCTGACTGGTTATTAGTTTCCGAATGAATGAGTCTGTCGTAGTGTGACTGCTCTGAAAATATTCACCCTAGTTAATCAATCTAACTTACGATGGCCATTACTTACATTTTCTTGTCGACTTTCAGATAATTCGACTTGTAACCTTTTCTTGTTGACTTTCACATAATTCAGTCTGTTACATTTCTTTGGTAATTTTCAGATAATTCAAACTGTTACGTTTTCTTGGTAATTTTCAGATAACTGAAACTGTTACATTTTCTTGGTGATTTTTAGATAATTCAGTCCGTTACATTTTCTTGGTAATTTTTAGATAATTCAAACTGTTACATTTTCTTGGTAATTTTTAGAGAATTCAGTCTGTGACATTTTATTGTAAATTTTCAGACAATTCAAACTGTAATATTTTATTAGTAATTTTCAGAGAATTAAATCTGTAATACTTTCATAATAACTTATAGATATTTCAATTTATAACATTTTCTTTTTGGTAATTTTCAGATAATTCTATCTGTAAAATTTTCTTGATTGTAGGTAGTTCAATCTGTAATATTTCCTTGATAATTTTTGGATAATTCTGTGAAAGTTTATTGTAAATTTTCAGATACTTTAATCTGTAATATTAACCTGTTAATTTTTAGATAATTCAATCTTTAATATCTTCTTGTTAATTATCACTGATAATACAATCTCTGACTCTTGCAAATTTTCACATAATTCAGTCTGTCAAATTTGTTTGTTAACTTTCAGGTAATTTAATGTGTAATATATCCTTGTAAACTTATATTATTCAATTTGTAATATTTTTCAGACACATTCAAATACTCTAATTTTTCATCTTATTTATTGTACAATAAAATAAACATATTTAATTGAATCATTCGTATAAATACACAGTGCAATTAATTTTATGCGTAGTTCATTTTCTTCTCAATATTAGCAGCGCCATCTTACATTTATAGACTAATACTTAAGCAAATATGTTTCAATTTTTATCCATACAAATTCAGCCGAAATTAAAAGTACGCAGAGTGGTTCAATTTCTTTTGGAACCACAGCAGATGTCAATTTCATTTTTTCTTCTTAATTAAATGAAGCAGGGATTCATTTAGTATGCCACAAATTACTTTAATCACAACTTTACAATTTACTTTTATTCCTCCTTTCGAAACAAAATGGCACATTTTTATTTACATTCATCAATTCCTATAAATTCTACAAATTGCTAGTAAAATATACATTCTTATAAAACATATTTAAAATATATTTTTTATAAAGCGTAAGATATACACTTTTATTAGACATATTTCAACATTATGTTTAAAATTAAATTTAAATTTAAATTAATGTCACAAATACAAGTAAATCATTTCTAAAACTTAGTATAAATTGACAATGAGGCAAAAAAGATGGTTTCACTCCGGTGAAAAAGACGGAAGAACACGTTTATTTTGTCGGTATCTTCCCAAGAGACACTAGTTTTCTTTCGTGATTCTTCTACTTTCTAAAATAAACTTTTTTCCCATTTGTTCGAGCGTGTTAAATAGTAATCGTTCCGTGTAAAAGCAAGTTTTCCCGTATTTGTTCGACCGTGTTAATTCGAGTAGCTCGTAAATCGAGTGCCAGATATACTATTTCATGATTAACTGCGTAATAATTATCGAATCAAATGAATTTCCATATATTTTGAACAAAAAATTAATTTTTCCGCCGTTTCCGAAGAAATAAAAATGTTATTCCGCTTCAACTTTTTACATTTTCAACGTGCAACATGCGGAGGTTCGTGCTGTTAATAAGCCAGAACGAGTGCCGAGCTAATTGCACGCGAAATAGGTGTTTCTCTAAAAACGACATGCACTCTTGAATATAACTAGAATCCCTTGTGCTCGAAACCGGGAAAACATTTTTACTTAAAGTCTACAAGAAAATATGTTGACACATATTATCGACTGGTTTGCGCTTGTTAGTCAAAATAAACGTGTTCCAATTTATGAGTTGATACTTCTGTAATGATTGTTTACACTTATTTCTATTTATAGATGAACATAAGAACATCTTTCATTATCAGAAAAATTTAAAAAATAATACTCGTTTAATATTGTTACACATTTTTGTTTTAATTACTGCTTCAATATGAGCTTTAAATGTGATATAAAATTATTCTACATAATCTTTCGTTAAATACACACTGTTTAAAAATACAATTCTTTTTATATGATAAATTGGATCAAAGACCCTATTACATCTAATATACTCTCCCCACTCAAAATTATAGTCTTGCTAATGAAAAATCTTTTCAATATAATAACCACCGTATGAAGTCTATAAAAAAGAAATATTACCTATATATAAGCTAAAATAAATCACATAATGCGTATTACATCTCAGAATCCAGAAAAATAATAGGTAACTGAAGAATGAAAAAGGTTTCTCTGAAAAGGATGAAAAGTTTCCAATACATGTAGTCAGATAAATATGTTGAGTCATATAATATGATACGGATACAGAGAGAAACAATCGTTTTTCCTGCAACTGTCGGTGGGTCCTTCGGGAAAATCCTGTCTTATTGCCCTCGAAATCGGCTTTTCTACACGTGTCACACACATACGGTGTATTTGTTATGTAACTGCTTTATCCCGAAGGAAGTATATAAAGTATCCGGTTCCCAGATGTACGTAAACTTCTGCACACAAATTCAATAGTAGCATCGTGTCATGTGATATTAGATGGATATTCTCTGTGTGTATATTAGATTCTACATTTGGTCACAGCCAAACATTCGATAATGTGATTACTGACGTCACATGTGGTATATTGTCATTGACCAGCGATAACAATATTAAATTTATCCTAACTGAAGGTAAAGTGATTGGAGATTTGAGGATTTGGAATATTGGAAATTTGGAGTTTCGGGAATTTAGTAACTTGGAGATTTTTTAATTTGGAGATTTGAAAGGTTTGAGATTTAGGAACTTGAAGATTTGGGAATTTGGGGTTTTGGGGATTTGGGGTTTTAGGGATTTGGAGTTTCGGAGATTGTGGATTTTGGGATTTGGGATTTTGGGAATTTGGGGTTTTGGGAATTTGGGGTTTTGGGAATTTGAGGTTTTGGGAATTTGGGGTGTTGAGAATTTGGGGTTTTGGGCATTTGGGGATTTGGGATTTTGGGGATTTAAAATTTTGGGAATTTGGGAATTCGGAATGCTAGAAATTTGGGAATTTGAGAATTTGAAAATTTGGGAATTTGGGAATTTGGAATTTTGGGAATTTGGGATTTTGGGATTTTGGAAATTTAGAAACGTAGGGAATCGAAAATTTGGATATTAGGGAATTTGGAAATTTGAGAATTTCAAAATTTGGAAATTTGGGAATTTGGAATTTTGGGATTTTGGAAAATTAAGAAACGTGGAAAATTGAGAATTTGGGAATTAGGGGATTTAGGAATTTGGGAATTTGGAATTTTGGGAATTTGGAAATTTGGAAATATGGAACTATAGACCTCACCTAGAATTACAAATAAATTATTATTACATATACCCTATCTTGAAAAATTACTAATTGTTCAATTTCTATAAATTCCTCCACGATGAATTTTGCAAATTTAATTATTAATCTAATTGTGTACTTTTGGCAGTTACAGTACATTAAATACCCATAATAAACAATAGTGATACTATTAATAATTTCCAAAGAAAATATCACTGAATTGATTCTGTAAATAATACAATGATCGATGGGTTACATGAATCATTGTAGCAAGTAGAATTAATATCGTAATGTGTACAATAGAAATCCCCTATCATTTGAGCACTATTGGTTCAAGCATTCCAGTTGTTTAAGCAACGAGATACAGTAAGAGGAGAGTAAATATTTTATCTATATCTCAATTCACGCGGACACGTATCGTAAGTGTGATATTATGAATTCATCGGTTTAATGTGTATCAAACTGTGAAATAATGAATCAACAAGAAAAAGGTAAAACAATGTAGGATAAATTGTAAAGGAGAAAAGTGATGTATATTCGGTGAAAGTATTGTAATAAAGATGACGTAATAAAAACGATATAAGTGAAAAGGTAAGGTGTATAAACAATTTCGTAAAGAACAAATAAATTTTACCTTAAATATTCAAATTATAATAAAATATTAAGCAACTCAATGTAAATGATGAGATATATATACCATAAATGATATATGCAATTATTAAGGTAAGCAGCTTGAAACTTTTCAGAGCTAAAAGCATACACCGACTTGTTTGAAAATTCTATCCGACAAAAATCCGATACAAAGTGAATTTAAACTTTCTGCATAATGGTGTTAAATAGAAATTCATAGAATCATAATTTTAATATAATATGTAAAATTGAATAATAACACGTTATGGCGTAGAACTATTAATTGTTATTCTTAAATGTTTAAGAAAAAAAATTGTTATTATATTACTAGTGATTGTCATAGAAAGAAACAAAGAAAATAATTCCTAAGTTTGTATGCAAAACAAAATTGAACTCTTCTACTATATTTTAGGTTATGTGACTCAATCACATTTTTCATTTAATTTACTTTGCTTATTTTCTGTTAGGTTTCAAATACAATTTTTAGTCTGAATAGTTTTTGTATATTATTCTGAAGATGTAAAGGAATGTTTCATTATCATATATATTAATTATAGCAATGAAGTATATAAATCAATGAAAGTACATAATCAATAACTATATTACTATAAATCAATGAAAGTACATGATCAATATCTATATCACTATAAATCAATGAAAATACATGATCAATAAATATATCACTATAAATCATTGAAAGTACGTAATCAATAACGATATTACTATAAATAAATGAGAATACATAATCAATAACTATATTACCATAAATCAATGAAAGTACATAATCAATAACCATACCACTATAAATCAATGAAAGTACATGATCAATAACTACAACACTACATATAAATCATTGAAAGTACATAATCAATAACTATATTACTATAAATCAATGAAAATACATGATCAGTAACTATATCACTATAAATCAATGAAAATACATAATCAATAACCATACCACTATAAATCAATGAAAGTACATGATCAATAACTACAACACTATAAATTATTGAAAGTACATAATCAATAACTATATTACTATAAATCAATGAAAGTACATGATCAATAACTATAGCAATAAAAATCAATGAAAATACATAAATCAACAGCTATCGTTTAAAAAAATAACATTATATTATATTTCAAATTAAAAATATAACTGCACTTACTTTTTATTAAAAATAAAGTTAATTATTACGAATAACTAGCAATTACATTTAGAAGGATAATTTGGTTAAAAGTAAGTACATATTGAATGTGACTAGAAATGGAGGATTATCCTCTGGAACACAACGTTAGTTTCCATGAATATAATAGAAGGATTAAATGGAAAAGACGTGCATTCTGACAAATGATTCAGGGGAAAAGTAAATAGTTTAAACGGAGGTGCATAGCTAATCATTATCGATTTTCAGTGGATGTTGCGTTAAGCTGACAATGAGAAGAAAAAAGGTTGATCTGTGAAATTGGTTATAACGTGATTACCGCAGGAATGCCCATGGGAATTAGATTAAAATGCAAATCGGCCATCGTCCCAGTGCTGTTCGATGTTTTATCCCGATTGGATGTAACGTTTCGCCGCAGAATTGAATTTAGAATTAAACTGATTTCGCATCACTTCCAACTGCTAATTGCATGTGCTGTTGCGAACTGAGATTGCGTATTGAAAATTCACTGTATATTGCAGTCGCTTTTAATGATGGCAATTAATCACACCTTAACACAACCAAATGAACAATTTTGTGAATTATTGGAATAATGGTAAAATTCAGATTTATTAAGTTTCATTCGAGTATTGCTATTTCTGTTTAAAATAAAATAAATTGCAAAATTCTAAAATAATTTTTGAATATAGGAAAGTTTAAAAATAATCTTTAATAGGAGTCAATTTTGTGATATTGTTAATTTTTCTAAAATTATGTATCAGCATTTACTAATTGATTAATAAAATATTAAAATATCATCTCTGATTTGTGATAAAAATTGAAATATGTTATTTTAAATCCTAAATAATATTCTCACGTGACATTTCAAAACTAACATTTTCAGTCAGAGTTAATATATTGTGTTCAAAAATTGATTTTGGTCTTCCAAATAATCCTTCAATATTTCCTATTTTTCGTGCGAAATAACGCATTATTCATGTATGATATTCACGAACGTAATCGATTTTATTCATGGATAATAAACGTCTTTTATCCGAATGTCAAAACAGATTTTCGGCTTTAACCCCTCAAGTTTGCATCATATTCGTAAGATTAAGTTCCTTAATAGTCTCCCTGTTCACTATCAATATTGGATATGCAAATGTCTAGCTATATAGCCACTCCGAACTTTGACTTATTTACGTATTCAATCTAGTGATCGCGTGTTAATATTAAATTTCCAAATCGAGCATTCGCGATAACGTATGTGGATAGAAACGTATGTGGTGGAAAATTTGCGAACACCCATGGTTATCAATAGATAACGAACATATTCATCCAAACAGAAGTGAAAGTGTAATCATTAACAATTTATGTATTCTGTTTAATTTATTAATTGCTAGATAAATATATATTTTAAATCAAATATACTTCGTTCAAAGTAATTAAAGAGTGTATCTAATTCATTTCTTTTCGGAATATCTTTCTAGGTTTTCAAACATAAATACAAGCTGTATATAACCACTACAATTAACATTTATTATTATCACTAAACAATATATAACATTTATATTAAATTATATTTGATAGATTCTAAATTATTTATTCTGAAATACCCAATGATCTTATAATTTAAATAGTGCATTAGGTGCTACTTATTAAACAATATTATCAAATTTATATAATAATCAGTAATTCGCAAAAATATTTTGTTGATCTTCATTTTTGAACGAAACAATGTTTGCTGCTACAATGTTCTTTTCTGAGTGAAATAATATTTCTTACGTTCTAAATGAAAATTTTTACAGACTCGCAACCATAATTTCATAAATCAGTACTTCAACTTAAATTCATTTAAATTTACAATCCACTCTGATTTATCCTTGATTTTTCAAATAATTTATAACCTAGAATGACATAAAGAACATCTCGACTTTTTTAATCAAAACCATCTAAAAAAAAAACAGTATAAAAGTTTGCTAATTATAAATTGAATCTAACAAAATTAATAACAATAAATCTAATTAGTGAAAAGATAGTATATACTTCCAGACTTAATAAACAATTTGCCTGACTTTCAGTATGAAATAAAACGGTCTCTACGATCTTTTAAAGGAATTTTTCAAAGGCTTTACTCGGAGCCTTGGAAACACGCATTTCCCTATACCATTTTTCCCTTTAGTGAAAAATTTAATCTTTCCTCTCAGCGATCGTTAGGGGAACAATAATCGTTCACGTAATTGAACATGTAGCATCGATGTGCATTTACATGCAAAGCTGACAAGCACAGGCAAGTGGCGACGTAGAAACCGTCTCGGATAGATATGAAAATACCAGGGAAATACCAGGGAAGGTACAGTCACGGACAAATCTGGCTTTCCTTGAAAAAACATGGCTACGAAGGAAGAAGCCTACCATTTATTGATTTTTAGGAATTTTTGAAGACTTTAGAATTTATGGTCGTAGGAAATTGGGGATTTTTACAGTTGGGGATTTAATGATGTGGGAATTTAGGAATTTGGCGATAGAGGAATTTTGGGACATAAGGATTTGAAAATTAGCACCAGGAATTTGGGGATATGTATACTTCATGACCTAGAAATTAGGGAATATACATATTTAGAAGTCTTGGGACCAGGGGATTTAGTGATGAGAGAATCTAGGGAGTTTAAGATGTAGGAATTTGGGGATGTAAGGATTTGCAGACCAAAACTAGGATTTGGGAATTTGGGGTTTTGGGGTTTTGGGGATTTGAAATTTTGAGGATTAGGGATTTTCGGATTTTAAGAATTTGGGGTTTTGGGGATTTGGGGATTTGGAGATTTAGGATTTTGGGAATTTGAGGTTTTGGGGATTTAGGATGTTGGAGATTTGGGGTTTTGGGAATTTGGAGTTTTGGGGATCTGAGATTTTGAGGATTAGGAATTGTGGGGATTTGGGATGTTGGAGATTTGGGGTTTTGGAGATTTGGGGTTTTGGAAATTTGGAGTTTTGGGTATCTGAGATTTTGAGGATTAGGGATTTTGAGGACTTGGGATTCTGAGAATTTGGGGTTTTGGAGATTTGGGGTTTTGGGAATTTGAAGTTTTGGGTATTTGGGATTTTTGAGATTTGGAGTTTTGGCGATCTGAGACTTTGAGCATTAGGGATTTTGGAGACTTGAGATTTTGAGAATTTGGGGTTTTAGGGATTTGGGGTTTTGGGAATTTGAAGTTTTGGGTATTTGGGATTTTGGAGATTTAAGGTTTTGGGAATTGGGAATTTTGGAGATCTGAGATTTTGAGGATTTGGAGTTTTGGTGATCTGAGATTTTGAGGATTTGGGATTTTGGCGATTTGAGATTTTGGGGATTTGGAATTTTGGGATTTTCGAATTTTGGAAAAGAAACGTAGATAGGTATTTGCGAATCTGCGATATAGAAATGTAGGAACATAGATATTTGAAGATGTTAGAATTTTTATATTTAGTGGACCACGTAGAAATTTGAGGATCTTTGAGTTATGGAATTTCGAGAATTGAAAGCCTTCGAAGTTTACGTATAAACTTGAAAATCAAATCCAAGGACAGCTACGTTGCATCCGAGTGTACTGAGTACTGAGGTCATACCATGCTGCTAAATCGTCTGGTATTTCTGCACGTTACTAGGCCGTGTATTCGCGACCTCGACACACAGATAACTACGAACGGTTTGGTCTCTATCTGGTCGTTTGTAAATCCACGTGAACGCTTACTTTGTGCACCTGGCTCTATCGCAGGTCTGATAAAAAAAGGTGGCAAATCTAACGAATCGGTCATTTTCAGATATCTGTTAAAAGGAACATTATTCGTGAGCTATTATTATCTCTTATTAGTTTGTGATTTTTTTCTTCGATGTCTTAAGTAAAGTGTAGTATTTCTATTAAGGCTGTCATCAGTTTACTCGTAATAATGTAAAATGAATAAAGATGGAGAAAGTTGTCAGATTTATGGTTCCACTAGTAAGCAAATCTTAATGGATTCTGCGAAGCTGGGAATATGATGAATGAATAGCTATTTAGTCAAAGTTTTGCTAAAAATTTATAAAACGGATAATATGAGAAATTTGTTATTAGATTTGAAAAACGGGTTTTAATTTGGACATACCGCATTTTAAATTTATATTTTATGACCGTGTATACTTTCCACACTATACTTTCATTCTTTATCATTTTTGTGGGGTTTAATGTCAATTTTCTGAGAAGACGAGATTTTAAGATTTAACGTTAAAATAAAAAAAAAAAAATGTTAAAATTTTGTATTATAATAATTACATTATATGTATGTATATATAATATAATTAATTAATAATATAATATAATTACATTATGTTATTAAAACAAATAATATAATATCGTTAAAGATTGGGACATTTAAGACCCCAGCCACTAAAAATATTTCTTACAAAGAATCTTCTCATTATTTTAACTTGAAAAAAATCATAAACAACCTTTGAAAGTTGTTTTAACATATTTCACAGCTGGTTTCAGTAAATTGAAACGTTGAATATGAAACAAAATTCAGAAACGTAGAAAAATTGAAAAGATGACGGTTTCACAGGAAAATTCAAAACTTTTTTCGATTTTAATACAAAGAGCTAAAATTTTAGCTGAACGCTCCCGACATGTAACAGCTTGAGAAAAAAATAGTAAAAATACTGGAGTTTCGAAAAAGGTATTTTAAAGTGGCTAAAATTGAAACTAAATTGGCTGGCGTCAACTGGTTAAGGGTTAAAATACAAGAAAATGATTAAAGTATATGATTATAACAGTAAGAAAACAGTTAAAGTAATACTTATTTCAATAAAACATTTTCTAATTACAAAAAAATAATCCACCCATATGTGACTGTGGTTATACAGTATTAAAAAATAATTGAAAGATTAAATCGGAAAGAGTGGTCTAAATGATACTAAAATCCAAGCAGTAATATGAAACAGCAAATTGAAACATTGGATCAAGAAACTAATCCTTAATATCCACGCTAATCCATATTATCCTGTGCCATATCACGCTCGGATAATTCTATTACAGCAGCCAAAGTGTTGAAATATGTATGTTTCATTATAGTATTCAATAACGTACACCATATGATGTTAACCTCCCTAGAGGAAATTACGGTGCTGGAAAAACAAGTATCATTATACTTTGGTGTTTAGTTGCTAAAGTTTTAAATCTACCAATAATTAAATTTAGAAACTCGGAAATTACTAAAATATTAATTTTGAAATGTTTGGATTTAAAAACTTGCAACATAGAAATCGTGAAATTTTCAGATTGTGATTTTAGAAATTTCCAAAACTTGCTGTACAGAAATTTAGAAATCTGCAAAGTTACAGATTTTCAAGATTGGAATTTTAGAAATTTGGGAATTTGGAGATTTGAAAATTTGAGAATTGACACTTTTGGAAATAAAACAATTTGGGAATTTGAAAATTTGGTGATCTGAGTTTCAGAATTTCTTTAAGTGGGGAATTTGAAAATTTCAGCTTGTGGAAATTTAGAAGTTTTGGGAATTTGGGGACTTGGAGATTTAGGGATTTGAGGATCTGGGGAGTTGAGAATTTGGGGATTTAAGAATTTATCAAATTAGAAATTTTTATATGCAAAAATTAAGAGATTTGAGGCTTCTAAAATTTGCAACAAATTATAAAATTTGTAAAATTGGGCCTTGAAAGTTTCAGAATTGTACAAATTCGTAAATTAAAAAATTTGGAGTTTGATCATTTCAGAACTTTGCAAATTAAGGAACCTTTAAAGTCAGAAATCTAGGAAATATAAAGACAGATCTAAGAAAATTTAAAGATACTTACTTTAGAATAACTTTGAAAATTTAAGGATATAGTGATCTTAAAATATAACAGTCTGAACTTTTATAAATCTGAGCACTTAATAATTTAGTGGTAAAACAATTTCCATTTTTGGAAGTTTATAAATTTCCAAATATAAAGGTTGAAAAATCTGTAAATTGAAATATTTGGAAATCTGTAAATTTACATACATATATTTGAATATGTAGAAATGTGAAAATTTGCCAATTTCGTAATAGCACTCACAGTGACACGTTACCCCGCACAAATTATACAAAACTTGATTGTCTATTTACAAGAGCAAGTTAATACCGGTAGCAGATCTTATTTGCTAATTTGAGGAAAGTGTTCGAGCAAGATTGCACGAGGTACGGAAACTCGTGACGGAAACGTTGAATGGATGCAAACAAATTGAAAATGCAAACACTGGTTTTGTATGATGCAAAGCAACTGGTTATTGTGATTCATGAAGCGTCTGCTGTCAACGGGGTGGTGTAACGGATTTAATTTCCGTTTTAACGCGAAGAACTCGACCAGCAGGAATTAAAAGAGCAGACGGAATTCGCTGTTCGTGCATTTACATTTTTATACAAAATATTCCAACTAAACATTATCATTTCAATCGCACTTGCTCGATGTTTCCGCAACGACAGCGGAAAAATTCAATCTTCTTAAAGTGGAGAAACTTTTCACCGGGATTACATTTTTATGCTTAACAAAGCAAACTAAGTGTCGCTTGCTTTTAACACCTGTGGCAAAAAAGCGTGGGTAAAAATATGTTTAATTTATTGAATACTTGATAAGTCTTTGATCCTTTGTTGAATTATGAAAGGAGCCATTTTGTATTGAGTCAGATGATTTTCTAACCTCTTGTCGTACAATTTGTCAGGTGTAGTTAGGTCGTAGACTACATTTTTGTTGTAACTGACCGTCAGCCATTTTGTATTGCAAAGCTAAAAAGTGCATTTTGTCATTTTTATCCAAAATTTAACTTCAAACTGATGAACCATCACTGTTGCTATGGAAGTTTATTTCTATAGAAATGTTTTTATGGACTTATCACGTCAGCCATTTTGTGTTTCGAGTTCAGCCATTTTGTATTGCAAACCTAAAAAGTGCACATATATTTTGTCATTTTTATCCAAAATTTAACTTCAAACCGATGAACCATCACTATTGATGTGGAAATTTATTTCTATGGAAATTTTTCTGTGGACTTAATTCACGTCAGCCATTTTGTGTTTCGAGTTCAGCCATTTTGTGTGTGGAATTCACCTATTCCACATTCTAAATGCAGTCATTCGTTCAGTAAACAGTTGCGATCGTGGAATTAACAAACTTTCGAAATTGTAATATGTTTCATATCTGTTTTAAATAATTCAACTTGCATTTCCTCAAACGGAAGCGGTATAATTTCAGATTAATTGAAGGTAGTGTAACTTTAAAATGTTGTTGCTCTCTCAAGCATCATTGAACTATTTCTGTGACGGCAGCTGCGTTTAATTGCCTGCAACGAAATGCGAACTTTTAATTGTGCCGTATCCCCCTGTTTTCGTTGCACTTTTATTGTAATCTGCAGTAGGTGATTAAAGCCGCTCCCTTATCAAGCGACTAGCTTTAAAGTAAACGACTGTTAATTACAATGCAGCTACATTCGATACATAATTTCTGTTAATACGTTATTTGGGTTTAGATCGTGTATAGCTCAGCACCTGCGACTGCAATTTGAAGCGGGATCAAATTGCGAGCTATAATTATACTTCCTGTTCAAAACTGAAAAATTTGGTTAACACCTTTCATGCGTGACACACTCAATCTGACTTCAGTTGTGACAAATTTTTAATGTATTAAAAATTCGAGTAAAATTATTGTATTTAATGTATTAAAAATTCGAGTAAAATTAATGTATTTAATGTATTAAAAATTCGAGTAAAATTTGCGTCAGATTGAGTGCGTCACACATGGGACACGATATTGCAAGACAGAAGGTTAACTAAATTTCTTTTCCACCCTTAATTTGGAGTTTCCAATTATAATTATGCATGGTCGATTGCTGAATGCAAAATTGACATAACATTTTAACTCTTCTTTTCTGTTTTAGTATTGTTGCTGTGATTAGTCAATTCGGACTGACGCACCTGACAAACGAATCATAAGGCAATTAACCCTTACAATATCGTGTCCCACATGTGACGCACATGTCTATTGAACTGCGACAAATCTGGCTCGCATTTTCACCGCGATTGAATTTCGAGTTTAATTTTAAATACAACCCAACAATGATCGTCATGTTCAAAATAGCCCTAACATTTGAATATTCTTTGTCTGTTTTAATAAATTTGTGTACTTGGAAATTAGAATCTTAGGAAAATTGAAAAATTTAGGATTCGAAAATTTTAATCTATTCGAATAATCTTGTATTATATCTTTTGTATATTATATTAATTTTGCGGGAAGTTTGAATTGTAATAAGAAAAACAGCACCTGCTTCAATAGTTTTAATATAAAGCATTTAATCAAAGTTCCACAATCAACCATTACTAAGATCTTAAATACATTTGAGAGACGTAACTTCGTGAGGATGTCAAAGTTTCCACTTTGTTATACGCAGCTCTGTGAATAACTATTAAACTGTCTCGAAGATTGAAATTTTAGTCTTGTTACAGTTGGGTCAGGTAAATCGATACAAAATTGTTGAAAATCGGGTCATGGGTGAAACTATACCGTAACGGCTCTGCGCTCTGCATACATGCATCTATTATTTGAGGGTTACAAATGTTCTGATTGGAAGTGTGGAAAATGGAAAAGATTTTTATCCTGATTAAAGTTTAACTTGCAATGGTTCGTATAAATCTCTTGTCCAAGCATGTGTATACATTTAAAATGATTCTAACCTTTGTACCAACAGCTTTAAATTTTTTAATTTGTCAATAATAACAATTACAAATTTCCAATTCTTATAATTGTTAAGTCTGGATGTAAAAATTACTAAATTACTAAATTATTAAATTTCTAAATTTTCAAATATTTGAATTTTCATTCATTATCGAATTAGATAATAAAAACGTCATCAAGTGCAGTTTTCAATCGCGTAAAAAATCCGCGTATGAAGAATACTATCGATTTGCGTGATGATAAGTGGCGATACAATGACAAGAAAAAAGGAGAAAAACAATCTTGAATCGAGTACATGTGTTTTGGGCAATTATACTGGTGCTACACTGGAAAGCTCGTGTACATCTCGAAATCATGATTGCATTATCTACATAACTCTCATGAATGCAGCCATCAGAGTACAAGCACTCGGGATGTCAGTTCACAATGCAATTGAGCTGAATGCGATTCAGATCTGGCCGAATACTAGGCATACGTGACAGATAAAGAGTTACGAGGAATCAGGAAAGATTTGTTAACATCATTGCTTTCTGATTGATCTGGTAGCTTTGATGAGCTCTTATATCGATGAGGAATTAAACTTCGAGTATATTAACGCTGATATTAATAAAAAATTAAGGGTCAATAGGTTTAATTCGTACAGTGCTGACAAATTAGGAAAATCAGATGGTTTAATTACTGATATACTGATGCAGAGTCGAAAAGCCTCAGATGAATCAAGTTTCAAATGAATGAATATTGATTCTGATGAAGAATAAAACTTGAAGTAGATTAACTGCGATATTAATATAAGATTAAGAAGATTTAATTGGTTTCACTTGAATACTGATTTAATTAAATTTCTAAATTTTCATATTTCAACAATTTTAAATCTCTGAATTTCCAAATTTCAATATTCCTAATTTTCTTAACTTCTAATTTTCTAATTGTCCAATTTTACAATTTTTCAATTTTTCAATTTTTCAATTTTTCAATTTTTCAATTTTTCAATTTTTCAATTTTTCAATTTCTCAATTTTTCAATTTCTCAATTTCTCAATTTCTCAACTTTTTAATTTCTAAAGCTCAGTATTTCTAACTTTCAATATTTCCAAAGGTGTAAATTTTTCTAAGTCCAGCGGTTTCTAATTTTCCAATTTCCCAACATATAAATTCCTCAATTTTCAAACCCTATCATTTTCAAATTTCCCAATTCGTGTATTTTTATGGTACTTAGTACGCGGACCATTTCAACTCCTCGTTTCTTTATGAAAAGCAAAAAAAAAGCTGCCTGAAAATTGCCTTTTTCCTATCCCGGTTTTGCTATATCATCGTTCGTCGTTTTATTTCACTATAGAGCATAAAACAAGGACTTACCATTCTCGATTATCGCCCTCCTGTCGTAAAGTGGCTTCTGTTTTGCAAGCATTACCCCGAATCCGATGAGAAAAGTGAACTACAGCTTGAAAGCTCCGTTTCAAGATGCTGTTCCTGTGAACCGGAATTGTGCATAAAATTACATTCATGGATAAATTTACACTCTGTTTAGTTTTTCTCATTAACACGTTTACTTTTCGTGGAAATATTCTTTGAATAATGTACTCGGTAACAGTTATCTAGCTTAAACTATTAAACTATTTAGTACCAATCTAAAAAATTAATTTATATGTAAATTAAATAAATAGTTTGATAAAAGTAATTTAATAAGGAAAATTAAAAAAATGACTTAGTTACATTAATTAGTACATTACATTAATTATTCAGTTACATTAAAAAACTCTATAAATATGGAGGTTTCATATTTTTAAATTTCCAACCATCCAAATTCTCAAACTCTCCAAACTTTTTTAATCCATCTAAATCAACAAAAGAAATTCACTAATACCGCAATTCATCATCACCTAAACCGCGTTAGAAAAATTTGCATTCAGTCTACGCACCAAAGAAAACAGTGCTTGCGGAATGACCTAATAATTTGAATAATTTCGTAATTCGGTAGCTTTGACCTAGGTGGCAATCTGACTATTAGATGGCTGCATATGAAACAGTCAATTTATTAGCTCAAAAGCTACGTCCTTTACTTGAGAGACACCGCGTGTATAATGAACTTGTCATTTCGTGACACAATCGCTGTCACTTCCAGAATCCACGCTTCGCTTAACCACGAAATTACAGATAATTTTGCCGAGCTTTGAACCAGCTTACATTTTGTTGATCTTCTTGTGCAAAATTAAAATGCGAGCGATAAAAAGCTCGCCAAACAAGGTCGGATAAAGAACAAACAATCTGATTCAACAATGGGAAATGTAAACAATTCGTACACGTACTGTTACTGTTCAAAATAATTAAAACACTGCAACCGTTATGTTTCGATTCTAATTAATTTATTTATTTGAAACTCGATTATTTTTAATTGCGTTACATTTTAATTAAACTACAAAGATAATTAATATGAAAGATATTGAGATATTAACAGAATAACAAACTGGCGTGATTGGTAGTTTCTTTGATAATTTATTATTTTGAATCTGCATCATCTTCAATTTCGTTTGCAATTTTAATTAAATTTTATTTTAACTATCTACTGTATTTCGTTCTATTGGGGACTTAAATTTCAAACGTTAAAGTAAATTGATCAGCCAATACTGCAGTCTTTGAGAATATTGGTTTCAAGTAAAGAAAAAATAAATTACATTTTCTAATAAATTATATTATTTATTTCATGACATTTTTAAGTAAACAGCCATATATATTTTCCTCGACACGTCAGAAAAATTCATTTAAGATATGAACACACAAACTGGTGTAATTGATAGTTTATTACTTTGAAATTCAATTAACTTCAATTGTGTCACATTTTAATTACGTGACACTTTGATTAAATTTCATTTTATGAACATACGAACAAACTGGTATAGCTAGTAGTTTCTGCAATAATTTATTGCTTTGAAACTTGATTATCTTCAGCTATGCTTTAGTTATGTGACACTTTAATTAAGCCATATTTTAACATATGAGCAGTGGAACGTAATTGATAGTCTCTGATAATTTATTACTTTGAAACTCGATTATCTTCAATTATGTTACATTTTAATTAAGCTACATCTAGACGTATGTACGATGAGACAAACTGGTGTGATTAATAGTTTTCGTTTGTTATCGCCGAAAAAAAACTATTTTATTAATAGTCCTTGGACAAAAGCAGTCTCACTTTGAGGATTTAGGACTGATGAATGAGGTTTATGAGTCATTTAGGTTCTCCTATTTTATATTCACAGGGCGCGATAATCGAAGAGCTTCGGGCAAGAAATGGTCGGGTCCAATTTGTCACGGGAAACTGCGAAATGAAATGGCTGCCCTCGGTTACAGACAATGCTGTATGATATATCTAATAAGAAGATTGCATGACTTTCGAAACACCGATTTACTACAAACTTGGTACGATTATAGAAGTCACAGCAAATAATAAATCCAGAGGATTATAGAGAGAACATTAGTGAAGTATGGAAGGTCGAAGTAACCTTCAATTTCTATTCAACTGATAAGATTTGAAGATTCGAAAGTTTTGGAACTTATTAACTAAGAGATTTAAGTATTTGAAAGTTTGAAATTTGATTGGTTCAATTTCATTTGATTACTGAGTAATTTTACGTATTTATTATTTGATGATTTTGTAATTTTATAAATTCATTATTTGATGATTTAATCATTTGATGAATTAGTAATTTTGTATATTTATTATTTGATGATTTAGTAATTTTATAAATTCATTATTTGATGATTTAATAACTTTTTGATTTAGTAATTTGGTACTGGGGTAACTTAATAATACGATAATTTAATAAGTTGATAAATGAGTAATTTCATAATTAAATTCTAAGTTAATTGGATAAATTGATAAATCGATAAATTGATAAATTGATAACTTGATAAATTGATAAATTGATAAATTGATAAATTGATAAATTGATAAATTGATAAATTGATAAATTGATAAATTGATAAATTGATAAATTGATAAATTGATTAATTGATTAATTGATAAATTGATAAATTGATAAATTGATAAATTGATAAATTGATAAATTGATAAATTGATAAATTGATAAATTGATAAATTGATAAATTGATAAATTGATAAATTGATAAATTGATAAATTGATAAATTGATAAATTGATAAATTGATAAATTGATAAATTGATAAATTGATAAATTGATAACTGGATAACTGGATAACTAGATAGCTTGATAACTTGTTAACTTGATAACTTGATAATTTAGTAACTTGATAACTTGATAACTTGATAATTTAGTAACTTGATAACTTGATAACTTGCTAACTTGATAACTTACTAATTTGATAACTTGATAACTTGGTAACTTAATAACTTGATAACTAAGCAATTTGATAATCGAACAATTCAATAATCGAATAACTTAACAATTAAATAACCTGGCCATTGAATAATTGAGCAACTCAGTAATTTGATAATTAAATAATCCTATAATTGATTAATTTGATGCTTTGCTAATTTGCTAATTTAATAGTTAAGTAACTTGTTATTACAATAATTTGATATATATTTCAATTCATGAATAATTCCTGTAAACAATTCATATAATAAAAACGTGTTCATTTCAAAAACTTGTACACTTGAAAGTTTGAAAAAACTCGTTATTTAGCATGGTCACTAAATTGCAACAGTGTTACAGACGAACTGCTAACACCGTATCTCCGGCATGACATGGCAGCATATCACTAGGGATAAGTACAGGAAGTATTCAGTACAATAGGAAATTACCCTCTCATGCGCAACCACGGGCTTAAACCATAAAGATGACGACGATAATAATAATTCGCGGCTATTAGTAGGTCCACGTGGAAGCTTTAAAATGGCGATACACGTGAAGTAGCATCAGCGATATGTGGCTCGTCATTAGAACAGCAATTTATGCACGAACAGATACGTGACATTTATGACAAACCGATTATCAGAATTAGTAGCTACCCCGTTTAACAGAAGACAATACATCAGCTATCCTAGCACGTTCATACGTCGGTCTTAGGCGTTCTCGACCAATTATACTACTATCGTTTCAGTCGATAACGCATGAATATTTAATCGAGCAGTAAAGACGTCAGAATTGATTTCATATGTACTTTCAGAAACACTGTCGTCCGAACTTGTTCCATATTTAATATCGACGAAGAAAGAATTTATTGAATATTTATACGAGACAGGAAATGTCTATTTTATATTTGTGATTTTTTATTAAATAATATGATTATTGGAGACAAGAGTTGCAGGAATTAGTATTGATTTGATAGAAATTTATGGAGCACGATCGTAATATTTTCCTGCGCTAGGGGCTCTATGGACGAAGCTAATAATTACAAGGTTTAAATTATTAGAATCTGTAGAAGTTTTAAATTATTATAAAGTACAGAGTACTGAATTTCTTAATATTTGATGTGTAAATATTTCAAGTTTAAATGTTTGTTAATTTGGAAAGACAGATATTTTTGATTTAGAAATTTTAATATTTGGAAATTCGGAAATTTGGTATGTATAAAATTCTAATTAGGGAAATAAGTAATTAGGGAATCTAGAAATTTGACAGATTAAAAATCTCGGAACATAGAGATTTAATATATAAAAACTTAGATAATTTAGAATTGGTTAATTTAGAAATTTGATTATTCAGAATTTAAGAAATTAGAAATTATCCAATTCCTCAAGTTCAACAAAAAATTTGTTAACATTCCCGCTAATCTTCACATTACTACATAAATTTGTATTTAACTTCGTTCCCTAATAACTTGTTAATCATCTGAATACCTTAATTCCTACAGGAGCAGCAATAATTATTGTTGCTGACGTAGAATAAGCTCGCGTAACGTGTTCGTAACACAAACACTGTACATTATACGTGTAGGTACATACATTGTATCCCATTTCACAGGAGGTCAAGCTGGCACAAGCTGGCTAATATGTCGTAGTAAGCGGCTCGTTAATATCTTTCAACGGTACACACACGCTTATTCATTTTCCTTGCGCTACCCTCAATTTTCGCAGCCTGAACGATGATTTCCCAACTGATTCCTTGGACCGTTTTCATCTATGTAAATAAACGACAATCGAATTACTCCGTTAATCTTTCGTAATTAACGAGGGATCGAAATCATCCAAGTTTCGCGGGAGTCTGTGAAACGATAGGACTCCGTAATTAATTACTCTACTCGTTGATTGGTAACTTCCTTAACGAGGAATGATTTATTTATTGAACCGTTTTCAAATTTCCGTCTTACTTTCGTTGAATTATCTTAGCAATGATGTGGAAACATTATAAGGAGCAACTAATGTTAATCATTGAACCGGTATTCCGAGTTTATAACTTATTATTTATATTTCTGTTGAGAATGTTTATTGAAATATTGTCTTACAATATTACCCGAATTTACGATTTTATTTATATGTTATTTATCATTTATGATTCTGAGTAGTGACGGACCAGTTCTTGGTTGAAGGGAACAATGCATTAATCTAATTTTCAGCTCACCTCTATTGTACGCTGTAGTTAGTACCCAACCATTTTCTACTGAGAAGATTAATGAGTGGTGCATGTAATGATTTTCCGTAAACCTTAACCTTTGCTGTGATGTGACATAAGTATTACGATACTGTTGCCAAAGTTTATTGGAATTTTATGCAATTTGATACAACTTTGATGTTTGTTATTCGTTACAATTTTGACTAGCTATTCTGTATTCAGATATTAAGGTACACGTATTTTCCTTAAACTTCAACCTTTAAATTTATGTAACATTATTTTTTATCATTTTCTGTTATGAAATATCTGATTTTTATTCAGTAATGTAACACCTACAGTTTTGATATTCATTTGTTGTAATCGATAGCTAGCTTATATTAAGAACATTGAAAGGTGCATGTGTATCATCGTTTTCCTTGAACTTCAACCTTTACATTCGTGGAACTTTAGATTTGATGTCCATTGTTTGTTATAATTGATAGTCATTTTGTATTAACAATGATAACGAAACGTGCATGTGTACTATCATTTTCCTCAAACTTTATATTGATGTAGTATAAGTGTTAATTTTCGATAATTTTCTGTCATGAAATTATATTTATCTTTCATGCAATTTAATGCGTTAACAGCTACAACTTCATATTCACTATTTCTTAATCTAATTGACACCCAACCATTTTGTATTAATAACGTTTATGAAAGGTGCATGTGTACCATTATTTTCTATAAGTTTTAAACTTTGTATCGATATAGTATAAATATTAATTTTCGATAATTTTCTGTCATCAAATTACATTTGTCTTTTATGCAATTTGATATGCAACCATTTTGTATTATGAACGTTAGTAACAGGTACGTATGTATAATCATTTTAATTCTTCTGAATTAACAAACTCTATTAAACTTTTACAGAATAACTCATTATGTTAAAAACAGTTATAACGTATAATACTTGCAACAACATTTCCTATCAATAATATTAATAAACCTTAATCATAATGATTTTTGCTTTTCTCTTCAAATGAGTACTCTTTGCTCTTCCATGATCTTAAATAATCTTAAATGATTTTGTCTTTAAACTTCAAACTCCTTTATATAAAATGTATCTCAATGTATACCAAAAGAGTATTATACTTTCATATCAATCATATTAAATCGTGACAGATATAAAATCGACAAATTATCTCAGCAAACCAATAAGAAACGATAAGATAATGATGCTATGTTTCATACAATACTAAAATTATACCTTATTAGGCGATAAATGATAACGGAAAAACTGGACATAGTACAGCAAAAGTGAAGTGCTCTACGTTAGCCAATTTTTATGACGTTATTTAATATCAAAGTTGCTGCTTCCGGCTAAATGTTAAAGCAGCATGGGTGATAAGTGATAATTACAAGTCTTTAGGTTGGTCCTCGTCCATTCTAATTTGCGACATACCTTCCTCGAAACCTTCCATCTATTACACAGGACGTGAACGTAGTACGGTCTTCTCGTTGTATAAAATTAGTGAATTGCACCCGGTCTAGCCAGACGAATTGCGCTATTCTTTTATCTTGCATCCCTTTGATTATACTGCATCCAGATTAGTTTGACACAATCCGTGCATAAAACTACACGCACCTGATGCTCCATCCTCTTCTTTTTTATTATTTTTAGAAGCCTAATACTTTTCATTTTCTGAAAGGAACTTTCTTGAAGTCCTTTAACCAGAGAAGTATCAATCCTTTAAATATAATTGATATTTACCTGTTCAAAGATTCATTGATATTACATCAGATCAATGACTAATATTATTAATATTAATACTCTGGGGACCACTAGTGATGGATACTGCTGTATTTAGTAATAATATTGCTGTATGTTAATTTAATAAAATGTTTTTCATTTTTAAATTTTTAGGTTAGGTTATTTTTAGGTTTCAATTTATATTGGAAAATGACTTGCATTTTATCTGACAGTAATTTTGCATTTGTTTAGAACGAAATTATCTGAAAGTCGGTATTTTCAGTATATTTTTTGAAAGACTAGTTCGAATAATTTTAAATCTTAATAAGTGACAGATATTCGCACAATAAATATTCACAAAACAGTAGGAAAATATTAGTTGCAGTAATCACTAAAAAATAAACCAGCAGCATTAAGCAAGTTTATTAAAAAATAAATTAGCAGCACCCAGCAATTTTTAGGTTTTCAATAATTTATACAAGAACGTGTACAACATCAACAGTTTTCCAATAAACTTTTCCCGAGTTCTTCGGTTTATCGTCAATACCGTACATGACAGAACCCATTACCCGATGTATGTAAACAGAAATTATTCAACCCTTTTTAAAATGAGGCTGATTTTCTTGGCACGAGCGTTGTCACAAAGAAAGTCCGTGCAGTATTTCCATTCACATAATCCACGATTTCCATTACTTGAAAAGACGTTTCAATTAAACGATCGCGCAACAAACAGCCTTCCATTTGTGCCAATGAAATATCGGGTAACCAGTTTCTGACAAACGCGGCGAAATAAAAGAACAAGTCGTCGAAGATTCGATACGCCGGATG
The DNA here is from genome assembly GCA_945859595.2 of Megachile willughbiella. Lineage (NCBI taxonomy): Eukaryota > Metazoa > Arthropoda > Insecta > Hymenoptera > Megachilidae > Megachile > Megachile willughbiella. The sequence continues at coordinate 12,956,557 of OX243797.1, forward strand.
GCCAGCTGCCGATACAATCTTCGGCTCGTCGAATATCGAAAACATTAGACGTTCAAAGGGGTGAAACGAGTAATACGGATCGAGATTTCAAAGGACCAACCTTTGCTAAAACCCCAAGCTATTTCCCTTTCCTTCTTCTACGATTCGGTAATCGGTAGAAATCGACGACACAGAGACTGGCCGATGTATCGAATTTGTTCGAGAAAAGCAACCACAATTTTCGCCGGACTATTTCCGTTCGAAGCTTTTGTAGTCTAGATAACATGGTTAAAGGGTCCCTGTCGTTATCAAAGTACAATAAACACTGGCGGTAATATATTCTCGATGGTGATAAAGGGAATTCGCTTAAAGCTGTCCCGAATCGTTCAAGTCAAAGAGGATCCACTTAAGGGATGCTTTGAACCTATCGAACAGCAATTCCTTTTATGGGGTAAAATTGGATCCAGGAGACAATAGAGTTAATAATTGAGATGTAATTGTTGTATAGCAAAGGACGCAATAAGAAATCGATTGGTAGACTTAGGGTTGATCAGGAATATTTCATTCGATTTAGAAATTTCTTCAACCCCTTTCGAGAACGTTTATTGTGCACGGTGAGTGTTTCTTTTTGATTTGAGGAAATCGAAAAGAAACCTGATATCGATGTTCTTTCCTGGGAAGATCTTCTGTTTGTACAGTGGAATTTATTACAAATAACACTTGGATTTTCGTGGCGGTTTTCTGCGAATTGGATTTCTATTTCAATGTGGAAAATTGAAGAATGAAGAAAAAATAATTTGTACTAATTTGGTATTGTGTTAATCATTCATACATTTAATTTTGGTAAAAATTCAAGGAGTGTTGAATACTTTTTAAAATATACACTTTTAATGTGATGTGTTTACAGATTCAAGTTTAATTTTTCTTTACGATTTGCTAAAAATGTGTGGATCATGTTTTCTGATATTTCTTAAAAATTTCGTGCTTTGTTTATTAAATTAGTACAAAATTTTAGATGTTCATTAAATTAGTACACAATTTTTAGATGTTCATGAAAATAGTACACAATTTTTATATATTTATTAAATTAGTTCAAAATTATTATGTGCTTATTAAATGAGTACAAAATTAGCATATTTTTATTAAATTAGTACAAAATTATTATGTGTCAATATTGAAGCACATTCTCAACCACTGTACCAAATATGCTAATCACTATATTATTTTCTAGTTATTTTTGCAATATCTTTTTTAGTCAAGGATCAATAATTAAAATAACTGCTTTATTCTACTATTTTTATAAGTCAATTTTACTGATTTTCTAAAGTAACATATGAATTCATTAAATAACCCTGATCGTTTGAAGTTGAATTCTAGGTAAGGTTACCAATTATTATCCTAAGCTATTAGTGTATACATATTGAATTCTAGGTTAGGCCGACTGTTATCACCCTAGATATTTAATTCTTCAATAATACTTACAGAATTTTGTATTAAAAATTTGAACACTGTTATAATTAAATTAACATACCTGTAGAAACAGTATCAATAATGTCTGCTATTTACAAGAATCTAATATATGTATAACTGATATATTAGTATCTTACAACCTGCATTATTCATTTCAGAACGTTATTTGAAATGCACGTGTCTTACAAGTCAACTCACGTACAGAAACTTACGAAATTCAATTACACGTCAACCTAATTGGTCAGTTCAACCTGTGCCCGTTAAAATAGCAAATTCCACCTTTGCATAGTCAAATTTCGAATTCATACGATGTACCTGACTTGTGTAGGGCTCTGATATAGTGTTATGCAATAGAGTATAATATTCCCTAATGTCGTAATAAATATTCTAATCTCCTTCGCCTGACACTATTCTCGTCTCGAGCTAACAGGAATTACGACCTGCAGTCTACGAAATTCTGTTGCCGTTTAGTTTAACTAACTTCGATACTTAAAGTCGACTTAATTCTGTGTTAGTAGCTCAATTTGAGATTAAGAGACCACCGTTTAGGTAAACTTTATTAGCAATGAATCCTTAATGCTTGATTTTAGTGGTTGAGTACACAAAGTCACCTTGTGAGAAGAGTAAGTACAAACTTTTTATACTCTTAAAATAAAACCTTCTTTGTATATAAGCAAATAGAATCATTTACCTTTCAGTAAGAAGTAATTAAAAACACAAAAAATTACATTTATAAAATTATTTAATTTATTATTAATTTTGAGATACGTTTTTATTGATGCAGGTTCTATTTGTATTATTTCAATTTCAATTTGGTTTACGACTCTTTTTCTCTTTTATATAATTTGTACTACATTTTACGTCCGGTTTAGAGCATGGCAAGGAAACTAAAATGGTGCACATTTTTTATTCCTGCTCTGCCCCTATGGCTATGGCAGTACATTGTCTGAAACCTCTCCAACGAATTGCTGTAAATAAAAAAAGAAGGCGCATAGAAATTGGACAATCGATTCTTGAAATAGTCATGCATGCAGGGAACTGCAGTCATTTAGAAAACGACACCTTTATTCACACTTCAGTTATTTTCGAGCTATAATAATACTTACATTTTACATAAATCATTGTGTTAACATAATAAAAGATATACTAACTTTCAAATTTATTTCAGTACTGGACGTTATTTAAATGACATATATGGGATAAATATTAAAAAATACAAAATTTTGAAATTTTGATACTTACATTTTTTTTTGTATGCAAATGTTGCCTATGAATTTATGGATTTAAAATAAAAATTAACAACCTACGTAGGCTATTTAATAAATCATTGCAGAGTTCTTGGAAAGTACTGAAAGTACTGAAAAATAAATAAGGAAGCAAGATAATACTGGAAAAAAAAAATAAGAAAATAATACTGAAGAAATAAAAAAGAAGAGTAACACCTGCAAAATTCAGAAAAATACTACACTTAAATTCGTACTACACTAAAACAAACGAAAGAAATGAAGCTGAAAAATTATGAGTCACTACATTATTCTAGTATAAAATATCCACAATGTCCCTACAGAATAAACTTTATATTTAAATGGCGCAGACGTGCAATAAGTAAACATTTAATCATCGGTGTTTCAAATAAATTTCCTTATTAATTTTAAAAATCTTTTCCCCCGCGAATGTATCACAATTTCTCCAAGCCAGTTAAAACGCGTTGCATGCCATGGTGATAGTGACGACTCAACTTCTATATGACCCGAGTGAGACATTACCGACATTGTTGGTACGTAGAAATATATACGGTTTCTACGGGAGCATTAGAGCTAGTAAACTACCCACAACGAGCAATAACTTTCCACGGCTACGCGTAATGGCCATAAAAACCAGCTACCTAGCAGAACGAACGAGATTTGCAAAATAATTTGTGGTGGTCTTTCAACGTCAAAAATTGTCCTGCCGATTATTATTGAACGAGGTTCGTTCTGGTGTAAGTACCTTTGGTGACCGTTGGTGAGCGAGTCTCATTCCGTAGATGTGCACAAGGTAATAAATACAAGTACGGCGTGCTCATAGAGTGCACCTGGGGAGACACCATAAAGTACACGGCATCTATCTTATAAAGTGCAACACGGGAAACATTGGGCGCATAAACTTATAAAATTATCGTAGTCTCTAAAAGCGCAAACACATGTGGTAATTCGTGTTTGCAGATTTATTTTGTCATTTTTATATTGTAAAACTTGTGGAGTAATGCTTATTTTTTCAGTTCTATTTTCCTGGAAACATTATCTAATTCTATTTATAACTACATGTGTACGATGTTTATTTTTTGTAATTATTGTTTATCTTATCATTTTATTTTTGATTTATTTCATTTCCTGTATCTTTGAGGTTAGTATGTTGAATAAAGAATACTGTTTTTATTTACCGTTTAACATAATATTTTTGCAATCATTGTTGTCGCATATTTATAATTAAATCATGAGCCTGAACGTCGCCATATAATAAAATTATTACTTCAATATACGCTTCTTCAGAACTTCTTATCTTCAACGTGCAACGCTTCAAGCAATAAACAACTCTTCATTTGCATAATAAAATAAAAAACTGCTCTACCATAACACGTTGCATGCATACATTATGGCGTATCATGTATCATATGCATGGTGGGCGAATATTTTCTCTCAAGTATGAATATTACAACTAAACTCCATTTAGTAATTTATTTGTAAAGCTTCTGTTTATTTGTAATAATTACTGAAGTTGATTTCATTAACTCACATTTGGTCACAGCAGAAATTATTTTGAATCAGCTATAGAAATAAAGGGTGCACAATATTTTTTCTGCAAAGATTTTGTTGTTTTCATGCAACATAGAATAATAATTGTTTACATTATACTTGAATGTAATTATTCAATTTTGTTCAAAGTGAAAATATTTAATATACAATAATAAATATTTAAAAAATTAATATCCAGATATTAATAATGCTAAAATTTAACAATTAATCTTTTGAATATTAATGATATTAAAATTTCAAAATTAATTTTCTAAATATTGATAATATTGAAAAAGAATTTATGTCTTCAATTTTAATATTAATAATATTAATAAATTGAATTTGAATAATAAACGTTGATATTGTCAATTAATATTAATGTATCAAATATCGATAATAATTACTATTTTTAATTATCATTAATGTCAGCGCAATAATTAATATTCAAACCTCATTAAAAATGAATGTTCCCAAAAATAATTTAAAATTAATATTAAAAATTGATATTATTTCGTTTTAAAATATTATTTTAATTTGAACAACAGAAATTTTCCAATGACCGAAGTTAAAATGGGAAGCTAAAATATTACGAGGAGCTTTTATTTCTGAAAATTTGTCACCCAAATTTCCTGTTGGATAAATCGTGAATTATTTACGCTTCAGCTATATTCTCTACTACGAAGAAACTAATGTTTTCTCATTAATGCAAACACGCAAACGGGTAAACAATTGTTAGCCGCATTCATAATAATGGGAGTTATGAAAAGGGTCGCCGTAATCGTAAATTTTAATCGTAGCATTGGCCATATTTGCAATCGTATAAATCGGTATTTATCACGTTAGTTAATATTTATTATAAACAGTGAAAATCAATCATACATTTATATAACATCTCATACGAAGTGGTACATTTGTTTTGAATCATCCTGCATATTCATAATTCCTCATATGTTCATTACTTCGTATATAAAATGGTACACAAATAAACATCAAACTTTTAAATACTTTTATCGCGTAAAAATAAAACGACAAATGTACTGCAGATTTTTACGTAAATACACACTTTTATTTTCTGAAAAAAAGAAACAGAAAGAGATAATATGTTCTGTGTAAATTTTTATGACGTGGGAAATCGTTTCTATGTAAATTCGACATGTTAACAGTAAATGCATTTGTAACGATTGTAAATATTTGAACGTGTCAAATGTTTGAAATGAAATATGAAACTATATTTTTAAAAATAAATACAGCTTTTGTAATTTACAAACCGTTCATAAACATCTAAATATAAATTCGTGTATGTCTGAATAGATATCCAAATAAAATTCTATGCTTTTATTAATATTTCTAATAATAATTCTAAATGAATGAATTAATACGTTCTACATATATTACAGATTTTAATTTAAAATTTCATTTTTAGTTATTACATTGAAATCCAATGTTAAGTAACACCAAAATTGACTTAGATTATCTCGAATTTCCCGCCACACAGTTCCTTATTTTTCTACAAAACAACACGCTTGTTATTCTTCGTTTAGCGTTGCGGATTACAGAAGAATTTCATTCTCTTTTCTTCTTTTCTACCCTCCCCCATTTCCTGTAGCCGGGTAGTCACTCTGGCTTTTTTTCCTCATTTTTATTGCTAATTACGAACGAGCTGTTTCGGGATTTGGGTCATCCACTCAGCTTCTGCTTGTTAGGACAGAGACGAAGATGCACCATCAGGTTCTTGCAATCTCCTTTCCCTTGCTTATGTTCTTTTTTCATTTGCATATTGTATATACATTACACCATTTGTATTTACAGGTACGTAACTTGTATCTGCTACAAATCTATTTCTCTCTGTAAATATTAACTTTTGATTTTTACATTTATTTATTTCAAATTTTACGTTCTTATATTCGACACACTTAAATATCAAATTTTAACAGGTTAGGAATCAAATATTTGTATACAATTCAATTGGGTTGTATATTATTAATAAATAATTAAGAATGAAAATAATTAAACGCTTTTTAGAAATATAGTGCTTATGTTTAGAAATTAGATTTGAAAATAACTTCTTCGTTATTATTTAGTCTTTTAGTGATGTTAATGTCCATTTTGGTATAAGTGCATGTAATTTATTACTATTAATTAACTTCGATATTTTCTTTATACGGTATGTTACATAATTTGCTATTTTCTCCATTTGCTATTAATAACTTATTAACTATTAATTATTTGTCAATATACAACGGTGTAGTTATGGTAAGTAATCTTAAGCACAATCTCATACCGAATTCCACGAGTGAATTAGGAAACCTAATTAGCACTGTTGCCTCTCGTTATCTAAATAACTTCTGGCGCTATTATTCTCAACCATAATTTATGTTTAATATTCGTGCGAGCTATGAATCAAAACTACCGTCAATTGTTACTATTTATAAATGTTATCATAAATAAGACGATATGACGTGAATTCTCATTTTATTTCTTAAAATTTATTTATTGCTCTTGAAATCTATTTCCTATCACTGTGTTATTTATTACATATTTAATAGAGATTTTAATATAAATTAATTTTGAAATTAACAAACTAAAGGAATAGTACTTCTTACATCCTGCATTATTTGATGTAGAAACGTAGAAATTTGAAGACGTACGGATTTAACGATGTGAGGTTTCGGGGACGTAGGGATTTAGAGACATAAGGTTTTGGAGACGTAAGGATTTGGGAGAGTAGGATTTTGGGATCGTAGGGATTTGGGGACGTGGGATTTCGTGAACGTAGGGATTTGCAACATAGAAATTTGGGACGTAGGAATTTGGGATTTAGAAATTTAGGATTTAGGGATTTAGGATATAGAGATTTGGGATATAGAGATTTGGGATGTAGGGATTTGGGGCGTAGGGATTTGGGATATAGGAATTTGGGACATAGGGTTTTGGGACGTAGGAATTTGGGACGTAGGAATTTGGGATATAGAAATTTGGAGTTTAGGAATTTAGGATTTAGAGATTTGGGATATAGAGATTTGGGACGTAGGGATTTGGGGCGTAGGGATTTGGAATATAGGAATTTGGGACATAGGGATTTGGGACGTAGGAATTTGGGACATAGGAATTTGGGATTTAGGGATTTGCAACATAGGAATTTGGGACGTAGGAATTTGGGATATAGGAATTTGAGATATAGGAATTTGGGATTCAGAGATTTGGGGGCGTGAGATTTCGGGAACATTGAGATTTGGGAATGTAGGAATTTGGAAACGTAGAAATTTGGAGACATAGGAATTTAACGATGTGAGGTTTTGGGGACGTAGGGATTTGGGGACATAGGATTTTGGAGACGCAGGTATTTAGGGGAGTAGGGATTTGGGAACGTAGAAGTTTGAGAACGTGGAGTTTCAGGAATATAGGGATTTGGAAACGTAGGGACTTGGAGACGTAGAAATTTGTGTACGTAGAGACTTGACTACTTGAGAACGTGGTTTCGAGTATGTAAGAATTTATTGACTTCGGAAAGATAATTGTTTGTTTCCTCTCTTCCTTCTATTTCCAACGACAGACGTAATAAGCACAAAGCAAGAAACATAAAAATTCGACGACCTACTGGCAAGGCTACTAGCAGCAGTTACTCGCATAATGTAGACGCGCCCTAAGAAAATCGTACTGGCACCCTCCGGTCTAAGGATCTGAGACTGTTTGTCACCGAAGGCCATGGTAATAAACACAGTGCAAACATAGTTTCTGTTTTCCTTAAGTGGACGCCCAGATTTTCTTTTTGGGGATTTCAGCGTCGCTTCACATCTCGTGCACTTTTGAAAGAGCCAAGGCGTTCTTACTTGAAGCATAAATAAAGTTCATAATTTAGAAGAGACTACAAGAGTACTGTTATTTCTTACCCATTTCCAATGGGGTTTTTTAACATAAAACACTTGTGTGAAATATTTTTATAGTGTCTACAAGTCCTGATATAATTCTACATTTAATCGTATGTTTAATTAAAGTAATATCATGCGAAACAGCTTTTCTGATATTGTAACAGCGATAATAAAATATATCTCTTTTTGACGTTTTTAATACATAGATGGACAATTCAACTATATCTCTACAGATGGACAATGCTGTAATATATCAACGGTGTGTAATAAAACGTATATTTATGGCAAAGTGCCATTTTATGCTGACAGAGTTGTTTATTAACAACTCTGTGACTCGACGTGGACAATTTATGAGTTCACCTTTGTTCATCTGCAGTTTGAAAAGTAAACTGGAAAATAAATATAGGATGTATTCAAGTTGGAGCAATTACATATACGAATGGTGACATGAGGAAATAAATATAATATAAATGTACGTATATTTAAAGAAAATTAAAATTGTTTGAAAATTAAAATACATCTGTCTGAATATATTTATCATGAAACACCTTTCGACTGCAGTTTAAAAACCTTTTTTTTAAATTATAAAGATTTTGTTATAGATTTTTTAATCGAAGAAATGTCATTTCAAGTTGATTTATTACAATTTTAAGCTGGTTATGTTAATTTAACTTGAGTAAATGATAATTTAAAAATTATTGTAATAACCTGATCACCTATTCAAATGAATTATTATTAATTCTAATGACAGTAGGTAGTTATGGTAATAGTCTATAATCAAATTATTGAATTCAAAGCTGTTCAATTAATTAGAATATTAAATTATACCATCAGTATATTTCACGATTCAACGATTATCGCAATTATTGTCATTCGATGAGGTTTATTTTAAACTTCAAGCTTTTAATCGATACAATATGAATGTTACTTTACAACATATGTGTCATCAAATCATTTTAATCTCCGCGCTAATACGTTAATTATTTTAGAACTTATCGAAATCATTTGGTGCAATTAACAATCAATCATTAATAACGTACGAGTGTAGTCATTTTTTCTAAATTAAAACTTCAAATTAATATGAAAGCTTATTTTTGAGATAAATAATTATTCAAATAATAACAAAATAATAAATAAATTAATAAAAATAATAAAATATAATCATTTAATAATTAAAATATTTAAAAATAGTAGTTTTGTTTCATTTTATGCCACATATATTATCAGACTGTCCAGGTTTTAAAGTCAATTATCTAATAATACACTATTGGAACTAATTATTATATTAATTACTAATATAAAAATCTAATGTAATAACATCTAATCAAATTATATTAATATGATAATCTTCAATAATCTACTATAAACTACTAACGTAAATTTCAGTACAGATTTAGTGTAGTCTCTCGTTATATTGCCAGAAAGTTTTTCCTTTCATATTTACTGGTAGTTTTGTATGAATCCCACTGGATATCATAACACAGAACATTTAATTACTAATCAGCTAGATCAATATGCAAAATAATTATCGAAGATTTTATCAATTTGTAGAGACGCAAAACTGTGCCAAACGAAGTTGATTAATTAATGAATGCAAATGCATGTCAGCAAATTATTGAAAGTAGACCGATTATTTGAAAAAAAAAAATCTGGTTCAGTTTCTTTTGAAGAGCTGGTAAATATTTAATTTCAATTCCAAGGAAACAGTACTTATTCAAGTATTCATTAGATTTCAGAATATAACAATGGAAAAGAAGCGAATAAATCTTTTCAATGTAAATTTCTTTGTACTCCAGAACGTACAAATGATATACAATATTCATGAGGATCCGTAACGAGGAAGCTTAAGACACATAGCAATTAAATAATTAGAAGAAATCTTATGACTATTACTTCCAGTTTCTTTTTTATTTACTTAAACAATTCATTCTTCTTTGTTTTGGAAACAATAAGTTACATTATTCTGCGTGTTTACATCGTTCTCTGTTTTATAATTATTAATTAAATTTTTGTAACAGTATATTTAATTATATATTTAAAAACGTCAATTTCAATTTTTTTATGTTTGTATTTATTAATGATACGTAATTTTATTTCTATGAACCTCGGAACAGTGTTCTAAATAATTAATCGTGTCATTTAAAATTTAGTTTATTAATAAATTTTTAACAAAATTTGCAGTACAATATGTGTAAAAATCAGCGACATAAATATTGATTCAATGTTGATTACATGTCTTATGATTTTAGTATCAGTTTGAAAATATTTATTTATAAGACTAAGAAAATTTTGACCTAACATATGCAATCGAAAAATATGGAACCGAGATTGATCGGAGTTTAATTAAAATGTCATGTAACATCAACCGAAAGAAAACTTCCATTTAATTAAAGTTCATGCTAAATGCCTTAATTGGAATGAGACAATTTTTAATTGACACTTTAATTAATTTCAATAATTAGTCAATCATTAATTACAAAAATTGAGATAATATTATGCATTTTGAATCAGATTTGCAGATAGTTCAAAGTCATTTAATTTTTTAACAATTTAAATAAGTGGTCATAAAAATTGGTGAACTTTTTTTTTCACTTGAAATTATATAAGTTTAAAATAAAATTACATTCCAAAACGTATAATAATTCAAAAATACAATATACATGTGTTATTTTATATTATATCAAATAAAAATTAATGTAAGATTAAAACTATTTTTTATAAACTGGCAAATTATAATTTATCTATTGAAGTATATTTTGATACATAATTATGCGTGAGAATTGACAGTTAACTATATTTACAGTTCCTGATCGTCGAATCAGCAGCACACGCAAAGACGAGTAGGTTAAATTTCCCTAGGGAAAATGGCGATGTTAAACAGGCTTCATTAGCATACTACTCGGGAAAACTTCATTTAGCATTTTTTGATTATAATATTAGATTCTGTAATCAATACTTGAACGACCGATATCGAGTTAATCGCGACCGATACCTGCAAAATTATTTAACGATATTTAGATTAAAGATAACGTATTAATTTTCAGACAAGAGGGCTCCACTGGAAAATAGAAATAATACAGGATAAAAAGATAAATGTAAATTGTTGTCGCAGTAATTGACCACTCTAGGGTTCATAATTAGAAATGAGACTAATTTTTTTCCAAATTAACATTTTCAAAATTACAATTTTACGAATTTTAAGAATTTTAGGAATTTCAAGAATTTTAAGAATTTTAAATATTTTAAGAAATTTAAGAATTTTAAGAATTATTCTTTCGTTTAATTATTCACATGTCATTCAGGTGCTTAATGCATTTACGTGTAAAAGGTTTACGGAGATTTTCATTACTATGCATTAATGCCGGAAATACAGCGAATATTATGCTTTCCCCTACATCGCCATTATCCCTAGAGAAACCTACCATAATTACGTACTGCACCCACCACGAAAGTTCAGATTAAATTATAAATAAAGTTGAACTTAGATTATCCACGTCACATATTACATTATCAAGTAAATTGAAGCAGTAAAGTAATTTAATCTGTTCAACCTATTTCTATAAAAATTCATAATTTCTATTGTAAATCTCAAATCTAATAAATCTCAAACTTGAAAAAGAGAGTTTATTTGAAACTTGAAAATTTTTAAATTGGAAAAGAACGTTTTTCATAGAGGAACATATGTAAAAGGCACTCACGCTATTATGAAAAATAGTATTCCTGACCAACGTTACCATTCATGGCGAAGTGTCAAGTTTCTTTAACTTCGGTGCAGCATCCACGAGAGTCAAAGAGAAAAAAGAGATCGTCAAGAAAGCATATAGCGTTCCGTTGTCCCTGGAGCGTCTCTAGGTGCATTGTTCAGTCTCATCAATCATGCATGTCCCGCGAAGCAAAATGGGAGCGAGAGTGGATTCAATTACAACGTTACACATATTTTTCAATCTCTTCTTCTGCCTTACTGTCCGAGAACAGTTTCTCGTTTCCGACTAAATATGTATCTCGAGCGTAGTTTCGAAGCAACTGGCTGTACAAAGTCCGCATCACGAAGGAAACACGTAACGAACATTATCGTCTGCTAAATCCTCACAAGTCACGTATTCTCTACCAATAGGGAGATAATGCAGCTCATAGAAGTCCAACGGGAATTCGATTTAAATAACACTTGCCCGCAATCGGGATCGGATGTTGTTCGGAAAAAATTTTGTCATCTTTATTTTTATTTGTATTAACGCTTTCAGTGCAACATTAAATTGTGCATACTTTTCTAATTACAATTTTTACCGTTTGTACTTTTTAATTACAATTTTTATATGTATGTGTATGTTTTGTATTAAGTACATATATTTAGTTGTTCCCATTGGACAAACCTACAAATATTTAACCTTTAAGAATTTAGTAAATTTCTTTTGTTATTGGCTAAAGTCAATTGTATGTATTAATGTTTTGTGATATAAGAGGTTGGTTCGATTTAGGTTTATGTAATACTGGAATATATCACCTGGATGTCAGATTTAAAATATTTGCAGATATTTAAAAAGAAATCAATTAAGATGTAGTGATTTGATATAATGGAAACATTTGATATAGTGATTTGTAAAAAATTTGAAAATTTTGCAAAGATATCAGGGTTACATATACTTTATACTTCATAAAAATTCTAACGAAGATATTCAAATTTAAATTATAAAATTCTAAATTGATAAATCTTTTGAAAGGTTGTGATCACTTTATGAATGAGTCTACTCATATTTAACTTCGTCTGAAAATTTTGTTCAGCCTAAATATTTAATCATCTTAAACTATCAAATTATACATTGACAAAATTGTTTAAAGGTACAAAATATTTTGTGAATGAGTCTATACACATTTTACTTTCTCTGTAAATTTTTGTCCAATCTACAGATTTATTTGAAATTATGAAATTACATGTTTGAGATTATGAAATTACATGTGTACCTGAAAATATGAAATTACATGTTTATTTCAAATTATGAAATTATGAATCAATAAAACATTTGAAAGGTAGTGAATATTTTGTGAATGAGCCTGTACGTATTTGACCTTCTCTGAAAATTCCTTGCAATGTGCTAGAAAAGCTTTTTAACACACAAGCCTGCTCTTAAATCAGCATTTTCCTTTGTCTGTTATGAATTACAGCGGAATCGAAGTATTCTTACGAATCTATAATCCTTGGCATTTGTCGAGACAAAGGAAAAAACTAATTTAGGAAAGAATCACTTAACCGTACTCTTTGTACGTATTCTAGTACTATGCAAACTATTTTGAAATCAAACTGGCCAACTTCATAAAATGACAAGGGAAGAGTATTTATTATCTTTAATAAATAATTAATCACTATTGCAATTTATCACAAACATTATTTTTTTAACATTTTTTGAAAACTACGAATAAATAAATATTATGTATGATAGATTATGTACAGTAGTATATTTTATTGTAATTAATCCATTGCTGCATGATCTCATTTAAAATAAAAATATATCTTGAAACTCCTACAAGTAACAATTATTATAAAATAATGATAAATAAATATTTTGTATTTTAAAAGCTTATTCACAGGAAAATTGTGTAACATCCAAAATTTGCAAAGGTACAGCCAAATATTTTAATTGCAAAAGGAAATAAATACATTTAGTCACAAAATTAGTCGATAATATAATTAGTCACAAAAATTGCAATTTTAATCTTGACAAAGCATATAAATTTGTAACACTTTGCATATGTGTAACAAGCAACAAAGGAACAAATTTTATAATTTTCTGCCTCCAAAATATCTATAATGTAATTGAATAATTAAATGTTATTGCCCTCAATTAGTGCTCGAATTGCAAATATACATTTATTAATAAACGTCATTTGTTCGAAGTGTGTATTGGAATGATTTCAAGCTCGCTTCAAATTGCTGAGGTCGGTTTAAGAACGCGCACATACCAAATTCTAGGTCAAGAGGTTAATCATTATGACTTTTCGGGTTTTCATCGTGTTTGACGCTTTCGTTGTCTGACCGTAGTTGTTTTCCTCCTGTTTATGACCAAGCTTTCTAATGACTTTATGGAACGTAGCACAGTTCGATCGTAAACTCGTCGAAATTCAACAGTTGACAATGAACTGATCAAACAAAATGACTCTTGAAATATTCCAAACTATAAATACTGCCGAAAAATTTTTTGAAATAAAATACTTGATTTTTGAAAAGTGAAATGCTGAAAAGTCGCACACTACGATGTAGAAAACATAAACCAAACAGATCAATTTTCATTTTATTAAGAAATACATTAAATACATTAAACAATGTATTTATTAAAAATGAATTATTTAAAAAAAATAGAATTTATTAAATAAACCTATATAGCTTAAATAACATTATTTTTACAATCCTATGAAAATAGTGTAATTAATCAGGAAGAAATGAATATAACCTATTTAGTGGTTTAATCACTCAAACTACAAAGTTTGAACATTCTTTTTCTCTCCAATCTGTAGAAAATTTGGAAAACGAGCTATGGTTGTTTTTTTGCTCTTCTTTCGATTCCATTATTGTGATTGATTGACTCACCACAATGATCTACGCAAAACCGCTAGAAAAAAATCAATTCTCCAAACAACGAGGACTCTTCCATTGGGAATTCGTTTACACGCTAACTGAACCAATTATGGAGGTACTAATTGTTTCTGGAAATTGACAGCAATCGATAAAAAAAAGAAAGCAAAATAATTATATTGATTGTTCTTAGATTTATTATTATACTCATCAATACGACTTATAATTGTATGTAATTTTATTGTGTCGTAAAAAGTATCATATTATAATGTAATGAGAAGAATTTATATTTACAAAATGTTGAATTAATTTGTGCATTTTTTATTAACGATAAGCATCTTAAACACATTCATTTAGTTTATTAACAGCTTACAGTTTCGTGGTAATAGAACTTTATATCTCAATTAACGTAATAAGTAGTATAGGTCGGTAATTGCGCAAACATGGACGCCTACTCTGATTTCAAGTGCTATCAAAGTTTCTTAATTAACACATCGACTTTTGGAGTAACGTTGCAATGTTGGATACACAACTTACCTATACATCATAATTTCATAATTTCGTATAAATAAATTGAGTAACTTGTTTAAAATTCTATAGTTCTATCAAAGTTTTGAAAGTAAAAGTATCTATAAACAATACATCTTTTGTGTCGGTAATTAATTTTCATATTAAGGAGTTCTTAATTAGGTTGAAACAATGTTCTCAAGCACAAGTTACTGTAATATTTATTAAGTTAATAAATAAGAAAGTTTTTACATCCACAATTTTGAAACTTGTGAATATTTTATAATAAATTATTTACAGTTAATAAAAATACTTAGTAAGGATAAAATTACTAGTTACTTAAAAATGTTCACAAATTTAGTATAATTTATTATATTTTATCATAAACAGCATAATTAATATACAAATCAATTAACATATATAATGATAACTAAGTTTGGTAGATATTAATTTCACCAAATATTAGTCGATTAAATTAATTATCCGAAACTATAGAAACATAATTCGAAACTTAATGTTAACAAATTTGATGAAGTAACAGAGATAGACTTCAAAAAGCAATTATATGAGTAAATAGTAAAAATTATCATTGCTCTAATATCTGAGGTCTGATAAATTTGTAAATATTTAAGTAAATCATAATTCATTTTAATATCTGATGATAGCAAAACTAGAAATCTAATTTACGGAAATATTATAAAATATCAAGGGACAGTAAGAATCATACAGCTCTGGTACATTTTTAATTGCAATGCTGAATAAATGAAGCTATCATAAATATAAATTTTAACATATTACACTATCGTAATAAAAGAATAAAAACCATGTACGTTTAAAAACAATTCCCTTACTTTTTCAATAAAACAAATATTTGGAGACAAATAACATATATCCTAAAAAAATGCATAAATACGTATGTAAACTATATTTTTGTAAATACACAATTAAAAAGTTTGAATTCAATATCTGTTTTAAACAGAAAACATCAAACGCAAAAACAACTTCACACTTTTCAGTTGTAGTTATAAACAAACATACATAACTCGAGTGGTTTAAAATTATCGCTGGAAAATTTCACCAGCACGCGAGTAAGAGTTTCACATTAAAAATGTAGAAATGTTCCTGTGAATGCGAAATCTGGTGAAATATACAGTTTGCTGTGGTGTAGAGAACCGTGATGGGGTTACGGAAACAGCGATATTTATATATACACAAACGACTGATCTCTGTAGCCCATAAAAATATGTATGCATAGATATTGAACGATTTTTGTGTCAATATCCAACCAGGTTATCTAAACACTCTGATAGAAGTTCTGAATCGTTTACTGCTATCCGACACTGCATTCTTTTTAGTTCGTATTCCATTTCGACTGTATCACTGATTTTGAGATACTTTTGAAATACACTTGTATTTTCAAATACATAATTTTGTGGGGGTTTAAGAAATTTAATAGGGTGGGTTTATTGCTAAATTGTGGACATTGAAATTATATAAACTCGATAAATAGTATTGTAATTAATAAAGATACAGTTACAATAAATTAGATTAAATTTATTTAAACTAAATCACACTGAATTAAATTAAACTAAATATACTTAGATTACCCAAATTAAATTAAATTTGTTACTTAAATTAAATTTATTTAAAGTAAACCTGTTTGAATTAAATGTATCTAGATTGAATTAAATAAAATTTAAATTAAAATTATATTTATTTAAATTAAATAGGATTAACATTTACAGTTAGATGAACCTAAGAAATGTGAAAAATATGGAAAATTGAAGAGATGGCGCGTTTTTAAAGAAAAACTTTGAATTTTAACTTTTACTAAACTTGAAATAAATTAATTATTAAAAATGTGTTTTTTTGTTAATGTATAATGATATCTGCAAAAATGGTGGTTCTAAAAGAAGTACATGTAAAAAAAATTTGAACTTACACTTTGGTACATGACATAATTAAGTGATTTTTATTGACAACCATTTGTGACATACAAATTAAACAGGTACTGGTTTCAATATTAAATTAATTGATTTCAATTTATTGTTGAGAAATTTGAACACAGACAGTGTTTTATATAAATCATTCTTAAGATACCTACAATAAATACAGATTGTCATTAACATAAATTAGAGAATATTTAATTTACATAAACGTTACTTAACCTAACTTGAATAAATTTAATCTAAATATGTACAATTTAAATAGATTTAATCTAAACAAATTTAATAATCGAAACATCGTTCGCAAACTTGTTTCAGACCAATGTAACTAAAGCTAGAAGTCATGCCGTTTCACGAGACGCGCCGAAACACTTCCAGGAAAGACTATCATAATTCGGCCATTTTTAAATATTTAAAAAAAAAGAAAATATGTTGTAATAGGCAATAGTTATAATAAATTATACCTGAAATTTCGAAAATACAAGACAAAGATATCCTATACAAAAAAATTCACAAATATCAGCTTATTTTCATCTATCTAAAGGTATTGCCCCTCTTAACACTTTGAGCGCCACGCGAATTCTTAAGGACTTTCCATTCAGGCCACGCAATAAGTAATAGAAAGAAATATTTAAATTCATTAATAATACGATCTTGCAATAAATAAAAATTAAGTAAATTTTAAATAAATTTTCAGTAATTACTTATAATAATATAAATTGTTTGGTTTTACATCATATTTTACACTGTCAGTGGTTGATGCGTCCTAAACGAAAAAGTTCAGTGTCCGCCACCGGTGGCTGACGCGGCCTAAACGGAAAGTCTAGTGTCAGCCACCGATGGCTGACGTGGCGCTCAAAGTGTTAAACCCCGTTAGGGAGATGCAAGGCATCTCTTGTGAGGGTCCACGGACGGAAGTTACTTCGGTAATTTTCCGAGACGTTCAGGCTAACCCAAGAGCAAAGTCACCAGGTTTTCGAATCGGTATTGTCCGTAGTGGGGGAAAGAGCACGTAACTCGGCGGGTTCCGAACCGCGACGGATTAAGACTCGTTATCACTCTTTCGATAGCCACCGCTCGATCCGGTTGTAGATCGTTCCGTCCTTACGCGTCTCGAACTCGTTGTATACAAAGCAATACGAATTTAACCCTTTGCACTATTTTGACGAGTCTGACTCGTGACGCACTGGTACTTCAGTTGGGATCAATTTTTCTCGAATTTTGAATATGCTTCAATTTGGAGTTCAAGTCCAGTTATAATTTGCATAGTCAACGATTGCATAATACCATGTTGTCATAACATTTCAACATTCTTTGTCTGTTTTAATATTGTAACTGTGTTTAGTTAGTTCTGACTGACGCACCTGACAAATAGGTCATAGTGCAAGGGGTTAATTTTCTTTCTTCAATTTTCACAATTATTATTTCTGAAATATTTTGACAATTATTGATTATTCCATAATTATTGCATATTATTTAATATTTAATCATTATTGTATTATTACTTAATTGTTGTATTATTGTAAATACGTATGGTAATCGTTTATATCGTATACCGTTAATTATTATTGTTAATTATCGTCGTCGTCACTGTATTACGAGTTGTACACTTTCGTTTTCGTTAATAAATAATTAATTAATCCTAAACCGTGTTATTTTCCTTACGTGTTCTACAATACATTTAACTACTTTATTAAATGTTCATTTAAAAAATTGAAACAACGTAATTGTGCACATCTGTCAAGATAAATAAAAAGCAAAGAACAGTAGAAAATATATAAAAAAAGAGACTTGTAAAATAAGCCTTTTAGGAGCTTTTTCGACGCTCAATATTGGAAACGAGAAAATAATAATCCAAGAGTGAAACATTAAGTAATCAGAACTTCAAAATGTAGGAATATCCAGGAAAGTGGAAAGTTATTGGATATTTAGAATATAGGAAGCGAGAATAGTAGCAAACTGCATAAGCTGAAAAACAACGAAGATTGAAGTTGAAACAATAGAAACAATAGGAAGAATCGAGGCGCTAGAAGTCCACAAAGCTAGAAAAATAGAACGGCAAACAGTTGAAATGCAGCAAATTAAGGAAACCTGGAAACTTAAATAATCGGAAAAAACTACCGTCAATATACAGAATGAAGTAGTTCGCGTAAAGAGCAGTCTAATTTCAGGTAATTACGTGTGAATTAAAATTCTAACATTTTTAAAACAGAAGTATTAACTTTGCTGGTTAAAAAATTACTTCACAAATCACAATGAATTCATTTTTATAATTGTATATGAAATATAAAATTTCTTATGAACTCAAACTAAAGGTGTACAGATCTTAAAATATCAAAGTTAGTCAAGACTATAAAGAGAAAAGATTGTCAATTTTATAATGAATAATTTTGATAATTAAATAAATCATCATATTTGTTATTTATAGATTTGATACAATTTATTTTTTGTTCACTTGTCTCCAAATTTTTATTAAATTTGTATGCTTCATTATGCGAAGTACTTTAAATATTTCTAATATAATATCCATAATTTCTTATAAAAATACGTATACGTTAAATTATATTATCTATATGATATAGATTAATATATAGTATAGATAAATTATTTTATCCATGTTATGTTATATTATAATAATTGTATTATATGTATAAATACTTATAAGTGCCTTATAAGTTTTTATATCTGCATGAAACATTGAATGTCCCATGCCTTTTGAACGAGACTGTAGATTCCAAATTAGATTAAAAATGGTTCGGTCCCTAATCACCCAGTTCCGGAATGTATTTTGTTACCAACAGAAAAAAGAATCTGGTTTGTAAAAGAGGAAAAATCTCTGAATAGTCGTCGTAGCAATAGCGGAATCCCCGTTGTTCGTGATTCCCTTCTAAACGATAAAAAAGTACGATGGGATTCGCGCGTCAATCAAACAGACTTGTGTAACTATCGTGCCTGGAAATCGCACAGAATTGTGAACGTTTCGATCTGTTCCGGAAATTCAAAGAACGTGTTAAAATTTCCGGAATTCCTATATCCTCTTGGTATCACTATTTGTTTTCTTCTTTTTCCTCGAAGCGATCAGTTCATGGGTTATCTTTATTCAATAGAAAAAGATATTGACATTACACTTTTGTGTACTTCGTGCGAAAAATATAAAATATAGTGTATGACATTGATTTATTGCAGACACATGTTACTATGAAATTCCTTTATAATTTGATTTAATATATTATAATAATAATGTCGAAACACTAGTGACGTCAAAAGAAGATTAACAATAGTAATATAAAGATAAGATTACATTTTAAATAATATTGAGCATGTACAGTACAGGAAATCATTTGTAATTTTAATTTAATTTAATTTTTAATAATAAAAGAACGTAATTTTAAACTTGCTTAAAAAACTAGTGAAATATAAGGAGATTTAACATGAATTATTTAAAAAAAAAATGAAGATAATTTACCGAACAGTTTCAAAAATAAGAACTACCATTTTCAGTAACTTGTATTCAATGATTGACAGTAAAAGTATTTTTTCTTAGATAATTTTCTATTACTGGAGGCTTTTATTTTCTTTACACCAATATTATATACTCTACAATAAAAATTGTTGACAAATACGATCTAATTTTGTAAAATTTACTAACATCCTAATTTCTACATTTGACTGCCGCGATATAGAACAACTTAACCTAAAATTCTGCTTTAGAAGATTAGGTTTATTTAGTGAACTTACATGTTACATTTAATGATCTTGAAAATTAATTTCGAACGTTATTGAATTTAAAAAATAAATTTAGTTGAGTTATTTGTAAAATCAAGTCAGTTCCTACTGTTATCTATATTGCAAATTCAATTTAAAATATTCAATTGATAGGAAACGGTTACGGTCAACTGGAATTTATACACGTGAGCTACGTTTCTCTAGAGAAAATGGTGATGCAGGTAAAAGAGGTCTCACCGCTTCGAATGAATAAAATAAATCTTCATGTTTATAAAGTTTCAAATGTAGAGGTTATACGTTATCAGATCTTCAAATCCACGACCTTTTAAATTTTACATTTAAAAATTTTAGTATGTAGAAATTTCAAATTTCCGAGACATAAATAATTTCGAATCTTCAAATGCAGAAATATCAGACTCTCAAGTTTTCACATTTAGAGACTACAAAATTTAAATTTTCAAATTATCGAATTTTTAAATTTAAAAGTTTGAAAGCTTTCAAATTTACATACTTTCAAACCGGTTACTTCAAAAATCTTCAAATCCAGAAATTTTCATATCAAATTATCGAATTAGTGCCTCTCAAATTTATTATTTTAAAAACGTAGAAATTTAAGAATGTTCAAATTCAAAAATTTAAACAATTCTTAATTTACTAACTTTAAGATTCAGACATCTCTTCCATTTATGAGAAAAGAACATATAATGAAATGATCTTTTAACTGTAATTGTAAAATAAAAATATAAGTAAAACGCAGTTTTGCATTTAAGTTCATTAAAACGTGAGTTACGACACCTATCGCAAAAAATGTGGTCAGTATGTGTACAGGTTTATACTGCAATATAAACTAGCTCCTTCATTTTCACGAAACGCTGTTTTAGCATATATCTACGTATATCTTTCTTCCATCCGAAGCTTTAATTAAATTGCACCTTGTTACAAACGGTCTAACTCTCTCTTTGGCAATCAACATGTCAGTTCGATTTTATTTATAACATCTTTAGTTCTTTATAATATGTACATTCTTTGTAATGATTTAATGACTTTCTACTAACATATGATCTAACATTAATATGATTATTTTTATTAATAATAAAATATTATTTTATTTGCAAATAAAGTGTTTCACATAGCACAAATGAATCAACATTGCTGTGTAACAAAATTTAATATTATCGAAATAACTTTTCAGTATAAGTACAGTAATTTACACATTAATAATATTTGAGGAGCAATAATATTGAAATATCGAGTTGTGTTAATGAACAAATAATTTTCAATAACAAACATATTTGTCATAAACAGAAACCTCTTACGTGTTTGTTAATTTGAATTATTACTTGAAATAAATATTCAACTGATAAATCATTTGCAAGTAACTTCTTCAAATATGATTTTTAAATTTATTTTCGTAAAAACTCTGTTGCCTCATTCGACGCACTCGTTTCATTTATTTGTAACTTATAGTTGAAACAAAAATCGAATAGCCTCGCTATCCCAGAAGCTGCTGTTTGAAACTTATTTGATTACAAGACATCGAAGTTTAAGAAAATATGGCCAATATAGTTGAAAGCTGTGCGCCATGAAAGTTTCGAGAAATCTAGAGCAGATTTGAGAATCAGAAGAAAACATTAAAAAGTATACGAATAGAAATATTTCCGCTGTTCCATCGTACTATCGACCCATCGAGAGTTTTTGAATTCTCCTTGACCTGAACCGCAGTGCCACCAAATATCCTACTAAATTTTCCTACCAAAATCTACTAGTTTTACTTGTAAACACTTCGAGGTTTCATAAGTTTTCTGTGACCTATGAACATCTTCCTCTTATAACTTCCAGACTTTTTCACCAACTCACGAAGCTATTATCGTCGGTCTTTTTGAATCTCAACTTTAGCTCCAAACGATGTCAACACTATGATTTATCTTCTTTTCTCTCGAAATGTAAGTAGTTTGCATTTAACGCGAAGAAGTATATTTCTAGAAGTACAGAAATCTATCTGTATATAATTCTACGGACGCAGGATTTCGGTAGATATAAATATAGAAATCAAGATATCAATACACACACATGTTTTGCTATTACAAAAGATTTATATAGTCCTTATTGTGTTATCAAATTTTTAACATTACGCTGCTTCGTTTGCATTTACTAACCTCAAAAACTATTCAAATAACAATTGCGTTCAATTCTTAAAATAAAAATTGCATTACCACGTGCATGCAATAATTATATTTCGTCTCTGTCACAATTACCAGAACAATTTTCATAATCTAATACCAGTCACTGATTTTATCCGAAATAAATTGAATTAAACTCGTCATGGAATTATAATAAACGCAGAGGCGAACGAAAATTGTCAATAATTTAAGGCTCCTAAATAAAATGTAATTAAAAGGCTTCACAAGATACGTTTTTCTTTCTTCGTTAAGAATTCTCGAAGAACAGGGTTATAATTTTTTGCCGCGTGTATTAAAATAACAAACGAATTTAATTTCTTCGAACCGACGCTATGAATTTATTAGGATAGGTCTCCAAAAGATAACATCATCGCTTCCCCGAGAAAATTATACTTGGCCTGTCGCCAAATTAAACTTGGCGTACATCCATTCGGTCCTAGAAATCATAATGTTCCACACTAGACCTAACCGCGGGAAAAAAGTATTAATGTTTAACCGATACCGCTGAAAGGAATATTAAAATTGAAGACCGACTGCAGCTACCGAGTTAACCGTTAAATAATTTAACATGTTCGCTACCGACACTCGATTCATAGTTCGTACGTTCTAGACCGCTCTTTTTTTTAACCTTCCGCTACCCACGCGCCATTTTGTAACACGATTATCCGCCCGCGCGTTGCATTTTTAAGTAACGTCACGATTTTATTGCTTTTCCTGCGACTCTCCACCTATCTTTCGTTTTATTTGGAATTCTAGTTTACAACTTTCTATGCATAGTATAAGGGATTAATCGAATTTTTGTGCTTCCGAACTGATAAAGTAGACGTGACACGGTTTTTTGAAACGTAACGCTGTTATTTTTGTTTAATGTCGTAGTAGTTATGGCGTCAAATATTTTTCGCTTTATGTTAAATTCTCAATGTTTTAATATCTCAAAGCTTGGTATCTCAGAAGAATCAAATTCCAATGTCTCGATATCATAAAATTCCAATATCCTAAAAACGCAATATCACGATATTCCAAAATGTCAATATCCCTAAAACTCAATACCACGATATTCCAAAATTTCAATATTCCCATTGTTGGATTACATGTTTAACAAAAATCAATCGACTAATCGATATTTGGTAAGAAAAAGCTTCATAGTATAAATAGTTTTGTATCTAAGAAGAAATAGATATATTTCTATAGATTCTTTCTTGAGCCCAGTTTTTATTTAAATAAGTTCAGTGTTTATTTATTAGTTCAGATCTTCCTCGTGCAGTGAGAATAATGAAGAAACGTTTTTCAATCATTCAATTCACTGTGTAATAAATTATTTCGTAACCCCATTTCCAATACCCATATCCCAATATCTTAATATCTTAATATCCTAAAGTCTAAAAATTCTAATATGCTAAAAGCTCAATATCCTAGTATCTCAAAATCCCAATGGTCCAACATCCCAATATTTGAATATTCCAGTATCTCAATATCCCAACATCTCAACATCCCAATATCCCAAGATCTCAACATGTCAATATCTCAATATCTGATATCCCTAAATCCCAAAAATTCCAATATGCCAAAAGCTCAGTATCCCAGTATCCCAAAATCTCAATAATCCAATATCCCAGTATCCCAAAATCCCAATATCCCAATATCTCCACATCCCAATACCCCAAAAACTCAACATCCCAGTATTCCAAGATCCCAATAGTCCAACATCCCAATATCTCAATATTTCAATACTTCAATATCCCAAGATCTCAACATCTCAACACCTCAATATCTCAATATCTTGATAACGCAAAATCCCAAAAATTCCAATATGCCAAAAGCTCAGTATCCCAGTATCCCAAAACCCCAATATCCCAATATCTCCACATGCCAATACCCCAAAAACTCAACATCCCAGTATTCCAAGATCCCAATATCCCAATATCTCAATATTTCCATATATCAATATCTCAAAAGTCCAAAATTCCAATATAACTAAAAATTGCAATATCCCAAAAGCTTAATATCCCATAATCTCAAAATTTAAGTATCTCAGTATCTGAGTATCTCAATATCTCCATATCTCAGTACCTTAATGTCCCAAAATCTCAAAACCCCAATATCCCGCAAGGTTAATAACGTAGTACTCCAATAACCCAATATCCCAAAGTCTCAATATCCTAATGTCCTAAAACTTCATAATCCCAATATCTCAAAAGTCCCATTACCCAAAACTTCATACCAACTATGACTCTTAAATAAAACTTCTGTGCAGCACATAAATAATTATATATTCCATAAATAAGAATGTACTGGAAAAATACATTGCACTGAACAAGATAGGATTCAATTGCAACATGTTCATCCGTAGGATTCAAAAATATGTTCGATATAATCATCTTCTCGACATCACAAAAGGAAATTGAAGATATTGACAGAACAGTTATCGAATATCCTCTGTTGCTTATTGTCAGGATAATTCCCTTCGACTATTGTGCAGCTTAGTCTCTACAATACGTATTGTTCCGTACTTACAATTAAATTACATGGACTTATTAAACATTACCGATGTTCAGCTGTACGTGCACGTTTCGACGCCATTTTCTTCCTTAATCCTACGTTGCGTTGCAATTATACTACACATGAAACAATGCTCTATTCAATATTTCATAAACGAAACCGTACGATGAAATTGAATGTAATCAAACGTAAATAATTAAACCGTACAATGTTATTGATCATAATGATCATACGATGTTATTGATTGTAATAATCAAATATACATTATTACATGTACCATTGTTGAAATTGACTGTCTAATTATAGTGTTTCGTTTTAAATTAATATTTTGCAGTGTTGTATCAGTTTTCTTTAAATAAATTTTTAATATGGAAAACGATTATTATTTCTGAAAGGTGAAGAACCCTTTGAAAGATGACTCACTCACCATTCCATTGAATATTATAATTTGGAATAGGTATTTTTTAATTAAATCTATGGTGTCGTGTAACACATAGTGAAACAGTCAATAGTAGCAATAAATAATAGAGAAATTATTCGAAAGAATTCATGAAACTTTTCAAGTAAAATATTTGAAAGTTTCTACCTGAGAGAGATTCTGTCGACAGTAAAAATATCTTCGAGTGCAGAGTAAAATTGAAGATATTTTTGTAAAATTTGTGTAAAATTGAAGACATGCCATCTTGCATAACTGTAGAAAAACCTGCGTCAGTAATCCTTTTATTAAAATACAATATTATGAAATAAATTGATAAAATAACAGTATACATATATTATTAAATGTAGTGGAAGCTTGATATTTTTATTTGAAATTTAATATTTTTGTTTCGAAAATTCGTAATTAAATTACTTGAATAGGAACATATTAATTTCCACTAATATCAATAAATGGAACATCAGATCAAATATAATTTTTGTTAATTATTTTTTGGTAAATATTCAATGATACGTTTCGAAACTGTTTTATTTACAAAACCTAGAATCAACGTAAACCTAAATCAGAATAATTAGAATGATCTAAATCAACGTTGAATACAACAGAAATTTTACTAAAGAATGATTATTTTTAAACTATACGATTCTCATGTGACGAATAATGGGACCATTTAGTTATCTATAGTTCGCTTATGTATTTATTCTGAATAATGTGCATAATTACGTAGGTGCATCAACATATTCAAATACATTATCAAAGTAGATGCACTTATCCAGTAGCTAATCAAATTCTGCAAAAGAAGTTGTCGAACGCAATCTGAACTTTGTAGGTAAAGAACGTTAAGGTGCAAATGCACTGTCTCAACTTTTTATCAAAGTTGAAAAACAAAAATAACAAAAAACCATAAGCAAACCATAAGCCGCATACTATACGCAGTTATTGCATTGTTACAAATATGGAAGACCTGATGATATAAAAATCCCATGAAATGTTATTAATTTATTTAATATTATCGCTTTGTAGCTTGTTGCTGAAAATGTCTGTATGTGTCAGTAATATTTTTAATGCAGAGTGGCTCGTACACAAAGAATTCTTTCTCTCGTTACTGTCAAATGCGATTTTACATTACATTCGTTTCATAAAATGTTTTCTGCCTTTTGAAGTTCATTGCAATTTATGCGTTTATAATGTAATAACGTTATGATACTGATATTGATATCTACCCTCTTTATATTTATAGATAGTATATCTTTTTGATACAATCGATATTGAATGTTAAAACCTTTCTTTGGGATGTATATAAAAAAAAATAATTCATTTTAATAAAATCACTTTGATTTACAGACAGCTAATAATAAAACGACTAATGCAGAATGCAATATAAAAGATTGCCACTTTTAAATGATCCAAATTTAATATTTTTATGTACTAGAATGAAGGTCTCAGAGCAACATAAATTGTAAATATTTTAAAGTTCTAAAATAACACTAAATATTTATTAATACTAGAATATTGTCAATATGAAGTATGGACAATCTATATAATATGTAGATCAATCTACACTGATTATCTGAACGTTGAAAAACTTAAAATACTGAAAATCCACAAACAAAATGAATTATTAAAATGTGAACTAAAAAATACTGATCACTTTGAAATTTCTAAACGAAAAAAGATTTGGGAGAAAATAATTGTACTGATAGTTATAACCTGGTTATTAATAGAACCTTATCCTGAGGACTTATAAATACCTAAATAAATATTTAGATATTCCTATTTAAATTGCACCACTCAGTTATAATTTGCCCGTTATCTCAACAGTTTATAAATTACACTGAAAACAGCTACTCCGCAATCTTCTAAAAGATTAAAAGCCCTTAATGTACATCGAAATTATGAAGAGCAACCTCTGTAATAAGATAACAGCAAGTAAACAACGTATGCAAAAAACGCTGAAATACCGTAAAAGTTTCTTATTTCAGTTCCGAGTTCCGAGTTATCCCGAGGCAAGCAATCAATCAAAAATGTGCACAGAACATGCAGTAAATTTGAAACTGTCCACCGTTCAGAAGCATCCAATAAACATTCTCGAACTGCCACCTTCGAGGTCTTGTCCCGGATAGTTGGAAACATTTCACATTTGCCAGGGACGAAAATCAAAGTAAGAAAGCTCGAGAATCGTACTTTGTTGAAGAAAAATATACTCCTAGGAAAACATGTCGTCGAATAATACGGAACAGTAAAAAAAGTCTCGACTGGATTTATAACGAACTGTTATAACATCGATTCTAACCATTTTCCTTCTTCCGTTTTTTATTTCAGATATTTGCTGTTTACTTCAGAAATAACCGTACATACTCTTTAGAGCGTAATAATTTATTATCTGGTAATATAACGCGTGGCTATAGAACATGCAGCGATACCACGTGTTGTTATGTAAGTTATGACAGCGTATTGCGGAATGATTTATGATGTGGTTACACAATATGTTGTGATATAATGGGTAACGATCTATTGCTTACGATATGCAGTGGAAATACAATGCGTGATGATACGACATGTAGCAATATAACGAGCGGTGATATAACGCGCGGAAATACAACGCGTAATGACATGACTTTTTGGAAGACAACACGTAGTGATATAATGCGTAGAAACACAACGAGTGGTTATATAACGCGTCGAAACGCAACGCGTGATGATATAACGAGTGGTGATATAACGCGTGGAAATACAGCGCGTCGATATACAACACGTGGAAATAGAACACGTGGTGATATAACGCGTGGAAACAACGCATAGTGATATAACGATTGGCAATATAACGCGTAGAAATACAGCTCGTCGGAATACAATGCGTAGAAATATAACACGTGGTGATATAATGCGTGGTGATATAACGCGCGGTGATATAACGTGTGGTGATACAACGCGTGGTGATATAACGCATACTGATGGAACGCGTGGAAATACAATGCGTGGAAGTACGCATAAAAAGTATCTGGTGATATAACGCGAGGAAATACACCATGTGGCGATATAGCGCGTGGAAATATAACCCGTGGTGATATAACGCGTAGAAATACAACGCGCGTTAATATAATAATGCATAGTATTTCAATGCATAGGAAAACATCGCAAGTGGCAATATAACGCGAGGCAATATACACAAATCAATATTACACAAAAAAATTGCAATTACAGTCTACAATAATGAAAGAGGTTTTCTGAAAAATATAAAAATATCTATAAAGGAGACCTGACTCAATTTGCAATATAACGAGAGTCTCCTATATCCCAATATAAATCACAATCATTTTGTAATCATAAACGTCCGTAATTATTATGAATAAAATTAATACTTCCATAACAGTAACTAAAATATAACACTACACTAAAACAACAGTAATTAAAAAATATTTTTTCTTTGTAAATTGCAGTGTAAATATTTCTCCTTTATTATTTATACACTAAATCTACTAAAAACACTTTTAACTGAGATTATATTTCAGGAATTCAACAAGGAAGTCGAACTCGACCATGTCTTGCACCATTCGTTTAATTACTTCTTATAAGACTTCTGGACCGAGACATTTCACACTCGATGAAACTTCCGATGATTCTCCAGGAAAACATGGTTGCGACAAAAATGAAACAGTTATTAAAACTCAGTCGGTTAAGCGATGACAATTGTGTTATTTACAGGAGAGTACCCCTTTTCATTTGATACCTCGTTAGTGGAATTATAATTTCTCGTTTAAAGTTTTGGCTCGGTTTGAGGACTTATTGGACGGGTCGTTTATTTTCTTTCCTATCTTCGCGATCTGGAGAATTGTTTTACTTCCGGAGAGAAGCATCGAACAGTTAATGATATTTAAATGAAATTTCTTTGTGGTATGATAATTTATGAAAGTTATAATGAACAAGCTGTTTGGATGTTATTTAAGTTTTATTGAAGCAGTTCTACAGAGTATTAAATTAGATAGTAATCTATTATTTTAGCAACTTATTCTTGTATTAATATTTCAATTTAATAGAATTCCCGCGTTTTGACTCATATATGAAGAGTCTTTTCAAACTTTGATACATTTTATAAATTTTGTTTAAATCAGCAAATTTTTAATTTTTCACATTTTTTTCATAAATCTGTAAAATTATAATATTGTAAATTCAATTTTCCAAA
Source organism: Megachile willughbiella (assembly GCA_945859595.2). NCBI lineage: Eukaryota > Metazoa > Arthropoda > Insecta > Hymenoptera > Megachilidae > Megachile > Megachile willughbiella. Next base: position 12,986,691 of record OX243797.1, read on the forward strand.
TTACTGAATTTCTTAATTTGGATATTTCAAAATTTAAAAGTTAGAAATTTGGTTATTTGTAAAGTTGGAAACTGTAATTTCCAAAATTAGAAATGTCTTAGTTCCTAAATTTAAAAATTATAAAATTTAATATTCCTCAATTTCCACGATTCTAAATTTGTAATAATGCTTCAGAAGTTAAATATTTCAAAAATTAAAAGTTTTTAAATATGAAAATTTCTCAATCTAAAAGTTTCAAAATTTGGAATTTTTATAGTTCTAAATTTAAAAATATTTTGTACGACCTTTCTATCTTAAAAATTTTTGTCCTTCATATTTAAAAAAATTGGAAATGAAAGCCATAAAATTATTACATACATTATCCTTTAAATTACTTATACGTCGATGGAAAATTTTAAATGTTAATCATTTGTGTAAAGATAAAATTTTTGCGAATTTTGTTAGTTTTCTATTCCAGTTGAATTACTGAAATTGTGTAATTGTCACATTGGCAAACAACTAATATTTGGATGTAATATTTCACGCCTTTTTTCAGCGTCGAATATATTTTTCAAATTATGTTAATTTTAGTTCCCATAGGCGATGATTCGGATTTTTATCATATTCCTGGTTAGAAAATTGAGAGTTCGCGCGTGATCTGAATGGTCGCGATATTTTAATGCACATAGTGTTTCAAAATGATAGACCAAGTAAAAATATGCAAATTTTACTTCGTAAAACCAATTGGGAACTTCTGTAATTTTATTCTGAAAAATTATCTGATAATAATTAATACTAATTAATACTAACTGCTTGATATGTTAATAATCCTAATACCAGTTGTTATAAGTGTAATAAATAGTAATTACATAATTATTATTAATGTTACCAATAATATTTTTACTAATAACTAGTATTATTATTGATATCTATTAACTATTCTTATTAATTACTGATATCGTCGATGACTAAGTAATAACAAATAATAACTAATAATTACATTGTTACTAATAACTAATATTGTCATTAATATTAATTACTTAATACTATTAATCCATGATAACGTTATTATTAGTTATATTATAATAATGACACTTTAATTATTAACTAACCTACATTAAAATATTATGTGCTCTTTTTTTATTACATTATGTAACTTCCATTTCGTCCCACTTTTCACGAAAATTCTTTCCATTTATTATTTTTGTACCAATTCCAGTCTTACTGAATAAACGAAAATTTACTTAGAGCTGAGATATTTGAGTTCAATATTTCACCGGCACTTTTCGTTAATTTTCTACTAGTTCCTCTCCGTCTTTCGATATAATCTCGAATAATCTAAAAGTAATATTAACCGAAGTAAAGCAGATTCAATGCAGAGAACAGACAAAATGGGATAAATCGATTCGTGGCTGAATGGTAAAACCCCGTTACCGGCTCTCCTTTGTATTTGTAGTCTTTAAAGCAACTGCTACAGCGCCTACCGGTTCGAATCACTTACTTATCACACTGAACAATGCGATCTAGTAACTAGTTCGAGATATTGTACGAAGTACGGTTCACGACGCCCAGCATTGTTTGCGATTCGATATAATTTACAAACTTCAAAACTTCCAATCTTTACAGTTTACAGAATTCGAAGTTTCTTGACACACTGCGAACCAGTCGTTCTCTTATCGCCCTTAATACGATTTCAAAACCGCAATGTAACCTCTGCAATTTCAGTTCCGTAATTACATTTTATATATTAATAAGTATGGTTGCGTACTTTGGGAATTGCGAACTTTTAGACCGGCTGCTAAATCAAATAATACTTTTATTTACTGTCCATAGATCCAAGTAATTAATACCAATATTTCCAATTGAGTAAGGGAACAAATTCTTAGTACGTGATAGATTCATATGGAAATACGTCATCCATATATGGACGACGTGGCAGTCAAAATGTTAAGAAGTAAAGTTTTATCATTTATTGATATTTTAATTTCATCTTTAGTTTCAAAGAGTGGATTATACGCCGGTGGGTTTAGAGTTAATGCAACGTTTAATGGCATCTAGAATCTGTCATATATGTATGAACACCTGAATCTTCTCAACAATATCGACTTTTGCCCCGGGGCCTGAAAATCGAGTGTCACCTCGCTAGATATGTGAAGAAGTAAATGTGTTTGAGTATATACAGGGTGTCCCTAGTAAGTTGCTGAAACTAAACGTACATCATCGCCGTTTATGGCTTCGTAAAGTGTTCGTTGGACCATAATCGTTTACCTGGGAGTCTACAGGTTTATTCTACCTTCAGAAGCGTGCGTGTCAAAATGAGTTATCTTACGACGGAAGAAAATGTGACTCATCGAGTGTTTTTTTTTTAGGGAAAGAGCTTATAACAGTGGTTGCAGAATATTTCGTAACGAATGAGTACTATAATAATAAGAAAAGAGTACCATAATAATAAGAAAAGCAAAAGTACTATAATAATGTAAAAATTAATTATTTATGTACAGTCGTGTGCATCATTCTGGCTTCTAAACATTTTTTCGTATTACTTGCATCTTTTGGATTATTTCTTACAGAAATATCGACAATTTTATAGAATATGAGACACACGGTCTTTGAGTAATTAATTATGGAACACATTGTATGTACGCATACATAAATGCATAAGAACGTATATGGTAACTGCATCCAATGTAGAACAGCGACTAATTAACCACTTATTCCGTAATGTGTCAATTAATTCGACTATGTAACAGCATCAATTTTTAATAATATTCGTGAATTAAAGTGATAATGAAGTTGGTCATTATGTGACAGAATTTAACTTGAATTAAAAAAAGAAAATTCAGGAACGTGAAAAATAGAAAAGTTGACGGTCTTTGCAGAAAAATTCAAAACTTTTTTCGATTTTAATATAAGGAGCTAAAATTTTAGCTGAACACTCTTGAGATATAACAGTTTCAGAAAAAAATAGTAAAAATATCGGGATTTCAAAAAAGGTATTCATTCAAATTTGCAGGATATATAATGGTTGAAATTGAAGCTAAATTAGTTGGAGTTGTTTTATATCCCAATGTGACCATTAAGGATTAAAAATGGAAGAAATTCAAGAAATTATTTCATTAAAATGTTCCTTTTTCACGATGTAAGTAAGTTTCTTCAGTTTTCTTTATTTTTCTATGTATTTTATATTAAGTACATCTCTACAATTTAATTTTAATTTTTTACATTTTTATGGTCATTTCAAGGATCTTGAATTTTTGTGTAGTTATCCATTACCGTGCGAATATTTATTAATTTTATTATATTTCACCGTTAGTTTCGTGGAAAAAAAATTTGCCTTTATTGTTGGCAAGCTTTTAAAGTCAGGTGTTCCATGTCAGGCGCAGTTATATATACGTCTTTTGTAGTGAAACGGATAATGAAGAAAAGCCCGATTTCAGAAAAAGCAAGTGCTTGTGAAAAGCATTACCATAATAATTTAAGTCCGATTTCAGAAACAAAGGCGACTGGAGCAGAATAAATCACATAAATGGACAAACCGAAAGTTTTAATAAAAAGCTAATCTCGTATATGAAATATTGATAAATAAGCTTTAAACAATATATTAAACGATTGAATAAATAATTTGTTATTAATAAAAAAGGAGGATTCTTTAAATAGATTTAGTTATCAAATATTAAATATTTAGAAATATTTGAGATCATTGAAATATTTGCTTTTAAATATATGTTGTTGTTTGGTAACATAATTATATTTCAATTATTCGGTTTCTAAATTACTAGATTATTAAATTAGCGTGTTATCAAAGTTTTGAATTTATGAATTTTTGAAATTTTTAAGCTTTTGAATTTCCAAATTTCCATCTTTCTAAATGACCAAATTCGCAAATTTCCAAATTTCTAATTTTTCAAATTTACAATCTTTATTTCCAAATTACCACATTTCAAACTTTTAAATACCTAAATTTACAAGTTTCTACAGTTCTACATTTTCAAACTTTCAAACTCCTAAATTACCAATACTGTAAATTTCGTAATTTCCCAAATTCCAAATTACTGCCCTTAAACTTACTGAATATCCAAACTTTGAAATTATCAACTATAGAAAATTTCTAAATGACTAAATTTCCAAACTATCAAACTTTCAAACTTCTAAATTTCTAAATTGCCAGATTTTAATATCTCAATATTTCTAAATTTTCAAATTTTCAAATTACCAAATTATCAAGATACCAAGTTATCAAATTACGGAGTTAGCAAATTACTAAATTACCAAATTGTCAAATTTCTGAATGTCTAACATCCTAAATTTCCAAATTTTCGAAACTCAGCATTTCTAAATTCCTAAAACAATAAAATAAAATTCAAACTTTCCAAATACCCAAATTACCAAATTAACTACAAAACTATTCAGCTACCAATACATAAATTCCCGTAATTCTAAATCTCTAAATATGCAAATAATCAAAATTGCAAATATCAAAACTACTAAATTCTTCTATTTATAAATTCTTCATCCTCTCAACCACCACCTCATCCTATTCAGACCATACCCGCCATTACCTATGAATTCAGCGGACACACGATCTGTCCATCACCGTTCAATAAATAATTCAGCGAAGTGACCGAAATAAAAGATCACTAAAAAAGAATTGATCAAAAAGATCAAACTACTCCCAGCTAAACTAGTTTGGCAAATATGAGAAAGTAGAAGACATTAGATTATTACCAAGAAACTACAAACGAAAAAGGTCAACTATTAATCCGATTTAATAAAGAACATCAAAACATTATACCAATAAAAGAACGGCACGAGAAAATAACTAAACTCGAATAATTGTTGGTCAAACAGTTTTTCCCTCGCCAGGGATACAACTTCCGTATTTTGTCTCTAACGGCTGTTTCCTAAAGTTTCCAAGAAAATACAAAAACTACCCAACACTGGCTGCTGTTTCTTACATTACTCTAAGTGTTTTTAGTCCAGAAGTAATTATCATGTACTCCCTTTAAAGTGCGTCTAATATCACTCGAGAAATTTCCAACTTAAACTTCAACAGACCTGGTAGTCCATTTCTGTTCACGTCGCGACGTACAAAACTTCTGTGTACCTTCCAATGACAAACAAAGGAAAAGATTGATGTTGAATAAAGTTTTGCGAAATTAAGTACAGTTTATGCTTAATGGAATCGCTTTTGCTGAGTATTTTAATTTGCGGTCAACGATGGTTGGGATAATACAAATTATTATCGTGTATGAAGTTTAATAGAATCGTGTTCAATTTTTACTGTTCGATTGCAAAATTGTGTGACGTGTGTGGAATATTACGTAGCTGGGAATTGGATGTGTTTGAAAGTTGAAATGTTCGAATCCACAAATATTTCAAAGATATTTCAATATTTTTGAATTTGGGACATAGGGATTTGGGACGTAGGAATTTGGGATGTAGACATTTCAGATGTAGGGATTTGGGATATAGGAATTTGGAATTTAGGGATTTGGAATATAGGAATTTGGGACGTAGGGATTTAGGACGTAGGAATTTGGGATAGAGGAATTTGGGACGTAGGGATTTGGGACGTAGGAATTTGGGATATAGGAATTTGGGACGTAGGGATTTGGGACATAGAGATTTGGGACGTAGGAAATTGGGATATAGGAATTTGGGATATAGGAATTTGGGACGTAGGGATTTGGGAATGAAGGGATTCGGGAACGTAGGAATTTGGGACGTAGGGATTTGGGACGTAGGAATTTGGGATATAGGAATTTGGGACGTAGGGATTTGGGACATAGAGATTTGGGTCGTAGGAATTTGGGATATAGGAATTTGGGACGTAGGGATTTCGGACGTAGGGATTTGGGACGTAGGGATTTGGGACATAGAGATTTGGGACGTAGGAACTTGGGATATAGGAATTTGGGATATAGGAATTCGGGACGTAGGGATTTGGGAATGAAGGGATTTGGGAACGTAGGGATTTGGGACGTAGGAATTTGGGACACAGGAATTTGGGATTTAGGGATTTGCAATATAGGAATTTGGGACGTAGGAATTTGAGATATAAGAATTTGGGATATGGGAATTTGGAATTTAGGAATTTGGGATTTAGGGATTTGGAACATACGAATTTGGGACATAGGGATTTGGAAATGTAGTATTTTTGAAATTGTGGAATTTGTGAATTCAGGAGTTTGGGAATGAAGGGGTTTGGGAACGTAGGGATTTGGGAATATAGAAATTTAGGAATATAGTAATTTAGAAATTTGGGAATTTGGTAGTTGTGAAATCTGTGAAATTTGATAATTTCAGAATTTGAGAATTAAAAGATTTAAAACTATATAAATGTGTAAATCATATAACTTCATAATTTGAAGATTTTAAAAGTTGAAGCATAACCTTAATGTCCATTGATGCTCCAGTGGATTATTTTGATCTAAAAGATAAAATTTCTTAACAGATAGCTGATCGACGCAGATGTCCCTGTTTTACGAGCGTTTTTGATCTGTAAAACCAACGGCTCCAGAAGCGTTACATTTTTTCCAAGTGGATCTTTTTTTATAAAATTTATGCGGTGGTACTCTGTAACGATCAGCTACAAAAATAAAGCAACTGTGTGAGAGAAATATGTGATAAGGTTATGTATGAAGACATGTCCTTTTCTGATAGGTATGCAATGCGTGCATCCATGAAGACGGCCAAATCCCTAGAGTGTCTATAAAGGAATCAATTTAAATATAATTTAATATTCTAGTGTTATTGATAAATTGCATTGTATTCTTGAAGATTTTGTACATTCGAAACAGAAAAAATTTGTAGTTATAATTTGTATTTGATTACGATTGATTTCTTTATTTTTAGTACTTTTGTTAATGTGACTTTTATAGAAAGATACAATCATGTTTTCAGATCTCGAAGTTAGCAAATTTACAAGTTCTGAAATTTTAAGTTCTCAGATTTTTAAATTACCAAATATTCAAGAATCATTATTCCCAATTTTCGAAATTACTAAATTGTCAAATTTTGAAATTTACAAATTCATACAATTTTTAATCTTTGAATATTTAAATTCCAAATTTTCAATTTTTCAAATCCCCAAATTCCTAAATTTCCTATATTCCTATATCTCAGAGCTTCTATGTTTCCAAAGTCATTTATTTCCAATTTCCCATTGCAAATTCCTAAATTTCCAAATTAAAAAAAGTCCAAGCACTAAAATTTATAATTTTTCAAATTGCTAAATTGCCCTTCAAATGCAACTTCCAAATTCAATAAAAATTATGAAAAATTTCCAAAATTTTCTACAATAGTAAAACTTAAATTTTCCAAAATTCTTAAATTTCCAAATTCCCTATTCTTTAAATCTCAGAAATTCCAAATTTGAAAACTTAAAATTTCCCAAATATTGAAATACAATTCTAAATTTTTGTATTCATAAATTGTCCATCTTTCTAAATTTCCAATTCTGCGATTCTCAAATGTTCTTATCTCGAAATTGAAATAATTTCCAAATATTCATGTTCATTAACATGGTAGGTGAAATATGTATAACGCGCTGGCATTACACCGCCGACTGTATATGAGACGCACTCTGCTGTACTCCAAAAGATTGAAATTCTAGAAAGCGCTGGTTCCAAGATTTCCATCATGCTTGCAGAAAGATCTGGCATAAGGTGGTCCCAGCGTTAATATAGAAATGGGTTATTATTTTTAATAATAATTACTTTTACTAAAATTTCAAACAACTACTCTTACGTGCAGATGTAATTAATTTTCCTACGTCAGTAGCTGAATTTTTTATCAGTTTCTTACTTTTATTCTTGTAATCGCTCTTAATTAAATCTTCGTTCATTCAGAAATGTGTCTTTAAAATCCGTTACTCTTTTTGATGATATACCATCTATATTTGTAACCATTATTGTACATTTCTATTATACAATTATTAATAACAAAATATCAAAAACGACAACTCCATCATAGTCAACCATTAAATAATGTACTGAATGTTTCAATATACACACCATGTAATTAACTTCATTAGATACATACTTTATTTAAAAAGGACTTTGTAAATAATTAAACTTCATCTTTTCTATACTTTATAATACAATAATCTTAAAATTATAATACAATATTCTTAAAAGCAAAAAACGTCTAATTGCTTCATCTTCGTTAGGAGTTCTAATCGTAAAAGAAGTACGATTACTATACCAAAAAAGGTTGTTTCTTAAAATACGTTAAAACTACAGTTTAAATAACACCATAACAGAGCGACTTTGTTGTCACATAATTTAAAGTGTCGATATAACATAGCAGTTTACCTGCCTGAGCATGAATTATTACGCAGAGAGGTAGAACAAATAACCTTGCACCTCTTTAAACGTTTCACAGACCACACACTGTGATTACAAGTTAATGGAAAACAGCAAGTGGTTCCTAACTTTCAGTCTATACTGTATGTTCAACGACGACGTAATATAGCCCACAAAATAAATATAAATCGTTTCATTTTTCATAGCTACCCTAAACGGTGTAGAAAGTTTCGAGCGCAAGCGCCGCATCGAGAAGAAAAGGAATCATAACTCCGTGATCCTTTAATGTGTGCAAATCTCCTTCGTAGTCTCTAATAATAAGTATTCATAGGGAATTTAACGAGGCAATTCAAAGTGTAGTTCGCTGGCAAAACTCCAGTGGTACTCACCGTGGAATCACACCGATAAAAGAAATCCCGTTGTTATCAAGATGTAGTAATATCATTTGAACAGAAAGCACTTTCGCGCGCTAAGTCTCGGACCGGAAGTAACCCTCGTCGTGTCGTTATCTCGCCACATTTGAACGCGTTGAATTTTTGTGAAAATAAAAATTATTTTTTATTTTTCACATCATCGTCTTCAAAATACACTGTAATTGCTTCCACGCACTTTTTTCCAGGTTTCACTTAGCTAAATATTTTGCCGCCATTTTCTTAACACTGAAAACATCAAAACGCTTCAATAATCGTTTCACAAGTTTCTTATTTTGAAAATTTGTTTCGATGGGCAAATTTTACAAGGTTTTTATTTTATATTATAAAATTTATTGAGATGCTCAAAACCGTTTTACATAGATCTTATTTCAAGTTATAAAATTTGTTACGGTGGTCAAAACCGTTTTATCAATTTCTTATTTTACGATATAAAATTTGTTAAAGTGGTCAAAACCATTTTCTAAGATTCTTATTTTATTTTATAAAATGTGTTAAGAAGGTCAAAATGATATTACAAGTTTGTTATTGTAAAGTTATAAAATTTTTTACGGTGGTCAAAACCGTTTTACCAGTTTCTTATTTTAATTTTCAAAATTTTTTAATTTTCTTATTTTAATTTTAAAATTAAATAATTCAATTTTCTTCGAAATAAATTTTCTTCGATTAGTGTTTAATCATTTAATTTTATTTTTAATTTCGCAGAAAGTACAGATTATACATCGCTAAGTTTAGTAAACTATCATGGTCTCATAAGCTATAATATTTTCGACAGTCATTTCAGTCAGAATAAATTAATTATGCAGCAATATAAATAAACTTGGAATGTACCAGAAAAGACATAAAATGTCAAGAAGGAGGATTTTTTCGAAAATTCGTTTTTTCGCCTACCACGACTCGAAAAGCCGCGAAATCCCAATTTATAATACTGCAAGGAAGCACGTCCCAGAAAAATGTGACAAAGTAAAGATTTATTTTCGAACGCACTCTTAAAAATCCTCAGTTCACAAGATCCTTAAACGATACACTCTTCCCGGCGAATTTATACCGTTTTGCATTGGGAATATCAAACGGTATCTCATCCCCTTTGCTTCTTTTAATTTAAACGTTTCCGCCGTGTTCCTGCGCAACGCTCATTTGCATTTTCCCTTACGCTACGAATTTACGCGTTTTGTGAATTTGGTATTAAATTTAAAATGGATTTTCTTGTTTTCGAAATACATTCGCACAAGTGGCTGTGTCTGACAGTGCATATGTACGCGCTGATGAAATCGTAGTTAATTTTCAATTAATTGTTGGACGACGCTTTCGTTTTAATGTTTCACTGCTCGAGGCATATTCCGAGCAAACATTCGTGATTTGTTGCAGACCGTCGTTGAATGTAAACCACGTGCGAGGTATTAATACTAATTGCGCCTAATAGGATCGATTCGTAGCATAAATCTAATCGCTGCGATGAATATCTGATTGCACGGTACTGATAAAAAGTGGACCAGCTGACGTTGACTCTCAGCGCAATTGTAAAATAACATTAACAAGAAATAAAGTATTATATATATTTAAAAAGAAATTTGATGATCTTAATAGTACAAAGTAATAAAAATTAGTAAAATATGTCCCATCAAATAATTATCGAATAATAACTCTTGAAAATGTCTGATGTACCATCGTGAAATAAACGTGTACGAAAACAACACTTATCGCAAATTAATTAGGAACTGCAAGTTTCATGGAAGTGACCATATACATGCACTCTTCATTAATATTCTGAATACAAAATGGCTAGGTTCTTGTTACAGCAAACAATACATTAACCAACTTACAACTTAGCTGTATTGATTACTGTAACTGACAACCAACAATTTTGTAACAAGGGTAATGAAATATGCATGTACATGGTCACTTTCGTTAAATTTGAGGCTCCAAATTAATATTACATAAGTGCGGTTTCGCGGTGCTTTTATCGCATCAAATTGTATCGCGTGTTATTTATGCTCCACGAACGGCCATCATACGCTGAAACTTGTTGCCGGCCATTTTATATCAACTCTGCGGAGGATTCATTCGGAAAGTGATAAATGATAAATTGTCGTGATTTATGATATTTGTTAATCATTAGTTTATGTCAGTGGTGATCGTACGGTGTTTATTGGGGCGAAGTTTGTTTGAGTAAAAAAATTTTGAAATTTTGGGGTTTGGGAACTTGAGGATTTGAGAATTTAGGGATTTGGGATATAGGGATTTGGGATTTGGGGATTTGGGGTGTAGGGATTTAGAACGTAGGGATTTGGGATATAGGAATTTACGATTTCGGTATTTGGGGTGTAGGGATTTGGGGCGTAGGGATTTGGGACGTAGGAATTTGGAGTGTAGGGATTCGGGACATAGGAATTTGGGACTTAGGGATTTGGGACATAGAGATTTGGGATGTAGGGATTTGGGACGTATGGATTTGTGGCGTAGGGATTTGGGGCGTAGGGATTTGGGATATAGGGATTTGGGACGTAGGAATTTGGGATTTAGAGATTTGCAACATAGAAATTTCGAACGTAGGAATTTGGGATATAGGGATTTGGGATGTAGGGATTTGGAATATAGGAATTTGGGATTTAAGCATTGGGGACATAGGGATTTGGGGTGTAAGGATTTGGGATATAGGAATTTAGGATTTAGGTATTTGGGACAAAGGGATTTGGGGTGTAGGGATTTGGGATATAGGAATTTGGGATTTAGGGATTTGTGACATAGGAACTTGGGATATAGGGATTTGGAGTATAGGAATTTGGGATGTAGAAATTTAGAAATTTTCGTATTTGTGAATGTAGGGATTTAAGATTGTAGGAATTTGGGAATGTAGGTATTGGGGATATAATAATGATTATAAAAAAAATTTGGAGGGCTAAGGTCGATTTTGAACAAAATTGCAATTAACGCAGGTTTTTCTCAAAATAAAAGAAAGGAATTTATCGGCAAATCCAGTTTCAGTCGAATTCGAGAAATCGAGAAACGAGTTCTGGTGAAAAGTCTGCGTGAAAGGAATGCTCGTCAAGTATCACCTTCGAGTACAGAAATTAAAACGTATCGATCGTAGATTTTCAAGTGAAGTCGCTTGTTTGCTGTTGAGCTTTGCCACAGAATTCTGACGACAAACTGTACCAGCATAATGGCCCATTACACAGGGACTTTCTTCACCCACAAAAGATATCAGCAACTAGGAAGCAGAAAAAAGAATGGGGTGCACTCGGGTGAAACGTGGGCTTCTTTTGGCTAAGAACCAAGTGCAAAGGAACAGCTTTGCACCGGCTGACTTCGGTTTTAGAAAATCGTGTATGCGAAGTTGAAAGTTTTTAAATTTCGAAGTTCGCAACTTTCCGAATTCATGAATATGCAAATTGTCTCATGTATGAACCTCGAATATTTTACATCTCTTCATTTGTAGCTTTCCAAGTACACAAATTTATCGGATTTTCATATTTCTGTGAATTGAAATTTGCTATTTAGGAATTTGGTAATTGTTGGTTTCTTTAATTCAGCTTCTTTGATTTAAATTTGCATATTCTCAAAATATTATATATCAGATTCCTAGATTTAGAAATTTTTTAATTCTTATTTTTCTTGAATTATTAAATCTAAAGTTTTCTACATTTTCGAATATACAAGTTGTGGAAAGTCTAAATTTCTACATTCTCCAAATTTCTAAACTATCAATTTTTAAAATACCAAATTTTCAGGACCCAAGTTTCCAAATCTTAAAATTTCTAAATTTCAAAAGATCTAAATCCCTGAATTCTCAAAATCCCAAATTCCCAAATTTTCCAAATTTCCAAATTCCTAAATTCCTAAATTTCTGAAATTCCCAAATTTCCAAATTTCTAAATTCCCAAATTCCTAAATTTTCAAATCTCTATATCCTGAAATTTCTAAGTTTTCAAATTCTCAAATCCCCAAATTCCCAAACTCTTAAATTCTCCGAATTCCACAATTTCCAGATTCTCAAAATCCCAAGCCCACAAATCCCAATATTTCCAACTTTCCAGACTCCTAAACTTGAAAATGTGCTGATCAAAAATTTTCTAAATCCCCAACAATCTATCAAACATAACCTACAAATGAAGAGGCCATTTTCTCTTACATCGCCATTTTATCCACCAAAGCCTTCTCACCACTTGTATGCTTCTCAACCGAAATAAATCGCTCCAAAAATATAACTGAGTTGATCAACATAATATTAAAAATAAAAAATTAATATTTAAAAACAATGTCCTGAAATCTTCCTCGACAAAAAGTGGTACAAGTTCTTTTGAAACAATATACAAATATCTTGCAACGTTATAATTTCGTTCTGTCGCGAACCGCAGATTTATTCGCGAGACTTCATTCAAGTGCACCAGTACGTACAGCAAAGTGTATATTTCTTGGAACCACGATTTGTTTAAAATCTATTTTACGCTGTGTTATGCATTCATTAAACGATAAATATTTTCTCTGAACGTTGTATTAAATTATCAGCGGTTTTCGCTGCACATCAGTTCACGAATTTCATTCCAGTTCATTGATCGGTGCAGCTGATAACCATTTTATATGAAGAATGTTAATAGAAAGTACATGTACATTTACACGAAACTTTGAATTGACCTAACATAATTTTTATTTTGATTTCCTTTTGTACTTAAATACGTTTGGAGCGTTTGAATATGTAAAATTAATAGACGAGCTTTTGTTTTCAAGTGAAACTACTTCATGAAGTTTTTGTGAAACCATTTATATTGTCGTTTTTGTCATACTTTAAGCTTTGGATTTATGTGCTACAAGCGCTCATTCGCAATATTTTTGTGTCGACGAATCGTGTCTGACTTTTATGTAGTTGGAGATATTAAGAACCATCGTTTGATGTTCATCGTTTGTCGCAACTGACAGCCATTTTGTTTTAAGAATATTAATGAAGGGTGCATGGATGCTGCAATATTTTATGCACTTCGAACTTTAAATTGATGTGGCATGTATGCTATTTCCTGATACTTTTATGTCATCAAATCGTGACAGATTTTCGTGTAGCTTGAAATATTAAAAATTTTGATGTATATTGTTTATTGTAACTGACATTTTATTTGAAAAACGTTGATCAGAGCATGTTGCCATTTTTATTGAGTTTTAAACTTCGAATTGATGTGACGCTTTTTCGCAATCATCTTGCGTTATCAAATTGTGAAATGTAAAACTTTTAATATTTTAAGACAGGTCGTTTGGAAATTTGGAAATGTGGCAATTTTAAAGGTTAGCGCATTTGGAAAAGTTATCAATTTGTGATTTTTGGGGATATGGAGAAAGGACTTTAGCAAGATGGAAATTTTTATTTCTGAAAATTTGGAAGTTTGGGATTTTGAGAATTTGGAAATTTGGGATTTTGGGAATTTTAGGGATGCATAATTTGGAATTGAGAAATATTTGTAAGTTTGAGAATCACGAAATTGGGAAACTTGAAGAGGAAGAAGAAGAAGAAATTGGAAAACTTGGTATGGAAGTCCCCAAATCTCTACATTCCTAAATTTCTACATTTCCAAATCCCTACATTCCCAAATTCTTACATTCTCGAATCCCAACATTCCAAAATTTCTACATTCCCAAATCCCTACGTCCCCAAATCCCTACGTTCCCTAATTCCTACGTCCCCAAATCTCTACGTCCCCAAATCCCTACGTCCCCTAATTCCTATGTCCCCAATTCCCTACGTCCCCAAATCCCTACGTCCCCAAATCCCTACATCCCCTAATTCCTACGTCCTCAAATTCCTACGTCCCCTAATTCCTACGCCCCCAAATCCCTACGTCCCCAAATCCTTACGTTCCCAAATCCCTACGTCCCCAAATCCCTACGTCCCCAAATCCCTACGTCCCCAAATCCCTACGTCCCTAAATCCCTACGTCCCTAAATCCCTACGTCCCCAAATCCCTACGTCCCCAAATCCCTACGTCCCCTAATTCCTACGTCCCTAAATCCCTACGTCCCCAAATCCCTACGTCCCCAAATCCTTACGTCCCCCAAATCCCTTCATTCCCAAATTCTCAAATTTCCAAACTCTCAAGTCCCCAAATCTCTAAATCCCGAATCTCTAAATTTCCAAATTCATAAATTCCCAAATCCCAAAATTTCCTCATCCCTTAATTCTCACATGTAAAATTTCTCAAGTGTAAAAATGTCCGAATTCCCAAATTCCCTGATTACTAAAACCCCAAATCCTCAACTCCCCAAATTAAATAATATAATTTTAAATAATACTACCCCTCCCAATACTCCAAATGCCCATGCACAAACTCACTATATCTGTATGTCAGACTATCAACAAGTTACCAGAAACGAAGAAGGTAAATATTCATTGCTAACAGTAAAACAATATCAACAAAAATATCTTTACCTTAAGAAATAAACTTCATTAACCTAATATTACCTGCAAAATACATATTTATAAATGTGAGGTGCTAATTCACAAATTTTATTGGTTCGGAAATTTCTCGGGTAATAATAATTCATTGATAAAGAAACACATTTTAAAATTACAACACATCAAAAAGAAAATTGCATTTTTTCTCGTGAAACAAAATTAACCCGCAGCATCCCCTACTTAATATACAAACATAAAAAGAATATATTACATACTCATAAGGATAAACGCATTATCCACAAAGAAATAAAATGAAACTTTGATTAACCCTTTAGATAAATTCTGTTCTATCAGTTTTCCTCATATTGTCACAACCATAGATTATATTTCTAATATCTCAGAGATATTTCACACAACTAAAAAATCAAAGAACGGTATAGCAAAATCATTTCTTTTTTCAGAAATAAATAATTCGTGAGCGAAAGTTACAAATTATGAAAGCCTCCCTCTTAGATAACCCGTGTTTTGAAATGCATAGGATGCTTTAAACTAAGCATACAATATACGAGGAATACTTTAATCCCCAGATTGAGATTTTCATTGAAAATCTTGAAATTTTCTTGAAATCGTGCATAGCTGAAGACTTCCGTCAATGAAACGGTACCGGTATAATGGGCCATCAAAGATGGTCCTTTTCACCATCCCTCCAAAACAAGCCAACAACGGCGAAACAAAAAAGGAACGGTGTACGGAATCCCTGTACGATTGCAACGTTCTTGAAAATTCATCTGCCTTGAAGTAGAACACGTCCATATCCGTGGCGTGCGCAGAAAGAAAAGAGCTCTACTGCCTTTGATCTTATTCACGAATTTCTTCGTTCATCCCCCGCACACGTACCTACCTAATTTACGTTCCTCCGCTTCAACGCGTTTGCAGTCTTCCTCTTTGGCTTTGCGATCCTTTATTCCTGCGCTGAAACATCTCTGGCATGTTGTTTACCAAAACAACCATCCGATTCCTTCGAACTTTCTTCGTCTCGACAAAATCGTTAATTACAATGCTGCTACCTGGTGTCCACAATGTACTAACCGATCTTCGATCTTTGTTCAACATTCGAATCTTGACAAGTCAAATCACTTGCATGCATGTCTCGAATTTCGCGACAGTTTGGTATTTAAACGTAACTCGCGAGTCAATCGATTTAAATGTAAATTAGTGGTGATCGTTTTTAATGAGGTTCACAGTACTATTTTTTCTTTCAAGTTGTCACTTTGTTGAAGGAACGCGAGCGGCAGCCGTGTTTTCGGCACGGCGATCGCGCGCGTACTGAAAATCCCAGTAACCACCCCCATTGACGGCCACCCCCTTAACCGCCCCCGGATTCTAATACAGACACCACCCTGGACGAGTGTGTTGGCCTGTGTACGTGTGTACGCGCACATTCACACCCGGCTGACTCGGGGTTCCACGAAATTGTCGTCTTATCGGCTGCAAAACAACCCTTCGTTTCACGCTGATAGCGGCTGTACGATTCTGATGCTCTTCAAGTATCACGAGTTGTTATTCGTGTCTTACTAATTGCATCGTAATGTCAACCTGAAAACTCGTTTGGAATCTTTGAAAAATTGTTATCGCTGTTGGTGAAGATTGCCACGTAATTTTTATTATTCTAATGGGTGCGTAGTTTGTGATATTTATGACTTTTGTAAATGGGGACTGCAGAATTCTAGTTCTTTTTCATTTTTTTATTCTAGGAGATTGAACTTTTGAATTGGCAAGTTCTTAGTTTGTTAAATTTTTTAATTTTTATACCTATTTCCAAATTTCAAAATCTTCAAGTTCCTGAATTTCAAACTTTTCAAATCCCAAAATTCTCTAATTTTTTTAATTTGTCAAATGTTCTAAGTTAGTGCTTTTTTGACAATTTCTATAAAATTTTAATTATAGTCACACTTCTACGATCAAAGATTTAATGGAATTTATAAATTTAGTAATTATTGCTCTGGATGGAAGGATTTTAGTTTTTTATATTGTCAAACTATCAAGTGCTTAAATTTTTTAATAGTGAAATTTCTTACTTTCCAAAAGACAAAATTTCTACATTTCTAAACTTCTCAATTTCTCAATATCTAGATTTCTAAATTGCCAAATTCCACATCCCTAAATTCAGAAATCTAAATTTTTCTATTTTCTCAATTTTCCATTTCCCCAAATTTTCAATGTTATTATCTTTTCTACAATTTCAACAAAATTGTTATTGTATCACTTCGACCGTATATTCTATTCAAATTTAAAAACTGAATGCTAACAATTGATTTATCTATAAATACTCTTTGTTCCACTTTACAGTAATCGGCTTTAGCATTGAAAATATTTGTAAAACTATTTTCGTTGTAGTGATTATTTACAAAATTCATAAGTACCGTAAAAAAATATTTCGTTCAGAAGAAGATTAAAAAATAACCACCCTTCAATATCCTCCTTAATAGTTTTCAAATGATAATTAACCCTTAACAGTCACAATTCATCAGAATAACATAGCTGCCACATTGGGACGTTTAAGACCCCAACCACTAAAAATTTTTCTTACAAAGAAGCTACTCATTATTTTAACTTGAAAAAAATCATAAACAACCTTTGAAAGTTGTTTTGACATATTTCTTAGCTGATTTCAGTAAATTTAAACGTTGAATATGAAATAAAATTCAGGAACGTGAACAATTTAAAAGATGACGGTCTTCACAGAAAAATTCAAAACTTTTTTCGATTTTAATATAAAGAGCTAAAATTTTAGCTGAACACTCTTGAGATATAAGTTTGAGGAAAAAAATAGTGAAAATACCGGGATTTCAAAAAAGGTATTTATTTAAATTTTCGGGATATAAAATGGCTAAAATTGATGCTAAGTTGGCTAAGGTCGTTTCATACTCCATTGTCACCGTTAAGGGTTAACATAATATAACTGATAATTAACATGATATAATAGATACTAACAATATGCTAATGCGATAATAATAATATGCATATTACAAACACTATTTTCCTCGTGAATTTAAATTGATACATTTAGCTTCGTAATAAATTATTTAAGTGGAAGGTGTGACCACTCGCAAAGTAAATGAATTCGATTCTCGGGAGACGTTTTCTGAATCTATTAAAGCGTTCTGAAAGTTTTGCTTACGTTTCATTGATTGCAAGACGTTTGAAACTTTCGACGGTATTCAAAAACATTCTAAGAAGTTCCGTTCGCCTTTCGATAGTTTCCAGACTTATGAAATTTCATGAAAATGGGATCTCTCTGCTTTGTAGCAGTGAAAGTATTCCAGATTCACTCATTGTTTTTTATTGAACAGCTCTTTGAGAACGTAAATAAAGATAAACGTGCAAACGAAGTAAAATAAAACTAATAATACGTTGCTCACTGTTTTTATATAATTTTTCAATTAACTGTAGATATACAAAGAATGTTTATTACAAGGAATCGTTAAAATGACTTAGTTGATACAATTTTATGAATATATATATTGAGAACACCTTATTTCTTGAAACTTAAATTGACTATTAGCGCAATATCCAAATAATGGTTACTAAATATTTACTTTCTTTTAATTGTTCATCAATATTGTTTCGATACTTTGACGTTACACGTCAGTTATTATGATTACTCGAATAATATGAATAAAATTTCACTTCATTCAGATTATTGCTTATCATACTTGAGCTTCGTCGAATAATTTGTTGTAAATTAACTATGATAATATAAGGAGATTCTGTATTAGTACTTAAGAAGACTTACATTTTCGTATGTTAAAAACATCAAATTTACCCTGCCTCTTAATAAATTTGAAAATTGAAAAAAACATTTGTTTAAATCAAAATGTAAAAATAAATTTATATAAATTCAAATTAAAAAATTGACCCTATAAATCTAAAAAGTAAAGCTATTACTAATAACCATTTGCACATACGAAATGAAAACATAAAATTAAGAAAACCATCAAATATTGATAATAAAAAATCGTTTCAAAAATTTTGATTGATTCCTTGAAATTTTATTAGTCTGTTCACGTTCGGATGAATTTTAATCGATCCTATAAATTCAGTCGAACGTCAGTAATCATTTTTGTCCCCTCAAATTTTTATCGACTCTTTTCAGTTTCATTGCATTATTCGCACTAGAATAAATTTTAATCGATGCTATAACTTTAATCCATCATCGATAAATATTCTTAAAATTCTTACCAATTCCTTAAAAATTTATCAAAGTATTCTGAGATAATTATGAATAATTATCTGACATTACATTAACATAAATTGTTTTAACTTTCAATGCAAACACTTTATGGTGATTCATTTTATCATTGTATGAGATCATACTTATTTGTTACAACTTTTGTAATTATTACTGTCTTCCTGTTAACTGATAATACATATCGATCTATCAGTCATATAATTGCATTTTGTACTCTCAGGAAATAGGATTACATCATTGATAAACATTTTTAATCTTACATGAAGTTTATAAAAATGGTTATCTGTTCTTCGAGACGTTTCTAGAAATTGATAGTAGAACAATTGTCACACGATATGAATAATGTCTACTGCGATTTATTTAACTTTCGAGTACTTCAAAAGTAAAACTGAATATGTGATATTCAACAGAATGGCATTGAACACAATATCGTAAAACTGTTCATTTAAAAATTTAAACAGTAAAGAAAATTTATGGAGAATTAAATTAGTAATATAAGAAGTACAGAATTAAGTGAGTCAGTAATAAAATAAGCGATGAATTTAATAAATTAAACAGTAAACATTTAACATTAGTATACTGCTGATAATACTATTATATCATTATAAATATTAATTATAAATTAAATAATGCAATAAATTGAATTAATATTAAAATTTGTAAAAATTAAGTCTATAATTTTCAATAACAATTTATTCTTTTAAAAATAGTCAAGATTTGTGGTAAGACATAAGAAATTCAATTAAAAAATATATAAAATATTTAAAAATAAACAAAAACCGGCCAGAGAAAAATAATTCTTTTAACGAAGCATTTGCAGTTAATTAAAAGAGATTTTACATTTTAGAAAATAAAAAGAAGCTAATTAAAAAATTTGTAGAAAATGTGAGCGGAAAATTAAAAAACGAGTTGAAAGACAAGAAGTATCCATGGATAACTTAAGACGTCGTTTGGCTTAAGAGTTTCGTGGAATTATACTATTACTATAAGACAATAATGGAATACTAGAATCGGATTATCACTTCCAGATTTCCATTGACTTATCCTATATCTTATCGTTATGTTGAAACAACCACGTGATTAATACGTTAAAATAAAAAAATTATGACGAGTATATATAACGAAGATTTCCAGTTGCAACAATGCAGTTTGCAATATCCAGTGTAAAGTGTCACAAAGCAGTAATCTCCAAACTAGAAAATGAAAAGTAAGTTTACTATCATAAAACACTTCTTCAAAAATTCCAAAAATTATATAACAACTTTTAACACGAAATATTAATTTAATCATTCAATAAAATTCGTTATGATACGCATAACTATTAGCTATCATAATTTAAAAATATAAAAACCATAGATGAGTCAACATTGACCCAGTTACCTTTTTGTGCACAAGTGTTACACAAGTTTTATTATACTTCTATTTATTACAGTTACATAAATTAATATCAAGAGCTGTTTTTATCAAGTAAAAATTTACAAAAATTTTCAAGTTTCAAATTTTCAATCAAGTGAAAATTTACACTAACGAAAATTATTTTTTAATTTTTAGCGCTAGCATTTGCTGCCGCTTTCCTGGCGGTTGTTTATGTCGCGCAAGCGGTTAGCTGCCCGCCAACAAATGAAGCGGATGTCACTCTGCTCCCAAATCCAGAAGATTGCTCGTCTTTCTACGCGTGCAACAATGGAACACCGTATATTATGTTATGTCCGGACGGACTTCATTTCAACCCTAGAATAAGGGTGTGCGATTCACCTGCAAATGCACGATGCGCATCATCCGGAACATCTACCACTGAAGGAGTACCCGAAGAACCATCCACGACCCCAGAAGAACCTGAAGAACCTTCCACGACGACAGCACTTCCTGAAGAACCCGGTTTCAACACAACCACGATAGATTATGAAACTGATCCAACTAGTAACTCAACCGAAGAATATTAACATATTAATTCATTAAATATCAAATTTTGATCTAAATTCCAAATTTTTGAAATTTCATTAATAAACCCATATTTTTGATTTGTACGAAATATGTATTAAAAGAGTGAATTATAATTTTGAATCGGAAACCATTTTGTAGTTAAATCCTTTCTCTAATTGTCTCATCTTTATTTTATTATAGTTAATCGTCAAATTAAGTTATGACAAAACATGATCTCATTTATGTTACGATAGGAAGAAGACATTCTTATAAAAATGTTTATAGATTTTGTAACACCCGAAGTGTTTATTTTGTGTATAAAACTGGATTCAAGTAAATATGCGTTTTATAGAATTAGGTTTAAGTTTATTGTATAGTATTTAATTTATACAGTCATGTGTCAGATTACTTTGATTTATATTTTGAGGTTAGATTTGAGTTACATTAATATTCAGTTTCTGAAGTTTGGTCTGGATTAGATTATTTTGAGTACATATATTTAATTTCTGAAATATGAATAATAATGTTATTTGTCATCGAGTTGTTCTTCTACTAAAATTACTATAAATTATAAACTGTAACGTAAATTGTGAGGCTTTCAATCAACTTCTGTTCGTTGTATCGAAATGATAAACTGATTATTGATATCTCAAGATTTCTTTTATCGAATATGAGTTTGTTACGTATAATCGGCTTCAATATACTATTAATGTTTAGTTGTAATACGCGATAAAGAACAAGATAATTAAACTTTTTTAACTTCTGATTTATGTTCGGTTCAAAAGAATTCATCTGATATCTATTTATCTTACACGACCATTTTCGTATTTTCAAGAAAATTTTGTTTGTATTAAAGTAGTTTAAACTGAAGCAGAGTCCTAATGATTAAAACGAAAATAATTGTACAGGCTATTGTTATGTAATTGGAATGATACGTATTATCACGACATAATTCAAGGATGATTCACCTTATCGGTTGGATGAAGATAATAAGATGTATTGATAAGCTGCGACATGATTTGATGGTCATGTGATTCTTAAAAGAAAGAAAAAACATAATCATTTAACTGTACAATGTATTATGTTGCTCATGTATTGCATAAAATAATATGCTGTAATATAAGAACATTCTGTTGAAATATAAACGAATAACAAATTTCATAAATAATGAAAATATTTCATATCTTTCGTAATCACAAAATTATAGATTAATGTATTTTAAAAAATAATTCGCATGCAACATGTCAAATGAAAAGGGTAAAAGAATGAAAGAAGACACATAATTTCGGTGGGATTAATATCTGCGATCCATGATTTAATAAATATACAATTTTTCCATTAGGCAACAATACATACTTCATTTCGTACTACTCTCGAATTGTAATATACAAAAACTTCGAGTGTAAATTCCTTCTTTATTTTAGAGAGTTGCGTGCTACGGTTTTGCAAAATTATTACTGTTAGTGTCCTTTACAATTGTTCATAATTTGAATAAAATCGGTGGTACGAGTGTCGTGACGTCCCCTCGTGATATACCGCATTGTTTCATACTAAACACTGTTCCATATCATCTACAGTCACCCTCCATAAACGTGTACGATAATGCGGTACCTCTACAAAAGATTCTACGAATTTACAACAAACAAGATACATTACGCGAAAACTTTTAGTTCATATATTACATTTACTCAAACGATGCTTCAAATGTCTGTGTCATCCATATATCAGAACATTAAATACATTGTGCGTATATTAAAACATTAATACATCGCGTGTACATTGAAAAATTAAATACATATGTGTATATTGGAACACTAAATCCATCATGTGTATTTGAAAATTCAAGGCATTGTGTACATATTAAAGAATAAAATACATCACGTTTATATTGGGACATTAAACACATTGTATATTCAAACATTAAATACAGTGTATACTCAATGAAATATTAAATACATTATATGCATAATGAAAGTGTTAATACATCATGTGTATATTGAAATATTTAACACATCGTGTATATTGAGACATTAAATAAAGTATGTGCCTAATGAAGTTGTGTGTATATTGAAACACTCGATACATTATGTGTTTATTAAAACATGAAATACATTATGTATATATCATTGTATTAAAGATGAGCCGGCTCCTCAAGGAATTCATTATCTGCATCAAAGGATGTTGCAGGACAACCAGGTTGGGGCACACATTTTGCAATCCATGGCCATTCACATCTTTGGAGTGGCGGGTAGAACTGAAGTCCTCGAGGACATGGCATGGGAATAGGTCCAGGTGGAGTACAGACATAGTAAGCGTTGCAGTTGCATGGATGTGAAATCAGTAACGGATCTTTTTCTTTCAATTCCGGGCAATTTACTTCGATGGCATTTTGAGAATATACGTAGGCCACGCAGGCCACGAGGGTGGCGAAGAACAGTACTAAAAAATACAAACAGAATTAGGTACATTTCTATTGGAAGTGTAAAAATACGCGACATCGGGCGGTCAGAGGGCAAACTAATCAAAATGGCCGCCAGCACACCATAGAGATCGTAAACAAGCATAACGAAAATATGTAATAATGAAGAAGCTAAAGTGTTAAAAAGCTACATGTGTAAATTCCATAATCTTTGAATACTTATATTTTCAAATTTTTCGTAAGTTATTAGATTATCAAATTTTGATACTTCTAAAGTGCCAAGTTTCTAAATCAACCTTCCAAATTAAATTTCTAAGTTTGTGGATATAGAAATTTCTGAGTTTATTAATTTCTGTGTAACTAATTTGTAAATCCACAAATCCCCAACTCCCAAATTTCTGAGTTCTCAAATTTTTGAATTATCAAATGCCTAAATTTTAAAATACGTAAATTCTTAAATTACTAAATACTTAAATTCCGAATTCTAATTCCTGAAATTTCTGAATTTTCAAATCTTCAAATTCTCAATTAGACTCAACTGAAAAACTGTAAATAATTAAATATTGAAAATTTTAAAAAGATTATATTCTTTGTTAAACCCTTAAGACCCCTGCAGTTTCATTTTACCATTAACCACGTGTCTTGTTAATTTGAATAAACTCGTACATTTTTGTAGTGAAATTAAAATTTATAATTACACATATATCTTTGAATGACTAAAAATTCGTAATTAACGAACATTTCAATGAAAGAATTTTCAAAATAGTAAATAAAATACTTTGAACTTCACAATGCTTTAAGGTTTTGGTAAATAGATTTCGTTTGTTATTTTTAATCAAATTAAATAAATAATGGGTCAGTTATGGATATGTGAATTAAATACGTAATAATGCTTTAATACTATAAGGAAATATTTATTTGCTACACCACATAAGCTGTCAGACTCAAAGTTCAGGTCTCTGTGTGCCACAACGTTTAAACAGCAATGATACGCACGCGATATCGCGTGATTGACCACAATGTTGACAATCGAATACACATTATCAAATGACTGACAGCAAACGTTATCTGTTTATTTGTACATATTTTTATTAGTGATAAAAATCAATATCTTGATGACAATCAATTTTGAATCTCTAAAAATTAATAGATTAATCGTTCACAAAACTAAAATGAGTATAAAAACTATTTTGAAACTGTAGAATATCTTGTGGAAGAAAATGTGTAAATCTAAGGGCAGAAGATTGATAGATTGAAATTCTTGGCAATGAACTTACCTTTCATTTTATTTTGGTGATATAAAGAGACCAAAAGTTCACGTTACGAAACCAATCACAACTGCCCACCAGAATTGTCGACCGCTTTATATATTTTTTCGGCTAATTAATCTATCTGCAAATATCGATCTTTTACCATCCTTCAATTTTCTTACGGATCTTATCGTTTCCATTACAGCACATATTCTTCGTGTGTAAGTTTGATATTTCAATGGGTAATCGAAGATACAATCGATCAGTTTTTGATGTTTGAACAAGATATAAAATGTATAACACTTTTGGATATTACCACATTACATATAATGCTTCCTGATTTCAGAAAAGAAAATTCATAGAGACAATTTTGGAAACTAATAATTTCCTTTAACAACTTACGTTTAGAAATTAATATTAAAAATTGCAAAATAGCAATAAGGTATTAATGATAAATTGTTTGTTTGATTAACAAAATTTATTGGAAACTTAAAACGCTACAGGTAAATGTATTTTATTTATTATTTTAAAGAATACTGTTTTTATTAACGTTGTCTGTTAACACATAATTACAGATATTTATGTTTATTTAAATATAATTTAATCGTGTAAAAATGTATGTTTGTAACAGTAGAAGAGAGTTTAGAAATGAGCAAGCAAGATGTTAAAAAAGAACAAAGGAAAAATTAAGGTAAATTTTATCTACACACGTGTCGATAATCCATCGAGTATATAAAGTGCGCGGTAAAGTCAAATATAATTATGAAATATTTGTAATAAATTAAATATACGTATTTAATTTAAGTTAATTTACTTTTTTAATTCAATTGTACTTACTTTTTCAATTGAATTTGATTTACCTTTTTAATTTAATTTACTTTTTGAATTTAATTATAATTTTATTTTATAAAGAAAATGTGCCCCAATATAATCCATATAACATATTCAAATAAAATGAAATAAATAATTTAAATAAAATCCATATAATAATTTGCTAATTTGTTATAAGTTAACCATTGCTGATAGCAGTCAAATAATAAGAAAATATGAGTTGGTTCTAAAAATTCCCAATGTTTCAAAATTCCAAAATTCTACAGTCCTAAAATCTCAGAGTTCCAAAATTCTACAATTCTAAAATCTCAAGGTTTAAAAATTCTGAAATTCCAAAAATCCGAAATTTTTAAGTTCCAACATTCCAAAATTCCATAATCCTAAAATCTCAAAATCCGAAAATTCTACAATCCTAAAATACCAAAATTTAAAAATTCTAAAAGTCAAGTTCCAAAACTCTGCAATTTAACAGTCCCAAAATCCCAAAATTCTAAAATTCAAAAATTCAAAAATTCCGAACTTCTACAGTTCTAAAATCCCGAAGTTCAAAAAATCTAAAATCCTAAAATTTCAAACTTCAAAAATTTCAAAAATCCACAATTTAACAGTCCCAAATTCCCAAAGTTCAAAAATGAAAAAATTCCACATTTCTAAGACAATACACTAAAGTTCAAAAATTCCCAAGTCCCAAATTTTAGGAAGACTAGGTTTCAATAAAAACCTTGCTGCTTCATCGTTCATATTTTTCTATTCATAAACGAAAAAAAAACAGATAGTTGTTCGTATAAACAAAAACATTTAAAAGGTACAACGTAATTTGCATGACATCCATCTTGTAAAATTTAATCTGAACAACTTAATGCGCGCATTGTGTTCTGACAGGAAGGAAAACAGCTTCTGGCAAATAATATCTTATCGATTATTTACCCTACTTCAAAAGTATTAATGATATCGATCGTAAATGCG
Source organism: Megachile willughbiella (assembly GCA_945859595.2). Taxonomy (NCBI): domain Eukaryota; kingdom Metazoa; phylum Arthropoda; class Insecta; order Hymenoptera; family Megachilidae; genus Megachile; species Megachile willughbiella. The sequence continues at coordinate 13,013,427 of OX243797.1, forward strand.
TCATGAGGCGTCATTTCACAGAAAAAAGAATTCCTTACAAATCTTCCTATAACTTACATAAGGTTTCGTAAAGATAATAAAAATTCGTTTAATCACTATCATTTCCAAGTATTTATTATCGAATTCGTGTTCAACAAGACACGTAGCTACGTTTCGAACACTCGGCAAAAGCATCAAGTATAACGCATTGCTCGGCGATGCATCAAAATGTGTCCGTTGTATTGTTTCCTAACCAGGTAACAGAAATCGCGAACAAATATTACATATCTCGGCACAACGGATGCGGTAATAACAATTAATCATTCTGATACACGTTATCAATTAACAGCGAGCTTAATATCGATAAGAAATTTTCTGTTCAACAAAATTTTAAACAAAGAAGACTGTCAATAAACATTTCAAGAATTATGGTATGTATTTTATTTTGGATATGCACTTACCTTTTCCTTAAAGCAGTTGTAATTAAAAATTGTAACATGTACTTGCGTTTAATAAGGTGTCAGCCGGATACAATGCAGAGATTGGCCATCTTAATGTCTTCATTCTTCTGAATTTTAATTTTTTTTAACACAAAATTTGTTCACGACTTTTTATGATTTACTCAAGATCTGCGAAAAAAACATACTTTAGATACAGGTTTCTTAAAAGGTACCAGTTCCATATTAATTTTTATTATTTTCAGGTGATTTTTGAGGGTATGATTACCTTGATCGTTTATGATTACTCGAGAGATTATAACTATGAAATGCAATGAAAAAATCTAGCAAATTAAAAACAGCAATATGGATGTGAACATGTGGGACAATATCTATTATAATTGTTCTGCTATCATTAGTTATCTCGCTGCGCTGTTTTTTCTTCAAATTCATTGGTAATTATAACATTCAAGGTGGCAAAGATACCGTACACACTAATGTGCTAACACTTCTCACATCTTCCAGCGTTTAAAGATCGAGAAAGTTGCGATATCCGCACGACATTGATTTCGCGATAGATAAGAACGATAATCTGCAAAAATGAAGGATAGACTTCCAAGTGCGAGAAAGAGAATGCTATTATAATAGAAAGATATTTCGGCAATTAATAATTGGTCGAATGAGTATATATAGTGGCACCGAAACTGTTCCATTTAATCATAATCAGTCTAGTAACTTGGAACATCAAGGAGCTTCCATTTAGAAACACAAAATGAAAGGTGAGTTAATAATGAAATTATGCATAATAGTAGTAATAATACAATTAATTCTAACTATATAACAAAAATCGGTGCTGCAATTCATATATGTTTATTATAGGGATTATATTAAATCTCATTTCTAATTCATTATTTTGTGTTTACTGTAGCTTGTAGAAGGTGTTAACTGAGGGTTAATTTAGAGATTTAGAAAATATAGCGATACGAGAAATTTGAGGATTTGTGAATTAGGGAATTTACATATTAGCGTGTTTTGAAACTTAATAAATTAAAAATTTAACAAAGTGAAAACTTAAGCAATTTGAATTTTTTAATTTTAGAAAGTTAAGAACTTTGAGATTTGGGAACGTGAAGATTTGAAAATTTTTAATTTCTTAAACTTGAAATCATGGGAATTTGGTAATATAAACATTTAGGAGATTCAGATCTTGAAAATGAGAATATTTGGCAAGTTCAGATTTGGAGATTTGAGAATTTCGAAGCTTGAAAATTTAAGAACATCAAAATTAGAAGTTCTGCTAATTTATAGATTGAAAGTTTGAAGGTTCGAAAATTTGGAAACTTGAAAATTATGATTATAACTTATTTTCTACAGCTTGAACTTGCAATGTAAGAATCTGAGAAATTCTACAATATGTGTCTCGTTAACTGAAAAGTCTCCAAGCTTTCCAACATTTGTTATGGACCAATTCCGAAAAAATTGCGCAAAACGTGACGAGTTGAATTTAGTTTGAGTACACTTTTCGTCCCCTTATTCGACTACGCTCTTTTATTCGAGTCCTGGAATTTTTAGAGAGATATTCGATTACAAATCTAACATGTGTAGCTAGAATCTTATTATTCTACATATTAACTGTTTTTCAATGTATGAGAAGAATTATTATTGTATCATAGTCCTCACTAACTATCTATAACTACGCTCGCTATTGTAGAACGTATATCACTATTCAGTGGAACATTTTAAACACAAAATTTCCAAACCGAAATTGGCACTTGCAATCATTTAGTACAACCTCGCAGTATTCATATCTTTCCGAGTTTGAACGACGTTCTTACCTTTTTGAAAATAATGTAATATATTAATGCCAAAATCAGTCTTCACATCTTCCATGTTCAATTACCCATAATAGATAAATCTCCATTCTACACTGCTTCTTTTATAAAATACCTAAAAATGTAAATTTCAAAGTCATGTACGGATTTGTCAAAGGACAAATTAATTCAATAAGGTTACCTATTGACACGATGACACAATCCTCCGACCAACATAAGAATTAATATCATTGCAATACATTCATCCTTTGTACTCGCAGATCTCGTTTAAGCGTTCAAAACGTCACCTCCGAGGCGACAATCGAGTGTAAATGATGAAGTTCATATACACAAATGATTCGATCTAATGTTTAATATTTTTCAGGTCTGCTTTTCATCACCCTTGCCGCCTTCGTGGTCTACGTGTATTCTCAGGATGAGGAAATCACAATAAACTGTCCACCACCCAACGAAAATGCTACACTCATCCCACATCCATGCAACTGCAGCACTTACTTTGTCTGCTTCGCTGACGATAAGATTCCCATGCCGTGTCCTCCAGGTCTTCATTTCAACGCGACCGTCCATGTCTGTGACTGGCCATGGAGAGCAGGCTGCAAAATTGATGAACGGTGTCCCAAATTAGCAACGAAACTCGAATTGGCCGATGAACAGGCTTACGTTTAAAGCTTCTACTTATATATAATATGTTTAGTTTAAGTCGTGGAATCAGTGTCTCAATTACACTATCGTTAATTACACTTCTGTCTCCTACGTGCAAGTCGTTCGAGAGAGTACATTTTCGTCTGCAGCTTTAAAAATTCTGGTTATCAGAAATTTTTATCATTATTCTATAACATTACCGTGTTGTTATGTAGATATATATTTGACTGAAATAAACAATATTTTCTTTCACTACACTTTTCGTTAATGTGGTTTTACCTCTTCCAGTTTTGAAGCTAACAGGCAGCATTAAATTCATAGTGCGAATAATTTAAAAAATTATGTGTCAAATAGTATATTTTGACATATTTCTTCAACATTATGTATTGGCATTATTATCCAAATAATCTGTTGTCTCTGTTTTTTACATAAAATCGTACATTTTTTAAAATTTGAATCGCAGCCCTCAGTTCTATATCATTTTCCAGAGATCATCATATGAGAAATATTTAGAGAACCATGTTACTTTTGTATCCACTTTTGTTCATTCTTGTAATAAAGTCGATAATCCACTTCAGTACACAGCCCTTTCTTTCTTCGACTTAAGGTTATTTAATTATTTTGCCTGCTTGGGTGCGCAGAAGACCATTTTGAGACCATTTAAGTTTTTCACCTGTGGGTGGTCAATACGTGGGAGTTAAGAAAAATTATTACCGTTCGACTCCTAAGGTCAAGAGTCATCTATAGTAAACGAATCAGCAAAATCTGGAAAACCTATTTTCTTCACCTTTATTTAAGTGTTTTGATACATTTTTACTGATGTTTTAGTCTAGTTTATGGATATTTAAGTGTTTTGGCATACTTTTACTAAAATTTGCTTGTGTAGTGTACTTATGGTCACCTAGGTGTTTTGGTATACCGTTACAAATACAGGTTTACATAAAAAGTGTATATAACATTTTTTGTAGACCATTTTAAGAGTTTCATTCTTTATTTGAAACTTTTTCCTCTAAATTCAATAGTTTCGGGGATATTTAATAAAAACTGTCAAAAAGGGGCTTTGAGAGGGGCTGTGGGCGAACGAGACTTTGTCGCTAAAAATTATTTTAGGGATTTTTTTCTGTAAATCAAGGGTAAGCTTTGGTTAAAATTTTATCGCGAACAGAGGTTTGCGCTTTTCACAATTTTATCCGTATTTCTTTATACATTTCATTTCTATTGTTAGATCGGACTAGGGTTTTCTTGTACATCGCTTTTCAATCTTTCACGAATCGATATATCAAGTTTAAAAGTACATAGAAGGCGGATGAACCTCCGATTTCATGGTAGTTTAATTATCGATTCCCTTGCAATCTTTCTGTATCGTGAACTCTTTTTAAGCGTATACATCTATACAAGAAAGTTTCGAGGTATTAAAGTTAATTATCATGAATGCATGCACGTAGTATGCACGTTTTTACGTTGCATATGCCAGTTCATAAAATTCGCACAAATTTGTAAATTTTTAAATCGGCAAACATGAGAATTTGTAATCGTGGAAAGATGAAAAACTTGCAATTTTGAAAATGAAGTAATTTAGAAATTAAAAGCACGAAAATTTATAAACTTGTAAACTGAGAAGTTTGTTAACGGGAAAGTTTATTTTAATATTTTTCAAAAATAATACACATATAAATATTAAAACACGATTAAAATTATATTTCACTCGTTATATATGTAAAGTACAATTTTATACATATCTCTCATCACTTAAAAGTAAAAGTTTTGTATGATTTATTGTCATAAAAAGTACAATTATATTTAATAAACATAGATAGCGAATTGAATGTTTTCGTAATAACATATTAGCATTGCATAATTTACAGGAAATGAATAAAAATTTGTTATTTATGTAACTGGTATCGTTCACTTAAAATGCATAATGCTTTACAAATTTTGTCGCTTTCTGGCACAGTTGATCCAACGTCGTCAATTTCATAACTCTAATAACATCAAGTAAATGCTTGAACAACCATATCGAAAAGTGTCGTGATAGAATATATTGTCAATTTCAATTGGTTTATAAATATACATCTACTTACTAATACGGTAATATTACCGAATTCTAAGTGGATTGGTAAACAACAATCCTGATCAACAGGATTCTCAAAGTTGTAAACGAAGATATATTCTATCGAACGACTTACATTTAGGACATAGAAGTTCGATTAACGAATAACGCTTGATACGCAGATTTAACGCGACAGACTATACATATTCTGCATAAGAAGAAGATTTAAACGTAAGCCTGTTCTTCGGCCAATTCGAGTTTCGCTGCTGGTTTGGGACAACGATCATCAATTTTGCAGCCTGCTCTCCATGGCCAGTCACAGACGTGGGTTGTCCTGTTGAATTCAAGACCTGGAGGACATGGCATGGGAATAACTCCATCGGCGAAGCAGACATAGTAACTGGCGCACTCGCAAGGATGTGCGACTAATGTAACATTTCCATCTTTAGGATCTGGACACTCTATTGGGACGGTTTGAGAATACACGTAGACCACAACGGCCGCAAAGACGACGCAAAACAGACCTGAAAAATATTAAACATTAGATCGAATCATTTTTGTATATGAGTTTAATCCTTTGCACTCGATTGTCGCCTCGGAGGTGACGTTTTGAACGCTTAAACGAGATCTGCGAGTACAAAGGATGAATGTATTGCAATGATATTAATTCTTATGTTGGTCGGAGGATTGTGTCATCGTGTCAATAGGTAACCTTATTGAATTAATTTGTCCTTCGACAAATCCGTACATGACTTTGAAATTTACATTTTTAGGTATTTTATAAAAGAAGCAGTGTAGAATGGAGATTTATCTATTATGGGTAATTGAACATGGAAGATGTGAAGACTGATTTTGGCATTAATATATTACATTATTTTCAAAAAGGTAAGAACGTCGTTCAAACTCGGAAAGACATGAATACTGCGAGGTTGTACTAAATGATTGCAAGTGCCAGTTTCGGTTTGGAAATTTTGTGTTTAAAATGTTCCTGTGAATAGTGATATACGTTCTACAATAGCGAGCGTAGTTATAGATAGTTAGTGAGGACTATGATACAATAATAATTCTTCTCATACATTGAAAAACAGTTAATATGTAGAATAATAAGATTCTAGCTACATATGTTAGATTTGTAATCGAATATCTCTCTAAAAATTCCAGGACTCGAATAAAAGAGCGTAGTCGAATAAGGGGACGAAAAGTGCACCCAAACGAAATTCAACTCGTCACGTTTTGCGCAATTTTTTCGGAATTGGTCCATAAAAAATTTTGGAAAGGTTGGAGACTTTTCAGTTAACGAGACACATATTATAGAATTTTTCAGATTCTTAGATTGCAAGTTCAAGCTGTAGAAAATAAGTTATAATCATAATTTTCAAGTTTCCAAATTTTCGAACCTTCAAACTTTCAATCTATAAATTAGCAGAACTTCTAATATCCATGATCTTAAATTTTCAAGCTTTTAATTCTCAAATCTTCAAATCTGAACTTGCCAAATATTCACATTTTCAAGATCTCACACTCCCAAATGTTTAAATTACCAAATTCCCACGATTTCAGGTTTAAAAAATACAAAATTTTAAATCTTCAGGTTCCTATATCTCAAAGTTCTCAACTTCTCGAAATTTCTAATTCCTTAAACCCTCTAATCGCCAAATCTTGAAACTGATAAATTTTCAAACTTGTAAATTCCTGAATTTAAGACCTCCGAAATTTATAATATCCCAGATTTCTCTATCTCTAAATTAACCCTGTGTTGATACTTTTTTTCCAAGCGATAGCGAACAGCAGATAATGAATCTAGAGAAAGTATTTCGTTTAATTAAGTTTGATTCTGATAATGAATTTATCAATCGAACGATCGAACACCGATTTCTATTGCGAACTGAGAATTACTTTTATTATTATACATAGTTTTATTACAAACTTACCTTTCATTTTGAGTCACTAAATGAAAACTACTCGTAGTTACAAGTTACTAGATTGATCACGATTGTGTTTTAAAGTTTCAGTTCCAGTATATATACTCAATCGACCAATTATTAATTCTGATTATCTCCTGACCTTCACTATGATCAATTTACTATTTCGTCGTATTTCTTATCACTTTGTGCCTCGATAAACATTATTAATGATAAAACACGTATTTAGATGCGAGATCAAGAGATTAAGGTTTAGCTTCGAATGTTCGGACAAGAGTTTGACATCTTTGAACCGTTATCGTATCTGATGGTATTTAGGGCACACCTTGATTATTAAGAAAGAAACTTTTTCAACCGAAAATGTCTGTCGTGTCTAACACGTTTTTTAAATTTCATAATAATTTATAACAAGCAGAAAATTGCAATGATATCGCAATCGTTATATTTGCAGTTTGTGTTTACACCATTTTGCTTTAACGTTAAACACAAAAATATTGTTTGTTGATTGACTCAGATGATTTAATGGACATAGTAAGGAAATCTGAAACTTCATCATTCACTTTACAGGGGAAAGGTATTTCTAAGTATTGAAATTTTAAAAGTTTCAAATTTTTAATTCTCAAATTTGCAAGGCTACAGTTGCTCAAATTCTTAAATTCTCATATATCCAGGTTATCAGATTATAAAATTCTCAACGTATCAAATTCTGAAATTCTTAATTTTGCTAATTCATAGAATCTCAGATTCTCAAATTCCCGAGTTCCTGAATTACCAAATTACCAAATTACCAAATTACCAAATTACCAAATTACCAAATTACGAAATTACCAAATTCCCAAACTCCCAAATTCCCACGTTTCCAAATTCCCACCTTCCCAAATTTCCACATTCCCAAATTTTCAAATTCCCAAATTTTCAAATTTTCAAATTACCAAATTCCCAAATTCCCAAATTCCCAAATTCCCAAATTCCCAAATTCCTAAATTCTCAAATCCCCAAATTCCCCCATTCCCTCATGCCCCCATTCACCATATTTATAATTTCCCAATTCCCCAATCCCCAAATTACCAAATTCCCACATTCCCAAATTTTCAAATTATCAAATTGCCAAATTCTCATCCCCCCATTCACCATATTTATAATTTCCCAATTCCCCAATCCCCAAATTACCAAATTACCAAATTACAAAATTCCCACGTTCCCAAATTCCCACATTCCCAAATTCCCAAATTCCTAAGACTTTAAATATGAAAATTTATAGAAGTTATAGCTTCTACATTTTCAAACATCGAAAGTAATATATATTTATCAAAAACCTTGGCTGTAAAACGTAATTCAATAACAAAGTATAATAAAACACACGTGTATCAGATTTAATCTGATTTACCTCACCATTACATTCTGTGGCTATGGTAGATTTGTAACGATAATAGTAATTGATCATTCCGATATCTTTTTCAACCAACTGCTACTACATAAATAGAATTTTTACGAAAATTTCGTTTATTGGAATGATAATTAAAATATATTAATATAATAGAGTAACAATAATCAGTGATACAGATAATAAAAGTTACAAACTTTTCTGTACAATTCTTCCAATATTATCGATTAACATTCTGTTTGCTATGCTGATCACGGATGGTCGACATTTTAAATTTTGTGTAAACGAATCATTATGAAAATGGAAGAAACAACACACTGTGAACAATACTGATATTGCATTATCTAATAACTAAATATTTAACAACAAATAATGTGTGTATTTTTTAGTACGCTTTTGGAACTCATTTGACGTTCATTAAATCTTAAAAAAAAAAAACAGATAATTTATTTCTTAAACTTCATTTTAAAATTTATTTAACAACATTCGAATTTTCTTACTCTCAATAAGATCTACAAAGTATTAATTATTCAATTTCCAAATCATCAAAGTGATTCCCAAATTTTCAAAGTTCCATATTTCCAAAGTCACAAATTCCCTACTTCTTAAACTTCAAAATTCTGAAATTATTAAACTCCCTAATTATAGTTTGTATCTAAAGTACGTATTTATACTTTAGAGAAAAATTCCCTAATTAGCAGAATAAAACAGGTTTTCCTTTCTTTAGAAAATAATTCTAATTATTTCATAATTATTATTATTTTATTACAATCGTATAAATATTTCATACATAAGATTTCCACATATCTTTATTTTTCAGACAATTTTCAACATCTCCTTTTATCAGTTCTGTAATCTGTCCTTCATGTAATAGAGGCTTGAGAAGTTTACATAGCGACGACCCTTTAAGACTTCAAATGAATCGAATGAGAAAGAAGATACAATAAACCAGTGTAGATTATCAGATCAGTTAACCTTGTATAATGAAGTCTAATAAATTGATATTTGGGAAACACATGTCGCTTGTGATTAAAGGTAAATAAAATTGCTCTTAAAAGTCTTTGACAATTCCGCTTCCAATAATAATCTCAAAAAATGTGTACCAGGAAGTCGTAAAATATCGCCACATGTTGAAAATTTTAGATAAATAATGAGTGATTAAAGATCAATTGATTTTCAGTCAATGGAATTCAAGTTTTACCGAGTTATGTGTACTGTCCATACTTACTTATATAAATTGCAATGTATGAGAGATGGGAAATACAGTAAATATTCGATATCTGCAAATCTTTCGGGTTTGAATTTATGCTCATATCGTATAGGTCCTACATTAATTGATGTTTTGCCAAACGTAAAAAAAGACAGCGAGTGCAGGATACCGAACGTCATAAAACAACAACGTATCGGTGGGACAATTCTAATTTAAGAATAAAACTTTTTTATTTTCGATTTTTTTTATATGAAACTTTTACCATTAGATTTTTTACATTTTCCTGATTAAAATGAGACTAAACACGGCGTAAGTCGAAACATATTTATTTGTAATTTCAAACGTTACCCTTACATCGAGGACTTTACTCGAAAAAGTTATTACAAGTAAATATGGCTCAAATTACGTCGTGTTTGGTCTCATTTTTATCAGGAAAATGTCACAAATATGTCGGTGAAAGTTTCATTTAAAGAAAGTCAAAAATAGGAAAGTTTTACATTTTCATTGGTATTGTCTCACGGATATACACAAACCAGTTTCACATTATACTTCACAGTAGTGGGGATAATTTTTGTACACATATCGTATAAGTCATTTTTGCAGATATCAAATGTTTATTGAACAAAAATTATTTGAATAATTGAAATAATCTTATCATTGCTATTTGTAATTCCATCTTTGCATAAACTTCCACGCATAACATTTCATGTATCCAGATTCCTAAATTTTTAATTTTAAGGAAAACCGATTTGAATTTATAATTTATTATAATTGTAAATATATCAGGTACACCGATTAATAATTCTTAATTTTTTTGTTAAAATAACAATTGAAATTGGAGACAAAATTCCTTATTGAAAGTATGCACCATCGCTAGCTATACGTTTTCTAGTACTCCCTTCAAATTGTGTCCTCCCGAAAAACTGTTCACATTCTGAAAGAAACCAGTCATCGATATTTTTCGACATCTTAACTGTTGAAGTGTTCCTGGAAAAGTACGTCAGCCATTGATGAAAACAAGTGGTACGGAAGGGCCAAGTCTGCTGAGTATGGCAGGTGGGACAAGAGTTCTCAACCAAGTGCAGAAATTGTGCTTTTAACCGTTTCCACTGTGTGTGATGCAGCGTTGTGTTGCAAAATCACTTTTCCGTTTCTTCTAACTCAATCTAGACGCTTTTCGATCAATGCATGCTTCAAACTGATTGTTTGTTGGCGGTATTAACTGTTTCAGCTCATCATGACACCTGATCCCACCAAATTGTCTACCTTCCGAAGTGATTTTTGCGGTAGATGTTGATGGTTATGTCAACCCATGCTTTTGCGTTTTGGGTTTCAAAATTCCAAAATTACGAAATTATAAAATTGCAAATTAGAAAATTTAAAAATTTAGAAAATTGGGAAGTTAGAAAGTCGGAAAGTTACAAAATTAGAATATCAGAAAATTCGAAAATTACAAAATTGGAAATTTAGAAATTTAAAAATTTTAAAAGCTATAAAGTTAGGAAACTAAAAAATTAGAAAATTAGAAAGGTAGAAAGTTAGAAAATTAAAAAGTTTACATATGATTTATTTCAGTTGGTTTACATATATACATCTGCATAACAATATGGTAAAGTAGTTAAATTCTAATTCGGTGGATGAACAATAATACTGATAAAAAGGATCTTCGAAATAGCAAACGAAAATGTATTCTATCGAACATCTTGCTTGTAGGAGACGTACAAGTTTAACTAACGAATAACGCTTGAGACATTAGTTTAACTTATTAGGATTATTATATTGTGCATAAACAGAAACTTTAAAAGGAAGGCTCTTCATACTCCAATTTGGGTTGTGGTGTTGGGCAGTTGGGATCAACTTTGCATTTCGCTCTCTTCGGCCAGTCACAGACACTTTTCTCCTTGTTGAAGTGAAGACCCTTAGGACAGGGCATGACAATTTTTCCAGTAAGGGAGCATACATAGTAACTGCTGCAATTGCACGGATTTGGGAGGTATACAGTCTCATCTTCATTAAAGTCTGGGCATTCCACGTCGATTTCTTGAGAATACACGTAGACCATAATGGCCGCAAAGGCGACGAAAAGCAGTACTGAAAAATATTAAACGTTAGATTGAATCATTTTTGTATATGAGCTTAATCCTTTGCACTCGATTGTCGCCTCGGAGGTGACGTTTCAAATGCACAAACGAGATCTGCGAGCACAAAGGATGAATGTATTGCAATGATATTAATTCTTATGTTGGTCGGAGGATTGTGTCATCGTGTCAATAGGTAACCTTATTGAATTAATTTGTCCTTCGACAAATCCGTACATGACTTTGAAATTTACATTTTTAGGTATTTTATAAAAGAAGCAGTGTAAAATGGAGATTTATCTATTATGGGTAATTGAACATGGAAGATGTGAAGACTGATTTTGGCAATAATATATTACATTATTTTCAAAAAGGTAAGAACGTCGTTCAAACTCGGAGAGACATGAATACTGCGAATTGTACTAAATGATTGCAAGTGCCAGTTTCGGTTTGGAAATTTTGTGTTTAAAATGTTCCTGTGAATAGTGATATACGTTCTACAATAGCGAGCGTAGTTATCGATAGTCGGTAATGACTATGATACAATAATAATTCTTCTCATACATTGAAAAAACAGTTAATATGTAGAATAATAAGATTCTAGCTACACATGTTAGATTTGTAATCGAATATCTCTCTAAAAATTCCAGGACTCGAATAAAAGAGCGTAGTCGAATAAGGGGACGAAAAGTGTACCCAAACTAAATTCAACTCGTCACGTTTTGCGCAATTTCTTCGGAATTGGTCCATAAAAAATTTTGGAAAGGCTGGAGACTTTTCAGTTAACGAGACACATATTGTAGAATTTCTCAGATTTTTAGATTGCAAGTTCAAGCTGTAGAAAATAAGTTATAATCATAATTTTCAAGCTTCCAAATTTTCGAACCTTCAAACTTTCAATCTATAAATTAGCAGAACTTCTAATTTCGATGTTCTTAAATTTTCAAGCTTCGAAATTCTCAAATCTCCAAATCTGAACTTGCCAAATATTCACATTTTCAAGATCTGAATCTCCTAAATGTTTATATTACCAAATTCCCATGATTTCAAGTTTAAGAAATTAAAAATGTTCAAATCTTCACGTTCCAAAATCTCAAAGTTCTTAACTTTCTAAAATTAAAAAATTCAAATTGCTTAAGTTTTCACTTTGTTAAATTTTTAATTTATTAAGTTTCAAAACACGCTAATATGTAAATTCCCTAATTCACAAATCCTCAAATTTCTCGTATCGCTATATTTTCTAAATCTCTAAATTAACCCTCAGTTAACACCTTCTACAAGCTACAGTAAACACAAAATAATGAATTAAAAATGAGATTTAATATAATCTCTATAATAAATATATCAATTGCAGCACCGATTTTTGTTATATAGTTAGAATTGATTGTATTATTACTACTATTATGGATAATTTTATTACCAGCTCACCTTTCATTTTGAGTCACTAAATGGAAGCTCCTTGATGTTTCAAGTTACTAGACTGATTATGATTGGACTGCAGAATTTCGGTGCCACTATATATACTCATTCGACCAATTATTAGTTCCGATTACCTGCTGACCACCACTATGTTCAATTTTCCATTTCGACATATTTCTTATCACTCAGTAGCGCTAATAATATTATTAATGATAAAAAACAGTATTCAGATCGGAGATCCAGATATACAGTTCAATATTCGAACAAGAGGTTAGCATTCGTGAACCGTTATCGTATGTGACGGTACTAAGAGCACACCTTGACTGTTAAGAAGGAAACTTTTTCAACCTAAAATGTCTGTCGTGTTTAACACGCTTTCAAATTTCAGAATAATTTACAACAATCAGAAAATTGCAATGATATCGGTGACGTTATATTTACAATTTATGTTTACACCATTTTTGCTTTAACGTTAAACACAAAAATACTTTTTGTTTTTAATGTTGATGAATCAGTGGACAGAATGGGAGGGGTGCACTGCAGCATCGTGATTCACTTTTCAGGGGAAACCATTTTACTCGTCCCATTAAAATAAAAGCATTAGTGATATTTATATAATTCACATTGCATTAATTAATAATTCAGAGCCATATTAGATATGCAATGACAAATCAGCCTTTAAACTCTGATATTTCCAAATTTTTATGGGTATTTCTAACATTTTGCAGTTGTCAAATTCTTCAAAACTCTCATTGTGCAAGATATCTGTAGGTATTTCTATGTTTTCATATTTTTTAATTCTCAAATTTTCAAATTCTCAAATTTGCAGGTTTTCAGTATATAAAATTCTTAAATTCTCAAATACCCAGGTTATCGCATTACAGAATTCTGAAACTCTCAAATTCTAAAATTCTCGTATTCTGAAATTTTCAAAACCTCAAGTTCTCAAATTTCAAAATCAACAAAAACTCGAATCTTCAAGTTCACAAATCCCAAAATCATCAAATTCCTAAATTTTCCAAGAATGTCCAAGATTTTAAAAATATGAAAATTTGTAAAATTGAGAAGTTTTACATTTATGAACTTCGCAATTAACATATACTTACCCAAGACCTTGACTATAAAACGTCATTCCATAGCTAGGTATAATAAAACACACGTGTAAGAGATTTAATCTGACTTATCTTATCATTACACTCTGTGGCTATGGTACATTTGTAACGATAATCGTAATTGATTATTCCAATATCTTTTTCAACCTGCTACTACATAAATAGAATTTTTACGAAAATTTCGTTTATTGGAATAATAATTAAAATATATTAATATAATAGATTAACAATAATAGGTGACACAGATAAAAAAGTTACAAACTTTTCTGTACAATTCTTCCAATATTATCGATTAACATTCTGCTTGCTATGCTGATTACTGATGGTTGACATTTTAAATTTTGAGTAATCAAATTATTATGAAAATGGAAGAAACAACAAACTGTGAACAACATTGTTATTACATTATCTAATAAATAAATATTTAACAACAAATAATGTGTGTATTTTTGAGCACGCTTTTGGAACTCATTTGACATTCATTAAATCTTAAGAAAAAAACAGATAATTTATTTCTTAAACTTCATTTTAAAATTTATTTAACAACATTCGAATTTTCTTACTCTCAATAAAATCTACAAAGTATTAATTATTAAATTTCCAAATCATCGAAGTGATTCCCAAAAGTTCCATATTTCCAAATTCACAAATTCCCTAGTTTGCAAACTTCAAAATTCTGGAATTGCTAAATTCCCTAATTATAGTTTATATCTAAGGTGTGTAATTATACTTTAGAGAAAAATTCCCTAATTAGCAGAATATAATATGTTTTCCTTTCGTTCTAAAATAATACTAATTATTTCATAATAATTATTATATTATAACTATTGTATAAATATTTCGTACATAAGATTTCCACATATCTTTATTTTTCAGACAATTTTCAACATCTCCTTTTATCAATTAAGTGATCTGTCCTTCGTACAATACAGCCTTGAAAAGTTTACACAGTGGCCACCCTTCAATACTTCAAATGAATAGAATGAAAAAGGAAGATACAATAAACCAGTGTAGATTATCAAATCAGTTGACCCTGTTCTAAGAAGTCTTATAACTGATATTTAGAGGACACATGTGGCTAATAGCTCGCATAAAGCTGTTTGACATTTATTTGGCTCCCGGTGATAATCTCAGTGATCATGTACCACGAAATCGTAAATTATCTCTACGTGTTAAAAATTGTAAATAAGTAACGAGTGTTTAAGGACATATCAATTTTCTATCAATATGATGTAACTTTTACATTTATTAAGTTTTCGTTTTATTTCATTTGTTAAGTTTTTATATATCGCAAAATTTCTATATAGCATTTCCAGATTTCAACATTGGATAATTTACAAGTCCACAAATTCGAAATTTCCATATTTCCTTAAGGGTAGGATCCCGTTTTTGTTTACCTCCGAATCGATCGAAGCGCTGATAATAAAAGTCTGTAAATCAGAAAATTCGCGTTTCGCCATCTGCCGGTGAGACTTACAACTGTACCTAAAATGAATTCCTATTAACCACCAACTTCTGACAGAGAAACGACGCGAAGCATAGTTGCCGGATCGTTACGCTGTTATCATATCTATCTCTCTATTTTTAGACATCAAGAAACTTGTAGGAATACGGGCTTGAGGAACGAGCCAAGCTTCCCAATCACAGCGAGTGCAAAAAGAGGACGGAAGCGTTTATGAGTCTTGCCTCGTAATCGCTGGATGCTTTTGAGTGCAGGATCGAATCCCGCAGTACTTAGTTTCTTTTTCATATTGTTTTTTATTTTTTTTTTTTTGTAATAATTTTAATATTACAATATTATAATATTAAATACTATTAAAATAATTAAAATATTAAATACTATTGCATATACTATTATATACAATTCCTTTTTATCCTGTGGATGTTGAAATGTGTAATGATAATTCAACAAGATCTTTGCATCTGAAACTAATGCATTAATGTCAAACTCTTGGACAAATAAATTTGACATTGCCCCACCATCCACCTCAAGCTCCAATTCCATGATATTAAACCGAATGAAACTTATAATTAAAAACTTCGTTGTAAACTACATTGTGTTGGTTTGTATCGTTCTAAAAATGCATCAATTTGATTTGTTCGAAAATTTGTTGCTCAGGATCTGCGATATCTCATGAAACCCTTGCCCCTCTACCGCTGTGCAAGCGTGCCGTTGACGCATGCGCATTCTATACCTGTTTACTGCGCGTGCGCGCTTCTTACGCACGGGCAGTAGGGACACACGCAGCGCGCATGCGTGAGAGGTGCGCATGCGCAGTAGGCATGTACACAGTGCGCATGCGCAGTAAACAGGTGTAGAAACGCGCATGCGTCAACAGCACGCATGCGCAGTGGGCACACGTACAATACGCATGCGTGAGCGGTGCGCATGCGCAGTAGGTAGTATTAGGACCGCAGAAAGCGAAGGAGGTATGTAGAGTAGAAGGTATCCCGCGCAAGCACAGTAAAGTTGTATAGTAACTCCTTATACACGATGACATGAGTATGAAGACATATTAATTTCTCATTTTCTGAACACAATTTATGAACTTTTATGTTCGAAGAATGTCCAGTGATCCTTTAGCTACCTTCTCATACGGCATTTATTCAGATATGTATTGTTAAAAATTAGTTATTAACTAATATCCGACAGGATGTCAGCACTACACCCCTTACGTATGAGCTAATTTGAAATTGTTAGTTACACATTTTCTAAATGTAATTTATACATTTTCATTGTTAAAGAATGTTCAGGGATTCCTTAGCTACTTTCCCATATCATACGTGTACCGCTTTTTATTGAAAATAATTAGTTATTAACAAATATCCTGAGGCTAGCCACGGCGCCAAGCAGTATGTATGAGCTCATTTAGAACAATTAATTACACGTTTTCTGAACATAATTTGTACACTTTTATGATTAGAAAATGATTAGTGATGTATTATTTATATTGTTCAATCATGAAAGTTCATAAATAACGCTCAGGAAATGAGTAATTAATTATTTTATATCAGTTTCCGAAATACACATAAGCCGCCTGAGCCCATTCCACTGCGCATGCGCCACGCAGTCCTGTAGGCGTGGCTCCGCCTCCAATCTACTGGGCATGTGCGGCATGAGGGCTCTTGTGGCGCTCTACTGCGCATGCGCGCCGTTTGCGCGAGGTACCTCATATTCCGCATACTTCCTTCACTTTTCTGTGATCCTGATACTAAAAGTAGCTCTGGTACCCGGCCGCTAGATGGCGCTAGTGTAGAAAGTCGGAATTTTCGATTGGCGTAGTTCCGCCGTCCAACGCTAGATGGCTAGGCTTTGTTAGATCCATAAAAAGCATTATTTTTTACTTTGCCCACCATCCGCCCCAAGCTCCAATTCCACGATATCGTTCTAAAAATTCATTAATTTGATTTGTTGGAAAATTTGTTCCGCAGGATCCGCTATTATCTTATGGAAACTGTGACCCTTGCGCAGACCTAAATCGTAGGAGATAGACATGCGCAGTAAATTTTTACAAAGAGGCTTAACCCAGAAAGGTCAAATGGACCCACTGCTAACCCACCACGAATCCACTACAGACCCACCAACCACCCACAACGCAACTGGTCCGCAGCTTGCCCACAACTGGTCCACAGCTTGCCCGCAACGTGCGCGCAGCTGACCCTCAACGGGTCCGCAACTGACCCGCGACGAGCTCGCAACTGACCCGCGGCTTGCCCGCAGCTGGCCCGCGACGTACCCGCGGCTGACCCGCGGCGGGCCCGCGACGGGTCCGCAACTGACCCGCAACGAGCTCGCAACGTACCCGCGACGGGTCCGCAACTGACCCACAGCTTGCCCGCAACGTACCCGCGGCTGACCCGCGACGGATCCGCAACTGACTCGCGACGGGCTCGCAGCTGACCCGCAGCTTGCCCGCGGCTGACCCGCGGCGGGCCCGCAGCTGACCCCAACGGGCCTACTACTGACCCATTATGGACCACCTACGAACCCACTACGAACGTTTTCTACTCTCTCTTCGACGTCTTCCGCTGTACCGCTCCACGGCAGCCAAATGACGCAGCCATGCCTAACGCACAGCATCCTTGGAAATTCTTTTCAAATATCACTGACACGTTCACCCAAGATCCACCGAATTGTCCATTGTTTGTTCCAACGAGAATCAAACTTATACATAAGCGCTAACACTTTAATGTTACTACGCATATTAATTTTACCTATACTAGTGGAACGCCCCGTGCTATGCACTGGGAAATAATCAGCTAAAATATAAATTTGACTTTGCCCACCATCCACCACAAACACCAATTCCATGATATAAAACCAAATGAAACTTTTAATTAAAAACTTCGTTATAAAGTATTGTGTTGGATTGTATCGTTCTAAAAATGCATCAATTTTATTTGTTGGAAAATTTGTTGCGCAGGATCCGCTATAATCTTATGAAAACTTTGACCCTTGCGCAGTCCTAAACCGTTAGAGATAGACATGCGCAGTGCATTTTTTACAAAGAGGCTTAACCCAGAAAGGTCAAATAAGGCGCTCTTAACGATGACGTAATTAGTTTTTGAATTGGAGCATTTTTTATTTGTTCGAAAATTTGTTGGCCAGGATCCGCGATGGCCTCATGAGAACCTTGAGGCCATGCGCAGTCCTAAACCGTTAGAGATAGACATGCGCAGTAAGTTTTTTAGAAAGAGGCTTAACTCAGAAAGGCCAAATTAGGCACTCCTAACGATGACGTAATTAGTTTTTGAATTGGAGCATTTTTTATTTGTTCGAAAATTTGTTGGCCAGGATCTGCGATGGCCTCATGAGAACCTTGAGGCCATGCGCAGTCCTAAACCGTTAGAGATAGACATGCGCAGTAAGTTTTTTAGAAAGAGGCTTAACCTAGAAAGGTCAAATGACGCACTCTTAACGATGACGTAATTAGTTTTTGAATTGGAGCATTTTTTATTTGTTCGAAAATTTGTTGGCCAGGATCCGCGATGGCCTCATGAGAACCTTGAGGCCATGCGCAGTCCTAAACCGTTAGAGATAGACATGCGCAGTAAGTTTTTTAGAAAGAGGCTTAACCCAGAAAGGTCAAATGACGCACTCTTAACGATGACGTAATTAGTTTTTGAATTGGAGCATTTTTTATTTGTTCGAAAATTTGTTGGCCAGGATCCGCGATGGCCTCATGAGAACCTTGAGGCCATGCGCAGTCCTAAACCGTTAGAGATAGACATGCGCAGTAAGTTTTTTAGAAAGAGGCTTAACCGAGAAAGGTCAAATGACGCACTCTTAACGATGACGTAATTAGTTTTTGAATTGGAGCATTTTTTATTTGTTCGAAAATTTGTTGGCCAGGATCCGCGATGGCCTCATGAGAACCTTGAGGCCATGCGCAGTCCTAAACCGTTAGAGATAGACATGCGCAGTAAGTTTTTTAGAAAGAGGCTTAACCCAGAAAGGTCAAATAACGCACTCTTAACGATGACGTAATTAGTTTTTGAATTGGAGCATTTTTTATTTGTTCGAAAATTTGTTGGCCAGGATCTGCGATGGCCTCATGAGAACCTTGAGGCCATGCGCAGTCCTAAACCGTTAGAGATAGACATGCGCAGTAAGTTTTTTAGAAAGAGGCTTAACTCAGAAAGGCCAAATTAGGCACTCCTAACGATGACGTAATTAGTTTTTGAATTGGAGCATTTTTTATTTGTTCGAAAATTTGTTGGCCAGGATCCGCGATGGCCTCATGAGAACCTTGAGGCCATGCGCAGTCCTAAACCGTTAGAGATAGACATGCGCAGTAAGTTTTTTAGAAAGAGGCTTAACCTAGAAAGGTCAAATGACGCACTCTTAACGATGACGTAATTAGTTTTTGAATTGGAGCATTTTTTATTTGTTCGAAAATTTGTTGGCCAGGATCCGCGATGGCCTCATGAGAACCTTGAGGCCATGCGCAGTCCTAAACCGTTAGAGATAGACATGCGCAGTAAGTTTTTTAGAAAGAGGCTTAACTCAGAAAGGCCAAATTAGGCACTCCTAACGATGACGTAATTAGTTTTTGAATTGGAGCATTTTTTATTTGTTCGAAAATTTGTTGGCCAGGATCCGCGATGGCCTCATGAGAACCTTGAGGCCATGCGCAGTCCTAAACCGTTAGAGATAGACATGCGCAGTAAGTTTTTTAGAAAGAGGCTTAACCTAGAAAGGTCAAATGACGCACTCTTAACGATGACGTAATTAGTTTTTGAATTGGAGCATTTTTTATTTGTTCGAAAATTTGTTGGCCAGGATCCGCGATGGCCTCATGAGAACCTTGAGGCCATGCGCAGTCCTAAACCGTTAGAGATAGACATGCGCAGTAAGTTTTTTAGAAAGAGGCTTAACCCAGAAAGGTCAAATAACGCACTCTTAACGATGACGTAATTAGTTTTTGAATTGGAGCATTTTTTATTTGTTCGAAAATTTGTTGGCCAGGATCTGCGATGGCCTCATGAGAACCTTGAGGCCATGCGCAGTCCTAAACCGTTAGAGATAGACATGCGCAGTAAGTTTTTTAGAAAGAGGCTTAACCCAGAAAGGTCAAATGACGCACTCTTAACGATGACGTAATTAGTTTTTGAATTGGAGCATTTTTTATTTGTTCGAAAATTTGTTGGCCAGGATCCGCGATGGCCTCATGAGAACCTTGAGGCCATGCGCAGTCCTAAACCGTTAGAGATAGACATGCGCAGTAAGTTTTTTAGAAAGAGGCTTAACTCAGAAAGGCCAAATTAGGCACTCCTAACGATGACGTAATTAGTTTTTGAATTGGAGCATTTTTTATTTGTTCGAAAATTTGTTGGCCAGGATCTGCGATGGCCTCATGAGAACCTTGAGGCCATGCGCAGTCCTAAACCGTTAGAGATAGACATGCGCAGTAAGTTTTTTAGAAAGAGGCTTAACCCAGAAAGGTCAAATGACGCACTCTTAACGATGACGTAATTAGTTTTTGAATTGGAGCATTTTTTATTTGTTCGAAAATTTGTTGGCCAGGATCCGCGATGGCCTCATGAGAACCTTGAGGCCATGCGCAGTCCTAAACCGTTAGAGATAGACATGCGCAGTAAGTTTTTTAGAAAGAGGCTTAACCGAGAAAGGTCAAATGACGCACTCTTAACGATGACGTAATTAGTTTTTGAATTGGAGCATTTTTTATTTGTTCGAAAATTTGTTGGCCAGGATCCGCGATGGCCTCATGAGAACCTTGAGGCCATGCGCAGTCCTAAACCGTTAGAGATAGACATGCGCAGTAAGTTTTTTAGAAAGAGGCTTAACTCAGAAAGGCCAAATTAGGCACTCCTAACGATGACGTAATTAGTTTTTGAATTGGAGCATTTTTTATTTGTTCGAAAATTTGTTGGCCAGGATCCGCGATTTTCCCACGAAGACCTTGACCTCCTGCGCAGTTCTGAACCTTAAGAGATAGACATGTGCAGTAAATTTTCGCAGAGTTGTCAAAGAAAAAGCAGCTGCAGCACCCAGAATGATGACATAATTAGTTTTTATGTATCCCTTAAAAAGTGTACCTTAATAAGTGCTTTACTGTACTATTATTGTGAGAGTACACATATAACATTTTTCTGCCTTGTTTTCCGACATGCGTACGACGTCTGCGCGTAACTCACGGTTATGTTTCTGCTTTATAATATGATAATTCCATTTTGATGCGTGTAAAATACTAATATTTTAAAACCTATATGATTTTGCCAACGAAAACCTAACGTGAACATTTTTTTAACGTTTACATTTAACTGAACAGTTGAATTATGTGACATGCGCAGTGCAATGCACAGTGTCATACCCTGTCCAGAAAGTTATATGCAGTTATCGACCGTTTCGTGTTTTCATCGACAATGTAGGTAACTTGGCCAAAACCGCAAAAACATGCGGCCAATACTGCAAGCGCTCGTAGCGGATGATCGTGAAACTATTATTGTATGGCGGAACATCGTTGACAGGCGCCTGTGTGCATAATCGTATTTTTCGTTTTATATCTGCCAGAAGTGATAAATTGACAAAAATCGGGTTCAGGGGATATTATACCACTTCAGTAACACTCTGTCTGCTCCGTTTTCGGTGACTAAATCTCTAAATTTTCTGTAAAATGAAAAATACGGCGCAACGTGTCTATGAACCGCCATCTTGATTGTTTGCCTCTATGTTTGTCTCACGCTTGCGTCTCGCGAATTTTTCGTTTTATTCAATCTTTGATGTTTGTTGGCGTAAAAACGATAGCAGCGCAGTATTGGATATAGCTACCGGTGCTAAAACTGTCCATAGAAAGTGAATTTATGCAATTTCCGAGACGTAAACTCTAAACTACGAAATCGTCCCTCTCTCTCGCACGTCGCCTATACGTGCACGCAGCGCTACGTGTGAGTTTACGCACACACTATCGCGGGATCCTACTCTTAATTTCAAACATTTGAAACTAATAAAGTTCATAACTGGCATGTTGCTAAACTAAATTCCACAATTATGAAATTTCTATATTTCTGCAAGTTAATTTCGAAGTCTCCAAATTGTCAAAATGAATTTAGTACTCTTATATCTGTATATTTCACATGCAAGTAGATTTAGAAAAATTATGAACTCTATTTGAAGGAGGAGGAAAAATGGAACTTCAAAGGTAAAATAAAGGTGTAGAAATTAAAAACATATTTAAATATGTGATGTATATCTATTTATTTACTTAATCGTTTACATGGAGTATGTTATGAACAAGAGTCAGTTTGAGGCATCCAAACATTCCTTATACGCACACCCTTTTAAGGAAACTTCAAAGCCCTTTTATGACAGATCATGTGCTAAATATGTTGTGCGTGGAAAGAAGATTTACATTTTATACAATTGGTCGTCTATCTTTTGGCGTTGCGACGGTGGACATCTTGGATCAGTTTTGCACACCACTGCTAATGGCCAGTCGCAGAGTTGTCTCGCCGGGTTAAACAAAAGTGGTGGTTCACACAACTTGGCGTATTTTTCACCATCTCTACATTCGAAGTAAACGTTACATTTGCACGGGTGTGGGGCGTTTGCATAATCTCCATATATGGGATCTGGACACACCACACCTAACCCTGGACAGTCTGCAGATGCGTAGGCCACAATGACCGCGAAAACGATGAGTAACAGGCCTGTAAAATATAAAGGACATATCCAATTATTTCAGTACAAGTCTGTAAATAAAGCAAATTAGATCCATGAATTTTTGACAAAACAACACGCCACACACTGGCTATCAAAATGTCCATTCAAACATGTCGATGGAGAGATTTAAGAAAGAATAGTCATTTTTTATGTAGTCCTGAAAATGACTAGTTCGCATTTTGCAGCGCCACTAATCTCGATATTAAGTGATTTTTCGGTGACTAGTAAATGGTCTTCAAAGAAGTAATTTGAGTGTGTGTGACCTATCAGGGTGAAAGTCCTTCGATCGTGCATCGAACGCTGTAATCCGTATGTGCGAGAAGTCGGGATTTTTCGTGAGAGGTCAAAAAAGCACACACCACCAGAAACAATTGTCGACATCTGAACTGACTCTCGTTATCGATCATATTCTCATTCTGAACGATTTCGATAGTTATGCCATCAAAACTTCTTTGCCATTCACGAAAAAGGGAACATCGATTCGAATAAATTTACAATTAGTTTTAAAAGAAACCCTCTCAATTCCGAGGGCAGAACTTGCGAGTTTCACTAATATTCATCACACGTTTGTGTGCGTAACTTATCAAGTTACACTTAAAATATTAAATGGTAGCAAATATTTTTTGTGAACACTACACTTTACTCGTTCCTCGTTGAGCGCCACAGTAGAAAATCACGAGATAGTTTTTATAAATAAACTTTGAAAAACAAGCACATTTTACACAATTGCCGATGTAAGTTAACACCAGTTAAGTCGATATTTAGTTCCTTTTTCGTGAGACAGTGGTTGTTAGTGATTAATTCTCTGATCAACAACCGATATACATTATCGACTGAAATGTACTGTGACCGGGTTACCTTTCATTTCGTGTTGGAAACTTATCGACGTTTCGAGTGACAAAATTACACACGATTGCTCAGTAAAGTTTCAATTCTAGAATATATATACTTGCTAAACCAATCGATTAACATTATCTCTGAATAATAAATTTATTTTGTACCCACCTATTCCTTATCACTTTATTTTATGATAATAAGCATTACCAATGCAGGAATATGATCAGGAGATAATTAATCATCGTTAAACAGTTGAAAGATACTTCAAAACACGTAATGTCTATCATGTTTTACACGTTCTCGTGAATTCGATAATTGATAAGGAACTGGAAATTACAATAATATCAGATTTGTTACATTTGCAATTAATTCTTATTCCATTTCATTTAAATGATTCACGGATGCCTCTTACAATATTCATTAAATTCCACTTCTTCGAAACACCTTGTCAACCGAATAAAATTAGGTGACGTGAATAAATAAGAAAAAAAAATAAATAACAATAAGTGGATTTTTAAACTCTGCTTGTTAGTCTGCAAACCATTTCTCTCCATCACTCCAGTTTCTCAGAAATTCAATTTAAAAAACAGAAATAGTTTTTAAAATTAACAATTTTACATATGTCAATCATGCAAATTCGATTCGGCAACTTTCAATATTGTTTAAACATATTTAAATGTTTATAATGTTCGAAGAGTGTATATTATTTTATTTGTACTTTATAGGATCGTTTCCTCGGTAACATTTCTAGTAATAGAACAAGAAATTCTTAAAGTATTATGAAATTCTTAAGAATTATCTTCCTTTAAAACATGGAATTTCTCTAATTAGTGCATCAAAGTCTACCAAAGTCTCAGTCGATGTCGTGAGACAAAACACGTACTGTATATTCTTATCTCTTCAAAGGAACGTTCTGTTTTAATCCTCAGTGATAAATGTTTTGAAGAAAATTGCAACATATATATTATATAAATTAATTGGCAATTAAGGATAAATGTAAAGAGGGAAATCATTCATTTTATTACACTTGGAATTTTATTAGACTTTTATTAGACAAAACCATTGGCATTTTGTTAGTCTTGGAAGAATTTTGAGAATAAAAATTTTCGAATTTTTCTACATTCCTAAATTTCCAAATTCCCAAAATTTCAAATGTGTAGGTAAGTATTTTTAAATTAGCAAATTTTCAAATATTCAAACTTCCATATTGTCAAATTATCAGGTAATTAAATCTTCTAATTTTAAGATGTTCAAATCTTTAATTTTAATGCAAATTTGATATTTGAAATGATCTCAAATTTGAAATCACCAAATCTTTTTCCAAATTTTCATACCTTCAAATGATCAAATAAATTCCACAATTATGAAGCTTCCAATTTTGTCTAAAATTGTGAAATCATCAAATTTTTCAATTTTAAATCTTCAGATTACCAAATTATCAATTTCCTAATTTCGCAAATTTTCCAAATTTGTACATTCATTAATTCCAAAAGTTTAAACTCGACATTTCCAATTTTTCACACATTTAAATCTCCCGAATTCAAATTCCCGAATTCTGTATTTTTCAAATCAAATATTTGCAAACCCCTAACTTCGTAAATTATTAAATTCCTGAGTTACAATATTATTAAATTAAAAATTTTTGAATTCCTCACATAAGTCTTGACCACGTAGGATTTTTATTAAATAAGTCATTTGAATAAAAAGGAAAAGTTGTGGATGTAAAGTTAATTTCAAAATTGTTTCATGGATCAGTGATCTGCAAACCACAGTTTAATCTATCTGATTATACTATAATCCAGTATAATCACAAAATATGGCAGTCCTGAAATTTTAACAATCACTTAAATCTGCCGTCAATAATTTCATATAATTTTATATCCAAAAATCTAGAATCTGTAGAAAAATGTGAGTTACATGTTTATATGTGAAACGCTGAAGTTAAAATGTGAGAGGTTGAAACGCTGATCACAGAACGCGGGTCAAAAGATAATAAAATACGTAACGTAGTAGATTAAATCTAACAAGCCTTAGCACTATGTTTTTTTAACAATATTAAATCGATAAAGATATAGCACTTTCGTTTATCATTGAACTTATCTATACCGCGTACCATTATATCAGATTTTAAGTTGCGTGTTATTTCTACGTCAAAAGATATTACAAGAACGTGTCACACGCGTGACGGCATAGATTTATGCATATAATAAAATAACACACTATCAATGCACTTACATATATTATTTAATTGGATTACACATGAGATAGGAAGAAAATAAGGAAAAAGAACTTTGTATGATATTAATGTTATTAAATATAATATAAGGTATGAAATTGAAATTTTGTATATTATCTATATATCTATTAAATTTAGTTACATTTACAACAATATAAATGCGACAGAACTATACAAATTTGAGTAAACTCTATTTCATAATTAACACTTTAATGGCCGCCTACGCAGTCAAACGTCGTCAGGGCTTGGCAATATTTTCGAAGAATTAATTTAGAAAAACTTTATGTAAATTCAGGAAATCATTCAACGTGTGCATACACATAAAACAAATGAAAACAACAGCAATTGCGACACATTTAATATTTCCTTTTGTGTGATAATTATTAAAGCTACGTTCATCGATCGTCACACACATGTTGTGTGAGCGGCCATTAACATGTTAATACAGTTCGACAATGTGCAATCATATAAATAATGTGCAATATTATTTGATTTTGAACACGACTTTTGTTGCGACTAAAGGACTTTATTAGGGGTTCAAGTGGTTTGACGCGTAAACCACCATGAATGGCCCTATGCCTCAAAATACGCCATAAATCGTTTAAGATACATATATTTTTTCACAGTCTTTAACAAGCGACAAACACTTTGTTAACCATTCCATTTAAAAGTCTTAAGATGTTCACGAATTTCAAGGTCATCACAAGGTAAAAATGACATCGTACTTCTATATTATACAATTTTTGTCTGAAACGTCTTCTAGTATCTTTCATATTTTTCCAAATATTATACATTCAAATAAACCGAACTTACTATACTGAATACTATATGTATTATGAATTATTTCAAATAATTATTTATTACATTCAAATAAACCCAACCAGGTCATTACCCAGTTCTAAATGGGTGAATCGACAATACAAATAAAGAGGATCCTCGAAAATGATGAAAGAAAAGAATTCGCATGCAAAGAGATTGAGAAAAATGAACTGTATGTGAAGCATAAAGAAAAATGAACTTGAAAAGAGGAATAAAAAATAAAAGATGGTAATAAGTTAAATATAACTAAATAAGTTAAATATTGTCTATTATACAAAGAATATTGAAATTGTTTACATCTAGTAAGAAAAGGTACATTTACACGAGCTGAAACAATCTACCGCAACTTTACAGTTTGCTCTTTGTGGCCAATCGCAAGTTTGTGCGTCCGCGTTAAACACGAATGGCGATGGGCAGATCTTCGCAATTTTTTCGCTACCATTATTTCTGCATTCGTAGTAAACGCTACAGTTGCATGGGTGAGGGGCGGCTGAAATTTCTCCAAATATGGGTTTTGGACACACTACTCCTAATCCTGCATAGACGCTGACCATAATGGCCGCGAAAACAACAAGTATTACTCCTGTAAAATGTAAAGAACAGATCTAGTTATTCCAGTACACATCCACAAATAAAGCAGATTAGCAAATTTATTAATTTAATATTTCTACATGTATGCATTACTAAATTACGAAACTAATCGGTCAAAATAAATTTGTAAATTAACTAGTTATCAAATATAAAAATTGTCAAATTTATTTTAGTATGTTTATATTTGATCATTTCTAAGTTTTCAAATTACCAAATTTCTACACATTTAAATTGTTTAATTTATTAGTTCATAAATGTAATATTCATATATTTATTAATTCCCAAATATGAAACATCTAAATTAGAATATTAGAAAATCACAAAATTAGAAAATCAGGAAATTAAGAAACAGGGATATTTGAAAACTTCGTAGATCTTTAACACTTGATCACTGAACATAATAATGTGCACAATTTTTTTAAGAGCACTTTCCATGCCCATGGCTGCCTTAACTTCTCAAAGTCCATTTTCTTCGAATATTTAAAAAAATTTTATTCTGTTTTAAATAGCATGGAAATCATTTCTGTGGATCATTTATTACTCGGTTCTCGTTGAACGACACAGTAGAAAATCACAAATAATTTGTATAAATAAACTGAACAACATTCAGAAACAACTTTGGAAAATAATACACATTTTACACGATATTCAGTTCCTTTTTCGAAAGATTGTTATAAATCAATTCTATAACGATCTAATTTATTATCTATGCTTCACTATAAACACTTTACCTCTCATTTTTCGTTTGCTGAAAATGAATTTATGACAGACTGAATTTTTCACAAGATTTGTCAAATGTAATCACAATTCTTCTGTAGTGTTTTAAATCTACGATATATATATACCCGTGTTATCTACCAATATTAGCAGAGCATAATTTCTTATCATTTTGCGTTATGATAGTAAAATCATTAATATGTCCACGCCTAAGAGTGACAGAGCGATATTTCATGAAATACTGATGACACGAAAAAGTGTTTATATGGAAATTGCAGGATAAAAGGAGCTCTATGTTTTGGCATAAACGAAATTTTTTTAATGTTATTAATGTGAAAGATATGATGGCGAAGTTTCGTTTTTTAAATGGAACTATATATTTTTGTTTCAATCACGCGATAGTGCTTTTCGGAATGGCAAGTCCGAAGAGTAAGAAACGTGGAAAGAATTGTCCATTACGGTCTAAGTTTTCCGCATCAAGGATGATGGAAAAGCTCATATCTTTTACGTTAATAACATTAAACAATTTTCGTTTACGCTAAAATATAGAGCCTCTTTTACCCTGCAATTTCCATATAAACAGTTTTTCGTGTCATCAATAGTTCATGAAATATCATGTGGACACCCTGTACAAATACAACTGAATGATGATTGATTAAACTTTGAAGTTTCAGCACTATTTTGGAACCGTTGATCAACTATGATACGTGGAAGTACTTTAGAAGTTTCGTAAACAGCAGATATCTTACGCTATTAATACGAACTGATAAATTTAATAATTAATAAGAAATAGAAAATGTTAATTATAGCGAATTCGTTATAGTGCAACTATTTTTAAAATCATTTTGCTTAAATGATGCACATATGCCTCTTATAATATTCATGAAATTTCTTTTTGCAAACGTCTTGTCATACCGAATAAAATTAGGTGACGAATCAATCAAAATAAATTATACACAAATACATGAAAAACTGCATTTGAAAGGAGAGGGACAATGTACTTGAAAGGAAAGACAAAGAAACAGAAAGCAAAAGAAATATACGCAGGTCATATATTTAAATATGTAAGTGTTTATGCATTTATTTATTTGCTTCATTTCTTTCGAGTAAAGTCTTGTCATATAAAAAGCTCTTGCAGTCACATAACTTTTCTTACATCCAAATCCATTTAAAAAGAAAGCTAACCCTGGGTATTAGGTTAAATATATTGTCTGTGAGATTATATAGATTAAAATTGTTTAAATATGGATAATAGGTTTACATGTACACGAGTCAAGACAAACTTGATAAATTTTGCACGACGCCTCCTCCGGCCAATCACAAATTTGCTTTTTTTCATTAAAGAAATATAACGGTGGACACGATCTGGCAATCTTTGTACCATTTTTATGGCATTCGAAAAAGGTTCTACAGTCGCATGGATGTGCAGCGGCTGCAACTTCGCCATATACGGGTTCTGGGCATATTACTGCTAATTCTTGTGCTGACACGTGGATCGCAATGGTCACTAAAACGATGAGTAACAGACCTGTAAAATATAAAGAACATATCCAATTATTTCAGTACAAGTCTGTAAATAAAGCAAATTAGATCCATGAATTTTTGACAAAACAACACGCCACACACTGGCTGACAAAATGTCCATTCAAACATGTCGATGCAGAGATTTAAGAAAGAATAGTCATTTTTTATGTAGTCCTGAAAGTGACTAGATCGCATTTTGCAGCGCCACTGATCTCGATATTAAGTGATTTTTCGGTGACTAGTAAGTAGTCTTCAAAGAAGTAATTTGAGTGTGTGTGACCTATCAGGGTAAAAGTCTTTCGATCGTGCATCGAATGCTGTAATCCGTATGTGCGAGAAGTCGGAATTTTTCGTGAGAGGTCAAAAAAGCACACACCACCAGAAACAATTGTCGACATCTAAACTGACTCTCGTTATCGATCATATTCTCATTCTGAACGATTTCGATAGTTATGCCATCAAAACTTCTTTGCCTTTCACGAAAAAGGGAACATCGATTCGAATAAATTTACAATTAGTTTTAAAAGAAACCCTCTCAATTCCGAGGGCAGAACTTGCGAGTTTCACTAATATGTTTAATACATATGATTATTATTTATAAGAGTGTCTCGTTTGATCCTATCGAATATCTGCGTAGTTATTCGCGATATCAGACAATGTTTCGAATTGTAATTAAATGATTTAAACCAACAAGTACTCAAATTTCAAAATTTTTTAATTTAAAAATTTTCGAATTGGCAGATTTGTAATATATCTACATTAATGAATTTACAATTTATGGAACTCATAAGCGTTCAAATTTATGAATCTACAAATTAACAAATTATCAAATTATTAAATTATAGAATTGTTGAAGTATCAAATTATCAAATTTATAAATTTGATATTGTTAGATGTAATCGTTTCTAAATTTTTAAATTACCAATTTCCTGAACTACAAAATTTCCAGAAAACAGAAAAAATTTGAAAATTAAAAAATGGGAAAATCAAAAATCAAAAAATTAAGTAACTAGGACACTTGTAGGTATAAAAATTTGAAAATTTGAAATCTTCTTAGATCTCTAACACTTGATCACTGCACACACCGATAACCATAGTTTTTACACAAGAAACTGTATCGTTTGGCACAAATTTAATAAAATTGTTCTAGTTTAAACAATATAAATATAATTTCTGTGGACACACTTTACACTTTACTCGTTCCTCGTTGAGCGACACATGAAAAAACCACAAATAATTTGTATAAATATATCGGAGAACATTGAAAAACAGCATTGAAAAGTAATGCACATTCTATGCAATGGCCGCTTTGAGTTAACACCAGTTTTAACTTAATTTCTCGTTCGTATGATAGTGGTTGTTTTGTCAATTCAACAGTGCACTGTTAATATTTGTATCAACTAAAATTAGCTATTAACACTTTACCTTTCATGTTTTGTTCACCAAAAATAACTTTTTTGCAAGCTTTGGCTGTCTAAACTAATCTCAATTGTCCACCAATGTTTTACCTGTACAATATATATATCTGATAAAGAAATTTATTATCTCCGAATAATAGCAGTATTGTATTTCTTTGTAGTCCTTATCATTTTGTCTGATGATATCAAATTTCATAAATATAGAAATGCGGTCAAAAGTCAATTGATCGAGCTTAAATATTTCAACAGGAGTTTTGCAATGCAGAGCAATTATATTTAACAGTACTTCGAACATAAGTTTCGCGAACAGCTGATGTCACTCGTTTAACACGTACTGACGGATTTAATAATTTACAAGAAATTGAAAATTGCAATTATATCGAATTCGTTATATGTACAATTAATTTTTATGTCATTTCATTTAAATAATGCACATTTGCCTGCAATAATATTCGTTAAATTCTTGCAATCGCCTTTTCACACCAAACAAAATTAGACATGAACAAATAAAAAATTGTAAATGATAAAAAAATAAATAACAATAAGTGAATGTTAGGCGATTGTTAATCTGCAAACCATTTCTCTCCATCACCCCAGTTTTTCAGAGATTCAATTTTAAAAACAGAAATAGTTTTTAAAATTAATAATTTTACATATTTCAATCATACAAATTCTGTTCAGCAACTTTCAATGTTTAAAATGTTCGAAGATATCATTTTATTTGTACTTTATAGGATCATTTCCTCTGTAACATTTCTAGTCAAAGAAATTCTTAAAGTAGAGAATTTTCTTCGTTCAAAACATTGATTTGCACTAATTAGTGTATGAAAGTCAAAATTCAATGTTGCGAAACAAAATACGTACTGTCCACTGTTATCTCTCGAAAGAAATGTTCTGTTTTAATCTCTTGTGACGAAACAATTATGTTTTTAACAACGGTACAGATAACTGTTTACCCAACATATTACCTAGATTAAATGATAATTACACCTATAATATTCGTTATAAACAATCAATTATCGCAAACACAGTTAATTAATTGCGTCTTGATTTTTGAAGATTCATCGTGAAATACCGACGTCATTTTACACTACGTTAACACGGTTTATCAAAGAAGTAGAGGCTCTCTGTAACTGGTGACTTTCGGACAGGAATTATTTATTCCTGGAAAAAGAATCATGACTTTTCTAACCAATTCTTCGAATTAAATTATGATTTTTCAGTTGTGAAAGTATCTCCGAGATACAGTGAACATTCGATATCTGCAATAATGACCTATACGGTATGTGCAAAAAAATTGTCCCCACCACTGCGAAGTATAATGCGAAACTGGTTTGTGTATATCCGTGAGACAAACCAATGAAAATGTAAAACTTTCCTATTTTTGACTTTGTTTAAATAAAACTTTCACCAACATATTTGTGACATTTTCCCGATAAAAATGAGACTAAACACAACGTAATTTGAGCCATATTTACTTGCAATAACTTTTTCGAGTAAAGTCCTCGATGTAAGAGTAACGTTTGAAATTACAAATAAATATGTTTCGACTTACGCCGTGTTTAGTCTCATTTTAATCAGGAAAATGTAAAAAATCTAATGGTAAAAGTTTCATATAAAAAAAATCGAAAATAAAAAAGTTTTATTCTTAAATTAGAATTGTCCCACCGATACGTTATTGTTTTATGACGTTCGGTACCCTTCACTCGCTGTCTTTTTTAACGTTCGGCAAAATATCAATTAATGTAGGACCTATACGATATGAGCATAAATTCAGACCCGAGGGATTTGCAGATATCGAATATTTGCTGCATTAGATATATATGTAGTTTTGATAATATGAGGACGTTTAGATACAATAAAATTTATCAAAATGTGCACCAATTTATTTAGTATGTTTTATATGAGAACGCCATGACTGAAAAGATAAGGTGAAGGGACACTCGGAGACACGGTTAAATTCCTAAATCAAGGAACATCTTCGAATTCTAAAAATATCTATTGTAGGGAAAAATATTGTACACTCTTTATATCATAGTATTTAATGTATTATGAATAAAGAATGAATATATTTTTAACATTGCGAATTCTTTTCACAACACGCGTCGAAGGAACATGTGCAGGACACTTCTAGCCAGGCAATCCCCGATAGTCTCTCGTTTTTTTTTATTCGTACCAACTAAAAAAATACCTTAATCATACCAACTTCACTTGCTCAACACTCTTACCAACCTCTTCATACAACACTCTTACCAACTCACTTTATTGTAAAAACCTCGCATCTATATCTGTTGTAAAATCTCAATATCTAATGGTAATAATATATTTTAATTATTATTGTGTCTCAAGTTATCAAATCAACATTCCCCAATTTTTATATCTGCAAATTTAAAAGTTATCAACTTATTAAATTCCTAATTTCGCGAATTCGTAAATTGCATCTCTAAATTCCAAAAATTTAAATTCGAAATTTTCAATCTGTCCAAACTGATCTCCAAATTTCCAAAATCAGTCCAACCAGTCAAAATCATTATCAAATTCCGAAATTTTCAAATATTGTTACTATTTGTTTACGTTCGGTCTCCCTCGTTCGCTGTCCTTTTTTACATTTGGCAAAACATAAATCAATGTATGACCTGTAGGATATATGTAGTTCAGACCCGAAAGATTTGCTTATATCAAATGATTATTGTTTATTGTATAACGAATACAATGGATCCGGAATCATATTGTATTTTTTGCCGAGCGAATTTTTGGGATCTTCAAGGGATCTTGCCGGGGGCATCCCCACTGGGGATTCCCTAGTGGTGGAGATCATTTTTTCGATAGTTTTGGAAAGTTTTCTCCCGAGACAAAAGAAAGTCGGGCCCTGTCGTTATGCTAACGATAGTGTCGAAGCACGAAGAATCAAGACAAAAGATCACATTCGTTCATGGAACTTCAAGGTAGGCACATCTCAGACGTTTCTGTTTATTTTTGAATAATCTCTATGTAGTTATTTTCATTAATTTCAATTTTTCTTTTTTTAGTTAGTGCCAAATAAAAAGGAAGATAATAATATAAAAAATGGAATCAAATAGCAATAAAGGTAAGAGTATTCTTATATCCTCATATTATAAATAATAATTAACGTATATTGCATTCCTAATATAGATTATTATTGGGATCCACGGACAAGAAGGTATATACCGATACCATCATCTTCACGGCAATTGTCTCCGCAACCGTTACTGCCATCAGTACTACAATTGCTGATGCCGCTGTTACTGCGACCGTCTGCGCTACCGCTAATGTTGCTGCCATCACTACGGCAATCGCTGGTGCAACTGTTATCACAATCGCAACCCTCTTCGCAACCACCATCAGAATTGCCTCTAGCGTCACTGTTAACGGATTCGCTAGTATCACTGTTACCTGAACCGGTAGTGTCGCTGTTACGTGAATTAGTAGTGCCGCTGGTACCGCAACCGGAATCACCTTCGCTACCACAACTGCAATCGCCCTTGCAAGAGCAACCACCTTCGCGAGAGCAATCACCTTCGCGAAACCGATCACCTTCGCGAGACCGATCACCTTCGCGAGAGCAATCACCTTCGCAAGAACAACCACCTTCGCGAGAGCAATCACCTTCGCAAGAACAACCACCTTCGCAAGAACAACCACCTTCGCAACAACAACCGCTTCCACAACCGTCACGGCCGGTGCCACAGCCGGCGTCGCGATGCCTATTGGTAACAATAAAATAAATACATAACGTAGTATTGTTCTAATTATTTATTATAGTCTAACTAATATTCTCATTATAGATTAACCAAAAAAACAGCCAGGAACAAAGAAAACAGCAGCGGCAGCAACAGCAACAACGAGAACGGCAATGTCAACGGCAAGAATTTGTGTGGAAACGAAGATCGTTTGAATAGAAATAGGAGAAGAGTAAACCATTAATCTTGAAAGTATGACTATTATAAAACGTTGAAAATAAAAATATAATAACGTCTATATTATTTGTTTATTTACCTCACCTTCCTTCAAATAATCCACAGTAAAGTTTCTATTATAAAACATTTCGTCTTCGTAATAAAATAAATGTATTATGTGATTTGTAATATTTCTATTTTTGATAGTAGAAGATATGAGTTAAAGAAATGATATTTAGTCAATTGAGATCGATGGCTTTTATTACTTAAAATATTAACTTGTGTTAGGAAAACAGAAATCGGGAAGTAGTCTATCGCTGTACTTTCCCTTCATAGTTTAGAGAAAAATTGCTATTGAACAGAATTTTTGTGGCTTTTTGAAAATATAAGGTTAGTAGTACACTTAACCCAACATGCAACATTTGATTGCGAAAATCCTTAAAAAATATTAATAGAATCTCTAATTTAATATAAATACAAGTTCATTTGACTGTATTATAAAAACTACAAGACTCTTTGCACTAAAAACGTTGTTTGATAGAAGACGAACCAATCCGATATCTTGTACTAGGTTAGGTATACTACCAACCTCATATTTTGAAGAGGTCACCCAAAAGTCGTGTACTACCGAAGGTTTGAATACTAAGAAACAGGTTCGTCTACATCGGTATCGTTCAAAAGATCATCAATTCCAAGAGTGAACCTGTCATTCTTTTTTGTAGTAATACTTCGAAGTCCAATATTTCCGCTAAAAGCTCCTATTCTTTGATGAAGCGGAATATAAGATTGATCTATGTCAGAAAATTCATTAATAGATTCATCAGCAACTGTACTACATTCACCAGGTTTTATTTCGAAATCTCTTGTACCACTTGTACCAAAATTTGGAGTTTCTTTACTTAAATTACTTTCAACCTTACTTATCTGTACATCTCCTACGACATCAAATTGAAAAGCTCTTTCTTTACATATATTGTCTATTATTTCTGACATGTCTAAATCATGATCTTCATTATCGCTAACAAAATCATCAGGCGAGAGTTCATTGAACATTCTGTCTAATGTATTATTTAATTTGGAATTTACTTTCTCTAACTGCAATACTTTATCGAATTGAGGACCACGTCTTAGTTTAATGTTTTCTCCTCTATTTTCTTGTTGTTCGATTAAGGGCTTAGACCTTTTGGGTGTAATACTCAATCTGTCGAATGATTCTTCCAATGATAAACAGCGATCCTTGCTTATGAATTCGTCGATCTTTCTATTGTTTTCTACAATTGGAGGTACTTTCGCAGTTTTCTTCTGGCGTCTTTTTACCGGTTTACTTTTTACAACTCCTTCGGGATCGGCATTGCTTTGTACTTTACTTTTAACTGTTCGTTTCTTCTTTTTTGCATTTCTTGCGTTTTCAAATGCTTCGACTAAGTCTGAATAACATTCTTTCACAGCATTTTGCGGTTCAATGCTTGTTAATTCGGACAGAATTTCTTCAATATTTTCATCGTTTTCTTTACTCATTGCTATGTATTCTTTTAATCTGCTTATCACATCGTGATCAGTTTTCCATATTATTTCATAACATGCTACTGATCTAATATTTCGAATCTTTTTTATTTGTTCAGGTATAAATAAGTCAGGTATCGATAACCGACTTTCAATAGAAATATTTGGGAGATTTAAAAGTTGCCAACGTGTCGCTAAGGGAAATATCTTTTCAAACGCGTACTGCGGTTCCCAAGATAAATGCCGTTCCACGAAGTCCTAATTCAAATAGATTTATATTTAATCATTAGAATGATAGTTTTAAATTTTACATTAAAACTTACAATGAATTTATCAACTTGTGGCTTCTTCCATTGGATATCTAGTTTTGTAGGCACTGAATCTTTCCTAACAAGAAATTCATCTATCAATTCTTGTTTAGGAAAGTCTGGAACAAGCAGTGCTTTCTTCCGTAATGAAATTTCATTCAGTATTAATGTCCTTTCTTCCCTAGAAAATAAATATCATAATTATTATATTTTATAAAAGCGTAATATTACTATTGAATGGAAATTTACTTGTATGAATTATTGCACTTTACCACAGTACCGCAGTCTATACAACCTGACTTTGTATGCTTTTGCACTTTACCACTATGGCCACAAGATGAACACACATTCTGGGACAATAACTGTGATTCTTT
Source organism: Megachile willughbiella (assembly GCA_945859595.2). Taxonomy (NCBI): domain Eukaryota; kingdom Metazoa; phylum Arthropoda; class Insecta; order Hymenoptera; family Megachilidae; genus Megachile; species Megachile willughbiella. The sequence continues at coordinate 13,050,920 of OX243797.1, forward strand.
ATAATCTAAAGTGTCATCTGTTCTCCAACTTTTTATGCTACAGAAACCAGTAATATATATACATATTTTTATGTCATAAAACATGTAATCAAATTTTGTGGAGTTGTGTATTATACCGTTCAATAATATCTTCATCCTTCACAATTTTAAAAAGTTTCAAAGCAGCCTCCTTGCCAACTCCGTTTAATCCCTCATCATAGTCACACCCACATAATAAAGCTAAAGCTATCATTTTACTCCTTCCTAAGTCTAGTGCCTTTTCTATTTTCTCTATATTGTACTCATCCACAGCACCACCTGTACCTCCACGATTTCCCTGAGCACTTGTACAAAAATTTCTGTAAACTACTTTTGCTCCATAAAGGAAACAATCGCTATCTTGACTAATACATCCGTGGACAAGCTACGAAAACATTTACCAAAGTAAAAATTGAAATGAATTGTTCATTGTATATGAATGTAAAAGCATACCCCATCTTCATTTAAATGAGCACACATTGCTTCTGCTTCACCTTGACCTTGTATACATGCTAAACCCATATAACTAAGCAGTTCTTTGCATTCTTTAAGAATCCTATTAAGCTGCGGTCTTCCTCCTTTACCAGCAGTTTTCCTTTCTCGAAATCCATTACGAATATTATTCCTTTTTGCGATAGCATTATGTTTCAAATCCGGTGCTTTCCCTTCTAACACAAATACTGGTTGTATCTCGTGCATAAGGAGAAATGCTGTGCGAAAGTACAAGTTCCTGTAATAATTGTTCACTTCTATCCAACTCTAGTCTACTTCAAATGTACTAAGTGTCACTGGTAAACGAACCTGAGGTACATCTTTGGTTGAACATAATTATCAGTCACGGTTTGACTGTCTACGACCCAACCACTTATGTCGATTGCTACTGTTTTCCCTTGAAGCTCAAACATTGGTTTTCTTTCGCACAAAGGTGACAAAATATTCCACAGATCTTTCACCCCCATTTTTAACAATTTGAATCAAACACTGTAAACAGTTTTTCAGAGAAGGCGATAACTGCGACTGCGTCAATAGGTAGTGCCATCTAAAAGGAACAGAAGCTCCTACGAAACAAATACAATGATGATAATACAGGGTATCATACACGCAGTGTAAAAAGAGAGAGATTTTGGCGAAACTTTGAAAAACCGTCATGATATGGACCAAATTTTGCAAATAAGCTCTTTTCTACAAAAGGAGATGTCTGTGAAATAAAAAGATTTTTTGCCATTTTTATGTCATTCCCTATATCATCGACGAGATACAGTATAGTATCCGAACTGTTCTGAACACATAATTCGCATCTTTGGACCCACGGAATACATTGCAAACAGCATAAAATCAATGTTAATAAATATATGATAAATATATAGCATATTAATCGATAAAATCAATATTAATTGCATTTTTACGAAAATTGAACAAGTGGTGCCATCTCTCCGGCGAACAGAATGAACTACACACTTTTGAAACTTGGTGGTTATCACTAGTGGCACTGTTTTGTGTCAACGCGTGTAAAAATATAAATGTTACAGTACATGTAACAATAAGCCTTTCTAAATGGTTTGAAAATGGCGATCAAAGAGATGAAACCCTACCAAATGTTATAGCTTCAGAACATTGGCATATATTATGTCGAATTACTGATGTAAATACAGTATAAAATCAGTGTCAAAAAATGATGCAGTACGACTATCGGAAAAACAGTATTGTTTTGCAAAATGCAATCAGTGTTTTCTTCTTTAAAATGTTACCTCTCTTCGATAATGCACTTACCGATCTCTGAAATGATGAAACTGCAATTCGATTTTTGAAATAATGAAACCATCTTACAGATAACGATAATTAAAACTTTTAAAACGAATCTATAGGGATAGTTATCAATCTCAGCCGTTCAATAGATTATATCGAAAGCAATCGCTCTTTTAACGTTTTTTTTTATTACATTTCTATATAAAATTATATACCCTGTTTTGTTGATATATCTTTTAAAGTAAGCAGATTTTTGTGTCTCATATTCTCATATTCGGATTATACATGTTCCTTTAAAGTGTTATTTATAACAAAATATTAACATACTTGTAAATACAAGTTTTTAAAAGATAAAAGTTTTATAATGTTTATATAGTTTACTTTTATCTACTATGTAGTAAACACATTGTAGCAAACATTTCGTACATTTCGTAATACTGAAAATAATATTAACAAAAAGATAAATAATGAGGGAATAATAATGACATTCAATAATTATAATTTGGCACAATTTTAATTTTGTAACGCAAAGAACGACAGATATTTTAATATTCTTAGTCAACAATTTTATCTAAGTCGACAGCAACTTTAAACGCTATGAATGCTTTCGAGATTTCAATTTGATGAACAGATGAAATTTTTTGAAGCCTACAAATTTCCCATCCAAAGGTTAATTTCCTTGAAACGATCCTTATTTAAATAAAATATTCGAATTTGTATTGTTTGAAACTCCTTAAAGAAATAAATAACATTGCACAAAATTACGACTACTTTTTAATACAAAATAAAATTGACATTTAAAGTTTGTCATTATCAATGAAGTCGGATAAGTAACTTAAGAAGAGGATGCGGACTAATAATAACGTTGAACCTCTATAAAAAACAGAATAAGTGGAAAATCAACGTCAATAGTATCATTCCGATGTTTATCAAGATATCGTTATATTTTAATTGATTGTGCAATATCTGAACAATCACGAACTGATATGCGTTAAAAAAGTGCAACTAGTATATAAAGGAAGTTTCTAACTGCAATTGTACACTTACAGTTTTCCTCTGTAACCGAAAGAATCAATTACGAAGCCAACATGAAAGGTAAGCTCAGAAATTTTTATAATGTAACATTGGTGCACAAATCATGAAAGAAAATGGTTTCATTTCTTTCTCCTAGTTAGGGACATGTTTGACACCTTTTGATGTTCGATTTTATTTTCATTAGGTTTCAATTCACAACTATAAATCTCATTAATCGAAAAGATTTTCACTTATATTAAATTTTGTATTCATTTTAATTTTGCAGTGGATTTTAGAAGATAGTTAAATTATGGACTTAGCCATCTTTGATAAATCTCAGACTTGCTTTTCCGAAAATATTTTATAATTTAGATACTGTCTTATAATATCAATTCAGTTATTTAGTTAAGGAGTTGAAAATTAATGTGTTCTAAAATTTTCAGCGACATTCGCAATAGTGTTTGCTGCACTCTTTGTGGCGGCTGCTTATGGCACCGAGGTCAAATGCCCTCCAGTCAATGGTGTGGACGTTACTATACTTCCGAACCCAGATGATTGCAAAACTTTCTACATCTGTAACGAGGGCGTACCGTTCCTGATGAGCTGCCCTGCTGGACAGGAATTCAACGCTGAATTACGGGTATGTGCTTTGCCAGAGCAAGCAAATTGTGTAGCATCGGGCCACAGACCAACCCCGCCACCACATCCATCAACCCGGCCACCACGACCACCAACTACACCACCTCCAGCATCTGAGGCAACTTCACCTGCAAAAGAAAATTGTTCTGCCTAGACACAATAAAACATTCAATATGAAAATACAGATATTTCGGATATAATGTATTTGTATCTTCCGACAAATTCAGTTTGAATGAAAGTAGATACATATATTAGAGTTTATTAATTACATGAATACAAAGATGTTCAATATTCAAAAGTAATAAAGTTGTTCAAAGCAATGTAAATTGTACTTATTATCCTTCACCTGAGATCTTACATAAATTGTCATAAACAAGTAAAACAGTAAATGTGAAACAAACGTTGCTACTACTTCAATTCTATTTTATAATATTAATAATTTCATAGAAATGAAATATTTGGAGATAAATATGAAAACCGGAACTATGGATGGTAATCGATTCTGTTGTTAAAGAATGAAATACGAGAATTTACCAATGGTAACATAATAATTAGCTTCATAGACGAGATATCATCTCTTAGATAGTCTGGGACTCTAAAGCCCCATTACAAATTTCCATTTGTCTCTCAATGTTACCAAAATGCTCTAAGCACTTACTGTGGATACAATGCAAATAAAAGAATGAATAATAAATAAGAATATACTAATTACTATTTGTAAAGAGATAATTCTAAATTTTTCAATCGAACGTGAGCTACAAAAATCCATAATGTGAAATGTGTACTTCGTCGGTGGTAGAATTTTATCTGATCCGAATAATGGTGATTCATGCTAAAAATGAAATGACCTGTGGCAAATTATAATAATATTATTTCAATTCTGTTGAGTAAAGATCATTAATTACGAAATATCTAGTCGGTAACCAAATGCTACCGCTAATTAATTATAATTCTTACCTTTTCGCTGTAGTCTTATTTTCGTCTAAATCGATAATGTCGCACGTGACACGGAAATGGTAAGAGAGATACAATTGTAGTCACCCGAACCACATTTAACACCTAGATTTCAGAACAGAAATTTATATTGCATGATAGGTTTACGATTATAACAATTGACATAATGGATTAATTTTTATATACATCTTATATACATTTGAATGAATTTATTAGATAACACAATGAAAACATTGAAATTATACTATAGAGCTTATTACTCCGAATAAAAAATTTTAATAACATGGTTATATCATAATACAATATATCCTAAAATAATCTACATGTCGCATATTTGTTTAAGGAATAATTTGTTTTGCATTGAACATTCATCACATTCTCTCGTACTTCTAGTATCCTTCCACACGCACACTGAATGAATTAACACAAAGTTCTGTAGTTACAAAATTTCATAATTATAGTGTTATTAAATATCGAGCTACTAATTTCCGTCGGTTTTTTATAATGCCAAATGTTTAAAATCGTCATGTCCTTAACACTTCCTGCATATAATGATACAAAAGCTGTTAGCAGAAAATGCCACAATATAAGTCGGTTATATACAGAATTTACAATTTGACTGCTTTTACGAAAGTTCAATTAAATGGGTAATATATACTATGTAGAATACTTCTTTGCGAAGTTTCTCATTTATATATTCAACATTTCTAAATTATTCATTAATACAGAAAGAAACAAAAGGTTTTTACCTGAATTATTCTTTACGCACTTTTTTAAATACGCTTTATACAATTATAAAGCATTCTAAGTTATGAATAAATCTTAGATTTCACCTTTCAAATTTAAATTAATATTGACCACTCCTGATCACGCATGCTCAAAAATAAAGATTCTACAAATGTATCGTTGTTTCGTTACAATTTTGTTGTATACGATACATGACGATGCGCTTTATTTGAGCGTGCAGGATTACTGATTCGTAGTCCTACAGCTGTGTGCAAGTAATTTTGTTTTGTTTAAACATATACTGTCTAAATATAATTAATTTTTCTCCTCTTTCTTTTCAGGTCCATCTTCTTGGCTTTGGCTCTGGCTCTGGCTTTGGCTTTGTCCTTCCCGTTCTGCCGCCATCTATAAATAACCGCATTTGACGAGAAATATTAAATTCATGTTTCAGTCAAACAACAACAAAATATATTGCATACCTTCTTATATGCCATTTCGAACAACTTGAGACTTGCTTGTTGAAGTTCGTTTGTCTGTCTCTTAATTTCTTCTGGTTCTACGTCGTCTTTCTTAGCCAGTGTTTCTCGCATTTTTGCAACCAATTCCCTCAGCTTATCACACTGCAAACATTAAATGAAATTACAAATATATAAATATGAAAACTAAGTAAATCAAGTCAATTTCCATATAAATATTGCACAGTGTTCACATAACAGTATACTGTCTTACTTCGTCTTGTGGTAATTGCGCTTTGAATTCTTCTAATTTAGATTCTGTATCGTGAATAATACCCTCAGCTTGATTTACGGCTTCAACTCGTTCCTTCTTAATCTTATCTTGCTTGGCATATTGTTCAGCGCTCTTAACCATATTTTCAATATCATCCTTACTAAGACCACCACTTGATTGAATAACAACTAGAAATTAAACAAATTAGTACAATTAATATGTTTAGATTAATTTAAATTTATACAATTGAACTATCTACATACTTTGCTGTTCTTTGCCGGTTCCCTTATCTCTAGCTGATACATGAACGATACCATTGGCATCAATATCAAATGTGACTTCTATCTGTGGTACTCCTCTGGGTGCAGGCGGAATTCCGACTAAAGTAAATTGTCCTAAAAGTTTATTGTCAGAAGCCATTTCTCGTTCACCCTGATGAACTTTAATTTCGACTTGAGTTTGACCATCAGCCGCTGTAGAGAATACCTGACTTTTCTTAGTGGGAATAGTCGTGTTTCGGGAAATTAATCTCGTGAAAACACCGCCCAACGTTTCAATACCTAAGAAACAAACATCAAGTTGTACCAAGAGCGTAAACATAATAAAAAAATTAACAATGTATTACGATAATATATTAACTCAGTGTGACTATATTCGTCAAGTTGTATCAGTGAGAAGATTAGCCATTTAAAACATCACGGTCTATGAATAACTTCGAGCACATATGAGGAAATAATTATTTACCAAGAGACAGAGGAGTAACGTCCAAAAGAAGCACATCCGTTACATCACCAGCAAGTACACCACCCTGAACGGCAGCACCGACGGCTACAGCTTCATCAGGATTTACAGCTTTTGATGGTTGACGACCGAAAATGTCCTGTACAGTCTGCTGAACTTTAGGTACTCTTGTCATACCACCAACCAGCAACACTTCACCAATATCAGACTTTGTTACTTCAGCATCAGAAAGTGCTTTCTGGCATGGCTGAATGGTACGTTTAATTAAATCGGAAACGAGGCTTTCAAATTTACTCCTTGAAAGCTTAAGGTTTAAGTGCTTTGGTCCACTTGAATCCATAGTAAGATAAGGCAAATTAATATCGGTTTGCAAAGAACTCGACAACTCAATTTTCGCCTTTTCAGCAGCTTCTTTCAATCGTTGCATAGCCATGGGATCTTTTGCAACATCAATACCTTGCTGTAAGAGGAAGATTAGAATATACGAATAAAATGAATTTTATCACGATGAAGGTATAATTCGATTTTGATGCACATACATCTTTTTTGAATTCTGTCGCAAGATAGGTAACTAGTGCATTGTCAAAGTCTTCTCCTCCTAAGAACGTATCTCCGTTTGTGGATTTAACTTCAAACACTCCTTTCTGAATTTCCAAAATTGAAATATCGAAAGTACCGCCACCTAAATCGTATACTGCAATACTGAAAAACATTGTATATGTAATATTTCTCATATGTGAGAAAATAAGTAAGACTATCATACTAGAATTAGTCAGTAAATAATTTCAGCATCTTTGATGTAATAATCCTAAGCGACGAAAAATAATAGCATCATTCTTTTAAACGTATCATAATCATATTTACAGCATAACCAAAAGCACTACAATTCTTACATTTTGTCTTCTGTTTTATCCATGCCGTATGCAAGGGCGGCTGCTGTTGGTTCATTGATTACTCTAAGTACATTAAGTCCAGCAATTTGACCAGCATCCTTGGTAGCTTGTCTTTGGGAATCGTTGAAATACGCGGGAACGGTAATTACGGCATTTTTTACTGATGTACTTAAATACGATTCGGCTGTTTCCTTCATTTTCATCAGTACAAATGCACCGATTTGACTAGGAGAATACATTTTACCATCAGCTCCCTGTACCCACGCATCCCCGTTAGAAGCTCGTACAATTTTGTAAGAAACTGTTTTCCTGCAATTATAGGTATAAATCGTGATAACGTGTTAATAATAAAACATATGTAATACATACATATCCTTTTTTACTTCAGGGTCGTCAAATTTTCGTCCAATTAATCGTTTCGTAGCGTAAAATGTGTTCGCTGAATTCGTGACTGCTTGACGCTTAGCTGGCATACCAACTAAACGTTCTCCATCTGAAAATTGGTTAGTTCTTCATTCTACATATTTTCATTAAAATGTGGTCTTTTGACCAATATTAATCTTCAAGATTAGGCATGGTTAAAGATTAATAATAATAAAATATGGCTTGATTCTGATATCTAAATAAATTTATGTAAACATATTGACCAATATATATTTAACTTTTTAACAATGCAGTTATTCCATCATTTAATCATCCACAAAAAAAACCAAGGACGACTTAAATATACTAATACGACATTTATATATCAATTTAAGAACTTGAAGCAGCTACCATATAGTTTGAATTGCTAATATACAATGGAAGCAGTCTGTTATGCTAATTACATGTAGATGATAAGAGCAATTACAGAATTAACGTAAATATTCTATAGGATTGATAACAAATTACTTTTAATAAGAGTATGATGCAATACTAATTCTAATCTTTTTCCTTTGTTAAAGTATTCAAAGAATTCATAAGGTACTAACAATGTGAACAAAACTATTATATTTACATAGAAATAAAAGCTTTTACCTTTAGTGAATGCCACATAAGATGGAGTTGTTCTTGATCCTTCTGAATTTTCTATAACTTTTGCTTGTTTTCCTTCCATAACAGCTACACATGAAAATGTTGTTCCAAGATCAATACCAATAACCGCGCCTTTTACGCCTTCAGATCTGTACAGGTATACAATTGTTATGATACAATATAAAATCAAATATTACATAGTTAATTATGTTATTACAATGAACAAATATTTAACTACCATTAACCTTATAATGCATACAGAGAAAATTCAATAGTTACAATCTCACTGTAACTATCTCAATGTCTTTAGATATACATGTATATACTGATCATAGAGTAATATTTGTAATGTCTGAAAAATACAAGCAGTATGTTTAAAAATAAATATTCAAAAGTATAGCAGTTATTATATTTACTTATTAGGAAACCAAGTCACTACATGTTCGTTCAACGATGTATATATTCTCAATTGCTGCAACAATGTATGCGTTCTAAGGTTAAACACACTATATAAAATATTTTGTTGAATTTACTTGTATCGATACTGATGTAGGTCTGTAGGCCGTTGTGGTGTAATGAATGCAGGTGCTGCGGCCTGAAAAATATTTAATAATAATAAACATTTTAAAACGTTCAATTAACCAAAGATAACGTGATACCGACTATGAAATAACAATATAAGAAACACGTGTTATAAACAATATATACAAAATCATAGCTACAATAAATCTTGTTACATACACAAATTTTTTCCACGAATAGTTTAAAAGATATAAAAACTAAATTGAGACGAAATCACGTGCCGGCTATTAAGTCGGCACGCTTTAAACGTTCATATTACAAGTATTTCTGATCGTCTTAAATGTTGAAAACTAAAAAATAGACATGCTAAGATAAATTTAGCGTCGAGTATGCAACGAATTAGATTTGGTATTGTACAAACTGAATACGACGAGAAAACGTTCAATAAAAAGAACGATGATCAGCGTGTCGTGAATCGCCATCGTAACTTACATTTTTAAGGATTGTACTAAATTGCTGTTTTCTTGTGACATCGCAGGTAATACCGGTACAGGTACGAGATAACAATCTAGCAGCAGCCAACATTTTGATTTTTACGCGTTTTGTCGATCGAATTTATGAAAATCTAGAAGAAACGCAAACAGCCCAACTTCACGTGTAGTGATGCAACCTTCAGAGAGACTCGTAATGCGCACACTACGCGCGCATTAGAAATCTGTCCCCTCCCGCTCCTGTGTACGTAATTCTATCCGACCAATGACAGCTTGGCTTTAAACGAATTCACCAATCAGCGCTTTGCATAGCCATTCTGTCTCCTAAAGCTCGAGAACTATCCCGAATATTCTACTACACTACTGATATTGTAATGGGCTGATTAAATATCATGACGAAATACCTGTTATTGAGAAAAGCACAAATAAAAAGATAATTTAATAATTTAGATAATCCGTGAATGTAAGACGACAATGATCATCGTTTTTCTGCTTTCTAAATCAGAAGAAATAGTTCTTCAACAACTTAATTTGTATAGGAAGATGGTGCTCGTAGTTTCCGGGCTTTAAATGTAGTCTGATGCAACTAGCTTATAAGGTTACTGTGGTTGAGTTAATAATGAAAGACAGAATTATTGGTGTATGTACATACACCATATTACATATATACTAGTGTAAATTACATATCACTAGTGTATATGTAAATGATTGTAAAATTATAATGTAAATAAGAAAAGAGAGAAGTTCAATTGTTTTTCATGTACATGCTGAAAATTTTCAGATATATTTGTATCAATGAATATTACATTTACATTATTTTCATATTAAAAGATATTAATAAAAATTCTATAGAACTAAATTTCGTTTTCTTTTCCTTTTAACATGAAATTATTGTTACTGAAAAGTGGGAAATTAATTTACTGCAGAGAAACAATAATACCAAATATAATTCAAGGGAAATGTACAAACGTTTATGCTTATAGTTTGTAACAATAAAGTCGTTCACATATTACAAAATTATTATTATAGATATTACAAAGGTACAAAAGAATTAAGTATAAAAATACAAAAAACAATCCAATATTTGAGATGAATAAAGTATAAAGTGTTAGATAACGTTTTGCATAGTGTCATAAAGAATATCGTTTACAGTTTCTAAAAGTATAATGCTCTTTTAGCTAAACATACAGTAAAAAAATTACACATTATTTACAAGTGATTCATTTTGTTGAACAGGCTAAATATTTTATGAACGAATTTATGTTGAATTCTCATTGAATATGATAATAATAATTACATTTAATAATTGAGGAAACAAGTACCTACACGTTCCTTAACGTTAAATGCAACTTAAAATTAGCACGGTTTTTAATTTCTTTACGGTAAGGAACAATGTTGATTATGTGAACACCTGGGCTCTCTATTAATAATAATTAAGAATAACGCTTGTTATGTACAATTAAAAACATATCGCTTATAAAAAGCGTAAAAATTAGGACTTATTCTGTTCCTTCCAAGCAGCAAAATTCGGTGAAAGACTCGTGTGTGTTGTGCAATTTATCATTTCATTTCTGAAAACGAAATATTTGTCATTGAAATTAATACGTTATGGTTCATTTTATTGGGAACAACGAACTTACAGAAAACGGTCTCTGAGAAGAAATGCTCTAGGCTGCATCCAGTTCAATCTTTCGCCATTGTAACACAAGATTTGCGCCATCTTAATTTTCCTAATTTCCTCTAATTGGTTCAGAGTGAATGATCCGGGACTATTCGCATTTTCGTACCAATATCTGTCACCTACAAGATAATTACGAAATGAATTAATAATTATGCATAGATATGAAGAATTAAACAAAGTGACCATTCATCTTAATTTTGTTAGTATAATACTGATTTTTAAGTATTCGTACTGTTAACAAAATTTTCAATTATTTGTACGAATTTTTACATAATTGACTTCTAAAAATTAAATACGAAATATTTTTGCATAAATCTGATATCATTTTATTTTAACTTTCTCAGCTACATTAAAAAGTTTCAACATAAATATTTTTTTTTACCAATTTCTATTCGCTGTGAAAATAAATGGTCACCGTAGTATTGAACATTAGTGAAAATTACTTACCCAAACGAATATTTCGAAAAGTGCGACCTAATAAGCAAAGAAACGTCGGTCCCAAAACAGAATCAGGTAGAGGTGCTTCTGAAAGTGCTCCAGTCACTAAATCTATATCTTCCACATTTCTATAAAATTGGAAAATTAATAATGATAGTAAATATTAACAACTACATATGAAGTATTAACAAAAAAACAAAATAACATTTTGTTAATTTAATTTAATTTTGGGATTGATACCGAATCAATATATTTCGATTCAATCATTAATTTACTGTTTAAGCGATGTTACACTTTTTCATATAATTGTAAACATACTCTTACCGGTAAACTCTTCGAAGTCTATTTATGGTGTCCTTGGCCATTATCCCTCTAAGATCATCGAAACTATTGATAGGCGACAAACTGCAGAACGATCGCCAACTGACGTAAGGTTGTAAACCGTGATCTCTTCCTTGTTGTATGATCTGAGCAGCATAATCCACCGCAATATCGTTGCTTTTTCCGTCGTGGAAATATCGTTCCAAAAGGATTTCATTCAGTCCCGGTGGTAATGGCTTCCTAGAATGTCCAGCTGTCGCGGAAATTAAATCTTGCATCCTAGGTCGTTATTAAAACCAAACTCCCATGGGACAATGTGTCGGAAAAGTCACAGCAGCGTTCAGTAAAATTTTATTCAATTTCTATTTGCATATACGTTCAAAAAGAAAATACTTGAAGCTTCGCCGAAACGTTAAATTAAAATTGGGAGAAACGATTCTTTTCCAGAGAAAACTTTCATGGAGAACAACAAAATAATCGAATACTGTGAAATCGGGTAGAAAAGTAAAATTAGCATTACTTTCGCCGTGCAAACTATTCAAGTTTTTCTACGAAATTTTAATTCATATTTATCCGCTCCGAACAATCGCTATTATTTCGTGACTGCTTTAAACAGATGTATGTAGGTGATACAAAGCATTGTAGGAACATAATTCGATTACATAAATCGGTTCATTGACCTTTGATCACACGAGAAGGTAATGATGTAACTAGAACCCTCCACGATACTTTCGAATGTGACATGCACTTAGCTCATGCCATTTGAGGCAGCGTCAGCACTCGTGATTTTAATGACAAACCTGAAGATTGCCGGTCTCAACTAGCTTCTAGATTAAACAGAAATTCTTCGAGACGTTTATTTGTAAATGGGAAAGGTATAACTCGATTTCGTTGTCGAACGACGGATTTTTAGCACGGAGTTAATCATTTTCGTCGAAATGATATTTGCATACAATTTCAACTGACCTGTAGCGCCGACGATCAAACGATCAATAGCACCAGCTTCATAGAACTCTTGGGGAGCGTAGAAGGCCGATAGCAAAGACCTTTCTCCAGACTTTAACGCCGATCGAGAGTCAACTAGGTCGAGAGTTTTTGGGGTCAGCGTGGCAATGAAGAAGAGTCCAGCAGAGGCGGCAGAGTTTGAAAGTGTCGCGTCCGTTCGGGTATCATATCCTCGAAAATATCCTCGATTTGTTAACCGCAACTGGTACCTTTCAACGGGCATTAAAATACACAATTATTCTTTGGATAAAATGAGAGAACACTGACATCAATAAGTTGATGGATTAACCCTGAATCTACCAGCTTGCTTTAAAATTAAAAATTAAACTGCAAAATAAATAAACTTATCTTGATAAGAGTCAACGTAAATTTCAAGAAAACCTTCACAAATTTTGTACCTTAAAATGAGAAACTTGTATAACGGTTATTTGACCGGTTTGGTAGCTTCGGTATTAAGGTAAATGTACATATTAGCGACATCCTAATTATCGATCAATTTGTTTTATTAAAAGCGATAATTAAAACGATCTATCGGTCAACATCTTGAAACGCTGCTAAAAATATTTTATTTCATATTTTAAAGATTGTTTATTGAGGCGTTTTTTGACAAATGTACAGGTTTTTATATGTTGCTATTATACGTGTTTCAATAGTCATTTTACAAAAAAAACACGTGTGATTCTATATGGTAACTTGTTCAAATTAATAGACATGTTAATACAAAAAATCGCAAAAATAGTAAATAAAATACTTTAAACATCAACGTTTGATTTCAACCAATAGCTTCACTTGCTTATTAATGAAATTAAACAAACAGCTAATTCAAAAAAGAAACTTGATGAAACTCTAAAATCAGTCAATTAATAACGCAATTAGAATTTCAAAGGGTTCAATTTTCCGAAAGCATACCATAATAATAAAAAAAAAAATATTGAAAAAGAGTATAAGAACGGATTGAAAGTTTTGTTGAATTCGTTTGCCGAACGAGTGGAGCCTGTTAATCCGTTAAATTAATTATAAAGGGAAAGAGAGTACACGTACTTGTCGAGAGTTGTTTCGCCGAGAACAACGGGCAGAAACTCGTTATAAGTTATATGCTCCATTTCCGCGATAACGATCCTTCTTGCTTCCTGGTAGAGTCTTTCGTCGTCCCAGTGAGGATTCAGTTGTCCCAGCTCTGTTGCGACTCGGTTATGTTCACGTAGAAAAAGTACGTGCATTAGAGTGAGACCAGGATTCTCGTTTACCCGGGTATCCCCGCTAAGAAAACACGGGAAAGCTTTGTTCATGCTCCTGCAACTTTCGTACTTCGTCGAGGGCATGGGCAAGTTCTTCCTTTGCGTATTAAGCAAACCACCCTTGCCGGAGCGCAGTGCTTTTGCTACCTTTTCGGAACTCCCATAAACCGGAGAAAGGTCTAAGTACGATGTTGCTTGGTTGATTTGCTGTCGAGGACCCAATTTGCAACCCTACATTTAAAAAATTCTGCTGTATTATTAACGCATCATTTAATCAAACTTCCACTATAGTTTCAAACTCCTAAATGATTACGTATCCAAATCCTTACAATTTTAGGTTTACGAATTTTCATATTTCCATACTTTTAAATTCTCCGAATTCTCTAAATTCTTTAAATTCTTTAAATTCTTTAAATTCTCCAAATTCTTCAAATTTCTCAAATCTTTCAGATTCCTCAAATTTTTTCAAATTCTTTAAATTCTTCAAGTCTCCCAAATTCGCCAAATTCGCACAATCCCAAATACCTACACTTCCGAACTCAAAGCTCCGCAAATCCGATCTTCGCTCGACCAAAATCCAACTACTCATAGCTCCCCTTTCCCCAGCTACCTATTTCCCCTATAGAAGCCGTCAACGCACAACTACAAAGGTCCTATTAATCAAGAACAAGCGAAAGACTCCACGAAGGTTAGCACGAGCATCTACATTACCTGTAGCGAGTTTCCTGGGTGCGGCGCCGACCTGGAATATTCCATGCAGCCGACAGCATTATCGGCTCGGATTGGAAAGCATTCCGGATGGAAGTGTTCGTAATCGACGTCGCAACATTTCAACTTGGCCCCGTCGGGTAGTTCCATCTTCGGCGTATGAGCCAGATCGTGTACGAGAAACTGTCCAAATAACGCGGTGAGTGCCATCAGGTACGGATGTTTAAGATCGGATCCTCCAGAGTGCACCGCCAAAGAGACCTCCCTGGCGCTGGGCAAATCCGTCCGTGGCAAGGAAACACCATCCACGTATTCCGCCGGTAAAAATCTCACGTAAGCCTCCATGGCGGCACCCCACGACGGATGTAGACCGTTGTTGCATTTCCCGGTGTGCGTTCTGTAACGAGGATCCACGTTCTCGCAGGTGTTCGTCAGCTGCAGAAATGTGGGCGAACCGTTGCAGTTGATGGCAGCCACGGAAGGCAACACGGAGGATGCTTCTTTCGAGGACATGTTCAAAGCCTCCACCAACATCACCGCCATCGTTTCGATTCGCAATGCCTTCCTGGACAGGTTCTGAGCGTGTTCGGTCATCTCGTGAGACGCGCCGAGGAACCATGACGGTGAACCGTGATTCAGATGGGTGTGCGATGTCAGTATCGCCTGTTCCGCTTTTTGGTACTTCTCCATCGATATGTTTGTACGTCTGCCCAGATCCAGCAGCATGTTGGACGGCAGTATAGCACTCTCGACCAGTACGAACAAGGCAAGCAATCTGCGAATCGGAATCTAGGGATAGGAAATACAAACTTGTTCGTGCGCAAAGCTGGAACATGGAGGGTTAACTTTTATCCGGTCAAGGCAACTCTTATCCGCTCACATTGCTAATTCTTATTCGTTTATGGTACAGTTACCTAATACGAAAAGCGATGCTTGTTTGATAAACAAAATAAATAAGTAACATAGTCTTTATTTTTATACATTTCAATCGAATATTAGAACTATTAGAATTGTTTGTTTGAAAGTTCAAACGGAACTTTCTTTTTGGTATATTATAATTTTGAAACATATTTATGTAACATTTAAATATTATTACAAAGTGAAGCATTCATTTTGAAGAATATTTATAAAAATCCGTTTCGCAAATAAATTGGGTAAAGTCGAATTTTTATCGAAATTGTTTGAATAATGTCAGTAATATTTTTATCTGTTCTTCTAATATCGATATATTTTTATCTATCCGGATTTCTGACTGTCGCGATTAGATTCGTCGGCTGTGTATGTGCTAATATTAGCGTGAATTAATATTGTATCGTTGATAATGAAAACAGAGTGCGAGATTGTTTTCACAGAAAAAAGGTTAATGGTGGTTGAAAGGAATGAGCCTATGAGAACAGAAAGCATTCGCACAACAACAGGTACTTGGAGGTTCTTGCAATAATTCTAGTTACTTGAAGAGTAATCTTGTGAGAATATACTCGTCAATTATCTGTAATAAAGTCGTAGATAATGCGCTTGTATGAAATGTCTTTGGCATTCGTGTCGTGAGAACAGGGAGATCTATACGTTATTTCAATGTTATGTTTATAAAATTGTCAAGTTTCTGAAAACATGGTGAAACATTTAAATCTAGTAACATAATAAATAAGGTATAGGGTGTTTAAAATTGGCAATACAAAAATGGTCAAATTGCATTTTATTTATATTATGAAAGAATTTGTACTTGTTGCAAAATGTTTATTTTGAAATATTTAAATTCCTAGATTTTTAGTTCTGTATATTCCTAGATCTCTATATTCCTAAGTTTCTATTTCTCCATATCTTTACATCCTCATATTGCTAGATGTCGTATTTGTAAATTCCTATATTCCAGAACTATAACTACATATACCTATCTGCATCTAGATCTATATACCTAAATCCCTATATCTCTATTTCAATATTACTACATCCCTATATTCTTAGATACATAGATGTCTCGACCTTTCTCTAGTTTTAAGTAGATAATATCTAATCGCATACGATAAAAATTGAAGAATTACTAGATACGATTTGCTAACGATCTTGAACTTTTAATATTGCGAGAATTGAACACTGCAGTAAGTTCATACTTTCCTTTTGTGAAGACGTGAGAAATAGTTTATGACTGTTATCAGGAATAGTTGAATTCCAATAGGCTTAATAATTGTAATCGATTTCGTAATATAAATGCTATCGAGATTTAATTAACAATTTGTTGAAAACAAAATGTATTTCGTTATTTGTACTGAAACCTGAAAATTGATGACTCCTAAGTTAGTGAGAAGTTTATATCTACTATCAGAAGTGGTTGATGAATAATTGAATTTAATTAATTCTTTGCTGCATGATTTTTCCAATTTAAAAAAAAATATATTTTTGTACTCTTCCGTGTAAAAATAATAGACAAATATAAAATGATAATAAATATTAAATTGCAAGAATAATAAATAACTACAATCATATATAATTATACGATATCGAAAATTTGAAATATTTGCAGACGATGCAACAAAAAATTATCCTCACAAAAAAGAAGAAATATTTTCGATTATTTCATCAGTTACGAAATCTACTATTCATTAATGTCCAACAAAATACTTATATTGTTTTATGCGGTACAATTGCAACACGATGCAACAAAGGTTAGTAATAATTTTAATTACTCATGCGACAGAGTTACGATATTTCATCCTAAAAGAAAAGAAAATGCACAACTGGGGACGTGGAAAACTCGCTACGAAACGCGTTTAAACGCGCGACATCATGAGAATAGAAAAGATGTTGAAAACACCATGGCAATTTTTCAGCGTCCTCTTGTGAAGCCGTGAGAAATCATTTGTGACTAGAAGCACGCGTTGATACGTGCACACACCAGGACGTTGCCCAATAATTGTCATGTAAATTCAATGCATTCTTCATAACCTAACTCAACAGTCATGAGATAGGATCTGTTCATTAAAAATACAATTGTTAGGGTTGATCGCATTTGGATTATAAATCCCTACGAAACTAATCAACATTTCCACGCGATGCGACCGAGGGTAGAAGAATATTCACACGATTCCTCGATAAATTAAGTTTCTCGTTGGTAAAATAGTCGAGCTAATGAATTTAACGATAGGAGAGAGCATCGCGTGACTAGTTTCAACATTTATCGCAAGAATCACAATGAATCTTAAGAGACCTTGTCCAGGTGATGGCATTTCGCTTGGATCGCATTGTTTATCGCATTAAATTCATTCATCGATTCACCTATGTTCTGAAGATAAGCCTTTCGATCAGTTAATTGTCTTTTCTCTTTTTTTTTTTTTTTTTTTGATCTGGCCCCGAGTGATCGAGCAGGACACGCTGTTTGACATTTAAGCTCCTTCCTGATCCTTTTGTGATTTTCTTACGTAATCCTAGCTGTTCCCGTGATTAGTGTTCGTATAAATTGATGGGAGCCATTATCTGGCTACGTGATTCGCTTTTACGAAAGAAACTTTTTACAATCGTTAATTTTCTTCTGACACCGAAACCGAATGGTTGCTATTCGTGCTACGTGCTTCTTTAATGTTCGATTTTATGATATCACTTTTAATAAATCACGATTAAAGCCCGAACAAAAGATCTTTAATGATCTTTAGTTTATAGAGTAATTCACTAATTCTATCAGACAAGTAAATAAAATAAGTTTTGTAACTAGTTGTGAAAGTATGAACACTATGTGTGCATATACATAAATTAGCATTTTACATAGTAATAGCTTAAACTTGATCTTCAAAATATTCGTGTTTGTTTCTATTATCTGAAAAAGAATTTTTATCCATAAAATTTATTATAGTTATCCTAAATATGAATAACATAACATATAGTTTATTACTAATTTATTACTATGTGAAATTCTAAAACATTATTATTTCTGTAACTAATATTTTTAGATGAATATTTTGAAGATTAAGTACAGATTTCTGTGAGAATAAGTTACTGCAATAAAATTCTATTATGTAAAATTAGTTATATATCGCATGTTAATGTAAAAATATATTTGTTTAGCTAAGATATGTAAATATTTATAATTATTATTTTAAATGAGAGTCATCGTATATTTTTTACGATATTAACATACAAAATTCTGAAGCATTAATTATTTATATAATCAGTGTCCTCAAATAAATATTTGGAACATCGAGCATTTAAGAATATCTAGAAGAATAAATTATTAATATTTTATCATTTATGTTCAATACAAAAAATAGTTAAATTATTCTACAGAATACAATTAACATAAAACTATGCACATTCACTTAACAAAAATATGTATATATTCGATCTTTAAAAAAATAGGAAAATTTCATAGTGAAGAAAAAATTAAATAAAAAATTAACTAAAAACCCAGAAATACATTTTAATTAAAGAAATATTTAAATAACGCTTAAAAAGCATCAAAATCTCATAAATTTTCTTAAAATTAACCGACTTGATTCGTGCAGGTAACTTGCAAATATCATACATCTAATTTTTTAAACAAGAATAACAAAAATAGTAGTATAGCTTTTTGAAACGAATCATCCTGCTTCACGAATATTTTATTTATTGATACAGAATGAAAAAGATTATAATTTTAAGAAAAACTGTTTAACACAGCATCATCAGTTTACAACACATTTTATCTTACACAAAATATAAATCTTTTCGTGTCTACATTTTCAGACGTATTTCATAGCAAAAATATATACAATTGATAATTCATTATATATTCAAAATAAGAATTATTGTATCATTTATATAACGGATGGAGGAATTTTTAAAGCATCGGTCGGAAAATCCAATTATTCGAAGACTCAAAACTTTATTTGCAAAATAAATATAACTGTGTGCCCTTCGTTTTAGTACATGATAATTTTAATAAAATAATATATACAATATACGTTACAAGATACACGTTTCCAATTGTTCTGAAGTATTACATTTTATTATAAAAATAAGCCATAGCGTACAAAATAATTTTATATAAACACGTGTTATGAAACAGCGTCTATTCAGTGACAGGTAATATGGAAAACGCACGATTAACTATTATCAACAACTGACTGATCAGCCTACCAATTATATTTTCATGTATTTAAATGAAACTTTATATACCGATCCTTCTTACCCTTCGTTGCATTTTTTCAATTTTGAAAAAAGATGCGTCATCTCACAAATTTTACCAATAAAGTACAACAAACAAAGTGTATTAAAAAACTTATTCAAAGAAAGACGATATGTTTCATCTAAGACATAAACATTCCGAGAAGATGTAACAAAAAATTTCGAAAAATAAGAAAAGTTTTTGATAAATTCTTTAATTATGGAATTTACTAGTTATGTTTGAAATACAAGATTTTGCTATTTTACATGCAATATAATGCAACGAAAGGTTAAGGACCCAAGTGTATTTAAACTACTACCCACGAAGTTATGTTAAAAAGCTTGAATCGTTAATCGAATAGTAAGAAAATAATCTCGGGGTTGCGTTATCGGTCATCTCGAAGAATGAAACACTCACCGCGACAGGAAGGCGAATGTACCGTTGATCGGTCTTCGTTTCATTTTTCAGAAAGTGCAATGTTAATTCGCGATAGAATTCATTTGAAATCTCGTAACAGTCACACCGGTTATTATGTGCAAGCACACGAAGCTGCAAAGCTGAACTAAGACCGATTCTCGAACGAAAGTAAAACTCTACCAGTCCTGTACGGTCGGTTCAAAGAGTGGGGCCCCTGTGAGGATAACGGTAATACAGGGTGTCAACAATGTACGGTGTGTTGTACGGTAAAAGTGTTGCATCGGTGTTACGAGCAAGACCAAGGTTCACCTTTCATGGAATCTAACTCGTAGTCGCGGTTGGACGTACAGTTTCAAGGCCCATCAACGTGCACTCGTACTTTTCTATCTTATGGTACGCTCTGTGGACACATCTGCGCAGTACCGACGTTTGCGCCGGGCAATCGGGCCACTTGTCTGCCCATGCCCTGTGTTTGGGACTTTAAAACTATTTAATTTTGGGACTTTTCAATTTTGGAACGTTGGAACTTTTCAATTGTGGACAGTTGGAACTTTGGGACTTCTCACTTTTGGAAAGATAGGATTTTGGGACTTTCAGACATTGTGGCTTTAGAATTTCTGAAGTTTGGGTCATTGGAATTTTAGAATTTTTGAGAGTTAGGAAGTTGGAACTTTGGGACTTCTCACTTTTGGAAAGATAGGATTTTGGGACTTAGGGGCATTGTAGCTTTAGAGTTTGTAAACTTTAGCATATTGGAATTTTAGAATGTTTGGACTGTTAAATTTCTAAATTTTTAACAGTTGAGACTTAAAGATTCTTGGACACTGTAGCATTAGAGGTTTTCAACTTTGGGATAGTGAAATTGTAGAATTGTATAATTTTGGGACTTTAAGATTTCTGCATTTGGAAGTTTGGGACTTTGGTACCTTGGGACATTGTGGCTCTAGAGTATTGGGACTCTGTGACATTGAAATTTTAGAATTTTGGAAAGATGCGACTTAAAGATTTTGGGACTTTAGTACCTTGAGATATTGTGGCTCTAGAGTCCTTAAACTTTGGGACATTAGAACTTTTGAATTACAGAACTTTGGTATTCTGAATGTGTGAAAGTTTGGACTTTGGGATTTTAGGACTTCAGAATTGTTTAACATTGGAATTTAGGAACTTTGAAAACTTGAAATATTGTGACTTTAGAATTTTTCTAATTAGGGACTTTAGAACTCTGGAATGTTTTAATTTAAGAATTTTGACGCTTCAGAACTTTGTCATTTTGGGACTGTGAAATTTAGAGATGTTGAGTCTGTTGGCACTATGGGATTTTGAAACTTTGGAATTTTAGAACTATAGAGTTGTAGAATTTAGGGACTTTGGGATTTGAAGATTAATAACACTTTGTAACTTTGACATTTTGAAAATTTGTGACTTAGGAAAATATACTCCATAACAAATGTGACAATGTATAGTTTCTGTGGTATCCTTCATTTACTGTCCTAAGTGTTCATTTTGCTTGATGACGAATTCAGTTGTTTTTATTAATAGAATTTGAGTTAGTGTTGAGATAGATTTGGATTAGATTTTGATAAGGATGTATCAAATACAGAGTACAATAGTATCAAAAATTTGTTACATGCATATGAGATTCTGAAACCCGATGTCCGTGAAAAGTTCATCATAAATTTTGCAAAACACTACAGTATCATACTACCAATCTAAAAGAACAATGGTAATTCTAATCATCTCAAGCTTGAAGTATTCTACATTTGAAGCGTATCGGGTTTGAAATATACAGATGACACTTCTTTAGTTTGAAATTATTTTAGAACCGGGTCTACATGTGTTGGTGCCGGCCCTGCATGTATCTTCTTGATCATATGGACTTTTACTCGGGGTTCCTCAACCTTTAGAGGCGGCTCTGATCGTGTGTGCTTCTTCGCGACATACTTTGCGTTTTTTTAGCAGCACAGTGTCATCGCGCTATGTTAATTGACACTCGCAGGCTTGACCGTAATGTCGACTATGGATTAACATTCTTGGAGACGACGTTGTGATTGATTAACTGCTTTATGCACCTACGATCTCACTGCGAGAATCCACAAAAGGATATTATGCGTCACGTGCAGTTATTTATGTCGCGCGTGGGAAGACATACTGAAAAATATAGTCTAGAGTTTAAAGAATGAAAGTTTGAAGTTTTGTCAAACGATCAATGTCTATTTTTCAAGTATAAACTAAGATTCAATAATCGAATCACGTTTCACGTAAAACAAAACATAAACATATTTTTTAATAATACCTTGAAGGTATAAACAAATTTCAAATTCATTCTAAATGTTATTATCACTTTGTGAATATTTGTTCAATAGCTAATGGAAAGTATAATCTTGAATCGAATATCGATATTTACATAATATGTAGCTATGTTTCTATCTGATTCGTGAACTCACGTCGAAGACTGAACTACACATCTTGGATCCAAGGGTCTCTAGCTACTTGAAAAGAAAACTATGTTATCAGAGGCCTTGAGCACTTTTATTTTCGCGCTGTGTGCCACTGCTTACATTTTCACTTTCTCACTATGCTTCCATAGTAATTACTTATTTAAATCGTACTGAAATTATCTATAGTTGCATTTGTAGTAGCATTAACATTTATTGCTTAAATTACAGAAGTGGCTTCTAAGAATGAATATCATCCGTGTTATCGAGAACCGCCCCACTGTAAGCTAAATCCCAGTAATGTTCAACCTGGTGTTTCTTAAAATGCTCCCGAGCCATCTTTTCGATCGGGCAAACCTTAAATTTGATTTCCCCAAAATGACGCTGTTTACTAGTACCTTCCCATACAAGTACACATTTGTTTGGTACATCGTTTCCATCGTTGTCTTTTATGATATCTTCCTCCCACTTGATACGATGCATCATCAATCGTTTATATTTACTTAACTGTTTTGCTCCCCCTTCTACTACAACAACATTGCAGTCGCGGAAAAGCATTACACAGCCTGTGAGATACAGCTGTTTCGCGTTTGTTTCGACTTTAAACTTCTTCGAAGCATTGTTTACAAGATCGCGTATTCTGAAACAGTAATAATGGAAAATACATAAAATTATGTGCAATAAGCATTTATGATTTATTTATAGCAGTGTACAGATACCCGAGATTATAAATTGGGGTTAGATTCGGTGATGTAAACAAAATATGTTTCGTTTAGAAGTTTCAAGGTTATCTGACAGCATTCTGTTTGAAAACAAAGAGCCGCCGAATGTTTCTGAATTTGATCTGAAGTTACTCGAGATATTAGGTTATCTGCACCCTACTTAATTATAATGAATTAAATTTTACCTATAAACAGCTACATGCACACCAAGTGTAGTGTCCTCCTTAATTTTCCGCGCTTTCTTTTCACGCCGTTGATCAGCAGTGAGTCTACGTGCCGCATTAGCATCCTCATGGGCCTTTAATCTTTTAGCCATTTGCTGCCGAACATGGGCTTCAATTTTAGTGGGGTCTTGTACGGCTTCTGTACCTAACACTCGCATAAGATTCGAAATTCGTAATTTTGGTTCGGGCGGCGGCTCCAGACCTAATCGAATTTTCTCTTGTTCCTCCTTCCATGCCTCCCGTCTATTTTGTCTACGTAGTTTTTTACGCTCCTTCTTTGTTAAAAATACGGGCATGTATATCGGTTTCAATGGATCAGCTAAAATAAAAGGAAGAAATTAATTACAACTGAATATATCAATTTAATGTATAGATGTATACATACAACCAGACGATGAATATATTTAAATACGTACTTGGCGGTCGCATTTGTGTAGGATGTTCCACTAGATTCGTAATAGTAGAATTTTTAATGGTTGTAGGTTCATCTTCATTCGGATATCCCCCTGTTAATATAACAGAATCCCACCATTCTACGTTAGGCACATCTTCGCTAAGAGCTTCAGTTTTTGGCGCTATGAGCGCCAATTTTGTCGCTGAACTTATACCAGTTTTTCTAGCAATTTGACTAATTTCATTTTGCAATTTCTCTAACTGGGCTTTCATACGAATTCTTTCGGCCAACTGTTGGAATTTTCCCGGTTCATGAAATTTCAATGTACGCTTGCCACGTATCGCAGGTTTCACACCTATTCTGGTATCGAAGAAGTGCGTGTCCTGGATTTCTTCTGGACCTTTAGATTCTTGTAGCTGTGCTTTGAATTCTTCGCGTTTCTTCGCCCGAATGTTGGCTTTTAACGTTGGCACCACTTGAGTAAGTTGAACTTCCTTGCCCGTTATATCTACAGTTCTTCCAGATTCATCCAAGATCAATGGGGTTGGTTTATCTGGTACATTGACATTACCCAGTAATCCCGAGCTTAGTTTACTTCTAATTTGAGCTTGTAATGCAGCAATTTTTCGTGCTTTGTCCGAATCTGTTTTACTTAATAGACCTTGATTATACATGCTTCCTACTGTTGGCAACGAATCTCGTGCTTTCAATAAAGGTTTCACTGGTGCTGATTCTTCTTGTTTTATCGCTTTCAATGCCCTTTTCCTTTCTTCGATCTCTCGTTGGGCATTAGCCATCATTTGTCGTATCTGTATAATGAATTAATAAACAAACAATTAATATGTTGTTAACATCATTGTATTTATATATACATAAATTAAATACCTTGTCGGCTGAGAGTTGTGCTTCCGTTGTTTTCTCATTTTTTACTTCATCGTCCCTGAATCTAGGTTTCTTCGCATCTTTGTCTTTATCTTTATCTTCCACATGATTACGCTTTTTACTTTTTTGTGCTGCCCTAGCATCGTCATAAATTGCAAATATTTTCTCAGTTAATTTTGAAGCCTTTTTGTCTTCCAACAAAGCAGATAATTTATCTGAAAGGTATTTATATATTAGAGAAAGAATTATTAAAGAAATACATTATATGGTTCAA
Organism: Megachile willughbiella; assembly: GCA_945859595.2. Taxonomy (NCBI): domain Eukaryota; kingdom Metazoa; phylum Arthropoda; class Insecta; order Hymenoptera; family Megachilidae; genus Megachile; species Megachile willughbiella. The sequence continues at coordinate 13,076,280 of OX243797.1, forward strand.
TACACTATAATTATGTTACTCCTTATGTCCCAAGATAAGTGTTACATTTGTACATTTTTATATCGTAATAATTTTTCTTTAATTTTAAAGTGAATTGTAGCAATGAGTGCAACATTTATAAATTTCAAGTGATAAATGGCACTTGTAAGACTGTTTTATAATCCTCATTATAATGCATTGAGGATGGAGAATTAAAACAGAACTGCGTTCTAAGAGTTTAAAGTGAAAATTAAAAATTTAAGTATTAGTTTTGGGACAGAGGCAGTACATAACTTCTATTAAAAGAACAGACTACTAACCCGCTGTTTTGCGTTTATCATATCCAGAAGTAATACAATTGACAGCAGTGGTAACAATAGCAGGTTCTCCAAAACCGAGAAACTTATGAACCGCTTTTTCAATTTGCGGTTTCATTTCATCTATTTCCTTTCTCGTTAAATACGACATTTTGCAAGGTTTGTTGTAAGAAATTCCTTTAAAAAGTCTTTGACTTGGTAGAAAATTATTTACTTCACAACATAACCTCTACAAACTATAAGGTTAAGTATCGCATTTCAATGATACTATCGATCGGAAATGGATATTTCATATTTTATAGAGCACCGATTTATCACTTAATTTAGACAGGATTGTCATGATACTTGTTTATAATGTAATATACGTTTGCGAATTAAATTTCGGTTAACATAGTCTACTACTATCGACAGCACATTGAAACACCGTGATTGTTATTTGGCTATGTTCAAGTATTTCCCACATTTTCAGCCAGTGCCACCAACGTTACAAATTCAACGTTGAAAAATATATTCCTAGACTAGGTAACCTTATGGATCTAGGAACATATGCAAACTTCCGACAACTTTTACGAAGTTTGATACTCGTCGATTTTAACGAAATTTGAATATGATGTAGAATTCGAAAAAATATTCAATGCATATTTCCTTCTATCGTCCACTTCGAAAGGGTGGAAACTGCCTTTGAAGTTAGGGTTGCAAACCATATTTAGCCGAATATCAGAGATATTATTCGTTGTAGGGGGAATATTGAAATACTGCAACATTTTTGCATGTCAAATTCATTTATATATAGAGACTTACGAAAAAGTAATTTACTTAAAAAATATTGGATGCCTGCAAGCAGATAAGTTAATAAATTTTCGTTGTGAAATCGATATTTTAAGAACACTAATGCTTTTACTATCTCATACATTTTATTTCGTAAAATAAATGGAATAACAGATGAAAGGTAACGAATACCGGAGAACTGAAAAATAAAAATACATTTCGAATAAGCAAGAGAAATAAAATGTAATAAAACATTTTACACCTTTGAAGCTTTATTTATTAATAAATATTATTAAAATATAATAGTAGTGTTCTGTAATTTGTAAAGTACAATATTATTAATTCTTTTGATTTTTATAATTAGCGTATAAACAAAAGGTAGGTAGAGGATTGACTTCAAATTTAAATTATCACATTAAGTTCACATTATCAATTTTATTTTTAATGCGACAGCAGTGAAGAATAATTAAAAAAAAATATCAAATAAAATTTTCGAAAATGAAGTCCTGTAAAATGGATGCATTAAACAGAAACGTATTTATCTGTATTCTGAAATCGAAATTGAAATTAAATTCACTATGTTACATAATTATGACCGTCAGATAGTTATTGTTGATGGAACTAATTATACATTACCAATTACTTTAACAGAAATTAATTATCAATTAATTAATTTGATAATTGTTTTTATTTGTTACTTTAACAATCAAATGGTGAATGCAGGGTCAATTGTAAATCATAATCAAAGCATACAATAAAGAAGACTAGTGATTAAAACTAGAAGTTCAAATTTTCGAACAAAAAATCTACGTATGTAAGAAAAGTAATATTTAAAGGGACAATTTGAAGTTTGAAAACTAAAATTGGAAAGGTTAGTGATTTTTTGTTAATGTTGTTAATGTTTAATATTTTTAATTAATATCAATGTTTAGATATAACGTTTAGTTATTAAATATCATATCAAACAGGCGAAACGCTTTCGTTTCTCACTCCTGGTGCTACACAAGAAAACAGTATTATCTAACAAAAGAAGTCAGCAGTAAATCATGTTACACCTTCAGATAAGTTCAATAAGTCTTACAATATAAGGTAAACTTGTTAGAACAAAATATATGAAGGTGTAAGGGGACGAAAACAGTTTGTGGGGAAACGGAATGGTAGTGGACCGACGACCGCAAATGAGAATGGTAGAGAGAACTACGGTGTTCCACGCTTCCCTGGTGACCGATGAGGCCAATTCATGGAACCACATTTGTTTCATTCGAGGCTGTTGTTCGAAACTTTTCTGTTAATTGAAACGAAGAAATTGGAATACTGCTGGCCAACGGTTATCTTGGTCCGTCGAGTTGGAATTTTATAAAAGAAAAAACGCTCGTCCGCAAACGTGGACAAGTGGTTCGGGAAATCGATTTAGGATGGCAGAGAAATGTACATTCATTAGACCACTTTAAATGGTCTCAAGGAAGCTTACCTGGTTCGAACTGTACAAAGCCGATTGGTAACTGTAGCTGAAAGGACGTTGCAGTTTTTATAGTCGTTGAAATATCGCTTGCTCGAGATATTTCGTACTATGGTCACTAAATAAATTATTACGACAGAAATTGTGGAAGATGTGGATTGGATAGTTTAAAATTGTCTTTAACATGGATTTGATATTTTAAAACACTGGGATTATGTTGCATTGAAAAAGAGTGGAAGATGAAGAAAGTTTAGACTTATGAAAGCATAGGTTTTGGGTTTTGGGAAATAAGGGTATTGATCGTTTGGGAAATAGGGAATTCTGAAACTGTAGAATTTGGGAGTTTGGGAATTGGACAATTTAGAAATTTAGAATTTTGGAATTTTAGAAATTCAGAAATTTGAAGACATGAGGATTTGGAAATATAATTAAGACAATTAGGAATTTAGAAATTTGGAAATTTAGGAATTAGAAATTTGCAAATTTTAGTATAGAAAATTTAGAAATTTAAAAATTTGGAAATTTAGAAATTTGAAGACATGGAGATTTGGAAATATAAATGGGACAATAAGGAATTTAGAAATTTGAGAATTAGAAATTTGGAAATTTAGGATTTAGCTATTTCAGAATTAAAAAAATTGAAAGTTCTGAAATTTGGTAATTTATAAATTAGAAATGTGAAAATATGGAAATGTAGAATTTACAAATTTGTAGACATAAAAATTAGAAAGATAAAAATATGGTTAATAATTTGTAAATCTGTAACCTAGAAATATAAGAATTTCTAAATTTACAAATTGGTAATTCAAAACTTCCTAAATTCACAAACTGGTAGTTCAAAGCATTCCGACTTCCCAAACAAAAATTTAAAAACCTTGAAAATACAGATCTAAAATTTCTAAACTCCTAATACGAATTATACGAGTTGAAGCTCCATCCGTCACGTTAAGTACATAGCAAGAACCAATCCATATTTTGTGTACGTCAGACGCACCCTAATCCCCATCTATCTACGGCGCTGTTGTACATCCCATTCTATCTCGTGCATGTCGAAAAAGCGTTTCCATCGAATTTCATTTGTAATTTATCTCGATGACCGGGTTTTTTTTCTCCGCGACCCAGGGAAACTCTCACGTTTCCATCGTTCTGTCGGCATTCTGACGCAGACCGAAAACATGCATCGCGTGGTGCCACTAATATTCAGTCAGTACGTATCGGGCCAGCCGTGTTCCTTCGTGAATTTAACGATTTTACCAGCAGACGTGGCCACGTCCCGAAATGATGTACGGTTCGCTCGTATGACTCGGCAGCTAATGCTTTAATATGCGCAAAGGGTGCCATGCCTGTGTCACGCGGATTACCGCTAATTGTAGTTTATGCTTTATACTACGCTATTCTCTGTACGTTCTGTCGAGCATTGGGTATTCGATATATGTATACACACACACATAGACAGATCCTGTGTTTACTTGTGTATCGGTGAACGCACCTTCCCTAGGGTACGTAAGTACATATCCGTACAACAATTTGTATTTGCGGGATCTTGTTGCGTTATGTATCAGATACAGTTTGTACAAGTTGCTCGTTTCTGTTGACGACAATGCTGTTATTGTGCGCCAGATTAGATGCTTGCGTGGGAAAACTTGCAGAGGATTTTGATTATCTTTGCTACTGTAGGTGTTTACGTATGGAAAATTGTATGGAGAATGTATTGCCGTCTGAATGTTATTGTGGTACGAGGAATGGTATCTTTAAGGGAGAGACTGTTTTAGAATTCAATTTTCAAAATTAGGGTTTAGAAATTTGGAAGGATGACGATATAGAAATTTGATGAGTGGACAATTTGGAAATTGGAGATATGGATGATTGACAATTTGTATTTTGTATTGACGTTTGAAAGTTATTGTGGTACGAGGAATGGTATCTTTAAGGGAGAGACTGTTTTAGAATTCAATTTTCAAAATTAGGGTTTGGAAATTTGGAAAGATGGTGATATAGAAATTTGATGAGTGGAGAATTTGAAAATTGGAGATCTGGATGATGGACAATTTGTTAATTGTAAATTTGGAAATATTTGTTATGGTATTTGAGAATTTGAAAATTTAGAATGTTTAGAAATGTGTCAGTTTATGAAATTCGGATTTGGAGATTTGGAAAATTGGAAACTTGATAATTTACATATTTTAAAATTTGTTGCTTTGCAAATTTGGGGAATTGGGAATTTGGGAAATGTCGAATTAAGCTTGAAAAATTGGAAGCATATCAATTTGGGTATTTTGTAATTTGATTCTCTGCAAATTTGGGAAATTGGAAATTAAGCTTGAAAAAATGGTACATGCCAATTTGGACTTTTAGGAATTTGATGTTTTTTCTTAAATTTTCCTAAAATTCTTAAATTTTCCAATTTCCAAATTCTCAAATCCTAAATTTCTAAATATCTACATTAAAATGTCTACATATCTTCCTAACTTCTTTAATTAATAGAAAAGAAAATTAGACCCTACTGTTTTATCTATATTTTATCAAAATATTCGTTTGTACTCTATATTATGATATAGAACTACATTAAAACTACATTAAAATGTAGACTACAGTATAAATTATAGTATCTATATTACTATAGACCTGTATTAATATACATTCTACTGTTTCCCTTGTCTTTTTCGCATATATAGTAAAATTGTGTATAGTCTAATTTACACAGAATTTATTACCATTTTAAAACCATATACCAATTCAATTGTATCAAACTTTTAAATAAGATTAGAATGGTAGAGATGATTTCGTTTTAATTAAGGTTTCGTCGTATCCTCAGAACTGTGAACATTACATTAACGTTTAAATGCATTGCATGTATTTGGTCATTTTGAAGTTAATTCGATTAAACGAAACCGAGATATCTATTCATATGCACGAACGTTGGCTACAGAAGCGCAACGCTAATTAAAGCTAGTAGGTGTTACGATCCTCCTTAAATGGATTCGTTGCTGCATACGTTTACGTTGTATAGGATAAAACCGAAATTGTTCTTAATATCTCTATAAATTTGATCAGACTTTTTCAATACTTCCCAAGTAGCAAATTTCATTCAATTCTTAAATTAAGTTGAAAGATTACAAAAGTTATCAATTTAATATGTTACACAATTACAACATTAAATAATTACTCATGTACTTTTTTTATTTTTACTTAATTTTCTCTTATCTTAATATATGTACTTTTATTTTGTAACTTGATTTCAAATTTAATTAATTCTTAATTTTTATATTAAACTTAATACTGCATGTTTAACGTTAAATTATAGTTTCTCTAAAAATTTCAAATAAATAACATTTAATAAATAGTACATTTCATAATTTTTCACTGAATGTACAAAAATTCTCAAAACTAATAATTTAAAAATAAATTCCTTGCCTGATCAAAAATATATTTAATCAAAGAATATTAATTTCAAACGATAAAAAGTTTCCTTATCTCACAGCTTATAAATAATAAATTTATACTTACTTAGAACTTTTAAAAATTCTTCCCCACAGTTTAGACATAAATTTCCTTGCCAACAGCAAAAACCTTGTATGATTCATGGTTTTATTACGTTAAAAAGCGATATTAAAGCAGAAAGTCCTTTACAACGATAAAAAGTTACTTCCTTAATAGAACATTTTTTCTTGTAAATTAAACCAGGGAAAAGTTAAATTTATCAAATTCATACTATCAATTTCGTATAGTATATCAGCCACATACAACCTAATTTCTCGTTAGCAAGGATACAAGTTTTACTATCAAACAGCTTTTAACGGGTTGTTAAAACATTCTATGTAAAAAGGAAACCGTAAACTGTACACAGTGTTTTCTAGGATGATATGGTTGATAATGTCAGACAAAACTTATGCTTCTGTTGTATCGTTAATCTTCTGGTCAGACTGGTACACTTGTTCGTGTTCCACGTCTAATCTACTTATAATCTACAATATTCTTACTATCTTTGAATAAGCTTGTCGTATCTTATTTTAGATTGTTATCAAACGGCAATATATTATTGCTTATTCGTGATGCCACAGGAATCTTGATTAGAGAAGTTCATAAAAACTAGGTGGACAGGGAAGAATAAAATCGTAGAACTGGTTAAAGGTATAATTTATTGTTCGTTCACGTGTATCGCTTAAAGTTTAGTTTCTCCTGGTGAGTGATGACGAGAGATTATGCTTCTAAGGTTTATGTATTGTACTAGTTCAACGATTCAGGATAGCAGAGCGAATCGACGAGACAACGATTATTTCGATTCACTTTTATTTTTTGTATCATTTTCGTTTTTATACGTATATATTTTCTGAGATTACGCTGTTTTCTTGAATATTATTTTTGAGTGCGTGAATTCTAGAATTTTGCGTTATTGGGATTTTTTAGTATTGGAATTTTGGGTATTTGGATTTTTGAAATTATTGAACTTTGAAACATTCGTTTTTTAATCTTGAAATTTTTGTACTTTAGGATCTTGAAATTTTGGGATTTGGAAATTTTAGGATTTTGGGCTGTTAGAATTTTTTGATTTTAGGATTTTGAGAAGTGGAATTTGGAAACTTTTATTTTGGGACCTTGGAAGTTTTAAATTCTGGAATTTTGAAATTTGAGAATTCTGGAATTTTAGAATTTTAGAATTTTTTAATTTTTTAATTTTGAGATATTGAAATTTTGGAATTTTGGAATTTTGGAATATTGAAATTTTGGTACTTTGGGATTTTGGAATTTTGGAATTTTGGAATTTTGGAATATTGGAATTTTGAAATTTTGGAATATTGAAATTTTGGAATCTTGAAATATTGGAATTTTGAAATTTTGAAATTTGTTAACCTTAGGACCGTATAATTTCAGAATTTCAGAATTTTCGAATCTTTGAACATTTAGAATTTTGAAATCGTCAAATTTTAAGATTATGAGATCCTAAATTGAAAAATTGTCGAATTCTTAAATTTTACGATTTTGGAACTTTAATTTTTCTGAATTTCTGAATATTCTTGACAATTCATTTTATATACAATAAAAATAAGCTGTACTTACCTCTCTACCTATATGTTCATATTCTTACACTAGACTAGACTCTCGTTATATTGCAATAATCGAGTATTCAGAAAATTCATAAAATGTATAATGCATTTGATAGACACAAAATTTCCTCCTATGATATTATATAGATTAACGTGTCCATAAAAAATGGCAATATAACAAGAGTCGACTGTATACTGCATGTCTACTATAATATATAAATAATTCAGACGAAGATTAATAGAATAGAATGCATCGATACGGAATGGGGCTGGCAATTAAAAATAACCAGATACATTTTCTATAATATATTTTACATTATAAACCAACCATACATCATCATAATAATATCTTATACTCTTAAGCCTAAGCGTGTTTTTAATCCTATTCCCGTTTATATACTTCCTTCATATTTATACTTTGTTTACTTCTTCATAGTATTTATATATATATTTTTTTTATTTATTTATATTCATCATTATTTATAATATACTTTATACGCTATATTATGTATATATATAATATCATACATGTTTTTCATTTAATTTCACGCACATCCCAGGGCGTTTCTCGTTTTCATCGTTAACATCCTTTGAGAATTGTCTTTTGGAGGTATCTATCCTTTTCTTTTTCTTTTAACCACGTGCACGTGTTCATCTATTTCATGGTAAAAGTGTCTGTCCGTCACGTCATCCCTTTTTTGTGTACGTGTGTATGTAAGTGTGTGTCTGTGTTACAAATTACATGTACATTATTACAAGATTTTCATCATTTTTTTTTTTGCCCTACCGTTGTTCCTCAAAGCTGTGGCTAAATTTGCAACGTGGCTGCCGATGGGACCCCGGTAGCCATTACAGGACAATTATTTCCTTTTTAAGCTTCAAAAAATCTCACCCCTTCCCTCGAGCTCCGGCGATACATAATTTTTTTCCATTTTCTTTCTCGTTTCTTTTGTTTTTTGACCTCAAAATACATACACACGATGAAGTGAAAAAAGGCACCTTACTCCTTAGCGTACGGTCGTAAGTGATATGCCGCGTACCGCGCCGAGGGATGGGGGTCAAAAGCGACCCATGATATAATTAAGGGCCCGGGTTTCACCTACAGGAAAATACGAAACAACGAAGGAACGTTGTAATCGTTACTGGAATTTTAACCCTCTTATAATGAATGCTGGGTCATTCTAGACGCGACTATCAACAATGTAGATTTGATAATTTCGTACAACAAATTGTTTTTTAAATTCACTTAAATGTACAGGTAACTCAATATATAATATATTGCTATTCTATTACATCGACAATGTCCTTATACGCAATCGTTGTTATATGCGAGTTAAGTATCTTTTAAAAATTTATGTTTTTCAGATTCCTAATAATTTTATAATTTCATTGTATTAAAACGAAAATTTTGTTCCAATCTTTGAATTGTATTTTCAACTTGGTAGAAAATTGAAAAATTTCGGAAAAATGTTCACCGAACTTATGTATAAAAATGTCCCTATTATTTTTATAGGTTATGTAACAAAATGGCTATGCAGAATTTCGTTTCAACCCCTATATTTTTGTTTGTGTACAATGGGTGATCAAATTATTGATATGAAAAATATATTTTTTATGTTTGTGACAAATAATATTACGTTCTCAAATGTTTGCAATTTTCAAACTTTTATGAAATATTTTGCAAAAATTTAGTATGATTGAAGCTTTCATTTAAAAGTCAAGTATATTAATGTAAAATTTTTGCAGCTGGTGTTAATAATTCAGTCATCCATTGCAATGTACTTTTGAATTATTTGAATTTTTCAATGTTTTGTCTAAAATTTCGTGTTATATTATTTTCAGACAGGTGTTCTTAAATTATATCTTATAAGATTAGCTTTGGTATACATATATTGTATATAAATTGTACGCACCAGTGTTAAGTAATATTTCATTTAATTATCGATCAATAATTACAATCGGAAAATTTTATTACGAGTCGTAATCGCTCAATTTTTAATAAAAAAAAATGATGATTAATGTTATTGGTGTTTATAATCAATAAAATTTTTAATCGCGATAGCGAATTTAATTAATCAACTAAATGAATTGTAATTTTTGGCGATTAATTTCTTTCGCTTGCAGACGTTACTTAATTAATCAAATAAATTAAAAATGTTAATCGATCGATGTCTAACACGCGTACACGTGTATATTTGAAAGCGTAAAATTGATTAAATGTCTACATTTACAAAAGATTTTAATGAAAGTATCAACAGATTATAAAAATATTTACGGCTTCTAATTAATGTGTTTATTTACGTATACATCCAGACATTCACTGAAACATATCACAAAACTATTATTAATGTTTAAAAAATGAAAACGAAAATATTGACATTTTATTCGATACATTTATAAACATTCGCATATAGTAAAACAAACATGTACATATTCAAAATATACATTTTCTTATCATAAACTAAAGTTGTCATATGACTATAGACAAATAAATAAATAAATAAATAGCCTACAGAATTAATCGTAAATTAATTCCTTTTACAAAATCTATGAAATTCATTTGGTTTACTAGCTTTAAAAAATGTACTGGGTTGATCAAAAAGAACCCTCATTTTTAAAAAAAATTCAAACATAAATTTCACATGTACAAATAAATAAAACCCTATAATATATTGACTCTTTTTGTTTATTTATCTTCGACAAATTTTCTACTTTCACTTGCGAAAAACCAGGTGCACTTTTTACAAAATGAGAGTATACAGTTTCCATCTTATGACAAGCTTGTACCGACATCTATCTTTGTAAAATTGAAAAGTGAGCTTCTAGGTTATGTATGAATTTTTTAAAGCAAAAGAAAGCAGTTTACCTAAAATTAGTTTTTAGAGATACTTCTTTCAACCCAATAAAACAATACACGTAATTATTATAATATTCTAACTATGGTAAGTGCATTTACGAATTCCATATGTTTGTAAATAAAACTTCATACCTTTATTTTCAGATACGAAATTTTATATCTTTATAATCATTCAGACAAAAAATTTCGTACCTCTGTAAGAAATGAATATGAAATATATCGTCGTATTTCCTGAAAATATCTTCACACAAATTATTAAAATTAGTCGCGATGGAAAATGAGCCAGCATCCGAGGGATAAACTTTGCTTCTTCTCGAATCAGCTAATAATTCTTTCGCACGTTTATTCATTCACTCTTTAGCAGATGCATACTTATATTTCCTTCCGTTTCATTTTTTCCTCATTTTCATCGAATCTACGCAACGAATGTGTTTGAAGGGGCCGAGGGGGTCCTCCAGGCTAGCCATAACACCCTCTCCGTACATCGCCTCAATTTGTTTTCGAGTTATCTTACGGCTAAAAGGTATTTAACACAGTACATCGCGGAGTACGCTTTTAACAGGTGTCGCGTTTCCGCTTCCGCCCGTTCCTTTTCCCATCTCTCGGTTTTCTAAGCTTTTATACTCGATATAATCTCTAGAGTTGTCGGCTAATGTTATCATCTTACACATTTATATCTGTTATGTATATATAATACACATGTTCTTGTAATATTATACGTATATGTGTGTATATATACACATATAGATGCGCTTGTTGGTTTTTTGTAGTCTTTTCTTTAAATATATATATATATACGTATTTTTATATATATATATTTATATGATAATATACATATGTTAGTTTAAGGTATGCTCGGTGACTATGTTTACGGCTCCTACGGTTTTTCTTTTCTTTTACTGCGTGCATCGTCTCTTAACATTCTTGCGTTAACCTTAAAAACTGTTTTTTCACGGCTCGCTCCGCATCGGTTATTCCCCAAAAATGGCCTGACTGCTGCCTTCCTAACCTTATGCTAGTTCCCGATTCACCGGATGGCGGGGCTGAATTTAAGCGAACGATTCCTGAAAAGATTTAGAACTAACATTGCTGATTTCCTTTTTCCTGAATCAGCCGAACCATTGTAGCCACAGTTCATTTACTTTGCAAATTGAAATACAGCCTTTGACAAAATTTTTCTTTTGATGTGAAATATGTAGTTGCTAAATTAATATTTCCGTGAACGTGTTGAGAATGAAGCATTAATCAATGCTTATTGTAAATTACACAAATAATTTTTGTCTCTAATGTCTTCTGTTCTGTATTATTTTTTTATCGTGACATTTCGAGAGTTTTGCAAGCTTTGATTAATATTTTTTATTATATATAAGACAAGATAGTATTAATTGAATATAAGTATACAAGAATGTAATCACAGGGTTCTCAACCAGTGTTACGTGGATAATTTGAAAAAATATATTTCTGATTTTGTTACTTTTTAAACGGCATTTTTTAGATATTGTATTCAAGAGGTAGTATAGAGCAAAACTTTAGTTAGTCTCTTTATGTTTAAAATAAAGTAAAATACAATGGAATATACAAAGAGAAATTGGTGTCAAGCATGTTACATATTAACTTTTTAATACAATTACTTTATTAGAAACAAAATGTCAATATACCATAGACATACATACTTTCTCTGGTAATATTGAAATTTTAAATTTGATGTTACCAATATATAAAAAGGTTGAGAACCGTTGTCATAGAAATAATATAAAGAAAACTGAAAAATATGTACATAATTTATATATTACATTTCACAGTCAGGACAGAATATTACATAAGCCTTATATAAGTATTCATTGATAAATCAAGTTAACCAATATTTATTCATTTATTCAATAATATTTAATTGTCGATAAATAAATACTTATATAAGAATACATAAATTATAAAATTTGAGTAAATGTAATAAAGAGAATATTAAATGCTAAAGAAGTATACGCAAAATTGTAATGCATTGGGTATTAAAAAGGTATATTAGCATTATGCAGAAATGTTTATATATTTTATAATATTTTGATGTTTTATGCGTTATGAGAATTTGGATAGATAAGTCATGCGGCTCTTAATCAATACGGACGTTTAGTGATAGGTAAAATCGATCACATTTTTTGTATTTTTAGTTTTGGTAATGTAGACAAACTTCAATTTACAAAATTGACGAACGTGTTACTTTAATCGATAGTACTTTCACTGAAAACTCGTTTGACTTTTTCGTGGAAAAGGAAAATCAGCTGAGGACTTTTACAAAAAATCCTCTTAACTCGTTTTTCTGAAAATCACGTTTTTTGAAACGCTTCCCACGATATTTCAAGACTTAAAATAAGGATTAACATTTATGAGACTTTAACCTAAATAATATTTTATCAATATTTAAATATAACAAATAAAATAAGTAGTATCATTTATACTTTTCATGAAACCTGTAAATCCGTACTGTTACCATTATTTTGATTAATACAAATACAAAATCTCGAGTCGTTAATAAAATATCAAAATATTAATAATTTATTAAAAATAAATTTGTATAATAATTATTACAAAATGTAAAATTAATTTTGCGAAGAAAGTTTGTATTAAACAAAATAATGATGCTAGTACAAATTTAAAATTATTCATGGAAATCTCAATATTTTCTTAAATGTTAAATATTAAACAAAATATTATTTATAAGTTCAGCTTTACTTCTGACATATTTATAACATTATCATGGGTAGCGAAATTAACAACCACTTTTTTTAATTTTTCCAATTCGCAGAAGATGAGAGGAAATCAACAAAATCCACATGAATTTCAAAGTACCGCCATTGTTCACTCTGGTACGTCTGATGGCTGAAGTCATATTTTAATTGAAATCTATTTAGTTTTTTCAGAAGCTATGCAAAAATTTGTTCTTTGAACACCGAACAATGAACCACCGAGGCAGTTATGATTAAAATTTAATTTCAGACCCTCATTCAATTTTATTTGTTACGTATATTCATTTCGACATCATTGTTTTAACACGCGTTCTATTAAGGGAACTATGATGTGAATTTTATAATACAACCTCTTTCATTTTCGTTTACTAAATATATTCCGGATATCACTGTTTTTAACGCAGGAAAATTCATCGAAAAAGTGTTTAATTTTCAAAATAACGTTTACTGTTTTATGGGCCAGAAAGATCCCATCAAACGGTTAAATTATCCGGGGTTTCATTGACTTTTCCTTAAAAAACATGGCCTAACCCAGGCCATTCGAGGGTTAAACACCGACGCAAGAGGTTAAAACAGCGTTTCGTTGTTTGCTCGATAAAAGAAACACGATATCGCAAAAATGAGATCTACCGTGTGACATTGTTTCGCCATTTCCTTCGGTGCCGGTGCCGGTAACCCTCGATCCATCGTTCGTGAAAGCATTCCGGAACGTCGATAATTATTTCCATTTAGTCATTGGTAAAAGAAACTCGTACAAAATCTCTAAACGTATGTTTCTTCAATGATTGTCGGCTACCGTAGTCGGTAAATTTCCACGAGAAGAATCTTTCTGTGTTAAAAATCGTCTGCAGAGAGGTTAGGTTCGTCCGGCACGGAAGGACCCGAGGAAACCGGAGAAGACGGAAAAAAGAAGAGGACCGACCGGTGACGGAAGAATGTCGCCAGGCCTTGATACGTAATAATGAAAAGGGAGTAGAAGATGCCAGTAAGTGTGAAAGAAGAACAGAAAAGAGAGAACTGGGTCGTGGTAACGCGAGAATGCCGTGATTCGATAACGGCTAGGCGGTTGGTATGCCAGCTTGCTGAAGCTTAAACGACATGACGGTAAAAAAAAATCCTCGAAACGATGAGAATTGCACTATCGGACACGTTAAAGGATCCTACAGTGTCACGAGAGCATGGACGAAGGACGAAGGCAGCAGCCGCAGCTCGTTTTCTTATACAACTGTTGTCTTTCTTTTTTAGTTACAGGGATTTTAACCGTCTCCTAACCCGCTTCGAAACCCGGTTAACCCGTTGGTCTCGATAGGGTACGGGACTAGAGGTTATCCCCTGTGGAAATGATATTCTGGCTAATTGTAAGTTTTACAAAGCATTGCGGAGAATTTTCATTTTTAACGAGGATCTTCGTCAAATATTCTCTTCGTGCAGCTGTGTTCATTGTGCAAAGAATTTTTAGTCTTTTTTTGGTAATCTTTTTAGAAAGAATTGCTATATGACGCTATGGCGGATATGACTGATCAATCGAATAAATTGAATACATTGTAAAAAGATAAGGTAAATTTCGAAGAGATTTGATATACTAAATGGTACAAATGTAAAAGGTGAAATTTGAAAATTAAGTAATTTTAGTAGTAATTATAGTTTTCTTCACTGTCAATGCATTAACTCTTCGTTATTGTTTTGAAAATTTACTATGAAAGTGTATTTTGTATAATTTTTTATCTCTTTCAAAAATGATGCAGATTTGTAATATTATATAACCTTCCTTTAAATAAATTTTTAAAATAAAAATTGTATTCTTTTACTTTAGAAAAATTTATTAATATTTAGTTGCAAAGTATAGTTACTTTTAAAATTGAAAAAAAAAAATGCAATAGAAGGTTAATCATACATACATTCTTCATCTTATTTATTATAGCAGCTATTCAAAATTTGATTGTTCTTGTATTTTATTATTAAATTGTCAATTAATATTGCTGTAAAATTAGTCTTACACGGCCACACACATTGAAACTCTAATTAAAGATGTGTGTATGTAGTAAATTTTGAAATTTAATTTTCGAATTTGCTATGACTTTTATTAATATAGTAGCAATATTATCCAAATTTTTTCCCGTTTTCTTGCTATTAGGTTGACAATTAATGCCGCAGTGAAATTGGCCATATAATCAGACATTTAATTTTCAAATTTAATCTTTGAATTTGTTACCTTATATTAACACAATAAAAAATATTCGAAACGCTTTCTCCCTATCTTTTTATTATTAGGTTAGCTACTAAATTTGATACTTCCAAAATCGATTGAAAATATTGACTTCCACATTTTCTTCCCAAAATTGTTCATTCAAATTCTACAAATTAAAATTCTCATCCCAAGTAAACGTTTTAATTAATAA
Source organism: Megachile willughbiella (assembly GCA_945859595.2). Taxonomy (NCBI): domain Eukaryota; kingdom Metazoa; phylum Arthropoda; class Insecta; order Hymenoptera; family Megachilidae; genus Megachile; species Megachile willughbiella. The sequence continues at coordinate 13,091,845 of OX243797.1, forward strand.
TCTTTTGCATTATCTACTGCATTCATGACAGAATTTCAATCTTGGAAGAAAATATTTCAGAAAGTCTCAAATTTAGTTTCTGACCTAACATTACATGAACGTTTAACGTATCAGTAACGTAGCAGTAACGTACTAGTAAGAAGTAATGTACTAACAATTTCCTATTTTACCTGATCATTATAACAAATTTTCTTTTTCGAACACAGAATTGTTCTAAATTTTGATATCGCTAAGTTTCTTTCTTCATCACATGTTTAAAAACGAGACCACGTTAAAAAGCAAAGTACAAATTATAAAAATGTTCACAGCACTCCACAAAGTAGCAGGTTAACCGGGTTAACCCGATGTATCAATAAGAATTTACGAAAAATTGGGGACCCTAACCGGGATTCGACTCCTGATTTTTTACGTGGGTCTATACTCACCACGTTAATACTAGATTCTTCTACAGACACCTTTTCAGGATTCCTTTTATGATTGGTTTCAAAGAGTTCGTCAAAGAACCCTCTGTTCAGGTTAGGGTTAAAATCCCTGGAATGTAATGTGTGAACGTTTGCGTGTGTGTGTACGTGTACACGTGTTGTGCTGTGTTACGGTGCTGATTGTGATCTGCGGATATAGTTATTGCGCTATTTTTTTTCCATTTTACGTGAACATTTTTTCTTTCCTTATTTGTTAACCTAGCGAAGCTAGACTAGATTAAACTACGTTTAGAGCTGTTGTTAAGTTTCTCACTTCTACGTTTTACATGTACGCTGATTTTTTTTCTCTGTAAGAGTTTCGTGTACGTGTACCTGTGTATTCTTATCATTTTTTTTATTCATTTCTTGTGCGTGCGTAAGTGTAACAACTGTCCATCTGTTGTGTGTTTCCTTCTGGGCGCGATTATGCACACGACTTAGGTACCATATACGCGTTCTATCATTTTTTTTTTTTTGTATGTTTGTTTGTATTAAATGTATCACTCTTGCGTGCTCTCTCTCCCTTTCACACTTTTTCGTTTTTTCCTCTTCTTGCTTCTTTATATTTTCAAGCATCACACACTTTTTACCTAAACTTTTTACACGTTATATTCCTTGATTCTCTATTCTCGCCTCGTGTTCGTTTACTTTCCGAAACTCCTACTAAATTAGATATACATTAATTATCTACTTATCACTTTATGCTACATTTTGGTTTCCCCTTTGCGCCACTTTCACTTGGCCAGCATCGTTTTATTCCTCGATTTATTACCTAGACAACATATTCGATACTATCGCCTCAACGCTCAAGGCGGTAATTCTCCAAATATCTTCTTTTTTTTTACAGGACGAGGATCCCCGCTGATTCTTTAAAAGAGTGGGGAAGGGATCGCTCTCTTTCATTTCATCTTTTTTTTTCCCGCTGAAAGTGGAACCGAGTCGAGAAGGGGTGCGTGATTATACCGGGCGAAGGAAGTGTTCAAGGGTGGAAAGTGTACCAGACTTTTGTGATTTGATTTTCTTGCTCCTTTCTTTTAATCGATTTGTCCTTTCACTTTAAAAATCCAACGATTCCGTCCGCGTACACTTTGACCCTTGCCTATCCTCTTCTCCCGCTCGTTCCACTTTTCAAAAAATAACCTATATTTTTACTTTTTTCCCATTTTTCTTTTTTAATCGTTCGCCTAGCTAATAATGTACACGATATTTTGTTTCACTTATGTACTTTAAAGTCGCCTCTTAAAAGCTATTTTTTATCTCACGCACAGCGCTTTCTGGTTTTTTTTTCTCCCTCTTTCACGTTACGACGATTCAAAATAACAGCTCTCGTCGCCGCTGCACGATAGTTTATATATATATATATATATATATTTCTTGTATTTATATGTATGTATATATTTATTTATAATTCTTTCGTTTCTTTCCTCGCGACTGGTACCGTGTCCCTTAGGCTGCGAATTATTATGGGTCGAGAAATGGAGAATGTTTCTTCGTTTTGACACGAAAAATGTTTGCCAATCTTGCTGTTCCGAGTGACGTACGATTGAATTTCGAGTTATTTCGTTGTATCTTCGTGCGATTGTTTACGAACATCTTACATCTCTCGCGTTGATCAATTTCATATAAAAAGCAATTGACGGACATACGGTGAAATGTGTTTGGTGTTGATTCGTATCTTGGGCCACAATTCTTATGTTTTTTAGGTACTCGATAGAACTTCGTTCATTGCGTATGCTTTTGATTCGTTTACGGGGCTATCTAAAGGGGCGAAAACGAACCTAACGAAAGGAAACTGACTTGCAAATATTACAGGATCATTCTAGTAATTAATCTTCACTATTTCACTATTTTTTAAATATGATTGCTAGTAAATATTGTATGTATATAGTTCTAAGAATCTGTTGGCAAATGTTAATAAAATTTAAAGGACTTTTACGTTGAAACATAAGTTGGTATTCTGAATTGGAAGAATACGTATTTTGTATATTAAATTTGAATTTGTTGGTTTTTGCAGTGGAAAATATTTTAAGAGAGTAAGATTTGGCAGTGAAGCTTCGAAAGTGCCATTTTGTCGAATTTTTATTTCTAGAATCAGATTTCGAGTTAGGTTAAGTTATAGTTGAGAGCTTAATCTAGACTATTAACTTTTAAATATAATATTAATTTTTGGAACAGTTATGGGCAAATTACATGTTTTTCTATTCCAATTTTTTTAATTTAGGAATATAGAAATTTAGAAACATGGAAGTACAGGAATTTTGATTTCTTATAGTTTCAAATTTTCAAATTTAGAAATCTGGAAATATAGGAAATTCAATTAATCAAATTTTTAAATTTTCAAATTTTCAATTTCCAAAATTTTATTTGCAAATTTCCAAATTCATGGATTTAAAAATTTCTAACTTCTGAACTTACCAAGCTTCTAAATTTTAAAATATAAATATTTCAGATCTATAATTTACTATTAAATTTCCGAATTTTTAAATTCACAAATTTGCAAATAAAATATTGAGGAAGTTAGACCTTTCAAAATTTAGAAATTTCAAATTTAGAAATTAATTAATCAAATACTCAGTAATTAAATGCTGCCATTTTATTACCTTTATAAAAACATTATCGGAAATTTTAATAAATTAATTCTAACATCAAAATATGAAAACCCTGAAAGAAAATATAATCAAATGATTTTATTACAAGAATGATCCCATAATTTCTTCACATTAAAAAATCGTACAAACTATCCATTAACCGCTAGAAACATTACCGTACAAAAGACAAAACATCTAATTGTATTCAAGGAAATAATCAACAAATATTAACAATCGGCATCTAAATTTCAACAAATATTTGACTACGTTCAAATTTCAACTTCGAGATAATTTTTCGTACAGGGAAGACACTATAAGAGATTATCGAATCACGCATAGTCTCGAGATATACATAAACTTACGTTTTATATATGTTTCAGGCGTGTAAACGCTTGCTCGTGTTCGCCCACCGAAATATAGAACGATCATTATGTTTACGAGGAATTAATGGCACGAAATATTTGTGGTCCGCGAGATGGACTGAAGGCACACCTTTTATAATCCATAACCACGTGCTAGCTATCGAATCACTCGGAAAATTCATTAATTTTAATGATTAATTCCTAAACTCTACAGTTTGATTTCATTGTCATTCTTTTGTTAACTGAAATTTCTCTTCGACTTCAAATAATTCTACAAAAATTTATATGAATTGGTGGCTTCAGATTTAAATCAATTTATTATGTTTCTTCACTTTACAATTGTTATGAAACTTTCATTGTTCATTTATTATAAATTATATTTTTGTTATGATGATATGAAAAATATGAAAAGACCTTGCCGGAGATGAAATACGTGAAATGAAAGGAGAATGAAAAATATGATTTTTGTAACATTTGGATGTGATTATAACTTGAAATATTTATGGTAGTATGAGTTATCTGATCAAATATTACATAATTTAACATAACATACATTGTCAATGTAATCTAACGTAACACAATATAAATTGCCAATGTGACCTAACTAAGTAATCGGTATAACCTAATATAATACATCATAGCTCAATGTTAAGTAACCAAATATCATGGTTTAACATAATATTAGGTTGTTTAATCTAACTCAAACTTTATTTACCACAATAGTAGAAAATAATATTTGGGTTATGACTAAATTTTGTTGATTTTCGTTTAGAAGATGATAAAATGAAATTTTTGAGATAAGAAAACATTAGATGACAATAAAAAATGAGATTTGGGACAAGGCTGATTTTGATTAGGTAATTTATAATACTAATATTAATATAGGTTATCTAATATTAGATAACCTAATATAATATAACCTAATATAGTAGATTACCTTATCTAACCTAAGCTAATATTGGGTAACCTAATACAATATTATAACATTAAGTATTATAATATTGTTAGTTTCAAACTTTATATAAGATAATAGAAAATAAGATTTAAATAAATAAGATATAAATAACATTAGATTAACATAAAATATCACAAGTCATATTTGATAACATTAAAAGTTAGGTTAGGTAATTTATGATATTAATATCCATATATCTAACCAAATATACATTTAAAATAATAATAGAAAATATCCATTTATATCATAAATTTCATTTTCTAATTTAACTTAATTCAGAAAAAAGTTGAAGAAGATTGCAAAATTAAATAAATTTATTTAAGTAGGTTAAAACTCTGCTTAACCTAAAATTTATTAAAAATAAAAGTTAGACTAAATAAATAGTTTATCATTTTCTACAGATATTTTCATTGTCTGAAGCGGCCATTTCGTATCTATTTTTATAGTAACTCTTTCGTGTTCGATCGACATTCAACATCAACATTTCAGTGTCGTTCTTTGATCATCGAGTTTTTGATTCGTGAACGTTGAACGTTCTTTTGATTCGTTTAAAGCACGATCCGTCTATCCTTTCAATTAACAACAAAGTCACCGTCTATCGTTTCTTCTATTTCCATTCTCCTCTTTTTCGCTCGTCTAAATCCCGTAGGTTTCATTGTATCACAGTGAAACTCGTGGATTTTATGACGAGACAGTTTCATTATCGACACGCAACGAGACTATCGATAGGTGATTTCAAGGGAATTGAAACAGAAAGAGAATAGCACTGGATCGTGCTTAAAATCGAAAGAGATAAAACATCGGGGTAAGAATAGTCCAAAGCGGAAGCCATAGTTAGACAAATGTCGGCTACAATTCTTATACTTTCCGAACTTAAAAAGGAAACGTACAGCCTTTGAAACATTAACTTTGCGGAGTTATAAAATATAATTCTACATGAAAAATTATAACAAAACAATAAAAATAAAATATTACAGCAACAAAAAGAAAATTAAAAATCAAATCAAATTTCGCAATGAAATAAAAAAGAAATTTCCACTGATTACATTTCAATTTACGAATTTGTTTTCGTACAATTATGCAAAAATACAAAATAAAATATTTCCAGGACCGTCTAGTGATGAAGCAAGCATCTATGTGGGTCCTTATCAATTTTCTATAAAAATATGCACTTGCACGAACAAGTGTAGTTGATGACATATGTGAATAAAATTTATTTTTTATAGGAAACAAATTATAGATTCAAGTATTAGGAGAGGTAAGATCGACACACGTGGCTGCGGCTTAAGGTCTCATATTGATTTATTTGGATTACAATATATGTATTATGTTACTACACCGGTTATCTACTGCTGCACAAAACTGTAGTGGACTATGTACAATAATGCGGCAGTAGATTAGCAATAGAACGATATGTTGTAATACGAATAAATTAATTCGAGATGTGATATGCTGCCTTAAGCCGCTGTTACGCGACTTGTTTTTGATATCGGTACAATTGAACGTTTAATAATTACGTTCATTTGGTAATTTGGAGATTTGTGGATTTTAGGATTTGATAATTTGAGGATTTGTGGATTTAGGAATTTTTTAAATTAGGTATTTGCAAATTTAGGGTCTTGAATATTTAAGGACTTGGGAAGTTAGGGATTTGCAAATTTAGAGACTAGGAAATTTGAAAATTTGAACACATGGGATTTGTGAACATGGAAATTTTAAAATTAAAAAAGAATGGTTAAATATAGGAATTTCTATAATTTGGTCATTTGAAACTGTGGGTACTTGTGAACTTACATATTTTGAAATTTGAAAGCTGAAAAATGAAAAGTTTAAAGATTTGCGAATTATGGATCAGTAAATATACAGGTGTACAGATCTACACAATATAACTTTGCAAAATACTTTTCGCTTATCCTCAATTCCGCAAAGTTTGGACGAAATGAATGTTCCAAGGGTAGTACGCTAGCATCATTAATCCTCTCGAACGTTCCTTTTGTCACCTACTGGCAATAGTTTCGAACGATTTGTTTTCTCGATACGACGGAATTAAATAGAGGCAACCATTGAGTGATCGAATCGTAGGACAGGATACACATTCGCGAGGAAGGAACTCGACTCATCTAATCTAACTTTCGTGCTGTTTGTGCAATGTGTCTACCTACGAATTGTTTAATTTCTTTCTCGTCTCTCTTGTGCTGTAATTTTCATTGTTGTTTCACTCTCACTCATTCTCACCCTTTTATTTATTTCAGCGTGCTCGTTCCCTCCCACGCATGCTGTCTTCATTTTGTTCTTCGTTAAATCGGCCAAGTCGAAATTCGGGACGCAAGACAGACCGTACGGATCGAGATTCATCCCTGTTTCTTTCATATTTGTTTCCTCATGAAAACTCACCCCCCTCCCCGAAAAAATCTATACACCTTTCGTTGTCGCGAATTCGTAGTTTCACAAAGCTGGACAGCTCAGAGCGAGTTTTACAGCAGAGAGACGCAAGGGTTTCGTTCTCTTTCCTAAGCTTAACGATTTATTGCTTAAGCGTCTTAAAGTGCAGACCTTTATTCCCTTTTGTTTTATCCTCTTGGTTCTATGGTATTATATAAAAATCTAAGGTATAAGTTAAAAACCACGGTAGACCCGAAACACGATTGATTGAGAGTCGACCGCATCACCGGACGCCCCGTTATGTTCTGCAAGACACGTCTCGGCGCATACGACTGATCTTTTATAAAAATATCCAACTGTCTAAGTGCCGCGATCAGAAGGATCAAATCGAACAATAAAAACGACTCCTCGACCGTTATCATTTTTATATTTTTATCTTTGGCGAACATGAGTCTCTGATGTACAAAGAAACGCAACAACCGAAGAGGGAGGATCCCCTTGCTATGGCGGAGGAGAGTCCTCCATTTTGAATACGCGTGGATCTATCGGTTCCGTGGTTCGCGAGAAGATGAAACAGTTTCTCATGGAACGCGGAATCGTCGAGTTCATTTTGTTCATTTTTTTTTTTTCTTTTTGTTTCGCTTGAAGGTCTGTTCCCGCCGAATTTCGAATAGCCCTCGAGCAACGGTTTCATTATAACGTACCTACCTAACTATCTAACTACGGTTGGATTTTCGTTTATAATAACTCCCTCTTCTTCATCTTCCTCCTCATCTTTTTTTTGGTTTCTTTTAAATTTACTTTATGTATATATATATTTTCTTCACGAAGTGTACACGTGTTCCGTTCATCTCTCCTTATAACTCGTCGTTTTTTTTATACACCATTGATTACTCTTTTTTTTTTTTTTCATTTGTCGGCCGTCGTATCGCGCTTCCGTTCGCGTCATCGACTCGATAACGCTTGTTCTCGCTGTTTAAAGCCCAAAACTACAAAAATAATGAATCCGGGTTATACGGGTCACGTTTGTAATTGGCTGCGATTCCGTCGATTGGTTTCTTTCTGTCTTTCTCGGTGTTTTCACGCTTTCTTTCGTTCTTTCATTTTTTTTGTTTCTTTCACGAGCTGCTCGTTTCTCTTCTTGTTAACCGATCCTTTTGTGGACGATGCAACACACACAAACACACACATACACACACAGAGAGAGAGAGAAAATATTGGCTGTTTACGTTACAAACAGGTCTTTGATGATCACATTGGGTGGTCCGCGTATCCCGGAATTCGTGTTTCATTACCGAAGCTTTGACACTACCGTGACGGCAACGCTATCTATTAAATTCAAGCCGAGAGAAACGGTTACATTATCCTTACTAGACTGGACGAGAGGATACCTCCTGATTTTTCGTTTCACGGTTACACCTGGTGTTCCTCTTTTATTTATTTATTTGTTTGTTTGTTTGCTTTTTTGTTCGGTTCAATTTGGACGTGAGAATTTACGAGAATTCCGTTCGTTTCTTTCGGAGACAACAATTTGTTCTCTCCATTTGTCTGTCGTTCACACGTGATGCATGATTTGTTTTTCTTTTCTAAAATACTCTTTTTTTGTTTTTATTTCCGGGCGATCATTGCCCTTTTCGTTTACGATCAAGCCGGCAGCGGCACGATCTTTGTCGCTTTTGCAGTCGCGGTGGCGTCGACGGTGACGGATATTTTGTTGTTGTTGTTGTTGTTGTTGTTATGGTTGTTGGTGGTTGTTGTGGTTGTGGTGATAATGGTGGTGGTAACTGTTGTTGCTGTTGTTGTTCCTGTTGGTTGGGTGTACTTGCTTACCATCACACTAGAAGGCTAGGCGTCAGCCAGTCCTCATCCGCTAGCTGGACCGCAACCAAGAACACACTTTACCATTTGAACACACAAATGCTGGTTAAAGTCTTGGTCCGAATTTCAAGAAAGTAATAGAAATATTCTCGACAACTATTTCATTCGTTCAATCGTCATCTGCCACGCACTATTGGTTCGAATTCGTCAATGATCATTTTGGCGCGAAATTAATTGCGGTTTCTATCCAACTTCAAATCGGTACTTTCACGAATTTTCACTTGTGTATCATTCAAATTTTCACTTATGTATCATTCAAATTTTTACTTATGTATCATGGAGTAGATTTGTATGTAGATATTATATGATTTATACACAGATAATATCTTAAATAATGTATGCACACGTTTATGGGGTTAGGTCATGTGACCAAGGATCTTTAGAGTAAAACTAATTTATCTTTAAATATTAAGAATAGTTCTTTTTATTTTTAATTACTCTTAATGGTTACTATGAAGTAATAGTTTTCTATTTTTAACTATTCTTAATAGTTACTATTAAGTAGTTACTATTAATAATCTAATAGTTAATTATGAGAATAGTTTTAATTGTTCCTAATTTTTAACTATTTTTAACAGTTTAGAAAACTATTCTTAATAGTTAAAGATACAAAATTGACAGGGTAAAATTAAATATTGTATTTTCTACATTTTTGTCAATTCATTGCACTTTGCAACTGTATTCCCTATTTTTTCTTGTAATGGAACTATGTACAGGTAACTGTTCTACAACACGTATGCACAGAGTGCAAAGTGCAATTGCATTATTTTAATCGAACTGTGTAATTAATTATTCTTACACGAGTTGAATCTTTGGTTTATTCTGTGTACAAAGAAAATTATAGTTAAATTTCAAATTAAATAATTCAAGACATAATTGAACTCTTTTGATATGATGTGGTAACTCTTCTATAATACTAGAATTTGTATTATGTACTAAAATAGAAAAGAATATATAAAATTTGACATTCCATATAAAAATTATGAAAAAAGGACTCATGTTTGATATACTTTTAATAATTGTAAAAATCCGAGATGTTAAAATAAAAGTACTATTTCATTCTTTTTGTATTTTAATTTAAAATAATATTGTATATAATATTACATTTCAAAAAATTTCATTTCAGGAAATTTGTTAACATGTTTTTCGTCAGATATTTTTTCTTTTTCCTTTTCTTTCGATCACATTTTTATTATTTTATGTGACAATTTTTATCTTTTCCAATTTATTCGGCACGTTTTGAAAAGTGAGTGACACCAGTCATTTATCTGCTTCCTGGATCGTGTCACTCACACGTGAGTGACATCTTTATTATAAATATACAGAAACATTTATTTGCCTATCTATATAACCTTTTGTATCGTTTGCAATAAAATTGATTGAAAGTTATTATATAACCTATGGTTTCAAAGAATAGATATGCATCATATGAAATTTTTCAAATAATTTTCAAATTCTCAAATTTCTAGATTCTTTGAAAACTTTAAAATTTGTAAATTTTTAGGTCTTCTAATTTTGGATTTTTCAAAATTTATAATTTCCAGATTTCTAAATTTCCAAGTTACAAAATTTTCAAATTCCAAAGTTATTTGATTTTCAAATTCTCAAGTTTCTAAATTTCCAAATTTCCAAATTCTCAAGTTGCCAAATCTCCAAATCCTCAAATTCTCAAATTCTCAAATTTTCAAATTTCCAAATTTCTACATTCTCAAATTGTCAAATTGTCAAATTCCCAAATTTCCAAATTTCTAAATTTTCAAATTGTCAAATTGTCAAATTGTCAAATTCCCAAATTCCCAAATTTCTAAATTCTCAAATTCTCAAATTCTCAAAAAATTCTTAAATTCCCAAGTCCCGAAGTTCCCAACTTTCCAAATTCCAAAATTTAAAAATGTACTAATTAAAAATCCACAAGCTCTTCTCTTTTTATCACCATTTTCTTTACATAAATCTAACCTATTCAATATTGTACCTAGTGATACATGCATACCTATGTATGCCAATAATAAAATCCCAATTACACCAATACTTATAGAAGAGTTACCTCAGCTCAAACTCCACCCAGAAATACCATAAACCGCAATTACTTTCGCGCCAGTTTTGATTATTTCTTTCCTCTGTTCACACAACCCCTTTCATATAGCACTCAGCCACACACGCACACACGCACACACTGATTCGATCTGAATCTACCTTTACCGTGACTCAACCTCAATTGCTTTTAACAATTTAAAAGCAATCAAAGAGATACTTGCCCTAATAATTGTGTTGCACAACGAGGGGGGAATGTATCAGTGAGGTGTTACATAAGTCTTGTAATTACTTAAATGATGGTGTTCGAATGTTATCTATCATTTCTTTTGACAGATTAACGGTTAGGTTGAATAGCAACGTGATCGATACAATGAAAGTCTCTTGCCGGGTTTTTCGCTTTTGTTTCTTGAGTCTGTCCCATTTAATTGGCATTTTATGCTCAACGACGACAACCATTCTATAAATGCGTTCTCCAGCGACATTTTTCTGGTCGATTGCGAGGTTGAGCCCGGTCGTAGATGCAGTTTTCTTGATGCAAAGTGATATTTGAAAGTAAGGATAAGCCAGGCCGTGCGATGATAGTGGTAGCGATCACTGTGCCTGCGAATCGAAATATGTAAATAAAAATGATTTTTTCGAATGATATCAAGTATCTCCCCTGGTCTGATATTTCGGACAATGGACTCCTGCTATATTGCCACTTTCACGACTTACTTATGCGTTGTACATTAATATTAATAATACATTAATCATATTAATATTAAAACATTAGTTATATTTATATCACATTAAAATATTTTATTAACTTTATATTAATAATTATATTTTATTGTATTTTTTTAACATATTCAACATATTTTATCGTTGTAACGAAAGGGGTGTACAACAAAAATATTTTCAATTAATATATTACCAATTCATTTTCCTGCAGCCTCATTGGCAATATAAGGAGAGTCTACTGTGCCACCTGTTTTCCAGGTGACTATAAAAATTTGACGAAAGTGTATTTATTCCTCTATAAAAATCTGAATTATTCGGAAATTCATATTATTCATAGGGTGCTATTTAAAACTCATTAAAATTCATAGAGTGTTATTTTTTATACTGTTCTTGTGTTGAATTGTTTTTTTATTAACCTAGTATAGACAATCGATTTTTTTGTGTTTAAATATCTCAGTTTTCATATTTTATATATTTCTACATTTTAATAATGAAAATTTACTAGTTCTCAATGATGGTGAAGTCACTTTTTAATATTAAAATTTTAATGAGTGTTTTTGTACACAAAGATTAATCAGATTGATAACATTATTTATAATTAATAATTGCTTTATTGCAAGTTACTTTTTAATATTAAAATTTTAACGAGTGTTCGATTATTTGTTTGTGTGCACAAAGGTTAATCAGATTGGTAACATTATTTATAATTATTAATTGCTTTATTACAATATTGGAATTTAAGATTTTAATCAGATTTTGAAAGCACGATTTGTTGTATTACGTGTCTGATAACGAATCGAGAATAATCCCAGGGAGATACTTGATTTTAAACAAATGAAATTGAACAAGCGTGTATTTTAGCCTTTTAATGTTACAATAAACATTCGTGCACCGTGCAAAATTAAATAAAAATCACTGTAATGCTTATCTACAACGAATTTTGAACTTTATTGTTCAGCAGAGTCGATAAACATGTTGGAAATAATTTCTCTGTTTATATTGCATGTAATTGGAAGAAAGAGTAAATGTAAAATGTTGATACGGTTTTAATAATTTCAATTTTTTACAAATTTATACGAGTTTTCATATTTGTTCTCGATATAAAAATTAAAATTGTTATTTGTATGGAAATTCTGTTGTTCAGCAAAAATAACTTTTTATTGAAAATAATTCCTTATTTTGTATGTGGTTGAAAAAGATATATGAAAAATCGTGAAACTGGTATTGTTTTCCATAATTCATTATAAATCAATATGAATTTTCATCCCCTTTTTAAATAAATTTTAATCGCGTGTATTTAAAAAAGAAATCAGACCGAGGGAACAAAAAAGGGCATCCAATATGTAGGTTTAATTCGATTATATATTTATATTGAACTCTGAAGAAATCAATAAGTTTTATTTAATCCTCGGTTTTATAGATATTGGGGATGAAACGTTAATACTCGAATGAATTGACGGATTTTTTCGATAATAATTTATAGGTACGTTACAATTGCAATTTTCCAGGTTATTTATGTACTAGTAGTTATTCAATCCATTGCAAATGAAAATGTTGAAAAGTTATACTAGTCTTTGTTATTATACTAGAAAATGAAAATTGTACAGTTTTCGTAGTTGAAACATAATATTTCTTACACATTAAATGTGTTGAAAATTAAGAATACAAAAAACATGTAAAATGTCTTAAAAAAACTCATATAGTGTTGCAAAAAAAAATAGGTGTTGTACAATGTTGGCATTCACGAACAAATTATTGAAAGCACAAACAAACGTTAATTAAGGCCTTTTTTTTAAAGAAAAAATGCAATTAGAGATGACTTCTGCAACTGCGTGCACAACAAGATAAGCGATCAAGAAAATGCAAGTGAAATTCGCTGTGTAACATGTGACAGTCGAAGGGCGCGGCATTTATTGTGCAAAATGGGAGCAAATTTCAAAATGGAGACATTCACTGAGATAATGAAACCAGCATTCCTATTGTAAAGCCACTCGTAACACAAGTTTCCGCATGAAACGTCATTCAATCATTCTCAACAGATCTTTTATTGTATACAGAAGCCAAGACTGTATATGAATTTTTAAAACTAGTTGACAGAATTTGGTTCATTCATTAGGTAGCGATCGTGATTAAATCCATGAACTGTATAAAACAAGTTATTTGTGCAAATTTGTTAGGAAAATGAATTAACTTAAACATTTGAGTGTCTAATATTTAAAATTTAATAATATATTTATTAAACAGTTAAAAGAATTTAAGTGAAGAATTTGATGGCAAGAATTTACCAAAAAGTTACTAGAATTTAAGATAAAAGTTCAATGACAACAATTTATTTAAAATTAGGTTAGGAAACAAAAGAATATAATTTATAAAAAAATAAAAGAATTTAGATAAAGTTGTAAAGAAAAGAATGTACAGAAAGTTAAAATAATTTAAATAAAGTAGACAACAAAAGGAATGATTTTACTATAAAAAGTAAAAGGAATTTAAATCAAGAAGACGAAGTAAAAGAATGCGTGTAGTTACAGCATGGATATGGAAAGAAAATGTAATATTAGTACTTGTTATGTTAATTCATTTTTTATTTCACATTTTTCCAAAAGAAAATTATTTACGTGAAGTATTTTAAATTAAAATATAATGAATAGGCTATGAAAATTCTCTTCAAGCAATTACCACAATATCTTGCTTTTTGAAAATAATTATTTTTTATACAGATAAACAACGACAAATTAAAAACACTTTGATTGCCATACCAAATTATTTGAAATTCTTAGTAAACACTAATTACATGTTTACTTTAATTTGTTTCATTTGTCAATTGTATTTTAAATCACCAAATTAATTTACATTTATTGGTGCAATAATTTATAATTATACCTTTTCATAAAATTCTTTATTAATTTCTTTTTTTATATCCTGGAATAATTTATAATTTCTAGACTTGTCTATACATTTAGGGGTACAATTATTTATAATTAAGCATTTATTTTTATTTTAATAGAACTATTTATAATGAAGTACTTCAGTACATATGTATAAAGAAGATTGATTCTGTTTACAGACTGACATTTTTTTCAAGATTTTTCAAAAATTATATGTCATTTGGTCATTATCATAAAATCTCTTATAGTAACTCATAATTTATAATTAAAGACTCATTTTGATTTTCCTACATCTAATTACAATTATGTAAACTTATATACAATTATTAGGATTTAAATTTGGAATATTTAATTTAATATTATTATCAAATCTTGTATAAGTACTCAAACAAAATTATGTACACAGTTATCAAATCCCGTTTATGTACTCCCATAAAACTGTGTACAATTACCAAATCCCGTACTCACATACTTGTCCATAATTACGTATAATCACCAAATTCCAATGATGTAAGTACCAATTCCCGATAAAAATGCGCATAATTCAAATACTAGTGGCATGGCAGTCAAATTGTTAAACAAGAAAAATCTTTCCTCCATCGCTTTCCGCACAAATTATATCAATTGTCGCCACGGTTTCCCAATGAATGAATCAAAAAGATAACACTCGATGCAAAAACCACGTAAGGCAAGGTACATACACGTACCAGGTAGAGGTTAACATACATATGTAACGAAATGTGCAGGTGTATAAATAAAAGATAGGGAAAAGTAATGGTTACCTGGAACTGTTGCATCGGGTAAGCCATCATTTGCGCTGGGGGTGGTGGTGGTGGGGGTGCGGCTTGCACCCCTGGGGGTGCCGCGACCGTCGTGGCGTGGTGTGGCGGTAACTGTGGTCCCCCAGGTAATCCCTGGCCCCAACCTGCTGCCGTGCCAGCGGCATGGACACCCATTCCCATTCTGTATTTACAAAAGATTACACGTGTAATTTTCATCCGAACACATAACCGTGTTTTACGGAATTAAAAATGTCGCGCGAAACATCGCGAAATTAATTGCGGTATGTAGCCGACTTTAACAATAGATTTACGGAGCCTGTCAAAATTACGAATCTACGATTTCTTATTTTAAATTACAGGACTCGCTATAAAGCTTCCCAAATTCTGAATTTACAAAGTTATAAATCTTCAAGTGCGTAAATTCTTATATTTTTAAAGTTCCAAATTTTTGAGTTCCATAATTTAAAAAATTCCAGGGAATATATTCCTACATTCTAAATTTACAAATTTACAAATTTTGTAATTCTCAAATTAAGTTTTTAAAATTCCGAATTCTCAAATTTTTAAATATTCGAAATTCCGAATTTCCAAGTTCCAGAATTCAAGACTTCTAAATTTCCAAATCTCCGAACCTACAAATCTACAAATCTCCAAATTCTTAAATTCTCAAATTTTCAAATTTCCGAACTCTCATATTTTTAAATATTCAAAATTCCGAATTTCCAAGTTCCAGGATTCAAGATTTCCAAATTTCCAAATCTCCGAACCTACAAATCTCCAAATCTCCAAATTCTTAAATTCTCAAATTTTCACATTTCCGAACTCTCATATTTTTAAATATTCAAAATTCCGAATTTCCAAGTTCCAGGATTCAAGATTTCCAAATTTCCTAATCTCCGAACCTACAAATCCCCAAATCTCCAAATCTCCAAATTCTCAAGTTTCCGAACTCTCATATTTTTAAATATTCAAAATTCCGAATTTCCAAGTTCCAGGATGCAAGATTTCCAAATTTCCAAATCTCCAAATCTCCAAATTCTCCAGTGGTCGTCAATTTTTCTTAAATCTAGTATTAAGTGCTTATACCGTACCGAAGTGTCAATCATCAATTTTAGCATTTAGGAGTTGAAATTAGGTTAAATCATGTAACCAGGACGAAGCTGAATCTTTAAAAAATATAAGAATTCATTTGTCTGTAACTATTATGTCCTTAACAATTAAAAATAGATAAAGATAAAGAATTATAAATGAAATAGTCTTTAGCAAGAGTATCTTCTTATCTTCAACTATGAAGATAATAAACGGTTACATCACCTTTTCAACCTAACCTAACCATTTCTTTACTCGCGTCGTTCACGAGAGTGGGGTTGACCTAACTTAACCTACATTGTGAGATCTTCGGGTCGCCGATTTAGTTGAAACTTTGCATACTGGTAGATTTCGTTATTCTGTTTATGGAAATGTAGTATGATAGGGGTAGATACCCAATGGTGAAGCACACGAGATTTAATCTTGCAGGGAGCCGAGACGAAACGAATAAGAATATTTTTAATACAGATTCGATAAAAGTCAGCAGACGATTACATCAATTTATTTCAAGTATAAAATAATATTAAAACTTATAAAAGGATCAGAATATTTTTAATACAAATTCGGTACAATTCAGTAGATGATTACACAAATTTATATAAAAACTAAAATCTAGTAATATTTTCCTGTTTTTAAATTCTTTAATTATTATACTTCATGAGTAGTTAATTCATAGTAATTGGTAAGTGTAATAGTATGGAAGCAGATGAAATTTGTTTTAAGAAGGAAAAGATTTTTTGAATATTTTCTGATGCTTTCTTTCAGTCTTAAATTTTAAAGTTTGTAATTTTGTGAAATAGTAGATTTCTAAATTTGAGGATTCGTAATTTTGGGGATTAAACAATTAAATCAAAATTAGCAAGTTTCTATATTCCTTAATTTCTAAAGGTATGGAAACTTTTAACCTATAAATAAAGACAATGAGTTTATTAATATAAAAATTTCTAAAATTGGGAATTTGTCTTCGAAAACTTAAACTTAAGAATTATGTTAATAAGCTCCTAAATTTTCAAACTTAGTATTTAAAAAATGTTCACATCTTTAAAGTTCCTAATTAAAATTTGAATGACGAATTTACAAATTGAAGTTCATATTTTTCTAATATATTGAAAATAAGTTAAGTAAGTAATAATTAAAAATAAGTTAAGTATCTAAGATAAAAATACATAAAATTAAGAATTATGAAATCAATGAAAGTTAAGTAACAATTCTAAATTTCGTCAGAACGTCAAATACCTACAAAGACAAATTGCAGTGCCACATTCGAAGACCCAATAAAATATTGAAGGCGTTATATAACGTGCCACTGGTCTCCGCCATGTTAACATAACCTATCAGTAATAAATTTCCAAAGGAGCAACATGCTGTAACGTTATATTTTCGACAGGAAAATGGTTGAAACATGAAGTCACACGTTTTAGATTCATGAATAAATGTGTCGTTACATAAAAACGTGAAAAAGGTTTCAAAGCTTTATCAACGGTGCACGTGACTGAAAAGTTGAGGCTATCTAGGATGTGTTACAGTACATGTTTACAATCGTGGTAATACTTGAAAAGCATTCGGGTACGATGTTTAAGGGCACCGTTTCACGGATCGTAAAAACCCTGAAAGATATTCTGCTTGCCAGAAAGCACCCTCGTTCGTTCGTGCCGTGTAATCTCTAAAAATTGCGCGATCGGCAAATGCACAAATTCGATTTGATGTCTATGTTGAGGGTGCATCGCGTGCCGTTTTTACCATTTTCTTCGACGATCAGAACGGTTAGGCATTCTATAAAAATCTGAAATAAAATTCTTCCATTATCGTAACGTTTAATGCAGTTTCGTTCGGATAGAGAATTACAAAATTTCTTAAATTCACTGCTGAATTTTCTGTATAGTATTATTTTGTTACCTGCTGTGTCGTAACCGGGGATGTTATAAACAACAGTTAAGGAACGTAATGGTTCACGAATGGAATTTCTTAAATTCGCTGATAATTCTGTAGAGTATTACTTTCTTACTTGTCATTTACCAGGGATATTATTATAAATAATAGTCAAGAAACGTAATGGTTCACGAATCGAATTTCTTAAATTCACTGCTGAATTTTCTGTATAGTATTATTTTGTTACCTGCTGTGTCGCAACCGGGGATGTTATAAACAACAGTTAAGGAACGTAATGGTTCACGAATGGAATTTCTTAAATTCGCTGATAATTCTGTAGAGTATTACTTTGTTACTTGTCATTTACCAGGGATATTATTATAAATAAGAGTCAAGAAACGTAATGGTTCACGAATCGAATTTCTTAAATTCACTGCTAAATTTTCTGTACAATATTATTTTAGTAGTTGCTGTTTCAAAACCAAGGATTTTACAAATATGAGTAAAGGAACGTAATGGTTCACGAATGGAGAGAACAGATATTACAAATCGATATAATACGAAGTTAAAATATTTGTAGTTAAATATTGTGAATTTTATCTGGAAAAAATAAATGAGACGATTATTTGTTAATAATATAAAATATCTTGTTAATCAATTTTTATAACCATAACTTCATATGCACTTAATTATATTTTTACATTGAAACTATTGCAAAATTTCTTACTTACTGTAATTATAATTTTTTATTGTACCCCTGTAGAATATTGTTTTATGGCACTGTACAATTTCTTTAAATGAATTTCTTAAATAGAAAATATTTATTTACTGCTATTTTTTATTGTTACTCTAAGAGTTTAAAATATTCCTTCTTAAATTATAATTTGTAGAAATTAGTTTCTAAAATTATAAAATGGTTTATTAATAATTTGTATATTTTCAACACTTAGTTAAATTTATAAAATTAATTGTTTTCAAGGATGAAACAGAAACAAAGTTCTCGATGTCTAAAAATCATAACTCTATTTTTAACATACATTTAACTTGCTTTAAGAACGAAAAAGGATACTGTAGTTATAGCTATAAATTCGTTACGTTTACGTGTCATAACCATTCGTTCGTACAAAACTTTTCCAAGAACAACATAAAAGTTATTATTAGAATGAAAACTTCTTCCGTTTTCACGAAGAAATGGTTAAAAGTAATTTTTCAACAAACTATTAAACTTGACAAATTGTAAGAGATATTCAAACAGTTTTATTCAAAAGTTATTATACTAAACGAAAATTATATAAAATGTTATTACTCGTAATTTATTTAAACTATCTAGACTTCAGACTATTATTAAATTTGTTATTCTTGTTATCCAAAATGTATTAAAATTTATTATTTATTGTTTAATTAAGCAGCTGCTATACAAAAAATGTGGAGTGCAAAGAGTTAGTAAAATCAGGGGTGTTGACTCTAACCAAAAGTTTTATTCGTTCCAATATTCATTTACGTAAACCATAATTAAACACGCAAAAAAAGAGACTTCGTCTTATTTTCATACAAATAAATGTTTCAAAATATGTTTCTAGAATCACCACGTGTCTTACTACAGTTCTGCAAGTGATTTATTAACGGTGAACGTCGGAAAGAATTCGAGAGCCGACATGCCTAGCGTTTCTGCAGCTTTTCTGCTATTCAAATCTCAAAGGGAGCGTAAAATGACAGTTTCAGCCCTACGTTCCGCGACGCACACACAATTGAGAGCTTTAGCTTATTTCCAACGTGTACCGTTTCTACTTTACAATCCTGAGAATACTCCAACAGCATTCGGATACCCACTTTAAGGGCGTCGTTTCATAGATCGTAAAAGCGTCGAAAGATATTCTATTCGAGAAATTACGTTAAGCTTTATACCATGTGATCCTTAAAAGTTGTGCCCCTTTGTACCGCGGCCATTTGCACTGGGCGTATACCATTTTATGACATCGTCAAATTTTCAATTAAATTTATCCGCCGGTTTATCGCGCGCAGTTCTTGCAAAATACGCATTGTATAATTCTGGATAATTGGAAATTACGGACGGGAGTACGATTTGAAAGCAAAAAAAAAAAAAACGCGAAGAATATAACGAGAAAAGATTACTCTTTCGGACGAGCGGAAGAAAATGTTTCGACGTAATATTATTGAAATGCACGTCTTGAATAAAGAAGTTTCAGCTTGTTTTCATTCTTTCTCAAGCTTCTCGTTTGTTCCCTTCAAGTTTGGTTTCTGGAAATGAAAAGTGTCTCTTTTGAAGGTCTCTTTGCAATATCTTTTTCAGTAAAATAAAGTGGAGTTACCTGGAATTAAATGAACCTGGATAATGAACGCGAGAATATTTTTGATAAATTGATGGAATTATTGAAAAGAAATGGGGAAATGAAAACTAGTATTATTAAAATTTATCAGAATATTAATCTGACTGAAATATTATCAAGTTTACTATTAAATATATTTGTGCAATTGTATCAGACTTTATCGTCGTTGCCCGACAGTTTATATTAAATATTTGTTGTTCAATAAGAAAAGTAACACAAGAATAGCATTAACATTAGCAAATAAAAGCAATAGCAAGACAGAATGAAAACCTAACCTTAAAACCTAGTAGACTCCATTAACAGTAAAGTTAGTTACTAATAAAGGTAAAGTTAGTTTTAGGTTACTTAGGTTACGAGTAGAAATTCTTTACAATTATTAACAACTTACTAAAATATTTCTTTCACATCATCACATCAGTTTCAAATCTTCTACTATTTCCTTAAGAGAAGCTTGTAAGATCTTTTAAACTACCTACTAGGTTGTGCAATTGGTCAAATAGTTACAAAAGTTAGCAAAAGTAGATTTTTACATATTTACTTGTATGTACCGTATCAGTATAAATTAAGTTGAAGATATTTGCTATCTCCCCAAATTAAGTTTCCTACCTAACGTCAGACGTCTGATACTTGTTACATTTTGTCCCCCTGTCCTACTATGTGGCTGCTATTCCCTAGGGCATAGTTTACCTGTCTGTAGTAAGTAATTGCCCAGGGCGACAAAATAACTGCACCAGACGCACTGAGTTGATTAGGCCTGTTCTAGCACCTAACCCAAGAGTCTGCTTCAAATCTTCAATATTTCCTTTCAGAGAAAATATGTTGAGGGAAGTCTTAGTATAATCATGAATCTTTTTTGGTTCTTATAATCAACCTTTTCTGGCTAGTATAATTATGTTTTTTGTGGCAAGTATACCTATAAATATTTTTTGGTTAGTACAAATATAAACCTTTTCTGTCAGGATAATCATAAACCCTTTCTGGCTAATTATAAATGTATCTTTATAATTATAAACATTTTCTGACTTGTATAATTATAATTTTTACTGGTGCAATAATACACTTTTTTAGGCTAGTGTAATCACGAATCTTTGCTAACTGATATAATTATAAATCTTTATAGACAAGTATAAACATAACCATTTACCAGCTAACAATCATAAATCTTTTCTGTCGAGTATCTTCGATTCCAAATATCTACATGATCAAGTTATCAACAATTGCGACGAAATTGCACAGAAAGTCGCTCTCGTGAGAGTCGGGTCTTAGACCGAATCGAGGAAGGCCGGGTTCATGCGACAATCGATTTCGATTTTTTCACGTGTTCGGTTGTATCAAATACAAGACAGTAATTCACACATGAGACATCCTATTTGGCTATTTAATACGATTTGATTGTTAGTATGCTGCTATAGTCCAGTCTGTAAACAGTCGTTATCATGAATCCATGTTAGTGCTGCAGGCACCATGTTTGTTCGTGTTAACAACGTGACATAAAAGCAAGTACCAATCACGTGTTTGATAAAATCGTTCCAAGATTTTTCGAACTGCAGTGATAAACTTGATCAATATACGGGAAAAAATATTTCTCGAATACGGGATTTTACCGCATCAAAATGCTATAAAACTCCATGTACCACTTACTCGCGTATACAAACACACAAACCGTGATACGACTTTTTGTCAGAGAATCAAACTTTCTCAAAATGGGCCAAAGACCATAGAGAAATTGTCAAACATTTTTCAACCATTTGTGGAGCCGTAGATGACACGGGGGGTCTAGGGGGCAGAACCAGCAGAAAGCGAGTTAACTCAGTGTGAACAATTTAATACACAATTTATTGCCACTGTTCTGTTCGATAAAATCTCGTATACGGTATATGAGAGAAGTCTGCGCGTGAACCTAGTCAAGGAGACTGTTGCAGCGTCAGTAAGTGACAATGAAACAACGTGTGGAATTAGTAGGATTCCGAATAAGTGAATATACGTGGACTGTGTTTAAGAAATGAATTTGACTTCGGACTAGAGTATATTTTGCTATGTACTTGATGTCTCTTATGTTTTACAAGAGCTCGGAGTGTGAAATTTTTGTGACATTGATGAGGGAAAACAGTTTCTTTTCTATTGGTTTAGCTAAAATTCGAGTGGAGATGGAAATGCGTGGGTCTTTTCCAAAGTGATCGTAGCAAGTAATAAAATCCAGCAACACCTCGAATAGATGCAAACAAAAGAGTACTGCTAAGGTTAAGGGTTCAGATGTGACATAATCGCTAGAATGTAATGACTTCTAGGGTCTTATTGCTAAAGAATTGATTTGAAACTACAAGTATGATGGAACTAAAAACCGTTAAACTTAAAACAAGTTAAACTATTGTACCGCTAGAATCTTGTACTGAGGTCTCCTCTCGCTGTAATATGAATCCTAAGATCTAACAGGGACTTACCCCATGTATTGCGCCTGTTGGTAACCAGCGAATTGTCCATAAGTGTATCCTTGCATTCCCTGCAGAAAACCACCGGCCTGCATCTGCGTCGCTGTCGTTGGATAAGATTGGGGCGGATACCAGTATCCGAGCTGTCCAGCACCGCCGACGCCGCCGACGCCTCCGACGCCCGCGACGCCCGCCGCCGCCGCGGCGGCAGCTGCTGCCGCCGCGTAGTATGGGTACGTCGCCGACGATAACGCCTGGAAGAACACCGAGATCAATGAAATAGAAAAGAGTAAGAACATTGCCTGGATTTTATGCTTAACGATGTCAATAGGGTTAAGGATGGTAATACCGTTCCCGACTGTAGGATTCTCGTAATGTCTCACATGTGCCGTTAAATTGTCAACACGCCGACGATTCGACGATTATTTCAACATGTTGCAGCGTCGTCCTCGTGGGATCTCTTATTCGAATTAACGAATCGGACGTTTCTTTAGATCGTTGCCAGTGGAAGAGTGTTACCGCTTATTGGCACGGGACGTGAAATGTTGAAGTAGTCGGTGATAACGGAACGAAAGGAGGATGCGAATCAATGTTCCATATGTTATTAACACCGGATTCAAGGAAACCGATTTCTGGTTTTAAAGCGGAGGAATTATGGAGTTCCTGTCGATATGGATGGCAATTTTTGGGAGAAAGAATTCTAATTTTTATTTTTGTAAATGTAGTGTGAGAAACGGACATCTGTTCTAACGTAATAAATCATTCATAATGTTGATCTTATAATTATTGTAATAAATCTTTTATGACCTGATAAATGGGTGTTCTACTGCTATTTGATGAATGTGGAAAGATATATAATAATGTTGAATATATTTTGAGAAACGGAAATGGAAAATTTTGTTTATTTAACAAAAAATTAATTGTGCTAAGAATCTTGAGTAGTTGAAAAATTACTGTCAAGAAGTTATTAATTAAGATATTACGATTTTTGTTCACAGTTAGCTAGGTTCAATTTTATTGTGAATGAGTTTCTATAAATATACAGAAAATCAGTTACTAGTTATTTTGCACATACATCAAAAATACATGTTTCTACATAAATCTTTATACACAAAATCAGTTACTAGCTACGTTGTACATAATATTTTGAAATTATGTGTTTCTATATAAATCCTTCGTCCAACTATTTCAAGTACAAGGCTAAGATCTGATGAGATGCGTAGTAATACGATATCTCAGTAGTTGGTATTCCCAGTAGGAGTACGGCGTTATGGGAATAGGGATCAATTAGAGCGATGTCACGGGCCGAGTAACAGTGGATGGATATAGATGGATGGATGGATAGATGGATGGATGGGTGAGTGCAAGGGACGAGGAGAGGTCGTACTTGGGCCACCATTCCCAGATCGGACGTACTTACTCGTCCTACCAGCGCTAATTGCTAAGAGACCTCGACAGACACACTTTAGAGAACAGGTCTCGTGAATAGAATCTTGCCCGATTCGCTGTCTTCGCCCTTCCGTTTTTACTCATACACCGAGCTTGTACCAATCGGCCATATATCAAACGTCCGAACCAGATAACCTTTCTTTCGCGGTTGATTTATTCTCTTATATTTTCATGACCATCTGGAAATGGTTTGTTTACTTGAATTTAGCGAACAGTCGATTTTTGTGCATACATATTAATTTTGTATATGCAAGTTTGCACCAATTCATATATGGAAACCTGAACCGATGTTTTCTCTTCCTGCATTTGAATTGCAATTGAGATATTTTTTATAATTTACTGTCCGTTTATAAATAATTTAGAATTCTGTAGAATACCACGAGCTAAATAAATAAATGTATCAAAGCGGTGAATTTCAATTTTGCTAGATTTTAATATCACAAAATTTGTTATTTTTCTCCGCTCACTATTTTTGTTTTTAAATGCAAAAATTCACGTTGTATTTTTAGCTGCTATTTTTCTACCACTTTAATTTTCAAAATACAAAATAAGATTTTGGTTTCAAAATAATTGAAATAGAAATCGTGGAATAACATAAAAGATTCTCCTTATACTTTGAGTTTCAGCTTTCTTCTGATTTAATTTCAATTGGAATGTTACCCAAGGAGATATATACGGTGTCGATCGAACGGTCTTATACGATAATGCATTTGCCAAGATATCTCAATCCCTAATTCAAACCAAACTCGGTTCTAGTTCAAAGTGAACTTGGTTACTAATTGCTAGGATCTCTGGCACATACTCTAAACTTCAAACATAGTTCGTTCATGAACCTGTCGACTGATGTTCTTTCCAAATTCATATAGCCTTTTAATCTTTGTGGATTCAGGTTACTGAATTTTCTCCATCATTCAGAGATCCGTTAAACATGCAAACAAGTAATAATTCCCATAAGATTATCACTGGAATATTGTTTTAAACTAAAAATAATATTATTTTATTTTTAGCATAATATTATTTGAAATATTTTATATATAATATTATAATATTGCTTTAAATATTATATTAAATTAAAAATAATATTGTCTTAAATTGAAAATAATTTAGAAAAATAGATAAATGATGGAAAATATATTGGCGTACATGTAATTCTGCATCTACTTCGATGAAAAATAAATGTACTGCAATAATTTATGTAAAATATAACAAATTCTAATAAAACCAACAAATTCTAAAAATGTGTCTAATAAAAAAAAAATGCAACAAATTCTTCAAAATACAATGAATTAAATATAAAATAAAAAGTGCAACATTCTTCGTAATACAGTGAATTAAACACAAAATAAAAATACTACGAATTACAAGAAAGAAAGCTCGTATTTATAAAAGAATTTTACGTAAAGGAATATCCACTTTGTAATGCGTAAACGTTTGTAAATGCTCTGTGTTGCAGAAACATTTTAAAGGAATTTTTCTGTTTTCCTTTCTATCGTCGGTGTTTCTCGTATGACCGATAAAAGAAGAGGGAGATTTCGAATGTTATTCGAAAGTTTCTCTTAAGTATCGTTTGAAATTTCATTCGGGTCTCAATCGTTTACCTGTCCAGTTTGTTGAGCATTGTTTGGATCTCCGCTCTCCTTGCCCCAGCTGCATTTTACCGTCTGGCCATTGATATCGGTGTTGTGTACCGCCACAATAGCGTGTGTCGCCGATTCTTTGGTAGAAAACCTGAAATACAATCATAAAATCCACATTAGTGTTCGTTTTATAGATTTAACAATAACGTTATATAATATTTTATTTATTATATCGATGATTTGTGTTTGATATGTTCGTATTCATAAATATATTTTGACATTGGAGCAAAAGTAGGATCTTAAGATACAATAAACTCGAAAGTTCAGAGTCTAAATGTATATAAAATAGTTTTCTCTGTAGGTATAATTAAATATTTAAATCGTAAAGTAATATTTTAGTTTTTAGAGTGGAGGATTGGGGCTTTGCTATTTTAGAATGTTGAGATCATTACATTTTTTAGATTTGAGAGTTTGAAATTTTTGAATTTTATATAGGCTTGAATTGTAGTATATGGAAATAGTAGGATAGTAGTATAGTGGTATAGTGAAATAGTACAATAGTGGGAGAGTTAAATATTAAAATAGTACAACATTAAAACAGTCAAATAGTTAAGCAGTCAAACAGTCAAGTAGTCAAATAG
This sequence comes from Megachile willughbiella, assembly GCA_945859595.2. Lineage (NCBI taxonomy): Eukaryota > Metazoa > Arthropoda > Insecta > Hymenoptera > Megachilidae > Megachile > Megachile willughbiella. The sequence continues at coordinate 13,118,294 of OX243797.1, forward strand.
TGAAATAGTCAAATAGTGAAATAGTCAAATTGTTGAATGGTCAAATAGTCAAATGGTCAAATAGACAAATGGTCAAATAGTCAAACAGTCAAATAGTCAAACAGTCAAACAGCCAAACAGTTAAATAGTAAAATAGTAAAATAGTCAAACAGCCAAACAGTTAAATAGTAAAATAGTCAAACAGCCAAACAGTTAAATAGTAAAATAGTCAAATAGTCAAACAGTCAAGTAGTTAAATATTAATAATAAATATAGACAAATGGTAAAATGGTCAAATAGTCATATAGTTAAGCAGTGAAACAGTAAAATAGTAAAATAGTAAAATAGTAAAATAATAAAATAGTAAAATAGTAAAATAATAAAATAGTAAAATAGTAAAATAGTAAAATAGTAAAATTGAAAACTAATAAAATAGTAAAAAAGCAAAACAGTAAAACAGTATGATAGTAAAATAGTCAAATGTACACATATCACCATAGTATAACAGTAAAAGAGTAATAGTACAATACTTAACTTATCGTTAGTAGTACAATAGAGTAAGGATAATGTAATAACACTAAAATAGTAAAATGGTGACATAATGCATTAGTAATATAATAGTGTGATTGTGCAGTCAGTGAAATCAGTAAAATAGTAACATAGTAGAAGTATAAGATAGCATTATCAAGAACTATGTCCCAAATTTTTATCAACGGTAGAGTACAACATTAAAATTTAGTTATTAGCAACTTTCGAATGTAGGAACTCTAAAATTAAAAAAATTTAGAAATATCAAAATTTTCTATTAATCTAATGAAAACCTTTCTTGCATCCAAGTGTACAACTACCTTCACTGACGACGTTAAAGGACTAAATCTCTCGATAAATTCGATGATTTTTCGTTGATCGTAACTACCAGCCGGTATCCTATTCGTCAATTTACCACCCAGACCTCGTAAGATACTCGAGCGACGAAAATTGATCGAATTTTGTTGGGAAACGTGCTAGGAATGGATGAACGAGGAGCTCGTGTTCGTTTTAGGATAACTAGATAAGGCGATACGAACATTGAAAGAGATACGATCTACCATTATTTAGATATTTGTAGTTTGTTTCAAAATATTTCAAACTGTAGTTTAATCACGAGGATTATACAGGATTATTCTACGGAATGATATTTATCTTATTATTCATTATTTAAATCCCTAAATCCCAACGATCATAAATTTCAAGGTTGCTAAATTTCTACATCCCCAAACTCTTACACTCACAAAGTCATTCAAACTCTTTAATCATAGAAATCTATTTCTGCGAATAGATCACGGGTTCTTAAACTGTGGTCCACAAAATAACTTTACATCCCTCAATTTTTCGCTCGTATTCAAATAACCTATTTAATAAAAATTCTACACGAATAAGACCTTTTGTGTTCGTTGTTACTTAACTAGTTGTTATGTATAACTAAACAATAATTGATAAAAATATAATTATAGAATGGGCAGGAAAAATGTTGAAGAGGGGGTGCTCGGAAAAGATATGAAAATATACGTAGAACCATAAATATGAAATATAATATATACACACAAGAATATGTAAAATAAAGGATCCTTCCTTAAAATAAATTTGTTCATAACATATAAGTACTTTTCCATATAAGTACAAATGATGACAAGGATGTGTAAGTAGCGTGAACCACCCTATACCTAGTAAAACACTAATTGTTAATATTTCTCCATTTCTAATCGTCCACTATATTTATTTAGAGAATTCAGATTTGTTCCCGTACAATAAAAGTTTCCGTCCAGAGGTATCTGGTGCACATCCTCAAGGATGGTCATCGTCAGCAACCTAACCTCTTTCTCACATCCAACTATAAAGCCTCGGCCGATAATCAGCAGCAGATAAGATTCTTTCTTTTCATCGAGAAGAAAGGAGCTCTCGTTCGGCGTCTCTCTTTCACCCGTCCAGATTTGGCCGGCTGTCCCTATACACGGTATCCAGAAGTACGTCCATACGTCATCCCGGGATATTCGTTTCCGGGGTTCCTGACTACGGAAGAATGGACGAAGGAAGAGCAATTAGACGGAAGATATCCGAACGACGGACATTGTCCACGGGTGGCGGAACTGCCACGGACACAGAAGAGATACCGGATGACGAAATGGCTGTTACCGTTCGAATCCTACGAAAGAATGCGACGGAGAAACGTCAACCAGGTCGAACACCACCACTACCAGGGGAAGAAAGACTTTTTTCGAACCCTTATTCTGCTCGTTTACCACCCATCCTCTCACGTTTCAGCTGCTGAGGTAGGTCAGGGAAATCTAGCTGTCTTTAAGGGAGCGTTCACATCGTGATTGGTGCTAGTAGCCTTGTTAGTAGGCAGTCGAATTCTTACGATTTTGCTTATATTAGGTCTGTCGTTGGAAAAAGAAGGCAAAGAAGGAGGAAACTATTTTCGAGTAGGGATTTTTGAGAATTTCAGAATTTGGAGGCGTGAAAATTTTGAGACTCAGATTTGGGGGTGAAGGATTTGAGGACTTGGAGATTTGGGGATTTCAGGATTTGGGAACGCGGGGATTCAGCGATTTGGGGATACAGGGATTTTGGGATGTAGGGACTTGGGGGTGTAGGGATTTGGAGACGTAGGGATTTGGGGATGTAGGGATTTGGGGATGTAGGGATTTGGGATGTAGGGACTTGGGGGTGTAGGGATTTGGAGATGTAGGGATTTGGGGATGTAGGGATTTGGGGATGTAGGGATTTGGGGATGTAGGGATTCGGAGACGTAGAAATTTGGGGACATAGGGATTTGGGGACGTACGGATTTGAGGACGTTGGGATTTGGGGACGTTGAGATTTGGGGACGTAGGTATTTGGAAACATAGATATTTGGGGACGTAGGTATTTGGAGACGTAGAGATTTGGGGACATAGGAATTTGGGAACGTAGGGTTTTGGGGACTTAGGGTTTTCGAGACGTAGAGATTTGGAAAGGTAAGAGTTTTGGGACGTAGAAATTTGGAGACGTAGGAATTCGTGGATGTAGGGATTTGGGGACGTAGAGATTTGCTGATATAGTGATTTGGAGATATAGGTATTTTGGGAATTTAAGAATTTGGCAATTTGAGAATGTATAAATATGAGAATATAGGGATTTGGGAATTATTTCATAAAATATATAGCTTTGTTTAAAGTTTCTTCGGTAATCGATAAACTTGAAATTGAGAATCAGCAACTACACGGGAAGAATTTTTCCCAAATCTTCAAATTTGCAAGTTCTGCAGTGTCAACTAAAAGGAAATGTACTTCACGAGATACCTTCTTTAAACAAAAGACGATAAAATGCAGAAAGAACGCTTGACTAATCAAGAACAATCTGGAAAGATTTTCAATTCGCATAACTTCCGTGGAAACGGAATTTTAAAAAGCAATCAGGATAAGAATCATAAGCAAAATGGAAATTCGTCTTCTACATCTCGTGTTGTATAAGCTTTGAAAATTGTAATAAAATATTTTAATGGAAAACCAACAAAGTTTCATGCATAATGTCTTTGCTCAAAAAACGAGAAGGAAATGCTCTTTCATAATAGTGGAGGGTAGATTCAATATTATACTTTGGATGTTAATATAAAAAACGATAGAAATTTATGGAGTGGCATAATAGATTCAGTTTTCATTTGCATCATACGTTCACAATTAATTTCTTACAACAATTTACAATCTGTTATTTTACGAATATTTTACTTAGAATTTTCATTTTATTTATTACAATTAAAGAATTTGTAATTGAAGGAAGTAAATTGATCCGTAATAAAGGAGATATTTTTTTTTTGTATTAAAACAAAAATGGAACATCAAATGTTGACAAATTTTTTATAAACTCAAATGTTGAATTTTTATTGAAATAATAATAGAATATATAATGTTAAATAATATTATACAAATTTAAATATTTAATTACATTTCTATTGAAATAAAAGTAGAAAAATTAATATTGAATAATATTATGCAAACTTAAATGTTTAACAGTGATTTTATCAAAGTTAAAATCGAGCACTAAAAAATAATACAATTTTATATAAACTCAAATGTGTAATTATATTTTTACATAATATGTAAATGTAACTAAAATGTAGTTACATAATACCGAATAATAAAATACAAACAGAAATTTTCAATTTAACTTTTGTTGAAATAAAAATGAAACATAATATTAAAAAATTGTGTACAATCTTTTGTAGAAATAAAAAGTGAGCATCGAACATAAAACAATTTTATACGAACTGAAATGTTCCACAGCATTTTTGTCGAGAAAATAATTTCCATGTAACATACAACAAAATTGACATGAAACACAGCAATATATTGTGTATTACTATACACATTAGATAAATTACAGCCATAGGTATCATATAATTTTCCCTCTTTTACGATCCCCTAAGCAGTGAATAGGTTTTTCAAGATCGTAAAGTCTTCAACGCTTATGAAACTGGTACGCTTTATCACTTTGCACCCATTTTAAAGCTCATACCACCCCATCGTCTTCAAGTCTTCCTTGATTACAGCATTTACGAAATCGAAAAGTATTAGCGAGAATTATTTACAATAAAATTTCCCTTGCTACTTGTAAAATTATTGAATATTCTGTTATTAAACAACGAAATTTAGTTTTATGAATTTTTTAAATTTCCAAGTTTTCAAATCCTTAAATAAATTGTCAAATTTTCATAACTTCAAATTTCAAATTATCAAAATTTTCAACTTGAAAAATTTCCAAACTTTCAAACTTCCAAATTTTCAAACCCTCAAGTCCCTACATTTGCAAATGGGAAAATTTTTAAATCAATAAATTACCAAATTCAAACTTCCAAATTTTCAAGAATCTGAATATCGAAATTCTCAAATCCATATGTCTTTTAATCTCTAAATTTTCAAATCCCCAAATCTCCAAATATCTAAATTTCCAAATCCACAAATCTCCATTTATCTAAATTTCCAAATCTACAAATCTCCAAATATCTCAATTTCTCAATCCACAAATCTTCAAATTTCTAAATTTCCAAATCTACAAATCTCCAAATTTCTAAATCTCCAAATCCACAAATCTCCAAATATCTAAATTTCCAAATCCACAAATCTCCAAATATCTAAATTTTCAAATCTACAAATCTCCAAATTTCTAAATTTCCAAATCCACAAATCTCCAACCCCAAATTCTCCAAATCTCTAAACTTTGTATAACAAAAATAAAAAATACATATTTCCCTTCTTTCAGTCAGCTTCTTCTACATTACACGATCAATTAATTGTCCAGAATGTACTTTATGATAATTATTTCGACCGTATACAAAGGAATAAAAGACTAGAGCTAAGACGAGGTAAAATATAGCACAGTAAATTCTTTTATGATAGCGTTCGCAAATTGCCCTGAAACAGACCAGATGAGTTTCTGGTTATGTGCGGTCTCCGAAATCGCTCGGTCATGCTCATTTTCCTTCCGTCTGTGTTCTACCGACATAAAAGAATATCGATTCGATACGTAAGTGATTTTGGCTGCATTCCGAAATCAGCTATTAATTTTGAAAGCATCATTGCACCCTTGTCAAATGCCAAAACTTTGGGTAAAGACATCATGATGTTGTTAATGCTTTCAACGATCTCCATGACGCATCTTTCCTTGCACATTTTGATTGTACTCTTTTTGCCAAAGGAAATTTGGCAAAAGAACACTTTTGGCTCGGATTGATATCTTGTATAGCTCTTTTTTTTCTAAATGACATCGTTGCTAATTAACAATGTCCTATTTGTTATTATTTTGTGGAACATCTTTGTTCTTGTCAGTGTTCTTTTCTGGAATTTGTTATTTGTAATTTTTAATGTGTAATTTTTATGCAACTTTTTTAAATACTATTTTTGTTGTCGATTTCTATTCAAATCTTAAATTATTTAGAAAACAAAAATGATTTGAAAAATTGTACTTTGTCACTTCTTATAAATTGTATATAATTAAATGTAGCATAACGTAAATTTAATGTAATATAATATAACATAACATGAATTTAATGTAATTGAATGTAATATAAGTTTAATGCCATTAAATATAATATAATGTGAATTAAAATTTAATCAAATCTAATTTTAACATAATATATTGTTCATAAATAAATATTTTCTACTGCTTTTAAATAGTGAAATTTAAAAAATAATATTGTTTTTCTAAAAGAATAAACTATTTCTTCAAACTTTTAACGAATGTTTTGAATCTCACTTTTTTCTGCAATATTATCAAATATTTCTTTCGAGCACAACTAACTTCCGTTTACAGTCGCACCAACTCATCAGAACAGCCAACACAAAGAAAACTAAATTTCAGCAAATTGCATCACTCGCGCTTATCAATGTAATAAATTCAATTAACAATAAACTCTATTTCCTTTCTTATCCACCAAATCTCAATGTACATAGTTTACTGTGTGACGCTATAATTTCAATGAGCATAATTTACTGTGTGACGCTATAATTTGAGGGAACATAATTAACTGTGTGACGCTATAATTTCAATGGACATAATTAACTGTGGGACGCTATAATTGCAATGAACATAATTTACTGTATGAAGCTATATAATTTTATCCAAGTACATGGATGTTTACCTGATAAATGCATAACGTATATAATGTACTGTGTTGAGGTATGTCAATGTACATACAGATGTCAACCCACGAGTTGTGACCCAAAGTAAAAGAAGCTCCACACCGTGAACACTTCCAGTTACATTTCAAAGAAGATCGAAATTTCACTTTCACTGTCGATAACTTAGATTTATAAAATATTAACATAGTGTTGCACGTCTTTTTCTTCGTAGGTAAAATTACCCAGCGATAAACTACAAGAATGCATTGCATCCGAAGATTATAACTCACTACAAGTATTCCATTAACGAATGTCAAGTCTGCGAATGAATTACTCGGAACACTAGAAACTAGCGTGACTTTCAAAACGGTAGAAATTGATTAAAAAGTTTGTTGATACATTATTCTATAGTATGTTGAAACACTCAGTGGAACCGAAAACAGTTTTAGCCCTTAGAGTACTAGAGACGTACAGATGTCAACCCACGAGATGGCGCGTGACCCAAAGTAAAAGCTCCCCACCATGAACACTTGCAGTTACATTTCGGCAAATAAGAATAATGACAATAACAACTGCTGAACGCAATTAGCGCTATCTCACTCTCGAGACGTTTGCCTGTCAATGTTTTTCGCCTAATTGGCGACCGCTCGAGCCAATAGTACCGCCGAAAATACGTGTGAGGCGTCCATTTTTCTATATTGAACAATTGCAGTAGCTCTGCTAAACATCTGGGTCAGTCTCTTCACGCGCCAACTCGTGGGTTGACATCGGTAATTTACTATATTTTATCTAAGTACATAGATTTACCTGATAAATGCATAACCCTTGTCCTTGAATACACGAATCTCTTGGATGGATCCAAAAGGCGAGAAGGTTTTTTGCATTAATTCTTCTGTTAGACCATTGGTTAGTCCTCCGCAATATACCGTGCAGTTGGTTGGACTACTTTGATTGTACACTTCGTCGAATGTCAATGGCTTCGCATTTGCTGCAAACAAAAAATAAAAAAAAGAAGGTTATTATGATAAGTCTACCGGTTCATAAATCAGGATAATCCTGCAACATGAATTGACTTCAACATTATGAAATATTATTATTTTCTGCACGTTAACAGTATGCTCACTTTATTATTAGGCTGGTGCAGGTGAAATGTCAGATTGCTATCGGTGTTAAAAATTGTCGGGAATGTTTCGGGTACGTTGTTGTAACGATTGAATTATGGTTGTATAAAGAGTTATTATACTAACTACTCTTTTATTAGCTTCGAAGAGCTAAAATTATGTATAATGGGCTTTCGATTTCTGAATTTGAAACATGTTTCAGGGTTAATTAACTTTAATCATTTTAAGTACTTCGAAAATAGGACAGTTAAATTTACACCATTTTTTATGTGAAAATAACAACTTCCTAGAAACTCTTTTGCCCATAGTCGAAATTTTGTTACGTAAAATATAGACACCGATGTAAAATATTCGAAGTTAAATTTTATTTGGAGATAACATATGTCACTCAGAAAATACACACGTGACTAATTAAACATAATTAGAAATTTCTGATCTAAAATTCCTCGTAAAATTGATTAGCTTTGTATGAAAAGTTATACTTAAGTCTAGTTAGCTACAAAGTTCACTTCCACTACGAAGATTAATCGTAAAATTGAAAATAAACGATGTGCTAACTACAAGGAGGGTTAGGAAATTTCATCAGAAAATTAACAATCTTCAGGGTTAATTCTTGTTCGATACAGTGTTTAAACGATGACTAGTACAACGGACATTTCACATCGTTACATAAACCACTCAAACTTTAGTAATCTCTGTTAAATGTACACTATCGTTTAAAAGTTTTAGGTTACTTACAAGGAGTGCACTTTCGAAACACTGATTGGGTGTAAATTTTGTATGTTTATAGGAGATTTCGAAGATAATTACTTTCCAAAATTGTAGTTCTACTGTGTATGTTTCTAAAATAGTAAGTAGAAATATTCGTTAAAATATTCAAGTATCGAGTAAAAATATTTAATGTTATAAGTTTTCAATTTTACAATTTACAAATTTTCTCATTTTCCAATCTTTGAATTTTCTAGACTTCAACATTCTACTTTTAGAATTTTCCAATTGTCATATTTTCTATTTTCCCATTTTCCCATTTCCCATTTTCCAATTTTCCAATTTTCCTATTCTCCAATTTTCTGGTTTCTAGTTTCCACTTTCCTACTTTTCCGCTTTTCTAATTTTCTAATCTTCAAGTTTTCAATTTTGCAAATTTTTAGACTTATCTACAATTTTGAACATTTTGTATTTCCAAATTTCTTTTTTTTCACCTTCAAAGATTTCAAATTTTCAAATACCCCAAATTTCTGCATTTAATAATTTTTAAATCTAATATTTCTGTACTTCCAAATTTCTAAATTCCTGAATTGTCAAATGACTGAGTTTCCCAATTCGAAAATTAAATCTTTATGAATTCCACTACAGCTTCGCTCGCTTACAACATGCTAACTATGCTAAACTTAGCATTTATTGGTTTGTAACTTTACGGAGAACAATTAGTACCTTAGTACTGAACTATAATTGATTCTGCATATTTAACGCAAGTGAAACGATAAACTAAACGTTCATACTAATTCATAATTCACAATCATTTTAAAATAACTACTAAATACTTACAGATGACAATAAAATTCACACAATCCTTCATATTCAAAGTTTTATGCTTATAAAGAATTTTTCAAATCAGCAGTCTTTCAGCAAGAAATATTATAATTGAGTGCATGCATTTCCACTTAATTTCAAGAAAATCATTTTTACAGAATCAAATGAATATTTAGATATTATTGTCAATTTTACTTTTCAATACTCAAAATAATGATAACGATGCATAAGTAAATAGAAAATTCAAGTACTATATACAATTGATTGCAATAACAACTAAAAGTTAAAAAAAAAATTGAAAAATGGGCCAATACTTGTGAGATCTTTTGAAACACCCTGTACATTCGTAAATAATATAATAAAAATTAGGAATCGTGAAAAATATAAAAATTTATTTACATGGAAATCTGTGGATAAAGAAATATAGGGATATAGGAATATGGGGATATAGGAATGTAGGGACATCCCTATATTTGAGGATGTAGGGATTTGTTGACACAGAGATTTGGGGGTGTAGGAATATGGAGATATAGGGATATGTGGATATAGAAATTTAAAAATGCTGAATTCTGGATATGTACAAATTTAGACACATAACTCTGGGAGTATAGGGATCTAGGGATACAGAGATCTGTAGGATAGGGATATAGGGATATAGGGATGTAGAGATCTGTAGGTATAGGGAAATGGGGATGTAGAGATCTATAGGTACAGGAATGTAGGGATACAGAAATCTATAGATATAGAGGTATAAGGATATGAGAATATGGGGATCTGGGAATGTAAAATTACAGGGATATTTGTAGAAACCTCGACACAACGGTAGAAAAATATTTAGAGATCTGTGAATCTAAGTAGGTATGTAGGAATCTAGGTATCTAAGTATTTACACATCTATGTGTATAGGTGACTAGAATAGATATCAACATATCTGTAAATTTAGATATCTGAGCATGTAGGTATCTAAATATCTGGTGATCTACGTTTATATCATACGTTCATATGATGCATCTAGGCATCTAGCGATTTAAATACCCAGATATTACTCAGATGATTCTGATAAGTTTCCATGTACCTCTGTTTCTAGATATCCCTTTATCTACCTATCTAAGTACACATCCAGTAATCTATCTATCTAGGTATCTACGTATCAAATGATATAGATTACCCAGCAATCTGAAAATACAGAGATCTCAGAGTCTGATGATATGCATCTCTACATAACGCATACCAGTTCCGCTTTTACAGCACATATCGACGACGCTCTATATCGGCGTTTTAACACGATAGATATCCATCGTTCGCGCGTCTTAGGTTCGCTGATAGGCGAGTAAAGGGGTCAGGTTTGACGACTCGGAACTCGGTAGCAGCAGGCTAGTTGTTCGAGATATCGAACGGCAATGCCAAAGAGGTTGAACCCCGTCAGCTAAGTTTACGATCGCACGGGGGCTTAGCCTATACGAAGGTAGCAGGCCACGGGTGTAAACGCGACCGGTAAACCACGGCCTGTAATTGCCTCGTTCGAGGATAGAAGGTTCTCAGGACGTCGGAACGTCCCGTTAAGAACTTACCAACGGGGACGTTCTCTTCGTTTCTGAAAGCTCGGCATTATCTCTTTATTGCCCCCTGAACGTTATTCTCAGTATTCTCGGAATGTCGCTACCGCGCGCTCGCCTCTGTGTTATCGGTTCGCTTTAAAAAAAAAAAAAAAAAGGGAAAAATTTCTTCCCGCTAAAACGCTTACGTTGCCGCTATAATATCGATTTTTCTCTCGTGTCCATGAAATTATTATTTCCCTTTTACGAGGCCTCGAGACTTTGCCGCTGGATCGATGCTGGATATCGTGAATGTCAAAGCATCATTCGCGAGTGGACATTCGATGCTCCTTTTTTTTCTTCCCTTCTTTAGGACGATACTTTGCGAAAACAAGAAACAGGTGACTGTTACTGAAAACAGCAACCCTTTCACCGGAGTTGGAAAATAGCAATGAAGAAATTTATTGGGAATATTAACCCTTTCCTGTGAGACAAGTCTCACTCGTGACGCACTTTACAGCTCAAATGTGACAAACCTTACTCTTTTGAATACAACTTGAAATTTAGGTTCAACTATAAGTTGCATTATCAAGGATCCCTGAATATGAAATACTCACATTTTAATTTTCTTTGTACGTTTTATAGCCCTGACTGAGGCATCTGATAAATGACACGGGAAGGGGTTAAGTATATGATGGTGCAAAGTAACATTTTGAAAAGGTTATGTTAGTAGGAAAATAATGTTATAATATAGTAAATTTTCAAATGTAGTATAGTCAGATAACTAAAAACCGCGTATTAAATTAGGGTATTCGTAGAAATAAATTATATACCTTTTGTAATAATAATTTATAATAGTTCCACGATATTATACTTGCAAATAATTGAAATTAATACTAAAATTAGTTTGTCAATTTTAAACACATTTACGATTTTAGAATAATCACTAGCTTTTTTATTCTATAAGTTTTCATGTATTCGACAGAATTTTACAATTTACACCGTAGTAGCATTTCTATTAAAATATATACGTCATACAAATTTGGATGACATAGTATTCAAAATTTAATCACCCTGTATTTTTCATTACTCCATATCCTAAAATGTAAGTTATATGTACCTGATAAGTTAGACTATGTATCTGGTAATGATATAAACTAGCAATACTCCTTACAACAATAAATAGTATACCTTATCCGTATCTTACGTTATGTATACAAAAATTTCAATTTACCAGAAATTGTTATTAAAGGAAATGAATATAATTCATGCTTCCTTTAAGAAACTCTTTTTAGATTAGCCAGTTATGAGTTTGTCCCCGTAAAATAACAAAGCAATAAATCATCCCGCTGTTAAACATCTTATCAAACGTTACTTCGAACATTCATTATACATATAATAACTGAATTTATAATATTTTCGTTTTTGTGCTGGATAACTCGTTATCGGACATGGTACAGAACTTTTTTATTCGGAAAGTTTGTCGCGACACGCACAATCTTTTAACCGGACGGGATACTTTAACAAGATGCAAATAATTCTTCTTATCGCTAACAATAGACGTGTCAGATAAAATTATACAGAATTTAATATATTAATTCTGAACATGCAAAATTACTTTCGCTATGTGATTCTGTCGGATACATCAATTAATTCCTTTGCATGAAAATTTTATAACTCCAAATGTCTTTCTTCTTAATTACATTTCATTTATTATAATTATATTTAATTGTTCCTAGACTATTTTCTTTAATAATTCTGTCATAATGAATTATAATACATATTGTATAATATTATCATTGTATTGGCTAATTAAAATTGATTGTCATTAACAAAATACAAGGTCTGCACTTCTTTTTTAATTTCCTGTTGCTAAAAATAAGAGTATGATAAATATTACAATAAATTAGAAAGTTGGTAGATGAATATAATACAAGTACTGTTAATAATTTGTATAATTTAAATTAAGTTTCAAGACAGGATATAATTTTTAATTTATCTTAAATTAATTTGTAATTTTTTATTTTGAGTTTATGTGCATGATCAACGGTAATATATTGTATACATAATATTTAATAAATACTAAGATACGTAAATATATTTCGTATTTTACTAAATTGAATAAATATTTATTAATAAACATTATACATAATGTACAATTTATACAAGTTAGATATATTTATTAATAAATATTCATTAGAATGTCTAACATAAAACTAGCTAGCTCCAAATGATGACTTACTAAAAAAAATTACAAAATAGTAATTTTGTGTAAAATTAATGAATTTTGTATTAATTATTTAATTGAATTAATCACTAGACATATTTAATTAATCAATTTTGAAATTTAACAGACACTCATAGATATAGAAATACAAATACGCTTGTTTAATTTTTTAAATAAGCTGTGTATTTTTTACCTTAAACAAATAGGTATATAATATTAATATCATAAGTAATTTTAAAAAATTGTTTCAATATATATTTATCCGTTAGTATTAAATTTGTAGTAATTGACTTACAATTTGACTCTTTAAATTAATATAATATTAACGCTATTTGGAATCTGCCTTAATTATTTTGTATTAATTATTCAATTACAAAAAGAAGTGTTAATTCGCGCTAGTTTTAGACACGGTATATAAAAATTCAAATTCTGTAATATGTAACATAAAACTCTTTCCACTATGAACAATCACTTTTTAAATATTCTGCGCATGGAATATCGATCGATTGCATTATCATACTATAATTTCCAAGTTAATAGGAAAGGAAGTCAACTGATTTTCCCGAATATTATATCTTCGTACTCTATCTCTCACGGAATCGATGCCCGAAAAATCGAAATTCATATCGGATGATCTATTCGAGAAATTGCCACGGAAGCTTTAAAGGAGTTACATCAGGTATACTTGGCTGAAAAATCGAGGGGTTTACTATAGATCCATACTATCATAAAGGTTTTCATACTAGCAAGACATCGTGAATGAAAATCAGCTTTAAAAGAAAAGACCGTGAAGATGAGATTGGTTTCTCTTGAGAGGCTTCCTTAAGTAGAAAGAGTAACGATTTGCGATCGAAAATTCTATCCGGGCTTATTCGTGCCTGAAACTTTACTGAATTTTGAGTTATTCATCATAGATTCCTGCTTAAAATAATCTGATTTTATGTCGACACAAAAATATATAACCAACTGATATTCGAGATACTCAAATTTTCCAAATTTTTCAACAATTTGCTTTCATTCATTACATTATACATTTGCCTGACTTTTTGTCAAATCAATAAAAAATTAACAATAGACAAATATTAATTACTAAAAAATTATAACGTAATATTTTGAGAAGGTAAAAAATGTGATATCAGTAAGAAAATAATATAAAAATTATTTATTAAAACAAAATTTATCTTAAAATTTTTATCTATAAAAAAATTTGTAAATCTATTCTTTTTGAATATATTGTAGTAAATGAAAAGTAACTAGTATCTCTGACACCGAGTTTGCAACCGCATTGTCCTCGAGAAGGGCTCCTTTCCGCAAATATTCACGAAAATTCACCAAAAGTAGGCGACACTTTATAACCCCAAAATTTCCTGCGCCATTTACTCTCCAACAGTGCCGTCTTTCAATAAGCGACCTATATTCCGCGCATGCGCTTCCAAGAGTATCAAAGCCGGACACATCTCGTTTAAGGAAATCTATCCGGTTCTATATTTACCGAACCTTCCGATTCATCGTGTCGCGGTCTAAGACGGCCAGTGATTTATGGATCGGTCGCTACACGAGTACACGGCGTAAAGGTACGCCATTAAGGAACGAGCCTGTAGCTCGACGCAAGCTCGGTTCATTAGGCAGAGTTGATTACAGGAACGCGACTAAATCGAACTTCAACATACTCAATCAACTTGTGCCCGTTCGAACTTTATTCTTATCTGGTCTGTGGAACAACTTGGCGATCGGGTAACTAGATTTATCGCATGGATCTAGGAACTTTTTACTCCCGATAACTCGTCCCGTTCCGCTCGGTCCTGGCCCGAGATGAAAGATCAACAAGAAATTCGAGGGGTAAACTCGAAATTTTCCCTTGACCGAGCTAGCTCGTAGTTTCGAGGTCAAAGAGAAAAAAGGGGACGGAGCGGGGTGGGGAGGAAGAAAGAAATGGCGGGAAACAGGGAAGCGAGAAAAGAGGAGAAAAAGACGAGAGGACGATGTTGGACTTTCGCTTGCTCTCACTCCCCGGGAAGGAAGTTTCCACTTTTCTCCATTTTATGGCGAATGGAATCTCTAGTGGTCGACGATGGAACTCCAATGTACGTATCTCGTACCCCCTTAAATAACGCAGATACTTGAAGTTTCGTTGGCACTGGCCAACCCTTAGCAAACGCGCCAATATTCCGCCGGGGTAAATTCGTGCTAGCAACCACTTTAAGTGGACATCGGTTCTCCGTCATTTTTTTTTTACCGTTTCTCTCCACCCTTTTGCCAGTCACCGTCCACAGATATTTCAATAATTAGTTCTCTCAGGTTGTATTTATAACTTTTCCGCGGCCCTTTAGAGCCACGGGCTCTATCGACCCGCTATGAAAAAGATAAAAATTGCCTTTCTGCTTCCATTCTCTTCCCTTCTATTTTGTGCCTCTGAGAATGCTTTGCTACTAGCTCCGCACTTTGCGATTGTTGTACCGTAATTGTTATCCGTTTTTGCGGTACTGGAACAAGCGTTTTAAGTCATTGTTCAGTAACGGTCTTACAATGACTCTTGTCGAACAGCGATCGTTGAATCTGGTACAGGTTTAATTTCGACAGAATATAATTAAGTTAAATGTGTAATATGTATCTCTCTTTTATTCGTTGACACTGAGTCACCTAATCTCAATTATTTTTGTTAGTAATATTCTTTTAATTATAAAGGATGTTGCAGCTTTAAAGCATGTATAGTTCCTGTTTTCGAATCATTTTTAGAATTATTATTTATGTTAGTATATTTATAATTATTTAAATATTAATGTACTTGTTGGTAGAATATATCTTGTCTACAACCAATAAGTGCTCAATAAATACTCGCGCGATAAATACTGGGACCAGTTATTATATTACATATAATAATACAGCATAAATGTTTTAACATTAAGATAATTTATTTTGTAATACACAAATGTACTAACCGAATTAATTTTATTCATATTTATAATTACTACTTTAAATAAGCAAAAGTTAAAGAAACAGATAAACCAACATAGATTACCAATAATTAATTTTTATTATATTTAAAAATATATATAGAAAGATTTATTTATAAAAGCTAGATGATTAAGAGAGTACATTTGATAAATACCCGATGAGCCCCTAACTCGGGAATTTATCGAGTGAGTACAGTAGCAGATTATATAAGAAAGAATTATTTAAAGTATATTTTTCTTTTGGTAATAAAATAAATCGTTCATATGACTTTCTAAAAAATTTTAAATATTCGACAATTTTCTTAGAATATAATACATTTTAATATCAATTTTTTGTAGTATATTTTAACAGAAGTTTACCGTTTCTAGCAATAGTTTCTAACAGAATATTTTTCTATAAAAATAGTAAATAAGTAAATAAACACCATGCATAGTGATTCAATATAGTATCCATCAGATGAATCAAATATCAACTTCAACGCTACTTTTGTTAAAAAAAGGGAAGCTATGGATATACGTTATTCTCATTACTCTATTATTATATGACATAACTCTAGTCTATAGTCAGGCAGACTATGCAGGATCGGATAAAAACTATTCACTACCTGAATCTCGAAAATTCTTCGAAACAATACTTGAAGACGATGATGTCAATAATATGCACGTGGATAAAAGTGCGCAAGTGATACAAAGAATAAAAAAATAGTTACGTACAATATAGTTATAAAATAGTACAAGGAACTATGTGCGAAATGTCACACGGATTGCTGATTCTATCGGTGTTAGTTGTTGCTGAAATTGTATTATTCAGGAATTGTGCATACACATTGGTGCTCCTTAGGAAGCACACGTTTAATCGATACCTTCGTTTCTAAAGAAAAAAAAAGACACTGCAGAATAATAGAGGTGAAAGTATCAAAACAAAATGAAAAGTATCAAAAGTGAAGGAAAAATGGTGAAGAAAATTTCAGCTTTCTTCTCGTCTTTTTTCTCTTGTTTCTGCAACTTTACAATCTTTCTCTCTTTCTTCCTTCCGCTCGTGTTCTCCGCGATATTTGTTACATAATTTAGAACGCCTCGTGTCGAAGTATCTCTCGAACAACGGAAAGTATACGACCATGCATACCGAAGCCAATGTGTACACATTGCATTATAAAACGTTACGATACAGAAAATTACTTTGAACAGGACTCGAACCACCCTGCTGAACATGGATACACGTACACGGTACAGGTACAGTTTATGCATAAGTAGGGTAATAAGAAAGGAAATTCATGGTTGTTTTAGAACGGGACAGTTGAATGAACTAGTAAAAAGTATCCAATGTTTGTTCGGGTGATATGTAATCTTTTGTTTGGTAACGATGCAGTTGTATTTAGTTTGTTTTGAAATATTTGAATCGTGGAATGATGTGGTTTGGAAGTGGAAATTTTGCAACTAAGAAATTTCAAATTTAGTAGTTGGCTAGTTTACTAATTTAGAAATTTAGAAATTTAGAAATTTAGAAATTTAGAAATTCAGAAATTTAGAAATTTACAAAGTTACAAAGTTACATAGTTCCAAAGCTACAAATTTACAGAGTTACAAAGTTACACATTTACAAAGTGTACTAATTTACAAATTGACAAAGTTCAAAATTTACTAATTATCTAATTTACTAATTAACTAATTTACTAATTCAGGAATTTAATAATATACTAAAATACTAACTAATTTACTAATTTAATAATTTTGAAATTTACTGATGTACTAACTTACTAATTTACAAAATTTAGAAGTTTTGAAATTTACAAATTTTTTAATAAAAATTTCAAACTTACAAATTTTTAAATATATAAGTTCCAAATGTTCAAAATTAAAAATTCCAAATTTACAGATTCTTCAATTTTAAATTTACAAATTTACAAATTTTTAAATTTACAACTTTAAATTCTGAAATGAAGTACCTATCAGTACCCACAATTTCCCACCTCGAAATTTTAAATTACATTGACCATGCATTGATATGTCGTAAAAATGTACAAATTCGAAACAGAATTTAAAAACAAATAAATACAAAAGGCATGAAATTAATTTACAAACTCAATATACACTTTTCTACTAATAGCAAAATCAAATTACCTCTGTACGTATAAAAATCCAATACAAGGTATCTAAAAATCCAATATTTGATCCTTATCGATAAATTAAATAATCCTGCAAAAACGCAGAGTTGTCGCAGCTAACTTGATAAGGACGAAAGAGAGAAGAACAATTGTATATACAAGGAGAAAAATAATAGCGATGAGATGTTTTTTAACAAATCGATTTCGAGCTTCCAATGCTGATATTTTTCTCCACGAGATAACGTACGTATTAATAAAGGACGAAGAGAGTGGAAAATGTAAAGTTTAAGAGAACGTATAATATAATATAATAATGTTAATTAATAAATACAACGAATATAAGTAATGGTAATATTAAGGTATCGGAAAAGTTAGAAGAAATACAAGTAATGATATCGAAAAAGAGAATAAGAAGTAAGAATAAAATTGTATGAGAAACGTATTTTTAATAAAGGGTAAATTAGATATAACGTTCGTAGCTAGCTTGCTTTGAGTTTTGGTACACTTACACACTTTGTCTAAGCTCTCATTCCCTCTCTCTCTCTTTCTCTTTCTCTTTTCTTTGCTATTGGCCTTTAACTCCTGCCGTATCACCCTCCTGCAAAATATCCGTGTTAAAACGACACGTACGAATAATGGCGAATGTGCAACGACGCTCCCTATAAAATACAATCTTTACTACTAGTATTTAATTTTGTAAAAATATTATTCTGGGATACAGATTTGGGCATTGCTCGAATAATTTTTTAATACTTTAGGATAAAACGGAAATATCTGAAAATAACTGAAAAGACTTCATTATGCATTGTTTTTTGGGAGGTCTCGTTAAAAATATGGGGTTGGTATGATTAATTTAAAATAAACTATTGGTTTAGTTTTTCTTTCGAACAATGTCTTTTGTATAAGCTATTTTGCTATTTTGAGGACATGGTTAAAGAAACTTGTAGTTAGATACTATACTTGAAAGATTTTTACAATTTTTAAAGATTTCGAGTTAGGTTAAGTGTATCTTATATTTTTAAGAGGTTAAGTGTGCTATCTTATATTTTTAAGAGGATAAGTTAAGTGTGCTATTAACCTTATGTTTTGAAGGGGTTAGGTGTGCTATCAAGTTTGTATTTTGAAGAGGTTAAGCTAGTGCTACTAACCTTATATTTCTATGAGGTTAGGTATGTTATTAACATACATTAACATTAGTATGATATTTTTAAACTGTTAGGCTAAGTGTGTTATCAATTTTATATTTTTAAAAACTTCCACGAAACAATTTTTACTTGAAATAAATATATACTTGAATTAGTTTTCATTTGAAATAAAATTCTATTCGAAATAGTTTTCGCTCTAAATAAAATTATATTCGAATTACTTTTCATTTTAAATAAGCTTCTACCTGAAATAGTTTTCGTTTCAAATAATATTCTATTTGAATTAATTTTAACTTGAAATAAGATTTCATTTAAATTAGTTTTTATACAAGATAAAAGTTTATTGTAACTAAGAATTATTTGTTCTTTTTAAATGACTAGTTTAATTATTCCAATAAATTTTCATTTACAATATAAATTAATTCGAGTATAGAATTTGTTATTTTCAAATATCTTTGTTTTATTTTAAACTTTTATTAGAAAATTGTTCGAATAATGCCCAACTGTGTGTTTGATATATAATAATACAGTTAGAAGTCAAGTGAAATGTGAAATAAACCATAGATAAACAAAAATATTAATTTAAAGCTTGTAACTAAAGTATTAAAGAGATTATCACATAAATAGTGAATTATACAATAAGTATTGGCAAAATTGTAAATATCTGTAATTGGATCTCAATTTACACGAATAGATTAGTTTGAAAAATAATTTTTTAATTCTATTATTCCTCTTTCTACCGATTTTGTAAAACTAAATAAATCGTGTTGTTTGAAATGATAAAATAGTGTAGTTCATTTAGAAAGGAATTGTGGTAATTTCTTATTTCTTCTATGACTTGATCATCGGTCAAGTTTTTCTAAAACTTTCAGATATCTAAAATTTCTAAGATTTTAGATTTCGAAATCCCTACAGTTCCAAAATACTAAATATTGAAATATCTAGATTTTTATTTTCCAAAACTTTCAAATTGTCAAATGTTACAAATGCATAAATTCTTAAATTAAAAAATTTCTCAAATATACAAATTCTGGAAGTCCTAAATTTCTACATCACCGAATTCTTAAATTTCCTAGTTTTTAAATTATGAAATTTTTAAACTCTCATTTCTCCAAATACGTAAATCTTTAAAGTCCTAAATTTTTACATGGTCGGATTCTTAAATTTCTGTGTTTTACAATTAAAAAGTCTTAAAGTTCCCACATTACCCAAATGTACAAATCCTCGACGAATTCTTAGATCACCGAATTCCCAAACTTCTCAGTTCCTAAATTTCAAAACATCCCAAAGTCCCAAATTTCTCCAATGTGCAAATCCTCAAAGTCCTAAACATCGATATAATCAAATTCCCAAACTTCCCTAAATTATAAAATCTTAAAGCTCCCATATTACCGAAATGTACAAATCTACAAGATTCTAAATTCTTAGGTCACCGAATTCCTGAACTTCAAAACATTCAAATACCCAAATTCCTCCATCATACAAATCCTCAAAGTCCCCAATTTTAACATCACGAAATCCGCAAACTCTTTCCAAATTAAAAAGTTTTCAAATTTCCAAATTCCCAAAGTTTCTAAATCCGAGACTCGGCAACTTCCAAAATGTATGCACGAGGAGCCGTAGCTGATTCCACTGCGCCGCCATTTTCCCTAAGAAAATGCGCCGCGCTCTGCAGTGTACAAACAGATGTTTGCTATTAGGTCATGTTTGACTCTGCAGTGTCACGTTATCCGAGGGTTAATGTTTCAGGGTTTGTTAGTTGTTCGTTCTTCCGAGCAGGATAATTGTTGTTGTTGTTGTCGGTGGCGCTACAAGTATAGACCATTAACCAAGATTTACTCGTTCACCGTTGTAACAAGCGTACGGCTGTAAGACGGCCGTGGATTTCTAAATAGAGGTGTTTTCGGTCTGGCAATCGATTACCGTAGAATCTGGAACTCAAGGAGACTCCTAGAAACGGGTCTAGTCATGGCTGCTTCGTGCTCTGCAACGTTCTACATACTTGGTTTTCAACTCCCTTCTCTGTGCTAAGCCAAGATTTGTAGTCGCAGCATAAATTTGAGCTTTCGACCCTCTCTTACTTGCTTTAATAGATTAGTGTCCTCGATAAACCAGTCCAATACGTGTATTGAGCCGTTTTATACTCCTTCTCCTCTCTACCAGCAATTGATTTAAATTAATTTATCGAACGTTTATTTTGTTCCGCGTTTTCGTCTTCCGTTGGAGCTCTTCGTTTTGGGGAGAAGGTGAACGATTTTCTCTTTGGAAGTAACGAAGTACTTTCAATAATTTCTTTCACTTATTTTGCTATTTTCAGTGTCATTATTATCTTAAATTTATATTACGTTCTTCAGTATCTTCTTTGTGTTATATTTGTATGGTCTGATTCGTGTCATAATAAGGGATGATGTAGGATTGTCTTGAAATGAAATTTGTAAAATATGTTAAAAGTAATGCTATTTTTTGTATTAAGTGTACTTGAATACAATGTATATTCGCGTTATATGGATATAAATATTTTAAAGATTTTAAATATTTAAACACAATTTGTGAACTTTTTATCTAATACATTTTTTACCTTAAAAATTTTTAATTCATGTGGTAAATTGCAAGAAATTTGAAAATTTAGGATTTAAAAGTTCAGAAATTTGATAACTCAAAAATTTCGAAATTTAGAAGGACAGAAACTTAGAAATACGAGATTCTCAAAAACCTATTAAATACATAAATTAGAAAATTTAGGAAATTAAGAGATGTACAAGTTTCAAATTTTCAAATTTAAAAAGTTAGAAGGTTATGAATTTAGACATTTCAAGAATTAGAAATTTTTGTAACCACCGCAATTTATATAACCTCACTCTAGTTTACATAACCTCGATCATAATAAATTATACTTTTTTATTGTATTTAACCTAAATTTACCAACGTGTAATATACACTTTGAAATTAAAAAATGATGTAAAAATAAATACATGGACGATCAAGCACAATTTTATTACATTTTCTCTTGATGAAAATTAACCGACTCAAGACACGTGACGTCACAGTTCAAATGCGATGAATTTTACTCGAATTTTTAATGCGTTTCAATTTGAAGAATGAGTCCAATTATAATTTGCAGAGTCAAGGATCCCTGATTTACATAATATTTGAACTTATTTGTTTTAATAGTTCTGACTGACGCACCAAAGAAATTGTACAGCAAGGGATTAACCCTTTAACCTATAATTTTCTAGGCAGTGTCATTCACAGCTCATCATTGCCATATTGTGAAAACAAAGAAAATTGAAAAGTTAGGCATGTTTTATATTCAACGATCTTTGATGAAGATTCCAATTAGAATTGAACCCAAAACTGCGGAGAAAACACGAGTCTCGTCACATGTGAACTGCAGTGTGCGTCACGAGTGTGACACGATATTGCAGGCCAAGGGAAGTGAAATAAGAGATTTATTCAAAGAACATTTTGACAATATCCGTTTTGACAGACAATTTTGACAAATCCTTTGATAAGTTCAGTGTTAATGATAGATCCCGTGTAGGAAATCCGTACACTGTTTACTTTCCAAATGACACGCAGAGTAGAAGGTTCATGCACGATACGGAGAAAGTGAGGCAGCCCCGAAGGCAGTAGAAGAAACGGAAAGTAAAGAGGGTAGGTTAGCAGCAGGAACCGAAAGGAGATAGAGGAACATGGCGAGAGCACGAGAAACCGATCCAAACGCTTAAAGAGCCACGGGGGTGTTCAACAGCGTTCCGCACTCGACGACGAAATGGCCTCCCACCGCTTTATCGAAACGGGAAAACCAATCCTCTCTCTGCACCTTCGTTCGCCTTTCGCGTATGTGCCTATATTACCTTCGATCCGCATCTCTGCAAGCCCTGGCCATCCCCTACAGCCCACCGACGTTTAACCATCGCCTGGAAACACTCCACCAACCCTCTATCCGCCCGCCAGCCCTCGCCCCATAGCTAACGTGTTCTGCATCCCTTCCCGAATCAGCCTTCACGGAGAACTAGGAGCTATGTTCCTAACCGAGACCCCTCAGGAATTTCATTTCGTATGCTAGGATAATTGTACGCCGGAGTTTTACACGCGTGCTTCTTCCACTTTTATCGCTGGGCCATCGTTACCGATTCTTCTGCTTTGTTTATGAACGAGCGACAGTCTTTTGTATGATCGTGGGCTTATAGGTTCTTTCGTTTGATTTTTCTTGATTTAGTAGACTGTTTTTGGGAATATGGTAGATGGGGGAATTTATTAACGGCGGTTGGTTATGTGTGAAGTATATTATTGGTGTTTTGATATATGTGAGATGTGTGGGTGATGATTAGATGGGGGTAAAATATCTAACTGATAATTACATATGTGTAAAATGTATAATTGATAATTCGACATGTGTATGATATTTAATTGATAATTATATACAGGGTGTCCCGCGACAGGTGTAAGTCCCTGAAAGGGGTTGTAGAGGACGTCATTCTGAACAAGATTTTCCTTTGCAAAAATGGGGTTTGAAGCTTCGTTTTTGAATTATTAAGGAAAAACACGGACCAATCAGAGCGCAGGAATTACGCGCGCCGAGAAGCGGGAGCGACAGCTTCGAGCCTTGCAGCTGAGCGCGAGCGCGATCAAGTGCCTACGCGCCGGGACTGTCTAAACGTTTAATAAGAAGCCCTTACAATAAAACTCAGTTAAATAATGAACAGAACAGTGACAACTAATGTTCACTTATCCATTTTTCGTGAATACGCGATAAGCAAATTTGAATCAGACTCACCTATTGTTTAAAAATAATCCTGTTCCAGTAAAATTGTGTTTCTATCACTTCATCGATCCCAATTTATTGTAAAAATACACACTGCACAATATCTAATGTCACAACCTAGTCAGTGAACTCATTTCACTTCACTGTCACTTCTAATTGGTATTTTTAACTGTAATATTCTGCTACCACTGTTCACTAATTTCCTAATCAAATAATCACAGATAAAGAACGCAAATGAAAACGCCTGAATGATAATTCATAAATAATTTTAGCGACTTTTTATTTTCTCTTTGATGTTGAACACCCGACGATCTGTCCTAAACTGCCGAGCGCAACGCGATGAACATCTTCGACTGGAAATTTAGACAACAGTCCCTTGCAAGAAGGACGTTTGACATTCGAACGAAAGTGAGAGTATGCCTTTCTTTATAAAAAGGCAAAAACGGTTTTTGCCTTTTAGAAAGGGAAAGGGACAAGGTTTTTCGCGGACGCCTATGAAGCGACTGTCGAGCGAGCAAAACGGAACCGTTTAATTGTTTTATGATTCCTTACCTGGACGGTCCGAACGGCCGAAAACGATGTTCAGAATTCTCACTTTCTTCAAACTCGGCACATTTGGAGTCACGATCGGCAGTTTAGGACAGAACGTTCGAAGCGAAACGTTAAAGAGAAAAAATCACTGAAGTTATTTTCGGATAATCGTTCACGCGTCTTCGCTTGTTCATCCATTGTTATTACATTAGGAAATTAGTGAAAAGTGACAACAAAATATTGCAGTGAACAGTGATAATAAAAAATAATAGTGAAGTGAACCGGCTGTGATATCAGCTATTGTGTGTTGCGTATTATTTATACGAATAGTTAGGATAAATGGAACGATCTAGTTACGAGGATCCATTTTCAATCAAGCAAGATTATTTTCAAACAGATGGTGAGTCTTATTTTAATGGTTAATAAGTTTTTTGTAATTTTAAAATTACAGAAATTTAATTTTCTCATTTTCTACTAATTACACATAACTAATTCCGTTCCTTCTTCATAAGGAATGAGTAAATGAACACTACTTTCAATAATTCTGTTGATTATTTAACTGAGTTTCGATGTAAAGACTTCTCGTTAGACGATAGACTCTTCCGAGGCAAAGGCACTTGTTCGCGCTCGCGCTCAGCAGCCAGGCTCGAAGCTGTCGCTCTCGCTTCTGGGCGCGCGTAATTCCTGCGCTCTGATTGGTCCGTGTTTTTCCTTAATAATTCAAAAACGAAGCTTCAAACCCCATTTTTGCAAAGGAAAATCTTGTTCAGAATGACGTCCTCTACAACCCCTTTCAGGGACTTACACCTGTCGCGGGACACCCTGTATGTGTAAAATATATAATTGATAGTTAGACATGTGTAAAATATCAAATTGATAATTACACATGTGTAAAATGTCTAATTGATAATTAGACATGTGTAAAATATCTAACTGATAATTACATATGTGTAAAATATCTAATTGATAATTAGACATGGGTAAAATATCAAATTGATAATTACATATGTGTAAAACATACAATTGATAATTACACATGTGTAAAATATCTAATTGATAATTACACATGTGTAAAATGTCTAATTGATAATTAGACATGTGTAAAATATCTAACTGATAGTTACATATGTGTAAAATATATAATCGATAATTCGACATGTGTAAAACATTTAATTGATAGTTACACACATACAAAATATCTAATTGATAATTAGATAGGGATAATGTGCAAACGTTATGAAATACCAGGCAAGAGCACTTTGAAAAGGGTTGAAAAACTTCCCGCGCACAGAAATTCAATCATATCCTTAAAGAACGTCAAATTAAAATTTACAACACGTAGTTAATTATTTAATTACAATTTTAATTTACCTATATACATCGGCAGATTACCGCTGGCCCGAAGGCTGCGCTATAATCGAAAGCAATTTCGCGTACAGAATCTCATGCTCTTTCCCGTGAAGTCGTTACGAAACTAATTTAAATTTCTTGAAAACGTTAAATTCTTTGAAGCACTCTTAAAATTTTAGAATCGCAATTGACCCAATTGTCAGCCATCCCGTAAATTCAGGGAAACAAGAAACCGTTCGTCCACGTAAAAACCTATCCCCACCGCCGCCATTTTGTTCTATTCACCGTGCAGAATATGGATTTCGTTAAAATTGCTTAAACTTTCGAGCGTTTCGCGCCGGTAACGAGGATCCCTTAAACCACAGGAACATAGGATAACTGTTTCATGCAGTTGTCGTATCCACCGAAAGCAATCTATCCGAGAAAACGATACGGGGGGATCGAAGGGGGATGAAGAGGAGGGCGTGGGAAGGGAAAATAGTCGAAAAAAGAAGATTGCTCGCGGGAAAAGCGTATTATTGTGGGGGTTCGCTCTAATACGAAGGTGCTGATAGCTGTGATTGCTCGACCAACGACATAGGGGTTGGTTAGTGGTTGTAGCGGTGATTCTCCCGGCAACCAACCCCCTCTACATTCACCACCACAAACATTCAGTCGCTGTTCGGCTCACCAACTCTTTCCGTCGTTGTTTCTTTGCCTATCCATCTTCGTTGCCATCCGTGCCTATGTTCCGTCTAAAAAGGATCATCGTTTTCTTTGTTCGATCATCATTTACCTCTTCACGGTCTGTGATCAACGGCAGGATTAATCTTTGCTGTTTTCGGTTTGAAATGACCGTACGGGTTAATTCAACGGTTCGGAAGCTTAACTAAATTATTTTTACGGTTTTAGGTTTTTGGGATTCAATTTTTAGGTTAGCAGAGATAGTTTTGTGAATGGCTGAGATTTGGGTATTTGTTTAGATTCGTATGGGATATTTTATTTAAGGTGGGAAGTGTAAAGGGGGATGTTTGGGTAAAATTTAGAATTTAGCGAGTTGGAAGTTTAGAGATTTAAGGATTTAGGTATTTTAAGGTTTAGGAATTTAGATATGTAGACATTTAGAAATTGAGCAATTTAGCAATTTAGCAGAGTAACAATTTAGAAATTTAGCAACTTACAAATTTAGGAATTTAATAATTTAGCAATTTAGCAATTTAACAATTTAACAATTTAACAATTTAACAGATTAGGAATTTAGAAATGTAGAAATTTAGAAGATCAGAAAAATATATGTAGACGTTTGAAGATTTGGAAATTTAAAGATTAAAAAATTTAGATATTTGAAAATTTAGAAATTTAGAAACGTAGACATTGAAGAACGTTGAAATTTAGAAACGTAGATATTTCAAAACGTAGAAATTTATAAGCGTAGAAATTGAGGAACATAGATATTTAAAAACGTAGAAATTTGGAAACGTAGAAATTTAGAAACGTAGATATTTAAAAACGTAGAAATTTAGAAACGTAGAAATTGAAGAATGTAGTAATTTAAAAACGTAGAAATATACAAACGTAAAAATTTTCAATTTAGAAACTCAGAAATGTAGGAAATTGAACATATAAAAATCCGAAATTTAAAGATACAAAAACCTTAAATTCCTAAATGGTAAAGTTTTGCACTTGATGAAGTTAAATATTAAAATAAAAACCGTTTTAAGGTAACAAAGTGAAATTTTTCATTCAACATATGCCTTCCTTTTCCCCTTTTCAAATATGCATTACAAACGAGTGGATCGCTAAAAAAGATCCTTTCTGAAAGCAGATCTTGACCCAAAAATTTAGGAAGCTCTTCTAAACGCACTCTAACATAGAATCTCTCATTTTCTCATTAATGATGCTTCTTTATCTAACAAAATATAAGCCTAAATTGCACGAGATTATACGTTATAATTAATAACATATAACGTGTACATTAAATTCTATAAATTTTCTAAATTTATATATTTTCATATATTTTTAAAATTAATATATCTTCATATATTTACTAAATTAAATTTCACGTTAATAAAGTATTGATTACAATTTATAAAATAACTGATTTATATTTTCATATACTTTTCGATAAATTTCATATATTTTTTAAATCAATATACTTTCATATAATTACTAAATTAAATTTCATATTAATAAACAATTTCTTAAAATTCATAAAATCACTGATTTATATTTTCTATGCATTTAAACGTTTTCTAAAAAACTATGATAGTTAAAGAATGAATAATATGATTTATACGCAATTTCATTATTACAATAAAATAATATATTCTTTTAGTTATTTTATACTTCTTTTTTGTCTTCCATGCTGAAGTAACCAGTTCACAGAAAGCACGATATATCAAAGTTATTTGCAATAATAATTCCCTTGGTCTATTTCCATGCAAAAAGATACACGTTTCCAGCGGTGCACTTGTGACCCCTGAAAGTGATGTATGATCTTGATTGGTTGAATCGAAGTAGACGTCGCCGAGAGAACAAACGAGCGACGATTTATATTGGAAATCCGGCCTGGGGAAATTGCACTAGGACGGAGTAGGTTTATCGGTACGATTTGTATAATTATCAAAGTTTTTGGAACCGCATCGAACACGATCGTACACATACTATTTCAATAAAACTTTATTCATTTTCGTGGTGATTCAATTTTAACAAAGTTTATAACAATTACACAAAATTGACCGAAATTTTATTCCTATTTTTCTCTTCATTATTTATGTCAAACATTTTATAATTCACGAATTAAATATTCGTGTTCTTACTCAAATGAGCAAAATTGAATTTTTCAAAGCAGATTCTTAAAATAACCTTTCTTGAAAATCAATAGAAAATTATTAACAATTTTTGATACTTGATCATCGCATTAACTATAAATATGTATATCAACAATTAATTTTTCATGAATTAAAAAAAAAATTGATTAGTTCTTACAAAAATAAAGCATGTTTAAACTGTTTCGTCATAACTGTAAATATTTGCACAAAATTTCAAAAACTGGTTAAAATTAAAAGTCTGCAGCATAATTTCGGTCCAAAAATTAATTTCCTCCAGTACAGAAATAGCAAATATTTGTAAACTGACGTAAATAAAATGCAGATATAATCTACGAAATAAAATCTTGCCTAAAAAATGTAAACTGAAATTTTCCCGTAAAAGCTAATTTGTTCCGCAGTCCAGAAAAACCTAACATTTGTAACATAACCGCAAACAAAGCCTAATTTCGAAACGGTAAAATTTGAAAACGTGCACCGCAGTTTCGAAAACAATTCTACGCGATAATACCGTTTCACCGTTTCCAAAACAATTTGTATAATAATGTGATTCGTGTAAATACCGTTCGAATACCAAATCACGTGCTATTATGAATACTTTAATTAAACGCTTTTGAAGCTTAATTGAACACAAATTACAAACCACTCCATTGAAATCATATTGCTGAAAATAAAACAATCGATTAAGTAAATTGATTCGGTGCAAGCGAAAAAACGGCTTTTAAAAGAACTAGCTCCATTTTAGCTGTTTACACTGTTCCCCTCGGCGAGTACGTGTACCTTAAGGCGAGTTTCAATGTAATTATAGCGAGAGAAATAGCTTTCGATCGGTTTTCGAGAAGAAGTGAAAAAAAAAACAGGGAAGTACCATCTGGATGTTTTAATGGCCGAATGGATCTTGCGACTCGGTGTTTAACTGCAGCTCAGGATGGCGATACAGAAAAGATACATAGCCAGGATACATTGTCTCTGGTGCAAAATACATCTCCGGTAGAAGCACTTCTCCCAACAATACCCTACGGGACCCTGTGCTTCACCTGTACAGATCAGGTTTCCGAAGTATCGCCACCTTCGAAAGAGGTCACCAAATGCGACCCTCCATTGGTTTGTTAGGTTGTCGGAAAACGTACGGGTGTAATTGGTCATTTTCTCGGGATACCGGGACTCCTGGAATTCGATCAATAAACCAATTGGGAAAAATTTATCGAGGAGGAAAGACTATAACACGAACAAATGCTTCTATAATATTACCGGCCATTCTTAATCTCTAATGGCCAGAAAAATTTATTGCTAGAAAATCCGGAGATCAAGTTTGCCGACTTGCGCGGAAAACACAAGCTGAAGTGAGATTTTGTATTTTTATTGATCATTCTTTGAAGACTCCTTTATGATATGTCGATTTTAATGCACGATGGTCGTAACACTTGGGTTAATTCAAAATTAGGATGATCTTAGGAGGTTCTCACTCGTTTTGCAGGAGCAAGATATTTATTTCAAGCGATAATAAAAATTGTTGTGATATGAACTTTTGAGAAACTTGATAAATAGAAGTTAGTGAATGTTGTAGAATATTACTGTAATACAGAGATGGAGTTTGTTTAATTGTGTAAGTTCGATAACTTTACTGAATTAATTTTGATGAAACCTTTAACGCTTGTTTTCTTATTATATCTGGAGTTTTAGAGGTTATGTTTGATTAAGTATGTATATTCTAGGCTATAATATGATTCAATTGTATTATAGGTGACATATGATTCAGTGAGTAGATTGTAGGCTATACATATATGTAGACTACACATGATTCAATAAGTGCACTATAGGCTACATATAGGTTAAATATGATTCAATACGTATTAGGTTGCATACAGATTACAAATAATTCAATAGGTATACTATAGTTTCAATAAGTATATATAGTTACATGTTTTAATAAATTATTATGGATAGAAAAGAAAAGATTATCAAGTGGAAATATGATAATATCAGCTATGACGCACTGACACGTGACAGCGAAACAAGCGATTATGGCGCCAAAGTGTCGACAAGTGGACATTTTGTTTCCCGATTTTATAAATCACCCTTCAAGTGAAATGACGTGAAATGTCAATTAAATTGATCTAACAGCACTAAATTCAACAAACAAGTTTAAATAATTTATAGTTCAATAAAATAGATATACTGAATTTTCATATGAGAACAGTAAAAGTAAACATTGACAATTAACATTTTGTACAGTGTAAAATTAAAGATTTACAACTATATTTTCTGTATTTACCATTAAATACAGAATGCTTATTCGGAACAGACAAAATAATACTGCTAATTAAAAAATTTGAAAAAACCTGAATACTTTTCCTGTTAGGATTTCATCAAAGTATAAATATGAAACATTGTTATACAAATTCGGGAACGTATATCAATTCGTAGGATTAAGAAGAAAGCGTTCTCGTGCAAACAAAGCTCATTAACATAGACGAAACTAAAATAAATAGCTCATTATTTATTCTTATTCGTAAAAGCCTGCACTTTTCTCTTATGTGAACGTTCCGCCTTGGGGTTCACTTTTTCCGCTCCCTTTATAAAATATTTCCTGCATCATTTATTGTTAGCTAGACTGTAAGTTGCGATATCCATAGTAATAAGGGTAAGCGCGAGATACCTACTCTGCAAGGTGGTACTTTTATTTTTTATTCAGTAACTCTATTATACGTGTAATTACGGACTTTATGAGTGGAAAGGCGGAGAAAAAAGAACGTGGACGATATATGAAGCCGGAGAAACAGTCGCGAAACTTTTCCAGCCGGGCACACGCTCCAAGTAATCCATAATACTTGTTAGGTAAATCATTTAGCAGTTATATTTTACCAGATAATTTCAACGAGGTGAATGAATATGAAGGTTCATCGAGTGTGTTGCTCGTTGCTTTAACAGTTTATCGATCGGCGCACCCTGCGTGTCTCCTTTCTCGACACCTTTCGCATTTAACCGTCTCTGGACATGTTCGCTTCCACCGAACACATGGTTAAACTCTACGGATACTAAACGTGTTTTGTCCTGGAAATAAACTCATCAAACTAATGGATATACTGCTTTCCGAAAGTCTTATCCGGCAATCAACTTCTTTACATTCTTTCGCCTGACCTTTTCAAACTTTCAAATTCACGCCAGACACTCTATTTACATAATTTGTTAACAATTTTTATTTAATAACTGCATGGTCAACACTTTTTCTATTTGCTTTTAACACACATAATATATTTGTTAACAATTTCTATTTGTATGTTAATAATTATGGCTATAAAAGATATTTGGTATATAGGTTCTTGAACTGTCTGTCAACCAATTTTGTAGTTAACATCCCCTTTTCGCTTTCATTCAAATTATTTATTAAAAATCGTACACTGTCAAGACTTTCTGTATTTGTTACTTAACTATTTATTAACATACATAATTTATTTGTTAACAATTTTTATCTGTATGTTAATAACTATGGGTATAAAAGATATTTGGTATATAGGTTCTTGAACTGTCTGCCAACCAATTTTGTAGTTAACATCCCCTTTTCGCTTTCATTCAAATTATTTATTAAAAATCGTACACTGTCAAGACTTTCTGTATTTGTTACTTAACTATTTATTAACATACATAATTTATTTGTTAACAATTTTTATCTGTATGTTAATAACTATGGGTATAAAAGATATTTGGTATATAGGTTCTTGAACTGTCTGTCAACCAATTTTGTAGTTAACATCCCCTTTTCGCTTTCATTCAAATTATTTAATAAAACTCGTACATTGTCAAGACTTTCTGTATTTGTTACTTAACTATTTATTAACATACATAATTTATTTGTTAACCATTTTTATCTGTATGTTAATAACTATGGGTATAAAAGATATTTGGTATATAGGTTCTTGAACTGTCTGTCAACTAATTTTGTAGTTAACATCCCCTTTTCGCTTTCATTCAAATTATTTAATAAAACTCGTACATTGTCAAGACTTTCTGTATTTGTTACTTAATTACTAATAGTAGACATATTAGGATTAAAAATTAAAATTAGTTTTCTACTGCTTCAATATGGCAGTCAACCCTATGTCGAGTGTGGCTCGACACTTGGATCTTATAAATAATTCAGATAAATAGATTGGTCGTACTACTTATAATAAAAGATAAATGAATTTGTCACATACTCTGTGCAATATATATTATGAGGAATCCCTTTCTTGATCTATTTTGTAAATTAAGGAGGTAGGTAAAAATGAGTGCAAAGGGTTAAAAGAAGAAATAATTTTGAATCCGTTGAATATTTAAAAGTAAATTTCGCAGTTAACCGGTTAATTACTATTGGAAACTGGATGGAATTTATCCGTTAACGACGCTTCGATCCTCCGTTCGACGTAGCCCGTCAACGCAACTCCGCTTCAGATTCTCCTTATGTATGTACGTGTACATAAACCCGTTCCGAGAAACATCGATCTCTCGCGCCTTGACAAGCCACGTATTCCACGCAAACTTTCCGTTTCCAAAGTAGCAATCTAACTTGTCTCATTAAGATAATACAATAACGTGATACAGTCGTTCGTAGCCGCGAAGCGACGATCGACAGAAATTGTCAGGCATCCTCGGCAATTTAAACGAACCAGAAGAGAATGGCAAACTATTACTCTAGCTCAACTCTTTAAAAACTGTTCGAACGGCAGGAGTTTCCAATTCCTTCTAGAGCCGAGTATCTCTGGGTCAGTTTGACTTTCAGACTAGGTAATGCGGCGCGATGTAAAACTTCCGGACAGAATACGAAATCCGCGCGTGATTCGAATTACGGAAATGGGAGCCGGGACAGTTCGTTCCTTTGAACACGACGTAAATCCAGCAGAGTCGGGATGGAAAATTCGACATTTTCCAGGGAAAGTTGCGTCGAAATGACGGCCGAGGCCGTTAGCACGAGTACGCGAGAACGTTGCAGCTGCCAAATTGAAGAAAATTGGAAGCTTTGTTATTTACAATTGACTGGGGAGGAAGTGACGGCGGGACCAGCTTATCGACCCCCTTTAAATCCTTCGCTTCCTACTTGTTCTTCTTGCTTCTGAATTCTATTTTCTTTCGTTTGTGTGCTTTGTTTACTTCGAATATTATGGTGGAGGAATGCGTACACTAATTAATATTGGGGGTACGGTTGCATACTGCACTTATAATTCAATTGGTTCTATATTATCTGATGTTGGTAGAAACAGACGTGCTCAAGTTATAAAAATTGTACAAATTTGTATTATGTAAAATTATATTAAATAAAATTATATTGCATAAAATTATTTTAAATAAAATTGTGTTATATAAAAGTATATTAAACAAAATCATATTATATAAAAATAAATTATACGTACAATTCAAATTATAAAAACCACTGAAATAGTTTCAATTATATTTATTTCATTGAAATTCTTTATATGAATCATATAAATGAATTCTATACAATTTATATGAATTTTTCATATAAATGATAGTGTTATTATTTATTTGATACAAAATTATTAATTTTTATTTGCATTTAATGCGAATCATAGAATGAGAAACACTGCTATAGATTATTGACCAGCAACAAGCAAATATCGTTTTCGAAGAACTTTCTTTAAATTAATCTTATTTGATGTAATTTAACATAATTTCTAGTATTTTTATAAAATTTAATTTGGCATTTTTAACATCAGTTTTATTATTAAATAAATATAGTTTAATTGATTGAATGAGAAAAAAATATTTGTTGAATACTAGTTGAATATTCAATTTTCAAATTTCAACTCTTAAAATTTGTTCAATTTGGACATTTATAGATTTCCTATCAACACCTTCGAAATCTCCAAATTTTCGAATTTAAAAATTCCCAAATCCCTCAATTCTTAAATTATTTAAATTTATAAATTTTCAAATCTCGAAGCTTTCGAAGTTCTAAGTTTTCAAATTCAAAAATTCCCAAATCCCTAAGTTCTAAATCTCGAAATTCCCGAACACCCAAAATCTAAAATTCTCCAATTCCCAAATTCTTATATTTCGGAATGCTCAAATTCTCAAAGTCCAAAATTACAAAATTACGAAATCATCAGATCTTGTAATTTCCAAACCCCAATGGCCAAAATTTAAAAATTCTCAAATCTCTAAATTCCCAAACCTCGAAATTTCCAAATTGGCAAACTCCTAAAATCTAAAATTCCGAAATCGCCAAATCTCTAAATTTCTAAACCTCAAAATTCCAAAATTCCAAAATTCCAAATTTTCAAATTTCAAAAATTTCAAAATACCCAAAACCCGAAATTTCCAAACATCCAAATTTCCTAAACCCCCAAAGTCCAAAACTCAAAAATTTTCAAACCTCCAACATCCACATTTCCCAGTTTCCACTCCAATAAATTTCCAAATTCTCACACTTCCAAACCCCGAAACTTCCAAAATCCTAAATCCAAAAATTCCCAAACTTCCCAATTTGAAAATTTCTCAACTCAAAAATTTTTTAACATCCATATGCACAATTTACCGAAACTAAATTAATGCTGCAAAGGAACGTTTCTTTTTCATTTACAAGCAAGATTGTCCATTTCACAGGATGAACACGTCATTCAAAATTCCCCATTTCCAAAGGAATAACGGGAGATTTATACGGAGCGGAAGTGCAAATATTGATTCTCTGATAAATTACACCGTTTTGTTTGCGGTTGAATTTATTTATAAAGGGAACATCGAGCGTTCAAACAAAATTTCAAGTGATACAGATCCGCTTTGAGCAGACACTTTGCGGCCTCGGCAGCCTCGGTCGAGATTTCATCGCAGCTTTTCCAGCAAACAGTCGTTCAATGGTTAATCCCGCTTCGAATCGGTCTATCGATGCCAATTTATTCGCTGTCAGTGATCGATGCCCGACGAGGATGCCCGCAGGGCATGAATCGTTCTCGTTGCTCGCAGCGTTATGATAAATGTTGAGACTTGCCGGAGTTTAACCAGCGTTGCTATATTTGTTTAGAAAAAGAACAACATTGGCACAGTGCTAATTGTGTTCTGATGCGTTTAAATTTCGAATGCAAGCATACGTGCCCCACAGGGGCTACATTGTTATTCAGATTTATGCAATGCATGCATCTATGCCTTGACTAAAATCTGTCATCCGAATTTCCGGATGAAAAACTTGTATCCATAAAATGTTAATTTTATTTTATACAAAATTTGAATAAGCAGTTCATTGGACTTACTGAATTAAATATTAAATTTTGATCCTTAAAAAATCATCGATAATAGTTCGATCTTTGGTGAAGGTGAGTATTCACCATTCACAGTACTATACTCAATCCACATTCTTCTAACTGTGAATGCTAGATTCAATCCACATTCTTAAACTTCTGTGGATAGTAGATGTAATTTACATTCTTAATCTCCGAAATGAGACTACAAGACTTAATCCACATTTTTAAGCCTCTAACTGTGGAGGTACACTTCACACTTTTAACCTTCCAATACTACACTCAATCCACATTTTTAACTTGTAACCAAGGACAGTAGACACACTTCAAATTCTTCAGGTTCTAAGAGTGATTTCATTCATATTCCTGAGTTTCTAGCATAATCCACATTAACTATGAATACTCAATCCATATTATGCTTCCAAATACTAGTCCACATCTCAATCTTTTACCAGAGTGAAATGATAAAGTAATCGTTTCATTTGTAATAATTTCGCGGCGTCATAACTCGAGGGTTTATTCAACGATTTTTGCAACTGGGTATTGTAGTTACAGGATGGTGTCCTAGTTCACCGAGCAGCCTGTTCATTTCCTAAGGGATAGAAACTTCCAGTTCTGCTACAATTCCGGTAAATTTACTATTTATGCCGCTTCGATATACTCCTAGCCGTGAGCTGTTGTGATACGGGCAACCAATCAAAAACTCTGGTCGGAACAACCGGCCAACCCAGCCGTCGGCGCAACAAGCAGAAACCTCGGTTCACCGCCTGCAGCGAGGATGAATTGGTGGCGAGCGAGCGAAAGAGACAGGGAAATAGAAAGCAACCGGGCAAAGGTGGGTGTAGGAGGGCAGAAGGGTTATATATGCTCGTCTGTTGTTGGTAGGTTGTTCCGTTTGTTGACGTTTCATCCGACCACCACCGGTATTTCATACACGGCCACGCATATGCGAGCACAAT
This sequence comes from Megachile willughbiella, assembly GCA_945859595.2. NCBI lineage: Eukaryota > Metazoa > Arthropoda > Insecta > Hymenoptera > Megachilidae > Megachile > Megachile willughbiella. The sequence goes on from OX243797.1 coordinate 13,155,172, forward strand.
GATGTACACTTAGCGTGTACACGTTGCTCACCGGTAGAGAAAAGACCACTCGACTCGCCCCCTTAGGCTATAAAAGTAATTATCGCCGGTTGTTAACGATTTAGCGTGCGTGCACTTTCGAGATCGCGTTTCAACGTTGCCCTGAAGCAGACCCAGGGAAACGGATATTACCACGAGTGGTATTTAAGTGCGATGAGCATAAAGGAATCTATTGACGTCGCTTATAGCTTTGCTTTAATTACCGATTTATACGCTGACGGTGAAAGTCGATGGTCCTTTAACAATCAACATCGTTTTGCAATTTTTAACGGCTGTCGCGTTCTCGCTGCTCTTCTGGTATTTTACGAGAAACGACTCAGCTTTTTGGGTCCTCATTTAAACTTGTAATTTGGGACTACTTTGAGAGAGTCATTCGGACCTACAGTGTCTAGTTTGGATCCAATTTTACTGTGTACTTTGGATTTCTATTTAGAGTGCAGTTTGAATGCATAGAGCATAATTTGGAAACACATTTAGAGCAAGTTTGGGTTCAAATTTAGGGTGTCACTTGGACCCACATTTGGAGTGTAACTTGGGAGTACTATTAGAGAGTAACGTCAACCTATAGTTAGTGTCTAGTTTGGATCCAATTTTACTGTGTACTTTGCATCTATACTTAGAGTGTAATTTGGATCCATAGTTAGAGCATAATTTGGAAACACATTTAGAGCAAGTTTGGGTTCAAATTTAAGGTGTCACTTGGACCCACATTTGGAGTGTAACTTGGGAGTACTATTAGAGAGTAACGTTAACCTATAGTTAGTGTCTAGTTTGGATCCAATTTTACTGTGTACTTTGCATCTATACTTAGAGTGTAATTTGGATCCATAGTTAGAGCATAATTTGGAAACACATTTAGAGCAAGTTCGGGTCCAAATTTAGGGTGTCACTTGGACCCACATTTGGAGTGTAACTTGGGAGTACTATTAGAGAGTAATGTTAACCTATAGTTAGTATCTAGTTTGGATCCAATTTTACTGTGTACTTTGCATCTATACTTAGAGTGTAATTTGGATCCATAGTTAGAGCATAATTTGGAAACACATTTAGAGCAAGTTTGGGTTCAAATTTAGGGTGTCACTTGGACCCACATTTGGAGTGTAACTTGGGAGTACTTTTAGAGAGTAACGTTAACCTATAGTTAGTGTCTAGTTTGGATCAAAGTTTGTTTGGATCGGATCATGGATTGGATCTATACTTAGAGTACAATTTGGCTGCATAGTTAGATCATAATTTGGATACACATTTAAAGCAACATTTGAATCCACATTTCACTAAATGACGCACTCGTCATTTGAATCGATTCTATGTGTAATTTGGATTCACATTTAGATTGTAATTTGGATCCAATATAATTGGAACTATCATTTCAAGAAACATCTAGCATTTATGGAACATGTATGAATTTTTAGATATGTTACTATTCTGGTATTATTTATTATATTTTGACATAATAACATGAGATATGAACAACATTGTAACTATAAAATAAATGTAATGTACGTTGTTTACATGCGTCCATATGACCAGTTTTGTAACATATGATAATTGTTAATCAGATCAAAAATAAGAGAGCAGATTGAAAAGATTTTTCATGACTTTAACGTTCACGTTGATATTTCAAGGTTTTGAAATTGGTGAGTGTCTTTTTCTGTAATTGGCGCGCAAATTTAGGCATGCATCGAAAAATCCTGAATGACAATTGGAAATCTTGGAAACGTCGTGACCCAGTTCCTCTTTTCTGGAAACATACGCATCACTAGTAGTGACAGTAAAAAAACGCTGACTCAGCTTTTGACGTTAACAGTCGCACAGGTGTCAAGTTTAGGTTAGGTCAGCAAAGACGTGCGAGTAGGAGGTTCGACTTTACGAGCGAGAAAGAAATTGCTCTTCACTATAAACGACGAGATCTCGGAAACTGAAAGTCGTAACGCGATGAAACAAAATTTATTTTAAAGAAGAGAATCTATCGGAGATACACGTTTATTAATAGCAATGAACGATTTCATTATGTGACGAATAAACTATAGATGTTCAAATATTTATGATATATCAGAGTTTGCAAAGTAAATATAAACCATGTAATTCTCTGATTATCTTCTAAATTATATGATTTATTTATATTTTGAGAATATTGATACATCAAGAATACATGAACATTTTAGTGATGGGTTAAATATGTTCTACCTGAAGTGATACCTGATTTTAACTTCATTTAATTTTAATACTCTTGATAGTTGATACTATTATTGACAAAATTTTAATAATAATTATAATAAGTATATAATTGATATTTGTAAAAGAAACTGGCGATTGTTACATGTAATTGATGATTATAAAAGAAAATGGCGATTGTGTAAAAGGGAACTACCGGTTCGACTGTATTATTGAAATCAATATGTGGAGCAGCGTAACGATATAAAAATAGATTTGCTGGCGTTGGAAGCTCGTTGTAAGGAATATGATGTAAAATATAATATTTACAGAAACACATATCGTTTAAATAAACCTTTTAATAATTTAAAATGGTTTAAATTACCGTTGAAGTTAAAATTACAGGGTACCTTTCTCAAATGAATGCTGATATTTTAGCATCCATTTTATTTTGTTTATTATTGCAAATAATGCAATAATTATATACCATTATTATTTACTGTTGTAAGAACAGGAGAGTGTTTAAACATTCGTATTTCGATTCATTTGTCAAAATATATTATAGCTAACAATTTGCTGAATGTGATAACGTTAATTTTATTTATAAGGCCAATGTAAATTTTATTCATAAAAATATTGTTGATTATGTTTATAAAAATAACGTGAATCATATTAATAAAAATAGACGTTAACTATATTAATAAAAATAAACGTGAACTGTATTAATAAAAATAAACGTTAAATACATTTATAAAAATAAGGTAAATTGTATTTAAAAAAATAACGTTAACTGAATCATATAAATAGCGTTAAATTATTATTAACGAACGAAAGTTGTTGTGTTGACTGGAATATTTGGCGAAAGTTTTCAGCATTTAGAAGATTAGTAATAATTTTCGTTGACGATGAAAAATATAATATCAGAAGAACTTAGGTAGTCAGTATAGTGAATTCCGTGCTAACAAAGTATCCTTGGTACGACTAAATATTCAAAGTTTCTATTTAGCGAGAAAGTTCAGGAACGGTGCGTAATTTAATATTAAGCGTGTTCGAGCACTTTCTAAGTAGTCCCCAAGTTCTCGGATTCCGTCCGAACTCGATTCTACCTTCGATCGTGAGAAAAGCGTCGACAACTGCCTTGTAATAGAAGCTCGATGCACGGTATCGCGTTAAAGTTTGCACTACTGATATGAAGGACCTACTGCATATACACGCGGATGTGTGCAAATGATACGAATAAAAAACTTCTACAGAAAAATTTATTACTTCATGTTTACTATATTGGGCTAGGTTAGGTTCATTTTTTCCATGTTATGTTACGTTACATTTGTTTTTTTTTAGATTAGGTTGAATTTGTTAGTTTCTTCAAGGTTATGGTAGATTTGTTTTCTTCTAGGTTAGGAGAGATTTGTTTTCTTTCTAGATTATGGTAGATTTGTTTTCTTCTAGGTTAGATGAAATTTGTTGTTTTCTTCTAGGTTTGATGAGATCTACTGTTTTCTTTTAGGCTAGGTTCAATTTATTTTCTTCTAGGTTAGGTTACATTCATTTCTATGATCAGTTCTAATTTACTCTACTTTTCTGGGTTTGGTTAATTTCTTTCGTCCAAATTATTTCAGGTGTATATGGTTTCTTAAGTTCAGTTGTAGTTGTTCATTTTCGGACCAAGTTAGTTTTCATCCAGATTAAACTCCATTCATTTTTCTCCTTTATATCAATTTAGATTTATGTGTTATCTAGATTAGGTTAGATCAGCTCTCTTCTGTGTCATGGTAGATTATCATCAAGGAAAATATACTACCAAGTGGTGTGAACACTATGAGCATCTCTAGTTTGCAAAACTAGTTGTAGTTGATAATATATCAGTTGGTCTTCTAAAATCACTGTACTCCTCAAACTAGTACTAGAATGGTCTGCTACCTATTAAATATTCAAACGATCTTCTACCAATCAAATGTTCAAATGGTCTTCTACCAACGAAACGTTCAAATAGGCTTCTAGTAACCAAGTGTTCAAATAGTCTGTTACTAATCAAATGTACAAATAGTCTTCTTCAAATCAGACGTTCAAATAGTCTTCTACTAACCAAGTGTTTAAATGGTTCTCCATCAATCAAATGTTCAAATGATTTTCTATCAACCAAATATTCAAATGGTCTCCTACTAATCAAGTGTTCAAACAATTTTCTACCAAACAACTATTCAACTAGTCTTCTACCAAGCAAACGTTCAAATAGTCTTCAACTAACCAAGTGTTTAAATGGTCCTCCATCAATCAAATGTTCAAATGATCTACTAACCAAATGTTTAAATCGTCTTCTGTCAAACAAAATATTCAAATAGTCTTCTGTCAAAGAAATGTTCAAATGATCTTCTGTCAACCAAATATTCAAATGGTCTGCTAATCAAGTGTTCAAACAATCTTCTACCAAATAACTATTCAAATAGTCTTCTACCAAGCAAACCTTCAAGTGTTCTAACACTCAAACGTCTAAGAGGTTTCCTACCTTGTTCCAATAACGTGATCTAGATTTGTGTACCTATTTTTGCGTCCTTAGTGATAATAGGCCTTAATGGTAGTGTCGGTGCGTATAAATGGAGCTTTATCCGTTCGATGTCCGTAGATATGAACGTACCTTAACGATGAGACGGTTATTTACGAGTCGACTGCACGCATACGTTGCGTTCGAGTACACAGAGCTTGTACAACGATGTATCCCTTCTATGTTCTCGAGCTGTTGGCCACTTTAGTACCGGCAAGCATGCCGCCAATTTCCAACACGGCTCGACACTTAACCCTAGCAAACGGACTGGCTCGCTTATTCAATGCTGCCACGTCGACTCTACGTCACTCCTGATGGACTGGTCTTCCGGTGCGTTAATGTTGCGTTAAGCCTGCCTTCGCAAATCCATTCGCGTGTGTGTACCAGCTTCACGCATTATTACCTGTATACCAACGGAGAAAATTGCTGCCGGTGAATCGAGCTTCATTTCCTCCAGGATTTTCGTATTTTCCTACCCCTGCAAATTCTATTTTGTAGGCTTCGCCGTGCGGGATGAAATATGACTCGTATTATGCTCCTTCCCGTTTATGACCGGCATAAGTGGAATTGATTAGCTCCCTTTTCTTGCTTTCCTTTATGATGCCCGTAATTCTTTTTTCTTTTTTTTAATTCTTTACTTGTTGCTATTCTTTTTGGGTAATTGATTACCTATTTTCTCCTTCGTTCACGAGGGTCTTTTCTTTTATTTCTGCTTTTCTTCTAAAGACGTTGTATATTTTCGTCTTTGGCTATGCTTCTGACACGATTAGTTCTTTCTTTCTTTTTTCACAGTCATTTTCTCATGGGAATTCGAAACTCGAATTTGTACTGTTTATCTTTGCTTTTGATTTTTTTATTATAAAGGATTAATTTTTTCTGTTTTCTTGTCATGGGAATTTTCATTTCTTCCTTCAAATTGTTTTATGATACATTTTGTCATCTACTTCTACATTTCATGAATGTAACTTATAAATAATTTCTATTCTTTATTTTTCATGTATAAGTAGTAATTATTTTTCTTCATTATTAATATCAGTTATAATGGATACTAATTTTTACTATAGTACTGATTGGACATCTACTACAGTTCATTGGATATAAATTCTTATTCTTTCGATATAAAATATAATTGTGACAAGCAAAATTAACCTAATATGTAAGAAGTCATGTTATAAAACCCACATGTGTTAAATCGATATTCTGATAGTAAATGCATAATCCTCAATTTATAATATTTCGATTGCAATGGAAATATAAATTACGACGTATAAACTTCTATTGTTTGTGTCAATTCATGCAACGATATCTATTTCATTTTATTGACAAATTATTATGTTTAATTAAGAAATGTTATTATCGAATATAATTCCAAATTCAATTACAGTCACGTGATTAATTACAAACATAACTGTTTGCAGACCTGTTTCTTTTATACAACATATAAACGATCATATTATTAATTTAGTGTATGAACTGTGCAATTGATTTGCTCTTTTTTTGATCAATAATTTAATTATCGGTAATTATTCAAACAGATAATTTAATTATTTCTCGAATGTTAAAATAGGAGATTTGAAAGATTGAAGAGAAAATTTGAAAATAAAAATTTCTCTTAAAAATACATAAAAAATTATATTTAAAATATTCTTGATTTTTAGTCATGGAAATAACTTATACCAATAAAATTGAAGTAATTAATTGATAAATAAGTTTTCTCTTAATTTGATAAATCTATAAATAGAGTTTATTTCAATTCTATTAATTTATAAATAAACTTTATTTTAATCTAATGAATTTACAAATGTATTTTATCTTAATTTTGTTACTAAATAAATCAATTTTGTTTTAATTTTACTAATTTATAAATAAATTAATTAAAATTTTGAGTATAAAAGTGTAGATTGTTATTGTTAAAGTACTCTCAAATTTTAATAATATTTTAATACTAGCAATTAAAATAATAGTTTGTACTGTTAAAATTATACTAAATGATTGTAATTGAATAATTACGATCGAACAATTATATTCATAATTATTATACATCACGATTAAATATATCAGAGAATACATTAGTAAATATCATAACTTATACAATAACACGTTAATTAATAAATAAAATAAATAAAAATAGCCTCCACTTTTATGCTCGCAAATGCCTTCCATATTTTTCACGATTTTCACAAGTATTTAAACTAATATAAAAGAATTGTTAAAACTTTTCGTGCAAATTGGACATAAAAAGACTTCCACCAAAACATCGAACCAATAAAAAGTTCTGAATCACGGTTAAAAAAAAGTGAATATCGGTTCTTGTATCGAATCGAGCGTACGATCTTTGACCGATTACGTTAACTTTCTCAACTCGAGGTAAAGTCACGGAGAGTTAAATGCTAATAACCAACACGAGACCGGTTAAAAGCGATAAAAAGAAAAACCAGCGCTGGTTTGAACGTTTCATTTTTCTAAAGGAAGGAAGCCTCATTTTGAAGCTTTCATTACTTCTCCTGTCTTTAAATAGGATACGAAAACCTTGTTGCTTTATATCTCTGCAATAAGTTCCGTCTCAGAGATTAAAAGTCGGAAAATGAAGGGGAGTCGTTTGGTTCTTTTAAAGAGAAACGATGCGAAATCGACAGTAGTCATAGTTCGGTTACAACCACGGCAGATACAAAACTTTCGACATTAACCGAAGCCCAACTCGGTCTCTTTCACACGCCAGCAATCATATTTTTGCCTGGCAGCAAAATTATCTAATTGCTGGGGCTATAAAATATTGACCCAGTTGCTGACGAACTTCGGGACTCTCTCGAATTAAATGCTGCTTTGCCCTGATTATTCTGTCCTTTTCTTTCTCTTTTCTACCATTGTAACTAATTACAAGGTGACCATTGTCTCCCTTTCTTTGTTACTACTACATCGTAGTCAATAGACGTTTATACTTTCATTGTATCTTGAAGCCTAACCTCACTTTTCTGCACCATTGCAGTTTTACGAAACTGAACTGTCTTTGTCACTGGTATAATTCTATAGAGTAAGAATATTTTCAGGATATATAGATTATGCATATTTTAGACATAATTTCATTTCCATGGGCAAATCTCAAAGTGATTGTACCGGATATGCAAAAGTCTTCACATTTTCCAAGAGCAAATGACACTGATCTGTAATAGTCCTTGCATTTAAAGTGATGTTATTAAAATATTTTACAAGATAGTTGATTTTGTTATTTATGGCGGGGTTTCATATTAGGTACAATTCTCCACATCTTTCCGCTCCATTTTCAATTGAAAAGTAAACCGAAGCTCTGATATTATTAAACGTTTCCTTCGGTTAACAAAAAGCGAGATTTCTTTCTGATCCATGATCCTCGCAAATATTTCTACACGTTTTCATCGTTAATAAAACGTAGTCGAGCAATTATCTCGTCGTTACCTACATTACGGGGACATAAACGTGCATTCGAACTTGCAGGTTACGTCTGCGTTCACCTTTTTCCTTTCCTTGAGTCGTGCTTTAGAGAAAAACGTGAAATTCTTCGCGTACCAGCCCATGAAACGTAATTTTGTATTGTCTGGCTGGAGCGGCCGTTTCCATTAAAAGCACTCACCTCGGCATTGAAGTGCGCTATTTGAGCCCATGCATTATATTGAGACTATTTACTGTCTCGAGTGTTCTTATTGTTATGGAGTAACGAGCACTAAGCCGGGGACATTTCGCGAACAGGCTTGAATAAATAATAAATTGTACGTGATCCGTATTAAAGATGAACGTCACAAAGGATTATATTATCTTTTTTCGTAAAAATCTCCTTACACACTGTTATTAATCAATTATATATCATTGTTACAGACGATGATTTCAATTACAGTTCTCGTGATATTCAATTAAATGTTCCATCAACGGAAACGAGTACAAACATCACGAAGAAAAAAAGAATGCATCGTTGTTATATTTTACTTTTCCCTTTTTTTCGGCGAATGGTTTTCATTGAAATGGTCGTCGTGTTTACAAAGGTATCACTGATTAAATAAACGAGAAATGTTTACGAACGTAAATGTGTCCGACAAACATTGATGTTAATTACACTTGTAAATCGAGAGCCATTGTTTGGTCATCGCTGAATTGAAACACCGTCATTTCTATTTTTCGTTTTACCTTTATTAACATTGTTCACTCGTGCTATTAGTATGAAAAAAGAGTTGCGTACGTGTGTGAAATATTTCAAAGAGGATCATGTAACACCGAAGAATTCAATCGAATATCGTAAACGTATGTGTTTAACAGTCGCGTTGAAATTGCGCTATTTTAGGGTGAAAGATAAGGGTTGATAAATGAATAAACGAGCCTTATGATAAGGGACGATAGAAAACGTGAAAAATGAAGGTCGGAGCGAGAGAAGAGCGAAGGAGCTGAAAACTGAATCAATAAGAAAAGAAGACTGGAATATTGTCGAGGAAAATAGTATCTTTGACTTCCAGAAATTTTATTACCGCACAGATTTTATTCTTCCGGCTCGAAATTAAAATTCTAGCAAGTTTGATCTCGTGTTTCTCTAACAACGTAGTGCATCTGTCGGAATAAAATTCTTTTCATTGTTTCAAGATTTGAACGCGTAAAAGTGTTTTAAAGGGCACGTGTGTTCTATAGATTTAAACTTTAATCTCAATTTTTCGGAATAAATTTAAAAATAAAAGTTTCATCTTAAGACAAAGTGGTTGTCAACAGTGACTTTATCTTGATGTAAACCAAACTGTAGGGCATTTTATTATATGAATCGTCTGGCAATTTGATGACAAGTATCACAAAATGGCGTTTATGCTACATCCATTTGAAACTTAAGGATAATAGTACGAAATTAAGATAAAATGTTATAACTTATTAATAAAGCATTACAGAGTCAATGTTTATATAACATTTTTTATTTAATTTTGTTCATTAAATATACTGGTAAAGTTTCGTTGAAAGAAAGTGAGACATTGTGTACATAATCGAACAGCAAAGCTGTTAGTTCTTATTTTAGAAGTACAAAAATACAAAACTAGTACTAAACTGTTATAACTTGTTAATAAAATATTTGAGTCAACATTTTTTTCTCAATTTTGTTCATATAATATGCCGGTACAGTTTAGAAATAAAAAACAGGGACACTGCATATAAACGAACAACAAAGCCGTCCGTCGTGATTTTAAAAGTACGAAAGTACAAAAATACGAAAGTAGTACTAAACTATTATAACTTGCTAATAAACATTTAAGAGTAAATATTTATACAACACTTTTAACTTAATTTTGCTCATAGAATATTAGCAAAGTTCCACGAAAAGTGGGACATACTGCATATAAGTAAAAAAAGTACAAAGTACTAGTTTTATAATTTTAATAAAGTATTTAAGAGCCAAAATTTTTTGAAAATTTTTCTGGTAGAATAGCAAAAAGAAAGGAAAGTAGGACACCCTGTACATAATTACCGTCGCTTAAAATGCAAGGTGATCCCGACATCCAAAGTACGATCCGAATGAAAAATCGAGCTCCTAAAAGGAATCTTTTACGACGAGTGATCACACCACATATACAGATGTAGGTCAGCCAGTGATTTACACATTGCTCAGCATTAATCGTCATTAGCCCCATAAAATTAGCACCGTTAAAGCCAAAGGAGTAGCTCGAGGAGCCGGTATAAAAGCACGGTGACTCGGTAGGGATGGTAAGAATCCAATTGAAGTTATGAACTAAACGCATAATGAGCTTGGTAGGTAGCACTCCGAGAGGCAAGTAAGTATTATTATATTATCATAAGCGGCTCTTCTTCTCGTCGACCCGCGGACTCCGTTGTCGTCCATCCACCGAGTCACCTCCGACCCCCTATCTCTCCTGTCAGCTAACTAATTTCATTCCGCAAGTCTTTAATTAGTATTCGTCGCCGAGCGTCCCAAAGTTTTTCACTAGACTCGTCCTACCAGGACCGTTCACCCGTATTTGCATAGGCGAAAATTTTCCAGCGTGAAACACTTTCTTGCACGGCTCACCTTCGCCGCGTTTAATAATTCCGTCTCGTCGGGGCTCTTCCTAAATTTCATATCGGGAAAAATGATTATTCGTTAATGAAATTTCACCGTTGCCCGTCTACTGCGCCACATGTGCACGCCGGTTATAAATCCCTTTGTGCCTCGCTCCACGTTATTTATACATGTAAATCGAATTAAGCTGAACCAGCCAGGGAAAGGAGAACGAAGAATAATTACGAGACGGTTACGATCACTCGTTATTCTGCTAAAACGTGGTTTATTCAGGGGAGGGGGAGCAATAAACATTACGTGTTTTCTCGAAGGTCTTTCGAATAATAAATTCGAACGTTATTTTCTTTAACGGGAAAATGCAGCCGAAATTTTTTACCTCGTACTTTTGGCGGTAGTTTTAGAAATTTGTTTTAAAAATAAGCGGTTTTTATGGCTCAATACTTTTACCTAAAGCTTACAGTTTTTGTAAAGGTACTTTATTGTAAATTTCTTTGAAATTCAATTGAATGTTAATGATAACGATGTGAACGCTAGTGAAATTTTAGGGGTTAATTGTAACGTAAAGGTGAAATTATAACACTTTTATAGGAAGAGTATTTTAAATTTATAAATAGGGGTAATTTTTAAATTCGTGAATTTTCAAAGTTAAAAATTCATTTTAGCAAGTTTCTAAATTTTAAGGTTAAGATTTCGTTTAATAAAGGAGCATGAAATATAAATAAATTATCGTGCCACCTTTCACACTCGAAACACGTGTGTACATCTTACAAGCCTTAAACCTTGCAACATAAAATTTTACGGAACCGAATTTCGTCGAATTCGTTCCGACGAAAATCGTACATTTCCTCTCCGGTCCGAATTTTCATTTTTATATCTTTTAAATGCGTTCATCCTGTTCTTGAATCTGTCGCGTTTATCACCCTAGAAGGATAGAAAAAAAAACGTTAAAGCACGAAGAATATCGGCCAAGGCCAGAGGTAGCTTAGAGGCGTGTCGTTTAAACTGAAAGCGTTTGAAATCTTGCTGCGCGATCTCTCCAAGTCTAACGAAACCCACGAGTTCTGGGTGAATCTGTTCCCGTCGAACAACTTGGGGTTTTTGGTGAAAGTTTTTGCATAATGTCACAGACCAATCATCCTCGTTAAATTCGTATTTTCATCTTTGAACGCAAGTTTTTAGAGTTTCCTGTCACCGTGAAAGGAGCTTTGGACGGTTCAATTATAAAATGTATATTCACTGTCGTTTAAAAGATTTGGAACGGACAAAAATATGGTACGATGGATAATTATAAGAATTAAATGAAATGTTATAGATGGAAAGTTATAGAAGATAAATGCTATAATGAAAATTTTGATGAATTGAAATGGTAGGCAATTTTGGAATTTTTGCCGTTAAAAGTTCGTGGGGTTTTTAGTATTAGATTCCTGAATTCGACTTTAGTGAATTTTATTTAAAAATTTTTCGAATCTTAATGGATAGGGATTGAATGATTGCCAGAAATGTAGCAGAGGGTTGGTGAAGTAAATGATGTGAAATTTCAAGATTTAAATTTTCAGGTTTCTCAGGTTTTTCAATTTTTCAATTTTTCAATTTTTCAATTTCTCAATTTCTCAATTTCTCAATTACCCAATATCTCAATTTTTTAATTTTAGATTACTGGGTTGCTAAATACAAAAATTCTCAAATTAAAAAATTCAAATTTTATACCTAAACTTCTAAATCCCTAAATTCTTAAATACTTAAATGTCTATATACCTAATTTTAAAATTCCATAATTCCAAAATTCAAAAATTTTCAAATTCTAAAATTCCTAAATTCCCAAGTACCCAAGTTCCCAAATTCCCAAATTCCCAAATTTTTAAATTCCAAAATTCCTAAATTTCCAAATTTCCAAATTTCTAAATTTTTACATTCCTAAAATTCTAAATTCCTAGATTTCTAAGTTTCTAAGTTACAAAATTATTATGGAAGTAAATTGCTACATTTCTTAATTTTCAAATATATAAATTTCTAGACTCCTGAACTCTTAAATTTTTTAATTCTTAGATTCATAAATTCCATTTATAGATTCCTAAATTCTTAAATTACTAAATACCTACACTTCTACATTTTTAAATTTCTAAATTCCTAAATTCGTGAACATCTACATTTCTAAACGTCTATCAAATTTCTAAATTTCTAACTTTCTACATTTGAAAATTTGTAAACTTGATATTTCAGAGCCTAAAAATTTAATTTCAATTATAAATTTGATTTCAATTTAAAAAGTCTACAAACATGTGTATATATGAGCATAAAATATATTTATTTTGTATATAAAAGTTGTAAATTTCACAATACACAAATATACCTAATTCTAATAAAATTACTATATAAGCATCAAAAAGTTTGTTTTATTGAAGAAACGAACGTTCGAAGTTGTTGAGAGGCAGTACATCGAGGCGCACAATCTCGTCGGCAATAAAATTAAAACGCAACGAAGTAAGTACACAGAGGACAAAAAATCACAATACAGTATCATGAACGAGTGGATCGTATTAATTGTAGACGCTTCGTGTTCAATTATAGCTCATTAAGTTCCTTCTTTTCTCATATTTCCGCTCGTTTGCGTAGGCCGCGTTTTAGCTCATCACCGTGAAGCCTTATTTTTACACTAGCTCCTTCGTTTCGTCATTGATCCGTGGCATGCGTTCGCATTCATCCGTTTTATTCGTTGAATAATTTTACTGCTTCCCGAGTTGATCCAGTCGGCCAACAAGGACATTGAAAAATGAAAATAAACACGGTTGTTCCATTTCGAATTCACGACTGGACGGCGATCAGATAATGGCGGCGATTGCGATCCTAACCTAAATATCAATCTTTATTATACAGCATCTAATCATTCGGAATTTAGTTGCTCTACTAACTCTATTTCTTACTGAAAAATTTCTCTTTTTGGTACTCTATATATTTTTACGAAGAAAATGTTATTATACAGAATTAATTAATTAGGGATTTAGTTGCTCTACTAACTCTATTTCTTACTGAAAAATTTCTCTTTTTGGTACTCTATATATTTTTACGAAGAAAATGTTATTATACAGAATTAATTAATTAGGGATGCAGTTGGCTTATTAATCTTATTTCTTATTGAAAAATTTCTCTTTTTGGTATTTCAAATATTTTTACAAAGGAAATGTTATTATACAGAAATAAATAATTAAGGCATCAGTTGGTTTATTAATTTTATTTCTTACTGAAAAATTTCTCTTCTTGACATTTAAAATATTTCTCTTCCTCATATTTTAAATATTTTTACGAACAAAATACTATTATACAGCAATAAATAGTTAGGGTATCAGTTGGTATACTAACTTTATTCCTTACTAAAAAATTTGTCTTCTAAACATTCAAAATATTTTTACAAAGAAAATGCTATCATACAGCATTAAATAATTAGGGAATCAGAATTGGTATAATAATTTTATTTTTGACTGAAAGATTTCTCTTCTCAATATTTCAAATATTCTTACAAATAAAATATTACTATAAGCAAAATATTATTTTCCTAACTTTTACAATTATATTTATTTTCGCTCCACAATTAATTTTCTGTTAGTTTAAAATATTATTATAATGTTACGTGTTAACGAAATAAGAACAGAATTTATTTTAGATATAACAAAATATTAAGACAGAGGATTTTACAATATGTTGAAGTGAAAATATTAATATAAATAGATGAAGAATATTTTATATTGGAAATTAAATTTTTAGAAGTTAGTTTGGTACTTCTATTGAAGAAATTAGTCTCTTGAAGATGGTGTTTTCATAAATATTTCTGTTATCAATATAGTGATATTAATTAATATAGGTAATATTTGAGTTGATATTTCTGATAAATACACATGGTTATAATTGAACATTATGGGTCATGTTAGGTTAGGTTAACTTTTGCGTCGAGTTCAAATTCAAAGCCGTCGGTTTTTAACAGAAAGAAAAAATTGAAGAAGCTCCTTTGCATGTACCATTACAATTGGACACTGTGGATCATGTTAGGTTAGTTCAACTTTTCAGTCGAGTTCGAATTCGTAGCCGACGGTTTTCGAAAGAAAGAAAAAACGAAAGAAACTCCCTCACATATACCATGACAAATGGACACTGTGGGTCATGTTAGGTTAGGTTGACTTTTCAGTCGAGTTCGAATTCGTAGCCGACGGTTCTCAAAAGAAAGAAAAAATTGAAGATGCTCCTTCACATATGCTACTAAAATTGGACGCTGTGAATCATGTTAGGTTAGGTTAACTTTTCAATCGAGATCGAATTCGTAACCAATGGTTTTCGAAAAAAAAACAAAAACAGAAAGAACTCCCTGACATATACCATTACAATTGGACACTGTGGATCGTGTTAGGTTAGGTTAACTTTTCAATCGAGTTCAAATTCGTAACCAATGGTTTTCGAAAAAAAGACAAAAACAGAAAGAACTCCCTGACATATAGCATTACAATTGGACACTGTGGATCATGTTAGGTTAGTTCAACTTTACAGTCGAGTTCGATTTCGTAGCCGACGGTTTTCGAAAGAAAGAAAAAACGAAAGAAACTCCCTGACATATACCATTACAATTGGACACTGTGGATCATGTTAGGTTAGGTCAACTTTTCAGTCGAATTCGCAGCCGCTGGTTTTCGAAAGAAAGGAAAAACGAAGAAAACTCCGTCGAAATCCATCTCGAGGTATCGATTAACAAACACGAGCGATGCCTTTGCGGGTTGTGGTTGTTTTTTGTAGAGCAACCGTTCGCGGTGAAACCGTTTCGAATTTTTCTGAATGACGGGGCGAAAGCTCTGTGTGTCGAACGAGCCTTCCGTTGCCGGTAAAAGAGACGGACTTTTTGAACGAGTAACGCGATCGTGCGCATCCATTTGTGCAACGTGGAGTTTCGCAGATCTAATCGAATTCCGCTTACGTCAAGGAAAATTCCGAGTCCGCAAACGGTGAACACGATATTTAATTTCGACTTGGTGGTTTCGGGTTCGCGCAGCTCGATTCCGCGGATATAAATACAAGGGATTTCAAGAAATAAGGGGAGAAAATTGTCCGGAATGCTTGACTTGATTCATCATAGACGGAATTAGGTGGAGGCCAAGGATGTTTTAAAAGAATCAATTCAGAGAAATGCGATTTGGGAGAATTATGGGCAATTGCGACCGTGGGAGCGCGATGTATGAACGTAAGTGGTGTGCACTTATGGGTACTGATAAGTTATCGGTTTTTAAATATGAAAATTTGAAAATTTGAAGTTCTTGCATTTTTATGAATTTTTAAGATTGCAAATTATTCAATTATAAATTATTTTTTTGAACTTGAAAATTAGAATATTTGTAAACTTGTATAATTTTAATTGAAGTATTTCTAAAATGTGAAACTTGTAAATTAACAAAGTTTGAAAGTTATTTAATTACAAATTATATTTTTGTATTTGAAAATTAGAATATTTGTAAGTTTAAGAAATTTTTATTTGAATATTTCTAAAATATGAAATTTGTAAATTATCAAAGTTTGTACATTATTTTATTATAAATTATATCTTTGTATTTGAAAATTAGAATACTTGTAAACTTCAACAATTTTGATTCCAGTATTCTAAAATAAAATATTTGTAAATTAATAAAGATGTTAATGTTTTAATTTATTGAATTCTGAGCTCCATCAAATTACCAAATTTTTAGATATGTACGATTGTAAATTTGAAAATTTCACGTTTTTGTGTTGCTTAGGTTCAAATTTCCAAATTTCACAATTATCGAATTATTAAATTATTAAATTTTTATAATATTGAAAATATGAAATTTTAAGAATTTATGAATCGGGATATCTAAAGATTTGAAATCTCTGTTTTGAAACTTTCAAGCTTTTAATCTTCAAAAATTGTAAATCACCAATAACCAAAAAATTACCAAACTTTTAAATATTTAAATCTGACAAGTTTTAATTTCTATGTTTTTAAACTTCTATATTCTCAAATTTCGAACGCTTCAAATTTGCAAATTTCCAGACTATCAAATTACAAATATTCAAATCTTTAAATTTCAAAATTTCCAACTTTCTGAATATTTAAATACCTAAATTTCAAAATTTCCAATTTCCCAAATATGTATCTAAATTTAAAAATTTGAAAAATTAGTGAAATTTAAATCCTATTAAATTTCCAACATATTAAAAAAGAAATTGGTCAGGGAACGGTCATAGTACAAAACGAAATAAAGTAATTTATTGTCACATTAACTCTGCTCTGTTGGGGTCCATATGACCCAAAATTAAAATTACTAAAACGACTTAAAACTTAATAAATAAATTTCCTTTATATTTTCATTCTTCGTAATAAATTACTTAAAAATTTGAAAAAATATTGTTACAAAAGTGTTATAGAATGAAAACACAAGTGAGAAGAACAGTAGAGTTAATAAAACTGCAATAGATAGCTTTATCTAGGGGTTGAAAACAGTTACGATATCGATTTTGCTTCTCGAAACAGTTATAAAGAACGTTTATTCTGAATAACTGTTATAAGAAATTGAAATTTCTGTCCATATCTGTTTCGCTCACGGTTTCAATATTGATTCTCATATCGGCTCTATATCGTTCATAAAACAATCTTAAACCGATTCTCCTATCGATTGTACAATACTTGATTTCATCAGATACCATCGAATAATGTAATATTAAAAATGACATTTGGTTGCGAGAAAAATAGTTCACACGAAACTATGAAACATTTATTATAAGCATCATTTTCAAAAATCTAACATTTCAGCTTCCAATAGTAAATTTCTAAATAAATCTACTCCGATCTTACATTTACTATTTAATGTAAATCACTTTCACTATTGTTTTAATACTTACTCGATCTACCGTTTAATATAATTCATCTTGATTATTTTTTGTTAATACCTCGGAATACCTTTATATTGTATTAAAAACGGTGCTCGATTTTGAATTGAATAATGTAATAACTATCTATCTTCCGATCACGCGATCCGCTCATTGCAACAGAGATCATGCACCACCATTAACAACAGAATGCGAAAAGAAGAAATGTACTCACCTTCAGATTTTGGTGCAGGAGGTTTGCGAGTCGCCCAATTCGTTCGAATACTCCTGCTACCCAGCCATTGTCCATTCATCGCACCGATAGCACTTTCCGCTTCCTGAAACAATGGTACCAACATTGTATCAAACAGTGAATAAAGAAGGTGGTACTATATCAAAAAATGAACTACTCCAAGATATGGTAAAATTTTATTGTGAGAAACACGTGTTTATATCAAGAGATTCCTGCATTTCTAGATTTTTACATACATAGATTTCTATTATGGATTTCTAGATTGTATATTTGTAGATATACAAATGCTTAGATCTAAAGATTCTTTTATCTCAACATCCCTTAGATCCTTATATTCTTAGATTTGTATATTATAGAATTTTTATATTTTTAAATTCCTACATTTCTAAATCCCAATATTTTTGGATTCCTTACATCTTCGAATGTCTACGTCATCAGGTCACTACATATTCAAATCACTATTCTTCGGGGTTAAAAGTTCTATTAACACGTTGACTGCCATATTGAAGCAATTGGAAATTTTATTAGATAGTATTTTTACTTCTAACAAAACTTACCGAATATTTTCATAAAATTTTGCTATATTTTTCGTAGTTTTAATTAATACCAGTATTTTCAGTTAGAAAAAAAATTACTAAAAATTTTAGTAATGTAGTTATCGGTATCGAAATTTAAGGGTCACCCATATGTGGGTGATATGGCAGTCAAAGTGTTAAAACTTTGTTAATACAATACTATATTAACATCGACCAAAACAAAAACTATCTTAATAAAAATCATACAATATTTCTTTAAAAACAGCAGAATTTTTGAAAGATATAAATTTTCCAGTGGGTCGAAAAAAACACGAAAGACCGTAGTTAATACATTTTGATCAGACACAGTCAATTAAATTCATGCCACGTCGTTTAACGTGTTAAATACTTGTCGTAAATACGAAATTTCACGCGCCTCAAAATTCTATATTTCTTTTGGGCCGATAGAAACAAAAATTGTTCATATTTCCGGGTAACCGATACGCGATAGGTTCTCCCATGTTCATTTACTCGTTGGCTACGATCAAAGTGCTTCCGATTTAGGGGAACGCGTTCGTGTGCAATGGAAGCCAAAAAAATAGAATGATACATTTACACGAAATTGTTCACCGCATACGGTATTCCTTTTAGATGCTTCACATCGATATTCGTATTCATACGTACTTGAATATGCACATGACCGATCATGCATGCGCGTGCTAACTAAATATTCCAGTATTAGAAACTGAATGATTGGAAGCTGTTTTCGCATAATTTTACTAGTATAATTGGATGAAAAGCACTGACTGTCTTTATAATGTAAACATTTTATTTTTGGATACTATATGGGTATATTTATTAATAGATAATTAGTTAATACAATAATTAATGTGTATTAATACGATATACCGAAGCATGACTTCTTCAAATCCTTTCCGCATACATAAAATGTAGATGAGCAGTAAATAGTTATGTAATTTATATAGTTAGAAGATTTCTTGAATTGTATAAATATTTTTCAAGTGTTGTAATGAAATGCAAAATAAATTGAATATTGTTTTTTCAGTTGAAAGCATTTTAAATTGTATCGAATGGACTTGGACTGTACGAATCTAGTTAATTTTGGTTACAAGTGAATTTTATGTAACAATATTTATTTAATACAAAATAATGAAAATATCAGACATTTGACAGCTGTAAAATATTCAGTAACTTAACATAAAATAATGAAAATATCAATCATCTGATACAGTAACATACAAATATAATAAACTATGTTTATAAAATTGTATTTATAATAAAATATTTTCCACATACACTTTTGCTTTCAATTGATATTTTTGAATTACCGATGTATACATAATATTTTGCGAGTCACAATTAAACAAACAGTTTAAACAAATCAACTACCAGTTTATTAGTGTTACCGATGTGTTTACCAATTTTAAGTTTGCACATTTTATATCTGCCTACAATAATTTACGAGTCACAATTAAACAGTTTAAACAAATCAACGAATACTTTATAAGTTTTAAATAATACATTTTATGAAGAGTTGAAATGAGCACATGGTATGATGGAAAAAATACTGAAAAACCATATTTCAAATAGAAGTAGAACAATAGATTTCATAATAAAGCAAAACAATAGAAAGATATTGCTTTCACGCTGTTCCGTAACTGCAGGACACCAATAATTTTCTCTATAAAATGTCGCTTACACTGAAACATTTTTTGCTGTATTTTTATTTTTATTTGTCATTATCAAAATAAATATCAGCCAATAATTTTCTTCTTAATCTGTTATATTTCTCATGTTCTCTGTGTATTCGTTTATTTTACAAATAAACATTGTTGAAACACTGGTGCACGGTGTTTTATTTTTATATTTATGAACGTTTCAAATTTATAAACTTACAAAATTCACGAATTTGGGAAGTTGGAAATACAGAAATTTCTAAATATTAAGATTCATAGATTTTTGGATTTGTAAGTTTTTATGTCTTTAAATTTCAAATCCTAAAATTGTAATATTCTGGACATTTGGAAATTTTAATAATTTCATAGAACATTACTAATTTTTAAATTAGAAATTTGGGAATTTGGAAAATATTTGAAAACTTAGAAATGTGGAAATTTAGAAACTTTGAAATTAGGAAATTTAGAAATTCAGAAACTTCCAATATCAGAAATGTAAAAATGTAGAAATGTAAAAACGTGGAAATGTGGAAATTTAGAAATTTAGAAATTTAGAAACTTAGAATCTTAGGCACTTAGAAATTGAGAAATCTAACAATTCAGAAATTTCTAAGTTGACATATTTATTACATATAATACAATAGTTGTCCAACACTACATCTGCCAATATCCAAAAAAAATTGCACAAATATTATTTCAAACATTTTCTTTTAAATCTCTCTTTTACACATACCCTCTATTAAAAAAAAAATCTAAGTTACACACGACCTAGATAACTTAAATAATATCAATATTCATTACCCAGTAAATAATAATAAAATTGCGGTATAAACAGTAGAACAAAGTTATCTGATGACCTACTTTACAGGAATTAAAATTGTAACCAGTTTACGGTCCATTTTACCCTAGGTGCAACATCAATGGCCACTTTCCGTTCGGATACTTGGATAAGTAAAGAAGGAACCAAGAAATAGATGTGTTATCCGGCGTTAAAAAATAGATCGTGCAAGTGGAATAAACAAAAAGCTGGGAACATTACGACCAACAGCTAGAGACCGTAACTTGCAGTACACAAGATGGTAGCCGTAACTTTTATTTACTACTGCACTGCTTTGAGAAGCATAGCACGAGTGGATTGAGAAAAGTGGTCTATTACTGTTTCCCCTGCATGGAACAGCCGTAATAAATACGTATACATTACCAGAATATTTTCTGTTTTACATTGTGATACAACCAATGCTTTAACGTTGTTATTTCATAGAATTATTCGGTTGTTCGGGAGTTCGTAATGAAATTTCATGGCTTCAAGATAAATCTTTTATGTGATCAAATGGGATCAGACGTTATTCGTAGGATTTTAGACATTTCTGTAGTTGTGTGATCTGGTGGATTGTTATATATTTATTAACAGGAAATTGTTATTGTTAAGCGAAAGCTGTAATAGTCTTATAGGTTATGTTTTCATAGAACTTTTACAAAACTTTCCGGGAGTTAATTCAGAAGCTTTGTTTTTAAGTTTCCAAATTTTCTAAGTTCCACGTTTCTAAACTTACGAAGTTCTCAGTTTACAAATTTTCATACGTTCAAATTTCAATACTTACAAATTTTACAATTTAGAAATTTTTAAATGTTCAAATTTCTAGATTCCCTTAGATTCGCTTTCAAACATGAAACACCATCACTTCTGGATATATTTTTAAAACAACGAGCAGTCACCGTCCGTCGTATTGAAAATAGTTCAAAATTCGTTAAATGCTACCAGAAAACCAGGAACCTTTAACTTTCATCGTGGGATTCTCTACCAAACATGAAACACTATCACCACGAGATGGAAGAGCAACAGAATCATTGTAGTCAACGTCTGCCATATTGAAAACAGTTAAAAATTCGTTAAATGCTGTCAGAAAACCAGGAACCCTTAACTTTCATCTTGTGATTCTCTACCAAACATGAAACTATTATCACGAAATACAAGAGCAACAAAATCGTTGTAGTCAACGTCTGCCACATTGAAAACAGTTAAAAGTTAAATGTTGCCAGAAAATCAGGAACCCTTAACTTTCATCTTGTGATTCTCTACCAAACTTGAAACACTATCACAATGAGATGGAAGAGCAACAGAATCGCGTGTAGTCAGCGTCTGCCATATTGAAAACAGTTAAAAATTCGTTAAATGTTGCCAGAAAACCAGGAACCCTTAACTTTCATCGTGGGATTCTCTACCAAAAATGAAACACTATCACAATGAGATGGAAGAGTAACAAAATCGTTGCAGTCAACGTCTGCCATATTGAAAATAGTTAAAAATTCGTTAAATGCTACCAGAATACCAGGAACCCTTAACTTTCATCTTGTGATTCTCTACCAAACATGAAACACTATCACCACGAGATGGAAGAGCAACAAAATCGTTGTAGTCAACGTCTGCCATATTGAAAACAGTTAAAAGTTAAATGTTGCCAGAAAACCAGGAACCCTTAACTTTCATCTTGTGATTCTCTACCAAAAATGAAACTATTACCACGAGATAGAAGAGCAACAAAATCGTTGTAGTCAACGTCTGCCATATTGAAAACAGTTAAAAGTTAAATGTTGCCAGAAAATCAGGAACCCTTAACTTTCGTCTTGTGATTCTTTACCAAACATGAAACTATTACCACGAAATAGAAGAGCAACAAAATCGTTGTAGTCAACGTCTGCCACATTGAAAACAGTTAAAAATTCGTTAAATGCTGTCAGAAAACCAGGAACCCTTAACTTTCATCTTGTGATTCTCTACCAAACATGAAACACTATCACCACGAGATGGAAGAGCAACAAAATCGTTGTAGTCAACGTCTGCCATATTGAAAACAGTTAAAAGTTAAATGTTGCCAGAAAATCAGGAACCCTTAACTTTCATCTTGTGATTCTCTACCAAACATGAAACACTATCACAATGAGATGGAAGAGCAACAGAATCGCGTGTAGTCAGCGTGGTCCACATTGAAAACAGTTTGCTCTGCGGCATGGTAACAAAGCAGTCACTCTAGTCCGTCTATCATAAGTCCATTACGCTATCCGTATGAAAAATAAGAGGAATCGTAGAAGCTTGCAGAAGAAGGTAGTCTGGGAGCCAAGAAGAGTTAAGGCAGATGGAGGGAGGAGGTGTTCCGCGGTGAGGCCGTTGCGGAGGAGAAATGGATGTGGAATAACAGAGGACGACGTCGGTAGTAACGCACACAGACGCTTGGTTGCGTGTAAATGTGAACGTTCGTGACAGGGTGCCGGTGGCAGTCGAATGGCTGATGCGAAAAGAGGACGGGATAGGAAAGCTAAAAATATTCCCGTCGCGGGAATCCCCCTCCGGAAGGCTCGACTGTTCGAGAAGCTCTTCAGCAATGCGTACGAAGAGAGAATTCCCCCCTCCCCGTCCTCTTTGCCCCCCTCTGCTAGCCATTTGCGACTTTTCGAGGATATTCTTGGGTCCACCTTCAGACGGTAACCTTTCTCGATTTCCTCGTTGCGGTACCATGTCCCCACGTTTCCGGCGATCTTGGCATCACACCGCTCCTCCTCTGGCCTGCCTCCGCGGGATAAAGTGTTTCCGATTCGAATTTCCATTCACGATATCACCGGGAAACCCAATACTCGCCTCTAAGCCGATTCTAAACTACGCTCGATAAGTTGCTGCTATCCTTTAACTATGCACGGGGTCAAGTAGACACCGTGAAAATGTCCCGACCATTTGTGGACCGTAGAAGATCGTTTGTTGTTCGGTAACTATGCACGTGTAATTACGTCATCTTCTCGTGATAGCTGAATTTATGCGAGTAAGTATTCCTCGAGGTTTACGGGTGTAAGCTGTGTCCCTGCGGGATTATGCTTCGACGTTTCGCATTAGTGCGTCTTCAGACTTCCGACGATGCGAAACGTTGGAACACAACTACGCAAGGTTTGCACTTTAAGGAAGAGTCGTAATCTGGATCTTGAAGTTCTTATTGCGAAAGTAAGTCATTTGGAAGATGTACTAATTATCCTTATATTAAAACTGACAAATTCATATAAACACAAGCTTACTTTGTGAACGAACTTCAAACTTGATATACATTTCTATCATCTTCATTGCACTAAAAGCTGCCTTTGCGGCAAGTAATAACATGTACTGAAGTAATGATTATAGTAAAGTCGAAATATAAAATCAAATACTTAGTTAATAATCACAAACTGATGTTACTATATCAATGTTTGAGTAACAAGATTAGCACCTTAATATTCACGTTTTGAATAAAATTAGCAATTTAATTCAAAGTGTCTTTGAATATTGCAGCTACATTTTGTAACATTGAATAAGTTATACACACAATGATTGAATTCCATAAACCACATTTTGATTGAAAACCGTAAATGTAAAGGTAGTCACATTTTTTATCGGCAGCCGTAAATGGTAAGGTAACCAGGATTTTTGACTGAGAGTCATAAACGTTAATATGACCAGGATTTTTGACTGAGAGCCATAAACCTTAACGTGACTAGAATTTTTGACTGAGGGCCATAAACGTTAATGTGACCAGAACTTTTGACTGAGAGTCATAAACGTTAATGCAACTAGGATTTTTGCTCGAGAGTCGTGAATGTTAATGCAATTAGGATTTTTGATCGAGAGTTACAAACGTTAATGTAACTAGAACTGAATTCCCTAGATTTACTGGTAATGACAATGTTTTATATTAGGCGTGAGAAAGTGGCTTTAAAGAACTTGAAAGATTGGAAATTTTGAAGATTTGAACAATTGAGAATTTGGGGATTCTACTGATGCTATTCTGACCTACCTAAGTAGTTTTCACTAGATGACTAGATATTTTCCTAGATATTATTTAGACGGAAGTAAAAAAAATAGTCTGTACAATTACTGTTTAGTCATGTAAACTAATATGTTAACGTAATATAATGTAGGCTAACATGTGAGGAGTCCACTATATGTTCACATGTCGATAGACTAATATACATTAACATGTTAATAGTCTATCGTAAATTAACATGTTAACAGTCTAATATAAGTTATCACGTCATCAATCTAATGTAAGTTAACACGTCATCAATCTAATATAAGCAAACATATTAACAGTCTAATGTGAGCTAACATGTCACCAGTCTAACGTAAACTAACATATGAACAACCTAACGTAACTTAACAAATTAACAAGTCTAACATATGTTAACAGTCTATCTTAACATACACGTTGACAAAAGCTCCCTAATAATTTCTAATTAATTGTAACTTTAAATAAATCCGAGATTTATTAAACGAGTTTCAGAAACCTAGCGTTGATTTGTCCAAGTATCCGTCAAATCGAATTTCCTACACGGTCAGAAAGCGTCTATAGACCCATTCGTTCTAAACAAGCGAAACCCAGCTGCTTTACACGCATTATTAAGTCATAGACGGATTACGTGGCTTTAACGAAACCGCACACCTCTTTCCATAGGGGGACGGTGACGTCACGGCTGCAAAGCAGCCGGGGACCAGCGATCGGATATTTTATGGGGATATTATGTCGACGCCAGTGAGGTGGGTAGAAGGAAAATTTTGGAATCAACAGCGACGTGGAAATTAAGAATATGAAATGAATTTTTTGCCGAACCTTTCCTTCCGACCTTATCCCGACACGGATTTTATCGATGGAACGTTATGAAAGCTTTTTTCGGGTTACTTGATTTATTGCTGGCCGGATTTATTGATCTCAGGTTTTATCGTTCGAAGTGGCCAACTTTTGGTACTATGATATAATCTCGGTATTGCCTTTAAGACGATTTTATATGTCCACTCTTGATCAATAATTTTTTTCTTATTTAACATTTCGAAGTGGAGCAGTTTTTAAGCGTTGAATTGATTTAACGTTTCAATTGGAATAGTTAAGAATTTGTTTAAATTATAAGTCTCGATTAACACTGCAGCTAAAAATTTCATTAGGTAGTATTTTTAATTTTTTAAAATTTTGTCAAATATTTTCACAATTTATCACTCATAGTGAGGAGTATTTTACATTAGATAAATAATCAAATTTTTAATAAAAGATTCACATTCTCTCATGTGTGGGCAGTCGAACTGTGAAAAGCATTTTTATTTAAAAATATTTTATATTATGTATATTACATACGTCGTGTATGCATTTTAAACAATGCAATTTTAAATGTAATTTATTTGTAAATAAAAAATTACTCTTTTAGTTACGAGTTCATTTCGAATATTACATACAAGTTTAAATACATTATATTATGGAAGTTGTTAGTAAATAGGTATTATTTTTAGAAAAGATATACAATGCGAAGTCTAAACGTTAGTATGGCGATTATTTGCATCTGCCTTATATCGTTTCCGTAGAACTTGAATAGCGAAACCAGGTCAATTGTGACTCAGACCTTTGAAACTTCGTCTACAACGGTGTTATGAATGTTAGACTAGGGTTAGTATACTCTACCAATGTAACCTAGGCCTTAGTAGTCTATCAACTGTTAAACTGATCGTTCACACAATCACTTTTTTATTGGTAGTGGTAGCCACTTAATTAATCGGTGTAATCACAGTTTAGTGATAATTGTTAGTTGACATTAGCTGATATTTCGAGATTCATTGATGCTTCATTTGCTTTTATATAAAATAAAATTGTTATCTCACATATGATAACAATTCATAACAAAACATGACAAAATTTGTATAATTTATAAATGTCACACATTTATAAAATATTTACATATTAGAAAAAGTTTTGTTGTCCCTCCATCCTCTACCCTAATAAACAACTTAATTGTTGGTTATCTGCTTTTGAGCAAAAATTTCAATTTCAAACTTTGTAACAATTAAAAATAAAATTTGAATAAAATATAATCGAACAAAATAATACCATCTGCAAAACGTTGACATGTCAGACAAGTTCTCACTACCCTAACAACTCAATTGTTGGTTATTTGCTTTCGAGCAAAAATTTCAATCTCACACATTGTGACAAATAAAACTAAAATTTGAATAATATACAATTAAACAAAATAATACCATCTGCATATCGTAGACGTGTCAAATAAACTCTCACTATCACTATACTACCCTAACAACTCAAATGTTGGTTATCTGCTTTCAAGCAAAAATTTCAATCTCATCTATCAAAACTAAAATTTGTATAATTTATAAACCCCCAAAATGACACGTATAAACCGTCAGTGTATCAGAAGGATATTCGTCACCAGCACCTGCACTCAATTCCCACCTATATACCCTAACAAACAACTCAATTAGTTATTTCGTGTAAAAATTTCAGTCTCAAATATTGTAACAATTAAGACTAGGATTGTATAATTTACGAACATCCAAAATGACACCTATAGATCGTCAAAAGAATATTCGTCGCCACCGTAGTCCCTACCTCCACTCAATTCCCACCTATACCTTAACAAACAACTCAATTACTTGCTTTCGTGTGAAAATCTCAGTCTCACATAACAATTAAGACAAAGATTATATAATTTATTAACATCCGAAATGATACCCATAAACCGGTAAAATATTCGTCACCACCGTGCCTACTTCCAGTCAATTTCCAACCTAAAGCAAAGCAAGTTTATTTGATCGCTTGAATTTTTTCCGTAACACATCTTATATTCCAAAAGTTCCGAACAACTGCAGCGGCAGCAATGAATGGCGGTGATCGAAAGCATCGGAAGTCGTATTGCTTGAATGGCCGTTAAACGCAGTTGGATGTCGAGTAGCAGAGTGTAGGTCGAGGTGAAACGAGAATCCTGGGAATTCGCATTTCCTCGTACATCTTAAAAGAGGTAGGATGTTGGACGCCCGGTGATTAGAACCCGCGATTTAGGTACGTGTATCCGGCGGTCGAAGGATATAGTGGCGGCAGGATACGGGAACGGGTTTCGGGGGGGAAGAAGAAGGTGAGGCAACGGGGATGGGGGGCAAGAGAGGAGACGGAGAAATTTTCGCGTGTTCCTCGAGGTTAACGGAGACACCCGGAAAATTTATACTTCGGTAATAGTAATACCGTGGGTGTGAGGGCAGGTGCCGGGCGGTTGGTCCAGATCGATAGAACATTAAAACAGAGGGGAAACGAGAGGGTCCGTAGCCCGGGGGCAGCCTCCCCGACGAATAACCTAGCCATAAGCGGACGAAGGACTTCTTTTACTCGCTCGTACATCTAACTTCGTCGTGATTTACGTGGTGGATTTTGGTGGGTCACGGTGAATGTCGACTCGCTATGTGTTTCCTACCGAAAAATCATGCTCTAAAGCCTGACACGTTCGTCTACTCTCTTTATTTAATCAGCGGGATGTTTCGCGAAACTAGACGTGGAGCCTTTATGGAGATAACGGCAATAAATTTGAATCCTTCCGGGGAATATAATTTCATGTATAGTTTTGCAAACGGTAGCAATATGGAACATTTGATTTTTAAGGTTTGCCAAGGAGACACTTTTCAATGAAACGTTGATGTGATAAAGTTAGGGAAATGTGGAATGAAAGGGATATTTTTGGTTGGAGGGAAATATGAAACAAGTCGGAATTGTTTAAACTAGTCACAACTATTTTTGAGCTACTTATTATTTCTAGTTACTTAATAACGTATTTTACTACAGCATGATTTGTTTAGCATCAACGATTTCTTGGGGTCTTTTTATAACGATAAATCAGCTTGTAACAGTGGATGAGAAATTGTTATTAATGAACTCTATTTATCGTGAAAAGTTATTACAAATTTTTGCATTTGTATAATTTATATATAGCATGAATTTAATATGTATATTTATACAGGGCGTCACAAAAATCGTAGCACAATCAAGTAGTAATTTTATAAACAAAAATGAATTAATAAAAAAAGAATATAATTTTGTCTATTCAGAAAAGAATTTTTTGAATAAATATTTAAGTGACATGGTAATTTTTTGCACTCACTAATTTTATTGCTGTAATATATTTAATACATGGGTAAGAAATAATCAGCAGAATTATTTTGACTAATCAATGCATAAATTATTTTAAGAAAAGTTGAGCATAGAATATCTCAGTTATAATTGTTATAATTAATGTAAAAAAGTAGCTATTCATCATAAATGATTGAAGATAATTATTTCCACTAATTATTTTTGCTAATCAAAGCATAAACTATTCTAAGAAGAATACAGTATAAAAACGTACTAGTTATAATCGTTCTAATTAGTGCAAAATGAAAAGCAGCTAACGATTATGAAAAATTGAAGATTACTTTCACTAATTAATTTTACTAATTAATGCATGAATTATTCTAAGAAAAATTGAGCATAAAAATATCTAGTTATAATCGTTTTAATTAGTGTAAAAAAAGCAGCTAATGGCCATGAATAATTAAAGATAATTACTCGGAGAGTAATTAGCCAAAAAGAAGCTTGTAGCTAAGGCTCTATCCTTAAAGGATGCATTATCTTAGCTACAATTCTATACTATTTGCATCAATATAATAATAGTAACAAATTTAGTGACTTACCGCTTTTTTAACAAACGAAACAAATCCATAACCCTTGGATTTGAGTGTCTGTGGATCTCTCACGACTCTGCAATCTCTGCAACAAAAATATACAAATATTTTAATATATCATAATTATTGTTAATCAAATAATTAACATTTTATTTCAAACTCTTTCGTAGGGACAGTTTAAATTTTTTGGAAAATACAATGGTTCTGATTACAATATTAAACAGGATTACATACGTTCTAATAAAATCAATTTAATAAAGATTATTCATAAAATTGAATCGTAAAATACGATACCTAAATTTGTTGCAACAAATTGGAAAATATTTGATACCTTCATTGAATCAAATTTTCTGAGGATTAAATAAATAAAATTAAAATTGAAATTTGTTGAGGATTTCAGTTGCTATTTTTTCAATAATACAAATTTAAATGTAAAATTTTATATTGTCCTATTTTATTTAATACTTTGAGTCTTTTTAATTATACTAATATAGTAAATAATCATAAATTGTTAATTTATGAATGACTGTATTAGTTGTACATAACTAATTGTGAATGACTGTGCTATTTTTAAATAATAACTATTTCTCAATGATTATACTATTTGCTAATATAATTATTCACGTTACAAATATATAAGTATATAATAATATTTATAAATAATAAAATTACTGAATAATCATTTTCCTAATATTTATCTGTTTTTAATTATGATTACAATTATTGTGACACTAAACTATCAGAGTTGTGTATATCCTAAACGACCCACTATCTATCACACTCAGGGTTGAAACATTAAATAAATGAAATAACTTCTGACTGTGAACTCAGCTTGTCAGCTATTTGAAAATTTTTCTGAGAAAGATAGAAATCTACTACATTAGTGATGATTTAATAACGCTTCGACGAAGAGCTTAATCTATTTCACGTGCCAACAAATTTCGAAGCATTCGTATTCTCTCGAAAACTGTCGACAACATTGTCAAGCGAGTTGGAGCTGGACACCCTCAAATTCTTCCTCATAATTAAGATTCCTGCAATGCCTAGCAGACGAAATTAGGAATACTCCGTCACGGTTTGTAGCTGCTGATCTTCAACGTCGTTCTTCTTCGTTTAACCCTTTCGTAATCAGCGGGTCATATACGTAACTTGTTCCAAGAGTAATGAGACCATATTATTTACAGTCGCTTTACAAGGTTCTATTTTACTGTCTTTTATTGATATACGATAAAAAAATACTGTTGTATTAAATTGTGGTTAAAACATAATATTATGTTTTATTAAAATATGATAAAATAATAATACTATATTTTATTAACATACAAAAATAATATATCATTCTTTACCAATATAGAATAATATTATAACACAGTATTTTAATAAAATATAGTAAAAACGTAACACTGCATTTTATTAAAATACGATAGAAAAATAATAGTCTTTTATTAAAATATGATACAAACATAACACTGTACTTTATCAAATTACAATAAGACTATAATATTGTATTTTATAAAATTACAATAAAAATGTAGTGCAGTATTTTACTAAAACTACAATGAAAAGCTAATACTATATTTTATTAAATTACTATTAAAACCCATTACTGTATTATATTTAAATACAACAAAACCTTAGTACTATATTTTATAATACTGTATTTAAAAATACGAAAAAACACAAGATTGTACTTCACTAAAATACAATAAATAATGCAATACTATATTTCATCAAAATTTGAATAAATCAAAATTAAAAAGGATACCTGCTGGATTATATGAAAACACTCGAAATCAATCATGGAAAATAATATCCTGTATTAAATTGAAAGAACGTATCGGCAAAAATTTCATTCTCGGATAATTTTTACAATATTTGCAATGGTAATCATTTTTATAATAATACAAAATTATTTGGTATGGTTGTGACATTGTTATTGCAATTGTTGAGAATCGATTTTTCACAACAAAGTAACCAAGAATAAAGATACGCCATTTTGTATCAACATGGATTATTAATTTGCTCCAGTTTGCATTATTTCTTGTGGATCCATTAAAATGATTAAAGAGAGTCATCTTGAATAAAGTAATCGAATAGATAAAATCCATATCTTTATCCCTGAGTGTATTAAGTTCACTTTTTTCTACAAAGTTATATTTTATATATTTTCCACTTTCTTCGATGGGAAATGTTACTTCACTTTGGATCATCTAGTTTTCAATATAATAATACAAAAATGATATTGATTTCATATTTTATTTTAAATCAAACATTGTAGATTTAGTATTCATTAACTGAAGATGAATTAGTATTCATTTTAATATTTTCTGTTTGAAATCTATAATTGCTATTAACACTATTAAGTTCCATATTATTTTAGCTTTAGTATGTTTAGTTAAATCCATGACATAAGTTAAGCTAATTTTTACATCTGCTTTAAAAAACAGATCACAGCCACACTATACACTGGTGTATAGAATCCGCACAGCCACACTACTTATTACACTAAGAGACTAATAAAAATTTGAATCAAACAGTATTAAATTAGAACCAGCTAATATCCAGTTTCTGAAATGTTCAAATCATCAGTGTCGTCTACATCAAGTTTAATTAATTTTTTAGAATATTTCAAAATTCAGCAACTTAATTATTAAAGTACAGAGTGAATCTTAATCTGCAGACAAAAATATATCTCCCTTACAAAATTTGCAATGTAAAACTTTTGCAAGTTTTATCACGAGTCTGAAAAGTATGACACATTTTGATACCGGGATATTAAATAATTAAAATAAAGTTTTGTCAAGCGTTATCGTTATTGGACTCGAAGACATAAATAATTGTGTACAGTGCAACAACAACAACAGCGTATGAGCATCTCTTTCATTTCCCATTTTCATCGTAAAGTAGAACATCAAGTGGTAAATTGAAATAAGAAGGTCAAGTAAGAGCTCGAATAGGCAGTAGTTTCCAGCAAATTTTATTTAGAACTGCTGTGCCGCACAAGAACCTAAATAAAGTTGTGGTCAACTATACACGTAGGCTTTCAGTAAAGTTAGGCATTTACTTTCTCTCTTTATCATTAAATACTTATGCTCGTTTAAATTGCTTTTCCGTCAAAGTCAGTATTTAGTCAACTCTTAATCGTCCCAGTTTTCACGCAATAAAGGCGAAAGCATACATTTCATCTTTATTTCTCTCTTCAAATTAAAGATCCACTGCTTTTATATATTTTTCGGTGAAACTCATATCTTTTGACGTTTAGAAAACAGTTGATATCTAAAAGTTTCGGTGTTATTCGTTATTTATAAATAAAGCGATTCATAAGCGGATTTTCTCGAGTAATTAACTGTTAATTAGCAAGACGGGTGGAAATATTTATTTTTCGGGTGCTTTCAAATTTATGAGCTTCTAAAAATACTAAGCTTTCGTCTATATTCTTCGGGTTCTTTTGAATTTATGAATTTTTATACATTTTAAGCTCTCGGTTTTAGAAATCTGAAATTAATTAATATTTTGGTGATTTATGAATTTGGAAATTTTTAAACGGGTAAAATTAGAAATTTAGAAGTTCAGGACTTTACTAAGGGATGCAAATTAATTTTGTGTTTTTCAAGGAAAAGAATGCAACTTTTTATACATATTATAACTTCATAATTTTTCACTCTAATTTTGAAAATTTTTGTAAAATTAGAAATTTAGAAGTTCAGGACTTTACTACGGGATGCAAATTAATTTTGTGTTTTTCAAGGAAAAGAATGCAACTTTTTATACATATTATAATTTCATAGTTTTTCACTCTAATTTTGTAAATTTTTGTAAAATTAGAAATTTAGAAGTTCAGGACTTTACTAAGGGATGCAAATTAATTTTGTGTTTTTCAAGGAAAAGAATGTAACTTTTTATACATATTATAACTTCATAATTTTTCACTCTAATTTTGTAAATTTTTGTAAAATTAGAAATTTAGAAGTTCAGGACTTTACTAAGGGATGCAAATTAATTTTGTGTTTTTCAAGGAAAAGAATGCAACTTTTTATACACATTATAATTTCATCATTTTTCACTCTAATTTTGTAATTTTATAATTTTTAAATATATTATGCATGGTATAATTTTAAAATACATTATACATATCATAATTTTAAAATATATCTATTCAACTCTATAATATTATCGAAAAGTAAATTTATAAATAACCAATTTTTAAGAATATCCTCTTCAAATTTATAAAAATCGATTTTATAAATAATATCATTAGGCTAATGAAGTCGATTTCTAAATGTGAGGATATTTCTGTCGAAATTGCTCGACTAATAGCAATAAGTACTGTTTGTTTTAATCGTTTCTGATAAATACCTCATTAATAATCCAACTCTAGACTTATCAAGAATTAAATGTACGAATGCAAAAAGAGATACCACTCTTTAAAATATAACGAATACAATAATATTTTAATCACGTTTCTCAGTACAACAAACTAAAGGTGCACAGGCAATATTTTAAAAATAAAATTAACACGTTTTGTGGACATCCAGTTATTTTCAGATTAACGATAAATAAGGGATGAAACACAAAGTAACTTTTTGTTCGTATTTTTCTGCTTTTTTGATATATTCGTGAGACTACTAATCTTTTTAGTTGATAGCAATTAAAAAATAACATATTTTATGTTTTCTATTTTTTGAAATGTTAAAAAGTAACAATTTATTTTTAACCCCTTGCCATACTATAATAATTTTGACGCAGACGTGGTAAATCTTATTCGAATTTTTAACAAGCCTTAATCTGAAGCATAAGTCCGATTATAATGTGTCTCGTCAAGAATCGTCGAATACAAAATTGACATAATATTTAAACTTTCTTTATTTGTCTTAATATTGTAGCAATTATTGTTAACTGACCTGATAAATCAGTCAAATAGGGGTTTTAAAGTATCAGTAAAGTAACAAAAATTTCATTATCTAATTCCACTTTCAACTATTAACTGACCTGATAAATCAGTCAAATAGGGGTTTTAAAGTATCAGTAAAGTAACAAAAATTTCATTATCTAATTCCACTGTCAACACTAGTATACGAAAAATATGAAAAATAAAAAATTTGTTATGTAATGGGTTAAGTAGCATCGAACTGTACATATTTGCAAGCGTCTGTTCGAATCGCGTCATTGTTTCCCGTGACTTTTCAGTCAATGCCGTGGAATGTCACAGTGCTACTCGCATGAGTAATAGTCAATATAAGTTAGATGTAGAGCACGCCAGTCGCATATGTCGTTGCCCACACTTCCAAGTCTCTCCCCACCCGCGGTTCTTTCGCATTCGATATAGCCGGGAACCCCCTCTGGCACGTTCTCATTTCAAATCCCCACCTTTTCGCCCTCCTTTTTCGTTCTCTCTGCACGCCGCCGCCGTCGGAGAAACGAAACAATCGTCGGCTGTCGTGGATTTACGTTTTCCACCGTTAAAAATCGTAAATTAATGCACGGTTATTGACGCGATAAATCTCGAAATTTAATTCAAGTTCCATCGAGAGCTGTCCAACCCCGACACCATCCCCCTATTCCGCGTCGGTCGGTGATATAGCCGCGACAATGGCGGAGCTTCGCGTAGCTTCGACGACAAAGCCCAGATAGGATAAAGAGTTAGTTTTTAGATTTATTGCCGGCCATGCTGGCCGAACGCGATGGACGTCAGAATGGAAACCCAGGCACACGAACCTCGATGATTCAAATTGCACGTCGTAGACACCGTGTCCGGTCGTACATAAGCATTGCCTCGTCTTTCACCCCGCTACACCCTTTCCAGCCTTTATTCTATCTGACTGTCCAGATATGTAAAGATGGCTTCTATTTATTTGCCTCTCTGAATTCAAAAGTCGAATTGTGGCTTTCCGGAAAATGGTTCAGTGAACTGTTCTAGAGGTAACATTGATTTTTAACGTGGCTCCTGGGAATTTATTTAATTATAGTTATTTCGTGTTTATTAAGCAATTGGTATTATTTTTTTCGTGTACATTAAATACGAATTTTTGGTGAATTTAATTCTTGGGTTAATTTGTAGTTACTGTTTTGTTTCATTTAACAGTAAAGTGTGAAACTGAATGCTTTTTAATATTGACTAGATTAATATAACTTTATGGCTATATATTATTAGATATTTAGATTTCTAGAAATTTATGTTTGTCCATTTGTGTATTCTCAGACTTTTATAATCCTAGATATCTAGATTTTTAGATTTCTACATTTGAAGATATATCACCTTATTTTCATATTGCATAGATCTCTACATCCCCAGATCCCTAGAACCCTCGATTCCTAGGATTATACATTTGTTGACTGTATTTCCTTGTCACTATATTTTGAGATTTCCAGATCACTAGATCTGTAGAACCCTAGATTTCTATGTTTATATACTTATAGTTTGCTATATTTCTTTGTCACTATATTTTGACATTTCTAGATCCCTAGATCTCTAAAACCATATCTCTACATCTCTATATCTCGATATCCCTAAATCTCTACATATATTTCTGTTTCTATACATTTTCTACAAAACTCTATATCCCAAAAATCACTATATTCTCAAATCCACAGATCATTAAATCCTCCTACCCCTATATCCCCACATCATTATATCCTCCTACCCCTATATCCCCAGATCATTATATCCTCCTACCTCTATATCCCCAGATCCCTATATCCATCTACTCCTATATCCTCAAATCCCTATATCCCCACATCCTTAAATCGTTGCATCGTAAAACCCCTATATCTCCGAATTTTCATATTCTTAGTTCATAAATAGTACCAGGTACATGGGTTCTTTTAATAATATTTCCTCGAAACGATAAGCCTTGAAACTAAGTGAAACTTAATGCAATGAAATGTTTTTATACTTATTCATGTGGTTTCGCTTAATCCAGTAAAATATTTTATCGTGGCGAAAACGATAAGAGATTATCTTACGAATTTATTCTACCCGTGCTTTTATTATAATCCAAAATGATATTACGATTCGTAACAATTGTAATAAACGAGTAACTTTATGCTAAGAATTAAAAGAATTTTATGTTAAAGATTATATAATGAATGTAAAAGCAGTTTTGGACAATAGATTTGTTAGGCGATGCTGGTAACTTGTGAACTAGCGAGTATTTCTTTGTCAAATTAATATGAAACGGTAATCACAATAAATTTCCATTTGCTGCTTGAAAATTTGCTACATTAACTTGAATGTCGATATCAATATTGATTATGTGTAACACCAACCGGATGTAATTATGAAACTGACATAGGAAATTACACCTGGGATTTGTCTCGTATTTCATCCAATTAGGCAACAATCATTCGCCACGTGTTCGTATCTGTTACTTTAATTTTACACCTCGTTATCTATACACCTCTATAAATATTTAGCTGCAATGTTCGAAATGCTCTAATAACAAAATACAGAATTACACACTTTTGTCTAACGTTTCACCTATTTAAATAATGGCATTTCAGTGTTTTACATCCAACAAAGAAATGTTTAGTTAACATAGTTCAAACGAATTCAAATACTACAAAAATGTTGCTCAAATAAAAAAAGATAAAATCGATCATCTTATACTCTTACTAATTTAACACTCATACTGTTATTAATTAACCACATATGATAAACATGTACCTCCATTTTACCAGAGTCAAAAATATTTCAAAAACCTGAAAAGTATCTTGCAACAAAACACGTATAATTAAAAATGAGAATCAGTTATTTCAATAACTCGGAATGAAGAATTTTAATTTAAATTAAGAAAACTAATTCTGAAAGCCTACCTTGATCGAACATGCAACTCACTTTGCCTTAAAAAAACACGTCGAGCAACAAAAGGTTGTGCCATACACCACAAAATCTTGTCGTCCATTTTTTTCGTCAGCTAACCCTGCTCTTAACCCACGAAACTTTTACGCTTTAGCTGTCACTGGTGGCACTTTTTCATGTGCCGTCAGTGTTCCATGGCAATCTAGGTACCCATAGAAGCAGTTTTTCTCGTCGTCATCGGACCGAGTCGTGAACCCATTAATTACTGACAATAAAAAGGAAGACGCGTCAGCGCGAATATCTTCGTCCTTATCATCATACACGTAAGAATCGAACGGAACCAGCGCCGAAGGATATCACTTCCGAAAGACCGGAAGCATCTACACCGCGAGGGATAAGAGATATGAATGCTCGTTTCTGGAGCTTCATCAATCTATCTGCTAATAACTTGGTCACAGTGTCACTTTGCCTGCTCGGTTTGATCGTTATCGTTGCTCATTTTAATCCAACCCTACCTTTTACAGATTTGCTTCGTTCAATTTGTTTCTGTTAATACTTTGAGCACCATATCTTTCGTTTGTGGGAGTTACATACATTTTTACATCTGTCACTTACTTTTACGAATGTTATGATATACATTTTATAAATAGTTAATTTTACAATCTCTATTTACATTTTTATAGAGTTCATCGTAAGAGAGACATTTTCTACAGTATTGTAAAATGACATAGTTGTGGAATATGTAAATTAATAACAAAGATTTTGTTTGGGATATTGAATTAATAATATAAAGTTTTAGTTTAGAATATTAAACCAATAATATAAAGCTTTAGTTTGAAATACATAAACTAATGATATAAATTTTGTTTCAACAGATTGCTAGATTTCTGTTGCATGAAACACGCTCAATTTATACGTGACATAACCCTCTTTTCCTTCGAGACTCTCAATTATAAATAATTATGTTAAATATGAGACATTTCCAATGAAAAATGATTAAATATCATAGAAACTGTGTAGTAGACGCATTGAAGACATTTAAAATCGTCTGCGCAAGCGTAATCTCAGATCTGCGCATGCGCCCACCGACCTGCGCAGTTGCAGTCTGAATTGCTAATGCGCATGCACATTTGAACAATTCCAAAACTCTTCCAATTCAAACTCCACTGATTTGTATTTCATAATTAAATACCTAATGCAATCTTTCTCTTAAATCAAGTATGAACATTTATACAATATAATCATGTACCTTCCATTACCGCAAATATGAGTTAACCTCAAATTGCTCGAACTTTTTGATGCTCGATCGATCTCCGCGAGGGTTCGCCTAAAAAAAACGTGACGAACTCGATCGAAAAAATTTACGAAGGGAAGTCAAGAGAAAAGGAAAAAAGCAATCGTTCAATATCTTGCAGCAGCCGTTGAAACAAGCCATCGGTGAACTATAGTTCGTAGTTATCGCGATGTTGGTAGAAACCATTCCGGTATCGGATGAAAACGAAAGGGCGCGCAACGGGGGGAACTGAAGTGGAAAGGCGGGGGGCAGGGGGTGGAAGTTTGCTTACTTTTCGC
This sequence comes from Megachile willughbiella, assembly GCA_945859595.2. NCBI lineage: Eukaryota > Metazoa > Arthropoda > Insecta > Hymenoptera > Megachilidae > Megachile > Megachile willughbiella. The sequence goes on from OX243797.1 coordinate 13,194,112, forward strand.
TAAGTGCACTCAATGCCGAGCGCGCGAACTAATTGTCGGTAGGATAGGTTGGCCCCAACGATGAAGAGAGGGTGGGGTTGAGACAAAATCGTGTGCTCGCCTGCTATCCAGGGACTCTCGAAGATTTCAGAGTGGGCTTCGATTTCGAGATGCTCGATAAATGAAACGGGTCGTCGTGGAAACGTTCCCTTCCCGATCCGTATTTTTTTGCCGGTGTAAACCGCTTATTAATGTCCCCCTTTTTCGCTTCGGTGCGACACCGAATTCGCTGATTGCCATCGCTCTTCCCCCCCTCGGAGCACCGCCGTTTCTAGGTTTAATTCTGCTAGGGCTCTAGGATCCCCGAGCGAAATCAGAACCGGGCCGGATTGATTTATGATGCTTATGAAATTTCGGTCGATCGTGACGCGAATAATTCCGGATCGCGGCAAACGCGTGACTGAAATCGTCTAACGCGGATTACTCGAGTTTCTTTGGCGAACGGAAGTACGTATGTATGGTTCCCGGCTATCCGAGACGTCGTCGACGAATCAAGTTTGAACGCTTGCTTTGGGGGATGAAAAGCGTGTGACCGTATATCCTCTCGTCGAGCTACTTCTGTATATCCACAAATGCTGACCGTGAGAAATAACGTGGAGGGATAAAGTATGAGTGACGTTTATATACGTTCTTTTTTTCACCGGCATAACGGAGGTCACTGGAGGAAAATATAATGGAGGACATTAATTGATTAATTGAGAAATACACATTTAAAAATCTCCTGCGACATGTGCAATTATAGTCAATGTTAGCAACGATGAACGTACACATCAAATTAGGGAAGAATATTATGGTATTATTAATAACGAATTATCTTTTTAACTAATTCTGAGTAATCTTTTATTGTATACAAGTATACACATCAACAACCCCGAATTTTTAGATTGACGCGTCGAATGCAGTTAACTGCTTAAGAAATTAAATTTGAGAACCTGTTACCCAAAAAATTTGTATATTCAAAAATGTCTAATTTTGGAAACTTCCACTGTACGTTGTACATTAATAATGTAAAAAATGTGTATATTTGAAAATTGTTTAATTTCTAAGCCTTCAAATTTTATGCAAATAAGTTAATGATCGTCTAAAGAAAGAGATAACCCGATATTATGTCGAAGAAAAAGTGAAAACCTTTACGTGAAAATTTTATCATCTTTGCATCATATTCCGGTTCACGTCTGCTTACGGAACGAGCTGGCAGTTAAATGACATCATCTAGAACATAATCTCGTAAAATAGTTACGGCAAAGTGGTCGGTGCACAATAAGATGGCGTATAATCGTAATTTCAAAATAACGTCAGGAATATATTGAACGAGAAATAGGCTTCTAACTGCAGGTTGCCCGAGCGGTATAATACATTACCACATAATTACTGTGCAACTCCAACGGCGGGTTCAGTTTTATTTAAGTTCCCGGTAACTGTAATTATCCTATTTACTTTAGACGCAAGTACAACACCGAGCTTTGCACGGAATAATTTACCTTTTACGCCTTCTTAAATTTGACTTCTCGACCACTTTAAAGTGGCGTTTGATTGCGAGATCGCAGTAAATGCCGGTGATTATTGTGGGACGGTATTATCTTCCGATGAACTGGTTGATTGCGAATTTATTTTCGGACCGAACGTGTTAATTTTACTTCTGCCGTTCGATGAAAATGGCCTAATTCTTTGACAAACTGACGAGGTACGATGCAATTTTAATTCAAACATTCCGTAGCTTTCATTGGGACTTCTTTTTATTCTGTATACGAAAATTCTTACTACCATTTATTTCTTTGTCAATATTAGCTCATTTATTCGTTGTTAATATTAGGTTTAGGTTTGTAGGGTAGGTTAGTTAATTCTGAGTTAGTTAGGTTAGGTAAGGATAGGTTAGCTTAAAGTGGGATCAATTACGTTAGGTCAGGATAGGTTAAGTGAATTGAGTTATGTTTGCTTAGTGATTTAGGTTAGCTTTGAGTAGGATAGTACAGATTAGGTTAATAATGCTATTTGAGTTAGGTTAAGTTGGTCAATTAAGACTTGGTTTAGCTAGGTTTTTAAATTTCTAAATACCTAAATTTTAAGGTTTCTAAGTTTACAAACTTTTACAATTTTAAATTTGAATTTAAAAATTTCCAACTTGCAAATATCTAAATTTGATCGTTTCTAAATTCCTAAATATCTAAATCGAAAATTTCAAAATCACTCAATACCTACATTTGAAAATTTGCAGGTACGCAAATCCATAAATTTTCTCGTGCAATTTAAGAGCTTATAAGTTTAAAAATTCGAAATTTTCAAAACTTGCGATCCCACAAATCATTACTTAAACTCCAATAAAAATAGTGTTTATACAATAAATTTCGCAAAGTATACATTTCAATTAAAAATGTTTATTTTGGTCCTAAAGTAATAATTTTTATCGTTCATTAAATCTAGAACGTTTCGTTTCACCGCAGATTTCCTTACACGAACAGCAGCGCGATTAAAAAGAGTACAAAGTGTCCGAACAAAAGCATGGTGTTCCTAGAATCCATCGAATTTCCGTAATTCACCATTAACCTCGAACGAACGACAACGCGAATCGCGTCATATCGTAAACATTACACGCGTATCACGCACCGGTGCAGAGAAGACCCATAAATTCCCAATACTTGGCTTGCCGCCCGAACGAATTCACCACCGACGAACTTCGCAAAATAGCATGAGCGTAATCAGCAACGCGTTATCGATATTCACCTACGGATTCGATCCCCTCCCCCACCCCGGCCCTGACCCACCGGCTATATTACAGCAACCTTTTGTTCGTTCATCGTGAACAGTCGGGGAGTAATAAATATGTTATTAAAATTACCGTAACCCCGTTTGCCCACGAGTAAAACAGCGCATTTTGCAGTTAATTTTCCAGTTATCTTGGTAATAATCTCGCTTACGCCAGACCCGGTTAACCCTTTGGTTATGGAGGTGAACGACGAAAGGGGATGAGAACCGTACGGGTGAAAGGTAAACCAGCAAACAGGGGGTAAAAAAGGGCTTTTATAGTGATCGACGACGATGCTGTCGATGTATATTCAGTGGTGAGTCCAGTGCAATGTTTCGGAATTATTAATTATCACGGTAGGAATTAAATTGTAGTCGATAATTAATTCTTCGTTAAGGATTAAATAGTGATTGTAATCAATAACTAATTATTTCTTCACTAAGCAGTGCAAACTCCACATTTTCAAATCTCAAATTCTCTATTCCCAAAGACTCAAATTTTTAAATTTCTAAATTATCAGCTATCTAAACGTGTTAATAATTAAAAAACAAATATAGTAGAAAAGTTCCGAATTCCACTAATACTTTTCCGAAATTTCACTAGTAGTTTTCTGAATTTATTAACACAATGTATTACTATGCTTTGATAATAATAAAATATATTAGTAAATGTTTTATGCTGTGATAATAATACACGAAATATTACTATTTGATGTAATATTGATATTTACACGTTACATAAAAAATCACACTCAAACACTCTAGCAAGAAAAAATGAATGACTAATATTTCATAACAAGCCCCCACATTTCATCATACCAGACACTCCTAAATCTCCTAGCACGATCGTTATAGCGATCAACGTCAGTTTTGCGTGTTAGAACAACGTAATCAGTCAATTATCGCTATAAATCGAGATCTAAACTCAGCGTATAAAGCGAAGAGCAAAAAATAGCGTCGAACTCGATTTCATTTTACAGCGTTTGCACTTTCAGTTTGCACGTATTTTATCACCCCTCGCAAGAGACAGGTCCGAAAACCTAGATAGCTTCACGGATGTGTGTCATGCGAGTTAGTGACGGGTTTTACTGGCGCTCGTTTTACGAACGTATCGCTATCAAAATGGGTGACGTACTCGTTGTAACGTCCGCAGTATTCTACACGTTGTCGAATGGCCAGCACTCGAAACGAGGCTATTAGCCGGTGCAGTACTTTTGTTTTCAGGCATGGAAAGAATCTTCTCTATTCTATGCCCGCCCGTTGGTCAGCTATTCCTCCGCCCCTTTCTGTTGCTCCATTTTCGAACCTTTCGCGATTTTCTGTCAGGTAATTGCATTGCTGTTTTATGACTCTCGAATGGCTCTTCGATCAAATCGAGACGAGACCGGTTATCCGCTTAAACGCTCACATTATCTCATTAACGAAAGTGCGAACGGGTTGCCATTTTGGTCTTCCTGCTCCATTTTACATTTATTGCTTTCGTTCACGAAATCGAATTCGTTCAACGAATTTTTATGACGAATTCCTAACCTTATCTCATTATACAGAATGATAGCTTCTTATAGTCAAACTTCATGTTATACATAAAAATAAGAAGATAGTTTTGATAACCTTCACACTTATTGCATTCGGTATTTGGTTCAGTATAACAGTTTGAAATAGATACATTTTAAATTTGTAGTGTGATTTATAAACACAGCGAAACAATAGTTACTAACACAGAAATAATAACTGCAAAAGGACTCATCAAACTTTTCAACTAAAAACCTTCAGAGCTGCTATCTACGAGTAGCAAAAATGTTTATGAGTGCAAAAGGTTAAATACTTTACTAAAATGTTGAAAGAAAAATATGACACTGCTCTGTTTTTCATACTGATGCCCATCTTCATGGCACCTGTCCACCACTGTGACTCTGTATTTACCCTTGATCATTATCAATAGAGACATAATATTTCCAACATACAAACAGCTCAAATAATCAATCATCACAGAATACATCATCGTTCTGCTCTAAACTTTGTATAGTTCACGTTGCATTTGTCAGGTATTGAAGGTACCATCAGACACTACCCTTGATCATCATGGATAGACGTATTCAAATATTTCTACCACACAAACAGCTCAAGTAATCAACCATCACAAAATATATCATCGTGCTGCTCTAAACATTGCATAATTCACTTTGCATTTGTCAGGAGTGGAAGGTACCATCAGAAACTACCCTTGATCATCATGGATAGCAGTATTTAAATATTTCCAGCACACAATCAGCTCAAATAATCAAGCATCATAAAACACATCATCGTTCTGCTCTAAACATTGCATAGTTCACGTTGCATTTGTCAGGTATCGAAGGTACCATCAGAAACTACCCTTGATCATCATGGATAGCAGTATTCAAATATTTCTAGCACGCAAACAGCTCAAGTAATTAACCACCACAAAACGCATCATCGTTCTGCTCTAAACATTGCATAAATCACGTTGCATTTGTCAGGTATCGAAGGTACCATCAGAAACTACCCTTGATCATCATGGATAGCAGTATTTAAATATTTCCAGCACACAATCAGCTCAAATAATCAACCACCACAAAACGCATCATCGTTCTGCTCTAAACATTGCATAAATCACGTTGCATTTGTCAGGTATCGAAGGTACCGTCGGAAACTACCCTTGATCATCATGGATAGAAGTATTCAAATATTTCTAGCACACAAACAGCTCAAGTAATCAAGCATCACAAAACATATCATCGTTCTGCTCTAAACATTGCATAATTCACTTTGCATTTGTCAGGTATCGAATGAATGTGAGTAATTGTAGGTTGTTGAAATTCTTTCCAGTTGTGAATGTCGGTAAAAGGTTCTCGATTCAGCGAGACGCATTCTCTCGCTCGATCTAGCACAATTTCAGTTGACGTAACTTCAAAGCCGTTTAATCCTCTTAACGAAGCCATACCAGAGGGACAAGCTACAGTCTCTACCCTTGTGTTCAGCATCTTAACCCTTCGTTATTTTGGCTCTTCTCCGGAAGTTAACCTCAAGAAAGGAGGAACAGTAGGTTCACGTGTATGGGCCATCGACCGCACTTCGATAGATGCAAACTTTCTCAAACTATGGCCGATTCGTTGTTAACTCGTCCTGGCAACTTGTTTTAGCTACCTAGAAAGCCAGTAACGTCTTCGGAAGAAATAACGAGCTTCATCTTCTAACCGACGAAACTTGAAAACGAAACCGAAGCTGTAACTTTTAAACAGCTTCTATCGTTATAGATATTTAATAGAATTTACTTTGTGGAATCATTAGCGGGATGTTTTTGTAATTATGTGTTAGGTTGGATGAAAAGTTTTGCCGCTGCTTATGAAGAGATATTTAAAATTTTATTATGTAAGATATTTTGTTGTTTTAAAATTTACCATTAAAATTTTAAATGTAATCATATGTTATAACACAAAATAGAGTAGACTCTTATTATAGCGCCACCGATAGCATTTCTTGGTAGGAACAATATATTGAAGCGATTAAGATGTTTTCAGTTTGAATGTGCATGTAAGGGTGGTGATATATAACGAGAGTCTACTGTAATTTACTTAAGTGCTATTTAAGCACTTATTTATGAACAAAGCAGATTGCGAGGTACGTAAATATGAAGTCGTAGAACTGAAATTTGTGCAATTATGATTTAGTAGATGTTTATAATAGTTTAACACGCGAGAGCATGATGCATGGATATACAAGTAGTAGGTTCTTGTTATATTGCCATAAATGGAATTACAGTAATCAAGCTGTTCCACGTAGTATTTAGAAGTCTACAAATTTGAATATTTAAAAATTTCTATGCCGCTTCAAAAATTTGTAAACCTGAAGATTTCTGAACCTTCTAATCTAAAAACTTGAAAATTTTTTAATTCGATCAAGTGAAAATTTGTAAATCTAAAAATCTTCTAATTTAAAAAGCAAAAGATCGGTAAATTAAAACATTTGAAAGTTAGAAAATTTGAGAATTTGGAAAACTGAAAGTTTCTAAATTTCACATCGAAAACTAAAAATTTCTTAATTCCAAAAAGTGAAATTTGTAAATTTTGAAAAGTTCGAGATTGGTAACAAAGAAAATTAGAAAACTGGGAAAGTTGAATATTTCTAAATGTCACAATCTGAAAAATTAATAATTTATCAATTGGAAGATTTGAAAATTTGAAAAATCGGACTTGGCTATTTAATAAACTTGAATATTTAAAAATTTGAGGAAGGTTAAAATATTTCAGCGTATATCGCTTTTACAAATATCGTTTTTTACAGCAATCGCTTTATTTCCTTGCTAAGGAGATAATACCGATTTTTATGTAAATACATATTTTCTGTTTTAAGCCGCTTAAAAAAGTATCATTGCATTTTATATGTTTCTCCACATTTTACATATTCTACAATTTTTTGCCACTTTTTAACTTTTTGATACAGGTGCATAAAATCCGTAGTCCACAAACAGGTATAAAAATGACTACGTTTAAGCGTTTTTGCAAATATTTCGTATGCTGAAAAATAAAATAATAAAAATTAAAAATGGGGAGATACCAGCTACATTTTACCATATCATTACATATTTTTCTCATAAGCATCTTAAATTTGAAAAGGCAGAAAATAAATTTATAAATTGTTACCCTTATTAACTGAAATTTAATTAGAAAATATTAATAGTAATAATTTCTTGATAAAAATTAATTCAATTTTATCAAGTATTCTTGAAAGATTTCTTTTTACAATTTTAAAACAGTTTTTTATATTATAAACAAATTTTATTGAATTCTTTTGATTCATTATTTTATAATTAAAATTTTATAATTGACTTCACTAATTATCTATGGTTGATTTCTTAATTAATTTCAGTAACTAGTGATATATAATTTTGTAACAAAATTCAATATCTGTTTAAGTACAATTTTATAATTAATTTCAATAATTATTATAAATGTCTGATTTTATAACTAATTTAAGTAATTGTTCATTTAATATTTTGTAACAAAATTCAATAATCGTCTGTATACAATTTTATAATTAATTTCAATAATTATTTGGGTACAATTTTTGTAGCGAATTTCATAATTATTCAGGTACAATTTTATAACAAATTTTAATTATTCAAGTAAAATTTAATAACAAATTTCAGTAATTATTCGAGTAAAATTTTGATAGTTAATTCGAATAATCATTCACATACAATTTTGTAAACAATTTCAAAAACTGATATATCATTTTAAATAGTTGCTTACGTTATAGATATAACCTTAAATAGTTATTAACGTTATAAATACAGCTTTAAGTAGTTGTTAACATTAACTAATTTGGGCAAGTATTTCTTTATAAAAAAAAAACAGTAGGATTATTTAACTAAATTGCCGTTCACTCGACAAATTCCCAAATCCTTGCATTCTTTTTGAAGAACAGTTTGGCGAGTTCCCTAAAGAAGGCATAGCAGGAAAAGGAAATCAATTGAAGCACGAAAGTAAAAAGGCAGGTCCAACTCTATGAAGCGGAAAAGTTTCAAAGCCTTACAAATATTTGCCGAATAAAAGTGCTTGAAACTTTGTGTTTGTTCGTTTTACAAATTTCAAAAATTTCCTGGCTAACATCGAGATCAATCGAAAGATTTAGAGCTGCACGATATCTGCAATTCGCTCGTCTGTGGAACGAACTTCGCATAAGTAGCTAGTAAATCGTACCTAGATGGTTATTCAAAGATGCTTGCATAAATTTCCTGTCAAAATGTAGTTTCCTACATTTCAATTTCCTTCTTATAAATTCAACTATCAAAGTATTTCAATTTCACGTAAATTGAAAATTATATTTAGACAGAGTTTCATTGTTTTTTTTTTTTCAATAAATAGTGTCGATCGAAAATATTTCTTAGTTTGTTAAAACATATTTCAGGGTTATACAGGGTGTTACTTGTAACTCTACTCACGATTTTTCTCCCACTCGTAGCCACCATACAAAAAAAAATTTAGAATAATATTTGCAGGGTATGAAGTGCACAATACATATTAATAAAGCAAATTTCGAAAACAGTTTGTTTTCTTGGGAAAGTCACCTTGGGTTTTTAAAATAGGAACATACATATATTTTTATTAACATATTACTCGATTTACAGAAGTGGAAATGTGAATTACTTAGCTTGTGACTTTGGTAGTGTAACTATTATTTGATTCCGAAGAGATTACTGAATGTAAACACACGACTAGAATGTAAGATAGACTTTATTTAATTACATGTTCAAAATGTATTCCGCCTTCCATCAGGCAATATTCCGCTCGTTTACCTCGCATTTCCACTTCTTCGAGTTTTAATTTATAAAATGACACTATCAGATTTAAAAAATGTCAAATTATTAAATATGGGAATTTCGAAGTTAAATTAATGCATATTAAAAATTCCGGTAAGTTTCATGGTATTTATACCGCAAGTGCGTCAGACTCGTCAAGGAGTTAAACGCACCGAACACCAGCACTGATTCGTAGAGTAGCGACGAACACGTTTGAACGGCAGCACGAAGGAATACGGTGGATGTATGGTGGATGTATTCGTGGGAAATTCCTTTAGGATATTTTATTCGAGATCAGGCACAGGAACGCAGCTGGGGAAGAGTAAGATACAACGGGAAAACGGGAGTAGAGGTCGCGGTATTGCAAGCTGTATCCCACGTGGGATGAAAGTTTGCTCGCGGCTTCGAATGCATTTATTCGAATCTTGATACAAGAAATTTATTCCGCTTGCTCGCTCAACCTGGCGTTATTCGATTTCTATTTGACGGTATCCCTCTTCCCGTAATCCGTGAAACCGCGTTCTATCACTCCGCAGATTATCGTGCGAATTAGAAGAAGGAAATTAACGCTAAACTATCAAGTTGTCGCGTGATAAGATATTTAGCGTCGAGCTAATTAGCTGGATTTTTCACTTCACTTCACATAATGAAGCTAAATTAAAATATATGGGAAAACATTATTACGAATAAATAAAATTTAACAGAATATTATTATATTAATTTTTATTAAAGTGCACGTTATCGACACTTTACTTGTTACTAAAATGAACATTATCAATATTATCTCAACTTTTATTGAAACGAGCATTAACAATATTAATTTAATTTTCATTGAACTTTATCTTCTCTATGAAAATATCTAAGCATATAAATAATAATTTTTTAATATCGTTTGAGTAAAAATCTTATGTCACATTTTATATCGTCGGTCACTTCAGATTGAAATGCGATTTGATGACATAAAAGTTCTATAGAATAATGTTTATATGGTGTCAACTTGAAGGTTATGGTTTGACAAAAATGACTAGATACAAGCACCTGCAATCAATGTTTTTAATACAAAATGGTGGTAAAATTCGACAAACAACGAATATCAAAGTAATAAATTTAGATATATTATCTTCTTTACATTTATTCACGTATATAATGAGCTGTAATTTATGAGTCAGCTTTACGAATGGAATAATAATTTATGAATTTATAAATTAAATTATGTACATTATTAATTTTGTTACATTTTGACATTATGCCCCTCAGGCTTTTATTGTGAGAATGCACATGTGTTACATGATAGAATTACGATTTCGAAATAACAATTATGAATTATTAATTATAACTTATTCCATAATTGCATGAAATAAAAATAGCGTAAGTTATACCATTATAGAGATTTTCGATTTTCGTGAAGTTTCTAAATTTATAAATTTCTCAAATTAAATTCGTGAATTTTTAAAAGTTTGAAAATTTTAGATCATGAAATCTTTAGATTCTCAAGTTTTTAAGTCCTGTAAGTTCTAGATTATTAAGTCCCTAGATGTCCAAATCCCGACGGTTAAAATCCCTAGATTCCTGTATCTCTTCATTTCTGAATCCTTAAATCGCCAAATCCTTAAATACACAAATCTAAATTTGTAAATTCCTATGTCAGTAAATTTCTTAACATCTATAACTGTAGATTTGAAAATATTTAGATTCTCAAATAGTTCACCAAATCCCTAGAGATCCAAATTCCTAGATCGTTAAATTTCTATATTTCCAAATTCTCAAGCCTATAAATCCTCCGATATGCAAATTCCCATGTCATCAAATTACTTAACATCCTTTCTAGATTCGTAAATGCTTGAATTCCTAGAAACTAAAATTCCTAGATTCCAAAATACTCAAACCCCCAAATCCATATAACTCCAGATCATTAGATCACCAAATTACATTAATCAAATTTCAAAAGTATATTAAAGTTTGCTACTTCGAGCTCACATTTGACACTTTGTTTCAAGATCACAAATTGTCCTACTTTTACATTCTCCAAATTTTCCAGCATCAAGCCCCAAATTTCCTCCACTCCCTGCTAACCTGTCCAGCCTCGTTATCAAAACCAGTATTCAAGATTTCCACAACGCAACCCCAACGTATCGATCAAATCCGTGAAATCCGCTAAGCCTAATGGGATTCGACTGGTGAATTTTCGTGAAAATTTATAAATCTTTGCCATCGGTTCGCTCGTTTATCCTCGTTAGTCTTCGTTAAAAGGACATCTCGGATGCGGTCGAGGATACCCGCGAACGAGAAACTTCTCAGTCGTCCGTTATTTCGAAGTGGGAACCGTCGGTGTGACTCGAATAAAAAAGAAACCGCGCATAAATTAATTCGCTGACTCGAACGACCAGGTTCTCTCTTCTTTTATTCTCGTTAAGCTGGAAGAGGAGAACGAGCGAGACCGGCGAAGCCGAAAGAAGGAAGGAAGGGTTAGTTGACGCCCTGAAGCAGGCACAGTTGGCTCGTGTCGCGGTAGGGTGAGAAGGATTGGCGATGGTGGTGGGTTGGATGTCGAAAATGGGTTCGAAGTGGAAAGAGACGACGGCGGTTGGCGAATCTGGTGGGTTGGCGGCAAGCCATAAACCTTTCCCCGCGTAATCTGGATGGCTTTATAGATTTCTAATAAAATAACGCATTAAATCAGACGCGTCCCGACTGATTGGCCTATCGAACCGAATCGGCTCTACACCCGTGGACGCGTACCTAGTGCAATCGAACCGACATTTATTATGCCGACCAACGACCACTAAAATCTTCCATGAGCTTCGTAAGGAACACGCAACTATTTTATGTCAGCGAAATCTTCAGAACCTTCCAGTGTAACAGGGTAGCTCAAAAAACTATTAATCTGATGTTAATCTGATTTTCCTAGAGACAATATGATGGTCAAGTGGGAACAGGTCTTCCAGCCTCACAGAGATTATAATCGCTGATTTTTAAGGATTTTGAAATTTTCGAATAGGTCAAGATTGTGGTTTAGAGATTTTTGTGAGAGATATTTGTGGTCGTGTACCTAGTGCGATTGAACCGACATTTATTATGTCGAACAATGATCACTAAAATCGTCCATGAGCTTCGTAAGGAACACGCAAGTATTTCATGTCAGCGAAAGCTTCAGACTTTCAAGAAGTTGTAAAGTAAAAAAAAATATCAAAATACTATAAAATTTGCACATATTTGTTTGCGAACAAGCAACATTTCATTAAATTGATAATTCCATAATTAGCATCAAATTGAAACTATAATCCAAATTTTATTAGTAACTCCATTTCACCGTATCAAAAGCGGTTATTACCCGCTTATAAAATGAATCAAACTAAATCCTTCCTTAAAATCCGCGCGAACACTCGAGCGAATATTTCGTGCAACCGTTCGAGTGCTCGGACGGTTGAATTTTATTCACCGCGTTATCACGCGATATAACAAAAGGGACTGGGTTCATTTATCGAAAGATATCGATTCCCGCGAATTACATGGAAGACGCGTACAAAAGTAATCCTTAGAAAAGAACGCTTTTCGGTGGTGTTTTCTAACCCGTCGCAAAGAGTACCATTCAGTCTCGGCATCCTCATTAAAAATAATCAATATTGCAATGTTAACAAATGCCCTCGTGGCTTTACCAATTGCCCGTCGCGACTTCGCCGGGCTTTTCCCTCGTTTTTCCCACGTCGAAATCAATACACCAAGCTGGAACAACCATGCCGTGGAATTATAGAAGGCATTCTTTAAAATGCAAGCATCGCGTCAACTCCCGGGTGGATTCCGCGAGCGTACACGATATTATTTGTTTGCCGACTGTACTTTTAAATAAACGAACTGCTGGCAAACCGTTAGGAAATATGGAACAACTGGTCGCGACAATGCGCGGGAATATGAATTGAAACGGTGTTTCCACGATGGGAACTGGTTTGTGTTTTACATTCTTCGAGCGGGATGATATTTGAACGATGATTTTCTACCACGAAACATTGTCTGCTAAGTGGTGATAAGGAAATGACTGTCATTTTTTAAGGGAATTTATACGAATTTGAAACTTTAAATGATAGATGAAGATTTATCATAATTTTGTTAGTGCGTTAGCGCCACCTGGGTTAGCCTTAACCTACAATTTTTAGGTTAGGTCAGTCAGAAATACCTAATTATTACTGCAGTGTTGAAATGTTAGGTATATTTTACATTTAGCGATCTTCAATTATACGGATTATCATTGGAACTCAAAATTCGATTTTTATGCAAATATTATGCATATTTGAACTCTGACATCACAAGATTCTACGTTATAAGAGGTTAAGATGTAAAGTTTGGAAATTTAGAAATTATTGATAAGCAAGGCTCAACTCTAAATAAATAGTTTAGCTCTAATAGTTAAGAATTAAAATATTATACAATGGCGGTTATATTTGATATTATGGTAGCAATAACTGTATTTAAATGATTCAAATCTAACAGAGTTCAAACAATTGAAATATAACAAAGTGTTTACAAAATTAAAATATAGTTGATTTTAAAAAATTAAAATACAGTAAACTGTTTAAAAAATTGAAATACAGCTAGATGTTTAATAAATTAAAATACAGGTATTTAAAAAACTGAAATATAATTTTGTTCAAGAAATTAAAATATAGCCGTATTAATAATTTAAAAATTAGAATATAGTTGCATTTAAAGAATTATAATGTGGTATTAAAATATAACGAGATGTATAAAGAATTAAAATATGTATTGTATTCTAAATGCTGAGATTTCCACGATTACACACAAAGTTTATTAAAATATAAAGAGGCGCACTAATTGCTGAAATACGATACAGAATTCATATATATTTCTTTCATAAATCACAAATTGGTTTGACACAGTTTGAGAATATTTCACCGAATATAATGTTCCACTGAAAATTCAGCACAGCCGTCTACAAATATTTCAAATTTTCTTTATTGCTGGTCACGCAACGATTCTTTGAAACAATGGGAATTTGCATTTTGCGAACGATAGATCGACGCCACGGCGGCCAATAATTTTTCAATGCACCAGAACTTTTAACGAAACTTCAATCATTACCCGTTCAAAAGTATTCACCGAAATTTCCATCTGAAACTTCCATACATCAACGACTGATATCTACAGTCACACTGCATGGACGAAATTTCAAAGTTACAACAGCTTCGAATTTCAATATTCGACATCAGAGAACCCAGACATATGTATTCATGTTTCACCATGCTTGCCAGCTCGGCTTGTTGTTTCTATGCAAAATTTATTTCGACTTTTATACGCGGAATTTTGCAAACGCCTCGGAATCGTAACGTTCAACCTAACAACTTATATCTATTTTTTACAATACTAAACGTTGCGTTCAAAACAAAATTTCACTTTTTTTCAGTGATACAAGATTTAATCTCAAACGGAGTTGAACAAATACAAGATCAATGATAATTTAATATAATCTATTAGTCGATTTTTAAATTTATTTATAAAATTCTTGGATATTTTTTGTATAAAGGAATTTCTGCTCATTTTATAGCACTCTTCAGTTACTTGACATTTGGTCACATTAATTTTTACGTGTACAAAGTAATTTATTAGATATAATAAAAGAAATGATTTTTAATTAAGGAAAAATTTCTAGAAAAATTTTCTAGTGTTTTCTTTTTGGGGCCCCCTGGAACCCTTTCTTGGTTCGTTACTGATTTGCACAGGTTGTAACAAACTACATTTAATTAGTCCGTTAATCGTGTTAGCCCTTTGTATGCCTACACTAACCTTTAAAGGTTAATCCTAACCTATATTTAAACTACAATTTTTGTCCGAAAATATTCAAGGGTTTCTAAAATGTCACAGGATTAATCGTCGAATTCAAATTTGATATTAAAATCAATATTATCAAATTTGATTTCAAATCAATTTTCAATTAAATGAAATTCATTTTCATTTAATTTTTCATCGTTCAAATTATAACAAAATTCATTCCTCTGTAATAAAATTCGAGTAGCTGTAAAATATTAATAAAAAATATCGTAATTCACAGGCGGTGCTAATTTAACGTATGTGCACATATGTTGCACGTATGTGAACAGTTGTAGGGTTAACGTTGTTCTTCCATTCGAATATCGCAAACAATTCTCCACGTAGAATGTTCTCTCCACGAATCTGAACACTTTTTCTGTAGAATTTCCTCTTGATGAAGTACCCAGACTATCCGTTACACTCCGTCAAAACTAATATCTTTTTTTTCTTCTCACAAGACACAATTCCTCCAACACTGTCCGGGCCATCAAGTCTGTTGCCTGAACGCAGTCTATTCATTCCAGCCTCGCAATTGTTTTGCAGTTTTAATATCCAAGATGGTGAATACCGTGGAAATAATAGCGAAAGGCGACACAGAAACACGAAGGTTGGTTGCATTTTAATTCCTCCTGTATCAGCATCGTCTATGTACAACTCTACAACTATCGATTGCGACTGAAGATAAACTTCACATTTTTATCACTGGCTGATCAAAGACTACTGAATAGAATACGAATTTCGGTTGATATTTTAAACAAAGAATAATAATACAAATTTCGAGAATTACATTTGAATTTCAGTCAATTTTATGCAAGCAATTATTTAGACAAATTGTAATCTATTTAAGTTGAATTAAATCGGATAAAGTGGATTTCATGAAGACCTTTTATAGGAACTTTTAATAAATTCAGTTTAATATGGTTACTATTAACATTTAGTATTTTAAGTTAGCCATGTGCTTAAATCTTTTTATTTTTTTATTTCTCAAATTTCTGAATCCCCAAATTTTTACCCATACGAATTTTTAAATTTACAAATTTCAAATTCAGAAATTCTAAAATTCCCAACTTCTGAAATTTTTAAATTTCTAAATTTTTCAAATCCCTACATTTCCAAATTTCTAAATTCCGAAATTTCCAAATTTCCAAACTTCCAAATTTCCAAATTTCCAAATGTCTAAATTTCCAAGTTTCCAAATTTCCAAATTTCCAAATTTCTAAATTCCCAAATTTCTAAATTCCCAAATTTCCAAATGTCTAAATTTCCAAGTTTCCAAATTTCCAAATTTCCAAATTTCTAAATTCCCAAATTTCTAAATTCCCAAATTTCCAAATTTCTAAATTTCTAAATTCCCAAATTTCTAAATTTCTAAATTCCCAAATTTCCAAATTTCTAAATTCTCAAATTCTTCCATTAGTAAATTTCCACCTCCCCAACTCAGTAAATGAGAAAATCTTAAGCCAAAATTAATCGGCAATATAACGAGAACCTGCTGTACCTAAGTTCAACCTATGAATACGTACAAACGTATAATAAATCCTAATATTTCTATGATCAAAATATATTACTTTCAAACTCCAAAACCATCAGTATTTGAGGTGTTAAAATAAAATAAATTATATCCACAGCATTGACCCTGTTACATGAAGAAAACGATTAGTAACGAATTCAAGGTATTGATTCGGAAATAAACAAGCTACACACTTCGAGATTTTACAAGTAGCTGAAAATTATTCATATTTATGAATAAAAGATTTGAATTTGTAATAAGTATCGTAACAGAAAGATAATTGGAATTGTACGAAAGAAAAGATACTTTTATTCCTTCGAATATCAGATATAGGGTGTACCAAAAAGTATGTATGTATCTTAATATTAATATTAAATATAAAAATTATTTTCACGTTGATGACGATCATTTGGAACACTTGTAATTAAAGCTAATATAATATTATGATAACTTCTGTTTGTTTCGTCTATTGAATTATACATTTAATAAAGTGAAAAATATTAAATCATATAATAATCAAATGTAATCTGTTGTCATAAAATAATAATAAAATTTTTTAACAATATAAACAAGAAATATTGCTACAGTCGTGAGTAATTATTGTCTTAAAATATTTCTTAAATATAAATATAAAGACAGATTATAGTAAGATCTCGATAAATCCCTGCTAGACAAATATTTTATTAAAACGAGGCAAACGTACTGTAAGGAAAATGTATATGATGTTCCATATTTTTCTAATTTTCTGTTCGGTCTTGAGAGCCCCAAACGCAAGGAAATATCGAGGATCTACAGGATGTTCAAAACGAAATACAGAAGATACAAAAGGATTATGAGGACAAAACTTGTCAATTATAATTAGAATATAACTTACTAATTATTTCTGAAATGAAAACCTATTACTATCAGAACAAAATCTACCACTTATCAAAACAATATTTATCAAACAGACTGAAATTGACCAATTATCAGAATGAAAGTTACTAATTGTTATCACAACAAAACTTTTCAATTATCAACAGACAAGAACTTAGCAATAACCAGAACAAAATTTACCAATTACTATCAGAACGAAACTTACCTTACCAATTACAGCAAACTACACCAACCAACACGACATATTCGATGAAGTTTGAACGAGGAAGCAATTTGCGAGGGCAGAATTCACGGAGTACCGCGACAACAGAAATCGTTACAGGTGTTTCAATTAACAAACCTGATTCGAATAATTAGCAACCGAGGAACGAGGAGCCTCATCGTACGCGAATGGCCACTTTTCGAAAGTCAAAGCGTCTTTCTGTCGAACGATACTCGGCAAAGGACATCGTTCAAGTGGCGTTCATGAGGGCGCGTCTACATTATGCTAGTAACTGGTGCTGGTGGCCTTGCCAAGAGGCAGTCGAATTTTCGTGTTTCTTGCTCTGCCTGTACCAGATCTGTCGTTGAAAAGAGAAAATGGTTTGTTTCCTTGTCTTCTTATTTTAATGACAGACCTGGTACATGTAAAGAAATACAAAAATTTGATTACCTACTGGCAAGGATATTAGCACCGGTTATAGTAGATGGCATATTGTAGATGCTTCTTTAGGTGTGTCGTTGGAAAATAAAACAAAAAAGGAAAGAATTTTCTTTCCAAAATACACAAATATCTACATCTCCAAATGATGATGCAGACATCATCAAATCCCAAAGAGCTTAATTTTCAAATTCCTAAATCCTGGAGCCATCTCCAAATACCTACATTCGTAAACCCTTACATCTCCGAATAACTACATTTCCAAATCCCTATATTTATAAATCTCAACATTCTCAAATCTCTAAATCCCTAACTAGCTAAATTCCCAAATTCCCAGATTTCCAAATTCTTAAATTCTAAAATCTCTATATCCCCAAATGCCTACATAACCGAATCCCTACATTCCCAAATTCCTACATCCCCAAATCCGTACATCCCCAAATCCCTACATCCCTAAATTCCTACATCCCCAAATCCCTACATCCCTAAATTCCTACATATCCGAATCCATACATCCCCGAATCCCTACATCCCCAAATCCCTACATCCCCGAATCCGTACATCCCTAAATTCCTACATATCCGAATCCCTACATCCCCGAATCCCTACATCCCCAAACCCCTACAACCCCAAACCCCTACAACCCTCAATCGCTACATCCCCAAATCCCTGCATCCCCAAATCCCTACATCCCCAAATCCCTACATCCCCAAATCCCTACATCCCCAAATCCCTACATCCCCAAATCCCTACATCCCTAAATTCCTACATATCTGAATCCCTACATCCCCAAATCCCTACATCCCCAAATTCCTACATCCCCAAAACCCTGCATCCCCAAATCCCTACATCCCCAAATCCCTACATCCCCAAATCCCTACATCCCCCGATCTCTAGATCCCCAAATAGCTAAATTCCCAAATTCCTAGGTTCCCAAATTCTTAAATTCTAAAATTCCTACATCCCCAAATACCTATATCCCCAAATGTCTACATCCCCAAATCTCTAGACCCCAAATAGCTAAATTCCCAAATTCCTAAATCCTGAAATCACTACATAGCTAAATTCCTCCATCTCCAAATGCCTAGATTCCTGAAATCCGAAAACCTGAAAACCCAAATTTCCATATCCTCAAATATCTAGATTTCCGCACCCCAAAATACCGAAATTCTCAAAAGTCCCCAAAAAAATATTTTCTTTCTCTTTTTGTCTTCTTTCTCCGACGATATACCTGGTACAGACTATGTAAGGAACACAAAAATTCGACTACCTACTTGCAAAGCTACTATCGTCCGTTACTAACATAATGTAGACGGTCCCTAAGGTAGACAGCTAACGAGGAACGCACATGTACGTAAGTACGTTACGTGCAAGGCAGCCGAGAGTTGTGAATGGGAAAACGGAGAAAAGGAGGAGAATAGGAGAGACAAGAAGAGAGAGAGAGAGGAGATCGCGTAAATCTGAACGAAGGGTTGCTGAGCATGCTTGTACGCGCACTGTCCGTGGCCAAACAATGTCTGTCCGAAACAGCCGTGATTTCTCTTATCGCGCATTCAAACGCTAAATAATGGCGCAACTTCTCCTTGGTCAACAACGACAACTTGGTTAGCCGAACGGTACACCGCTATCGTGGATCCTGTGAAACAGTCAGTTGAATTTCATGCTCGTTCATCCCGCTAAACATCGTGCTCTTTATTTGGACTTAAGGGTGCAATAGGCTTCATTTCGATGGGGAGACATATGTAGACTTCAAACATTTATGGTTTTCATATTACTCAATTTTCAACATTTAGATTTCTAAATTATCAAGTGTCTACATTTTTAATTTCTAAATTTTTTAATTTTCCGAATTTCAGATAGTTGAATTTTAAGGGTCGAATTTTCTACTTTTTCTACATTTCCAAAATCTTCAATTTTCAGATAGCTAAATTTCTAAACCTTCAAGGGTTCACTTTCAACTTTTTCTAAATTTTCAAATTTCCAATTTTTAAGCATTGGATTTTCTAATTTTTCTAAATTCTCAAATTTAAAAATTCACAAGTTTTCAAATAGCTAAATTTCTCAATTTTCAAGGGTTGGATTTTCTACATTTTCTCAATTCTCAGATTTTAAATTCCATAATTTTCAAATAACTAAATTTCAGAACTTTCAAGGGTTGAACTTTCTATTTCTTCCAAATTCTCAAATTTCAGTTTCCCTAATTCTCCTATTTTCCAACTGTCCACATTCCCCTGTTCCCGAATTCGCTAATTTTTTAACTTCTCGATTTAATAAATTACGGTATTCAAAATTAAAAAATACTATACATATCAAAATTTCTAACATCATTTTTCAAAATCTAAATTTTTAAGTACAACGTTTCAAATCATTATATTTAGCATTTACTAGGCACTGTTATATTTCTAAATTTCAAAATTTTCAAATTTCTAAATCCTCAAATTCCAAACATCAAAGTTTCCACATTTCCAAATTCCCATCCTCCGTAATTACCAAAACTGTAACTATCGAAATTCTCGCATTCAGTAAGCTACGATATACAACCGCAACATATAAAAACGAAAGAGAAGCGTGAAAAAAAAGCCAACCGCGTGAATGCAATCAAAATCGAAATCCGTGGAAAGCGTCCATTTAAAGCGATGCAAACCTTTTAAACAAAGAACGACACCGGCATCGTTAACAGACACATAGAAAAGTCATTTTCACATGGTATAATACGAAACGGTAATCAGAAAGGTAGGGACGGAAAGTGAGGCAGTGATAGTGGTTAGCGGACATCCGTTGAACACATATTTGGTCAGGGATCAGAGAGAATAATCCCCTGGATTACCCCTGGTTTTCACCTCGAATCGTACCCCCATCATTGCCTACGTTCGAACCATCCGCTCTCATCCGATTGGAATATCGACCACGGATTTAAACGCCTTTCTGTCGAATTTCCAAATCCACGGATCGACTTTGGTCGATGCTCAAACACCCACAGCAATAAGCTTGAGTACTTCCGTTCAAGTAAACATTATCAACAATTGATGGACGGTACTGTGAATTCGGGTGCTACGCTGAATACATTTGGGTTAGTATACATACGTCTTGGACACTTTTCCACTTTACATACCATAAATCGAATTTTCTAAGTTTTGGAATTTGGGAATTTGGAAATTTGGGAACTTGGGAATTTCGGCATTTTGGAATTTTGGAATTTTGGAATTTGGGAGTTTGGGAATTTAGGAATTTTTGAATTCCCTGGTTCTCTAATCTTCTAGTTTTTGTAGTTTTCTAGTTTTCTAGTTTTCTAGTTTTCTAGTTTTCTAGTTCTCCAGTTTTCTAGTCTATAGATCTCTAAGTCCCTAGATCCCCAAAACCATAATCCTCAAGTCCCTAGATCTGTAACTCCTTAGATCCCCAAATCCATTGATTCACAAATTTCAAAACTTCATATTAGTAAATCTTCAAATCTCTATATCCCCAAATCCCTATATCCCCAAATCCCCATATCCTTGAATTCTTATATCCCCAAATTCCTATATCCTCGAATTCTTATATCCCCAAACCCCTATATCCCCAAATCCCCATCTCCCCAAATCCCTATATCCCCAAATCCACATCTCCTCAAATCTCTATATTCCCAAATCCTTATATCCCCAAATCCCTATATCCCCAAATCCTTATATCCCCAAATCCCTATATCCTCCAATCCCTATATCTCCAAATCGCTATATCCCCAAATCCCTATATCCCCAAATTTCTATATCCCAAAATCCCTATATCCTTGAATTCTTATATCCCCAAATTCCTATATCCTCGAATCCCTATATCCCCAAATCCCCATCTCCCCAAATCCCCATCTCAAATCCCTATATCCCCCAATCCCTATATCTCCAAATCCCTATATCCCGAAATCCCTATATCCCCAAATTTCTATATCCCCAAATCCCTATATCCTTGAATTCTTATATCTCCAAATTTCTATATCCTCGAATCCCTATATCCCCAAATCCCCATCTTCTCAAATCCCTATCTCCCCAAATCCCTATATCCCCCATCCCTATATCCCCCATCCCTATATCCCCCATCCCTATATCCCCCATCCCTATATCCCCAAATTCCTATATCCCCAAATTCCTAAATCTTCATATTTCATAATTTTGAAATCTCAAAATTTTTTAATTTCCAAATGTCTAATCTTTCAAATCTCAAAGTTTTCAAATTCCTACTATGCTAACACATAGATTTCGAATTAAAGAAAATACACCTTTATTATCCCCAAACCGAGTAGTTGACTTGTAACTTTGTATCGTTTGTATCGAAATCTTCAAAGTACTTCCATCCACAATAAAAATCCAATACCATATAATGTACATCATGTAACATTTGTATAAAATAAACACGTTTCTACAACGTATACCTCACAATTTATTCAACTTGTACAAGTTGTGTGAATCACCCTGTACCACCGTAATAAAATACCGTTTCACATCCCGTGCACCTAACGTCTCTTTCCCCGATACACACCGGTGTTCGAGGCAAAGGGAAAAAAGCGGGGACGAAGAAAAGAAAGAAAACGAGAAAATATCGTGAAACGAGTAAGTGTAACCAATTTTCTCGTTCCCAAGGGAATCACAAGAGCGCAGGAACACGAGGCTACGTGAAAGACGAACGGTGGGTTGGCTTCGTCGCTAAAACGAGGAGGCGGTTGAAACGGGAATCCCTTGAAAGGGACGTGCACCAGGACGTTATTTTCCCGCGGCGACGATCAATCGAGCAACAACGTTAGTTAATTCCTGATGATCTCCGATTTCGGGCTCGCTGGCCAAATGCGACCGGTTTTCGTGAACCCTTTGATCGCGGAAAATAGCCGACAGGGAAGAGTCCCGACTAGGAGGAGGGAGTTTGTAAGGGAACAGGGCAACGAAAGGTTCCGGTTGCACAATGTATATAGAGAGGAAAAGACCCGGGTCGATACCTGTTGATACTTCGTTCAAATAAAAGTCAACTTGTACGGAGAGTGGTT
Source organism: Megachile willughbiella (assembly GCA_945859595.2). NCBI lineage: Eukaryota > Metazoa > Arthropoda > Insecta > Hymenoptera > Megachilidae > Megachile > Megachile willughbiella. The sequence continues at coordinate 13,217,066 of OX243797.1, forward strand.
TAAAAGTCACACACACTAGCAGCAAAGGGGGACCGCTGACGTGTTTCCTACTATAACGTTCTCTTTCACGGAGTTTCTTCAGGATCGAGGGAAGGGTGGTGTAAGCTCCAGACGAGAAGGATGGAGGATGGCTCTCGAGTACACGGAAAAGTTTGAGGAACTTTCGTAGATACTGCCGCTGTCTGTTCCTTCGGGCGTTTTATTATTTTAACGCTTCTGATACGAGAGCTTTTTCAACCCTCCACCGCCATTCTGGTCTCGGTTCGACTTTGCGGTTTTATTTCTCAAACAAGGCCTTTCATCGTTCGTCCTGTTACTCTTAATTCGAAATATTGGCTTTATCGAGCTTTTGCCAAGGAAACTGTTTCCTTTTGCACGATACAGGAAGCTGGAATTTTAAGGAACCTGCAGTTTTAAGACGGTGCTTGAAACTCAACTTTCATTCGAGTACCGAATTTTCTTTAAAAAAATATCCTTTTTACTAAAAAATTTTAAATTTATTATTTTTATCGAATTTATTAAATTTTGTATTTTTTAATATTTTAGTTCTAGCTGTTGAGTACATTCGGTTTTGTATGTAACTGGATTATTAGGATTACTTGAGACATTTGTTGAAAGTATTCACGTAGGGACTGAGGACATGATTGATAAGAATTTAGAATGTGTGAGTTTAATCTTATATGAAATGTTAATTATGATGATTTCTTGTATGAAATTAATGCAATATTTACTATTTGGTTCCTTTTTATATGAACCCTTGAGCAAGTTATTATTTTTATGGATTTCTATACATTAATGGAGGACAACATTATTGTAGCGCTCAATAATGTTGTGTGCGTCACGTAACACGATATTATAGAATAAGAGGTTAGGACGGTCACAAACGGTGCATCTACCCTGTTAATTCCAGCTACAAAAAGCGATATCTATTCTTTTTAATCGTAAAACAATTAATATTAAATGCATTTTAATCATGAAGTATTACAAATCTATTCCTTCCAATCACAGAAGATTATATATTCAATTTATTACTTTCAATAAAAAATTATGAAACACTAAATCTACATCTTTCAATTTATTCCTCTGATCATAAACCACAAATTATTAAATCTATTCCTTTCAATCGCGAGAGATAAAAAGATAAAATTTGATGAAATAAATCGGTAGCGAAATGGTTAATTAAAATTCGCTGAAGATCGAACGAAATTGAAAGGATCGATCGGGTCTAACCAACGGCTTCTCATTTCAGCGAGTAATGGAACACAATATCACGAGCGTGAAGCACTTTCGAGGCTTTGAAGTGCACGAATGGATCGCATCTTGGTCACCGACACCGGCTAGCTATTGGCCTATACCGATTCCTCTGTCACGATGGCTAAGAGTTTTGCTACCCTCGAGTTATCAACTCCGACCGAGTACGGTTGAGAAACTTGACGAACCTTGCGCGCAGGTTGGCTACACTGGATCTAGGTTGAAGTGTAAATCAGCCTCGACTATCGTGCTCGATCTCTTCGTTCTCCTCGACCCTCTTCTCCGACCCCCGTGCAACCCCTTCTGGCAACTATGTCGAAACAACCTGACGAAATTCTCTCCGCCATCCACGCGTTCTCTTCGTTCGTCCCTCTTCTACCGTCGTCGAAGCATGATAGCACTCGAGCACACGTTGCCGGGGACAATGGTGGGGCGAGAAAGAAAGGAAAATAATGGGACGACAGAAGAAAAATAAAGAGGTTAGAAAGTAGCTCGCCCTCCGACACCGACGGTGGTCCTCCGCGGTTCGAACGAGTTCCGCTTCGCCTTCCTTCCGGTCGACAAATTGAAATCGTCAGACCGGGAAAACTCGGGCCGAAATCCACGCTCGTGAGGAACAGGCGCCAAGAAGAATCGGCCGGACTGGAAGAGGACAGAATAGGGGACAAGGACGGACAACCGAGACAAAGACAAACGAGAAAAGAGAGGAATAGGATAAATTCCTGGGTGATCGAGAGAGGGAGATAGAACTCGGTCCCAACGTGCTCGTAACCGACGACGTTACCTTACAGAACGATATTTCACTCGGTAATTATCTTAGCGTGCTTAGCGATAGTGCGAGGCCCGGGCTGCCGGTATTAATGCCCGTTGATAATGTACCAATAGTGTCCTAATGTCTCCCTGCACCGACACAACTGAGTAATAGACAGCTCGAATGCACTGTATTGACCGTACATCTCTAAGATATTCAACAGAGTGGATTACGGACCTTCTACTGCGGCTACCATCCACTGGTAGATTTATGACAGACAAACAACAAGCTGTTGCGTTCCACTTCGATTGTGGGGGAAAATATCGGTACAGGAAAAATTAGGTATTGTGAGAACTCACGAAGTATGGTGAGAAATATACTTTGCATACTGTACTAGAAGTATAGCTTCTGTGTTATACGACTGGAAGTGAAGTTTCTATATGACTAAAATATACTGATCGAATTGAGTAACCTCCTCCTTTTTCGAAATCGGTTAAAAAGTGTACTCACACATGGTGAGAAGTATACTTTCCATATCATACGAGTAGTAGTTTGTATATTTTAAATGAAGTATAGCTTCTGTTATATGATTGGAAGTGAAATTTCTATATGACTACAAGTGTATTCACACATGGTGAGAAGTATACTTTCCATATCATACGAGTAGTAGTTTCTATATTTTAAATGAAGTATAGCTTCTGTTATATGACTGGAAGTGAAGTTTCCATATGACTAAAAATGTACTCACACATGGTGAGAAGTATACTTTCCATATCATACGACTAGTAGTTTCTATATTTTAAATGAAGTATAGCTTCTGTTATATGACTGGAAGTGAAGTTTCCATATGACTAAAAATGTACTCACACATGGTGAGAAGTATACTTTCTATATCATATGACTAGTAGTTTGTATATTTTAAATGAAGTATAGCTTCTGTTATATGACTGGAAGTGAAGTTTCTATATGACTAAAAATGTACTCACACATGGTGAGAAGTATACTTTCCATATAATACTAGTAGTTTCTGTATTTTACGACTAGAAGTGTAGTTTCTATAATATACAATTAGGCGCGTACTTTCCACATTATACAACTAGAACAGTAGTTTTTATGCAACTAAACAGTTTATACAACTAAATAGTTTACTACGAAATGACTACTAGAATGATTAATGAGATTAAACGTGATTTAAAACGAAATAAAAAGATTTTTATATGTATATATTTTTGGCAGAAGCCAACAAGTAGTTACAGAGGTCAGACACACTTTGGTAAATTGGGTGATGCAGAAAGTAGATTTGATTGTATATGACCATCTTAAATTATTTAGAGGATTGCGAGTTGGTTTGCACGTAACGTGGTACCAAGCATGGAGTGAATTGTGTGGAATGTGTAGAGTATTGTACATCTGGAAGTAGGTTGTGTGCGGAATTTTACACATGGGATTTTGTTGTACGTGGAATTCTACACATGGGTCTTTGTTCTGTGTGAAATTCCACGCTAGAGAGTGTTGAGAGCATTTCAAATTTTTAAGTATCAAATTTCTGAATTTAGAAATTTAAAATTATATTTCTAAACTATACTACAAATAGTTAAAATTTTACAAATTTTCGAATTTTATTTCTAAATTTTCAGACTACCATGCTTAAAAATGTTCAAATCACCATACTTTCAAGTAGTTCTCAAATTTTTAAATTCTTAAATTTTCAAATTGTGAAACTTCAAAATTTCTCAATCAGCATTTCTACATTTAACATTTCCAAAATTTTAACCTTATAAACGTGAAATTCGTTATTTGCAACTTTGTGAATTTGAAAATGTCTACAATTTAAACTTGTCACGTCTAAATTTCTGATCTTGTGAAGAATGCCTTTCCAGTTTTATGAACTTTCCTAACATTGAAACCTTCAAGCTACTTCTAAAATAAAAATGTCTAAATTCGGTGTCTCAAATTTGTTGAACGAAAAAATTTAAAATTGATTATCCAAAAATTAAATAATTACAAATTGTTAAGTCCCTAAATTCGAGTGTCTCATTCGTCATATTATCATTAATCTTCAAGGACGTTCAGTCTTAGTGAAAAATTTAAGAAGGAACTCAGTTGAATGCAAAAATATTGGCGGATGGAAGGTGCATAAATAATAGATTTTTTAATCCGAGTGCGCAAGGAAAAATGAACCTCCGGAAACTGGCTGTAGATTCATTTTTCTTTGCGGAAGACCTCCAGAGAGATCAAACAACGGAAGGAAAGAATCTTAGTTTCTCTTCCTTTTCACTATTTCACGAGGTGCTCGAAAAATTAAGATCTTTGGTACTCTTCGCCGAGTTTCTACTCTGTCATTCATGCATCTACCGAATCACTACATCAAAATCGATCAAATTCCTTTAAATACCTTTTCTGATATTATTCTTACTTTCACGTTGAAAATCAAACAAAAAGCTTTATTATTTCTGTACATTTTGTAGCATATTTGCGACATGATTACACTTTGAATAGGGTGTTCATTTTTGAGGTTATGTTACTGATACAAAATTTATTATAAAAAGGATTACCTTCATAAAAGACAATTTTAATCTTCACAAACGAATCTTGCAAATGTAAAATAAAATCAGGTAAATGTAATAAAGGTAACATAATAAATTTATGCATTTATGACTGTTGCCAGCATAAGAATGCATATATAAGGTTGATTTATGAAATGCCTAAAAATCAGGTTTTACATAACTCAGTTAATAATTTCCATAATTTCCTACCAAGAGATTATTAAAAGTATGGAGTTGGTATATTTACGTATTATAAAATGTCTGATTAAGATTAGTATTCAATAAACAGCATCGAAAACATGTTTCGTAGAAGAAAAATCTGGAGGTTTGAAACTCAATCGGTAGCGGCAGCCAAGGTAAATCTCTCAACGACCAACCCTGTAATATCGCGAACGAGGCAAGAGACTCTTTCTTTTTTCTTTTTTTTGGCAAATCAAGCATGTGTTTACACGACGCCCCAGCTATTCGTTCTGAAGAGGCATAAATGTCGCGAGGCAGATTGGAAATGCTGCCAAGGGAGGAAGGCAGGCGTCTATGTACCCGAGAGCACAAAGGCAGAGGGTAACTCTTAACGGAAGAAAGGTACGGTTTATTGAAACAAACCAGAATCGAGGGTCGTGAGAGGGTAAGGATTGGGACTTGGGCTGGTAGTTTTACTCTCTGGAGATTCGCATTCGTTCGACGTCGTTCCTAAATCTCTCGCGAACCCTTGTTCCAAAGCCTCGTAGCCTGCATGTCGTTATCCTACGTGTAGTAGAGGGAATCGAGCGAGAGAAAAGGAAAAGAGGAAAAAAAATCGTGACAAATTTGCTACAAACTGGTAGATAACGTAGACGCGATTCACTGTTCGTCATTTTTCTTCGAGAATCGACTCGGGAATAAAATTATTCCCCTTTGGAAGAAACGGCCCGCGGTGGAATGAGAAACGGAAACGATTGACTTATCAAAAATCAATGCAGATTGCTCGAAAAGAAACGTTGGCAAATGGAACCATAGCTGGAACGGGTTATGAGTTAAGTGGTTTCGTCGCTGATCGTTTTCAGGAATGTATGTAACATATTTTCCAATTTCCATATAATCAGGTCTCAAGGCTTCCAAATTTCAAAACCTTAAATTTTGCAGGCTTTTTATTTTCCAATATCTTGAATTCAGCGGTGTTTTAATTTCTTAAACCCCATATTCTTTAATTTTTTAATTTCTCCAATTTTTAAATTTAAAAAATTTTTAAATTTCTCAAATTATTAAATTTCTTACATTTATAAAATTTCTTAAATTTCTGTCTTCAATTATAGTTTCAGGTTTTTACATTTTCTAATTTCCTAATAATCTAGTTTTAAAATTTCGCAATTTCCAAATTTTAATAATTGCACATTTTTCGAGTTTTTTAATAATCTAGATTTCAAATTTCAAAATAGTCAATTTCCGTATAATCGAATTTCCACAATTCTTAAATTTTCAAATTGTATTACATCAAAGTCTTATATTTTCTCAATCTCGAATTTGTGAAACTTTTGAATTTTGTATTGTGTATTGAAGATTACAATGTATTATTACTACTGTATTATTATTATTATTATTATTAGTATATTATTATCATTAGTAATTACTTGGTTATTATTACTGAATTATTATTATTATCAGCTATTGTTACTGTATGCTTCGTAGATCCACATATTACAATGTAGTCATTAATTAGTTTATTATCAATACGATCATCATAAAAAAGCTCCACTATAATAAATAATACGTTACGTTTCTACAGTCAAGATAAAAACAATATTATACACCCTCAACTTCCGTAAGATACCCTTAACTACCCTTTAATTTATACTGAACAACATTGCATTAATTTTAACTCGTGCTGCTCCCATTTTGCAATTTTATTTTAATTCCGTAAATCAAATCGAAAATTATGCTAATTCAATTCATGATAATAGTAATATAATTGAGAACTTTTTAGCATCATTAAAATACTCGTTAGCCTTTTTTAATTATTAATTACGTTACATTTTCGTGTTGATATGAGACATGTAAGTTTTATACTTGACAACATGTATATGTTATCATATGTATATGATAACATGTTCATTACTATTAGTTCATATTATGATTATTATTATTAGGTTATATTATGTTTATCATTTTTAGGTTATATTATGATTATTACTACGTTATATTATATTATGTTTATTATTATTAGATTATATTATGTTTACTATAATCAGGTTACACATTATATATCATGTTACATTTCTGCCCTTCATCATTTCCTTTCTACCTAAACTTCTTGTCTCGTATTTGCTTCGAATGATCATAAATCATGTCAAATCTTCTTTTTACATTATACTTCGTGTATAAAAGACTATCATCCCCAACATAATTCACTTTTCGAATAAATAAAATAGAACATTAGAATGACCAGATATTTTCATTTACCGAATGATCAGATACTTTCATTTCACATTTGCTGACTCCGTACCATATTTCTCGATCTCCTCGGAACATTTCAAAATGGAGGAAGAGCAGAAAAAAGGAAGAGGTAACAGCTAGCTATCCGTTGCAACGTTAAATCATTACGAAATGAACGTTTTCATTCCGTGCGACCCCCTCCGTCGTCCCTTTTTACGGAGGAAATAACGAAGAAATCGGAACGTTGAAATTTATAGCCTCACGGCAGTTAAGCTTAACAAGGTGACCATCGCGATTCCGATCTCGAAACGTTCGGTTATACCGGTCGAATCGTTCTTTCTCGCCACGGGGTGTATCGGCATACAGGCCGAGGCGTCCGATACCCATGTAACAATTAGAATTGCGGCTGAGTTTGGGGTTGACCGCGACAAAGCGTGCACCAGCGAAGTATTGAGCCGTGTATTTCACGGTTCTCCCTTGTCCCCTCTCTGTATCGCTGCCATTCAACCATCCCCGTCCACACGTACGGGCACATGCACAATCGCGAAAGCACCAGCCCTTGCCTGCTCTTTCCATGAACGGACAGTTTGTACAGGCATACATAGTAGTTATATCTATGCCTCGTCGATCGTACGTTCAGGCTGATCTACACCGACATGGCCTGAAACCAATACCGGTTCTGAATCGAGGGACTGGAACGACCCACCCTCGTTTGCGAACAGATTGGCCCCGACAGTGTTCCGAATACACGAAAACACTCCAATGCTTTGGAAATCGAAGGAACGCTCCACGCGAACACTGCGACGGCCATTTTGAATGTAGTTACACCTTTCATCCAAGGAAAACGACTGCGATTTCAGGGGTTAACTGTCTGCCAAGAGGTGTTGAGCACATAGTTCAATTTTATAACTTGGATTCCTAATAATTTAGAATTTTTATTTTATTGCAACATTAAGATTTTGCTCAGGAAGAAATCAAATTAACATACGGGGTATAGTCTCTTTTATGGACAATGGATGCGAAATGCTACCAAAAATATTCTAACTAAAAAATTTAAATATTCCAAAGATATTAGAAGGGTGACCCAGGTTTAAGGAGCACACCTACCCCACCCTGAACAGTCCCAATGTGAGATTATAATATTCGAGGTGACTATGTGAAACATTTGCCACCTGTCCTTGTTGTATGGTACAATTCTATTTTCAAAAATACGAGTAAGTATGTGTCCATTTTCCTATTTTAACAAATTGCGACTGTAGTCCTTCCACAGTCTGATCAGACCCATGGTTCAGCCTCCTACTGAGTTAATAAATTTTTTATAAGTGATAGATTTGAATGGAAATTTAAGCGACGTATTTGGGACGTGTTAGGTTAAGTATGTGACGCGTTCAAAGAGTTAAGGGAAGAAGGTCACCAGAATTTCAAAATTTCTTGAAAGAGTAGAGAATTTAGTTATTGATGGAGAAATAAAATATTGAAGTTAGCGTTGCTCAACGAGAAAACAGTATTGTATTTCCAGAATTATGTTTTGAAAGTAGAATACTGCTCAATATAGCAAGTTTCTATATACAAAATGGCGATTGGAAAAAGTAGAATAGTTTGATGTGTGCAGGTTTGAGAATTTGAGAATTTCTGAATTTGTAAATTTGCAAATTTATACAGTTCGAAACTGAGAAATTTAAAAATAAAGAAATTTCAAGATTTGGAAATTTGGAAATGTAAGAACTTTTATATGTAGAAATTTAGAAGTTTGAAGAATCAGAAATTTGAGAATATGGAAATTTAGAAAATTAGCTAGGTAGAAATTTAGAAATTTGGCAGTTCCGAAATTTGAGAGTTTAAGAGTTTAAGATTGTGAGAATTTAGAAATTTGAGAATTTGGGGGTGTGAAAATTTATGCAAATTGAAATTACAAAATTTTTAAATCTAGGGACTCAGAGATTTGGAAATTTGGAAATGTAGAAATTTTTATATGTGGAAATTGCAAAATTTAGGGGTTTGAAGATTTGAAAATTTGAAAATATGGAATTTTAGAAAATTAGCTAGGTAGAAATTTAGAAATTTGGCAGTTCCAAAATTTGAGAGTTGAAGAGTTTAAGATTGTGAGAATTTAGAAATTTGAGAATTTGGGGACGCGAAAATATATACAATTTAAAATTAAGAAATTTAAAAATCTAGGGATTAAGATATTGGGTACTCGACAATATAGGAAATATTAACTGAGATTTTTCTAAAATAGTAAAAATAAATATAATAAATAAGAAAATAAATAAATAAATCTGCAAACAATAAAAAGAGCCAATCGATAACTAAATCCTTACAATAACTTCAAACGAACGCCATAATTCCAACTAAAATAGAATACGCGGTAAACAAGCAAAAACTAAACAAAAATCTCTGAAAACGATATTCATGCCATCCAGCGAAAAAAAAACCGTTCAAGAATCACGAAAATGGAACGTAAAATTTTTGCAACACGCTATTGTCGTTCGTATCCTGAAAATCGCTTTGTACTTCAACGACAATGAATATTACAAGGACGTTACATATTCTTCGAAAGGTTTTTGTATGAAATACGGGACTGTGTAATGAATTAATGGATTTTTCTATTTATAAAAGTGTGTTGCACACGAGGCCGTGGTATAAGTGAGCCCGTTTACATGTACGGCATGTTTAATTCCTACGAGAGCATAATAAATTAATCTCTCACTCTTTCCCCTCTTTTCTTTCTCACCCTTTCCAGGGTGTTATTTAATTCATGCGTGAGATTTATTTTCAACACGAGAAGCCGATGAATATATATCCCACCCTTTTTCTCAGCTCGGTTAGCTACGACTTATTAACCGAAGACCGTTCTCATCAAGGCACTGTTTCATCTAATTTTACATACAACTTGCGCGTTTATTCTCCGCGTAAAACGCTCTACAATTTTGTCGGAATACTGGTTCATTCTTCATGTTTCACGTTCTTTCGACATAATTTTAATATGAGGGGTTGTAATAATAATTAAGCACATACAGGGTGCTTTCGAAATGGTAGGAGGGTGAATTTATATGAAAAAGTGAGGCAAAAATATAGAAAGTGACTCACACTCACCATTCGACTTAGCACAGTTAATTTGTTTATTAAATACTGTTAAATTACTGAAATAAAAATTACCACCTTCACGTGATCAGTTTAAAAAAGCTTCAGTAAGAGAAAAGGAGAGTTTATACTAAAGATACAAAAACTATGAATTTTTAGAGACATAATTGTTATCGCAAACCGATATGAAACCAGTAGAATGTCTAACATTGTGTTATTTGCAAAGGTTGAATCGTAGAACTAAGATTATCATATTCAGTCGCATTATAATTATAATAATAATGAATTAATAATAACGTTTGCAAGGTAAACTCCACATCATTTCATACTGCTCCACGACGCATAGTTAGCGTTCTTCATAATATACCTGTTTACTTAAGGTGTATTCTCACTGAAGCAGCGTTGAATAACTTTTTGTTGATCTTTCATATTTCTTGAAAAACTTGTGGTGAAATGTTTATCGACGTTTTCCCCAATAAAAACTTCTCAAGTCAGAAATTTTTAAGTCGAAAAATTATGTTGTTTCATAATTACGAAATTTCCACACATAACAATTCCAAAATTTAAAAACTTAGAAATTCAATAATTTGTAAACTTGAAAATTTCAAAATTCTTAAATTTAAAAATTTATAAATTCTCAAACCTGAGAATTTCAAAATTTCCAAACTTGAAAGTTTAAAAATTCTCAAACCTGAGAATTCAAAAATTCCCAGACTTAAAAATATAAAAATTTCAAATTTCCATAAGGATAAAAATCTATGTTAACAAAAAACTCACAAAAGCTGACTACCTACAATTTCTTATCCACCTCAGTACACATGTACAGACTTCAACAACCATTTCACACTACAATTTAACCTATCATAAAAACCCACCCTTAAACCTTGCTATCCCTAAATCTACATTAAAATATAATAGCATCCAAATATCTCTGATAAATCACCTCTTACCAACACTATTACCCCTAATTTTTCCTGTTGCGTGTAAAATTTACCGCCTACACTCGATTTCTGTGCTACCAATCGTTCCCCCTGTACTTCTGACGATTCAAACGAGAATGAATAATGAATCACCAAGGATTCCCTTATTTATGCGGTCGATTCAGACCCACGGTGTCTGGTATTACAATCTCTAACAACTGCAGTCACGAAACTTGCGTTTTCATCTTTACCTGTACCGTTTCCACCCTTTCTTTCGTCCATGATTCGCTGGACAATTTGTTCTCCGGTAAACTTTCGAGAGTATGTTTGTCACGCTATAAATACGATAGAATTACGCGGATATGTAGGTTTGCGTTCGAACAGATTATGTGCAGCTAATATTACGCCATAGGATGTACGATCATAAGCGAAACTGTATATTCGTGTGCATCGCTATGTACGTGCGTGTACGATATTGAAACTGCTGAATGCATATGTATGCACTATGTACCTGCAGGGAATGTCTTTCTAGATGTACATATCGTATGTTAAACGGCACCGGAGCGGAGATAATCTTATAATTCCTTCAACATTTCCGATAAAACATGCGAATACCTGGCCGCACTTTGCGCGCTGAATTAACGCGTTGCGTATGGGGCTGAATGGTCTACGTGAAATCTTGTATAATTGGGTAATTGATAAAAACCGAGAAATTACTGTGTTTTGATATTTTGTCAGGTATTAATCCCTTTCCCTATAGCTACGTGTCACACATGTGACGCACACATGACGCACACTACAGTTCGAGTGTGATAAACCAGACTCGTATTTTCACTGTTAATTGAATTTTGGGTTCAATTCAATTTTTCCATTTTTCAATTCTTCAATTCTTCAATTTTTCAATTTTTCAATTTTTCAATTTTTCAATTTTTCAATTTTTCAATTTTTCAATTCTTCAACTTCACTTAGAAATGTAGAAACGTAAAAATTTGGAGAAATGAAATTACAAAATTTGCTAACAGATATTTCGTAATTACAAAATTAACAAATAACAAAATTGATATATTTATGAATTTGAGAAGTTGTACATCTAAAACTGTAAAAACAATACAGAAATTTCAAATATTTAAATCTCCAAATTTTCAAAATTAAATGATCGTGTAATTTGATAATCCACAAGTTTCAAAATTCCAAGAGCTTAGAAATTTCAACCCTTCTTTCCAAGTTCAGAAACAGACTACATGAGAAATTTACTGCCCTTGTTCTCGCACCGCGTTCTTGCTCATTCATTCTAAACACACCCTAAGATGTACCAAACTAAAGCAATAATTGAGTACCCTAAACTTCAGAGGTATACATCAAACTACTTAAATCCTACTCTACTTTCGTCTATGACGCACCACTTACAATACTTACACAACAATCTGTATTACCAACAGTTTCTCTCAAGAGTATTTACTTGCCTTAAAAATATTTGGAAAAATATAACAGTAGTTCCAACAACGTTACATGTTCCAGGGACATACAGTTACTAGTTGAATTACATCAAAGAATTAGAAAAATTCCACTAAATTCAAAAGTTGCACGACAAACTAGACAAAAAGAGATATTCTCTCTGTTTAGAATTTAAAATATATGAAAAGTTATTTTTAATATGCTCAAACGATTACAGGAGTTCATTGAACATACAGGGTTTGCAACAAAATAACAGAATTGTAATTCTTTCTACATTTTATACAATCAATTCTGTATTTGTCATAAAATGTCTAAACATTATTGTGTGAAACTAATAGCCTGTTATTTAAGATCACACATCAAAATGTTATAGTTGAAAAGAAATCGTTTATATATTTTCAGTCTATAACAAATAATTAATGTTTTATAAAATAAGCAGATGGCATATAAGTTATCTCTTGCTGCATATAACAGGTACAGAAAGTAGAGTACAACAAATAATTCACGTTTTTGTAAAATAATCAGTATGACATATAAATCATCCCTTCCTGTATACAATAACAGATACAGTAAATAATGTATAACAAATAATTCATGTTTTTGTAAAATAATTAGAATAACATATAAATCATCTCGTGTATACAATAACAGATACAGAAAGTAGTGTACAATAAATAATTCATATTTTTGTAAAACAATCAGAAGGACCTATAAATCAATCCTTCCTGTACACAATAACAGGTACAGAAAATAGTGTACAACAAATAATTCATGTTTTTGTAAAATAATCAGTATGACATATAAATCATCTCTTGTGTACAATGACAGATACAGAAAGTGTCGGAATATCAACGCGAGTATCCATCGGATCGAACAGGTAACCTGTGGTACATCGTCGAACGAGAAAGGATGTCCTTCCTCATCTACCACAGTATCCACGTGGTAGCCGCGCGTATAATACAGGGAACGTTTACGACCCGAAATTCCGACAAAGAGCTGGTCGAAATTTCGTTGTGCAAGGCTGCACGGCGAGCCATCCACAGCCACGTCCACATCCATATTCATGCGGACGGTGGCTGGTATGCAAATAACAGTATAGGTTAAAACGCACCGCTGGGTGGCTACGAAGGCAAGAGTTAGGGGTGAACAGGAAAAAAACGAGAAAGAAGAGAAACAGACAGGATACGATATAGGTGACGGAATTTTTGAAAATGTGGAAACTAATATCACGATCTTGCTAGCTTCTTGACTGGTGAGACTCGCAGCCTCTGGTTCGCGTCTCATCGCTACGGAATATTCTGTATCCTCTTTCGACCCAGCTTCTTTCTTTACCTTATCCTATCCGCTTCCACATCATCGTTCTCGTCGCTCGCTCACCCATGCTACGCTTTTATGTGTCTATACATGTGTGTGTGTGTGTGTGCAGCTACTCGTATATACCAAAGGGATGTGAATAACGTGCAGCGTAGCTGACAGGTACGGGTATCTATATAGCTTGGCCACGATTCACGGTACACCGACTCTCATCGGACCGCCTGCGTCGGCAAGAGAGAGCTTTCTTTATTAAAGCTCGACGGAGTGACCAAAATATGAGTTTATATCAACCCCCGACCTTTCTGCGCCGTTTTACCCTTCTAATGACGCTTCGTAATCTTTTACCCTCCTCAGAAAAGACCAAAGTTTCAAGCACTACTGATACGAATCAAAGATGCGGTAAATGGACAGTTTAACGACCTTTCACGATTTGCCTGTTTTCTTCCTCTATTTATTTGTTGATAGCTTTATTTCATCTTGGAAGGCGGAGAAAATTTCTTGATATTTTTTAATTTTGTGCATCTTGTTGTTGTCTTAAATTTGTGCATCTTGCTATTTTTAAAAATTTGTGCATCTTGTAATTTTTTAAAATTTGTTCATCTTGTTATTTTTTAAAATTTGTTCATCTTGTTATTTTTTAAAATTTGTTCATCTTGTTATTTTTTAAAATTTGTTCATCTTGTTATTTTTTAAAATTTGTTCATCTTGTTATTTTTTAAAATCCGTGCACCTTGTTATTTTTAAAATTTGTGCACCTTGTAATTTTTAAAAATTTGTGAATCTTGTTATTTTTTAACAACGTTGATATTGATCAAACCAATTTTATCTTGATTTCCATTTCTTTCACTGAATGCAGCATAAAACCAGAAGCAATTAATTTATAATTTCATATATGTGTAACAAAGTTATTTTTTATTCGCACAGCATATAACTTTAAACATTAAATAAGTGCAGTATAATACTGCAAAATAAAAAGTTGTAAAATATTAAAATAAAACAAGTTGCATAAAAATGTATAAAATCAGAGCTATTCGTTATAATATATAATAAAATTAGAACACACGATAAAAATTTAGAATGAAGTTCTTGAAACGTATAATAAAATTAGAACATATGACAAAAGTTTAAAAAAAGTTCAAAATTTAAAAATAGATTACTGCAGCATATGTCTAAATTTAATGAAACAGGTTCGAAGAATTATTCAAGCGAAAATAAAGTGCAAATTATGATGAGTAGTTTCCTGAAGGAAAAAAAGTTTAATGCAAACAAAGTGCAAGTATTAAACACATAACTTGATTATTTGGAGTAGTTCAACAAGGATGAGCACGTTATTAATGAGAAGTGTATTAGTAAAGGTGTGCACTTTGGAAAACAACCATAAATTCGATATCGTTTGCAAAACGTTTCTTCATCATATTATCAACAGCATGCATGGGTCCCGCAACACTTTCCGATAATAAAGCATATTTCTATGGAACTCTTGGGAATTATAGGAGCGTTATGGTTAAACAACTCACCGAATGAATGGGACTCTAGAGACTATCGATTTTTAATCGACTTCACGGTGTTTTCAAAAATCTAACCGAGTTGTCAGGTATAAAATATTTCGATGATATTTAGATTCTTTAAATGGGAACTGAGAATTGAATCACTTATGCATTTTCACAATTAATATTATTTATTAAATTCTGAATCTTATTTCGTCGTTTAGATATACTCTTAAAAGTATAGAATTTAAAAAAACTATATTAAATATTTTAATATTCGATAAAGATAAGGACATAGATACATGCAAGTACAAATTATGAGAGTATGGAAAATATACATCATATACAGAAATGATTCAAAAGTAAAATATTTTCATGAAGGTAAATATTCTTCTTCGGATAAAATACCTATAAAACTTGTATATAAGTTGATCAGTTAAATCACGTATATAGCTGACTAATAATTTTCAGGGAGAAACGGTATTACCATAATTCCTGACCGTATTTACAACTTGCATTTTCAGCGTCTAAAATCGAGCACGAATCCCGAACTCGAAGCGGGGAAAAAAAGGGAAAATTCGCGAACCATTCTCGTGAGGAACCGCAGGAAACCTAAAAGTTCACGCGAATAGGTCAGTCCTTAATATCCTGGCTCCTTCAACCGGTTTCCGCAACTTTGACTGCAGACACCCACGTTTTCACAGGGTTCATTCACAAACGCGCGCACACAGAAAGGCCGTACACTTCGAAATCCAAGCTAACTCCCGGCATTCTATCTTTCTTCCCCGTCTTCGTTCATCCTCGTTCATCGTACGCTTTTCTCATCCCTCCCCAGAAAATCTCGACCTCCTTCTTTTGCTTGGTTTTTAGAGGTCCGAGTTGCAACCATTCTACTTTCAAGGCTCTTCCTGGGCGATAGGTGGCCCGGGAGACGTGGAAAGGAAGAGGTACCGTCCAAGAAGAGTCTTTTCAAATCCCTCGGCATTTAAATATTCCTACTAATTCCACCACCACCACACCCGTTCAGCCCGGCGAGTTTCGAGCTACCACCAGCCCCTCGAGCTACCCTTGGTCGACCAACGAACCGACACGAATCGCGGTTGTATTCAAAGAGCTCTCTCCCCGCCATCTCTCTTTCTCCTTCCATCACCGTCGCATCTCCATCGTGTGGATGCAGTAACACACGTACACACGCACAAGGAGGTTCCAGTCACCCCCGGCCTCACAGCTTTCTACTATGTCCCTTTAGCTAGGTTGTCGATCTACCCGGTACACTCGGCGCCAATGTAGGCTTCATTTGGATCGAGATACACATGCACACTGGACAATTTATACGGTCACCAGTTTCTGCAGTTTCAAGCTTTCGAATTTTTCAGCATTCAAGTTGTTCGATTTTTCAATTTTTTAATTCTCAAGCTTTCAGATTTTCAAGTGTTCGGGTGTTTAGGATTTCAGCTTTTCAAGACTTAAGGTCTTGTGATTTTCAGATTTTCAGGTTTTCAGGTTTTCTAGTTTTCTAGATTTCTGATTTTCTAGTTTTCTAGTTTATTATTTTTATAGTTTTCAAGTTTTTAAATCCTCAAGTTCACAATTTCTTAGTTCTCAAGTTCTCCAGTTCTCAGGTTCTCAAGTTTTCAAAATTGTAGATCTACCAATCCCTGGATTTCAATAACCCTAGAACCCCAAATTCCTAGTTTGCTAAATCCCTAGATATCCATATCCCTAGATTTTCGAATACTACGATCTTCAAATCCGCTATATTTCTGTATTTCTAATATTTCATGATCTCCAAACCCCTAAATCTCCATGTCTCTAAGTTCCCAAATTCCTAATCCACAAAATCCCTAGATTCCCATATTTCTACGAGCACAAATTTCTAATCCGTCAAATCCCTAGATATGCATATTTCAAGATCCTCGAATCTTACGATCTCCAAATACCTAATCTACTAAATTTTTGTATTCATATATTACAAGATTCCAAACTCCCCAGATCCCTGTGTCTCTAGATTACCAAATTCCTAATCCGGAAAGTCCATAGATTCCCAAAGTTCGAAGACCACAAATTCCTAGTCCGCCTAAATCCAATGGTCTACAAATCCCTAGGTTCTCAAATGTCCAGTTCGTGGAAATCATATATTTCCATATTCTCAGGGGTTAAAATTCATAATCTGCAAAATCCCCACATTCCCATATCGTTAGATTCTAAATCCCCAGAATCTCCATATACTTATGCCTCTAAAGTCCAGCACTTCCATATCCCAAAATTCGCGAATCCCTAGATTCCTATAACTCAAGGTTTGTAAATCGATATATTCCCAAATCCCGAAATTTACAAATCCCTATACTCACATATTCTAAAATTCGTAATTCCCTAGACTCCCATATCCCATGATCTGCAAATCCCCAGATTCCTATAACCAAAGATTCGCAAATGCCTACATTCCCATATCCCAAGATTCGCAAATGCCAACATTTCCATATTCCAAAATTCGTAAATCCCTACATTCCCATATCCCAAGATCCACAAATCCCCAGATTCCTATAACAGAAGATTCGCAAATGCCATTCCCATATCCCAAGATTCGCAAATGCCAACATTCCCATATCCCAAAATTCGCAAATCTCCACATTCCCATATCCCAAGATCCACAAATCCCCAGATTCCTATAACAGAAGATTCTCAAATGCCATTCCCATATACCAAGATTCGCAAATGCCAACATTCCCATATCCAAAAATTCGCAAATCCCCACATTCCCATATCCCAAGATCCACAAATCTCTAGATTCCTATAACTGAAGATTCGCAAATGCCATTCCCATATCCCAAGATTCGCAAATGCCAACATTCCCATATCCCAAAATTCGCAAATCTCCACATTCCCATATCCCAAGATCCACAAATCCCCAGATTCCTATAACAGAAGATTCGCAAATGCCATTCCCATATCCCAAGATTTGCAAATGCCAACATTCCCATATCCCAAAATTCGCAAATTTCCACATTCCCATATCCCAAGATCCGCAAATCCCTAGATTCCTATAACCGAAAATTCGCAAATGCCTACATTCCCATATCCCAAGATTCGCAAATGCCAACATTCCCATATCCCAAAATTCGCAAATCTCCACATTCCCATATCCCAAGATCCACAAATCCCCAGATTCCTATAACAGAAGATTCGCAAATGCCATTCCCATATCCCAAGATTTGCAAATGCCAACATTCCCATATCCAAAAATTCGCAAATCTCCACATTCCCATATCCCAAGATCCGCAAATCCCTAGATTCCTATAACCGAAGATTCACAAATGCCTACATTCCCATATCTCAAGATTCGCAAATGCCAACATTCCCATATTTCAAGATTCGCAAATCCCTATAACTCAAGATTCGTAAATACCTACATTCCCATATCCCAAGACCCTCGAATCCCTAGACTCCCACATCCCAATACTCTCAAATTCCCACATCCCGAAACCTACAACCAAAAATTCCCAACTCACCTCCAAATATCCACATCTCAAAACATCCCTAAAACTCGACGCATGTCAGATCCCTCCTTTCGCGACTGTCATATTTTTTCCTAGGGAGGCGAGATTTGCCATCGACTGTACAGTCGTCGGTGGCTGCAGTTGCACAGAGAGGTGTGCGTTATTGGGGAAGGGCAGTTTCATAGAAAGGCCGGCAGTTTCTGGGTCTGCATCGTTTTACGCGTTGCGTACCGATCGTGAATACATCGACCGACCCGGCGTCGCTGCCTTTATCTGTTTCTCTGGCTGCTGCGCTCATTCCGCCATTCCCTTTCGAGGCCCTCTTTGTTCGAGCCAGCTGGCCAAGCACCCGTTAACGTCCGGCAAGAGCTGTTCCGACTTCTTTCTCGACGCGTACACAGCCACACCGTGTTCGATCCACGGTTTTCGATGAGCTAATGCAAAAACTTGCCAATTGAACATCGCGTCCCGTTTCGCCTCAGATATATACACCGCTCTGTCCTGCTCTTTTCACCGGGGCGACGTTGTAATTACGATTGAAAGTATGTATGTATATCGACGAATCATCTGTTACGTTTCCTTTTACCCGGGCTGGACATATTGCCAACGTTACAAGAACGACGCTTTATTACCTGCCGCCTTTCACGACGCGTTCCTTTGAGGTCTCTCGATTCCATCATCAACTTTTACTGTTAATCTTGTCTGTTTCTATGTTTCGACCACTTTTTTCACAGTGGCCTGGGAATTTTGCTCTTTTCATTTCGAAAGTCTTTGCTTCGAATTAATCATTAACGGAAATAATTTTTATGCGAGCTGCTTTAGATAGAAAATTATTCAATGTTTCATAGCACGGTTTTGGATAAAGTAATTTTATCGTTGATTACAGTACACAGATTCGAATGAACCCCTTTCTGTACGATCATATTTATCAGGTGCGTCAGTCAGAGCTAACTATCCTTTGCTACAATATTAGATTAAACCAAGAAAGTTATAATATTTCACTTTTATAATTAGCGATCCTTGAGTATGCAAATTGCAGCTACACTTCACATCAAAGTGCATTAATTTGAGCAAGATTTGTCATGTTCGAACGAGTGCGTCACGAGTCAAACTCGTCACCACAGCAAAGGTTTAAGAAACATTCGAGTTGTTCAATTTATGAAATTAAACACTGTCAGATTTAAAAGTGACAAATTGTTAAATACATGAATTTCGAAGTCTCAAATGATAAAATTTAAGAGGTTCTTCGATTCTTGCAGATTGAGAAATTTAGGAAGTTACAAATTTACCTTGTAAATTTAATCATCGTATTTGAATTTGGTCCAGCTGTATTTACGGAAGATTTAAATCGGATCTTAAAAGGTTAATGGTACCGAGCCCATCAGTAAGCAGGATACATACTCTCTCGGTTTTCATACCGTTGACAAAGAGACACGATCGAAAGGAACAGTTCACTAATTCCGCTGGATGTATCGGCGGCGATTTGTCGGGGCTGAGAAGCAGGTAATCAACATCGATCCGGTGAATAACGTTCCTCGATGTGGCACAATCCTGGCGCGGTATTGTGTGCCCTTCGAGGCGATTCTTTGTCCGGAAGGATGAGGATTGATCCCTTCTCCTTACGGTCGATTGCTTACAGGAATTCGTGAGATTCGTAGAGGGTTGCGAAAAATTGATGCACTTAATAACGCGGCAGAATAAACTGCAGGAACAGTGAATGGTCTTCTGGGACTGTCTGAGATTGATCAATATTTATCGAAAGAGCACGCACGATTATACAGTGGTTGGGCAAATTATATTTAACGAATTTCTTTTTAACCCTTTCGGCGTAATAAATTGTCTATACCTGATAATGATACTGTTGCTTGAAATAATGCATTTGCATTCGAGTGCAATGACACTGGATTTATGAAACCTGTCGAATGACAGATCTTAGATTTTTTGAGAGGCGTGGAGACTTGAAAAATTGAGAACTTGGAAGCTTGATGACTTGGAAACTTGCAAACTTGGAAAGTTGAGAGTTCTCCATTTCTCAGATTTTCAAACCTTCAAATCCCCAAATCCTCAAATTCTCAAATTCTCAAACCCTCAAACCCTCAAACCCTCAAACTCTCAAACCTACAAATCCTCAAACTCTCAAACCCCAAACCCTTAAACCCTCAAATTCTCAAACCTTCAAACCTACAAGTCTACAAATCCTCAAACTTTGAAACTGTGAAACTCTCAAACCCTAAAATTAAAAAATCTATAAACCAAAAATTCCGAAACCTGAATACAAAAAACTTTGCAAGCGTAAAAAACTGTGACTGAAAATATTTTCAAGACCACACGTATGGTTATTCAAAGGAAATTTCTACACGACAGCGACGTTCATTCCGCTGCCACGATTCATATGTCTGTTAACAGTGGATAGCCACAAGGAACCCTCGAAACGTAGAAGGGACTCACGGCAAGGAGCGGAATGGTTTTCCAGGTCGTAGAATATCTGGCAAACTGAGCCGAATTGAAAGTAGTTCCATAGAAGGAAGCGAGAGACTTTGTGCTGGGGTAGACTGAAGAAGGGTTAGAGAAGCCAAGTGGGGAAAAGGGTGGGCACATATCATTGTGCCGTCGAGTGGGTTGAATATTTTAGTTGGACAACAAGTGCCTGGACTCGGCGTCGATACGCTTCCACTTCGAGGCTGGCTCTTTCCTTACTTGGTCCTCTTTCGAGGAAGAAACGTGGCGGACGAGCTACCTCAGCTTCTTATTCTTACTCCGTTTTCTCTCTACTTTCTCCTATTTACACCTGCCGTACTACGAAACGAGAGAAACAACATGGCGGTACAAGAGGACTGCGAGAACAAGAGAGGAAGTCGTGGATGGGCTCCGAGCGGAACCGACACGGCGAAACACCGAGAGACCGAGAGGAATAAAAAGAAGAAACCCGCTTGAAAAGCCTACCCCTGAAAGAGTTTGCGTTATAAGCGCACACTTTCCTAACCTAATGAGCAAAATACTGCTCTATATCTATACTTCTGGCTTGATTCGTCTTCGTGTTTTTTAAACGATTGTTTTCCTTGTTAACGATACTGTATTCTATTATATTTTGTTTATCGATGCATTAATATTGGGAAAATGGTGAATCATTGCACTAACTTTTGGTAGAAATAAAATTTAGCAATTTGTCAAAAACCATCGACCTTGTCAAATTGCAAACTTCTTTAAATATATAATATAGGCCCTAGAAAAAGTAAATCAGAAAAGGCAACAGCAAACAGTATAACAACGGGAGTATCAAAGAATAATTTTAACTACCCGTCATCATCACAAATTTCCCCGTAGCGAAGCATTGCTGCAAAACGTGAATGTTAAACCATGGAATAAAATCCGTTTAATTTGTAACGGAATAACAGCGGCGTCGCCATTTGGAATGCGAAAGGAGGAAGCGATGTATCGTGGCCATTTCCGAAAATGCAGTTGAACTCGTTCGTTCAGCGAGGCGACGTGAGCGGGAAGCAAATTAAGAAGGTAGACAGGAAAAAAAAGGAGAAAAGAGGAAAGAACATAGTAAAACTAAAAGCTCCGAGACAAGAATCGCGCGTAACATTGATTTCACCGGGGTTCGACTTCTGGCAAATAAGATATTGAGCTTCAAAGCGGGACTCGTACGTGGGCTGTTTTTGGATGTTCCACGACCCCATCTTCTTCTTCTGGTTCGTGCACGGGGCAACGGGAGTAGCCCGGAGATCCTTAGCAGGGTTTACAAAGAGAATGCACAATGCGAACTCTCGCTGCGTCTCTCCCGTCCCCTGTTTTCCTTTTACCGGGCCTGTCTCTCTCTTCAGCTAACTAAATACACACCTAGCCCTCTTCCTGGTCGCTCGATATTTCAGGCTCTAAGCATAATTTTAGCCCCGGTGGACTACGGGGATTCTTCCGTGGTGACGGAGAGCTAGCCCTCCTCATTGAAATTTCATACTCGTTGACCTACCTACCGAACCTTACCTCAGACATGCCCGGTCGCCGTCAAACATCCTGAAAACTTCCTACCGGAACAATCGACCCATTACACATCTTCCCTTCGCTGAATGCTCTTCCTAACTTCCACGAGGTGTTTACGTACAATCCGTCGACGGATGTCGTTAAATAAGTTACCCGGGACACGTGACCGATGTCTTCGTTGACAAGGTGACTGCTCGGATGAGTAATGGGCACGTCATGTCATCCAAGTGGTCATATGGTTTAACGATGAGGGGATGATTGTCTCAAATACGCAAATTTGGGAGTTTGGGAAGTTGTGACTTTATTAGCTTCAGCTTGTGAATTTGACAATTTCTGAATTTCTGAAGTTGTGAAATTGTGAATATGTGAATTTGTAGATTTGTAGATTTGTAGATATGTAGATATGTAGATATGTAGATATGTAGATATGTAGATTTGTAGATATGTAGATTTGTAGATATGTGGATTTGTAGATATGTGGATTTGTAGATTTGTAGATTTTTAGATTTGCAGATTTGTAGATTCGTAGATTTGGTAATACATAAATATGCAAATTTGTGATTTTGCGAATTTGTATATTTATAAATTTGTGGATTTGTGAATTTGGCAGTTTATGAGTTTATAAAACAGAAGTCTGTAAATTTGGAAATTTAGGAATTACAGAATTTGCGAACTTCTAATTGTCGGAAATGAATAAGCTAGTGGTTTCATAAACGACAAATTGTAGAGTTCATAGAATTTTAAACAATTAAACTAAAAATTCCAATAATATGAAGACACAAAAATCCTCCCTAAATTCAAAAATTAAAAAATGTCTAATCTCGTGTAAGAAAACCCCAAAATCCGATAATGTACAAATAAAAAAATGTTAAACATTCCAACCACAACACAGTACCCGCAAATGTACCCAGCCCGTCCAGCGCAGCTCTGTTCCAGGCGTTCGGCGCCAAACTAAGGAAGAGCTTACTAACGAGATAATTACGAATGCGGTAGGTAGGTACGTTGAAGGTGGTCATAACTATGTCACCGTTTGGTTGGACCAAATTCTCTTTGACTATTTGCCTCGAAACGAAACGGTGGTCAGTGGCCTAGGGACGTGGAGGTCTGGCTAGAGCCAGAGAGATGACCAGGGGGTGAGGGTAAGTTTACGGGGTCAGTTTGTCGAGAGGCGGCCGTGGGGTTGAAAGGAACGGGTTGGCTGGTCGTAGGCGAAGTCAGGGAGCAACGAGGAAAGGGTGGATGGTGGCGATGCAGGGAACAGGGGGGGTAAGAGAGGTAAGATTTAAAACCCTGACAACGTCTCAAGTCCGAGTGCACCGGTCGTTCGGTAGATTCGGGCGCCTCGGCGACCGGCTACTATTACTACCATAACCCAGCCAACCACCGAGATCTGCCCTGGAATCCCCGGACGTCCAGAACTGGAGGCAAAGGACTACAGTCTCCGGGATTTTAAGTGCCTACCATCGAACCAGCGAGCCGCATTATTCGCCGACTTCCTTCAATCATTTCACCGAGTATCACCGCCGCCTTTTGTCGCCTCTGTGACCAGCAACAACTTCCAACGGGAAAAATGAAATTATATTGCCGACATCAAGTTCGGGAGTTCGGGTTGTGATCTTAGGTCTCGGGCGGTATTGCACATTCGAGGATACCTAGCATCGATTTGAGTCTGGTCTTGCTACAGGCTTAGATTCTTTTTAATACTTTAAAGTGTATTATAGTGGATATAATGTGTAATGTATATCTCATGTTATAATGTACATGTCAGGTTATAATATACATGGCACATTATAATGCACATCTTATGTTATAATGTATATATCACGTTACAACATATGGATGTCATGTTATAATACACATCTCATGTTCTAATGTATACATGTTATGATACACCTCTCGTTGTAATGAACATGTCATGTTATAATGCACATCTGATGTTATAAAATACATGTCATGTTATAATACACATCTCATGTTATAATGTACATGTCATGTTATAATAAACATCTCATGTTACAATACACATCTCATGTTACACATCTGATGTTATACTGTACATGTGACATGTTTTATTTCTTAATTGAAGTTTTAAGGTCGCACCCACCAATTCAATCAGCAACTGTGATGTCATTGTTGAGTTTAGTTAAATCAAATGAAACATATCTACATCTTTAAGAAACGTTAGGGTAGTCTTATCATGTGAATACTGTTCAAGATTTTATATAAATTTTGTACTTGTTTATACACTGATATTTTGTATATTTGACAGAGATGTTAACTTCACAAGTCTAGTAAAATGGTGCATCACAAATGGTGCAAAACGAGGATCGGTTTCAGTTATTAGGTGTAGGTGACATTCTTTCGTTTTCAATAAAAATATGTTTAATATAACTTGTTTTTGAATATGCATGTCACTGCAAGTATGGAATCATATTTATTTTTCTATGTTAAATATAGCATACAAATTGTATAGATATAGCATAAAAAGTGAATAACTATTTGCTACACACAAAATTTCAGAAAAGATATATCATACAATATTTACTGTATCTAAACGTGTATTTGTATGTATAGTCTAGTAACTACATTCGATAATTGCTTGATGAGAAAGGTAACATCTACATCATTGGATGAATAGAACATCGCAGATTTCTCTCAGAGGATGAGTGATCTATGAATTTCAACCACTAACCAGAACTCAAGACTATAAATTCACTTCGTAAACCGTGGCAGGAAGTCGCAAACCATTCAGAGAAGTAGCAGAAGCTCTAAGAGCAAGCTAGAGGGTGAAGATGGAGGGTTGGCTCTTAGCGGAGGAAGGAGTGATAATCTTAAGAGGCAATAAATCAAGTGACTGCACATTCGCAACATTCCCAACTGTATAAGTATAAATCCACAGGGAGCCATACAAGATGCTTCCTGCAAATTGTTGATTATATTAATCTAACATTATAGTAAGTCATCCCTCGTGTAACGTCGTCGTTCATATCGCGGAATAATGGATCGAATGATGCATTATGTACCTTACACTTTTTTTATGAAAAGGTAACTATGACTACACGAAAAGATACGGTTGATAGCTGCACAGAATATAAAATATAGTAGTATGCAATTATATTTAAATTCTCTTTTTCTTTATATTTAAATCTTCTTTCATTGACGATGGTTAAATGAAAGTTCAGTAAATTTTGAAGAAAATTAGTCGTTGGAAGGACATGCAAATCTATAACTAATTGATCTAAAAAATAGCTTCATTAACCCTTTAAATTAAATTTATAAATATATACATATGCTTAAGATATAATAGTTATTTTTCAAATTAAGTAAAACTAGTGACATAAATAAATAGTGTTATATTGGTTGTCAATTGATAATTATTATTTAGTATTTTTCACTGAATATTTCAGATGTGTTTGTTAATTATAGATCAATGATTTAACTAATGATCTTCATCGGGGAAATAATTATTTACAAAAATCAAAGGTTTTATATAAGAAATTATTTCACTGTGTACCCGAAATTAATTGAATGTCATTATTTAAAAGTTACGTAATTAAAATGTATGAATAATCGATAATGTGATCTGTATTCGATTATTATCCTTGATGAGAGCCCCAAGGGTTGAAACGGTGGAAGATATTGATTGGTAAACACTATTCATGATAGACCGAAGCGAAAAAGGAAAAAGAACATAAAATTCTCATCTTTTATAATGTAAACAGCTTTAATTTAACATTAAAACAATTTTCTGATGTATAATATAAAAGAACATATCTGTCGAATATTGCATAAATATTGTACTTGCACTCTTTGTGAAATTTGTTATTCAGCAAACAGTTCTTAACATTCTTTTTATGTCCTATAAAAGTGACAAAAGTAATCATAATATATTTAAATTAATTATATTAAATTTTAATGAACCAATTATTATATTTAAATTAATTATTTATTTTTTCTGGTTGCATAAATACTTATAGTTTTATAGATTCGAACTTGCATTGCTAATATTTTAATTTATATTGCATATTCGACCTAATAAATATAATGAAAAATCTTATACATTTAATACAATATAAAATTTTACCTGAAACGCTAAAAATGAATATAAAATACTTGTACAGTAATCTATATACACTACAGTTTATTATAAGAGATAAAAGTTGATAGTTTATTGTAACTGATAAAGATATCGTCGGTTAAAAATGACTATAAATTAGTTAAGTTCAAAATCAATAGATTGTATTTATATTCTTCATAAACGGGTACACTGAAATAAATTATACTTTCGGCCAGCATCAATTTCAGTTTTAAATCGATAAAAAACATAAAATTCGATAAAATCAGATAAAATAAAGTTACAGTAGACATTTATATTTCACAGTATAAATCGATTTAACCGTACTGTTTATTTCAGTCCTTGTTCATCGAACAAATTCAAGCGAAACGCGAAAAAGGGGATAGAAAAATAACGAAAACTGTGAATCAAAATAGTCGTTTATATTTTACACTACGGGCTTAACCATTATAATTATTTTATTCTTCGTTAACTGAAGAGATACGGCAAAAAGGGTGCAACAAAAACACACAAAAGAACGGGAATAGAGTGGTATAAACTGAATCAAAATAGGCGTTTGCGTTTCACAGCAAGAATTAGCTGTGTTAATTATTTTAGACCGCGTTTGAAAAAACTCGAAACACAAGAGAACATGACAGAAAGCAAACGAAAAAAAGTGGAAAACTGTGGACGAAAATAGGGTTTTATATTTTTAACAGGGTAATTTCATCGTGTAATAATTATTTAAGTTTTTTAATTGAAAAGAGTTAACGTTTAGTAGAAATATGATACCAATTAATAATTAAAATTCTGAACTTAATTGCAGAGTATTCAAGTTTTATTCAGAAAAATAATTTGAAGGAATATATTAAAAATATTCGAAATAAAATATTTTATGAACTGTTAATCAAGATTAGCATTACATTTCAGACTATCAATTTAATTATATTATAGCAGGTGTTCATTGCAGCTATACCATAACAAATATTTTAACAAAAACAATTTAACAAAATTGTTAAAATAATTTACCAAAATTCGTTAAACGATTACCTCTATCTAAAGTTTTCTTAAAAAACCCTTAAATTCACTATTAAACAATTAATTCATGTTTAACTAAAAAATAGTCTAAAAATAAAAGACATGAAAGACAAAATGGAAGAGAATTTAGGAAAATTTAATTACGAAAAGTTTCAAAAAATTTTCTAGTACCTTTTTTATTTGTTAGCAGACGCTTAAGTCTTCTTTCAGAATGCACCCCTATTTTAAACTCTCGTTGTTAGCAAAAATTGAATAGAAAAAGTGTAACAAAAATAGTGATAAAAATAAAGAAAAGGATTTGATCTTTGTACGTAAGAATGTTTCAATACCTACGCGATGCATGATTTGTGTCAATTGTTGCTTGGAATCGATATTATTTTGAAGCACAGGATAAAATGTGTTGACAGTTAAATAGCAGTTGGGTCGCTATGAGAAATACTAGAATGCTTTGGGATAGCCAATAAGAGGATAAGTAAGTACGCAGCCAACGAAAGCTCCGTAAGTAATAATTCTCTTCCACCCTCGAAATTCGATATCCGATGGGGTAAGCTATTTCGTCGGATTTTGCTTTGATCCTTCGTCCACTTTAGGGTTTGCTTCCAGCACAGGGGCTGACATGTGCATTGGCAAACGAAGAAAACCGAGACCGTTCGACTTCAAGGGAAATTATAGGAAATTTAAGAACCGTCAAGAATTTACAGGCGAAAGGAACCACTGAATTTCCTTCTACTGTTCAACTATTATTAATATTATTTATTTAATTATATTTATAGGGACATCACTGACGAAGTCTGTAAAGTCAATAATGTAAGTTGTTGACTTTGAATCTTAGATCATGTGATTTGTTTATACTTTTCAGACCTTATTGTAAATGCATAAGTATATGCATATATTGTAAGTGCATAAATAACTGCAATCTAATACTGTATTTAAATGTTAACGTTTGTTTAATTGAATAATGCTTGAATAATTGAATAATTTGCAATAGTCAATGTTTAATTGAATATTGTAAATAATTAAAAATAGGTGTATAAACACTAAGAAAATCAATTTTTCGATGCTGTAAATAATTCTCGGTGCACGTTTAAAAATTTGATTAAATTCATTCAAATTTTAATACAGTATTATCTAATACAACGTGAACATAATACAATGTCAAAAGTATCTAATATAATGTCAACTAATAAATATTGCAATAATTCTAAATTGATATTTAAATAATTCTGAGAAATAATTAAGCATTTCACAAGTGATTGAAAAATGCAGTAATACGTATAATACTATACTAATATGTACAATAATTCTATCCATAACAACACTACATTCTATCTATAATAATTTTATATTCTATCTATTTCTAATAATTCTTCCTATATTTTATCTGTAACAATTGTATCTATCCACAATACCTTATTTATTTACAATAATTCAGTCAATAATCATTTTATTAATTCCCCTTGCATTATGTTGTAAATACTGCACAAAACTCTTAAACATGACAATAAAAAGAGAACATGTTCCTTCCAAAAAGGACCTGTTGGCTTAATCGAGAGATATTCTAATGGCTCATTAGACTCATATAGTCCATAAGCACCATACTTGCATCTTCGAATCAGCCTAATTACCAGATACGTTCACCAAACATCAGCCATTCAGCACGCACCCTATTGTGTCCGCTAATTGACAAGTTAGTCCCCGAACTTATTTAACCTGAATGAGAATTCATATTTAATTCCGTACAATAGCAACAACATCACCGTTGAATAGAATCGCCGGGCCGCTTCTGAATTTTCAAACGAAATACGACCTTTATTATCATTTCCCGGTGCCGCAGCTGCATAACATAATAGCCGGTGGAGAAGAAAAATCGTTTTCTAAAGCGATTTTCCGCGCCGGAACAAT
The DNA here is from genome assembly GCA_945859595.2 of Megachile willughbiella. Lineage (NCBI taxonomy): Eukaryota > Metazoa > Arthropoda > Insecta > Hymenoptera > Megachilidae > Megachile > Megachile willughbiella. Next base: position 13,246,758 of record OX243797.1, read on the forward strand.
AGCGGTTGAAATAGCTCAATTAAAACGATAGAACGTATCTGTGTGTCTCTATATATAAATACACGTATATATAGATATTCGTCGCGAGACTTCGGAAAAGTCGCAAGCTGTATCGGTGCAATTAAAAAACTTCGATGGGTCGAAACTATCGAGTGCCGCTCATCAATTGTTCGCCTCGATTCGGGAATAAGAAAAAGAAGCAACGGGTCAAAAGAATCGGCGGAGGGAGGATCGGGGAGAAGTAACACAGGGAAAGAGACAGTAAAGGCTGAATTATTATGTCCGGACATTACAATTGAAGTAGTCGTATCCCTTGGCTCTATCTCGCCGATAGCACGCGAAAGTTGTTCGTACTTTTACGGATAAAGATCTCGAACAGAGAAGTACGGTCGTTTGCAAACTAATCGAGCCGTCGCTTTTCCTTACAGGGTGTCGAAACTTTCCAAGGCTGTCAACTTTTCCTCGAAACCGCCCTTTACTTTCTTCCATCTATCCACCACCACCCCCCGTTCATCGTTTTTGCACGCCTTTTCTCTGTAACGACAGCGACGATCTGCGAAAGTGAAGCAGGGTCGTGTTCTTTACGTTTTTTTTTTCTTTTCTTTTTTTTTTCTGCTTTATCTTTTGTCCCCGATGCTTCTGTTTCTTTACGTGTGCCAAGAAACAGCAGTTGTATTCGGCGCTACTTTAAGGAGAACATTTGAAAAGCGTTTTCCGCGTTACTACCACCCACCCCTTATCCCCACTGTTATTTCTGGAGCAGAGGGTCGATAGGAGAGTAAAAATATTATTCCATCGTCGTACGTGCATAAATTTCCCTCCTGTCGCCGGGAGTGGTTTTGAGGAAGGAAAAAAGGAATATTGTTCCGAGAGTGGAAAGGAAAATCGAACTTTGTTCACTTAAACGCCGGTGATAGAGAGAAATTAATTTTTTAACGATTCGAATATTTGGAGAGTGTTAGCACGGCTTGGAGAATTGGGATATTCGGTGCGCGAGCAGAGTTTAATTATGGTGTTTCATATATGTGAACAGGGGGTGTTTGACGGGCAAGTATTACGTTTTTAATTTCGAAAATTTTACTGCTTGCGTTCTAAATCTTCGCAATTCCACATTTTGAAATTTAATAACTTTCGTGTTTTCAAATTGTACAACTTTTAAATTCAAAAATTTCTGAATTTTGAAATTTTTGAACTTCCTGAATTCCAGAATTCCTACATTTCTGAGTATTTTAAAAATGAGAAACAATATTATAAAAATTCTAATATTAATACTTAAATAATATTAAAAACAGTATAATATAAATAGTAAAACAAACATTCCATGTGAGGAATGTATAATTAAGTTTTCGATCAAGTTCGCATAAAAAGGGGGTGCTCATACCAAACACATAAATAAGTATACTACCTTTACGGATCGAAGAAAAAAGTAACGAAACGCGTTGGACCAAGTGAAGGCACACGAAACATAACTTGGTTAAGCGTTAAAGTTACGAGTAAAGGGGTGTGCAGTTAAACCGCGTTTCAATTAACACGTACATCCATTACATCGAAGTCGTGGTAGGCTATAGAAACGGGCAAACGAGCTCGATACTTCCTACGGGCCATGTATTTTGGGCAATCCGGTACAGCGTTAGGCCGTTAATATCGCAGCTTGATCTCAGCCCGGAGGAGCAAAGCTCGCTTTCAGGTTTAAATGGCGGCTAAGTAAGCTTTACTCCTCTTGCTCTTCACCCTTAACCACCCTTCGCCGTTACGTGGTACCGACTAATACGTATAACTGCACCTTGCGGTTGCCAGCACCATCCGATGCATAGACAAATACCAACGCCAAAAGCTCTCGAATATCATTCTTCTCTCTCGTTCTCGCGTTACAAACTATCCTCCATTTTCTCTCTTCAACTTACATCCACCGGATTCTAACTTATAATACACGACGGCGTCGTTACCGTCAGTTCCCTTCTTGGCCGTGATTAGCGTTTCCAACATTCTGCCTCGCCAACTATCTTAACACCTGCAGTATCGGATCACGATGCTTTCGTTTTTGTTTCCTGTTATCGGGACAAGGTAACGTTCTACGCATTCCGACGCGAATTCAAGATTCAGAATTTCGTATTCGGTATTTGGTATTCGATATTCAAGATTCGGGATTCGGATTTCGTAATTTGATATTTGGTATTTGGTATTCAGCATTTGGTATTTAGTATTTACACAGGGACACTTTATAAGTAGGGTTTTCATATTGGAATATACGTATATTTTCTCTAGATTTCTAAATATTTATGACCCCAAATTTCTACGTCTCTAAGTTTCTAAATCCCCAAATTCCTACATTACAAAATTTCTATATCCAAATTCCTACGTCTCAAAATTTCTACACCCCAAATTTCTATATCTTCAAATTTCTACGTCTCAAAATTTCTACACCCCAAATTTCTATATCTCTAAATTCCTATGTCTCAAAATTTCTACACCCCAAATTTCTATACCCCCAAATTACTACGTCTCAAAAGTTCTTAATCCACAAATTTCCCTATCCCCAAATTTCTACCCCTAAAAAATTATAAACCCATACATTTTCATATCCCAAAATTTCCACGCCTCGAAATTGATATATTTCAAAAATTTCAAGGTTCCCAAATTTCTATATTTCCAAATCCCTAGATTTTCAAATTCTGACTTCCCCAAATACTAATTTCGTACAAATTTTCGCGTCCCAAAATTCCTAGGCCTCCAAATACCTAGATCCATTAATTCTGATGGCAAAATTGGGCCAATCAAAATTTTGGATCAAAATATTTATATCGCCAAATTCCTAGATTCCCCTGTATATACAACTAGACTCCAAATCCCGAGATCCCCAAATTCGTATGCTGTAAACTTTTTAGGTTCCCAAAAATCCCTAAAAATCAAGTAGTGTAAAAAATGTAGTAGTTTCATTTCTTATTATATTATTATTGTATATTACTATATTATTACTAAAAATGCTACAAAATTATATTACTAAAATTACTACAATATTATATTATTAGTAAATATTATTACAGTATTATCATATTATTATTACATATTATTATAATATTACTATATTAACCTTAAGTTAGTCAAGCTTGCTGTTGATTGTCTACATTGTATATATACGTGTCTTGATTCTAACGCAGTGTTAGAATTGGTATCGCTGTGTCAATCAACGGCAACAGTAATTTCCTTTAATTGTTCTTTTACTTTGAATAAAAACATATATTATAAGTTGGTAAAGTAGATAAACGTCGTATAATTAAAATGTAATCCACCTGCTTTTATTCAGATCAAAGATACTTAAGTCACTACAGTTAAAAAATATAAGTAAATTTGTTATCTTGTCCATCATCCGCAGCTCTCATTTCCACACATAGAAAATAAGGAAACAGTGTCGGAAAGATGGCACGTGACGTCGATATAGTCTCACGAGGTTGCGGAAAAGTATAACGAGCAATGGACGACGAGGTTATGCGACGTGTCCCTTGAGCAACCCCGGAACACATTGCCCTGCGCGAGATTTCGTTATTAATATTTAACTGCGCCAGAAAGATTAAAAAGTTTCAGGAATTTTAATATAGCCACCACCCCTAGGGGAGTCGTTTCAACGCGGAGACCACTGCCAGACGCGTACGACCCGAGTTTCCCTATGCTCCAGCGGATAAATAATACCGATGTAACTAGGGATGATAACTCGATCTTAAACTTATTTGCATCTTACTCCATACTTCGCTACGTAACCAAATTGTTCAACTTTGCTGTATAACCAATGGGAATTTGAATAATAAATATTAGCGAGAATTATCGAACTCTCTTGATTTGAATCGATACTGTCTTGTTCGGATAAACTTTATTTTATCTCGAACATTCTATTTAAGGAAACGCAAATCGATGACCGCATCATAGGCAAGTTCGAGAATCGAAGTTCGGATAAAGTTCTCTCGTCTTTTTAGGTGAAGTTCAAGTACAAGTCTTGTGTAACGGAAATTTTGTTATGGAATGTAACTGGTTCTTTTTTATGGAATTATTGATTAGGATCTTTATTTGATAATTACTGACATTAATTAAGTGGTCTGCGGTGTGGATTGTCAGGGGGATATTTTTAGAACAGAAGTTTGTAAATTATAATTGATATCAGCGATTGTTTATGGCATCTCTGGAAACTCAACAGTTTTTAAATTTTTAAATTTTTATATTTTCAAATTTTCAAATTATCAACTATTTTTTTGATTCCCATGTTCTCAAATTTCAAGATTCATAAATTTTTCATATTCCAAAAATTCCAAATTTCCAGTTTTCAGATTCCTATATTCGAAATTTCCAATTTCCTACATTTTCAAATTCTCAAATTTCTAATTTTCTAAATTTTCAAATTTTTATTTCTAAATTTCAAAATTTGTTATTTACCTAATTTTAATGTCTAACTCTTCTATTCATTTAATTCTAAAATTTCTAAATATTAAAATTTTCACATTTTTAGGATTCTTCTGCTTTTACGTCCCTGAACTCCCAAATTTCGAAATTTTCAGAGACCCAAGTTCCTAAATTTCCAATATTTCCAAATTTTCAAATTTCCAAGTTTTTACTTTTCTAATTCCCCAAATTTGACAAATAGAAAACACAAAAAATTGAATTTTGATTTTCTCTATTTTCCCAAAAATTATAACAACTAAAATTATCAAGCTGATTTCCCTCTTTCTTTTTATAGTTGCATAACATCCAACCCCCAATATGAAATATGACAAGAATTAACAATCCGGTGAAAATTTGTTAATCAACCTGAATTTGCAATTCAATTAAAATAAGAATTTCTCATTTCACCTTGCAAAAAATGAAATTCACATTGAAAAGAAGTTGTAACGAATCAAACATAAATTACAAGAAATCGGTTGTACATTGTACTCGTTATATTAATTAAACAGCAAATGAAAGGCGTCATCTAAGTTGCATAACTATAGTATAGTTTCAGTGAATCTTTCCACCTGAACAAGCGCATAACTTTCTTGGCAACGGGACAATATTAATTGGATACATCGTCGCTAACTTTCGTGATGGTAACAAGCGTGGAACGACCATAAAATGGTATTCAAGGGAGTGATACATAACGACAAACAATGAAACAATGTTCCCCTATAATTCTTCTCATTTACTGTTTTCATAATTGCACTTCTACTTTTTGTTTCGTCTAATGTTTGGTTAGATTCACTGGGTCAAGTAAATCTTCAAATTTCTACTGTATTACATACTTCTACTATTATAAGTAATAGCAGTATTAATATAGAAATGTAGTATAATATAGTTAGTAATATAATATAGCATATGTGTATTATTCTGGGTCACCAAAATATGTTGTTACATTAATGCAGTACCATTTCTGGCCATCCCAAATTTTCTTAATAATGCATTCAATTTTTATATCTCCACACTTTTATAAAAAAATTTGAAGTTACATACGAAGCTTAAACTATACATCCATATATGATTTTATATATTAGCATGTTCCAATCATTAAACATTGTAATTCTTTCTATTCTCAGATTTCACTATAAGAAAAAGTTTCATCGACACGTACAAAAATAATTTTTCAACATCGAAACCACCTACGTTGCAGGAGAAACAAATGACTAATTACAAAAATCTACAAACGAATACATTAATTAATAGAAATGACCAAACTGATAAACTAATTAATAAAAATCAATAATATCGAATTGCAGAGAGAATAAAACTAAAAAGCTAATAATAATTACAACGATATCCAAATATGTTAAAGTCCACCTAACCTTCAAAACCATCCACCAAAAACTCCGTTCAATATTAATTTAATCGCAGTTACTAAACCGGTCGCAATTACCCCTATACAATTAATCCAAAGCATTTGCCAGGCATCGTGCACAGTAAGAAAAGCGTTTTTGACCCAGGTTGGTCAAGGAAAAGCGTGCACCAGAAGGGTAGAAAAAGGAATTCGGTGGTGTAGGGTGCATAGAAAGAAGCAAGAAGGCCGCGCAGCGAGGGTAGGTCGGTCAGGGGTTGAGGCGCAAGGGCGGCGGCGGGGAAAACAAAATAAAAGAGGAAAACCGCTGGCAATTTTTCACTAGCTTTTTTAAGCGTGGCTTAGGTACTCGTAGAGCGAGTTTGAATCGATTTTTCCAGCGGCACGGAGCGAGGGGGGGCGGCGGGGGGCTGGAGGGGGTGGCGTTGGTACCATTTTTCTGCCGTCTCCTTGTGCCAAGCGATGCGAACTGTACCTACTTTCAGCTGTTTCGTCGGCAAACGCGAATGTCACACTAAGTTCGGATTTTAGATCGAACTCCGAGATCCTGGAACTTACCGCTGGATTTTCCTGTCAAACGAATGCTTTGCTCGATACGCGGGGATTTCGGAGATTAAGAGCACCGAGAAACGTCCGGGTTTAAACGACCCACCACTTACTTTCCCTCCGTTTTTGACGGTGATACGTTGCGAGCACGGGGGGAGAAAAAAAACCTGTTCCATGACCAGACTCGTGTACGCTGCCGCTTAAAAATTTGCGGCGCTACCGAGTTTTCCCTTCTATTTCGTGCTTTTTTTTTTTCCTTTTCGGACGATACGAAATTTTTTGATGCACGCGCGCTCGTTTTATTGGAAACAGTATCGCGTGCTCCATCTGACTACGCCGCCATTAATTATTTTGTCATTTGTAAAGCTACCGGGTCTCGGACGTAATGCGAGCTTTTTCCTACAATTTTGCGCTTATATTTTTGAGTGCTTATATTTTTGAGTCGTGGAGGAGGATGCTTTCGAATTTGCGTTCGTTGAATATGAATCGGGATTCTGTTGATATTTTCTGCCGGTGTATTTTTATCAAGAACGATACAGTTTTTATAGGAACGCTATATTTATTATTTTAAAATGGTGTATAACACTTTAATGGCCGCTCACAACATGTGTGATTAATGAACATAGACGGTTGCTTTAATAAATATCACACGAAGGAAAATATTAAATGTGTCGTAACTGTTTTCGTTTGTTTTATGTGTACGTTCGCACACGTTGAATTGTTTCGTGAATTTACACAAAGTTTTTTAAAATTATTTCTTCGTAATTGCCAGGCCCTGACGACGTTTGACTGCGTAGGTCGTTAAAGTGTTAACTGATCAGACCTTTATTTAATATTTTGACAAAGGTGGGTTTTAAGACCACCTAAAATTTATATTTTATGTCACTATGAATGTATGTTAAGTTCAGGTCGATTCAGGTGACAGCGAATTATAAAGTTTAATTCTTGAACTAGTTTTTTAATACCATTTGATTTTGCTTATCAGTAGCACGTATCTTCACATTGTGAACAAGGTTTACTTTTTAAACTGCAATTTCTGACTCAAAACTTTGACTATTTTTAAAACAGTTTATATTGACAATTGATTGATGTATCTTAAATACGTTTTATTAGCGTGTAATTACAACTGTATTGTTATATAATGAGATAGTCTAATTATACATATTTAATTATGTATAATTAGAGCTGGTATAAATTAGTGTATAATTATTGTATGTTATTTTATATTACTGTACTAGCAAAAATATCATAAAATATCTATTTCGAATTTATCTCAATATTTTCTTCAATAAAAAAGTGGTCCTATTTGTAAAACTCGAGGCGACCCGATTTCGCCAGGCAAACAAACTGTTTTCGAATTGTTTTTTACTCGCATCTATTGTACCTGCAACTCTTGTAAACTTTTTTTTATCTGATAGCTACAAGTTAAAAATATGTTCTATTAAATGTAACGCGTACATATTGAATATTGCACATCATATTTGTTATTTCTCTTTGTGCCAGCACCGTTCGGCCATTTTATGTGCATCACTGTCTACAACAAAATGCAGGTAAAGGAAATATGTAGAAAGATATATCTATGTCGAAACTTAATATTTGAAATCGAATCAAAATATTTAATTGACAAATTATTTTGTCACATTGTATTGAAGCTGTTCTGCAATTGTGAAATTTTGACAGTACTTGTTACAAAATGAAACACAGATTACCGAGGACCACGTTGAAACCGCAATTTTACCTTTTTCCGTATATTTAAAACGTAAACGTTTCGATCAATACGAGCCTGTCATTTCGATGTTGAAATATCAGCGAACAGTTGATATCATTTACGATTCAGACTCGAAATCCTGGCTCGCAGTTGAATATAATATTTCATGCAGGCGCGATAACAAAATACACACTTCGACAAATATGATTTTACCAATGAAAGCCTGGTTGAATATTTAAACAGTCTCGCGTACAAGAGAGAGAGGAAAAAAAGTATTTCATCCCGTGATAATAAATTACAAACACGCGTGACATCGAGACTGCCATTTAGATTTTATATATGGTTGTTCATAACAGCGTGCGACTCGTATATTTTTCTTTTTTTTTTGAGGCTATTAAATATCAGGAAACGACCGTCGCTCCTGACCAATATTAATTGCCACGTCATACTTAGTTAGTGGCCCATTTAGATAATTATAAATGATGCCGCTCGGTAATTGGAGGTATCGCTAAATATCGTCGAAATAATGATTAAACTTTTTAGTATTAATAGGAGTTTTTGAAAATGTATCAGAATATTAGTGTTAATACAATACTTTTTAAACGTTCATATTAATCTTGCATTTATGCAATTTTTATTACTATGTTGTTACTTAGGAAATTATTAGAAGTTTTTGTATAAAAACATTGAACAAATGAAATTTTTAATTAGTAAAATTGAGAACCTCAACACCTAAATAATTGTCCACCTGAGTATTTGTAACTATTTAAAAAAATTTTATTTCTGTATTCAAACAAAAAAATTAAATAAATCAAAATATAATAAATTGTCTCGAAAAAATACACTATAAAATAGTTGCATGTTATCTCAAACATAAATTGAAAAGAATGCAGAATCACATTTGTATATTTTCTAATATTTTTGAAATCGTGGACAGATGAATTTTGGTATCAATCAGATGTATTTTATTATCAAGCAGTCATCAAATTTTATTATCAGTCCTCAAATTTTATTATCAATCAATTACCCAATTTTATCACTCGGTTCTCAAATTTTATTATCAATCGATAACCAAATTGTATTAGCAACCGCAGAGCATAAAGATTTCGATCAACGAGGTTTCAATTTTCGGTCGGTAATAAATCGATTTGGCGTATCGATTTATTGACACGATTCATCAGGAAGTCATATTTGCGTGAATTCATCTTCCAATAGCGATGACCGACTTTGAAAGCAGTCGACTCTCAGAATATTATCATCTTGCCTTCATCGATCCATGAGTCGAGACGGGCTCAAGATATCCAAGCTTTGTAAGTTAGGTAGATCACGGATCATAGCATGATAAACATTATTATAGTTCGCTTCGATGCATCGTGAAACGTTGAATGTTGTAGACCCGTAAAAGGTAGCAACGAGAAGAACAGTTTGGAGTCGTTTAAGATATGATAAATCCACGAAATCTGAGTTGATTTAACGGTGTTAAAGTGTGCGAAAATGTATTTGAATCATTTTGATTCATTTTGGGTGAATTAGTTCAATTTATGCAATTATTAATTTTAATTTCTTTGATATGCATGGGTGTGTAAATACAGTGCACTCGCGAACATCAAATTTTACAATTTGAAAATTTGGATATCGGAAATTTCTGTATTTTAAAGCATATGGATGTCGAAATAAATGAGTTATCAGATTTTAAAGTTATTAGATTCTCACACTTTCTAATTTTTTGTTAATTTTCATATTTTCAAATATTCTAAATTTCTAAATTTCTGAATTTCTGAATTTCTGAATTTCTGAACTTCTGAATTTCTAAGTTTCTAAATTTCTAAATTACTAAATTACTAAATTTCCAAATTCTAAAAAAATGTCTAAATTGTTAAGTTATTATGTTTCTATATGTTCGACTTTTTAAAGTACCAAATTTCTAAACTTCCAAGTTTAAGTGTCAAATTTTTAAATTGGCAAATTTTCAAATTTTCAATTTACAAAATTACTAAATTACAAAATTACCAAATTACCAAATTACCAAATTACCAAATTATGAAATTATCGAATTATTAAATTATAAAATTATCGAATTATTAAATTATAAAATTATCATATTATCAAATTATCAAATTATTAAATTATCAAATTATCAAATAATCAAATAATCAAATAATCAAATAATCAAATTCTCAAATTATCAAATAGTCATACTACTGATGTACTAATTTATTATATCACTAAATCACCAAATTTCCAAGTTATTAAATTACCAAATCACCAAAATAATAATTTTGCAAATTGCTAAATTTCTGAATTTGGAAATTTGAATGTACACCCACACGCGAGTGCACCACACTCCACCATACTTAACCTCAACATAAACAATTGATCTGCATAGAAATATCCTACCAACACTCGATATTTCCTTAAATCTTAAAGAATCCCATCGCTACAGCCCCAAAATCCGGGAATTATCGAGCGTGTACAGTCTATTGCCATCAAAGAAACACTTGAGATATAAAAGCATCTCAATAGCATCAATAAAATCTCTGAATACGAACTTAACACTATCTGGAGTATCCTTCCATTTTTCAATTGATCAATCGACCAATTAATACAAGCATTCCCTGATCAATAATTCAGAATGGTATTCAAGAATCTAAATGTACCTAGGTACTTCAGAAACAGCAGTATTTTGATTCTTTTAGCACTAGTTTCAAGCATTTAATATTCAAATTTATTTACTGCAACTCATATGAGTCACAAAACACAGTGAAAAACATCAGAAACGAATTTTTGAAATTATGATAATAATTTGATATAATACTGTCATTTAAAAATTATGTAGAGATACATGGTTAGCAGTCTAACATGAGTTAAATATAATTTCATGTTTGTTTTATAATATGAATTTATTTAAAAGTAGTCACATTAACATTAGTCATTAAATTTATACTATATATCATTTGCAATTCTCAAGTTTTATAATATTTACTTTTATATAACACTCTTAAAAATTATTTCCTAATGCGTTATTTTAATTTCAAAATTGCTGTACCTAACTTCAGTCAAAATATTGTTATATGTGTCTCATAATTATTCAGCATTACTAAAGACCTAGGAAACAACTACTGAAACAATAACTGGATAGGACAATTACCAAACAAAGACAAAGATTATTCGATGTCAGCAGAATTTCAGCTGGCATTAGATTAAACTAGTAAATAAAGGAAATGTAAGATCTGTTTGAAGGAAAGGTCGCTGAACCCTGACACGGATAAGTAACATTACATACTGTTCACATAATGTTACGTCAGTGTTCACGTTATATAGTTATATTATCACTCGTATACCACGAAGAGAAGGGTAAGTCGTCTTTAATGAGCGAGATTAAGAGGACTTACGAGATTTCGCCGAAAGGAGCGAAGGCTTCCCTTAAAGTCTGCGTCTCGATCTCCGGGCTCAGATCTCCAACAAATATGTGGTAGTGTTCTGAAAAAATACAAACCAAACAGTTACAAAAAATTTGAAGAAAAATTTACACAAAAAAATTAGATACATAATCTGATTTAGGGTAATGATTATGGATTTTTATTTGAAACGTATAGAGACGGGTTTTCAAGTTATAACGTTATTCAATTTATGTTCACTTTATATCGATCGAAGATATAGGTTGACCACCATATTCATTTTACAGGTCAAGTTCAGGGCCAAAACTAAACTGTTCTCGGGAAAACTGTATATAATTAAATCTATATATATATATAAATATTATCTGTATATAATTAATATTAAGTCTATAGATATGTATTTTATTAATTCATGAAGGAACGATTAAAAGGTTAAATGGATGTTATTGAGGTAAATTAGTAATCTACATATAGTAAAGTATTGTCAAGTGATTATGAACCATATTGGGCCGCCATTTTTATTTCTTCACTTTACTGAAGAACATAACCTAATTCGCGACTCTAAGTAGTTGTAAATACTTGTTTTCGTTAGTTCTATTTATGGTAGATGTACCTTCAATACATATTTTGCTTCAAGAGATATCATACACAGCGAAACTATTAAGTTTTTAAGGTAAATTTCCAAATTTTTGACATTTTCAAGTTGAAATGTTCTCAAACTTTTAGATGAATTTAGAAATTCTCAAAGCTACAATTTCATGTATTCGAATTTTAGAATATTAGAATTTCCAAATTTTCAAATTTTGAAGTATATCATTCAAAATTTAGTAGATTTGAAATTTCTGACTTTTTCAATTCAAATTTCCAAATCGTCAAGTCGCAAAATCTCTAAATTGCAACTCTCTATATCCCAACTCTTCAAATCCAAAATTCCTAATCCTAAACCCCAAATCCAAAATGTCCAAAAATCCTAAATCTCCAATTCCTAATTTTCCGAATCCAAAACTTCCAAATCCCAATATCTCCATATCCTAAATCTCTAAATCACAATCTTCAAATCTCCAAATCTGTATACTCCAAATCTTCATACCCCAAATCTCTATATCCCAAATCTCCATATCCCAAATGTCAATATCCTGAATTTCTAAATCCCAATCTTCAAATCTCCAAATCTCCATATCCCAAATCTCTATACCCTAAATCACCATATCCCAAATCTCCAAATCCCAATCTTCAAATCTTCAAATCTCTATATCCCAAATCTCCACACCCCAAATCTCCATATGCCAAATCTCTATACTTCAAATCTTCATACCCCAATTCTCCATATCCCAAATCTCTAAATTTCCAAATCTCCACAACCCAAATCTCCATATGCCAAATCTCTATACCCCAAATCTCCATATCCCACATCTCTATATCTCCAAATCTCCATACCCCAAATTTCCAAATCCCAATCTACAAATTTCCAAATCTCTAATTTCCCAAATCTTCATACCCCAATTCTCCATATCCCAAATCTCCATATGCCAAATCTCCATATGCCAAATCTCCATATCCCAAATCCCCACATCCCAATCTTCAAATCTTCAAATCTCTATATCCCAAATCTCCACACCCCAAATCTCCATATGCCAAATCTTCATACCCCGATTCTCCATATCCCAAATCTCTAAATCTCCAAATCTCCACACCCCAAATCTCTATATGCCAAATCTCTATACCCCAAATCTCCATATCCCACATCTCTATATCTCCAAATCTCCATATCCCAAATTTCCAAATCCCAATCTACAAATTTTCAAATCTCTAATTCCCCAAATCTTCATACCCCAATTCTCCATATCCCAAATCTCCATATGCCAAATCTCCATATCCCAAATCCCCACATCCCAATCTTCAAATCCTAATTTCCTAAAGTCCAAATTCCAAAAGAGAAGTTGGAGAGATAATACCTCAATACATGGATCAAAGCAGTAATCAAAGTGGTCATACTGTTAGCCAACGAAGTGTTACAGGAAATGTACAAACGAAATTTCGTGGCATGATCACTAATTTGTATCCGGCATCGCGTACATGTATTGTATGTCAACTACAACGGAGTTTGAACCAGGTATTAACCAACGTGTGACATTGCTCGACTACTTAATTAAATCGCTTCCACGTATGAATGCACCGTTGCAGGGGAACAAATGTTGCGTCTACGCAAATCGTATCATTGGCTGATCGAGTGACTCCATTGTCTCTGAGCAGCTTTGTGATTTATAGCAATGTTATCGATCATCGTTACAACGTTATAATTGCAGCTAAATAAGTATGTTCAATGTTGTACATATTCATACATATCAAAGTATCAATGTTATTAACCCCATCCGTCGCGTTGTATTGATTCGGTGAACGGTAACTAATGTGGTGATTTATCTAGGGATAGAGGCGCTGTAGGGAATGGTTAGGTTCACTGAAGCTAGTTTTTTAATTTGCAACTTCAATCATTTTTAAAGAAGCTAATTGCAAACTTTAAATGAGCAAATTGGAAAATACCTGAATTTCCAAATTTCTGGTTTTTCTATATGATCAACTTTGCAAATTTTCAAAACTTTTAATTCCAAATTTTCTACATTCTCATGTCACTGAATTCCTATGTTCTCAAATCCCTAAATATATAAGTTCCTAAATCCCTGAATTCTAAGATTCTCATATACCAAATTTTCAAATCCACAACATTTCAAATCCTCAGGTTTCAAATTTCTAATTTTTCAGAGCCAAATTTAAAGTGCCATATCCCCAAAATTCCCAAATTCCTAAATTTCCTAATTACTAAATTCCAAATTTCTAAATTCCTAAATCCTTAACTTCTCAAATCTCTAAATTCCCAAATCCCTAAATTTCTAGGTCTCTAAATTCCCAAATCCCTAAATTCTCAAGTTACTACATTCCCAAATCTCTAGATTCCCAATTCCCTAAATTTCAAATTCCCTTCATTCCCAAATCTCTACACTCCCAAATTCCTAAGTTGCCAAATCCCTAAATTCCTATGTCACTGCATTCCCAAATGCCTAAATTCACAAATCCCTAATTTTCCAAGTCCCTAAATTACCAAATATGTTATTTTCCAATACCCAAAATTCCCAAATTGTTAAATTTGTGAATTCCCAAATTTCCAAATCCTTACATCCCCAAATTCCCAAATCCCTACACCCTAAAATTTCCAAAATCCCAAATTCTCAAAATCGCTAAATCCTCAAATTTTCATATCTTCAATTTCCCAAATCCTGCAATTCTCAAAATCGCTAAATCCTCAAATTTTCATATCTTCAATTTCCCAAATCCTGCAATTCTCAAACCACCAGATCCTCAAATTTTTTAATTTCTAAATTTGAAGCTATAAAAATGGGAATAACTGGCAATATAAATGGTGGCAATAAATGATTATTGTACAATATTATGTTCATATTTCACACTTATTAAAATACCCTTTCTTTCTATTATTTGAACCATTTTCATTTAAAAATTATACCTTCGACTTTTAATCCATGCAACTCATTTGAGTGTTCCAAAGATTTGGGTCGCGATTGACCCAATCCATTTTACTTTCAGGGTTAAAATCACCAGAGCCTGATGTACATTCGAACCGATAAGTATTGTGTACTTAAGCCGATAACTTCTGAGTTGTACGTGCCTAATTAAATCGGTGATTAGTCTTCCTTGACAATTCACTGTACCGCGTTTAGACAAATTTATAGGTAAAATCGAATACTCGTAATGGAAATTCGCAGATTACTCACGTTGCATGCATATAGATCGGGCAGCGAAATTATGCGGCTGAAACTGGCATCAGTCAAACGTAGCTCTAAATGCATTTAGAGCTGTTCCATTTAACTGATTCTGTGTGAACAGTGTTGGATAAGTGAGAACAGAATATTGATAATCACAGTGATATTTGTTAACTGCAATATGATTTTCACTTGGAATTTCGTGTGATTAATGACGGAATGTGCTGAGTACTTCATCGCGATATTCCATAAGTTATGTCGCTTTTATTTGATTCACACATGCAAATTCTTTGTTCATCTGTTTATTTCAGCGATGCTTTATGCAGGTTTATTTATTGTACAAAATTTATATTTTTGCTGAAAAATTAATGGACTATCCATGTTCTTTATTTGTTATATTGTTTTTATGTTATATGAAGATCAAGTTTTTACTGTTTTAATGCATGTTGAGCTAAAATTATATACAATTTATTTTAGGACATTTGTAAGAATTTTTTTGTAAAATTTGGAATAATAAAGACACATCAATCACTTTACCACCTTTGGTACAAACATAATATTACTTAATAATTCAATATATCTTGAAATAAAAAAATTAATTATTAGCAGCTTTCTGAAATCACAAGCATTCACAAGAACGACGAAATGTGAGACTTGTTTGTCTCGAAGATTCATTAGAAGAAGTTATATCAAAATGGCTGACCCAAAACTAACCACTCCTCATCCACAGCTGTTCGATTATATTACTACTCAAGTCGTTACGTCATCGACGTAGCAATCAATATGTTAGGAAGAATTCACTATTTCTTAAAATCAAAGAATTAAATACTACCTCCACGAACGATTCATAAAAACAGCAGAAGAACGATTCGACAGAAGAAAGTTATATCAAAAATGGCTGACCCAACTAACCTTAATACAATTCGATTACGTTACTATTCGAGCCGTCATCGGTGACAGATAGCGTCCAATATATTACAAAAAAAAAATGTTAGAATGTCGTCGTGCAGTGGAGTTCGCGAAATTCCCTGTTCTTCACATATTTCTGTCGGTGCTCTCGGTGGAACGCCTTTGCCCATCGAATTGTCGACATTCGTCTTCGCGATTAGATGCGGTTGCGTGATAGACGGTGGCCAACAACGAACATGATCGGCAAAGGACCGCCTCCAGAATATCGAGAAAATCCGAGGATGAACATAGCAACGGCAATTCCGGCGTTATCTACGCTCGTCTAGGGACAATGCATCATGCATCGCGTTGCCGTTGCTGCCGTCGTAGAAACCAACGTTGGTAGTATACCATGAGCCATAGCACAGTTTGAGCTATGCATTGGCCAATATGTCGTTCATCCCCTAAATCACGACGATTTACAGTTGAGCCCGGTCGCGCTATCAATGCCGGCTCGCGTATACCTAACCTACGCTCTTTCGTTTGTCACAGGATTGACGAAATAAAAACTGACATCGAAAAATTCGAGAAACACGCAATTTCTGATGCTTTTTTGCCGCTCCTCCCTTTTGTTCCCTGGCACGACAACGGCCAACGGCTCACTCGTATTTTTGTTCGACACAATAAATGCATCGAAGATAGGATGACAGAAGGGAGATACAGGGATGGAAGGTACACCAGCATTTCATGGCGATTGCGAACCGAAGAATGGATTAGATATTATTCATGTTTCCCGTGTCTTTTATCAATTACTACGATACATCAGTTTGTACAGGTTAGGTAGGCACTTTTACTTTTACACATTGATAATAAATGAGAAGAGTTATGTTAAGATATACATAGTTTTCATTGGTAACAGAATGATCATTATTATAATTATTATAAAATGTCATTGGTAACATAAATTTGTTTAGGAGTTATTTGAGACAATACATTTACAATTTACTTACATATACAACTGATCAAAAATATCTACAATTTATAAATATACATATGCAACATATAGATAAATATTTATCTACAAAATCTATAATGTACAGATTCATCTACAGCAAACCTCAATTATCAAATAATACATCTCAAGTACCCGTATAATCTAAAATTTAGATCCAAATACAAGATGATTTTCAGTGGACAAAATGACCGAATTCGCTCCAAAATGGCGGGTGTCACACATCCGCGAGCGCATAACACGGAACGTTAATGAAGGCTAAATGAAGTATTTTATAATTTCATCTAGCAGTGCAAAGGAATACATATTTCGATGCATTTTTGAGATCGCGTGAAGTGCACTTGGTCCCGAATTTGCGTGCACAAAATAAAACGAATTAACAATTGATAAGATACTTCAATTAACCCAGTCACGTTCGGGATGGAGGGACGCCTTTCCATGATGCATTCAACCAACGATGGTTGGTCTCACGATTCGTAACAATGCCACGGAATCGAAAGTGTATTGTGGGACGCATAATAGGAGCACTTTGTGATAAATTGATCGTTCTACTGGCAAGAACGTTCTCCGGTATGAACACCGTGAATGCTTGTTCTATGGCGAAAAATTGTCTCTGGCAATGGACCGAGCCTTTGACCGTTCGCAATCAACCAGCGACCGACAAATTTCCGATTCTATTATGAAGAATCAACAATTTAAAATATTGAACGAGAACAATTCGTTCGACCATGTTCGGCCAGCCGGTTATCAACGTGACCCAGTGCGATTGTACAGTTAGAAAAATGAACAATCGTAGCGTTTCGACATCGAAATAATCCTTCGGAAAATGGGTGGAGGAGGGTAAATGCTTCGGCATGGTTTCCTCTAAATTAAAGTTAAATATTGAAATGTTTCGAAATTTTTCAATGTTCGCGGATTGTTCTTCCGGCCGAAAAGGTATAAATCAGATTTCATACATTTTTCACCGGCTTCAAATTGTACGAAACATTGAGCTACGAGTTGAAACATTCGCTTGAAAAAATAATGCAATCTGTAGAATAATTAAGCGTCGCCGCGTTTGTCGAATAAAATGTTTCACGGAACGGTAAAATACTGGTTTCGGATACCTTAGCAAAAAGAACGGAATAATTCAGGGTATACTGCGATGTTTTTCACCTAATTACTGTTGCGGTTCGAACGTGATTATAGTGCACGTGTAATGTGAGATCGTGCTTGTGATTAATACATTTTCATTAACTACGATGAGGTATACAATTATTGGCAATTTAAGTGGATTATTACCTTCACGGTACACAGTTTTAAAATTTGTAGATTTTACGTTTGATACTTTGTGATACTTTGCAACTCTGCAACTATGTAAATTCGTATATTTGTAAATTTGTGGACTTTTATTAATTTATCAACACATCAATTTTACAATTTGTCCATTTGTTAATTTATCAACACATCAATTTTACAATTTGTCCATTTGTTAATTTATCAATTTATTAATTTGAGAACTTGAAGGCATGAAGACTTGAATATTCGAACATTTAAGCATTAATGAATTTGAAAGATTGAAAATTTGAAATATTGCAACTTTGTAAATTTGAAAAATTGACCACTTTGTAGCATTTAAGGTTCGAAAGTTTGAAAATTTGAAGGTTTGTAGATTTAAGATATGAAGATCTGAAGGTTTAGAAATATGGAAATTGAATTATTTGAATATTTGAATTTGGGAATCTAAAAATTTGCAATTTTGCAACTTTTCTAATTTGTAAATTTTCCAATTTAAAAATTTGGTAATTTGAAAATTTTAAGTTTTGAAACTTTGAAAACCTGAAACTTTGAATAACTGAATATTTGAGAACTTGAACATTTGAGAAATTGAGAAATTGAGAAATGGAACAATTGAAAAATTGAAAACTTGAAAAATTAAAAAATTGAAGAATTGGAGAATTGAAAAATTGAAAAATCGTAAACTTGTAAACTTGTAAACTTGAAAACTTGAAAACTTGAAAACTTGAAAACTTGAAAAATTGAAAAATTGAAAACTGAATAGCTGAAAAATTCAAAATGAACAAGTTTGCAATTTTGAAACCTTGCAACCTTACAACCACACAACTCTGAAATTTTGCAATTTACCAAATTTGCAACTTTGCAACTGCGTAAATTCGTAAATTTGAAAATTTGAAAACTTGAAAACACAATGATATATAAACTTGAAGATTCCTAAATTTGTATAATCATGAGTAATTGCCTAGTCATACTGTTGGAGGATTGCTAACGATGACTTAGGTCATAATTCTACAAAAGAACCGCGAACAATTACTTTTCATTGAGAAAATTATTATTTTTCATGGTTGCGATTTGGTGCATTCAATCGATTGATAAGTCATGGTTCGTTTTTCACGGTTACCAATGGCTGATCTCTTCTTCGATAGCAGACTGGTTGGTAGAAAAATTCTTTCACCGGAAGCGATTAACTAAATGTCCCAACGGGAGTCAATCTGGTTCAGATCCCGATGGAGAACCGGGGGTAACTGTTTATTACCGACCGTGAGAAATGGAACAAGATTCACGCTGGGGAAAAGAAAGGATGAGATCAGCGACCGAATACAAATGCGAGAATTAAGCGCTGATTGGCCTCAACTCACTCAACTATGCGTGATTCGTTGGTTCGATTTTGAATTACGTTGTGAGAATTTTTCATGCTGGGAAAACTGAGCTTCGGATCATTTTGAATACAGTTCCTTTATCGAAGTGAGTTTTTGTATTCTACAATTTCTCTACGTTCAAAGAAACATTGCTTCGTTTACAATTCACACATATCACATTTCCATATTTACATGTATTCAATTATTTAATAACACTAGTACAATTCCTTTTGTACAATAAAGACAATGAAAATGCAATTTTTAAAAGCGTACCTCGATATTAAATAATATGTATCAACTTAATTTAATTATTATTTGAACCTCAAAATGACAAACAATACTTTAAATTACGGATCGATTCCTAGACAATAACTGTGTCATTAGTTTGTAATTCAAAGTATACACTAGTGTAGAATGTATAATTTAATGTGGCAGAGGGAAAGGAGATATTGAATTTACAATCAAAGTTTGATACATTGCCCGAAAGTTACGAGGAGGAGAAAACAATCAAGGATTAAAGTAACCCACGCAAACTAATAATCACTAATCAAAAGTTATTTATATAACTAAAATTGATTGTGAGATGCAATAATGCATCTATCTCTTAAATTACTATAAAATTCAGCAGATCGTAAGTACTTGGAAACTTTTAACGACGTAGAAGAGCAGCAGCTTCATCTTTCTACCTCTGACAGTAAATCGTTTTACAAGGACGATATTCGTAAATTGGGAACAATGTAAAAAGTTATCGAACAAAGTAGCCGGTTATTGATTAAATCGCAGTTACCAATATTTAACGTTCCTCCGACAAAATTGAAAAAATTATATTGATCGACGAATTTTTCTGATAATGTAACATTAATCGAACGAAGTGTACAGTCTTGCACTAAAAGATTTTCACGTACCACGTTCTCGTACTAATCACGATAAAATCGACGTGGTAATTACTATTATGAAATCGCTGTCAGCAGATTTTGACAAACGATATGCTAACTAGGTTACCGACGCGATGGGTACGTACGTTTAATTTCATTAGAATACGTTGAACATCCATTTAGAAAATTGTGCGTGTTAGAAAACAAGAGTAATGTACAAGGAACGAGAATGGCTAACAAATGTCCCGTATCATGGAGCACGCAATGATAGCCATAACTCAGTTATGTCTAATGAGCACACGTAAAGCATGGAGTAATGTACGAGCACGCATACGATTCTAAAAATAGTGTAAATTATGTGGATACCCGTTTCGTGGAATAATTTTTTATGTCTCATTACTTTCCGATTATTTGGCCTGTACTTTTATCATCACGTACTCGTGTGGAAAATATATTGCTGATTTTTGATAAATAAAATTCATTACAGGTAAGTGAAGCATTATAACTGTTATAGTGATTGATATATTAAGTGGGCTATTGTAATGCTTGGTTCATACTCTGTTTCAAATATTAAGTTCATAGAAATTCAGAGAAATTATAATCATTATATGTTATACATATCACACACATATGTAATGTATATATATAACACGTGTAACATATCACACATGGACATATGTAATACGTGTATCATAACTCGTATAATACATATGACACATAACGCATGTAATACATGTAATGCAAATTACACGTGTAACATATATCACATATGACACATACATATAACACATGTGATACGTGCAACGTATATTACACGTGTTATATCATACATATAACACACGTAATATCACAAACACATGTAACATATACAACATGTGTAATACATATGATGCACATAACACATACAATCGTAACGAATAACACATGCATTAAATCTCACATAACTTATTTTTATCAGCTATAGGTAACCACATTAAGTTCGGTAAACCGAAAAGTTGAAAAAAAAGCGGCAACCCGTTTGAAAGACCAAACCCAAGTAAATTTCGCCGGTAGGTACACCAAGCACGATCTTTTCAGTTAGCTATTGGTCCGAACCGCAGTCCGATCGCATACAAATCCATGCTAACGTATAATAACGACAAAGCATAGCGGCGCGTCAAGTCGCAAGATAAACTGGCAATTTCGTAGCGGACTTTCGTGGTCGCAATACGTATCGCGTACGATTCGTATAATACGTGGCTAGCTGGAAAAGCAAGAATGGAACGCGATTTCAGCTAGGATAGGAATTGGTATCCATTCAGGCAGGACAATGCGAAGAAGGACGCACAAAAGTCCGAGCAATGCCATAGATCAAGAATCGAACACGGATGGCTCGTAGATCAAGGATTTCCTTAATTTCGCGAGGCAACGGTGAAATGTTGATTTAGAGGGCTTGCGCCAACGGGGCTTGCACGCACGCCTCTGCCCACGAGGAACCACGTTACACAGTGAAAGAGAGAGTAGGAGAGAGAGAGAGAGACCTCTATTAATTCTCTGTGCGGCGAAAAGCTAGCCGGGTGAACAGAATCGAATCCCGGCTTGGTTGGTCGCTTCCAGACCTCACGGTGCATCGGTGCACACGTGGTGTCCATAAGCCTGGGTTTGGCTTACGTTCCACGATGGAAAATATGGGTCACCACACAGCTGACACGCGACCATTCTGTACCTGTGACCTGTTTCTCCTTTCTTTTTTCTCTTACACGAGTACCTCGGAATTTTGAATTTCTAGTGAGGTGTGCACGTTAGGGAACCTAGTAGGGATCGACCATTTTGTTTTGCTACATTTTGTGATCATTTCCTAGTTTCTGTCTTCAAATTCTCAGACTTTCAAACTGTTAAATTTCAAAATTACTACGTCTTCAAATTCTAACTTCTCGAACTTCTTCAAACTTTTTTAATTAAAAAATTTTCGAATTACAGAATTACTGAACTTTTAAATTTACAAATCCATACATTTCCGGATGAATGTATAATCTGTATTACCTTCTGTATTAACTACATATATCCATTTATTATTAACAAGTAGTAAATTTAAATAATAATCTCATCATTTTATTTTTCAGATTTGTACATAATTAAATCACGGATGGCTGCATATGAATATTATTGTTAATTAAATTATTCGGTTTATAACATAATTGGAAGATAAGTTCTAAATAACAATTTCGAAAAATTATTTCTGAACAGAATAATTATTATTACTTGAATGAAATGAAATTAAAACCTAAATTTCATTATGTAGTTATAAGTAATCGTTTTAAAAATTAATTAGTTATTAAATTAATCAAATATAAAAAATTAATTATTCTTAATCAGAAAATGTTTCAATAAAAAATTGAATATTATTCCCTAATTAATAACTTCTTGATTAAAATTAATATTTAATCATTAATTTCCCAAATTTAAATTTCATCTTTGAATCAGTAAATCATTCAATTAGAAAATCAATCGACAAACAATTTCACCTTTCAATAAAAAAAATTGTTTAATAAACAAGGTCATCTTTCAATTAAATTGATTTCAATTATAATTTAATTTCGAATCACAAGATAATTCATTAAAAACCTTGAATTGTTATTTAATTATCAATTAGAGAAGAGTTTAATTAATTATCTGGAACCCCGTGTACAAGTACGTGAAAGTAGTTGCAGTATGTAACCATAAAACGTAGCAACGTGTAGTGCACAGTTGTTTACAACATGCCAAGGTTCGTTTCATCCTCTAGTATTGATACGAGAAACAACATTTTCGCTCGGCAAACATACATAAATCATGTCGGTATACAAACGACCATCGTTCAACATTCTTTACGAGATTCCCAGACAGTGAGTTCCTAGACAAGATACCCACTAAATTATTACTCGAAACGTAACAGCTTCTATTCTCGCAGTCTGCCGTGCTTGTGTCTATATCACTTTCTGATGCGGTTCAGTCATGCAGGCATAAAAATAAATGGGAGAAACGTAGAAAGACGATAAAATACAGCGATACGCGTTTTCAACGATCTACTCTATTATTTATCGCCGTATCAGTATTAAAAGACTGACAGCCGGCTGAATATTTCATATCATTGTCCCACGTGTTTTCGTTCTATTATGAAACCGATATCGTATCCATTGTCGCATCGGTTATTAAAATAACGCTATACCGGTCGTTTTATAAATACATCATCTATTTCCATGGATTTACGACGCACAGTTATAAATGAAATATTTTTAATTCGTATCGTCGGTAATTTTCCGTTTAAAATATTTAGGGGCTTACGAGTTTGCTATTGCGATGCGGCATATCATAAAACGTCAAGTACGCGATAAAACCGAGTTGCATGAGGTTTATTGCTCGGAGATGGAGGAAACAGAAATTTCGAACGTGTTACCCGGACGAAATAAATTTATATCGAATTAAACTGAGCCTTCATTAATTTTCAGTATGGCATCGGTCAATTTTGACTATACTTTTATTACTTCTAAAACATTTATCGGTGATGTTAGGGTGGAAAGTTGCCGTCTGTTATTAAGGCGAAATCTGCGCGTGAGTTTTTAGGTATTAACTCGTATATTCATAAACTTTTAGATCTGCGCATACTTAAATACCTATATACCTAGTTCTATCTCTGAATTTTAATATATCGAAGTTTTTATATCCCTAGATCCTTATATAGCTAGATACACACATATATAGGTATATAATATAGTTACGGGTGTAAATTATATTCAGGTTTGTATATCCTCAGATTATTATATTCTTATATCTTTATTTAGGTAAATATATTTCTAAATTATACTTCTCGATTTTTATATCTTCAGATTCCTATATCCCTAGATCAATTTTTAGATTTCTATATGAACTATTAGATTTACTTCTAGGTTTAAATGTCCTTATGTCTCTATATTTTTAAATTTCGACACTCCTTAGTACTGATATCCCTAGATTCCTATATCCCTAGATTTCTATATCCCTAGGTTTCTATATCCCTAGGTTTCTATATCCCAAGGTACCTATATCCCTAGATTCATATGTCCCTAGATTCCTATATCCCGAGATTCATATATCTCTAGATACCTATACCCCCAGATTCATATATCCCTAGATTCCTACATCCCTAAATTCCTATATCTCTAGGTTACCATATTTACCGACTCTGCTATATTACCAGATTCTCATATCTTCCGATTCCGATATCTCCAGTATATTTACACTATATTTAATAAATTTAAAACAAATAAATTTCTTGATCTTTGAAGTGTATTAGCATGTACATTACATATTTTTACTATTACAAATATTATAGACACTACACATATCATAAATTTCATAAATATTAGAAACATGTATATTATATATTTAGCAAATAATGTAACTATATTATAAATATATTTATTACATATTTAGTAAATAATATAACTACGCTTAGAAATATGATTAATATAACTACACATAAAAATATGTTTGTCAAATATTTAGTAAATAATAGTTAGAAACATATTTATCAAATATTTAAAAAGTAATGAAACAATATTTATAAATACGTTTATTATACATGTAAGAAAGTGCATCTATATTTACAAAAATAAATGAAAGCACATAATAAAATTTAATCTAATACAATATCCACGTACTTTTGCTATTAGCGTAGTATACTTCAATCCAAAACTAAATAATAGACTATTAATCAAACCTCTTGAGAATTATGCAAAAATACACAACATGAAATGTCTAAAATAAAAAAAGACCGAGTTGCAATCGAGAAATACTATTTTTGGTAGCGATGCAACCGTTCGCGACACGAAATCCGTAGAGGGTGTACGAATCCGTCGGCAAAATAAACTTTTGTCAATTTCCTGCTGATTTCCTAATAGTCCCAAAGATTCCGGCACGATGCGATGGTGTCGGAAAAGGGTGAGAGAGAAGGTACGGAGGGAATGACGAGGTTCGGACTAATTCACGAAAATGGGCCACAGTGTGTGCCCACCGGAACCTCCGACCACCGAGGATAGACCATCAAACCGATTGTAATCAGACCGCCCTTCGTTTCCTGCACCCCTCTCCAACCCCGTACCCCATACCACACCCTTCCACTATTTTCTTCCAATGGAACACTCCTCCGGCTGTAACTCGATTTTCGACTACTCATCTTGACCCACTCGGTCCCAAATAACCCGTGGAAGGTGATGAAATGAGTGAAAGATAGCTGCTGCCAGAATGAACAAAGGAAAAGAAGATTGGCTGAGGGAAAATGTTTATCGAGTCGATCTTTTCGGTTACGATTCATACCTTTAGGGAGCACGAATCGAAATCTAAATTCTGGTTTTGATCCGAAGATTGTGGATGAGGTACTCGAGGTCAAATGCAGAGTTCCATCATGTAGAAGCACGAAGAAATTCAAACGGGTTTCGGATTTTTGGATGCTATTTATCTCAGATGTAGGCAATATGAAATTATGAATTTATGAAATTATAGGTTTAATTAGTTCTGATGCCCAAGGAAATTTTTTTAATTATGTTTGCAATGCAGCTTTTGATTTGTAAGCTTTGTTAGCAATATTGACTATTCATTATAGATCTGTTTTTTTATAAAATGAGATGAAATATAGTTTTACATGGAGTAATGCAAAATATAGGCATGTTTACATTGAAGATAGGTTATTTCCTATTGAAAATAGGAAAAATAGTTATTTTTCGTTAAAAATAGAAAAATATTTCATCCGTTTCTATTGGAAATACTCTGATCCCTAAAATGACATACCTACAGCCCCAAATGTGGGGAATTATCGAGTGTCTACTATAATTTAGTTTTGAATTTCTAGATTTCTAAATTTCCAGATTTCTAAATCTTCAAATTTCTGAATCCCCCAATTTCTGAATTTTCGAATTTCTATATTTCCAAATTTCTCAATCCCCAAATTTCAAAATCTGCAAATTTCTAAATTTTTAAATTCCTAAATTTCTATTAAAAATAGGATTTTATACTGAAAATAGGAAAATATTTCTTCCATTTCTACTGAAAATACTCTGGTCCCTAAAATGACATACCTACAGCCCCAAATGTGGAGAATTACCGAACAACTACCGCAAGACAGCTCCAAATAAAGTTACCTACTTGCATCAAACTAGAACTAATATTTGAACTAATTTTAAAAACGCAAGCTCATTTAATGAAAATCGATAAGTAATTTAATGTCGATGAACGCGAGTTCGAGCAATCGGTATCGTGTTGCTTTTTCCGATCGGTTTGAAATTCGTTGGTTCTCAAGTTGTATCGACGGGGTCCAGACAGGTGGCGAGGGGAAAAAAATGCAAATGGGGTCAACAAACCGGCCACGTCAATAGTGGAAACGGGGAATGTACCTTAAAACTGTGGAGCAAAATGGAGCAATTAGGGATAAAGTAAACGAACCAGATTTCGCGGCGGGAAAATGCATATTCAGCGAAAAGCCGGAACAACCGGGCCGCCACCGTACTAAATCGACGGTTTTAACCGGCGTCTTTCCTTGCTTGGTGGCGCAAATATTATTTATTATCGCGTGAGATTTCCATAACTTCGCATTAAAGACTCCCATAAGTCGTAAAACGGCGCGGTTTTCAATCTCACACGACTGGGTATGAATGTCTCACCTTTGAACAATCAATGTTTAATGCGATGTGTCGGGTTGAAAAATGAAAACAAGTGAGAAGAAAGTGTAAATAGGGGAATACTGAATGGTATTATGGTTATTTTCTATTTACGACTGTTTTGTGTACTATCCGAACTTATTTAATTTTCCTTATTTGAAATCATTAAAGGGTACAGCCGGACAAGGGGGTCCAAAGTGCCTTTAGATCAAAAAAATATTTTTAAACTTTTCATTTTGAGTTTAAAAATTCTGGAAAAATTCAGAAACACATACACCATAGAGCAGAATGTCAATGATTTTTTTCAAAATTTTCCGTACGGCATAGCAAAAGATATGAAGCTAAAACTGTAAATTGCGTTTCGCCATGTAACTACCCTTCAAGTAGGGGTAGCGATTTGATATTTGACAAAAATAATTTCCTTCAAACAGTCTATTAGCTGATATGTTTATTAATTAATTTCGTCTAAAAGAACTTGTAACCCCCTTATTCTTTGTTATTATTTTGATTAGATAATTATTGCACGAAGGTAATGAAGGACTTATATGATAATGTGATTATGCAGTTGACTATGCATTGTGTGTTTCGATGTACAAGTAATAAATTTATATGTATAGTATATATTGTTTAAAGGTAAAGCGAATTATAGCACAAATTATACAAATTAAATACGGATTGAATTTTACAATAATATAAAGAGAAACAAATATATTACCGTGTTGTCGATTGATGATACGAACGATGAACAGTATAATTGCGTTTGAAGAATATTTTCTTCGTCGAAGGAGCGAGCGAGATAGCGACGCGTTTCGACTTGTTTTGATAACAGTCACGTTTACACTGAATCGGGCCTCGCCTAAGCGATGTTCGTAAACACGCTCGGGCCTCTCCGAATTTGCCCGAATACTACCCTTATTTGAGAAATTGAGAAATTTGAAAAATTGGGAATTTAAAAACTTGGAAATTGGAAAATTGGCAAATTGGCAATTTGGGATATTGGGAAATTGGCAAATTGGGATATTGGGATATTGGGATAATGGGAAATTGGGAAATTGGGAAATTGGCAAATTGGCAAATTGAGAAATTGGGATATTAGGATATTGGGATATTGGGATAATGGGATAATGGGAAATTGGGAAATTGGGAAATTTGGGAATTTGGGAATTTGGAAACTTGGTAATTGGGAAACTGGGAAATTGGAAATTGGGAAATTTGAAAAATTGGGAATTTGGAAACTTGGAAGTTGGGAAATTGGGATAATGGGAAATTGGCAAATTGAGAAATTGGAATATTGGGATATTGGGAAATTTGGAAATTTGAAAAATTGGGAATTTGGAAACTTGGAAGTTGGGAAATTGGGATAATGGGAAATTGGCAAATTGAGAAATTGGGATATTGGGATATTGGGAAATTTGGAAATTTGGAAACTTGGTAATTGGGAAACTGAGAAATTGGAAATTGGGAAATTTGAAAAATTGGGAATTTGGAAACTTGGAAGTTGGGAAATTGGGATATTGGGAAATTGGGAAATTGAGAAATTTGGAAATTGAAATATTTGAAAAATTGGGAGTTTGAAAACTTGGAGATTGGCAAATTGGGATATAGAGAAATTGGGAAATTGAGAAATTTGAAGATTTGGAAATTGGAAAATTTGAAAAATTGAGAGTTTGGAAACTTGGAGATTGGGAAATTGTGATATAGGGATATTGAGAAATTGAGAAACTGGAAAATTGGGAAATTGAGAAGTAGGAAATTGATAAATTTGGGTATTTATAAGTTTGGAAATCTAGAAATTTAGAAATACAAAAAGTTGGAAATTTAGAAATCTAGAAATATGAAATCTACAAATTTTCAAATCTATCAATTCAATAACTTCATTAAAAAATTATCAAATTTGACAATACAAATATTTCAAATCTCCCAAATTTCAGATTGAAGGATTTACCTGTCTCAAAAGAATAATAAAACTCAAGTTATTTAATCTCTGCAGGATAATAAATAAATAATTAAACATGAATAAGAAATAAACATCCAAACTTCTTCACTATTCAATATACAAACTTTTATTAATCATTTTCGTCCTTGTGTCACGGTCTTTTTTCCACAAATAATTAAAAAAAAATAAATAAAATCTCCGTTAATTAATAAAAAAATAAATTATCAAGTCGGTGTATCATGTTCACTAGTATTTTCAGTTCTAACAGTTTAAATTTAGCTCCAACATGAACAAAACAAAGGTCAGCTGTAATATAACTCAGAAGCTTTATGCTAACGTCTACACTAATATATCCTGTCAATAACGTATTCATGTTCGCAGGATATCGCATATTGGCTCGATTATTTGTATCGTCGTTGAACGGACCCCTATTTAATAGCTGTTGTCAACTAATTTAATATCGAGCGTGCTCGATTAATTTTATTCGGTGCCGCAACTCGCATGATCCCGTTCTGTCGTAACGCATCGAGCTTATTTGAAAAGCAATTTTATATATCTCGACGTTGGTAAATTTCATTGGTAAAGCATGTTTGTTTGTGATATTAATTGCACGTTTACAACGGTGTTCCGTTTCGATTAACCGACTCGCAGTTATCGAACGGGTGTATATTACTTTATTTACTTCCTTTTTCGCGATGTTTATCATCGAAACTCAATTCATTTTGAACAAACTTATCCATCGTTTTGTCGATTGTGCAAATATTACGATATACTGGTGAATTTTGTATCGCATCATAATAATATGTTTGTAGAAAACAGAAGTAACGTAATAATGTATATTTATTAAATTATTGAAAATATGTATTGCGATAAATGTTGGTAAACGTGTCGCAAAAGTAATTGGGTAAAATGAAATGTGAGTAAATAATGAAGATTTATTAAGGTGTGTTATACAAAATGTGGATATTGGTTGTTAGTATGTGCCACAAGATGTATTTAGTTATTTTAATTAAAACGCTGTTTAGTCTGTTTAATAGTACAAACTAATAATTTGGAACGTATTACTGAAATGAAAGTTTAATCCCTATAATGGAAAATTATTTGGGCAGTTTTCGGCAGGAGTGTTCTATTGTGTGGGGATAATGGAATTATCAAATTACACATTAGCAAGGTACCAATTTATTAAATTATTAATTTAATTAATTAGTAAATTTATAAAATATCACATTATTAAATTACAAATTAGCAAGATACCAATTTATCAAATTACTAAATTTCTGAAATATCAAATTATCAAATTTCCAATTTATTAAATTATTAAATTACTGAATTACTGAATTTTCGAAATACGAAATGACCAAATTTTCACTACTTCAGAATATCAAAATACTTCAAAACTTTCAACTTTTTAATTTTTAAATTATCAAATTTCCAAATTATTAAATATATAAGTAGTTATTAAATTTGAAAATGATTACATCTTCAAACTATCTATTTATTCAAATATTACACTATTAAATTACCAAATTTCCAAGTTTTATAGGTTTCAAATTAAGAAACTATTAAATTTTTTATTTTATTGGTTGAAATTTTCAAATTTATAAATTTCAAGTATTGAAATCGTCAAATTCTCCATTTTCAAATATTGAAATTATCAAATTTTTAATTTTCAAATATTGGCAAAGGCAAGTTTTTAATTTTCAAATATTACAATTGTCAAATTCTTGCTTGACAAATACTAAAATTATGAAATTTCTAATCTACAAATATTAAGGTTGTCAAGTTTTTAATTTTTAAATGTTGAAATTGTCAAATTTTTAATTCACAAATATTGAGATTCTACTCTACTAAAATTACCAAGTTACCAAATTACCAAACTACAAATTCCTCAAACATTCAAATCTACAAATTCACAAATATTCACATTCATCCCCTATACAGTAATTAAATTTCACTGCACCCTTTCTTGAGAATTTCAAGGAAGACAATTTTGTCAAACTATTACGTACAGTATCTAGGACAATATATAAATTTGCAATAAATCATTCGAAAATGGTGCAATTCCCTCACGCGTCAGAATTAATGAAATTAGAGGTGTAGCCGACACAACAGTGCGACTATAAAAATTGAGGGTGGAAAATGTTGCGTTTTACGGTCATATTAAAAACGAAGAGAAAGTAATTAGTTCCTCGGTGACTTTTATACCGTTCCAGCGTAATTAACGGCACCGCAAAGCTTCTGTCAATTATCGAGAAAAATGACTTTAATTTTGACCCGACGCACCTTAAATATTGTTCTTCGTGCTTTCAGTTTGCTTAACGAACTTCGCGGTTCCGCAAAGTAAACACGGCTCTGAAGCTTTGACGAGGGAATATTTTTTTCCCGTTATTCCGTTATTTTTACCGAGGTGCAATCTAGACGTTGATTTTCCACCGCAATTTTGGCCCAATTGAATTTCCTTGCCCCGAAATACCGCAGTGCCGTTGTCTCGAAGTTCCTTCGCGAGCTTGCATAACAAAAGCAAGAACCAGAAGGGGTACGGTGTATTATTACAATGCACAGAATATTATCTAATGTATCTAGCCGGCCCAGCCACGCTAAATTACTCTTGCAATTTTAATAGAAACAATGAAAGCATGCTTACATTCGCGTCCAATTTTCTGCTTGCCCAACCAGTCCATAACGCAAAGACTGCGTTGAATATTTCACGGAGGGGAAACGAACAATAATTTGCTTTTCATTTCGTTATTCGCGAATTGTTGCACGAATGGGACAAATTTCGAACACGAATTAATTACACCCGCTGTGTAATGCGATTTGCGATGCTTTTGATCGCGCTTCAATGCACCAGCACCAAAAATTTATGTAAATACATTATTTAAAGGGTATTTCATTTGTGCTCCAATGAATTAGTGACTTTATCGAGAGATTTATGTTTTGCGGTTTCTGCTTTGAGGTATTTGCTATACAACGATGTTTCTTGAATTGGAACTTTTACATTTGGGAGATATCGTTTTGGAATATGAAGCGGGAATTTAAGAATTTGAAAATTTACTTTTTTTATATTTTTGTGCATTTTTATGTTTCTTTATTTTTATACTTTCATATTTCTATATTGTTACAATTGTATATTTCTATACCACTACATTCTTCCATTTATTAATTATCAAATTTTTCAATTTCTAAATCCAAAATTCCTAAATTTTCAAGTTATCACATCTCCATATTCGAAAATTTAATATTTCTAAACTTAGAAGCTTGAGTATTTCCAAATTTCCAACTTGTTAACTTAAAAATCCAAAACCTTGAAAATTTTAAAATATCAAATTTCTATATTTCGTAATTTAAAAATTACAATATTAAGACGTGTACATATTTAGTATTTCTAAATTTGTAAATTTCCTAATTTCCGTTCTTGAAAATGTAAAAAAGGTATGCAATTTCATCGTCAATTGGATCTTTACTAATCTCCAGTTCGAATCAGATTAAACGATGCACAACGATTGAACGTCTCGAGTGCGTACCATAAGGATCCGTACACATACGGTAACCATGTGCATATATGTGTACAGTTATCGTGTATCCATCAGGGTGCGTGGTGGCGCACTGCCAAATTGAAGCTATTTGCTGTCGCTATAAATTTCCACACTCTTAAATATTCAAATTTTCAAATTATTGAACCACCAGAATACTAAATTTAAAATTTTCCAAGTTGCAGAAGTTGGAAGCGTGGAAACTTCATATTCCCATATTTTTACACTTCTAGAAATCACGAATTTTCGATTTTTTAAATATCTGAATGCCCGAATTTCTAAATTTTTTAGTCTCAATTTCTCAATTTCTCAATTGCTTAATTGCTCAATTTCTCAATTTCTCAATTTCTCAATTTCTCAATTTCTCAATTGCTCAATTGCTCAATTGTTCAATTTGTCAATTTGTCAATTTCACAATTTCTCAATTGCTGAATTTCTAAATTTCAAAACATCCAACTTTAATATTTCCAAATTGCCAAACCTCTAAATTTCTTAATATTCTATTTTTTAACCTCTCAAATTGCTACATTCCTGTCTTCCTAAATTCCTAAATTCTCAAATTCCAGAAGTGCTAAATTTCAAAATATCCAACTTTAATATTTCCATATTTCCACATCTCCAAATTCCGAAACTTCTAAATTTCTAAATTTTCTACACCCTAAATTCCTAAATTCCCAAACCGAAATCTCTATTAAACCAAGGAATGTGCATAATCCAAATTCCAGCGTTCAAAAAGTAATCACCACCGTAGGTACGCGGTCCACTCTCGAATCAGATTAAACGATCCCCGGCAATGCAGCGTCTCGAGTGCGTACCATAAGGATCCGTACACGTATGGTAACCATGTGTGTATATGTATAGAGCTATCGTGTATCCATCAGGGTGCGTGGTGGCGCAATGCCAAATTGATGCTGTTTGCCGTCGCTCTAAGCCTCAATCTGCTCGGTTGTACCGGGACGATCCTAACACGCGCGTGCTAAGCTCGCCGCATTATGGATACGTTCTATCCATCGGCATAGCTGGTTGCGAGTTTCCGCCAAAGTGTTAGCTGTCGTTGCTGCAATAGGGGTAGGATGAACGAAAGGAGTAGGGTTACCGATGCTGCAGCTACAGATGTCAACCCATGAGTTGGCGCATGACCCCGAGAAGCTCCCCACCGTGAACACTTCCACATTTCAAAGAACGAAATCCACTTTCACTGTCTATAACTTAGATTATTTATAAAATATTAACATAGTGTTACACTGTCTTTTTCTTCGTAGGTAGAATTACACAGCGATACACTACAAGAATGCATTGCATCCAAGGATTATAACTTACTACAAGTATTCCATTAACGAATGTCAAGTCTGCGAATGAATTACTCGGAACACTAGAAACTAGCGTGACTTTCAAAACGGTAGAAATTGATTAAAAAGTTTGTTGATACATTATTCTATAGTATGTTGAAACAACCAGTGGAACCGAAAACAGTTTTAGCCCTTGGAGTAGTAGAGACGTACAGATGTCAACCCACGAGTTGGCGCGTGACCCAAAGTAAAAGCTCCCCACCGTGAACACTTGCAGTTACATTTCGGCAAATAAGAATAATGACAATAACAACTGCTGAACGCAATTCGCACTATCTCACTCTCGAGACGTTTGCCTGTCATTGTTTTTCGCCTAATTGTGCGACCTCTGGAGCCAATACCGCCGAAAATACGTGTGAGGCGTACATTTTTCTGTTCTGACCAAGTGGAGCTCTTCTAAACCTGGGTCAACCTTTTCATAAACTTGTGACGTCGAGTGACAAACCGATAGAATGGGCTCTAGCTAGGAAACTTTCCGGGAAACGTGATTAACCGTTGTACATATTTACGTCGTGGCCGTAATAGAGAAAGTTCCGTTGAACGACCGGTTTCACCTGGCCCGATTAAGCCCCGCGAAGATATTCCAATGCCGAGATTATTAATTTCAAGCCCGTTCCGCGCGTCAAATACGCTCCGGGTGCTTGTTCCTTCGTTTTATACCGCGGTAACGAATACGTATTCTCCGATGCTCCATTTATTCCTGAAATAACGCCGACGCGATTCTTCGGACACAAAAACAACTTCATTTCCATTGTTTTTACGTTGCTTTGGTTAACGATGATGATCTCTCTTGTACAGATCTTTCATTATATTTTGGTCAAACTGAGATTCGAATGTTGAGAAATGAGAGAAGTCTTCCAGTTTTGGGGATTTCTTTTAGATGCAGAGAATTTAGGCTGGTGAACGTGGATTTTTGGAGGGGAAATTAAAATATGGAGAGAGGAGAGTGATGGACATTTAACGGAGTGTTTTTGGTGACCAGGTATTTTTGGCTTTTTATATTTGTATGTTTGTAAGGGTTGAATATTCAGATTTCCACGTTTCTTTATAAGGGTAGTATTATTGAAATTTTAGTATTTGAAAGTTTATGATGGTAGATTTTTTTGAATTCTCATATTTGAAAGTTTATTGTGGCAAAATTTTAGTTTTTCATATTTGGAAGTTTATGATGGTAGAATTTTTTGAATTCTCATACTTGCAAGCTTATAATAATAGAATTTTTCAAATGTTTATATCTGCAGATTTATAATTTTGCAATTTTGTAATTGAAAAGTAAGCTATATTATACATTTAATAAATCTAGGCTATTTATTTAATATGTATCTGACGTTTAATATTTATTAATTGTGTGACATTTTTAAAGGAAACTAGAAAATTAATAATCGAAAAATTATTATTAGAACAGGATGAAAAGTTGTGATTGTTAACCATATGTGTACAGTTAAGCTTTATTAATACACATTTAACAATTAAAATAAATTTGAATAATTCTGACATACATCAAGTGATACATTCACATAGTTCATAGGTTATGGTAGATTATTACTAGATATTGCAAAAAAACTGTAATATTATTAATCGTTCTGTTACAATTACAAAAATGAACAAATCGTTTCGAATATCACGCAACCATTCTCGTTTTAGAACAAAACGAAAATGACCAAAATGGCGGAAATTTAAATAAGAAACACCAATTCCAAGAAAAATTTCACTATATAAAATCACTATAAACAAA
Organism: Megachile willughbiella; assembly: GCA_945859595.2. Classification (NCBI taxonomy): domain Eukaryota; kingdom Metazoa; phylum Arthropoda; class Insecta; order Hymenoptera; family Megachilidae; genus Megachile; species Megachile willughbiella. The sequence continues at coordinate 13,282,585 of OX243797.1, forward strand.
CTACACTCTTATAGTTCAGTTTAAGATAATTTACTATTTAGTTAATTTCTTCGATTTTAATTACCTACATAAATTCCAGCGACAATTAAGTATTTTTCCAATTATGTTGAATCTACAAAAATTTATTAAAACGTTTAACCTTGCATTTACAGACGTTTAATGACTAACATATAAATTGAAACCTAAGCCACCTAAATTAGCTTATCACCTTGAAGAACATTTTACCAGAAGCTTAATTAAAAATAAGAAATCTGAAGTCCATCATTTCTCCGGGTTCCATAAATCGATTAACGTTCCTGACATTCATAGCTGTACAACATTCGAATACATAATATAGTACTATGATTTATGCAAACAAAAAAGAAAATGGATCTCTTTTTGGCCTGTCGATCGGGGGTTGCTCCCTTAAATATAGATTCTTATTTATCATTGGAACTCCGGCTGCTGGCCGCGTACCAAGAAACTGTCGGACATAATAAGTTAACAATATCAGCACACATGTATGTGTAAAGTATTAACTTCAGCTTGATCCATTACTCCGGTGAAATCTCGTCGATTACACAGCAAATGTTTGCAAGTGGCCGAACCGATGTCGAGTATCGACCACTGCGTTGACCACCCTTGGGGTCGAGTTTAAGCGATGGTAGGCGGAAAGCTGTCAGTTCGAGGAGTTCGAGGGAAGTGATAGAAGAGGTAGAAAGGGGAATTGCTCTTTTTACGATGATCTAAAAGAAGATCGCGATTACAGGGTTCAACGAATGTCACGTCGCGATAGGTCTTTTTGCGCCTCAAGCACTTTCCCTGCTGATATGAATATCGTTAAGCTAAATTCGACCGATCGAATTGTTAAACTTCATCCCGTTCGTAAATGATATCAGGACCTCATAGATATAAATGATATTTGGACGCCTAGATATAATTGTCATAAGTAGATTACGAATGTTTATGCATTTATGTATCGAAGTCTGTAAAGTGAACGTTGTATGGTAAATTTAATTGTCAGTTAGTTGATCTCACCAATTACTTTAAAGTTTTTAGATAAATTTACTGAATTTGATTTCTGTGAGATTTATTATTATAGTTTATTATAGACTTTTACTGCAAACACTCGAACTTGGTATGCATACCTGTACAATTATTTAATAAATCATAATAAATTATTAATTATTACAGTAAGTTGTTTATTAACCATCTAATATATTTATTAAATAATAATAGTAAATTGTTTATTAAAATTACATTTGATTAAGTTATTTTTTTGTAGACCACATATATGCATAAATGCAACTGTAGTTTGTAATGTAATGTTAACTATTGTAAATTGTGTGAAACTGGAAGTACTTCAGTTGTTGGTAGCAATTTTACAACTTTCTAATTGAAAAATTTGATGAATTTATTATTTCAATATTATTAGTTGCTACTATTGTATGTTTTACTACTGCAATTTAGAAGTTTGTCAAATAAAAATTTAAGTTTGAGACATTCATATTTGAAAATTGAAAAATTGAAATTCGAAAGATTGCACAATTAAAATTTGGAAAATTGAAATTTGAAAGATTGCACAATTAAAATTTGAAAATTTGGAAAATTTAAATCGAGAAGTTCGAAAAATTCAAATTTGGAAGACTGAAAAATTAAAATTTAGAAGTTTGAAAAATTAAATTTTGAAATATTGGAAGATTAAAACTTAAAGTTTAGAAAACTAAAATACAGTAGATAGAAAAATTAAAATTCGAAAGCTTAAAAAATAAAAATTAGAAAATTTCGGAAATTGAAATTGCAAAGTTTCGAAAATTAAAATTCGAATGTTTTAAAATTGCAAAATTAGAATTTGAAAATTTGGAAAATTACAATCCAAAAGCTTGAGAAACTAAAATTTAAAAAATTAAGAAATTGAAATTTGAAAGCTTGGAAAATTACAACTTGGAAGTTTAGAAAATAAAAATTCAGAAATTGAAAAACGTTTAAAATCATATAAACATAGAAAAATACTATTCCTGATATTTGTAAATTGAAATACCCTTCCAATTCCCAAATATCTAATCCTGAGCATATCAAACCCGAAAAACTGTCGAAGCGACCATTTACTAGCGTACCACTAAATAAGTCAGCTCGAGTCATAAATTCCTCTCTCAATTTCACCAACAACCTACTCGTTCCCAATTCTTGCTAACACTTCCACACAGGAATAAAATATCTGAAAATACGAAGGATATCAGGAGGGAAATATCGAGCCTAGTCAAATTGAACGAAGGAAGATAGCGAAATCGATACTGGAAGGAGTTTTCGATGTTCGGGGACAGCCGGAACGTGATGTACTTTTGGCCATCGACGAACCAGAACAGGCAAGGAAGAAAAAGATCGTCGAGTCCGGCGAATACAGTGGGAAGAAAAAAAGCAGCGAGATAGGAAGAGGCCTTGTAGAGAGCAACACAGCATCGAGAGAAAGAGCAGCGAGAACACGGTGACCGACCAACTCCGGAGGGATACAAATTCATGTCGATGCAGCACAAAGTGGCGTCCACCACTTCTCAACCTATTCAACCCCTACCTCAAAAACTATCCAACGCCCAGCAGCTCTCACACCAGAGTTACCCGACCGCCTCTTCGACACTCGTCCAGGCGTTCCTATCGATCTAGGTAGTCGAAAAACTCCTGGAAACCACCGACGACAGCTTTTGCGGGCGCCGCTTAGCGGGACGTCTACCAAGGGCATTTCGAAAGAGAGCCTTTTTGCCCGTTGGACACCCGGGGCTTTCGATTAAACAGCCGGGCAAATAGAACGGAAGGATCGGACAGAAATTGGCTTTAACCTCTGCCCGGAAATGGTTGGGGTCCTGAAGGACCCGACCGCTGCGAATCTGTCTGATCCTCATTTGAATACTTGGACAGGCTCGTGTTAAACTAACGGGGGATGTGAGTGTCCTAAATTGAAAATAAAATTAAAGGACACATAGATTAAATGTAAAATAGTGTGTACAGTTAATTTCTTATTTTTATAGAGATTAATATGTGTGCAAAGAAATTCGTATAAATTTTTGTGATCACAAATAGGAAACTTGAAGATTGAATGTTTTGTTGGGTCTCATAGTTTTAGTGTTGTGTCCAGAAGAGGATCTTCGAATTTGATAGAGTTGATCTTTTATTGTCAGTATGCGTACTAAGATATTTTTGTTAATAAATATTTTAGGATTTATTGCAATGGAAGTATTTAAGAATTTATTACCAACAATCATATTTTAGGTACAAAATACAAAGTAGATTTATATTTAAATTTTTTCAAACATTAAAAATCTTCATTTGTTTCCTAATGACTTGGATAAATGAATATTTATAGCACGATAATCCTGTATAGTTGCACAATAAGAAAATTTTATCTGAATTTAAGAACTCTCGGAGTATTTACATAAAAAATATTTGATGAAAATTACAAATAATTCAGTCTGTTGTTTTCCAAATCGTTTAATAAAATGTGTATAACAGGTGTATGTTAAAGAAGATGATTTTATCGTACCAACCGATATCTATCAAAGTAAAGTTTAATAATTGCCGATTCGAAGCATGAAATGTAAATTGCTTTTACAAAGGGTCGAACATTTTACGAATTCTGTACGCGTTGCGCCCTTTTTATCAATATTGATACCGTAACGGGGTACGTCGTGGCAATGGGTCAAGCGATTAAACGTTTCCGGAGGCAAATTGCGTCGACTGCGGATTTAGCGATCAGATCCGGAATTAAATATTTCATTTTAAATCCGAAATACCGCAAAGTACTGGATGTTACAGGGGAAAGCAGTCGATTAAATGTGTCGTTGAAAATCTGCTCTTTATTCCGTACACGCGATTGAAATAAAACGTTGGATTAAGCCGCACATGCCACATTAATAATATTTTACATGATTTGCAGAAACAGAAATTCATAATTTCCAACGGGATGAAATATAAATGAGAGTTTCCAGGTTTTTACCGTATTTCGACGTTTTTCTCGTTTGTTTAACTAACGTTGAAATCTAGATACGTCGTTTTCAATGAAACAAAAAAATTCATCATATCCATTGCTATGGTGGAAAATTTTTAATCTCTTCGTTGCCTCGTGATATTCACGGTGATACGCGAAATGTTCAGTGAATCGACAAAGTGGTAATTAATAAAAAAGGAAGATAAATAAAAATCGTTGATAAAGTCTTTTATTATTTGTTCAGTTCTCAAGAAAATTCGAGGCAAGTTTAAAAATATTTTCAAGGGACATTTAAAAAATTAGTAATTTTTAGATATTTTTATAAGTCAATTTTAAAAGTGATTTTCATATGTGAGTATAATAATGTGATATTCAAAAGTATCATAATATTTAGTATGAACAATGTCAGAATATTAGGTTGTTTCTACTTTTCGGTAAACAATAACCAATACATACACGCAAATTTAATAATGTTACTATACACAGTTTACTATAAATGAAATTTTAAGTTCGAAGAAAATTATAAAACTCTCTTACGAGACACATTAAGCTACGTCCACATAACCTAACACATCGTTATTCTGACCGATTTACTATAAATCAAATTATTCACAGTTCATTGATAGCAATGAACCTCTAACGACTGTGAATCTATAAATATATAAATAGATCGACAAACCTGAAACGTCATGAAAGCTTAGGATTCGACACAGTATAGTTTCGTAACAGCACGAAATTCGCAGAACGAAAAAGCAGGTTTCTGGTTTCAGAGAAGGAACAAAACGGCTATGATTTTCCATCGCAATGAATAAATTGGTGATCGAGTTATCGAGATTCGCGGACGATGGAGATGGAAGAAATTCGAAATCCATTGGTTGGAAGTGGCTGCCGGTGGTTTCGAGTGCCGTACGCGTGTCAGAAAAGTCACCTAGACGGATATGGAAGGGATAACGTTCTCTTCAGGGTGATAATGTTGCAAATTTATATTCCGAAGGCGATCGAGCAAAGCTGCTGAATGTGCACTCTTGGCCGCGACTGGTCTGCTCTTCCCAGAAACGCCACTCCCACTATTCCTAAACCACTTCCAATCGGGTCTTTTTCCACCGCTTCTCGACTTTCTTACCTTTTGTGAACGTCACAGAATTCGACGGTACTCGAGGCTCTTCCGTCAATCACCAATCGACAATCAATTTCTCATGCAAAGAGAAAGTAGGACAAAATATCCTGCACTCTGCAAGAATAACAGCATCACATGTGTCAGCGAATGAACACCTAACGATCACATTGATACTGAAGACCATAACCTGCTATAGTTATCATATTCTACTATAAAGTATATGTATGTATTGGTATATGTATATACCAATTACCACATCTTGCTGTATACTAGTTATCATGCTATTATACTAGTTGCCATATCTTGCTATTACACCGGTTACCACATTTTGCTATTATATTAGTTGTCATATTCTGCTATTATACCACATCTTGCTATTATATTAGTTGTCACATCCTGCTATTGCACCACATCTTGCTATATACCAGTTATCGTGTGCTGCTGTTATACTAGTTACCATATCCTGCTGTTATACCAGTTACCACATCTTGCTATTATACCAGTTGCCAAATCCTGCTATTATACCAGTTACCACATCTTGCTATTATACTAGTTGTCATATCCTGCTATTACACCACATCTTGCTATTATACTAGTTGTCATATTCTGCTATTACACCACATGTTGCTATTATACTAGTTGTCACATTCTGCTATTGCACCACATCTTGCTATATTCCAGTTATCGTGTGCTGCTATTACACTAGTTACCATATTCTGCTATTATACCAGTTACCACATCTTGCTATTATACTAGTTGTCATATCCTACTATTACACCATATCTTGCTATATACCAGTTATCGTATCCTGCTATTATACTAGTTACTATGTCCTACTGTTATACCAGGTACCACATCTTGCTATTATACTAGTTGTCATATTCTACTATTACACCACATCTTGCTATATGTATACCAGTTATCGTATCCTGCTATTATACTAGTTACCATATCTTGCTATTATACCAGTTACCACATCTTGCTATTATACTAGGTACCATATCTTGCTATTACACCAGTTACCACATCTTGCTATTATACTAGCTGTCATATCCTACTATTACACCCCTTAACCTGCAAAACATCAAGAAAGTCCACCATAATAAACGTTATAAAAGTAATGAATGATGAAACTTGCTATCACAAGTAAAATATAAAAAAAAAAATCAGCAAACATGGAAATGATCATTTTTAATTACATCTGTCGAATCGTTTACCTTAAATTGTAGAGAGTATAGATATGAGAAAAAATGTAGTACCGATTGATCGTGTACGGACGGAAATAAATCAACCCCTTGTAACAAGCCCGAAGTTTACCGTAGATGTTAACGAATGCCTTAGCGACAATCTAGAGCAAAATAAATCTCCCATCGATCCCCTTTTTGATAGCAATATGCGGTCGCGTAATTCTTTCCAACGGCCGATAACAGCAGACAGAAAACAGGAGTTTTCGCACGGGACTTGGACACTTTTCCACCCCCGGCCCATTCTCCGATAACTGAAACGATCAGAAAAGTTTGCGTAACGGGGAAACCCTGATAACGGGGCTGGGTGGTTGAAACGACCAGGTATTTGGAATGATGGTTACGTTGTCATGTCGGGACCGATGGGATTGATTGTTTGAATCGATCAACGTACGGTTTTGTCAAAGTTGCCCTTAGATTCCGCATAAAGTCACCCCTTTTACGCCCAGGCCTCACTTCCTGCCCTCTTAAGCCGTTCTCGCTTAGCAATCCAGCGTGGAAACACGCGATGCCTGCCAGAATACTGATCCGGAAACCACAATTAACTAATGGACGACCGTCCCAGGAACTTATGCGAACGCTAGTTTCCGCATCTAGACATCCCCTCAACTTCCTGGATTGAGTCGTATCTTATAAACATCCCTACTGTGCTTGACTCTAAGTTGCCAAAGAACTTGTGGCTCAAACGTTGTCGAACTTACGCGTGGGATATCTGTGACCATGTGTCGCATAGTGTTATGGTGGATGGGTGCTTGCAATGGGTGGATAATTATTTACTCTCGATCATGTGGGGGTGTGGTGTATGCAAAGTCGTTATTGGTTAAATTACATAGTGATGCGAGGTACTTTAGTTAAATTTTTAACATGTTAAATGATATGATTTCAATCATTATTATGACGGAGTTGATTGTTGTAACGTGGATGAAACGTTGTGCAGGAAAAAGTATTTTTATTAGTATATTTATTTTTTTGTTGTATTGTAATGATTCTGATTATTATTATTGTGAATTGTATTTATGAATTATGATTATTATTGTAAAATTATTTGTGGTACATGAATGATGATCAATAACGATATTATTATGAATAATGACGTTACAATATAATGATTAAAAAGAATAACATAATATAGCATTAATAATTTGAGATAATAATAACATGTAATATTAATAATTGTGATCATAATTATAATTATTTATAGATATTGTTGTCAATTTATTTATGGACCAAACCACTTAAAATACATACAAGTTTTGCAATGGAATATATTTAAATTAAATATTAAAGTAAATACAAATATGATAAATACCAATAATAGTAATTATTTTTCATAAAATTCGCAAATAATTCTCATCGTTTCAGCAGTTGTTTATTCATTTCACTAACAAAAGTCAAGCTAACTGAAAAACTGAAAAATTCAATGAAAAATTGACGAATCGATAAACTGAAAAATTCGATGAAAAACTGCCGAATTGATAAATTGATAAATTTAATGGAAATCTGAAAAATTAAATGTACATCATTTAAACTGACATTTTTACAATATTGTTATGAAACTGGTTCCATTAATTTTTTTCCAATATTAGTACAAAGGACAAGAGTACGTTATACCATGCAGTAAGCTTTAATAACTATAATCCATCATCATCCTATTATAAATTACAATGTAACATTTTTACCTTCCATTAAACTTTTTTATTGAAAGAATCTCGCGTCCATTAATCTTTTTGTTAATATTAATACTCGGTAAAAGGGTATACATTTTCTACAAGATATTCTAAAATAAGCCATTACTGTATGCACTAATTTCAATAAAAGACGATCATTTAGATTTTGCTATATTATAATACATTACCCCTGTTAGAACATTTGAAAGATTAAATACAAAATTTACAGACAGATTTGGACATTTTATACAAAATTTCTTATTCATCATATTTCTTAATTGGCGTCAGTGAAAAATGATTATGATTACAAAATAGAAACAAACGTACGTTAAAAAATTAACATCCCTAAATTGTGTATAAAACTAATGAGACTTATGCAAAAATTACTTTGTACTAAAATGACTTCTCCGTAATGTTACGAAACATATCTAGTTATAATTACTATTATAACTACAACAACTTGAATAGCTAACCAAACACTAATCAAATTTGGCCAAGAATTTCTCCCCTATTTCAAAAGATTGCGTTCAGCGATTAACAAAATTCACTAAGTCCGTAATTCCTGAAAGTTCGGATAAAATCAAAGTTTGAAAGATCGTGCGATCCCTCCGCAAGCGAAAGAATACACTTCTCCATAATCATTTTAGTCTTTCAGAGTGAAATAATCCATCATCACATGCAACAATGATTATAAAAGAAGGCAGGGGATCGAGTGAAATAGCCAGAAGTTTTTCAGCAGCCTCAGCAAGATCTGATCGCAGTTGGCTCGAAGCTAAACCAAAGATTCCAAAGTTTCCGATTGAACGATATTAATTACCTTAATACGAACGAGGAAACGATCATCCCTTTCCACGATCCGGGTAAACCGTGGAGGTTTTCGATATCGGGTGTAGCCTGTCGTTTCTTGCGCTCTCCCAAAAATGGGTGGCGTAGGAACACGGGCAACAGGGTGGGGCAGAAGTTGAAAAAAAAAGAAGAAAGTTGATGAGTGATTTATAATAGGAAGAATAATGGAAAGTGGGTTGGAACGGTGAACGTCGGTGAGAAGAGCGAGGGGCTCGTCGACGGCTCGTTTATTAGTGGAGCACGCTCTTTCTACCCTTACTTTACCACTGGCGTGGCGTGGTGGTAGGTCCAACGGCCCAACAGAGTTGTAATTAATTACCAAAGTAATTACCTGATGATTTAAGAACCCACCCCGTTCAGTTCGCACGCCGAAACTGAAACGAATTACTATTATCCATACCCGAAAACTAACCATCAGCGACAGTTAGGCGCGAACTGAAAGGAATTGGGGCGGGTTTACTGCGAGGGAACAAACTGCAATTAAAGTGGTAGAAATTTTGATTCGGTTCGAGTAAAATGATCGAATTTACCGATATCATCACATTTTTGTTCCAACGAAAATATCGTATTTGACGATCGATAAGATGATCGCATTTGAATTCGACAATTTTAAATTGTTAATTTAATGAAATTGCAATTTGAATTATTGAAATTATGCACGTTATTTCAACTTTTATTGAATTGAACAGAAATTTTTGTTGTTTGAATTATTTAAATGTTTATTGAATCAAATAAGTATAGTTATTTTAATTAACATTTGGTTCGCAAAAGATATTGAAAATTACTGAAATATGTCTGTGATGATATTTTTGTACAAATCACGTTAGCTGCGATCATCAAACTGAACTATTTGAATTCCAAACGCAAACTGCCACATCTGACGCAAAATTAACAATTCGAGGTCACAAAAGCATAGTTTGACACAGACTCTAATTAGCATTAATTACATACTGTTGTTATCGACACTGCATGGTTATGGTACAAAGCTTTATTGATGGACAACATTGATTCCATGAGGTAGATATTTCACATAAATACGCATATGCGTATGCACGATAAATAAGACATGTAGCATACTCTTGCATATCATGTGAAACGTACACATTATGCGGAAGATATGAACTAAAAAATTCTCTAATTACGATACTATATCCTGTGTTGGTTTAGATATAAACTTTCGCGGTTTTGGGTAAAAATATGAGTTTGCGTAAATATTTGAATTCAGAAAATTTAAGATTTGGAGATTTGGGAATTTTAGGATTTGGGGATTTAGAGATTTAGGGATTTGAACACTTAGGGATTTGAGGATATGGGGATATGAAGATTGGAGGATTTGGATAATTAGAAATTTAAGGATTTAGGGATTTAGAAATGTAGGGACTTGGGAATAATGATATTTAGAATTTGGAGATTTTCGGATTTGGGTCATTAGAGATTTCAGAATTTGTGGATTTGCAGATTTAGGGATTTCAGGATATGGCTTTGGGATTTTGAGGATATGAAAATTTGAATAATAAGAGATTTAGGGATTTAGACATATGGAGATTCAGGAATTTGGGGATTTTGAGGTTTAGGCAATTAGAGATTTAAGAATTTGGGAATTTGAAGATTTAAGAATTTAGAGATTTGGGAACTTGAGAATATACGGATTTGAGGATGTGGAGATTTAGTGACGTGAGGATTTGGAGATGTGGGGATTAGGATTTGGTTTCAGGCATTTGGCATTTTAGAAATATCGACGTTTACAGATTTGTATATTTTATAATTTGATTTGGGAATTTGCGATATGGAGACATGGAGATTTGAAGATATAGGGATTTGGTCACTCTGCGAATTTAAGATCTAGACACATCAAAACTTCATAATTCAACAAATCTCAAATTTATAAATTTATAAATTCAACAATTTACACCTTCCATGACATAAAGATTCAAAAATATATGAACTTAATTCAACATTTCAAAAGTTTCTTAATTTAAAGATTGGAAAACGATAAACACTAGTTCTGAATAAAACTGTCCACAGTTTCCGTGTAACAATTGTTAAAGAATTCGAATATTTTCCGGGTGAAGTTAATCGGTGTACTTCATTCGATTTCTACTTGAAGTCACGATGGTTGGAATATTAATATTCTCGTAAGTGTCTCAAACACGCGATCGTAAAACGTCCGTCGACAAACTAGCACTTAACGATGCAACAATCTCTAACGAGCGTTCACCGCTACCCGTTAACATTTCTGTATCAGGTTTTGGGACACGTTTCGTAACTTGAAAGTTATCCCGACGAGTTTACGTTCGCGCGAGACAAAAAAAATATTTTAATTGAAAACGCTAGGCCGTTGTCAATCGAGCAATTTCGCGGTAGCTCAGACATTATCGATTTGTCGCGTATAAAGGAATGGCGAGATTAACATTCGAGTCTCGAGCGACACTTCGCACTAATTATTCGATAATTAAGAGACGTTGAAAATTTAGCCTACTGAGCAGACTGAATGGCCTCGGATGTTTTTGTTCGCATCGCGAAACTGTCGCAACTTCGCCGCTCCCTTATTATTTAGCCCGACAGTAATTGGTTATTATTTCTCTAATTTTGTTTGTTAATTAACACGCTGTCGCGTCCGTCTATCGTGTATACACTGGATAAGAAATAATTGACGAGTGAAGTTAGAAACGTATTGAAAATAATATTATAAAATCGTAGACGAAATAATAAGTTCTCGCGACAGCTTCGATCGAGGTACGAATAAACTGATTTATGGATTAATTAAATATTTTAACTGAAATTCATGTTTTCGCAATCATTCAGCTTTGATGCTTCATAATTTGTACTCTCTCCTCTTTAAAGACATATTTTTAATATTTTATATTTTTTATGTTAAGAGAATTAATTAAAGTAAGTTCTGAGTAAAATACACATAAATCTGTGAATATTAAGTGCCATGAACAAAAATACGAGTAAAAAATAATTTCTTCCTTAGTTGTTTAAAAATATACTTTAAAAGCAAATATAAGTGAAGTGTATAATAAACAATTTTTTTTTTAACAAACATACGAAAAAATGATTTAATTTATTTGGTAAAGAAAGAGGTTATTAAACGACGAAGAAAAATTTGATAAAACAATTATTTACAATTTTTGAAAATCATGATTCCGACATTTTTTTAAACAGACTCAATGTTAAAATATATATTACTAAATATTTTTAAATTATAGACAGTAAAAAAGTTACATGATTATGATTATACTTATACAATACAAAGCTATCTTTAAATTAATTGTTTATAAAACTAGTGAGAATTTAAACAAAAATTATTGGCACTTTGAGGCACATGTCAGTACTTAATCAAAGTTATTAAGCTGATAATTCAATTTATAACATTTATTATTTTACCTCAGATAAATATTTATTACAATTGAATAATTAATAATTTTCAATTACATCATTACCGTTTTAACCAACAATTAACAATTCTCAACCATATCCGCATCGCTTTAATAAATAAAGTCATCGATAAATTTGTAATCAATATTTATGTATGCAGATCTTTAATACAGGTAGAACATGTTAATTCAAAATCGTGACAGCAATATTTATTCATAATAATTAATTTCAATTATTAACAATTTACCAACCAAAAGTAACGAACAAGAATAAAATAAAAATGACAGCAAATGGAAAAATGATAGTTGCAAAGTTTTATAGTTATTTTAACAGTTAATTTCGTTCGATAGCAGTTCTTTGCTGTTTTTTATAGTTGTTAATATTTGTTAATTAATTTTGTTGGATGAGGAATATCTCTTAATTGTTTCTTACAATTGTTTGACAGTAAATTGTTCGATAATACGGAATTTTTCTTTATTTCTTATAGTTGTATACTTGATTTCGCTCGACAATGAAGTACATTTAATCGATTCAGAATGTTGTTTTCATAGAAACGATAATTTGCAAATACTTGTCAAAAGAAAATTCGACGTTACCAGAAGGTTCAAAAAATCGGTACAAATAATTTGAAATGTTTTTAATGGGAACGATGCTTCGAAATCGGTACTAATGGCCACTCAGCTTAGAGCACCTCTAGATCAAAACAAATACCCTTTAGAGGCATTTGAAAGCGGACAGATGCGTCAATCCATGAAAGCGATAAATGCAAATTTTCATTTTTACACGAACGTCGGAACAAGAGTTTGCGGGGTAAAAACGCTCGTAATTCCATTTCAGAGGGAGTTTCGAAAGCTTCCCATCTGCAACACGAGAATCCTTAGCCCGTGCAGTTTCACCGTTAATGAGTGAAACGAAGATCTCGCCGCTTTTTGACGGTATTCGAGGTCATTAGCGGCAAGAACGCCGGAATCAGGGGAGCTTATGTCGCTTTCCATTAATTGTGAGCGAACCGTGGTCCACACCGACCTAACCTAACCTCCCTGCCAACCTAACCTACGAGGGTTTGTGACAAACTGCACAACGCAGAACTTTCTGCGGCCTAGCTCGAACTGGCCGAAAGCGGGTTGAATAAAAGCGATAAAGATGCCCGCGAATCGTTTGTGAACAAAATCTACTGTAAATAATGCAAGTTTAAGCGTTCACGGCATCGCTTCCCGTAAGTCTGTGTAAACTACTTATCCCGTTTCTCGCTTTAGTCCTCGCGTCTCGGTGCACCAACCGAAAAGAGGGCATTTCAATGCTTCAAATGGTCTGGCTCTTTCATATTGCTTCATCGCCTGCATACAGAGCAATTAAACGATCCGATTCGTGTTTCTTTTCGCGGTGTATCAATGCTTCAAGGGAATTTATATCTTTGAACTGCAAATTCAATTTCGAATGGTTTTGTATTGGACAAAGTGGGTAACGCTTGAGAATTTAGCAAAGTGTCTCGAATGCAAACGTTTCGCTGGAAATTTAATTATGAGATACTTGGCAGTAGCGGGTAGATAATTCCCCGCCTCTGGGGCTCTATGGGTGGGTACTTTTAGATGACTCCAAGATGAGGAATTTTTGTATGGTAAGCGAATTTTCTTATTTCACTAATAAAGCAATGATTGCCAAGTTAATTGTAGCTTTTTTAGGACAATATAATTAATAATATACTTAATTATATTGTATATACCAGTTGTGATATTTCTTCGTAACTTTATAAAAACATACATTAAATTATTAATTTGTATATCCATATGCAGCAACTTATAATGTGAGCAATATTTATTCAACATATGAATTATTATAATTATTTGGATTAATATGCAAAAATATTGTGGAAGAAAATATAACGCAAATATTTGTCGAGAGGCAAATAAAACAATTCTTCATCTTAGAATAGTAGCTGTAACACATGCATCTAAAGCAAATTATTACTAATATTTATTTAAAGACAGAAATTGTTGTAAAATAAATGACTGAAAATTATAAGAATCTTGAAAATTTAAAAGTCCATATCATTTAATCTTTTTAAACTTGTATAATTTGAAAGGAAAATGTAATTCTAACGGAACATGGATTTATGAAGATAATCTGCACGAAATCATCAAACAAATTATAATGGATGTTCTAAAGTGTTGATTATTCGCGTCAATGCAGAGTTATCATCTTTGTACTGCTGAATCACGTGCGCGTCTTATCGTCTTTGAATTTATTGGATCTATTAACATTCATGATCGATCCTTGCAATATCCTTGGGTTAAATTTGAATTATGTGGAATTGGACCTAACCTAGACTTTACTTTACTTCCCCGCTCTTTTAGAGCCTCTAAAGTTCTCAAATCTAACTTCACTCTAACTTACTTAATTTAATAGTTTGGTAATCAAATTCTCGACCTGTTTGAATATTTTGCTTGGAAATCATGCAAATTCTGTCGCAGAAATGAAGAAGAAAGAAATATGGTCGAAAATTATTGATACAAATTATGCCAATTTGGATTGATATTATTAATTCATAAATATTTACCAATAATGAATTAATGAATATTTTCCTACAGAAAAATGTAAAAAATTGTGAATGTAGTTAATCTAATAATAAAGAGATTTTTAAAATTAATTTGTAGGTTATGAAATAAAAAGTAGAATGTAAGGTTAGGAACACATCGAACGAATCTGATCAATGTTAATGTTTAATTAATGTTAAAAACAATTAAATTTTAATTATTTCATATCATCACAATTTATCACGAAATCCTTTCATTTATGAACAAAGTGTAGGAAATATTCAATTTCCCAATTTTCAAGTTTACAAGTTTACAGACACGGAAATTTTTTAAATAGGAAAACTGAAAAGTTTCAAATTCATACACTTCCAAAGACCTCCATTTATGATATTGTGTCACTCATACCCAAAGAAAAGAAATAATTAAAAATGTCGTCAATTTTATACACAAGCAAACCGAAATTACATGTTCAGCAACCCTAATAGTCAAAACTAAAAAGATAAACCCGCAACAAATTCACCCACACCCAGTTCTCAGTTCGCTGAATAAGTAGAATACGAAATTAAGCGCGCTGCTAAAGCAAAAAGACGTAACAAGTTTATCGTTATTACTTTTTACCGGTATCGGCGATATATCCTTTAAAAAAGCAGCCTTCCAATATCCCGTGCAAGTAACATCACGTAACACAACCATCCATCCACAAAGCGTTCTCCGTATCCCATCCTTACGTTTCCATGCAGCTCATACGGTACTCCTCGAACCCTCGAACCGTGAAGTCAAATCGTGCATCCGTTAAATCTCTTCCGAATCACGCGGCGCGCAAACAGTACATTTACTTCCGTATCGGCTCACATTGTCAATTAATCCGCGAACGGGGTGGCATCGATCGGATCACCCCCTGCGTAAAGGGATGCACCTATAAAAGATCTCAAACGATCCGCGTTCCTTTTCCTTTCAGTCGCCGTGCTTTAAAAGCACGCACAAGTGTGCTCAATCTGGCACGATGCACTGTTGCAAAGCGTGCATTCGCGGACAAAAAAAAAATGAACGGTGGCGCAAAGGAACGAATGGAAAAGAGGGCATCGTGTGGGTGGTGGTGGCGATGGGTGGTGTTCGTAGTGTTGGACCAGGAACGAAAAAGGGGAGGGTAAAACCGGGGGGGAAGCGGCAGGAAAGGTGAGAGAAAGAGGGAAAGACCGAGGGTAACGAGCAGCAGACGAGGAAACCTCGTTGGTATAAGGTTGGGGGTGGTTTGATAACGCAAAGGGGATTGCGCACGTGGGCGGCAGAAAAAGAGAGGGGTGGAAACTGTGGTCGGGTGCAGTCTTGTATATAAAACATTCAAAAGGCTGTTTTTATTTCGGTGCGATTCAATGCATTCTATAGCGAAGACTTGCCTGCCTGGTTGCCCGGATGTGCCCCTGCTACACCCTCCTACCCTTCTTTTCCTCTACCTGCTACCATCGCGTTAACCCTCTCCCCCTTCACCCTTTCGCTTCTTTTGCTACACCGGTTGCCGCCGCATCTCCTACCTTTCACCCTTCTGCCAGTCAAGCCCGTTTCCTGTCTGCATTTCAAATTGATGGATTTACCAAGGAGAGACGCAGAAACAGCGAGAGGGAGAAAGACAAAAGAAGGAAAACCAGAGAAACGTTTACGTTCGCGACCGTTAGCCTACCTGTACCTTCTATTTAAACTGTTTCGTTTATATACATATATGTACCATTTTCCGTGTACCGCCGCTAACATGCCAGCAATAGGGTACGCAATGAACGAACATTTGGTATACTGGGTTTTCGTATCGCGACCCAGAATTCCCGTAACCCGCGACAAACGTGGACGGGATGTGGATGTCCGTTTACAGATATTCTGACAAATACAAATGCGCCCGTGCGGCGATCGTTTGACGATGCGAAAATGTTGGGAATTTATTTTCATTTGCGAAAGAAAGATCTCGGGGAGTTTCGGTCGACGTGATGTTATCGCAATTAGCGCTGAGATTGCAGATACTCCTAATCAGAGTTAAGCACCATTTCAAACAATAGTCAAGTGTTTCGAGCAACGAAAAATAATTCAAAACCAAGTATCATTTTTTGTTCGAATTAAAACTTACTTACGTGAATTAATAAAAATCCTGAATGAAAATTTTGTTTGACTCGTATTAAGCATCTTGAATAAAGATAAAGTTGTGACACATCTAATAAAAATTGTGAATGAAAATAAATTTGTGAGGCTATTAAACAAAAATTGTGAATGAAAGTAATTTGTAAGACATATAATAAAAGTGTTGAATGAAAATGAATTTTTGGAAATAATTTAAAAAAATCAAGTGTAATGATAAAACCACCGTCAACGATAGGTAAACCTACTATGTTCGATACTGTACAAGATGATCCACTTCAACAGCTATCGACACACAACAGCAATAACACCATAAATCAATCCATTGAGGTACTTCAGCCTGTTATCCTTGTTCCTCTCAGGATCATGTTCAAGAATTTGCCCTTGTGGCAGCGGTTTTACCGCTCATGGAAATGGCGTACAAAATGGGTAAACTGATATCGCCGTCAATAACTTCGACAGTCCTCGACACAACCGCGATAACATCATAAATCAGTACGTTCAAGTACGTCAGCCTCTTATCCTTGTCCTCAGCACAGCTCCGTCGAAGCGCTTGCTCTCGTGGCAGCGGTTTTATCGGTTATGGCAGTGTCGTACAAGATGGTCTGTTTTGTTGACTTCGTTTTACGATTGTTTCGAAAATTGTGGGAAAATGTTTATAAGTATGACGTTGTTTAAATATTTCGATTGACTGGAAGGTAGTTTTATTAAGTTTAACGGTTTCGATACAATTTTTATTTAAATACAAAGCGATGAAATTTGTTTTTAAGGGAGATAACCTAGCTGTATCAGGAAGATATAGGAAGTTTCGAGGTTGTTGTAATTAATGGGTGAAAAGTTTTTGTGACGTTTATATGGTGGTACTTTAATGGAAAGTATGTTGTGAGGTATTATATGATGAAAGGTGTGGAATATGTTAATTGTTTCTTTACAATAAAATAATAAACAAGTGGCAGAAAGTAAAGTAGTTTAGTGGTTGTATAGTTTTATAGTGAAATAGAAAAATTTAGTGCAACCTTGTACTGGAATAGAGGAGTAGAAATAATAGTGAAATTGTAAAATAGAAGAGTTGTGAAACAGGAAAATAGTGAAGTAATGAAATTATAAAATACGATAGTACAGAAGTAAAAATAGTACAATGGCAAGTTGGTATGATGGCAAATTAATAAAATGGCAAAATGGTAAAATGGTAACTTTGTATAATGGCAAATTGATAAAATGGCAAGTTGGTATAATGGCAAATTGGTAAAATAGTAAATTGGTAAAATGGCAAATTGCTAAAATTGTAAATTGGTAAAACGATAAATTAGTAAAATGGTAAATTGGTAAAATGACAAATTGGAAAAATAGTAAAATAATAAAATAGAAAACAATAGAATAATAAAATAAAAATACTACAATAAGAAAATACTATTCTAATTATAGCATAATAATAAAGTACACAACATCAGAAAATTGTAAAGGTTCACATTTAAGGTCATCTTATTAATTTCTACAAATAATAACAATACGTAAAAAATAATTAATTTTCTAGCAATTTCGTCTCTATATTAATTAAAAAAATAATTGGCCACATCATTAAACCGAACACAGTATAAACCTGTATACGATTCGTTAATTGGAAATGTTAATTACTTAAATGCGTAGATACAGAACGAATTTTCGGGATTGAATTTGCATAACGAGAAGTGTCGTGTAAAAAAAAATTATGCCATAAAAGAGGACGTATAAAATTGTCTCACTCTAAGTGATTGAGTTAAATTGAATAAAGTTGAAAGTGAGCGAATCGAATCGAAATAAATAAAACGAACATCTGCGTCACACAAAGCTATAAGGATCGGTTGTTAAATAAAATCCTGATGTTAGAAACATCATTTACTTTGGACATTTTTACCAGCGGCTTTAAAAGGCGCATTTTAGAGGTAAACGAGGTCACCTGCCGGCATCGTGAATCCAGGCTTAACGTTAAAAAAGAAAGCACGTTTGTCTCTTTCATCGATTTTCTACTTTTGTATCCTTGCTACGTTTCCTACAATTCAATTTAACATTGCATCACAGCGAACTTTCGATTAACTACCAAAATTTTCACAATCAACTCGAATTAAATGTTTCAATATCTTACAACTTAAATATCTTTGTATTAAACCAACCAAAATATATTCTATTAGTAGTTATATTTGGATGATGCTTAAAATTCGAACTCTAAAATATTGCCATATTAACATTTCATTCAAATGCGTTTTGAACATTTTCTTGTTTAAAAAATGAACACACTCGTTTGTTTAAAAAATGGACATATTCATATGTGTAAAAAGTGAACATATTCGTTGGTTATGAAAATGAACATATTCGTTTGATTAAAAAAAAGATGAATATATTCACATGTTTAAGAAATGAGCATATTCATATGTTTATAAAGTGAACATATTCGTTGTTTATAAAAATGAACATATTCGTTTGTTTAAAAAAATGAATATATTCATGTGATTAAGAAATGAATATATTCATGTGTTTTAAAAACGAATTCATACATTTACTTAAAAAGAGAACATATGATTAGTTCAAAAACAACAACCCTTACTGAAACTTAAATTTATAAAATATGACAACAGAATAAGAAGCATAAAAGCAAAAAATTAAAAATATATACCAAATAAGTCGAGGTGTGATATTACCATTTTAACAGTTTACCATTATCATACCAGTTCAACATTATTTTTGTAAAATATTATTAGAAGAATAATTTTAATGTATTTCATATACCTGTTCAATAAATGTAGTTATCAGATCAGGCTAGTGAATATGGTAGCAAATGATGCCAGTCTGTGGCTGAAGATATTAAATAAATAAACAAATTGAACCTTTCGAGGAAAATTAATACAGAGTTTTCGATATTCTGTCTATTAAAGCACGAGTCCTCTACGTTCTTTTTAGTTGCATTGCGTCTAGGGCTCGATTCAACTTAGGAAGCAGCCGGATATAACGTAAAACCGTTCGTTCAAAGCCGAACAAAGCGACCCATCGTCGGTCCACCTTCGTGAGGGTTAATAATGGAATTATGAATCGCGTCGCGGCTAAACTTAATGCGATTTCCCTGTAAACCCCACCGTAAGCTCTGTGACCGATCAATGCAAGCGTTATAAGACTCTGATATTATATATTTTGTATGGCTTCCTCGTATCGTCCTTCCACTAGAACAATCCGTTCATTAATTGTCTCTTGATGAATTAGAAACATTGTGTAAACACTCAATAATGTTTGAATAATCCAATCACTTTACTGTTGATACTACGCTATAAGTACTGGTAATTGATTGCCGCTGACGTTTTGATGTACAACAAAGTATCTATAAGAATGATTTTTAGGATACTGTTATGTACACAATGAAGGGTGAACAGTAAGTGAGAATCGGTTAATTTCTTTTTAAATTAATTGTGTTTCGAAATGACTTATGGTGAACGTAGATTATAATTAGCTGAGACCACTATTACCATTATGTGGTTTAATAGAAATAACTTTTTAGACCTAAGTTAATTAAAAACTCAAGTGCATGTTTCCATAACCTTAAATGAAATACGTGCTGGAAAGTGAAATATATGATCATGTCATCAGCGTTTGGAGGTTGCATCATATAACCTAATTCGAACCCTATACTTCCTCAGGTTAAATACAAGTTAAATTAATTTATTCCAAGCCTGTATCTATTTTTCTTTTATAAACACACCCTACTACATGGGTAACTGAACATTACACGCTATATTACAACTATCATCAATTCTGGAATTGAGAGGACTATCACAAGTCCATTTGTTTCTTTACACTTAATCAAAACGCGTACAAATGTCCCTCTACTATTATTTTTGAAGAGCAACGAGAATTTCAACAAGGTTCCAACATTACATCCAGATAAACATTGAAGATCAAAGCGAACGTTCAGATACAAATTGCAAGCTTGCACAAGATTGAAAGGAGTCATAAATGCATTTTGTAATAAACGTTTTTGACGAAAAACAAAGATAGCCCATGTGACCGACGTTTGGAGGTTAAGGTGACCCGGTGACTGCAACTGGCAGTCTAAAGTATATCTCACAATGTTCGCCAAGTCGGGGAACAGACACACGGTGGCAGTTAGAGGCACGTGATCAGCATGCTAGATGGTTCCACATATTCTGTCTAACCGAGAAACCTTCTTCCCTCGTTCGCCGTTTTCCGACGCCCCCTTCACGTCCCAACGGATACCCCGTGTGCCTAGGTACTCGTCTGAAACCCCGTTGCTGCCAACGAGTTACTCGCTTCCATCGTACCATCTTCTAACCAGACTCAATTCAGCCTCTATATAACGTTCCGCTTGCTTCTCCTTATCTTGTTCACTGAGAAATCACGCACGGTGCCGCCTGAAATTCTCGTGTCCAGGCCAATCGAGGGGCCATGACCACGAACAAGCTTTAATTAAGGCGACACTGCAGGACACCCGGTCTACTCCATCGAATTCAGACGAGACTGGTCGATCAATGCGAACAGATAGAGCAGATAGAAGTCTTCGAGGCTGTGTTAGATGTGGAAAGAAAAACCATGATATCCCTCGCAATCTTCATACCACATCTGCCTTTATCATTATGTGGTTAGATCTTTTCGAACGATAATTGTTCTTTATTTATGGGGCTAAATCTTTTCGGAATTATACTAGCTGTTCTTTTATTTATCGTTAAATCTTTTGGGAATAATACTATTCTTTTATATATGTGGTTAGAACTTTTGGGAATGACATTAGTAGTTTTTGTATATGTAGTTAGTTCTTTTGCAAATAATACTAGTAGTCTTTTATGTATGTTGTTAGATCTGGGAATACTATTACTGCACATTCCTAGTTTTTGAGACTATTGTATATTATTATTTTTGTTAATTATTCATATAATAACTAATATTTGAGTGCCTTCTGGGCTATTAGGTGGCCAGTCTTAGGTATTTGTAATGATCATGCTGCTTCTGGTATTACAAGGTTTGTCAACTTGTTTGATTTACATAAAAATCTCTCTTTTGAATCAGCGCTAATGGTACCTCTCCTTTTTTTCGATTTTTAACAGAATTAGAATTTATAAGAAATAAACGCAGATAAATAATTTGTATTATTTATATGGCTCTATGTGAAAATTGGATTTTGAAATTTTCAACTGAAAGGTCTGCAGATGTAGGAACAGTATACAATCTTTAATTATTAGAATAAATTAGGATTTAAAATTAAATTTGAACCTTGAATTATGTGTTGATACACTGATACTTTCTCATTCAAAATGGAGGAAAAAGGACTACCTCTTCAATTATCTCACAAACTATTAATTAATTATATCATGTATTAATTGATACATCAAATTTTGAATAATGAATTTATAATAATATGAAATTTAATGAAAACTGTTCCTGAAAGGTTATCCTCAATTTTATACCTACATATGAAACATAATTTCATATCTGGTGTAGATAAAATTCTGCATGCAAATATAAAAAAAATTAATTAAATTAAGTTGTAAATAAAATCGATATAATTTGTATATCGATAAGAAGTTCTCAAAGTACTATAAATGCTATGACAAGGACTGCATTTGTCTTGGTAAATTCGAAAAAGTAAAATCTGTTCATTATCGTCGTCCGGAAAATACTGCCGGTACGTGAATGCCGCAAGGAAGAAGAAGGTTATCTCTATGTGTAGTTTGTTTGAAATAGTGCTACTTTTGTCAAAGCTGGTCCATTTTCGGTTATGCCAGTAATGTGAAAGACGTGATATATCAGAAATCTCGAAATCCTATTTATATGGTATAAAAATGGTATCTGACAAAGCTAAAAATTTCTGATTTAATACTTTATCTTACTGTGATAAAAGATTGTAATCAAGACACGATTTAAAAAGTGACTATCACAATTAAGTAAGTACGTGATTTACATGTGTAAATTGTTTTTGTCGATTTGTAAAATATATTGTAATGGAGAATTTTTTAATTTCAAGGTTTCAACATTTGAAGATTTGGGGAATTTGAGATTTGGTAATTTAGAAATTTGAATATTAGATGATTAGAAATTTCGAAATTTTAGCATTGGAGACTTGGTGGTTTGGGAATTTTTGGATTCAGAAATTTGTGATTTGGAGAATTGGGAAATTAGGAAATTGTGAATTTGGGATTTGAGGGATTGGGAATTTAGGAATTTGAAGATTTCAGTATTTGGGAAATTAGAGATTTGGCAATTTAGAAATTTGGATATTCGAAAATTTAGGAATTCAAAACTTAGAGATTTGGAAGTTTAGGAATTTGAGGATTTGATACTTCGAAAAATTCAGAATCTGGATATTAAGAAATTTGACAATTTAGAGTTTGATGTTAAAAATAAGGAAAAGTTGTAAATGTAGAAACTTGAACTTAAGAATTTTTGAATGTTTGAACTTGAAAAAATTTTTAAAAATTGAATTTGAATTTTTAAAAAATTTAGATATTTTCTCCTGCAGAAATGTATATCAAGCTTAGAATATGTTGTCTAATTTAATCTATATCCTACCAGCTTTTATCTTACGAACATACATTTGTGAAATTTACCAATGTCCCAATCCCAGCTTCTAAACCCATAACTTATAAACTCCACTCACGATACATCTGTCTTAACCCCGCGTCCCACGTATTATAAAGAAGTCCAATTTTCCATTTCACATATTTTGAAAATTCCGTACGAAAAGTAAGCAGCCGGTGATGTTTGCGCGGATATCACGAAGATAACCGAGTACTCCCTGAAGATTAAGAACGGTCCGTTACGAGGATGAAGACGGTGCATGCCGTTCGTCGCCTCAGAGGTCATCCTGACATAACAAAGTGGAATAACTATCCTATGGGACGGCCACATGGGAAGGTCAGCGTCATCCTGACTTCCCACAGACGTGGAAATAAATTCGTGTCAAGACAAATAAGCGCACTCGACGTCTTCGTTCCTGCCTATCCGCTTGTCCGCCTAGCTGCCACGCTTTCCGGCCCCCTTTTTACTATTTCTTTCCTCTCCCGGAAACCCTCTCTTCTCCATCCTCTTTTTCTGACCTTTCTCATCCCAGGAGATGCACCTCGGTGTCTTCGTTCGCCGTTTCTTCGACTTCTTTTCCGTCACCTACCCTCTTCCGTTCAACCCCCTCGCTTTTTCCCCACGATTTCGACTTTCTTCCTATATCCTTTAGTCGCCCTTACGAGCTAAGCAATTCACGGTCTCGTGACTTTTTTCTTATCTTCCTAGCCAACCCTCCACTATTTTTTTTTACTTTCTTTCTCTTGCATCAGTCGTAGGTATTCCTCGCCCTACTTTCGCCCTCCCGCCAATATTTGCTCTCATCTTTCGGCTTATTGGGGACTGCAAGGTGCAGCCGGCAAAGTCAGTTTCCGGTTCGGTATTGGCTTGGTGCTCTTCTGGAATCGACGCTAAGCTAAGTTAGCCTGATTTGTGCAAACTCAAGTCCCTTTCCTTTGCCTTACCTGTTCGCTTCTCTGTCTGACTCTATCTCTTTCTCCCTCACGGTTCTTCTTCGGCTCCGTTTCGTGCCTCCTCCCCCTGCAGTTTCACGACTGGTCGATCTTTACTCTCGATCTTACTGCTGTTCGTTCGGGATTTCGCATTCATCGACTATGGTTAATTACGATATTGCTCCCGAGACGCTGATGGCCTCGCTTCCCTCCTCCTGTCTGCTCGACCTCTCTCTGTTTCTATCTTCTTATCCAGACGAAAGATCTTTGCAACGAATCTTTGCACTTCGTGTTTGAACGACCTCCCTCGATCGAACAGACACTTTGACTGTTCCATCCAACTTCCGTCAAACGAAATTTTTTAAGCGAATACTCCTTTACATATTTTCCGCCCCCTGTTGTTTTATCTTTTACATTTTTACATTTTTTTTTTTACTGTATGTATGCATTTTATTTGAGTTGTTTATTTTGAGATAGTGAAATGATGAACTCTTGAAAAAGTTATGAGTTCATAAGAGTTATAAAGAGAGTTATAAGATCTTGTAGGTCATTAAAATTAAAAATATACTAATTTTTTCAAAATCAACAAATTCCATATTGAACAGTAACATAAATCTTTGAAATAACTTATTTATAAGTAAGTTATTATAAAAAATATCTTGTGTGTTAAAAAACAATAAATACATAAAAAAATTCATTATTAATTACAGATTATAATTTCTAATTTATATCAAATTTTAATTGCTTCAATTAATTAATAATCATACAAAAATTGAATTTTGTTATTTATTAAACCTTGACGAGTCCATGATAATTATACAAAAATAATATCACAATTTTTAATGGTTATTAATTAATATTAAACTTGATATAAATAACTGTATACGCAACTTTTGTTTTGAGATATTCTGTAATAAGCAGAAATAATACCGATAGAAATATGGACGTCTCTGTTGTAATATTCTCAGCTTGTCAAAATTTAACCGCACAACCGACATTGTTTGCAAATTTCAAATATTACAGTCTGGTTTACCTGCATCTCATTTCAGTAAATATTATTCATTTATGTAACAAATTACATTACCATTTTGAAATTTGGTTTGAAACAATTTCAGAATTCATTGAGGAAATTACACTTGAAATCATATTTCATACATACGATTATAATAATACACATTCTATATAACATTTAATAAAAGTGCAAAATATTTGATGTGTAAAAATATTTGATATATTGTTTATGGTAACATATTCTGTATGCACAATGTAACAAATTATATTTACATTAATTTATATATTTTATAAATACATATATTTATAATATTTTATAAATATTTTCAATAATATTTTTTCATTTATCTTATGTGTATTGTATACAATTTTATGTTTCTTTAATATATATGTATATATGCAATATTTTATTATAAATTATTATTAATATAATAATTTATTTTTATAACAAAGTCCTAAGAAAACATAATTTTTGGCTTGGAAAGTTCTCCATCAAGAAAAATTCTGAGCTTTCATTTTACTTTTATTAATTTCGTCGATGAACAAGTATCAATAAAAAGTCAATATTGCAGTCAACAGATTCGAGTAATCTCGAACGCACATGTTTCGATCTTAAAAAAAAATACGCCATCTTCCAACAGTCATTTTACCGCTGAATACAGAACTACAGGAAATGGCCACGTACCCTATGCAAAAAACAACAACCCACATCCGTTGTTATTGTATTTTTATTCCCCTTTTTATTGGCCAACGGAAGTGCAGTATACATTTGTGTAACATATTTTTCAGTAGCAACAGTAGAGTGTAGTGCATATTTGCGTAACATATTCTTTTTACTAACATTGCTGAAAAAGCTTTCTACTGAAACTGAAATAAAAATAAACTTTCTGGTACAGCTACGTGTGTGCGTTTTTCATTCGATATAACTAGAAAACTTTTCGGTTACACTATTTATTTATTGCAAGAGAAAGAACAATTTGATTACTTTGTACCGGTTAAACGCAACGATGCGAAAACAGTTAATTTCCTGGGTTACAAAATGTTCTTTGCAGGTGTACACCGCAGATATTCGTATAAATTTTTGTAGAAATTCTTGGTCGAAATAATTTTAATGGTTATCTGTTCTGAAATGGTCACATGTTTTGATAAATGGAACGTTGCGTCGCATCAAATATCCGATTTCGAAATAATGCATGTAATCCGACAGGATTTGATGGCATCAAAGAACCGCTAAATAGCATTTGTGTCACATCAATTTGAAGCTGAAGGTTTGATAACTGCATAAATGTTTCATGAATGTCGCTCGTACAAAACTGATTCGTATGATTTGCAGTTTTTAAATACTTTCAATTGAAATTTCTGTATTTCCATATTTCCAGGTATTAAAATCAATTTCATTCATTTTGATGTTAAGAAACTTTCAAATTACCTGTTTTTAATCATTTTTTAATTATTGGTTCGAAAGTTGAAAAATTTGAAAATTTTATTTTCTTTTCGTTTTTAAATTACTGACTTATTGAATTTTGGAATTACTAATTATTGGATTACTAGATTACCAGATTACTGGATTACTAGATTACTAGGTTGTTAGATTATTAGATTACTAGACTAGTAGGTTATTAGATTATTAGATTACTAGAGTAGTAGGTTATTAGACTATTAGATTATTAGACTACTAGATTAGTAGATTACTAGGTTACTGTACTACTAAATTACTAAATTACTAGATTACTAAATTATTAAATTACTAGATTACTGAATTCCTAAATTCCTAAATTCCTAAACTGCTAAAT
This sequence comes from Megachile willughbiella, assembly GCA_945859595.2. Lineage (NCBI taxonomy): Eukaryota > Metazoa > Arthropoda > Insecta > Hymenoptera > Megachilidae > Megachile > Megachile willughbiella. The sequence continues at coordinate 13,309,744 of OX243797.1, forward strand.
TACTAAATTACTAAATTACTAAATTACTGACATACTCAATTTCTTTATCCATAAATTTCTAAATTTCTTAATTAGCTAATTTTAAATTTTGAGCGCAGACATTAAGTAGCACTTTTCCTACCTAACATCACAAACACAATTATGTTTACCAGTGCCCATAACATTCTTTATCAAAAACAAATTCTTTTATTCTGACTAAAATTCTTATTGTTGATCTGTCCACCTCCAAGCAACATTACCTCACAAACACCTTGTACATTTGCATAAACATCCGCAGTCTAATTATTAAGAAAAAAAAAAGTGGTAATTCGAAGAGAGCCTGTAAAACACTGACTCGATTCGTGTAATATTTTCCATCGGTCCTCTCGTCACCACATTATTCCTCCGTTCATTCAGTGTTTGTCATGGTGGCACGATCTTTGGCCCATTTGAAAGAGATACTCTGGTCGTATCTTCAAAAATTCGATTGGAACGGTTCGATCGGTCTCCTTTCTCTCGATAATATCCACCTATCTCGATACCAACGAATATATATCCGAGAGAATCGAATGCTCTAGATGTCTGCTGAGTAAGACGGAACGGTGGCTCACGATTTTCTCTCGAACCACTGTGTACAGTCAAGAGCAAATCTGGCTTCTGTACGAAAAATATCGCAACCGGTGCCTTACAAATTAACTATCCCTATAAATTTACGAATTTTTCACAATTTCGCTAATCACATTTCACAATTTTGCAATTCACATTTCACAATTTGGGGATATCTGAGTCTTCGTATTTGGGGATTTTGAACTTTGGAGTTTAGGGATTTTGTAATCTTGAAATCGAAGGTTATTTAGGTCTAGGGATTTCTGTTTCAAGGATTTGGGAATTTGGGGGTTTTAAAAGATATGATATTGAAGATATAGAGAATTGTGGGTTTGGGGATTTCAGGCACAAAGTATTTAGAATCTAGGAATTTTTAGGATATAAGGATTTTGAAGACATGGGATTCTAGGTATTTAGGATCTTAATTTTTGGATTTTGGAGTCAATAAATTTGGGGATTTAGGTATTTTATGATCTAAGTGTTTAGGGATATGTGGATTTGAGGACCTAGAGATTTGGTTGTTTAGTAATTTGGTCATCTAGGGAATTGGGAATTTAGACATTTAGGAATTTAGGCATTTGAAAATTTAGTGATTTGGCAATTTAGGTATTTGGAAATTTAGGTACTAGGGAATTTAGAGACATGAAAAATTAGGAATTTGGGACTTTAGGGACTTGAAAATGTAGAAACTTAGAAAATTAGGGATTTGGGAAATTAAGAACTTGGGAATTCAGGAATTTGGAAATTTTAGTATTTGAGAATTCAGAGACTTAGAAATTTAGGAATTTGAGAATCTAGGGATTTGGGAATCTATGAACTTAGGAATTTAGGGATTTGTGGAATTAGGGACTTTGAACTCTAGGGATTTAGGAATGTAGAAACTTAGGAATTTAGGGACTTGTGGAATTAGGGACTTGGGAATCTAGGGATATGGAAATCTAAGGACTTAGAAATTTAAGGATTTGTGGCATTAGAGACTTTGGACTCTAGGGATTTAGGAATGTAGAAACTTAGGAATTTAGGGATTTGTGGAATTAGGATCTTGGAAATTTAGAGATTTGGGAACTCAGAGATTTAGGAATGTAGGAATTTGGAAATTTAGTAATTTAGTGGTCTACAAATATCGAAGTCTAGGACATTAATCTAGGGATTTTTGTATACATGGATTTGTGGATCTACAGATATGGGTATCCAGTGATTTGAAGTTATAGACTCATGAAATTGAGAATCTAGGAATTTGATGATATCGCAGTCTATGAATTTTTCGTTCTAAGAATTCATAGACTTAGGAATCTGAGAATCTAGGGATTTGATGATCTCGTAATCAGAGAACTTTCTATTAAAGATTTGGGGTCCTTGAAATTTGAAGACTTAAAATTTTGGGCTTTAAAGACTTGAAAAGTTGCGAATTAAAAAAATAAAAAAATGTAAGAATCAGAATATTGAAAAATTTCGATAGGTTTAAATAAATTTAGAGATTGGAATAAATTATAAAATTCGGCCATATGTTCTGCAGCACAGGAACGTTGCACCCGAGTGTACGTATTCGAACGGAACGCAGAATCCAATCTTACTCTTCGACTCTCCTGTCTTCCTTTTCTCTACTCGTTTCTTTCGTAGTCACGGTAACGACTACGAACAGAGCTCCTTTTACCACAATCGGTGATATGTTTCAATAAAAGCCGAAGTTGTGTTTTATAGCATCCGTGAGAAACAATAGAAAGGTTTTCGGGCAGAGAAGAGAATTAAAATGGAACGTGGTTCCTTGGTGACCGTTTGCATGTCGGTTCAATGAAATCGATGAAACGAAATATTTCCTCGCTCGCCCCGTGAGTTTGCAAAGGAATCAAAGTTGTTTTTCAACTTTTATTTTCCATGAAATCTCCGATCGGGAAGAACGGGCTGGCCTCTTCGAGCGAAAAATTGAATTAAAACAACTGCGGTTGTCCAAGGAACCTTTTGATCCTAGTTTTCGACCCTTCTCAAACTTTCCTCCTTTCAGATTTATTACTAGAATAACGGTACAAACATTCTTATCAGCGTTTAATAACATTAGAAAATTACTCGAATTTTTAGGTAATTTATTGTTACATCTTTGAAGTATTTTTTCATTCTTTCTTTTGATACCAAATTCACGATTCTTAAGGTGATTCGATATTTAAAATTTGAGGTGATCAACAAGATATATTTAAATTGAACAGCACTAGTGACACAATGAATAAAATGTAAGATGAACAACAAAAAATATTTAAAATGAAGAGCATTAGTGACAGCGAGTAAAATTTAAGATGAGAAACAAAAAATATTTAAATTGAACAGCACTAGTGACACAATGAATAAAATGTAAGATGAACAACAAAAAATATTTAAAATGAAGAACATTAGTGACACAGCGAGTAAAATTTAAGATGAGAAACAAAAAATATTTAAATGGAACAGCACTAGTGACACAATGAATAAAATGTAAGATGAACAACAAAAAATATTTAAAATGAAGAGCATTAGTGACAGCGAGTAAAATTTAAGATGAGAAACAAAAAATATTTAAATTGAACAGCACTAGTGACACAACGAATAAAATGTAAGATGAACAACAAAAAATATTTAAAATGAAGAGCATTAGTGACAAAGCGAGTAAAATTTAAGATGAACAACAAAAAATATTTAAATAGAATAGCACTAGTGACACGATTCAAATTTATGATAATCAACAAGATATATTTAAATTTAGCAACATATAGTTGACTATATTCTCAGATTGATTCATCTTCTTTTTACTTGTGACCTTATGAAAAAATTGAGAAAGTATAGTTGACGAAGGGTGAGCATTGCATGATTTAACTCGAAATCTGTCCTACCCCTTCAGGCAGTGGCCAGAGTGTAATGATCTGAGAAATTGTACTCCGATATGCAATATCGATGGGCGGGCAAAGAAGCCAATATCCATGCCATGATACAGCCATGTACGAGGACTTCCATGTACTCGATAGTGATATGTGTGCTGCTCTGTTTACGTGGATATCTTATGCTCGTGTTGCTGCTTCGAATTACTGGACGAAAATCATATTAGGTTGAAGACTGTAAACTGTCTTTACTGTGTACTTGTAGGATAGGGATGGAACGATTAATGTAGACATGTGGGGAGTCATGGGCATATGTGGGCATAGAGATTCACGATTTCAAGTTATTTAATTTAGGAATTAGATAACTGAATTTTTTAATTTAGAGGTTAGGTAATGGGTCAATTTTATATTTGGAATTATTTTAAATTTTTTAATTTAGAAATTTGGTAATTGGGTAATTTTCAAATTTAGAAATTAGGTAATCAGGAAATTTTTTAATTTACAAATTCGATGATTGGGAAATTTTTTAATTTATACATTTGATAAGAGGTATATTTTTAAATTTAGACATTAATTGGTAAATCTTCGAATTCAGAAACTAAATAATTGACAAATTTTGAAATTGAAGTTAGATAATTGGACAATTTTTAAATTTAGAAATTAGTTATTTGCTAAACCAAATTGTAATTTAGGAACTTAGGAATACAGGATTTTTAAATTTTAAAACACTTCAAGTTACAAAATTTTCTGTCTAACCTAATAATTCAGAGATTTAATAATTTAGAATTTCAGAAAATCAGATATTCAGATCACAAAATTCAAAAATCAAACAACTTAGAAATATGCAAATTTCCAAATATGCAGCATATAAAAATACACATTTCTGCATACTTATAAATTACTAAACTATAATTTGCTGAAATTTTAACCGAGATATATTTTCACTGAAAAAGGAGTACGTTCTAAAACCGTATGAATGAGTCGGAAGATAAAAGAAGGTACCGTAGAGATTTCTTTTCGGAACTGAGAACATTATTCCTTATTTGAAAGGAAAGATAGGTTGAGAGACACTGCATAGTTAAACCCTCAACGGGAAGATGAGCAGTAGGTGGGCCACGAAGAGGAAACGGTCGCCATTTCCTGGTGACGCGAAGACTCCCAACCGAATCCTGAACCATCAACCCCGAACGAGTGCAGTCTCACTTCTGGCTATCTATTCTCTCAATATTTTTCCAACATCTACGTAGTTTATTTTGCTGAAAAAACTCAAACTTGTACCACTAACAAAACAAGCACCATTCGGTGAGAAAAGAGACGAAGGTTGCAGGTTGGTAAATATCTAAATGCAAAATGAAGGTACTCGAAAAATTTTTGGAGAAAATTTAGGAATTTTCAAATTGCAAATTTGAGAATTTCGCGATTTGACAATTTAGGTATTTGGGGATTCGGGAATATCGGGAATCGAGAATTTGGGGATTTGGGGATTTTGGGTATTTAGGGATTTGGGGATTTGGGGATTTGGGAATTTGTGAATTTAGGGATTTGGGGATTTGGGGATTTGGGGATTTTGAAATTTGGAGAATTGGGGATTTAGGGATTTGGGGATTTGGGAATTTAGGGATTTGGGGATTTGTAAATTTGGGAATTTGGGAATTTAGGGATTTGGGGATTTGGGAATTTGGGAATTTGGGAATTTAGGGATTTGGGGATTTGGAGATTTGGAGCTTTAGAGATATGACAATTTAGAAATTTGGGGATTTAGGAATTTAGGAATTTGGGAACTTGGGAATATTAGAATTTGGGAATTTAGGAATTTGGGAATTTAGAAATATGAAAATTTAGAAATTTGTAATCTTAGAATTTTGGAAAGTTAGAGATCTAAAGAGTTTGAAATTAGGAAATACGGAACATTTCAAATTTATGGGAATTATGAAATTTCCAAATTTGAAAATTTGTTAATTTGAAAATTTGGAAGACACAAATTTGAAAGTTTCGAAGTTTACAAACGCAAAAACTTGAAAATATAGAAGCCAAAATATGCATAAACGTATAAATATATGAAATTATAGAAATGTGGTAATACAGAAATTTAGAAGTTCGAAAATGTAAAAGCGTAGAAATTTAGAAAATTTCAAATTCAAAAATATAGAAACTACAAACTTTCAAATTTACTTCATTGCCCACACTTCCCCATTTTTGTTTAAAAAATCATCCCTTAGCAAATACCGTTTTCATTACACTAACTTAGCATGCAAAGATCGACCTAAATTTAGTAACCGCAAATACGAACACAAGGAGTGATTAATGTACGTTTACTCCAATGCATATAAATCACAATAATGCATGCTAAAAAAGCTCAGGTAAAAAGTTGTCGATTTTCGATAGAAATTTGCCACGTAGCCTTCAAAGTTTCGCGACTACGCGCAGAGTTAACCTTCGACCAACAAAACCCTTTTTGCCTCAGGCTTTTACCCTTACTCGTCGAGGCAGAAAAAACATTTGAATCTCCTTCCTTTAACCCAGATACTCTATAAAAATATCGAAAATTCGCGAAAGAGACATTTCCCCTCTCGAATATTCGATGCTCGATAAACGGGTGTGTTTCACAAACTCGAAAAGAATTAAATGAATCACCTGTGGCGTGTACTGTGTACCGTTCACCGAATGCTATACAACTTTCAGCATTTGCATACATTATTCCGCTCACAATGGCCACGTCAAACATTAATTGTACATCCACTATATCGAATCGGTGGCGAATAGTATATTTATATTTCAGCCGGTTGTTTTGGCTGGTATTAATTGATACACATGTTGAACCGCTACAAATAAACTCATTAACGTCTCATACCGTTGCATAGATTACTAACGCAGAGATAAATCGGTTGGTATAGATTCAGTCAGTACAAACACGTTTACAGTTACCCTTTGGCATCATTAAACAAATTATACGGTGTATGGTAGACGTTGAAAAAATTCGAATAGAGAGAAAATAGGGTAGACGGATAAAATGCTTTTTGTTCAACCCTTATCACTCCTACGTCGAGTGTGGCTCTACATCACATTTCTTTTGGATCTTGTATATAACTCAGATTGGTTGTATTTCCATTTATTTACTTTTTATCATGAATGGAAAGTATTTGTCAGTCTGGGGTAATACATTTTGATGACAACCCCTCTATTGAACTATTTTGTAAATTAAGGAGGTGAAATTAAAAATGAAGTGAAATAAATGAAAGGGGTGTAGTTTTATGACCAAATGTTTAGACAGTTCAGAAAATTAGCAGATTTTTGAATCTTTAAATTTCTGACTTTGAAAGTTTGTAATTATGGAAATTTCTAAATTTCTAAATTGCTAAATTGCTAAATTTCTAAATTTCTAAATTTCTCAATTCCTTAATTTCTGAATTGCAAAATTTCAAAATTTCTAAATTTGTAATCATAACAAATGAGTAAATTGCTAAATTTAAAAATTTCTTGCAAATACATCTCTTACAAAATTCATGAATTACAAAATTTGTAAATATGAAAATTTATTAATTTTTCAACCTTCTAATAATTCCTAATTGTAAACAGTTCAATTTTCAATCAAAAAATTTCTAAACATGAGAATTTTCAAGTATACAAATTTTCTCCTTAATTTTTTCAATTTGAAGATAATTGCTCTGAAAATTTGAAAATATATAAATTTCACAATTCCCAAAGAAATCTGTTCCCGAATGAAAAAATTGTAATTTCAAAAATTTAATATTTTAATGATCCCCAAATTAACATCAGAATTTACAAAGTTAAGAATGAAATTTAATTATAAATTTGGGAATTACAAAATTCTTAATAAGAGAATTGACCAAATAGGTTGGGTTAGTAATTTTATCAGAAGGCCAGAAGGTTAATTGTAGAAAACTGCAATTATATTAAATTTATTAACCTTTGTTTCGCCTGTCCCCGTTTCGCTTCAAAATTAAACGAAGTGTAGCTTTCTCACTTAATTAAAGTTGCGCCTCTGATAAACGCCATGGGCCACCGTTGGCACACGCAGCATGGAACATGTTAATAAATGAAATATTACTTCATCTCGTGCACCTCTTAATTCCTCGAGTCAAGTTTTTGTAATATGAAATTCATTAATTTCATAGCTGACCACATACATTTGCGGAACACTAAGGAAAACCGCCATTTCCTTTTGAATTGATTAAAAATGCTGAAATGTTGATTACATGGATGAAAATTATACATAAAAATATTTAAATTAGTAAAAGAAAATATTCTGTTAACTTATAAGTAAAGTATTTCCAACTTCTTCACTTAAAATTTAAGAATATTTAGTAACTCATTAGTTGATTTACTTGAATTTTTAATTATTTTGTATTTATCACTTGTGTATATTTTAGGTTATGTTACATATATTCCTCTCTTTCATCGTTCATTTTCATTTAAACTATGATTTGTATTCTTATTTGCTGTGAGTGATTTGTAGAACTAATAAAATGACATATGTGTCATTTTCTTTACAATTGCTTATGTTTTTTTGTAAATTTAATACGTAATAATTAAACTTCAGAAGTAATAATTAATTTATTTATTCAGAGAACAAGTTTCTTTACATAATATATAAAAATATGTTATGTCAAATTTCCAGATTACTGGCTGAATAAATAAATAAAATATTACTTTTTAAGTTTAATTATTACTCATTAAATTTACAAAATAATTGGGCTGTTTAGAAAATAAAGTTGATGGCTTAAAATTAGAAGTTGCATATGTTCAACAATATTTCGTGAAATTAATAGTCAATTTTCAAAATTAATATTTCAGTATAAAATTGTTCTTTGCAGTATTATCGATGGATGACGTTGAAATTAAATTCGCAAATCGATTTTTGTGCGAACCTAATTAAAACGTACATAACGCGCACGTAATTTTAAATTAATTGGAATTTTGCACAATACGAGAATTTCATTAGAATTGGAAATTAATTTCGGTGAATCTGCGAACACTATTGTTGATAGAAAATATTTTTGGTGCATTTTAATGCAATAGAAGTGCTCAAAGCGGGTATCTGAAATTTAGGTACTTACTATAGGTACAAAAATAATTGCATTATTGTCATTATTACATAATATTGTAATGTTGCAATTATTATATCACGTTAATGGATTTATTGCATGTATTGCAAAATACTTAGGTGATTTTTGTAAACTGTTTTGTAAATTTTTACAAATTTTTGAACGTGTGAATATTTTTTTAAATTGACTTCAAGTCAGTTAATTATCAAATTGAAGGAGTGATAAATTTTAGAATCACTAAGTTTGTAGGTATTACAGTTTTTGCAAATTTTCAAGTCTTCAATTTTTCAATTTTTCACGTCGGTAAATTCAATAATTTCCAAATTTCCAAATGTCCAAATTCTCAAATTTCCAAATCCACAAATTCTCAAATTACTCAAATTCCCTAATTCACAATTTCTCAAATTTCCAAATTCCCAAATTCCCAAGTTCTCAAATTGCCAAATTGCCATATTTCTAAATTTCCAAATCTCCAAATCCTTAAATTGTCAAATTTTTCAAATTCCCAAAGTCTCAAATTTCATTTTTCCAAATTCTCGAATTTTCTGACCCCCAAATTCCCAAATTCTCAAATTACTCAAATCCCCAAATTCACAATTTCTCAAATTTCCAAATTCCCAAGTTGTCAAATTGCCAAATTGCTAACCCCAAATTCCTAAATTCGTAAATTCCCAAATTCCCAAATTCCCAAATATCTAAATTCCTAAATTTCTAAAGTCTTGAATTCCTAATTCCCCAAATTCCCAAATTCCCAAATTCCTGATTTCCCAAATTCCCAAATTCCTCTCTGAAGAATAACCCACCCTATTCCCAAACCCGTACATACCTTCACAAATACAAATACTCCCATACCCCTATTTCCACCGTTGTTTCCCCGACAAACAGTCCAAAAACCCATCAAAAATTACTTCCCTCCTTCACTCCCATTCGAAATCTCCAAACTTCCCATCTCCACTGACATTAAAACCAGACTATCGCGAACCGCAATAATTCAGTGATCGGTCCGCACGATTATGCCGACCGCGTCCAAGTCGGCGGTAAGACGCGAATTGTTATTCGTTCCTCATCGCGGCTAGCGAAACGAAACGAAAGCACAACAAGTGACATCGCAATTCCGATGGGTGAATTTGAAAACGGTTCGCAGGCCAGGTCGTTTCATCGTGGCCGAAGGTAAAGCAGCGCTGAAAATAAATTATGCACGCACTTCGCGTACGAATGCGCACGGTTGGTTGGCCGGTGCTTTTCACGGGAAACGGCTTAACCGAGGGGAAAGGGTGGTCGGGGTTGGGGGTGGGCACGAAAACAGAGGGAAGGGGTGAGACAGAGAGAAGGCCAGTTGACGAGGAGGGGGTTGCAGGAGCGAGAAAGCGACACGGGGCTGAAAGAGGGTGGATGGGCGGTTCGCGTGGAATGGGCGGGCAGCAGAGGACTGTAGGAAACTGAAACGTGGCCAAATCGAAATTAACTCGCGCGTAATAAAGCCGCGACTGAAATATTAATTATCTGAAAATTAGTTGGATATGGGTCACCAGACGGTGAGTTATGCGGCTTGTACGTGCGAATCTCTGTGTACGTGTGTGTGTGTACCCGCCGTAAATACGTAAAATGCGAACATCCTCGTGATTCTCCTTCTTTTTTTCTCTCTGTAGGCCGGAAACCCGCTCCGCCCATCTCGAGCACGGGTTTCTGACTTTCTCGCTGAAAATCCATTGGTCGATCCATTTATACACGCTGCGGTTCTCCGAATCTGCACCGAATGTACACTGCTTTCAGTTCGTTACTCAGAAATAATTTTGTTGCGCCGTTTTCGAATTAGTGTTGGGATATGGTCATTTTCTATGCACCGAGGTTTATGGGGAAAGGGTACTTATAATGTGCTGGTTAAATATATTATTTTAACACTACCGAACAGGTCAAATGACCGTTTCACAAGTTTCTTATTATAAATTACGCAATTTGTTGGAATAATGTTCTTGAAATCTGCTCTTGAATGAAAGTGTACTAATTTATGTTTTGTCACTCATTTATTTTCAGCTTCACTTTGAATTTTAAATTAAGTACACATTATACGTTGGTAGGTTTAGTGTTAACTCGTAGTTCGTTTGATTTTGATAATTTGAAATCAATATTTTTTTTATATTATAGCGTTATGGTATGTTCGAACTCGAACGAAGTGGTGACAGAAGAATAATTTCAGAAAAATTTGTAATTACAAAATTTTAGTAAATTATTCGGAATTTTGATTTGAATCAGTGAAACTTTTTAAGTAGGTTTTAGAGTTGCCAACGAGAGAAATGTGTTGAGGGTTATTGGGGTTGAGAGATATGTAAAGGGTGAAAAGTAGGGTACACAGGGGTAACATTACACACAATCGATTTTTTATTTTCCAGCGAAATTCTGCAACATTGGTCCCTGTAATCATTGTAAAATTCCCTGTACATTTCTGCAATTTTAACGTAGAGTGCAATTAGCAGTTGTTTAAATTGTAAATTTGATATTTCATGAAATATGCAATTGAAATGGAACAAATCTGATGGATCTCGTTTCTTATAACAAATTATGCAATTATTTTTGCTTGAAATGGAGCAAACTTACGCAGATATTTTTGCTTCAATAATAAAAATATTAATCATAACTTCGAAATTTGCAACAAACGTTCATTTAATAATGTATAACATTGAAAAATTAGGAATAATAGAACACGATTAGTAAGATGATTCTTTAAATAACGATTAATCATAAATAGTGACATACAAATATAAAATGATGATTCTACATTGCAACAAATTCAGTGGTTTTATTTCATCGCAATCCCAATTTAAAAAGGTATAAAATGACAGTATTAAATCAAGCTTTTAATTCACTCAATTAATAAATCGGTAGGTATTCATTTTCATTATTAAAAGCATCGATAAAGTGTTCCGCCACTAACATTAAAATGGTTAAAATATTTATCAAATTACGTATCTTCTCCAAATTACACAATTTGCTTCACTTGCATAATTTGTACCAAATACACGATTGCTTCAATATTTTATTTACCCGTTAATTACGTCGTTGTTAACCACATATTGTAACGCCAATATGAATATGAAATGTAACAACAAATTGAAGTGCGTTCCTATTATGTGAAGTATAAAGTATTAACGTTCGATTTCAGAAAAATAAGCACAAAGGCCTCTATTTCTCTGCGATGAGTAATATTACACAGTTGGATCTGAAAGTGTTAATAACAAAAATAGCCTCAAAGACAATGGAAATTTGGTCTTCACAATGAACTTGTTTTTTGATAAAGTTGTTCTAAACACTGAATAATAATTTACTGAGTGAAATAATTTATGCAATTTCTTAAATTCTACAAATTTCTAAAACGTACTTTTTATCTACTGCAATCTGCATCATGTATCATATTGCTAATCGACATTAGATTTATACATGAGATGCAATGTTCGATGAGAAGACTACTTTTGTATATTTTCTTGATGTAACAATTTTACATTTATTCAATTTTGAAAATATTGTTTAATGTATATATCCATTAAATTTTAGGAATTTCCTTGCGTTTATATAAGGAATTTTACGAATATCCATCGCTGATCCAATTTCGAAAAGACCACTTGCTGACCCAATCCTAAAATTAATTGGACATCAAAGACTACGAATTATACGACTACAAACTTGCCCGTTATAAATACGTGAAACAGCGCTAGAGCAAATCGAAACAACAGAATTTTTTCCTCTCGGTAGACCAAAAACGGTCCCATTCTGGCCATCTGTATCCCGGGTTTCTGACTTTCCAGCTGAAAATCGGTGTTACGCCTCACCGCATCGCCACGATACAAAGTTTCTCGCGCGGAGGAGGACATTTGCCACCGGTTCCTTCACCTCAACCCCCGTTCAACCCCCTCATTCCCACCCCCTTTGCACGCGCCTATTCTCTCCTAACTTTATCAAAGTCGTTTCCAGGCAGCTGGGTTTTGCACGAACCGAGCCGGTTTGTCCGCAACGATTCAATCCGTCCGATGGATTTCACCGCAGCCGAAGAAAAATGCTCAACAACGACCGGTTGAGTTACGATCTTCTCTCTCTCGCGCGCACATGCACACATTTTTTTTCAGGGGTTGATTTCGTTGGGTCGCGGGACGAGGTCGAAGGTGAACTCGTTCCGGAAGAACGCGTTCCCGTGTTATCCAGATTAACTCGTCACTCTTCCGGTCCCTGTGATACACGTATGGTTGGCTGGATTTTTGCGCGGAATCGTTCTGAATCTTGCATGTGGCCGGGTGATTGATGCCATTCAAGTGCTACGAACGCCTGAATCGAACGATGCTTCTGACAGGGATCAATCACGGGGCGCAGACATGTTTATGGATTTCACGAAATGACGAGTTTCTGGGTTTCTGTGTTTAAGGAATCTATTGCTGATCTGCGAGTAATGTGACTCGGAAACGAGAACAAGGACTCCGTTAGTTTTATGTGAAACTATGTTGGAAAAACGAGTTTGATACTTTTTTGTACTTTGATGTTCCGCAGAAATTTATTTATGTTCTCGTACGCGAAAGAATATTTTTGTATGAAAATTAAAGTATTAACGCGTTAACCCTTGTGGTATCATATGTGACCGTCGTTGCGAATTCAGTTAAATTAATTATTTATAGGAGAAACAAACTAATATTTTTGAAGTCTTAGTATGGAGACAATGATATACATTAACGGATTAAAAGATGAAATTAAAACTTTAAATACAATTGTTTTTAATTATTTTTTATTATAGTGTGTCTGATTACGATTATCAGTTTTCACTGTGGTGGTCAATTTATTTCAATTAAATTGATTCAAGTTTAAGTTGTTTGTTGGTTCAGATTTAAATAAAGATTTTTAGTATATTTAATATTAGAATATACATATTTTAAGTATATACATATATATTTAATATTCAATTGTACATGTACTAAACATGTATATTTTATATCCACATGTGTATACTTAATACATATATTTTTTATCTACACGTGTATACTTAATACATATACTTTTTATCTAAATGTATATACTTAATTTAGATGTGTATATTCAATATACACACATATTTTGTATTTTGTATATATTCAGCACTAATTATATAAAAAATGAAACCATGTGTACTAGAGTGAAAAAATAAACGTAAATTAAACAGTGTAGAAAATTTGGAATAAAAATATTTCATTTTACGAAATGGAAAAAATTCTGAATCGACCCATCACTCTCCCTATATGAGCTCTACCTAACCACTTGTGAATTAACGAATGTGTACATATCAAGAAATTAAACGCATGGACCAACGTGTGGGTTCTGAAAATGTGTACAGAACTAGCGATATCTGAGAATACTAATATTCATGGTCTATCAGCTCAGACACCAATCATACATAGATATATATAAGTAATTATCTGTTTTATTACATCTATTGTATTTCGTCGCATAACTTATTTTCTATATAATTCGAAGGAAAGTTATAAAAAATAGAGGAGTGATAAAAAATCAAGTGGATTATGTATAGAGACTTTAGTAATTATGTTCTTGAAAATGATTGTCCTGTAGTTATAATAATAGTAGTATCAGCGATACTACTGATACTAATTTTAACAATAATACCAATAGTACTAATAGTAATAATTTCAATAGTAGTACTAATAATATTAATTTTAATAGTGGTAATAGTACTAATTTTAATAGCAATAGTAGTACTAATAGTATTAATTTTAATTATTTCAAGAGTAAGTACTAACTAGAAGACATACATGTACAAATGATTCTCAAAAACCTCAGTACTAAAATAATGTATACAATATGCATAATCACATCATTTCTTACCGTTCTCTCATGTTTATACATTGTTTCTATTGTTTAAAAATTTCATCCAAACTTTAACCATCAAAGTAAACTATATAGTTATAAATCATGTTATCTGAAGAGGACTATAAACAATATTCAAAACATAATAAATCATACTAAATACATACTAACATATTCACGTACGTTTATAACCTACATAACTCCCCAAACATAACCTATCTTAAATAGTACAAGTTCTCTTGTGCATCAAAAAATATCTAATTCGTAAAATATCAATGTATTCTTCTAACACATACAATGTGTCATACGCACACACGTAGACACGTACAATGTGTTTTCATAAATTTGAACTAAATCAGAGGGCTGCAACAAAATTTAAAAAAAATATCGCGCAAATGAGATTGGTTAAAACCACGAAGGCATCAATGTACCGTGTGTAACAGTTTATGGGATGGGTCAGAATGGACCCGAAGTCCGCTGGGTGAGGGTTAAGTATACATTGGGGTAGTGTGTACTCAGAGTCTAACAAGGGATGGCGCACGTTACAGCCACACAATCACGGTCGGTACTAATGGAAATAACACACACCTGACTTGCGCTAACTAACATTTAGTTCGAACATGGCGTACAGGTTCTGTTTGTTTGATTGTTTGCCAAAAGCCCGCAAATATTGGTCGATCCATTTACTATGCACGTTGTGCTCATCTTTAAACGTGCACCGCTGTATACGTATTGGCTTTCCGTCGGTAGCCGAGCTTAAAAATATTTGACTTTCGTTATCGCATTGTTCTCGGATTAGTAAACAATCGGTTTGTTCCGTTCGATGAATGGACAGGAAACACTTGTCACTTGCGATCGGTGATTTTTAAGGAAATTGCTGAAAAAGGTTCAATCGCGTTCAGGTATTTGTTCAGAGACCAAAGTGACCAACTTTTATCACTTTCGCTTTTATATTTTTCCACTTCTCGCGTTTGTTTATAAAACAAAAACTAGTGACTTTCTTGTTTTCCGCATTCTCTTTAGATAATGAATATAAAAAATAGTTACTGTGATTGAATTTCAAAAAGTTTCAAAAAATGTAATATATAAAACTGATATAACCTTAATGTACAACTGATACAAAATTGAAACATGTACACGTGTAATTGAAAATTCAAGCTTTTTACAAATAAAATCACTATAATAGAACAGAGTGTTTCAAAACTCTTGTACACTTCATCATTTATAAAACCATACACACAATATTCAATATTAATTCAGTATTAATTACAAAATGTCCTCTTGATCAGAATGTACAAAATCTAAATTCTTCCACTCGACAAGTTACTTGCAGATTTTATCTTAAAAATTTCTGCAAACGAGTCAATTAAAAGTACACACTTCATCAATTATAAAATCATACTAACAATATTCAATATTAATTAAAAAATGAACTCTTGATCAAAATGTACAAAAACTAAATTCTTCTACTTTACAAGTTTCGTCCACATTTTATCTCAAAAGTGTCTGCAGTCAATCAAAAGTTACTAGATGCTGGTTATTGTTCGTACAGCCATTTTGTGTTCCTTTCTTGACAAATTGTGATGGAAATCGTGATTAAACGTAGCAGAACAAAACAACGAGTATCGAAACGAGGAACACTAGTGTTTCACGCAACTTTGAAAGGCCACGTACCGGTGTTTTCTGCCGTTTGGTTTTCGTTGTAACCAGAAAATACGGTGTTATTTGTCGGAAGTCATTGCTTCGCGGAAAATTCACCGTGAATCTGTGCGACCGCTACTTCTGCACCGACGATGTAATAAAGGGGCTGAAATGTAGTGAGTCAAATTACACAAACGAGAATTTATGAAACGGCCACGCGAGTACGACTGGTGTGTCCAATGCGTCGCCTGATGGTCTATACGACACTCCTGGTACCACTGCCACCCCCCTTTTGCACCCTCAACAAATGGCGCAAAATTACATTTTATTTTTCCCTTGTTTCCCAACTACCGGTTAAAATTGCCACTACCCTTTGAATAATTAAACGAACGATGCAGCTGATCGATTCGTAAATGTTCTTTAAAAACCATTTCGACAAGCGATTATTGGTCACGATTTAGAAGCGATATTTTGAATATTATTCTTTTACAATAGTTTAAATTTACTGATATTGTTTAACTGAATCGAGGAATTTTAAATATTATTTTAAATATGAAATGGAAGTTGGCAATTCGGAAGATATTTTGGGATGTGAAAATTTGGGAATTTGCCAATATGAAAATGTAGAAGCTTGGAAATGTAAAAATTTAGAATAATACAAATTTATGAAGAATATTTGATTTGTTGGTAATAATTGTTATTTTCTGCACACTTGGAAAATTTGAAAATATGCACAATTGGGAAGTTTGTGAATTTCTGAATTTGGGATTTTAGGTATTTGGGTATTTGGGAATTTGGGGAATTTCAGAATTTGGGATTTTGGACATTTGGAATTTGAGAAATTGGGAATTTGGCATTTTGGTAATTTGGAGTTTAGGGAATTTGGGGTTATAGGGGATTTGGGATTTGAGAAATTGGGAATTTGGGAATTTTAGAAATTGTGGAATTTGGGAAATTGGATTTTGAGAATTTAGGGATTTGGAGAATTGGGAATTTGGGAATTTAGGGATTTTGGAATTTGGGAATTTGGGGAATTTGGGAATTTTAGAAATTGTGGAATTTGGGAATTTAGAATGTGAAAATTAGGGAATTTGGAATTTGAGAATTTGAAATTATGAAAATGTGGGAATTGGGGAATATAAGAATTCGGGAGTTAGGGAATTTGAGGGTTTAAACAGTTTAGGAATTTGGAAATTCTAGAATTTGGGAATTTGCCAATTTGAAAATGAAGAGCTTGGAAATGTAGAAATTTAGAAATTTAAACCTTAGAAGCCCAGAAATGAAAAAATTTGGAAACGTAGTTTGCAATATCGAAATTTAGAAATTAAAAAATTTAATAATCTCTGACTTTGTAAATTGTGAAATTGGAAAGCACAAAAATTTTTAATAATTCGGAAACACTAGAATCTATAAAAAGTACATAACCTCAAAATTTTTAAAAGTTTTAAACTTCCAACTACATTAAAAAAAAGAAAACTCAAAGTTTCAAATCTTCAGATATTTAATTTGAGCAAATTCAAAACATTTGAACTCGAAAAGGAACTATTCATTCGTTCGTTTAATTATCCTAAAAATTTCAAAATGAACTTCAGAAATTAATATAGTACTCTACAGGAAAAAATGTTCAAAAAGCGTTCAAAATTTTTTACATATTTACAGTTACGTGGAAATAACCGTACAAGGACAGAATATAGTACGTGTTCATTGTTTAACTTTTTAACAAACTTTGACAATCGTTCGAAAGTCCTCACGACTTTGTTCATTCGATTGGTCCTTCCTTTAAACCATCGTAACTATTAGTTCCCAAACTTCTTACAGACCCATCGAAACTGTCTTTGTAAGCTCGATAAGATTTTACTTTTCCTTTTTTTTAGCACCAAAGAAATCTCCGCGAAATCCTTGTTCTACAAGTTTATAACGACGTCGAGATTCTGCGACGAATTTCACTTCGACTAATGGTTAAACAATATATTTCGAAATCCCGTTTTATAATGCGTGTGCTAGTTCACTCCTTGAAATTATCATTTTATTAGGTCGCAGAATGCATATTACAGCGAGAGTAGACTTCAATACAAGTTTTAGATACAATAGTTTCACGGTTTCTCGTTCTTTCACATTTGTAGCTTCAAATCAATTACCCGTAGCAATAAGACCCAAGTCATTACATTCTAGCGAGTATTTTATTGTTAGTCACATCTGGTTGTGAATCCTTAACCTTAGCAGTAGAGTCTTCTGTTTGCAGTTTTCTACATGTCGAGGTATTGTGTTTTACTTGCTCACTTTGGGTAAACCAGACCCACTTCATACGTCATTTGCATTTCCATCTCCACCCGAATTTTAGCTAAACCAATAGAAAAGAAACTGTTTTCCCTCACCAATGTCACAAAAATTGTACCCACTCCGAGCTTTTGTAAAATGTGAAACATCTTCGAAAAGACACTCGGACAGTCGTAAAGTACATAGCAAAATAAACTCTAGTCTTACTAATGTGTAGTTTGTGTGTTTACTTAAAAATATGTTTTCACATATCAATGTGTCTGCAAACACCACATATGAGAAATTTAACTGCAACACTAGTAATGTATCAAAATATGTATTCGACAGGAATGGATTAATAGTTCGAAACTTTTAATAATATTAATCTTGTAACATTCGTACAGAAAGAGGATTGTGATTTATACCATAAGATACGAGTTTTAATAAAGAAGTTTTACGGTTATGAAAGCAAGTACATCTCATGGTTACGGGTGCAGGTGCATTTTCGACATTTATCAGATAAGGGTAAAAGGACAGAAAGGAACCTTCTGTCATTTACTGTTGATTTTAGGAGAAAATCAAGGAATTCTAAGAATTCTAATCCGAAGTCAAATTCATTTTTTAGATACAGTCCACTTATATTCACTTATTGGAAATCCTAATGATTCACGCGTCGTTTAATCTGGATGCATATTCACATTTGATAATAATTGTTGTGGGGAACGGTTTGAATGAAATACGAATTTTAATTCGCGTAAAAGGTGGAACTTTTATGGAGAATAAAAAAGCAAGTGGTGTGTACGTATGTCGAGTAGCTCGGGTGGATCTGCCATCAAGTTTTTAATTTAACTCTGTACTACTAATGAACGAATTTTAGGAACTTCACCGTAGTCATCAATTTAATTTACATCGTGAATTAATTGTTATAAAGCGTTTCAACCTCTGGTTTCTGGAAATTGTGAGAGGTAGCGTGTTTATTTTTACATTTGGAAAATTGTGGATGCAACGAACGCGACCTAATTTGGAGGAAACGTATGAAAATTGAAAACAAAAACAATTTATTCTCGCGAAACGTTTTGGAAATTAGATGAACTCTAGAAAACGAACAGTTTTTGGTACTGAAATATACTGTACTTAAGTAGACGTCTGTGTTACAAATAAAATATTTAAAATTCTCTAATCAACATTTGATGTTATGTATTTATTTAGTGCTATACTATAATATTATACCAATAAATAAAATTGATTAAAATTATTGAAAACTGAATGAGCTTAAAATAATTTTAATTTATGTTGTCATTTAATGACAGTAAATAAATATTCATTTTGATATCCATTTAACACGATACATTTTTGTCACTTTTGTTAATTAGAAGAGATTAATCAGGTACATGGATTTATGAGTAGTACAAGCTAAAAAATAAATGCGAATTTAATAAATTATATTCAATACATAAATTTTATGAACCATCACTGAAATTGGATGTGTCAATAATTAAAAGTACAAGAAAATGAAACTATTGGTGGCTGAAATTAAATTTATAAGAAAATCGGGTTTCCAATACATTCATTGTGTATCAAAATGTTATTTATCGACAAAATATGTAATATTTAATGTTTAAATTTATTGACAAAAGTTTCTTGTCGTAACCTTATTGCTTATAAAAGATACGTATTTTTCATCATAATATTTTTATATAAATTTACTGACATTGACTTTCAGATAATTATATTATTACAAAATTTTATTTTATTCTACTGAATTAAAATGAATAAAAATTTATTTTACTTTACATGTTTAAAAAAAATGAAAATGTATTTTATTTATCATTATATAAAGAAAAAGTAGCTGTTTAAAATATGGCACTTGGAGATTGAACTAATTTTCACTCTTCAATCACAGTTGTGTTAATTGAGTTATTCTGTAATTTAATTACATTGCATTTCAACTACAGTGTAATTAAATAACGTTGTAATTTGAATTACATAATTCAAATTCATTCAGACTCTTCAATTAATTTAACTGTTAATTACTACAATCATGACCTTAATTGAATACAGATTCTTCAATTAATTCAATCGCTAATTACTGTAATGATGAGTGTAATTGAATTACATGCATTTCTGTTCGAATATTATAAATTTATGAATAATATTACATTCGTTGGTAATAATTATTTTTTGATTGACACTCTTGGAAAATTTGAAATTTGGGAATTTGGGAATTTGGAAATCGGGAATTGGGGAATTTGAGAATTTGGGGATTAGAGAATTTGGGGATTTGAGAATTAGGGGATTTGAAAATTTGGGGATTTGAGAATTAGGGGATTTGAAAATTTGGGAATTTTAGAATTTGGGGATTTGAGAATTTGGGAATTTTAGAATTTGGGGATTTGAGAATTAGGGGATTTGAGAATTAGGGGATTTGAAAATTAGGGGATTTGAGAATTAGGGGATTTTAGAATTTGGGGATTTGAGAATTTGGGAATTTTAGAATTTGGGGATTTGAGAATTAGGGGATTTGAAAATTTGGGGATTTGAGAATTTGGGGATTTAAGAATTTGAGATTTTGAGAACTTGGGGATTTAAGAATTTGGGGATTTGAGAATTTGGGGATTTGAGAATTTCAGGATTTGGAAATTTGGCAATTTGAGAATTTGGGAATTTCAAAATTTGGGAATTTGGAAATTTGGGAATTTGGGAATTTGAGAAATTGAGAATTTGAGAATTTGAGAATTTGAGAGGTTAGTAATTTTCGAGATTTGTAAATTTGAAAGTTGTTAAATTCAAAAATTTAAATGGTTAAGGAATTTGAGAACTTAGAAATATTGTAGTACAAAAAATTTAAAAAATTGATAATTTGAAAATTTGAAAATCTGGAAACTATGAAATCTGTAATTCAGTTATATAAATCTAACCTAAAAGTATAGCAATCGAATCACAATATAAATAAAACATCCTAAATAATTCTCCTCCAATTTCTCCCAACTCCACCTTCAATTACCGCATTGTCAAAATTAGTGCGGCCCACCCTTAAATCACACGAATCAGTTATTCCACTCATAAAAAAAGGAAAGAATCAATATCGGCCTAACAATTTCACACTTCTCTCTGTGGCCACTTTTGGCCACCCCAACGAATTGGATTCAGTTATTCCTAGCAGGTCTCGCGTAAAATTGAGCGGTCTGAGGATATTGGTGGAAAAGCCTGCCAAGTTGAAAAAAAAAGGCAGCCAGAAATCGGGTAAAGGGGGAAACAAGAGGGAAACTCTCGGACTCGGAGCTGTTAAACGTCGAGAATCGAAACAATGGGTAGAGAATATGCGACTGGGAAAAGGTTTCCCGCTCATTTCGTATTCTACGAAAGATTTACACCTTCTTATCCATTACCTCGGTTTTCCTTCGATCCACGGGTTTTACCGATTACAGACTGCTTCAAGTTTGTATTACGAAGTTAACCACGTTTGAATCATCAAACTGTTAAATTGGTTGGCTGTCAAAGTTTTCCAGTTTGATCCTTCTTACTAGTTTCAAATAGCGACCTGAAGAAAAGAACCATTAAGCAGCCGAGATGAGTATATTTCAGAGAGATTATTATTGGAAATAAATCAAGGGTTTAGAGTCTGACAATGTTAAACCCAAAAAATCACTTTTTGTGTTAATGACAGATTTATGATTACAAAAGTCGTACACTTCGATTACAAAATTGTTACTATGAGGAAATTAATAATTTAATACTTGTAGGAGAGAATGTTTTGATTTGGGGAAATTTAGTGAGAGTCAAAGAACATTAATTAAATATAGCGGTGTCTATTAACTTGATATGGGAGCTTACTTACTTGATAATTTGGTAATTTGGAAATTTGAGGATTAGAAATTGAGAATTAGAGATTTTGGAAATTTGAGGATTTAGGGATTTAGTAACTTGAAAATTTGAAAATTTATCAGAAATGGAAATTAGAATTTGACCTAATAATTTTGAAATTTCAGAGTTTGGGGATTAAGAAATGTGGGGGTTTGAAGAATTGGGACATTTAGTAACTCTAAAATTTGGTATTCCAGAAATTTAGAACTTTATAAGCCTTAGAAGTCGACATTGAAAAGAGAGAATTTGGGAATTTAGGAATATGGAATTTAAGAATTATTTATAAATGGAAGTTTCGAATACTTCTTTCCCTAAATCTCGAAATTCTGATACTTAAATCTTGAAGGTTGAAATTTCGAAATATCTGAATTGCAAAATTGAAAATTTATACTTGTTCATTAATTTAAAAATATATTATAATAAATATTTCCTCCAGAAAGCATCGAATCATAAAATATCTGTTTCAATTCTTCGCGGGACTATCGATAATCCATTTCGCGCGTGAAAATAACCAATCCACAGAAATCTTGAGAAATCACCAAGCCACAATTAAAATTGATATTTTGCACACGATTGCTTTCCACGTTTCGTCCACTGCAACGAAATCAATCTATCGATTTCTGTCTTATTTCAGCCCGGCACCAATAACGTGTCGGCCGAATGATTGAATTTACTCGAAATCCTCTGATGCAAGAAATAATGAAATATTGGAAATCGCCAGACGTCGGTTCCATTCGAACCGGAGACTTTAAGTCGACAGACACTCGATTCCAAAGGAAGCTTTCTTTCAAACCGGACGTTCAAATTGTCACGTTGAATCATCTAATAGTTAAAATAGATTGGTACAGTCGATCAATAGAAACGGCTAGATCGCGTATCACCAAGTCGGATGAGATTCTCGTCCCAGGGAAAGTAAAACGATTTTGTGTGAGCACCAGCTTTTCTACCGGTATCCTATCACTAGCTCAATTTCGCTACTGATGGATGACATCTGCCATTTCTTTCCAAAGGATGTACTTTATTCTCCGATTGTACAGTAAGGAGAAACGAAAGATCGGAATTCTGGATATATTCGGTTTTAATCGTAAAGAAAATTTCACTTCAGCTTTTTAGGTTAAAAGTTGGATTGTAGATAACGCGGTAGATGCACGCTGTGTAAATGCACGGTGCTACTGAATCTGTGGTCAAAATATTTACGTATTGTACCTTTGCAAGCATATTTTTATATTAACGTGAAATATTAACTATTTAATAGGTTGTTTGCTATAGTGGTAAGACATATTTGCAGGAAGGTATACAAACAAATTTGAACAATTGTTTTTTAACAGTTGATAGGTGTACTTTTCAGAAACAGCAATAGGTAATATTGATACTAGTGTTGGTATATGCACTTTTATTGATATTGATATTCGTGTCCATATCGGTATTAGTATTGGTATGGGTATTGGTAGTGATATTAGTTACTGGTATTGATATTGGTAGCAATATTGGTTATTGGTTATTGGTACTGGTATTGATAGCGATACTGGTGATTGGTATTGGTATTGGTATTGGTATTAGTACTGGTTATTGGTACTGGTTATTGGTATTGGTATTGGTATTAGTACTGGTTATTGGTTATTGGTACTGGTTATTGGTACTGGTTATTGGTATTGGCATTGGTATTGGTATTAGTACTGGTTATTGGTTATTGGTATTGGTACTGATATTGGTATTAATATTGTTATTAGTATTGGTACTGATATTGGTATTAATATTGTTATTGATATTGGTATTGATATTGGTATTGATATTGGTATTGATATTGGTATTGATATTGGTATTGATATTGGTATTGATATTGGTATTGATATTGGTATTGATATTGGTATTGATATTGGTATTGATATTGGTTAGGTTGATATAACTGTTGCTATTATTGTTGCACTATTGTCGTTGCTATTTCTCATATTATTGCTATTGCTATTGTTGCTATTTCTCTTATTATTGCTATTACTATTGGTATTGCTGTTGTAATGGCGGTTGCTATTGTTGCTGCTACTGCTGTTGCTATTGCTATTGCTGTTGCTATTGCTGTTGCTATTGCTGTTGCTATTGTTGTTGCTATTGTTGCTGCTATTGCTGTTATTGCTGTTGCTATTTTCGTTGCGATTATTATCGCAGTAATTAATGTTATTACTATTGCTATTGCTTCAGGAGTTCCTATATGTGTGACTATTATTGTAATCAACCTTGCCGTTTCTATTGCTATTCTTACTGCATACTATAATAATTACAACTATCACTGTTATTGTAGTATTAGGGTATTGCTACTGAGATATTACAATTATTGGAGTTAGTGTTATTCATAACGTATTGAAATACTAATGTACTGATATTAGATATTAGAGTATTAGTACTATGATATTATGCAACTCGAGTATCGACATATAGAAATATTACAATAATTGTATCAGTTTAATTTTTCTTATAACAAATCGTTTATTTTAGTAACACAATAAGTTTCTTTTAAATTCAATTACTTTGAAACTAGAACATTCACATTTTATTTAACAATTCAGCCATAGCGAATTATTGATGTAACCGGTTGCAAGGATCCCGAAGAAAAATGCAAGCTGCAGCAGCAGCAACCCAACGAAGATACGAAAGATCAGTTTTCGTTCGTCCAAAGTTTTTTGTAAGTCTGCGTCAGTCTACTTTGGCCTGGGTCAAAGGGAAAAAGCATACACGTTACGGTTGCTTTTTAACCTCTCTAGTTTTTCATCGCGAGTTCAAAGGAGATATTATAGGAGTAAGGAAACAGTAGCAGAATGAAGATCTTATACGGGGTGGTCCAGTAATCGTACAACTAAAAAAGGTTTCCCTCCTTTTCATAATATAAATGAAAAATGGAGAATAATTTTTCTTATACATGATATTTTCATTCGTTTACTATTCAATAATTTTCAAAGATAATTTAGACAGATTTATTAGATAATTTTAAGGAAATTAAATTTGAAAATCAGTCATAATGTTCTGCTTCAGATTATTCTGAAACCATTTCCAAGTTGTTAGGATATTTCATCAATTTTTATTAAATTAAGCAGTTTATTACGAAGTAAGTAAGGTATTCGAAATAAAATTTTTCTAAAACTTCTTCAAACAAAAAAATTGTTTCCTAAATTTTTGTTTCACTTCTTCCACGTTCATAATATGAATTCTACTAATTATATGAAATTTCAACTATATAAAATTTTACCGAGTTTATGAAATTTTTCTAATTACATGAGATTTGATTATATAAATTTTTACTAAGTACATGAAATTTTTCTAATTACACAAAATTTTACTAAATATACGAAATTTGTCATTTTACTAATTACATGAATTTACGGAATACAATATCCAAAATATTGTTTTACATTTACTTGATATCTTCTTATGATTGTAAACCAGTCATGGATGAATTCAAATAAAATGACTCAGAATGAAACAAAAAAGTTTGAAGCATTTCTCGATGCAACCAAAAGTTTCCGAACACAAAACAAAATTGATACCGTTGACAGGCAGTATTTCTTAATAGGGGATGAAATTGAATCCTGTTTATTAAATACGTTGCGGAAAATGTTAAGTACTTTGACACGGGTCCGTTATATTTTGCGATACAATGGACGGTCTTTAATCAAGCGAAATGCGGCACGGTGGAAAGTTTCTAAGCTATGATCGTTTGTAGTTCGCAAGTTATAATTGGTACGAGTCAGGATAGATCGAACTTTATTGGATAGAGGTTTTTCAAAACATCCTCGTTATTTGATTTAATAATAGAACCGTTTGATTTAGCGACGTGCTTTTTATTCTCTAATACTATTTCCTCTTCTATAAAATAATCATAGTGTTTGTTTACTAATTTTATATTGATTGACCACTGAATTTCATTCAACTTGATTGTTTTATCCAATCAAATGAAATCAGTGCGGTTAGAAAATTGAATTGTTCTTTTCATTTTGGCCATTTGATTCTGTTTGGACATTTTGTTAACAAATAATTAAATCAAATTTAACAAATAAATAACGAAGTTTCGTATAATAATGTATCCTGTTGCAAATACAATGTGAAATTTTTATATTTTGTGAAACATAAATCAACTGTGGACACGGACATTTCCTATTCTTTTGCAGCTACGGCTGTCTCTTTTTAAAATTCTGAAATCTGTAATTTTACAATGTTACACAATTTACCTATCAATAACTTCTTTACGTGCAAAATAATTATTCGTTATTATTTCCTGTAAAAGTTCACAAATATATTTTCTGCCTGTCAAAATTAGAAACGTAAGTTTAATCTACAATACAAGAATATTCATATATTCCTAACTAAAGGTATTACAATTTTATTGCTAACTTATGTGTGGTATCGAATAACAAGTTCTGTCAGAAAAGGAAATTTTATAACAAACCATTTTTGTCTAGGATTTCCATGTACAAAGAATTCTGTACAACCAAAGAACGAATTTACTTGCTTTATTTATAAGGAATCTCTCAAATGTCACCGATTCATTATCTCGGAGGGGTCATTGTAGTCGTTGAACGTTTCTCTTTGAAATTGTAGATAGGAAACTAAAAAGGAGTGAAGTAGAAGGAACTTCTTGTTTCAAACTCCTTTATATGCATAGTATATACTTTGAAACGGTGTCCTTTGACCTATGAATCGACTTTTGCATCGCGTTAAAGAAAATCCACTTGCCTGAAGCGGTCGAAATGTTTCATGTTCTCACATAATCTTTACATAATCTTGAGTGTCTATAAATAAATAAATTCAAGCATTTTCTAAGGTGTACATTTCTAGACAACAGTAAAATTTGAAACGAAACATTCATAAATACAGAATGATAAAAATAGATGCATCAAGTAGAATTTCAGCTGATCGTTCAGATTTTGAAGATGTACAAATTTTTTAAAATAAATATGTATTTATCACATCCATGAAAGATTTGATAGATTTTTAATAAAATATAACTCTTTTTAATAAAAAGAAGGAAATAATATTTTTATGATAAAGAAAATAACAAAATAGAACTACAACTGTATAAATTAGAAATTGTAAAATTGAATAATTTTACAGCAGATTAATAGTCTACTTTTAGTCTGAACATTCTTTTAGGTAAGATATTGAGGTTAGTTCATATGGACGACATTTTGACAGTAACGTCCGACATTTTGTTCTGAATACAAGATGCTGTAATTCAATTGAAAGTTATATTATTATTTTACTATAATAATTTCGGATTTAAAAAGTACTGGTTATTAATTTTTGCAACTGTCACTTATGTTTATGCGTTATTTCAAAGTACTTAAATTTTCATAACAAAATGGGTGTAGTGACATTAAAACTTCAACAGAAGTAATAGTATTTTTAAAAATTAATTAGAATGAATTTTCACGAGGTTGAAACCTAGCTAAATTATCTCGTTCCTTAAAATAGGTTTCACCAAAATCAGAATCATTTTTAAGGTTAAAGTGACATATGAATATACAAGAATTTAATAATATTAAAATTAATAATAAAATTTAAGGATACTACAATTACTAACAAAATTTAATAATATTAGTATTAACAATAAGAATTATACGTATGTAACCAAATACCGCATATAGAGAATTAAAAGGTTAACAAGGTAAACATAATAATAACGAAAGAAACAGCGTTAGTCTACCGAAGCCTTCGGATATATCGGTATTCAATCTCCGTTCGGAGCATCGTGGAACGAATAAAACTATTCCACATCGTTGAAAGGTGCGAACGGGTCTACGATAAAATCAGACAGAGGCGTCGATCGATAGAAATCAGCCTTTTATTTTACCGATCGGTGTTCAGTCCAACCACGATGTGCTCGAGCGTGTCGGCCATGATCCCGTGAAACCATTTGGTTGGCTGGAACCAGCAGTGCCGCTTTGTCATCGAGATTTCGGTCAATTTGCGAATTATCCTCGATCGCGGATTTTAATAGCGATGCTGGCAGCTCGGTAGACAACCCTGTGTGTATATACACACACATATTTATAGCTACGGGCATGTACGTGCCCAGGGGGGATTCCCGCTCCAACAAATTTCGTTGGAATTGGAATAAAAGTAATTAGAGGCATTCGTGTCGTCCTGTAATTAGCTTGTGTGTGCACTTTCCAGCACGCTACGCCCGACGACTAATGCGATTCTTGTGACAGCGTCGTCCAATTTCATGCCGCAGTATCGCAGCCAGTTATTCCAAGAGACACGAAACGCCGTTTATCTATCCGGCCAAATAAAAGGAGCAAGATGGTGAATCGCGAAGGGGTAGGATACGATCATCGTCAACTTATTATTCACTCCTCTTCCCTATCGATTTACCCATTCATTCGGAACAATTTATTGAGAATGAATTCGACCATCTATTCAATTATCAAATTATTTATTATATTACTCGTCGGTTCGAATTACTTATTGAGTTTTATCGACGTCTGAGGTATGAATCACTCATGTAATCATGGGTCTGTAATTAGTTTTTGTGTTTATAGTCGATATATCATAAATATCTGTAGTATATTGATTACGAATTACCTACCGAGTTATCCAAGTACCATGTCTTTCAACATTTGGCAATTCTTATTTGATGTTTGGTAAATATTATAAAAATACCTTAACAGATGATGATACAAATTTTTTATTATTGTTCGTAATTTATTGTGTTTATTTTGGTTCATTTCTAAATCTGCTATTATTTGCAGAATATTATTTCATTCCATAAGAAACCTTGTCCTTTTTTAGTCTTATTAAATTAACTACATAACAAACTTTTATTTTTTCTCAGAATGTAAAATTCTTGTTATTAGTCAACGGGCTTTTCAGATATTACGACAAGAATATACTAATTTTGAATTATTACAACAAAAATAAGTTAATATTATTTACAACAGTGTGATGCATACAAAAATCAACCTTTTACATATTTTATCAATAAATAACATTTTGGCGAATGTTAAACCATTTTCAGTTTTGATTTAATCTGTTACAATTTGTACAAGTTTTAATATAGAAAATGAATATCTTGCAGTAGAATAAAATGAAAAATGAAGGTTGAATAGAAATACTAGTGTATTAATAATCCAACATTGAAAATTGCAAGTTGAAATTTGCAAGTTTGTTATACGTATCCTTAATAATTAAAGCGACGTGCCTCGCTACACACGTCCATTTTCACCGTGGTGGTCAACGTGTTAATGCTCGCGTTAATCCTTTCATTAGTAAAGGTGATTATAGTCAGCCAACGTCAAGCCCTCTCTGCATACTAAAGGTGACTATTGTCACCCACTGCGTTTCATGTTCCCCAAAAGTGACTATACCTCTCAAATTTCCAATTACTCCACATTTAAATATTCAAACTTTTCAACAAGTGAACTTCTGCAGTTGCAAACAATATTTCAGCAGAAAATTTGAAAAAACTGCACCAACACTTTTTCTCGAATAAAAATATAGGAAATTCGTGTACCCTTTATATTCAGTTGCATTGATTTTAATAGGCAAATATAAATCAGTTCAAGAAACAGAATTACATAATGGTTCGCAATGACAGATCAATGCAGCAAAATGAAATAAAACATCTAAAGAAATAAAATAAAATAAAATGAAGTTGAATGAAGTGAATGGAAGAAGTGCTCCCGAAGAGATTTGTCGTATTTTTTAATTATTCCTGTTCAGTAAAGCATGGTATTACGTTCAATCTGTATTGAAACGAGATCAAACTATTCTCACTGACGGAAACGCGTGCTTACATCCTGCAGTTTCACTCAACAAGATCATTACTCCACCTTGCTATTATTCTCTGACCCACTTACTCTGCGTCCATTGTCAGTAAAACCTGTTTAACTATCTTTATCCACGCTGATGATCTCCATTTCTTTTTGTCCCAACTTGCTGCGTAACGAAGGAACTCTTCTTCCTCAACTTCCTTCTACCATCTATTTTTCCTCTGAATGCATGTCAAATACACGTGCTTAGCTTAACTTTACGAAAATGTTTGAGTAAAAGATGGCCATCTTTTATGAAGTACACACATATCCCTTTTTCAAAAGGTCGCTGGATGGTCAAACAGCTAATTTCAAAACAGCCTCACGTGATTCTGTGACACAAAATTGTTACAAAGTACCACTTATGATACATCAATTTACAGCTCAAAATTTAGCAAAATACTTTCGAATTTTATTAATGTTCACCATATGAAATAACTCATTCTTCGTTGAACAATTATTACACTTTGTTGAACAATCGATACGTTACAACTGTTCATGAGAGGACATTCAATTTTCAGATGTTTATGTCTAAAAATAATAAAGGACTCTAATTTATTTTCAATTCATGTAACAGAAGTTAATAGAGAATCAATATGCATTTTTCTGGGTGGTTCAACCTAACTTTCGTCAGACATGACACAATAACTTTCCTTGTTCAGATTGTTAAACCCTTCACTACACAAACATACGTTCTCCAAAGATATCACTTCCAGAATATGTTATATGCATACACATACATTACATTTTATATTTTATTATAATTATGTATATTTTCTATGTATTGTATATGTATATTTTATACGTATTGTATATGTATATTTTATTATTGTATATGTACATTTTTGAAAACCTTCCGTTGTGAACATCAGATATATTCGATGAGTAACAATCTATTATATTGCAGATTGAGAAAGTATATCAGAATGGATAATTTTTTAAATAATTGAACATTTTCTTGATGAAATTATTTTTTAAGATCCAGACCGATTCAGCGTGTTCTCCGCCATATTTCCACGAAAGCTCCTTAATTTTCTACAAAGACTTAACGCGTTTCGGGCAACAGTTTTCGCCGTTGGAGCCGTGATTCATGGCCGCGCCTCGCCATTGTTTTGCCGCCGTTTATAAATCACTATTAGTTTATAAATAGAAACTGGAGCTAATAAAGTTGCCCCCACGAGCATCACGGTACGAACGCAGGCGCAATTTAAGATGCTTGCATTTCTGCACGAGAGTAATTACTCTCTCTTCTTTCTCCCTTCCTAACCTTTAAAGGTTAAGAAGAATGAAACACGAAAGAAACTTGTCAATTTGTCGATACTTTTCGATTATGGAAGTCATTTCCCTTGTTTATAAAACATTTATCATTGAAAGTTTGCAACCTTTTTCAAAAGATTTAACAATAAAAAAGACAAGAAATATTTTCAAGAAAATTGTTATTCATTCATGTTAAAATATAAACATTCCAAACTGTATTATTTTGTGCAACAAATGTACAGAAGAATGTATTAAAGGGTCAAATTGAGCAACATCAAAATTGCATTTTATCAACGATTTCGTTACAAAATTATTTCTGCTCTCTTATAATAATTGGTATATGCAATATAACTGTAATTGCAGTCCTCTTTAAATTGTAATTATATCCTTTGTTCGTGGAAAGAATTCCAGTGTTTCATACAATGACGGATTTCACAGCAATCGATCTTCGATTGTAATTCTCACCATTAATTGCTTGTAAATCACGGTGTTTCATTTGCGTACAAAATGAGAAGCACCATTAAATGAGGTAACATTATTGCATCTAAATTATTCACCGATTTTATTGAACGTCGTATTATTCATTAAAATGTGAAATATCAGTGATGATGTTAGAAGCACTTTTGACGACTGGTGTCATTTATCCTTAACCTCAATATATGGACTTTACAGTAAACTCTCAATATATTACCGTTGTATGGTCAAACGTAGTATCGTCATGTGTTAGTTTGCCATGCATTGTATGGCCATACATTAGACTGTCATATGTTGGATTACTACACGTTAAATCACAACGCGTTAGATTGTCACACATTAATTTGCTACGCGTTAGATCACTACGCGTTAGATAGCCACACATTAGATTGTCACACATTAATTTGTTACGCGTTAAATCGTCACACCGTGTACTTCTAAGTGTTAAATCCACACGATAGATTTCTAGGCGTTAAATCGCATTAGATCACTACGCGTTAGATAGCCATACATTAGATTGTCACACATTAATTTGTTACGCGTTAGATTGTCTCACATTAATTTGTTACGCGTGAAATCGTCACATGCTAGATTTCTGTGTTCATTCGCCACACGTTAGATTTCTAGGCGTTAAATCGCCACGCATGAGATCACTACGTGTTAGGTAGTCACACATTAAATTACTAACTACATACTAGGTACATACTAAATTACCACGTGTAATATATACCATACTGTAATACGTACGGTATTACCGTATATTTTACATACTGCAAAATGCACACATACTTTAAAATTAAAAGTACGGTTGAAAAATGGATGACAAAACATAATTGAGCATACGTGTTATTCTTCTTCTCCGTAAAAATGATACACACGTATGTCGAAAATAAAAATATAGTAGGAAAATAAAACGATAAAACAGAATACATACATTAATCATTTCCACATAGATTCCAGTAAAAGTCTATCGAGATAAAAAATGTGTGAACCGATCATTTGACCGTTTTGCGACCAGTGTTAAATCGCCTCGCATTAGATCGCCAAGCGTTATCGCCATTCAAACTTCCTTCCGCATTTACAAATCCTTAAAATGTCTCCTTCGATGCGACACCATGCGAAAGACCTTTTATTCCACGAAATATTAACGTCACTCCGAACAAAGAAGATAATGCATTGTCACGGGTGCAATTCGGATAAACTCGAAATTCCGATTCGGTGAGATATTCGTAGTTCCAACATCGCCATCAGCGTTAATAACTACGAAATGATATCCAGGGGTAACTCTAATTCGACCGGGTCCGATTCAAAAGCATAAAAGCGAGCCGAACATACGAGAGGACGTTTGACGTTAATTGCACAGCTCCGATGGACGAAGAAGAGGCTTCCTCCTTTCTTGGTATCATCGACAAAGACGAGTTAATCCGTTCCGCGCTATCGGCTGAGTCGCTCGCGCGCGAATGACAATGGCGGCAGACAACAATAGAGAAAGAAAGAGGACACGGCTGGTGGATGAGAGGAAAGCAGGACGAGATAGAGAAAGAAGGAGGAAAAGGAGCAGAATTCAGGAGAGGAGAGAAAAAAAACGTCGTTGGGTCATTCGTGTAATCCTCAGAACAAGCCGTTTGTTACGACCGATTCGAGCAGAGGATCGATGCCCTTCTACGGGACCTTTAATTTACCTTAGGATACCTCGCGAACGGAACACGAAATTGTTGCACAGATAAGAATTTGCTCCACTTGAAATTTTAACCCTGGATAAGCCATAAATTTATAACACAAGCTAGTTTCATTATTTTGATTAATCTTCTGACTTCGGATTTTGCACCATCAATGTATGTTCAAATGAAGTATCGTAAAGATATTCAGCTATTTGCAACTGATTACACAAAACGAAAGATTCCATGTAGGTCAGTTTAGTAAAATAAATGTATAGTGAGAAAAATTTAGAGGGCGTATGCTAGGATAAGTATTAAAATTAATAGGAAGAGAAAAGTACCTACATGTCGTAGATAACTGTACAAAGTACCTACATGTAACAGTGCAAAAGTACTTATAAAAATTCTAAATAACTGATAGTAAACAAATGGAAAGGAAAACTACCCTTTAATTATTTGAAAACATTACTTACATCTCCAAAATTTAACCTTAATTCAAATATTTCAAGATTCAGATACATTTACCTAGTGATAAAAATTCCTTTCCTACTGTAATTTGAACAATTTTTTTATCACCATGTACATGATGAACACTAAATCTAATATTCTTTAGAATGATCATAAATTTCTATGCACTCAATTTTAACTTACAATCAGTTGATTCCTTATTGTTATAAAAAAAAAATAAATCCGTAGTGGTATCTTGAAAAAATGTTCCTTATTTAAAAAAATAAATCGGTGTTGCTTATTTAAAAAAACTAAATCAGGGTTGCTTGTATTAAGAAGACTAACGAACGTCAGTAGAGTGACAGAAGTATAAATATTTATGTTATGTGAGCAACGTTCAGTGGACAAACTTATGTACGTGTTTGAAGTAAAATGTCAATTGCTGGATCCATCAGATATCGAAATGGGGTGTACGAAGAGGCGGCGGATAAAAGTCAAGATGTCTTTCCAGGGAAATTAGAAGGACGATGTAAAGAGAGCAGAAACGTGGAGGAGCGTCGAACATCGAGAGAGGATTAAATGGCAAAATATCACTCAGAGAGGTGCACTGAGCTTGGAAGCTCCGGCATTTGAGAGAGAACGATGGCTGGTACGTGACCAAAATATTCTTCTCTGGGTTTCGCAATTGGAGGGACAGAGAAGGGTTGAACGGGCGGAATAAGGGTGCAAAGAAGACAGCCGAGACTTCACCGACCCTGAAATATATAGGGAAAATACCGCTGGATGGTCTAACGAGGGGACCTTGACCACCGATGTGCAGTCACAGGTACGGACGTGAATTACTCTTTGAGACACTTATATCAAATCTCCGGCAGATCGTGCGAGAAAATCCGATGGTTTGGCACTTGCGAGACTTACGGTCGGGTATTAAACCAGTAATTAATGAGGTTGCCTCGCAGAGTGAAATAATTAACCGACCGTGGGATTAAATTTGTGATAAAGCGAGATATCAAATTGGACTTTCTTTCATCTCTGTAAAACGACGATTTAGGGAAAAATTACTTTCCTCTTTCATCGAATGCTGATTACTCTAATAAATGTACGAATATAGATTTTATTTTGAAGAGGATATAGTTGAAGTATTTGGAAAGTTCAGAAACATGTATCAAATTTCTAAGTTTGGGAAAATATAAATGTTTAACGATTTAGACATCTAGGTCCTTCGATTAGAAAGTTAAGAAACATGGAAATCCAAATTTTTAAACATTTAAATTTGCAAATTTAGCTCACGATAAATGATCAAGTGCAAGGTCTTTCTCTCCCAACAATGCATTCAAGGATATTTGAGTCGTTTCACAAGAAGTTGAAGTACCACTAAAAAATTTCCTCCCATTAACATGTCATTTTCCAAGGACTCGTCAAAAGCCCTCAAAATACAGCAGTTGTTAAACATCAGGCAGTTAAACTTGCTGTATCTCGAACGTTCTTATCTCGCATCCGTCTCTCCTGTAGCATACATTTTACAACGATCCATTAACGGCAGAGTCGCGTTAAAACGGCATCCTTTTCCCATTTTTTCTCCCTCCTTCCTGGCACACTTCGTCCTTGTTTTTCCGTTTCCGTTTCGTGGTTCTCAAGAGAAATCTCATTTCCTCCCCCGCGTTGTCGCACCCCTAGCCGAGCGACATAACCCAGCCAGCATTTTCACCTTTAACGAGCCCCACGAAGAATAACGTAACGCGCTAAATTAACAATTAAGACCTAAACGGGTGGTAATTAAGCGACGCCACTGAATCCTGGAGGAACGGCTAAGCCGAGATGCAGTGGACCATGGCGAAGGAGGGATCAGAAGAAGGATGAAAACAGCGAGCAACGGGCTGAAAGGAAAAAGCGAGAGGGAAAAAGAATGGCGGAAGGGCGAGATGAAGGAAGAACACAACGAAAATGTACCGGATTCTTCTGACGCTAGTCAGATAATGTAAAAAGCTTCCGTTTAATCCGTGTGAGTACGTTACTAAGCTGTCTGTCGATGTTTTTTTACGAAAGAAAACGTTGGCCAACTAACGGAAAAATGATTTCTGACCGTTCGCAAACGTGGTATAATTACGAGGTTGAAGGAAAATTTAAGCTGTCAAAGTTAAATGAGAATGGAAACAAAGTGGACGTTTCGTCGGTTAAATCTTATTTAAACTGGAGGAAATGAAATTTATTTCTCGACGAAACGAGCTACAACTTATTCCAAGTATCCGAGGTCCACATTAACGGCTTATCAGACGAGAGTTCAGTCCCATGGTCCACTTTCACAGTTTCTGTTTATCTGCTTACGTTCCCCTCCGGATTATTGAAATCGAGTTTTTAAATTGTTCATTGTCATTAGGCACTTTCATGGGGCCCTAAACTTCAGCCTGACTATTTTACAGAGCTTTTATGTCGCTACATCGTAATAAACTTGATATATTTTTGAAATCGATTATCGATTCGCCGTGAGCCACTTTATAGCAGCCATTTCGTGTTAAGAACGTTAACGAAATATTTATACAGTCTTTTGCACGAATTTAAGTTTTATACTGATATTCTGCGGATATTTTATAAACTATTTCCAGGCATTTTCTATCTGGGACTTTTATAATGCGATATTGAAGGTTTTAATTCGTTCTCAAATGACCAGCCATTTTGTATTATACGCATAAGCCACCATCCATTTTCTGAAAATATTAAACTGTGAATTGATGGAATATATTATTGAATAGCATTTCTGTGTCATAGAATTAAATTAAGGTATGTATACAACAATTTGTATATTTATTTGGTGTTCCACATTTCATATGTAACTAATAATCAGACAGTTTGTATTAATAGCATAAATGAATGGTGCTGGCCAGCATCCATTTTCTTAAGATATCAAACTGTAAATTGATGTAATATATTATTGAATAGCATTTTTGTGTCACAGAATTAAATTTGGGTGTCTATACAACAATTTGTATATTTATTTGGTGTTGGACATTTCATATGTAACTAATAATCAGACAGTTTGTATTAATAGCATAAATGAATGGTGCTGGCCAGCATCCATTTTCTTAAGATATCAAACTGTAAATTGATGTAATATATTATTGAATAGCATTTCTGTGTCACAGAATTAAATTAGGGTGTGTATACAACAATTTGTATATTTATTTGGTGTTCGACATTTCATATGTAACTAATAATCAGGCAGTTTATATTAATAGCGTACATTAATGGTGCTCGTCAGCATCCATTTTCTTAAGATATTAAATTGTGAATTGATGGAATATATTGATCGCTATCGATCATTAATGTCATAGAATTAAATTAAGGTTAAGTTTATACAAGAATTTGTATATTTATTTGATATTTAATATTTTATGTATAACTAACAATCTGTCATTTTGTATTAAGAATATAACTGAGTAAGTGTATGGACATTTTATATTTTAGATTATAACTTATAAAATAATATAAATATTGTACATAGCAGATCAAGATAAAAACACAAAAGATTCATGAGATTATGCAAACGACATAGCTTCTAACGATACTGATTTTGTCGATATACCATTCCTTTCAAATCCTCATATCCGCAAACCGATTTTGAATGGATGCACAGTAACCCCCCATTTAGAAGCTTAATTTCACATCTCATAAAATCGTTGAACATTGAACCAGATCCTGGCAACCACTCGCCATTATATCAAAAGCGAGACTCCATCGTTGAAAAACGAGCATCGGCTTCTCGTTACCGTCGCGCACGAATAGCTCCCACCCGTGTATCTCCTTTTCCCATGGCCAACGAGAAAGCTTATAAGCATGGGGGTGGAAGAGGGCTACGTTTCACTGTAATCCTACGATACAAATCGACCAGAAGCTTCTCCCATAGATACATACGTTCGACAGACGCGTTCACGCCGGGAATACATGCATTTCGGCTCGGTGATTTCCAAACACTGTTACCTTCGATACGTCCATATATGTCCCTTACGTCACGGAATTTCGATATGCGAACGATCGAAAGGGATCGAGGGTTCGGTGACACGTTGGCTGATTTCTTGGCTGGGTGAAACTTGACAGGAACGTGACTTCTTTCCATTTTTGAAAATTAGTAGTCCATTTTTTTCAACCCCTTTGAGTCGGACTCGTGAATGTGGAAAATTTAAATAATTATTTCAAAATATTTAATATTCGTTTTTAGTAGAAAATGTTCTTCTGTCCATGATGCTTATAGAATACAACAATTTTTGAAAGTTAGTAGTCCTTTTTTTCAACCCCTTTGAGTCGGACTCGTGAAGGTGGAAAATTTAATTAATTATATTAAAATATTTAATATTCATTTTTAGTAGAAAATGTTCTTCTGTTCATGATGCTTATAGAATTCAGTACAATAATTTTTGAAAATTAGTAGTCCTTTTTTTCAACCCCTTTGAGTCGGACTCGTGAATGTGGAAAATTTAAATAATTATATTAAAGTATTTAATATTCGTTTTTAGTAGAAAATGTTCTTCTGTTCATAATCCTTATAGAATTTAATACAAAAATTAAAAAATTGCAAAGTAAAGTGTACAGAAAAAACTGTATATTTTCATTTAACATATTAGCTATTATAATAAGCTGCAAGGCGTATATTATAATCAGCTAATTGAAATGTAAAGCAGAACTACACTGAAACTTTAATAAAATGATTAAAAATATATAATATCCTCAGTAGAAAATAATGGAGGTGTTCTTATCCATAATCATTATGAAAATTTGTAAAAAATTTCGAAACAAAATGTGCAGAAAAAACTGTAAATTTTCATTTAAAATATTAGTCATTATAATAAGCTGGGTGGTGTATATTATAATTAGTTATTTGAAATATTAAATAAAATCAACTGCAGCGAAAATTTAAAAGAATAATTAAAAATGCTTAATATTCAGCAGGAACCAAAAACCCCAAAATAAAGTATACAGAAAAAAGTTGTACATTTTCATTTGAAATATTAAAACATTGCAATAAACATCAAGGTGTACAGTCAGCCGCAATGAAAATTTATTTCTTCGAGCAAAAATTGTTTGAAAATATCAGAACAGAAGACAAAGAATCAGATAAAATAAATTTTTCAGCGAAAAGTTAACAACGATCGCCGTTTACGATTTAGTATCGAATTTCCGGAGAATGTTATTTTCCAGCGAAACTTTATAGTATTGTAACATGTTCCAGTGTTCCTGTGGGCCTCTCAATTTCGAAACTGAACTCGCCTCGTAAAATCACGATCGTTCGTGTAAATTAATGGCGTTCAAATATTGCGTATTTCGTTGGCTCACGAGCACTACGCAATAACGAGGGTAAAATTATTATATATCCGTATCGAAGTTTATCGTCGAAGAGCAGGGTTGATTTTTCGAGACTGACTGTTGTATTTCTCTCAGATACGTAACGCGAAACAATTTCACGGAGAAAGGGGACCTCGGTGCCCGAGGGAGTAATACGAACCTGACCCCACAAATATCCGACGGTATGAGTATAAAATTTTCGTGGGCCGGAATTGGATTGTTATTTTAAAATGTACAGCCGCGAGCGCGATTAAATCGAGAGACTGGGCACCGGGAACAAAGTGCAACACTTTAACGCTGGATATTGAAACTTCAATAATGAACACTTTGCATTTCCATATTTTTTCGTTCGCCGTTCGAAGGAAATTGAACGACCTTTTCGATTTTATAATGAAAATCGAGATCCGTCGAGAACACTTGATAATACAATCAAGAGAAATATCGAGCGTACGCGATTGTCATTGAGATGTAGCACCTGACGGTCGCAGCTCACTTTGTTTTCGATTGATCGGGTATCGTTCGAACTTTCATACGCAGAAATTATTCAAAATTCTTTCTTGCGTTTCCAGATTTTATTTTTATACCTCGACTGTTTTATTAAGTGATCAGAGTGCGATTTATTCCGTTAATGAGGGGATGCAGTTAACTGTAGATGTGGATGTTTATTTGACAATCTGGATATTTTTAAATTTAAGAAATAAATGAATTGTTTGGCAAATTATTAGAGTTTTAAACGTTCCGACATTTAGAAATTTAGAGGTTTGATAGTTTAAATAATTAGAAATTTTAGCTGTTCAAATTTTCCAATTGAAAGATTCTCAAACTTACAAATTTGAGGTGAACAAGTTTTCACATATACAAATTTAAAGTACATAAAATTTCAAGTTTATAAATTTGAGGTTTACAAGTTGTCAAACTTACAAACTTTTAAACTATAAAATTTTCAACTAACAAATTTAAGGTGAAAAAATTTTCATACATACAAAGTTAAAGTACATACAATTTCAAGTTAACAAATTAAGGGTATACAAATTTTCAAGATTATGAACTTGAAAAATACAAAATTTGCAATTTACAAATTTGAGTTGTACAGATTTTCAAATATAAAAATTTGAAGTATGCAAAATTTCAAATATTTCAATCTGAAGTGCACAAAGTTCCAAATATAAACATTTGAAGTATATGTACAAAATTTTAAACATTTCAATTAGAAGTATACATAATTTCAAGTATAAAAATTTGAGGTATACAAAGTTCCAAATATAAAAATTTGAAGAATGCAAAATTTTAAACATTTCAATTAGAAGTATACATAATTTCAAGTATAAAAATTTGAGGTATACAAAGTTTCAAATATAAAAATTTGAGGTATACAGTTTCAAATACAAAAATCAAAAATATGCAAAATTTCAAACATTTCAATCTGACGTGCACAAAATTTCAAATATAAAAATATGAAGTATACAAAGTACCAAATGTAAAAATTTGAACCATGCAAAACTTCAAACATGCCAATTTCTAGTATACAAAATTTCAAACATACCAATTTGACGTATAAAAAATTTCAAATATAAAAATTTCAGGTATACAAAATTTGAAACATGCCAATTTAAAGTATACAAAATTTCAAAAATACCAATTTGAAGAATACAAAATTAAAAACTTTCGAATTTGAAGTATACAAAATTTCAAACATCCACATTTAAAATGTACAAATTTGCAACTTGACATATTTGAAATATATTAACCCACAAATCTTTTAATATAGTAATTCCTAACTAAAAAAAATTCAATTTAGAGTTTCAAAATTGTCAAATTTCCGACTAAGAAATTGTCAAATTTCGAAATTGAATGATAGAATATTCAGCATAACGGCAGATACATGTCACTAGCATGTTCCTGCACCGCATCTGTGACAAAGACAGTTGTCCATCACCGTTGTATAGCGCTCTAATCTCTAAGAGATATCATCTGGGGCTATACATATAGCGAGGAAGTATAGCATCGCATTTATATGAAACAACAGTATCGTGTCTCTCCGAAACAATATATAGCAATTGTACGGTTAGCAGTGCAAGGCTATATCCATAGTGAATCGTACTATGTAACAGCGTATACACACAAGAAAGAAGTAATAGAGGGTAGGTAAATAGAGAAGGTTTAAGGTATCAAAGCGATAGATAAACAGATCGCTGACTACGAGGTTAGGAACGTATTGTTTCTGTAATCAAAGCAAGACATTTTACGAGCGAGCTGCACGGCTCACTGATTTCTTACCGTTTTAATTAAGATAAAGGCAATAACTCTTGCTGCAGCTACGAAACTTAGTAGTTTGGCGACAATGCCCGGATTGTACACTCGGGTGAAATGTAGGCTTCTGTCGAATGACACGTACGAAAAGTTTTATTTGCTTTATTCGCAAGGTTTTAAGTGTTCAAGCTTTTGAATTCTTAGATTGCTTAAATTCGCAAATTGCTACATATTCCAAATTATCAATTTTTCAACTTTTACTACTTCATAATTTTGAATTATTTAGGTTATTTAGTTTTAGACCATTAAACGTCTGTTTTTGAATTTTCTGTATTTGATAACATGTTTTTCTATACTTTTTTATGTTCTTTGATATTTTTTTATGTCTTTCAGTAGTCTTTCGTATAATTTTATATATTTTCTTATATTTCCCATTATTATTTTGTACTTTTCTATATATTTTTGTATACTTTCTTAAATTTTCCCAAATTTTCCTATATTTACCTACACTTCCTTACATTTCCCTGCATTTTCGTACACTTCCCTACATTTTTCTAAGCTTCTCTAGATTTTCCTAAATTTTCATAAATTATCTTAGATTAGCAGAAACTATATCTTCAAATTATAAAATTATAATTTCTTAAATTTTCTAAATTTCGAAATCTGCAAATTCTTAGATTTCTAAATATTTGAATTTCCAGCTTTCTAGATTGCCATATCCCTAGATTCTAAAATTCAAGGACTCTGAGTTCCAACGTTCCTAAATTCCTAAATTCTCAAATCTCTGAAAACTCAAATTTCTGGATTTCCAAATCCCTGCATTCTCATATTTCTAGATTCATTAATTTCCAAATTTCTAAACTTTCAAATTCTCAAGTCTCAAAATTCCTAAATCCTAAAATTTCAAAATCCCACAATTGTCAAATTCTAAAATTTCCAAATTCCTATATAGCAAAATTCCAAATTTCGAGTATCCCAAATTCTCAAAATCTTAAAAATCCCCAAATCCCAAATTCCTCAAATTCCCCCAATCACTTAATCTCAAAATCTAAAAATCTAAAAATCTCTAAATCTCTAAATCCCCAAATCCCAAAATCTCAAAATCCCCAAATCTCAAAATCGCAAAATATCAAAGTCTCAAAATCCTCAAATTCCCAAACCATCAAATCTCAAAATACTCAAATTCCTTAATACTAAAATACCTAAATGACTGTCCCGATATTCCTAGATTCTCAAATCCCTAAATCCCTACTTTCTTGTCTCTCTAATCCCTAAATATCCAAATCTTAAACGTCCTAAACCACAATTTCTAAAAAATGTATACTTATACATCTAAATTATGCAGCTTCCCAAACTTCCATTACTCCGTAGATTATAATAAAAAAAATCCCTAGATTCCCATATTTCTGCATTCTTAAATAGCCCTTCAAATTCCCAATCCCCCAATCCGTATATCATCAAATTTCTCATCTCCACATCTTCCTCAAGCTCCAAATCCCCAGACTCTCATATCCATACATCCTCAAATCCCTAAGTTTCCAAATTTCTATGTCTCCAAATTCATGTCACTCATTCTGAAATTCTCAAAAATCCCAAAAATCAACGAATAGATCTGTTGAAATCGACTTGATTCTGAAAGTCATATTCACTCTTAACACCAAGTATTAAATTACAACACAGTTACACCTATGACTCATTAATCAGATAGAAATCTACATAAAAGAATAACACGCTTAATACGGATATGGTCTATTAGCGATACGTAAAGCAATATAAAAGAAACGAATCGATCTAAGAAATCGATAGGCTGACCCCCACATTCCATTCTCTAGAATACGCACATGTGTGTTACAATATGTTATGTTTAACAGTAATATCGTGTATCCAGATAATCGGTAATTTACCGTTCACTTAAATTGAGATTTCCGTGCACTGACAGTTCGCAACGAAATCATTCACTTTATTAATTCTTTATTTTAACCCTCGTGCTTCGGTAACCACCTTCGCATTTACACCGTTATAGATCAAACAAAAAAGAAAAATTTTACCCGGACTGTAATGGCTGCTTGATCTCTATCTAAATTCGTACGAACACGAAAACTGGTTACACTGGTCTCTTATTCTCGACCGAGGAAACGTTTTTCTCTTTATTAACCACGCGACCCGTAGAATTTTCACGTAGACCAGGTTCCCGTTGCTGATAGAACTTTCAATCACCGGCTCAACGGCCGGATGAAAATTTTTACGAGTTGCGTGGAAACACGTCCACCGAATAACCAGGGCGTATTAATTCGTTTTACTGTTCGGTACTCGTTTATTGCCGGACGAGTATCGAACATTTTCTAACCTTAACTGACTTCGCGGTATTTTGCACTTTTTGCTATTGTCGAAACTTACTGGGTGCACTATTATTTATTACAATTTATTTATATGGTGGTTTATTTACTGTTATCCAATCTATATTACTATTGAAAGTTATAAGGTTTACTATTTATAGTTTACTTATAATAATGTGGAAACAGTTTCCACATATGTCAAGATTGATTTCAATTGAAAATTTGTCCTCGATCATTTCAATTAACATTAAACAATGTCTCCCATAATATATGCACTTCAAATTGTATTGCAATATAATCTACATATATGTAGTCTTAAGTCTTAAGATCCTTCTCGATTTACACACGTGACGCACATCACAGTACAAATATAACAAAAATCGTATTTGCCCTACAACGTTTTGAGTACATCACAATTTGTACAATTAAAATATGTCTAACATTTCAAGTTTTTTGATTTATTTTAATATTGCAACA
Source organism: Megachile willughbiella (assembly GCA_945859595.2). Lineage (NCBI taxonomy): Eukaryota > Metazoa > Arthropoda > Insecta > Hymenoptera > Megachilidae > Megachile > Megachile willughbiella. The sequence continues at coordinate 13,353,866 of OX243797.1, forward strand.
CTGAAAAAATCATAGGTTAAGAGTAAAAACTAAATCACAGAATCTACAAATGCTAAATTATCCCACAGAACCAACTGAATCCAAAGGGAATATTTGAAGTGACGCTGTTCAAATTTTCTAAAACAGACAACACTTCTTAGAAAGCATATCGAATGCCGAGCTATCTTAGCTCGGAAACCCCTCAGAATTTTATGAAATAACACGAAGGCAAATCAAAGAGAGTCTATTCAACAAATAACGACAGCATGACATCTGTGAATTAAAGCAACTCATCTCCCGGGTATCGCGACTCATCTCGGCTGCGAGGAAGCCTGACTGAAGCGCATTTTCTAGTAAAAAGATTGATGACTTGGTAGCTAAGGTATACGTGTACGATGTTGCGAAACACCGATGCAAAATCTTTCGTGACTAGCTAATGTTTTGTAGCGGTTCTTGTTCTGGCACAAACGTTGATAGATCGTCTGGTTGACCAATGACGAGATCAAGCTCGTCCGTCGCCCACGAAAAGAACGATCACGAACTGCCGAACTAAAGAACACGTAAAAATGCCTGTTTTAGATTGTGGAACCTCATTTCCAAGGATACGGAAATTAGCAATTGTTTACAGTCGATAGTAGCTAATTTTAAGTATATTATTTACACAATTGCATAAATACCAACCCCTCATATTTTTAATGATCTGAACCTTTGATAGGAAATTCAGTGTTCCTTACATTTGCAGTGTGTACAAAATAAATTAATAGACCATATAAAAAAATAATTTAAAGAAAGTTTGACGTGAATATTAAGCTGGGTCATATAATCTGTAGTCACTTAAATTGTACTGAAAATACGATGCAATAAAAAATCCATAAACTAGAAAATTGCTTTGACCGACCTCTCAAGTTAAAATTTTTAACAGGATTTTTTTGCACGAACCTAACCTAAATTGTGAGAGTGAAAAAAGTTTTGAGCCACCTTTATCGCCAAATAACCGGAGATGTATTTGAAAGTTTTATCTGACTCCAATTATTTGTATAGCTCGGTTTCTATTGTAAAAATTGTTCAATGAACGTGATTAAGAGAATAAAGAGAAACGGACAGTGAACGAGCTGAAACGTGCGTTACTCGAGTAAGAGGCGTATTAAAAAGTTCCTTCGCGAGTGAAAACAATCGACGACGTTGTGAAAAAAAAATGCTTGAAATGATTTAGACACCGAGCTAACACGATTATTGGTCGAAGGCAGGAAATGAAATGTCTACGAACTTTTTCAATATATGCACGCTTGTCGACCTACTTATTTTCTGAATGAAACTTTTCACCGTGACAAAGCATATGGGTATAATACAGTTGTCGGTTTCAATCCGTGGAATTAGCAATTATTTAAAAAAAACGCCTGTCGTCGTACAGTCCTTGTGTTCCTTTCAATTATACAATTTCGATTCAGCGAAATTTGTTTAAATACGACAGACAGAGTTTCTCGCTTTTCATCGTATCGAAAGCTGCCTTTTATTCTTCAACGTTTTACAAATTTCTGATTATGCTTTAAATGATATTTTACGTTCAGACATTCAGATATTGATAATGCGTTCAAATATTGACGAAGCGTGCTTGGTACGTTTCTGCACTGTTCTGTAAGTTTGTAAATACAGGGTGTTTTCGAAATGTACAATCGAGCAGAGAATTTGAAAAAATAAGGCTAAAATATAGAATACAATTTTTGCATTTCGTTTTCGAAAAGCTCAGTTTGAACAGTTTTTAAGTATTTATAAAAATATTGTATTTAGTTTATAAGTTATTGTACAAATAATTTTTCAGTCATACAAAGAGTTGAACAATTTCAAATTTTCAGTATTTGCAATAATATTTGAACAAAATAATTACGGCTTCATTTTATGCAATACATAACAAAATTTACACTCTATTATTATAATTCTTGAAATTTTTTAATATGTTCATAATAAATTTTTAATATATTTAAAGACACGTTTATGGTTGTTTTTAGTACGGTTAAAGAATATTTTTATTGTCTGTATCAATCTATATTTGACCATCATTGAAAATTCGTTTATACGAACAGACTATTGCTACGATCAAAATGTTATTTCACCATGGGAAATAAAAAGGTGACGCGTTGAAGAGTTTCTCGGTCTGATAGGTTTTGAAAGAATCGTCTACGCGACTTTTATATCCCGTGTCCTCGGCACTTTGAAAAATGAAACTCGAAGTATTCTCGAAATTTATGTACTTGTACCTTGTAGTCCGGATAAAAGTTGAACTAAAACGTACAGCCCTGGAACTTTTCCCCTGTGAGTGTGAAGCATCCAAAAAGTTTCGGTACGTTTTCGATAAATACGGAAAGTTATGCAACATTCCTTCCGATGGATGAAGTAAAATAGAACTGAAAATGTTATATTTGCACGTGTCTATTGAAAACACTCTCTCTGTTTGTATATATAAATAAATAGAGAGAGAGATTATATGCACAGTGGAATAAATAAACATTCACACACTTTGCTTTCGAAATTTGTAGAAAAAAGACAGCGAAGTAAAAATTGGTAGTTTTTTGTCCTGAAGGGTTGGACATTTGGAAATTTGATAGTTGAGATTTAGAGAGTTGGGAAATTTGGAAATTTGGAGATTTACGGATTTACAGATTTGGAGATTTGGAGATTTAGAGATATGGAAATTTGGAGATTTAGGGATTTGAGAATTTGGGGATTTGAGTATTTGGGAATTTGAGGATTTGGAGATTTGGGGATTTGAGAATTCGGGAATTAGGGAATTTGGGGATTTGAGGATTTGGAGATTTGGAGATTTGGGGATTTGAAAATTCGGGAATTTGGGAATTTGAGAATTTGGAAATTTGAAGATTTACAGATTTACAGATTTACAGATTCGGAGATTTAGAGATATGGAAATTTGGAGATTTAGGGATTTGAAAATTTGGAAAATTTTGAAATTTGGGGATTTGAGTATTTGGGAATTTGAGGATTTGGAGATTTGGAGATTTGGAGATTTGGGGATTTGAGAATTCGGGAATTTGGGAATTTGAGAATTTGGAAATTTGAAGATTTACAGATTTACAGATTTACAGATTTGGAGATTTAGAGATATGGAAATTTGGAGATTTAGGGATTTGAGAATTTGGAAAATTTGGAAATTTGGGGATTTGAGTATTTGGGAATTTGAGGATTTGGAGATTTGGAGATTTGGGGATTTGAGAATTCGGGAATTTGGGAATGTGAGAATTTGGAAATTTGAAGATTTACAGATTTACAGATTTACAGATTTGGAGATTTAGAGATATGGAAATTTGGAGATTTAGGGATTTAAGAATTTGGAAAATTTGGGGATTTGAGTATTTGGGAATTTGAGGATTTGGAGATTTGGAGATTTGAGGATTTGAGAATTCGGGAATTTGGGAATTTGAGAATTTGGAGATTTGTACAATTTTAAATTATTGCAAGTTTTGAAATTTCTGAGTTTCAGAGTTGTAGAAACTTTGGAATTTTAGAATATGGAAAATGTTGTGATTTGAAAATTTAGGAATTTAGGAATCTACAAATTTACAAACCTAGAAATCTAAAGATCTAGAAATCTAGAAACATGATAATCTGCATCTGTGGAAGAAAAATAAAAAATTGCCACATAAATTGAATAAATCCTCCAAACAGACATATCCAACCCACTAAATTCTATATAGGTAATATACTGAACTATCAACTAGCTATTTGCAACTACCACCTAGTAGTCACATGCGGTGACTACTCGATAATTCCCCACATTTGGGGCTCCACAACGCCAACACACAGCTTTATATGCGATAACTATATACATAAGAATAAACATCAGCACACAGCTTTATATGCGATGACAATATACATAACAATAAAAAGCAATAAAACTATTTACGACACTAGACTTGCTTATACACTCGAAATCAAGCTTGATAGATAGTTTCGTTGACCGGCAATGAAGAGAAGTTCGTTCGTCGTCCGTGAGAAGAATGATCGGTGCACCGTGACGGGAGACAGTGGCAAAGGGGGATGGATAAAAGAAGAAGAAAAATAAAGAGAAGGAAGCATAAAGGACTAGGCGAGGTTAACGGAAAGACGGCCAGTTGGGTACCTGCCTATTATTCACGCGTCAGATAGGTGGTGGTGGAGGGAGGGTTGATCTAGCTCGATCTAGAAGAGGCCGAAGTGAGGCCAGACTTAGGAAGGTAGGTTAGGGGTTCGTGGCGAATTCTTATAAATCAAAACAGACACGCTATCCCGTCTCATAGGGTGTTTCCACCCTTTCCTGCCCCCGGCACCTATGCCTTCTTACCTCTTCACCTCGTGCTAGAGGCTACGGAACAAAGGAAAGATGCCGGGGTGAGCAACCAGGCGTACCAAAGAATCGAAGAGGAAAAGGCTGGCTGAGATGGGTCGAATGAAACTCACCATAGGTGTATTATTGCGTTTGCCCAACGATCGATGGGTTAATCGGTTCAACGTTAAACTATAACTACTTCTCAGAAAGTACGGGATGGTCCCGCGGGACTTGAACGTTTTTTCACTTATAGTTTGGAGAATGAGTTAAAATTATAATTTCATAGTGATATAGAGTATTTTCAGGATTTGTGTACAGATTTTAGAATGAAATGTTTGGAAGGTGTTCAGATGGAACAGGTTTGATTTAGGGGTAGTTTAGGAATGATTGAGTTTGGGAATAGTTTTGGGTAGGAATGATTTAATTTAGCAATAGTTCTAGTTTGGAATGGGTGAATTTGAGGATTGTTCAAATTGGAAATTGCTCAGTTTAGGGAGAGTTCAGTTTGGGAATAGTTCAATTTAGAGAGAGTTCAATGTGAGAACAGTTCAATTTAGGGATAATTCAGTTTGGCAATAGTCGAGTTTAGGGATAGTTCAATTTGGGAATAGCTTAGTTTAGGAATTGTTCAATTAAGGGACAGTTCAATTCAGAAATAGTCCAATTCAGGAATAGTTCAATTTATAGATAATTCAGATTGGGAATAGTTGAGTTTAGGGATAGTACAATTTGCGATTAGCTCAATTTACGTAGAAAGAGAAATTCATTAATAATATATTCGTCATTGTATATTTTTTTTATTTAATTAGTGTGAAACAATTATTGAAACAACAACAGCAAAATTGCACAATTGTAGCATTTTGCATCGACACAATAAAAAATTGTAAAGCATGACAAATAAATGATTTCAGTTTAATACTGAAATCTGCTATTCATTAATGATCGACAAGATACAAGAATCTCACAGTATATTATTTGAACTATTACAATTGCAAGAATGACTAGAACGAACCGAAAAAAATTACAAACTAATTATAAAATATTAACGAAAAAAATTGTATTCGAATCTATATTCCACCATTATCTCATTTGCTACCAAAATTCCCAAATAAGAATTTGAATACATATGTATACTTTTTTATCACTTGAAATAGAATAATAATGAATAAAATGTGTATTCTAGTTTTCAAAATTATGATTTGTCTCTATGTTCCCTACCTTGTAAAAATATTTGACATTTTACAACCCATGTGAACAAATAAAAATAAAAATTTGGAAGTTATGTAAATAACGTGAAACTACCCCATTTAGCATCCTAATAATAACAAAATTTCCAAGAAATTATTTATACGAATGTCACCGTTTATACCGTTACAAACGGTATCTCGCTCCTGTTATCACAAAATATCGCACTTCCTTCCTGCGCTAATCACACTCGCGCAATGACAACCTCGAGTACGCAGCTGGTCGAAAGCAGACGTCGGCAATCGCGTTTGGAAGGAGAACAACGCGCTTATAAGAACGAAATAAAGAAAGAAAATAATAAAAGGAAAAGAACTTACGGGGGTTCTGGACGTGCACAGGAGACGGAGGGTTGGTTCGCGTGACGACAACCGGAGGAGGCATCTTGGCGTGCAAAGCGGCCAGGCACGAGTTCGCCACGTCGTAAATGAGATAGGCACTGTAGTATCGTCCCGCACTGCCCATTTTCAATTTATTCTTACCCGGCACCACCGCCATTTTCACGTCCACACGTGTGCACGATTCCCTTCGGGTTCACCAAACACTGCGTTTTCTCGGAAGATGATCAACGATGATCAACCAATTTGATCCCCCGGTCGGACGCGTACATCGTGATCGAAACTTTAAGTGTACACTCGCGTGCAACGATCACTTCCTTTGCATGTGGACATATGTGGAAAGTTGAATATTTGTAACGTTTCTGATATGTGGAAACTAGAATATTTGTAACGTTTACGATGTATGGAAACTAGAATATTTGTAACGCCTGTAACATATGGACACTTCGTTGAATATTTGTGAGATTTGTAACATATGGAGACTTGAATATTTGTAACGTTTGGAACATATGGAAACTTGAATATTTGTAACGTTTGTAACATATGGAGACTTTATTAAATATTTGTAACATTTATAACATATGGAGACTTAAGTATTTATAACGTTTGTGACATATGGAAATTAGAATATTTATAAAGTTTGTGACATATGGATATTTGAATATTTATCATTTGTCACATATGAAAATTTGCAAAGTTTGTAACATACGGAAATTTGAATATTTATAACTTATGTAACATATGCAAACTTCAATATTTGTGACGTTTGTAACATATGGAAACTTTAACATTTTTTTGTTATGAAACTTTCATATGTGAAAATTTAGAAATTTTCGAATATATGAATTTTACGTTTTTATGGTCATCAAATTTTTTGATTGTAAAAGATTCTCAAATTCCTAGATTGTCATATTCTTATTCTTATTCAACTATACATCCCCAAATCTTAAAGATTCAAAATTTTAAGGTCTCTAAATCTCTGTGTTTTTAAATTCTTAACCTATCTACAAATTAACAAATTTATTAATTTCTTAAAATTTGCCAAAGTTCCAAATTCTCAAATTCTGAAATTTCGAAATCCTCAAATTCTTAGATTTTTCAATATTTTCAAATTCTCATGTCTCTCTATTTCCAAATCATCACATACTCTAATTTTCTAGAGCTTTAAATTCTGGAAAACTCATGTGTCTTACTTTCTATGTCCCAAATTTCTACATTTCTATTCCTATATCTGTAAATTTCAACGTCTTCAAATTTCTAAACCCTCAAATCCCTAGATCCAAAAATTATTATCTGAAATTACTGACATCCCAAACTTCAAAATCACCAGATCCCTATACCCCAAATCCTCCGAATCACATTTCAAAATTTTTATATTTCCAAATTCTTATATGCCAAATTCGCAAACCCCCAATCCCTAGATCCAAAGATCATTATCTCAAATTTCTTATATCCCAAATTTTAAAATCGCCAAACCCCTATTCCCCAAATCCCCCAAATCACATTCGCAAATTTGTAGGTCTTCAAATTCCTATATGCCAAATTCCCAAACCACCAAATCCCTAGATCCAAAAATCATAATCTCAAATTTCTTATATCCCAAATTTCAAAATCCCTATTCCCCAAATCCCCCAAATCACATTCCCAAATTTCTACGTCTCCAAATTCCTATATGCCAAATTCCCAAACCACTAAATCCCTAGATCCAAAAATCATCTCAAATTTCTTACATCCCAAATTTCAAAATCCCTATTCCCCAAATCTCCCAAATCACATTCCCAAATTTCTACGTCTCCAAATTCCTATATGCCAAATTCCCAAACCACCAAATCCCTAGATCCAAAAATCATAATCTCAAATTTCTTATATCCCAAATTTTAAAATCCCTATTCCCCAAATCTCCTAAATCACATTTCCAAATTTCTATGTCTCCAAATTCCTACGTGCCAAATTCCTAAACCACCAAATCCCTAGATCCAAAAATCATCATCTGAAATTTCTTACATCCCAAATTTCAAAATCCCTATTTCCCAAATCCCCCAAATCACATTTCCAAATTTCTACGTCTCCAAATTCCTATATGCCAAATTCCCAAACCACCAATTTCCTAAATCCAAAAATCATCATCTCAAATTTCTTACATCCCAAATTTCAAAATCCCTATTGCTCTAATCTCCCAAATCACATTTCCAAATTCCTATATGCCAAATTCCCAAACCACCAAATTCCTAGATCATCAAATTATCATCATCTCAAATTTCCTACTTTCCAAACTTCAAAATCGCCAAATCCCTAGATTCCCATATACCTAAATCCCCGTATCTCAACATCTTCAAATTCTTGACCCAACCCAAAGCTTTCAAATCACTCAGAGACCTTACGAATCGACGAGCGTAGTCCCTTTATCTTCGTTCGGCATATTTTCCCTAGGAGAGTCATATTTGCTCTTGAGTGTGCAGTCGGCAATATAAGCGGTCCATTGCTTTCCGCTTCGATGCAAACACTGCGGAAACGTGCGTAACACTGTTTGTCCTTTAGAGTACCGGCTAACCCGAATGTAGGGTATCAAGCGAGAGATTTCGGGAATAACGACCTGTTTGCGATGTTATGATTATTGAAATTGAAGACCGGATACTGTTACGGGAAAATCGATTCGAATTACGCAGAAACGGGGCTTTGTGATCGAATTCAATCGTGTATCGCAAACACCGTATCATTGGTTGCGTTGATTTTTTCGCTGTGCTCGTTTGTCAGAAACGATTAATTTCATCAGACCCGGAGACCAATTTTTGTTTCGGACGAAAATATGAAATCGATACTTTCGAACAATATTTCAATGTTGTTGCCGTTATCGTTATTTCGAAGTAAAAATAACGTGGATTTATTTGAAATAATCGATTACTTTGTTAGTTGTTTCAAATTTCTCGAGAAGAAATAATTGATAAAATAATTCAATTGATATATTTTATTCGACAAAAATTTTATAGTTTGGTTTCAACTAAATTGTTTTTTTCGAGAGGTTTCAAACAGAGACTTTGTTTAGAGAATATTTAATAATTATAGGAATAGTGATTCTAGCAGATTTCAGCATTCGTAGATTTTTATAAAATAAATCCATAAATACATAAATCCAAATTGATTATTTTTAAAATCATTTCTTGAAATATGGAAATTTAGGAATTTGGTTATTTGGGAGATTTGGAAATTTTTTAATCTTTCCAATTGTAGAAGTTTTTAAATTTTGTAAATGTAGAAGAATGAGAATTTGGAAGTATAGCAATTTAAACTTGTCGAAATTCGAGAACTTTTAAAACTAGGAAAGTAAAGAATTTGGAAATTTTCATGACAATATGGAAAATTGAGAAAAAATTTAGGAATTCGGTAATTTAGATATTTGGTAATTTGAGGGTTTGTAAATTTGAGAATTATGCAAATTTTTGAATGAAAAAACTTAGAAACTTGAAAAGTAGGAAAATTGAAATCTTGCAATATTGGGAACTTGAAAATATGGCGAGTTCGTATTTTGCAAATTTAAAAATTTGTAATTTTTAAATAAGATAATACAATTATTTTAAAATGAAATAATTATGTTACAAAATTATGTTATTTGAAATAACGTTAATTGTATGATACAAAAAATGAATACATATAGTGTCATCCTGTACCTATAATCCGAATAATTACTATCAATTGCAGCAATTAAAAAAAATGCTTATCTACACTCGTAATTATACGTACGTGTATATTAATAATTAATATCAGAGTCATATTTCAACAGAGTTTTCTACTGCAATTGATATTGTGCAGAGAACTATAGCAACGATTATAATAATCATTTTACAATGTAAAATTGTTCATTCACTAGAAATTTATATCTATCTATCGACGTCTATTATCATATCGATAATCGTTGTTATTAGACAATTTTCAATAATACCGATAATACCATGCATTACGTCTTTCATGAGCACCGATATCACAAGAGCCCGCTCGAGATTGGTACACAATTCATTCGGAGGATAGAAGCACCCTTTAGTCGAAACTTTCGCAATGGAGACATAAAAATCGAAGACACTGTAAAACGATGCATTTCCATCATTCAACTCAACTTCCAACAATTTTACCAAGAATTTCCAATAACAAATATCTTTAAAACAGACGCGTTAAACCTAAATCTTTCGGTCAGAATCTCAATCTTATTCCACATAAATCATTTCTTTCCTGAAGTTTCACGCTTCTAAAAATAAATATTATTCTAAAATTCTAAACTTCTTTTTATTTTCTAATTTTTTTTAACTTCTAATTATTCTAAAAGTTCTCAGAGAGCTTTTTATAAGAGATTCGTGTGCGAACGTTTGAAGTTTAAACGTTGCTAGAAAGATTCGTGGAGCTGAAAAGTATGTGCCGTGTGTAATCACAGAAGATCAAAAACGTTCCTGGAACGTAAAATGAACCGATGTTAACTAACGATAAAAAATTACCATTTGTGCAAATATCGAGTAACTATGATATTGGATATCTCGGATACCAGATGTAAATTGAACCTTCATTAAAAAGGGTTTCATTCTATTTGCGGTGAACAAAATAATTGATATCGAAAGATAGAATTTATTTTTGCAGAGTTCTGTGAGAAAAGGATGATTTAAAAACGCAGTCAATTTTCTATAATTGTTATTGAATTATATTTAAAATAAATTAGGCTGTTAGTATTATTTATGTATGTTAAATTTGCTATGATGTAATAATTCAATGAGAATTATATTGTTAAGTATCGATAATGGTAAAAACAAATTATGTCTCCATATACATAATACTTTTAAAATAGGGTGTTCCATATGATAGATACAATTGCCCCAAATGCAGTAAAATTGTGAACAAACTGCATAATAAATATTAATTACATAATACATATTGTATAACTACATAATTAAACATATGTTTAATATTAGATTTACGGACGTGTGATAACCATCCATTATTAAGTTGAAACTAAAATCTAAAAATAAATTAGGGGCATGAATTCATTATTCAATGAATTTGACAAAAGTAACCATACATTTTGTCAAAAGTTTCTTAATAATTTTTATAAATTAAAATAAATCCATCATTTTAACGTGTACCGTAAAATTACTAAAAACAAATCATCTCTTCATGCAATACTTTTAAAATCAAGTTATATTGCAGGTAAAATGACCAAATCCCGTAAAGTTTTAAGAAAACAGATTTGCGGAGCAACAAAAGTGAAAAAAATAAATGGGTACAAAAAGTTACCAATATTAAGTATCTCCCGAATTCAGAATAAAGAATCCCGTAAATCAGACTAGCGTTAAACCACGGTAAATAAATTAGAGAACATTTGGAAAGATTTAATTCCGATATTTGATCAACGAACACTTTAAAACGAACGAACCGAGCAGACGATCCTTGTTTCTGACACTGATCCATAAACCTGTCTGTGGCACTGAAAACGAGCGAGGAGGACGCAGACGTGGCGCCACCGGTTCGTAACAATAACGAAAATCACTGGAATCAATTATCCAGGGGCCCAAAAACGAATATATGACGTCGTTGTTTCACCGTGACGAGACGCCGGCCACTGATTTCGATAGTGTTTCTCGAACACCGATCTGCGATATACGACGTCGACCAGTGGGCTGGCCAGTCGAACGGAAACGGTGCGGTTCCGCGAACCGGAAGCCTGGACCGGAAACGTCACGAGTCAACGGGCGCCTCTCTGATTGCATGCCGCAAACTCGGATAGATAAAAACGATCGTCGTACGTGGTCTCTATTTGATTACGTTCTCGTTGTTTTTTTTTAGGCTTCCGTGAGTCGAACCGTTTGCGCGGTTTAAGAAAATGAATTTCGAAACTTTCGAGTACGACCACCTATACTCTAGCTACGTTTCCGCAGAAGCTTTCAGCGGGGTCGTTGGTGAATTCGGAGTCTCGTGATCGTGGATATTGACTTCTTCCGTTTTATCGGGCGAGAGGCGGGGAAAAGTTTTTGAAAAATTGAGTTGCGGTTTGAGTGAACGCGAAGCTTTTAGAGTGACTGGTGATCTATAATTTCGACGGGAAAAGTTGGAGCTGTGTTTGTCAATTTTTACATTTGGTTTTTGGGATTTTTAAGTTTTTGTCCACGAAATTTGTCAATTACAAAATTCTAATATTTTTGAATTTTACAATTTCTACATTTTAAAATATATCAATTCCTCAATTTCTGTAATTCTAAACCTTCAAGTTGATAAACTATCAAATATCAAATTCTCAGCTGCACCAATCATAAAATTTCCGAACTTTTAAATTCCAAAAGTTCCGCATCTCTAAATTTTTTAATTTTCAATTTTCAATTTTACAAATTCCTAAACTGCCCAGAAACCAATTTTTCACATTTTCAACCCTTCAGATACCTAAATTTCAAAATTTCAGTCTTCAAATCTCCAAGTTTAAAAATTTTCAAATCCTACATTCTCTAACCTCCAAATATTTAAATTTCTAAATATTAAACTCTTTGTGAATTCTTCAATTCTCAAATTCCCAAACTTGTCAATTTTTTAATTCTCAAGTATCACATTTTTAAATATCCAAATTCCAAAAATTTTAAATCTGAAAATGTTTAAATTTACAAATATTCAAATTCCCAAACTTCCAAATTTTCAAATCTCTACATTCCAAAATATCTAAACCCTCAGTTCCAAAATTTCTAAATACACAAATGTCCTGTATTCCAATCTCCCACATTAAAAAATTCTCAAATTTTTACATCCTCCAAATTCTAAATTTCGAAATATCCAAATTCCTAATATTTCAATTTTCAAAGCATCAAATTCCTAATATTGAACGTTCATAAGCATTAAATTCCGTCAACTTGAAAATTTATCAATTCGTAGTAAACAAGTGACTGTCTCTTTTCCTTATGTCGCCATTTTCCCTAGGAAAGTTTACCATTTTACTCTACACATATGTATGCATACATTTAACGTATAATATATATCTATTTACAAACGATAATCCTATTATATTTAAAATTATGCACCAGAACATGCTTATTTCTTCCATTATCTCTTCCAGTGTCATATATTAGCATACAGTAGTATACGTACCAGTATATGTACTCATATGTTAGCATTAGTCCATACTAATATGTGCACAATATATATCACATTTTATTTATGCTTCATGTTATATATCCATAACCTGATTACCATATAATTATATACCATTCTCTGCATGCTGTGTTGCATACAAGAACAATATACTTTCTTTCACTGTTCCTTTTCATAATATACCACGCGTTAGTATTAGTATACACTCACGTCATATTGCATTTTCTTCCTTGGATGATAATCATTTCATACGAGAAAAATATGCTTATGCACTTCTTTCGCTTCTTCCTTCAGCATACACGTTTCACTGGTATACACTAGTATATACTAGTACTCAGTAGTATACACTAGTACACACTAGTATACACTAGTATAAGTATCTAAATACTTACGTTACAGTATGTATCTTCCATGATGAATATCTCTTTCATACTATGTAGAACAAGGAAACGATATATTTACTTCATGCACTGCTTTTTTCTGCATATGTAGGATAATTATAGCACCAGTACGAGAATACACACATGTTACAATAGCATATCACAGTTCATAACCTGTACGCTATTTTTACCGTGTAATTGAACAGCAAGTGTCTTTCACTATTTCTTACTATAATATTCTCTTGTGTAAAGTAACTAATATTTTTTGGTATGTAGTATACTGGTACGCATTTGGACGTAGTACGTACATACACACTAATATGTTCTAGTATACACAAGGGTACAGAATTTATATTTTTATCTGGATACAGTTATTATAGCTTTTACATTTATACTTGCGATTTTAAATAACTGAATACACGTGTTTTAAGTAATTAAATACAAATACGATTCAATATATTATTATTAGAATAATAAAAAGTTCTGCTTATAACAAAAGTTATAATTGTATTACTTGCAATATTTTTTATAATTGTTATTCATGTTATACTTATTAAACTTGTGAAGCTTGTTATACTTGTTATACTTGTTATACGTGTTATACCTCAAGGTCACTTGTCAGGAAAGGCAAATTGTAAAAAACCTTTCTTGCTATCCTATCAAGTATATAAAAATCAGTAAATACAAAATGAAAAAAGTTTGATCCTAATCAAAATATTAGATCAATCTTCCAATTTCTGTAAAGGCTAAAAAATTTTCCAAACTTGAACATCAAAAAATTGAACATAACCTCTTTTACTGTCTATCAAAGTATCTTTGCATAAGACTAAATTCAAATAACATCAATTAATTTCCGCACAAAAATCTCTGACAGCATCCATAAGAATTTGGAAACGTGGAAACATTTTTATTCATAATTCGCAATACGCTAGTGTAAAAAATGTGTGGCCATCAGATAGCGGCTGTGAGGGACGTAACTCAAAATTACGAGGAGAAAAAATGCATTAGCCCGACTAAAACGAATTTCCAGCGGAATTTTTTGTTTTTCTACCATCAGTCTTGATCGCGTTTCCAGTAATTGACAGTCTCGTGTCCGACTACGTTTCACACTGTGTTTCCACCTGTGCGTTCCACGTTCTACATCTATATTATCGATCATTACCTACCGACAGAAATCATCACAGTGAGAAACAATGAACGTCACGCGGTCATGCTCCAACTATTGACGCATATAATTATCACCGGAATCGATTACATGCCATTTTGAGCCATGAACGTAGCGAGCCGTGAAAGGAGCGCGATTCGAGCTCTATGTGTCATCGAAAATGCAACAAGTCAAACAAAATTTGTGCGATTATATTTTTGATCGGTGAACTGCTGCATTCATTTGTCAGTACTTGTCCTTGGGGCAAGCAGGCTCGGATGGACACTTATGGACTTTGAAAACTTCAAATTTTTTATTTGGGAATTTATCAATTTTGATATTCGTAAATTACCAAATTTCTTTATTTCTTGATTGGTACATTTTATTCATAAATTACCAAATTTTTGTACTTGTAAAGTGGAAAATTTCTATATGTATAAATTAGTAAATTTCCATATTTGTAAGCACCACATTTTTAGATTCCTAAATTACCGAATTTCCACATTCGTAAGTACTAAATTTTCAAATTCCTAAATTATCAAATTTCCACATTCGTAAGTAGTAAATTTTCAAATTCCTAAATTACTTAATTTCCACATTCGTAAGTACTAAATTTTCAGATTCCTAAATTACCAAATTTCCACATTCGTAAGTACTAAATTTTTAGATTCCTAAATTACCAAATTCCATATTCGTAAGTAGTAAATTTTCAAATTCCTAAATTATCAAATTTCCACATTCGTAAGTAGTAAATTTTCAGATTCCTAAATTACTTAATTTCCACATTCGTAAGTACTAAATTTTCAGATTCCTAAATTACCAAATTCCATATTCGTAAGTATTAAATGTTCAGATTCCTAAATTACCAATTTCAACATTGATAAATTTCCAAATTTACATATTGATAAATGTCGAAATTTCAGCGTTCATAAATTACTAAATTTCAATAGACATAAATTACCAAATTTCTACATTAATAAGTTACCAAATTCCCGCATTAATAAATTACCAAATTTCTGCATTCGTAAATTACCAAATTTGAACATTTATAAATGACCAAATTTCCATATTCATAAATTACCAAATTTCTGTATTCATAAACTACTAAATTTCTACGATCATACATTATCAAATTTCTACATTAATAAGTTATTAAATTTCTACACTCATAAATTTGAAAATTCCTACAATTAATAAATTACCAAATTTCTGTATTAGTAAATTACTAAATTTCTACGGTCCTAACTTGACAAATTTCTGTATTGGTAAATTATTAAATTTCTACCACCATAAATGGCCAAATTTCTGTATTAATAAATTACTAAATTTCTACGATCATAAATTTCCAAATTTCTGTGTTCATAAATTACCAAATTCCTGTGTTCGTAAATTATCAAATTTCAACACTAAAAAATTACCAAATTTCCAGACTCCAAATTACTTTCCATATTTTCACAATCGAATTTTGTGTCCAGTTATAATCTACACAGCCCATGACACAAAATGTCCCTGACATTATAATATCCATAGTTACCAACTTTCCATAGTTATTTCAACATCCTAGCAATAATTACTTTAATTACGAATGACGCAACCGCCTAAAGAATTATAGGTTATGTAGTTAATTTGCTACAAGAAGTAGAGTTACATCACACGTACTTCATTTTTGTTTATTTCTAAACTCTACAGTTGAACACTAAATAAGTTATCACACATTTTAAAATGGTATGTTTAAAAACCTCGTTTCCACGAAAATGGTTAACGTACCGTAAGGGAGCACGGCGAAAGAAATTCACAAAGAAAACTACAATATTTTTCACGTCGAAACGCGGCGTCACAAAAACCATCCGTCGAACGAAGATTAATATTCGAACGTCGAACGAGGAAAAAAGAAAGACGGAGAGGATTCAACGACTTTTATTTACACTGCGAACACAATCGAACTGTAACCACGAAACGGTTCATTTTATCACAAGCACTCATATTATTACACATATGTAGTTTCATTAATCATGTTTAATCAGAAATTAAAAGATCTTTACAACCTTTATGAATATTTATAATTCTGATTTAGATGAAAATGTGAGGGTCATAATATACTATATTATTAACAAACTATATTCTAAAATATATATATTTCGTACAACCTTTACAACCCATAATATTACAAAATAAAAATTGATAATTCTTATATATTCTCTTTTTTAGGAAGAAATTTCCCTCATCAATTGACTATGTTTTTGGGGTTACTGAGAGGTACTTTATTGTATTATTAAAATTATTTGAAAAAAGAATAAGAACGTATGACATTTTTATTCAATTATTACATTGGTGAATAGAAAAATCTTATTAACTTATGACATATAGTGTTTCTGATTTAGATACGTGATGTTTTGGATTTGAGTTTTATTTTAGTTTTTGTTGATTACTAAAATATTGTTTAAACATAGACACAAACTTTTTGTGAAAAGTATTAAAATTTATTAATAATAAGGTTTATCATGAATATTACGGATATATTTATTTAGTATTACCTGCAAATTTTATCACAATTATAATTTGCATAACTATTGACATATTTATTGTCGCTATAATTGGTGGAATATTATCACATAAATAATATTTCGATAAACATTGTTGTTGACGATTCGGTTATAGCGCTAACAGCCATGTTTATTTTCACTCTTCAAATGTCACAATTACAAAATTGTACTAAAATGTACGCTACCTCAACGAAGCATAGAAACATTATCACCGTCGCATTAAAAATGTATCTGCAGTTCGTAATTGAGTCTAATCTATGCAATGCCATAGACGGACAGTAATTAACGAAGCGAAACGAACGCTTCGAATCGCACGATTGTTGAACTCGACGCAAGGAACGATTCTAATTTATTGCCCGAATAACACACAACACGGATAATTACTCGAATGCGAATAAACGGAGTAAATTGAATATTCGCGTCTCGAATTTAGAGATAAATTTAGAAGGACGTGAACAAACGAGTATTAGAATGCGACGATTTTAACGGAAAATAATGTTGAATGTATGACGCGGTTAAAAATAGAAAACAACCATGTTGCGATATCTGAGGAAATAATTTACAAAGGTTTTAAAAAGTGATAAATAAAGTAGACATTCTACGTGCTTAAAAAGAATTGAGAAAAAAAACGGATACAATATTTGTAATTTTAAAATGCTGATGCATTGAGTTAATTTAATATTTACTTTAATTTTTCATAAAATATTAATAACATCATGAATTTTTCCGGCGGTTTAAATTAATTAAAATTCACTCAGTTAATTTACATTGATTTAATATTAATTTTAATTTCTCACGAAAAATCAATAAGGTATTTTTCGGACAGTATAAAACATTAATTTAATTGGCAATTTAATTTACATTAAATTCAATTTTGTTCCGTCGCAAAAATTAATATTCACTGATTTTCTGTCATGAGCTTTTTGCTTTTTTTGCCATGAGTCATGCAAAAATAATTATTAAATATCAAAAATGGGGAGATTTAGAATATATGGATAACTAGAAATATAGAAATTGGGGATGTAAATATTTGAAAATATAGAAATTTGGGAAATAAAAAGAACATATAAATTTTGAAAATTAATCACCTCATAAAAATGTATCTATTATTACAAGATGTATACACCAAAAATATGCAAATACTCAATTTTTCCCTTACCCTTCAACTCAACAAACGTAAGTAAATCCAAACGTGTACCGACACCCACTCCGAACAGTAACACACTACGCATTATCCAACCAAAATATTAAAACACGTATCAACATCGAGAACATCAAAAATAGAACTAAAAATCAATCTATAAACTTCGAATTTAATATTCGATTAAAAACGAAGCACGTGTAGCGACGGTTCGTTAACAAGGAACGTATCAACGTCGGCAATATTATCACTGAAATCGATCAACTATCAACACGATTCGCGAAGGTTACACAGTGGCGAGTGGACACGTGTGTATAGTGTACACGTCACGAGAATAAAGACGATCGAACGAGAATTGGTCGAATATCGCAGGCGGTGCTCAAGCGGTTGAAGTTGCACTGAAAAACCACTCGAACATCTAGCTTAAGGTAGCACTCACAAACACATTATCATATGAGCTATAAAACATGCTAGAGTGGTGGTAGTCATATACACAGGTGCGTGAACCGTGGCTAACAAACTGGATGAACATTTATACAGTATGTTTTAACCGGTTAACTGCGTTCGACGTCTATACATGTGACTCCAAAACTTTATATCAAGAATTGTTCATTTTTTAGCGAGTAAAAATTCTTCCTTCTTTTGCTTGATTTTTAAAAAAAATGTGTAATAGGCAAATTTGTCTTAAGACTGACGTGTAACCTCGTCATTAGTTAATTTTAACTAGTTAATTGCGTTCGACGAGTATACACGTCACTCTTTAATTTAAACTAGTTAACTGTGCTCAACGTGTATATACGTCCAGAGCTTCCCCTCAAAAATGAATTTCTGACTGAATACTAATATAATTGTTCCTCGTCTTGCTTGATTGTTTTCGTAAAATTTATAATAGCTGCATACGTTCTTCGATCGACGAATATACACGTCACTCCTTAATTTAAACTAGTTAACTGTGCTCAACGTGTATATACGTCCAGAGCTTCCCCTCAAAAATGAATTTCTGACTGAATACTAATATAATTGTTCCTCGTCTTGCTTGATTGTTTTCGTAAAATTTATAATAGCTGCATACGTTCTTCGATCGACGAATATACACGTCACTCCTTAATTTAAACTAGTTAACTGTGCTCAACGTGTATATACGTCCAAAGCTTCACCTCAAAAATGAATTTCTGACTGAATACTAATATAATTGTTCTTCGTCTTGCTTGATTGTTGTCGTAAAATTTATAATAGCTGCATATGTTCTTCGATCGACGAATATACGCGTCACTCTTTAATTTAAACTAGTTAACTGTGCTCAACGTGTATATACGTCCAAAGCTTCACCCTAAAAATGAATTTCTTACTGAATACTAATATAATTGTTCCTCGTCTTGCTTGATTGTTTTCGTAAAATTTATAATAGCTGCATACGTTCTTCGATCGACGAATATACACGTCACTCCTTAATTTAAACTAGTTAACTGTGCTCAACGTGTATATACGTCCAAAGCTTCACCTCAAAAATGAATTTCTGACTGAATACGAATATAATTGTTCCACGTCTTGCTTGATTATTTTCGTAAAATTTATAATAGCTGCATATGTTCTTCGATCGACGAATATACACGTCACTCTTTAATTTAAACTAACTGTGCTCGACGTGTATATACGTCCAAAGCTTCACCTCAAAAATTAATTTCTTATCGAACACTAATGCAATCATTCCCCATTTTCTTCTTCCGTGAAATAACATTTGCTTTGCGACGCATATATTCGTCACTGCTCGAATATATATTATAAAACATATTTTATGATCATTTATAATCACGCGGAAATTTAAAATGAAATTCCGCAGTAAACTGGTTAACGATAATCGTTGAAAAATTGACGAGATCAGATGAGAAACAATGGGAATCGAGCAATAATTGGATCGAATGAAATATTCAGTAGTGGAACGATATCAAATTAAAGTATCCACTTCTCACCCTCGACACGCTCGCGATATTAGCGTTGTAACGTGGTCGAATGTTTCGCGACGGAAATGACAAGGTGTGCCACACCGTTTGGTCGAGCTCACGTTCGCGGGCACAGCTGTGCACGCTTGTGTACGTGTCATTGTGTCGACTGTGAAGCATTTGATATGGCCGCCTTCCTGTCGCGCGTCCATTGTCGTCGAGTCGCGTCGCGACGCTACGTAACTGAGCTAACCGGCTTTCTCGGTGTACGAATAACCCGGTGATACGATACTCTTCTATGCGTCAGCGTTTCCCAAATTAATTTGCGCTATGCGTAAAACCTTCGAAGAAATGACAAGAATGCGACGTGTGCATTTTTTACTTGATAAAGGAGTGAAATTAATATAAAGTAACTTAATTGCCGAACGTACTGAGGCTCCTGAAACGACTCGATCTGCATTTGTTTGTTTGTACCATGCTACGGAACGCCATTTTGGTTCCTCTGACTTGAAATTTTGAGAGTAGACACTCACAATTGAAACGACTCATGAACGCTCCTGAAACGACTCGATCTGCATTTGTTTGTTTGTACCACGCTACGGAACGCCATTTTGGGTCTTTTGACTTGAAATTTTGAGAGTAGACACTCAAAATTGAAACGACTCATGAACGCTCCTGAAACGACTCGATCTGCATTTGTTTGTCTGCACCACGCTACGGAACGCCATTTTGGTTCCTCTGACTTGAAATTTTGAGGGTAGACCCTATAGTACAGTGTTATGAAAATGTAGAAATTTGAACATACAGAATATATAAATTACAGGATATTTTTAAGGATACAGAAATTTGGGAATATAGCAATTGAATAACATATATTATATAATATGTGTGTATAGAAATTGGAGGATATAGTAATTTGAAATTATAGTAATTTGGGTAGAAATAGAAATTTGGAAAATGTAGCTAGCTGAAAATATTAAAGCTACTGTTATAAATATTTAAAAACTGCAGGACACAGAATGGAATAATTCTTCCATGTTATAAAAGCAGATATAAAATAAATATTTGCTGCTATAAAAATACAGTGAAATCTTACATATAGCTAATGTGATATTCGCACACCTAACTACATATACTACCTACATGTAATTAGCGATGTTGTAAAATAATAGCTACATAAGTTAGTGTTTAACATAAATTAAAGTATACGATTTTTATTGTAAATTGTTTATGATACCTTTACAATATGCGATGCGATTCATGAACAAGCAATAGATACCATAACTGGCGTTGAATTGATGTGGACACATATTAATGCAAAGCGAACTATAATCATGTACACGGAACAGAATATGTATCGATCGCTATTGTCATCAAGTCATTCGATCAAATCGTAACACTAATGTTTCAAACAGACCATGAACCGCGGCTGAATATTTAATTTGTACCATTATTACGTTTCTATCGCGTAACGAGGAGCTACACTTTCAGAAAGGCAGAGTTAATTAACGCGCATGCTTTGTTAATGACTCTTTCTATTTCGCTTTGAACGATCTATTAACTTTGCAAGAATACTGTGCTGGAAAACATCGTTAAAATCGTGAATACAAATTCGACGATTTGCTTATAAATGATACTTTAATGTGATCCATGTAAATTAGCAATTAATTTGTGACAAACCTCTACCTCTACGATTAAGCTTTGATCTTTGCTCGACAAATAAAGTTCAGAATTTTTGGTGATATCGTTAATATTTTCAACCACGTTGCGTGAATTTTGGGATTCAAGTTTTTTGCCTGGAAAATTTGGGAACTTTCGTAATTTAGTAATTTAGTACTTTGGTAATATAGTAATTTGGAAGCTTGGAAATTTAGGAATTTGGGGATTTGGAAATTTTGGAACTTGGAAATTTGGAAATTTTGAAACTAAGAAATTTGAGAATTTGGAAACTAAAAAATTTGGAAACTTGAAAATTCGGAAATTTAGTAACTTGTAAATTTGAAAATTTGGTAATTTAGTACTTTGGTAATAGGGTGAATTGAAAACTTAAAAATTTGGGAATTTGAAAATTAAAGAATTTGGAAATTCTGAAACTTGAGAATTTGAGAATTTGGAAATTTCAGAATTTGGGAATTTTGAAACTTGGAAATTTGGAAATTTGAAAACTAGAGAATTTAAAAATTCTGAAACTTGAGATCTAGCCTATATCTTTTCCCTAAAAATCTTCAGTAATTCCCTGAACCTTCCCCTAGACTACATCATTTTCCCCAGATAAACATGCCTTCCGAAATAATTACTTCGTAAAATTGTACATACACGAAACAGTTAAAAATTACCCTCACATAAAATTAAACACGTCCTTAAATTCTAGGAGCCATACCGTGAAGCATCGTTCGAAATTTGTCCGATAAAAGGGCAAAAAAGGGGACGCGAACGGTCGGATAAAATAACGAATTATGCAAATGCATTCGAATTCCATTAAGGAAGTTAAATCTATTCTTCAGAGTGGTTGATAAACTTTTTCGAAGAGTCTCGGCCGCGAACACGTTGAATAGTAACCACAGAAAATTGGGTGGTAAACCTGCCCCCTTTTCCACAGGAATATTTCACGTTGTCATCAAAGGATTAATTGAAAATGGAGATGACACTGTCGCCGCTTGAAAATTACTGGGAATGTGGATTAACGGAACGGCCGGGATAAACGTATGTGAGTAAACGAACCAACGTGCCAGGAACATTGTTGTACCATCGCGAAATACTCGTCCACGTTACAGGGGGTTGATTTTGCGAACGTAACCACAAAACCGAACTTACAATTCTGCGTAAATCAGCAAGTTAAATAATTCACCTGGCGAATGTAAACTGCAGTTACGTCGAGGGGATGCTTTTTCGAGGACACCGTTTGTAGCTTTTATCTTTTGTTCTATTACAAAACCATTTCGGGGATAAGGTATAACAAGCAAACAGGAAATAATGCTCTTAGTGATTGTTTTAAACCAGCTGTTTGCACGATAAACAGTGTAATTATGTTTAGTCTGACGGGTAATCCTCTTATGGCGTTTATTGTCTTGACAGATTTGCAGAGAACTTCATTTGTGAAAGATGTGACAATTTGAAAAATTTTAATTAAATACCCTTTGCATTTTTACGTCTCATTCGGTGAGAGATATTTTTGTTTTTCGCTGAACGAACGCAGAATTTGCTTTGTTAGAGAGCTTGATATGTGCTGATATTTTTGTGTGTAGCTTGAAGTTGTACTGGACTCTTTTTATAAGGACACTATATGTATATTGCTTGATATGTGGTGATACACATGTGTAGATTAATGTTAGATGTAGTGGATTATTTTCACAAGAACACTATATGCATGTATATTGTTTCATATGTGGTGATACACATGTGTAGATTAATGTTAGATGTAGTGGACTATTTTCATTAGAACACTATATGTATATTGCTTCATATGTGGTGATACACATGTGTAGATTGAAGTTAGGTGTAGTGGACCATTTTTATAAGAACACTATATGTATATTGCTTCATATGTGTTGATACACATGTGTAGGTTGAAGATAGGTGTGGTGGACCCATGTCATAAGGACATTATATGCATGTTGCTTAATATATGGTGAAACACTTGTATAAGTTGAAGTTGGGTATATTGGACTCCTTTCATAAGAACACTATATGTATATATATTGCTTGATATGTGGTGATACACATGTGTAGGTTGAAGTTAGGTGTGATGGACTCTTGTTATAAGGACACTATGTATATTATTGGTACATTGATGTTAACTGTATTAAAATTTTCTTTCACAGGAATACAAAAATTTGAGTATCTGTATATTTAAAAATGTAAACATCAGCAAAATTTGAAAACAAAAATCTTAAAAATGTAAAAGCTTGAGAGCATACGAACAAAGAGAACTAAAAATTCACACAATTGTAAAAAATACAAAAATCATGAACATGAAATATCAAGTATGAACTGATTACCAGTAAATGATATTTACTGATAAGTAAATAAATACCTGTTAAGTGAAGAATAATGTTGAAACACGTACAAAAAGCACGTAAATCGAAAAGAGTTTGCCAGCAATACATGCTGTTACGTACGGAAAGACGACAATCGGGATATCTAATTTTCGATGGTGAAATGTTTTACGCGGTCATCAGAGAATTAATTGAAAATGGAAATGTCGCCGGCAGCGTTCTGCGAGAACCACCGTGGATGGACACCAATGGTAGGTGTGAATTCATGAAAGAGCAAACGAGAATAATAGCCATTGCATTGCAAAACAACCGGCCACGTTGCACCTTTCGTATACCCGTTATACATTCGCTAATTAGTTTATACGGTGCTATTATTATTTGAAAGCATCGCGTCGAGTGTTTGTGACCGCAAACAAATAATAGTTGTCGCATCCTCTTTTAGGTTTATTCGGCTTTGCTGCATCGACTTGTTTCGCTTTTAAGATGAATCTATAAAGAGGATGGTGAACGGATTGAAACATCGACGATTTTGGTTCTTAAGACATTTTACACGGTTACTCTATGACAGATTTATTTATGAGAGATGAGTTTTGAATATGTATTGTTGAGTAATTAAATACAAAGATTTGGGAATTCGAGGATATGGAAATAATTGAAATTAGAAGGAGGATTTGGAAAATTTTAAATTTTGAAGTTAGGTAATTTGAGGATTTGCGAATGTAGCAAATTATGAATTTGTGGTTTGGGGATGTAGGGATTTAGAAAATTGGAAAATCAGAAAATTGGGAACTGGAAAATTGTAAATTTTGTAATGATGGAATTTTGGGACTTGAAAATTTAAAAATTTGAGGATTTGGGAAATTGGGAATTTGAAAAATTGGGAAATTGGAAAGTTGGGAAATTGGGAGTTTGTGGATTTGAGAATATGGGAATTTAGGAATTTGAAAATTTGGAAAATTGGGAAGTTGTGGATTTGAGGATTTGGGAAATTAGGGAATTATAATTTGGGGAGGGTGGAAATTGGGGAAGTGGGAATTTGGGGAAGTGAGAATCTGGGGAAGTGAGAATTTGGGGAAGTAGGAATTTGGGGAAGTGGGAATTTAGGGAAGTGGGAATTTGGGGAAGGTGGAAATTGGGGAGGGTGGAAATTAGGGAAGTGAGAAATTGGAAAATTACGAATTTGGAAATTTGGGAAATTGGGAAAATGGGAAATGGGGAAATTGGAAATTTAAGAATTTGGGAATTTGGGAATTTGGAAATTCGGAAATTTGAAAATTTATAAATTTGGGAACTTGGGCATTTACCAATTTGACATAGAATTATTAAAATATGTAATTTTGTAAATTACATATTAAATTTATAAATTTGTAAATTTGTGAAAGTTGCAATTACAGAATATATAAATTTAAAAATATAAAAATCTGAAAATTTGAAAATTCAAAAATTTGTAAACCAGCTAATTACCAGTCATCATTTATTACAAATTCCACTTCACCAAGTACCAGCATAATTTAAAAAAATTACTAAAAAGAAATAAGAAGTTATTAAAAAAAAAATGATCAAGACAACAGTTACAAATCTCCGATCACTTACTAGTCAACACTAAATAAAATATAAAAAAACAACTAACAACAATGTAAAATTGTTAGAAAAGAACATTAGAATGATAAAATCATACAATTCCATTTGTTGAACACGTGAAAATAATTACTGTCCATCCTCCAAAATAATTGTTACCGTAAACTCGATTTAAATTCAGAACTTCAGAAGCAGAAGTTTGTTTTCCAAACTTTAGCTTTCAATTTTCAAATCCTTGACCGGTTAGTAGGCAAACTGCTAAAACACCGGTATACCGTTGAACGGCGGCAGGAATTTGTTTCTTAAAACACTGGTTAACGATTTAAGCTAGTGCTACTCATTTACATGGTCCATAGAGAATTCCGGTGATAAAACAATCTTTAATACCCGCTATCCGGGCACGGTATCAGTTCAGAATCTCCGAACTTTCAGAATCACTTCCGTTATGGTGCACTTAATTGCCAAATGATCGTTGGAAAGACCATGGAGCTGCAGATTAACGGCGTTGATACGTTCATTTATTCTCAAACGGAAGGAAAGTATGGTGTAATTGTTCAACTTCATTATACCCTTATCTGGTATCTGTTTATATTTTCCCGTCGGAATTACAGAAGTTGAAAAAGTTTAAATTGTATTCACCTTGCGTATACAGGGTGTTTAAATTGTGATACGATCAGATACAGGGTTATTCTACATAAAGTACTAAGAAAATTCGTACACGATTTTAAGGAAATTTTGCATAATTCATTAGATTTCAAAATATAACCGAAGACGTTTTTTATTTTAATAGATTTATGAAACGTGTCAAAATAACTCTAACCTCAAATTGCAGAAATTAGTAAGAAGCTTTTATACAAATGAATATTAACTTTTGTCAAGATGAAAAATAATTGTATTAAGTAATTTAATCCCTCATTTATTTGTTGTACTTCATTTGTAATCTGAAAGTGACTGTTCGTCGAACGTTCATAAACGTCAAGAGAAAAATCATCCCCTTCATCCTAGTTGTCTATCTGCTTATAAATTGTAAACGATGGAAGATATAGAAAAACATTAGAAACAAAAGTTATACAGTTTCTTTAGACCTACAAATCTGCGTAAATGATTTAAAAAAAAATATATATTTTTCACAAGAATTTAATTGACTCACCCCCATTTTTTTTGGAAATTTTAACTTTTGTTATGAATAAAATTGCGTTCTTTACAAATTGAATGGTGTACTGCAGTATACAATTATTATAATTATTTGCTGTACAAATGCCACTTCAGATTTTGTGTATTTTCTAAATTTTCACTAATAATTTTAATATCGTGTAATTCATTATCAAGCAAACATGCATAAAGATCGTGGAAATGTTTATTTTACTTTAAGTAGTAAAACCGGAGTTTTGTTTCTCCCTAATGAATATGTTTGTTATTAAATAAAAAATTTACTTTGTAAAAACGTTCATAACGAATATTCTTGATATAAACGTTGAAATCGTTAATTTGTATGTAATTTAATTAAGAGTGAAGTAGCAAAACCGAATTTTTGTTTGTCCATAACGAATATACTTGTTATTAAATAAAGAATTGACGTTGTAAAAAAATTGTTCATGACGAATATTCTTGACATAAACGTTGAAATCGTTAATTTGTATGTAATTTAATTAAGAGTGAAGTAGCAAAACCGAATTTTTGTTTGTCCATAACGAATTTACTTGTTATTAAATAAAGAATTGACCTTGTAAAAAAATTGTTCACAACGAATATCCTTGACATAAACGTTGAAATCGTTAATTTGAACACGATTTAATTGAACGTAAATTAAATTAAATTGATTAGTAATTGTCTTTCATTTAATTAAATATTTCAAGGGTTGTCAGAAGTTTCCATCCCCGTTTTTAGAAGGGCCTATTGGAATTCGAATTAATCTTTCCAATGCCGTCTCAGAGATCTATAAATAGATATTTGCAACATAGTAGTTAAAAGGCAATCACGTATTAACGTAGTCGTGTTAATGCATCAAACGCGATTATTCCGACCCAATGACTCTAACTATCCTTTGCAGCTTACCAGATAGTAGAACATTCTACCGTGTATATATGCGTGCGTTGCATATAAATACATCCTTAATATGCAACAATCTCTTCATGTACCATCGTAAACATTTTAACTACAAAACACAAACCGTTGGGAATTTAACAATCTGTCGGAAGTTTATCAATTATTCCTGTTCGTTTTCAAAATAGTTTACGTTACAGGAATTTCTGCTAAACGGAGACATAAATTTATTTCACCGAGAAAAGATAAGCGAAAGTCGTTTCAAGCAAATATTTGAACACAGTTATACCGGAGATTCCATTTTATCAAAGTTAAGATTTCAGTGGCAAACTTCAGAATTGCATTTGGAGAGCAAATTTCTTTCTTGAATGAAATTTCGATGTCTATTTTCTTTACAAGCTGCCGGAGCGGTGGTAAATTAAATTTGATAAATTATAACCGTGAAACAAGCTTAACCCAAAATTAAATGAAACCTCAATTAACTTAACCTGAGATTAACTGTAGGAAAACCAATGTTATTTAAAGATGGGTTTATTAGATTTATAGTTTCGTGTTCCTTTTATGTATTTTGTGTTCAAAGTAAAATATAATCATAAACGCAGACGTAATTCAAACCTAACCTCATATTTTCATTCATCAGAGTTTTAATAATAAAAATTTGAACCTAAGTAACACAAAATTAAAAATTTGTATTCGGAAAGTTTAAATATTTGAAACTTTTATCATCTTCATTTCAAATTGTAATCTTGAAAAAATATATTTACAAAAACATTTAATGTAATCAAGAACATCTGTTTTTATTTCAAAAATCCTAAATACATAAATTACATATTTAGCAAAGGTAAATCAAGCTAAATAAGTTGAAAGAACGTAAACAGTTTCACAAGACATTCACATAATAAAAGTTGATTAAAAAGAAACACACAAACGAGTATCCCTCTACTCGATTGCCCGCATAAGGGTTAAAGTCCCTTTGAGGATTCTGCCCGCGCGCCCACGCATCGTTTGGCATTATCATTGGACTCGTTCGTGTTCACCATTGTTCACGTTATAATTCTCACGAGCCACGTTGTCTCGCGTGTATTTCCTCGAGAAACTTCATCCCCAGACTTTCGCGCGTATACAGACACACACACAAACATGTATCCGTTGCTCACCACCTACGCGAACACACTCAACAGGTTAGCGGGGGCCGCACACAACTTACAGCCGTACCATGTACATCCAGGGGCAATTTGTTTTGTTCCCGTAACAGGGTCACGCGTTTTCCGAAGGTAAGCGAAGCAATTAAATCGCTAACGAAAAACTTGTCTCACGAGCGAGTGGCAGGAGAGTAGCCCTTCACGTGGAACTCGTTGGGTCTCCACTTCAGTTAAAGTACACACTCGTACGCCGGCTATGTTTCAACCAACGAAACAATGAATCTCTTTCGCGTCGATGATCGCCCGCTCGCGAAAGATTGCCCTCCCTTCACGCGAACTGCAGAAGAATGAATTCAGTGGAACAGAAAGATGCGCGTTACGTAAGCAGTCTGTAAGTGATCGGAAAACATTGAAACGAGCTGCGAGACTCGAACCGACGGCAACAAGAACCTGCATTCATGCTGAGCCGTTTGAAATATGAAAACGACCGTCGTTACAATGTAGTACTTGTACAGTCGAGTGCAAATCTACTGCTCGTTCGTTCGTACAGATTTTTGGGGACTTCGAAACTTGATGAGCTAATTTCGAATTTAGGTACCTCAGGATTTGAGGTATTTGGAATTTTGGTTGTGGGAATCTAGCGATATGGGAAGATTGGATCTGGACATTTAGGAACATAGGAATTTTTGCGTTTAGGGGTGTGGAGACATAGATATTTGGGGACATAGGTAATTAGGTATTTGGGAATTTTGGAACCTTGCGATTTTGGGACTTATCAATACAGAAATATAGGTATTAGGTAGACTACAATGATGAAAACTCAGAAATTTTTGGACATAGGAATTCCTGCAAATAGGGATATGGAAACCGAGACATTTGTAGACATAGGTAATTGGGAACATAGGTATTTGATAAACTTAGGATTTTGGAACTTTGAGATTTGGGAACATTCAGTGATCTACAAATGTCGAAAGGATTTGACAATCTAGAAAATTGAGGACTCATTTAGGGACATTGTATATTGAGATCTTGGTATTTGGGACATTATTTGCCACCTTTGGGATTTGGGAAGTTTCTGATTTTGATATCTACAAATATAAAAGTCTAAAAATTAAGTAGTTTTATGAACATGAGGACCCAGAAATTTAGGGAAATAATTTGTGGATCTAGAAATATGGAGGTCTAGAATTTGACAACTCGTACTTTGAGATGTACGGATTTGAAAGTCCGAGTAGTTAAGAACCTAGAAAGAGTACAACTAAAACTGAGCAGAGTCAGAATAAATAATTCTTTACTACTCTAACAAAGTTCCACATCTACATGGTTAGTGTTCTAACATCCTAACAAATTTCTGTGGAGAAGAACTTTAGATCATCAGTCGAATAGAACTAGAATAACTGAGATAATGCGCAGATTTTGGACAGGCAACGATCGTCACGTTCGAATTATAGAGGTGTGGATCGGCGTTCAGAAACGGCTGTTTGCACAAATTACGCGGAGGACACGGAAGTGGCATTACGCTCGATTCGGGATTTGAAAATTTTGATCGATGATGATAACGACGAGAACGCGGAGTTTCTCGAATCGAGTCAGCGGGGACGATAAAAAGCATCGGTTACAGATTGCGAAGAGCCACGAGAATGGAATGGCTTGGCCGAAGGAGAGACTGACTGAGGGGTTAAAGGTGAAGGGAGGAAGAGATGGAAGAAGAGCGAGTTCGTATTAAGGGTAATGGGCATTATCTCCATCGATCCCGGCTCACTATCCTACCACCACCCGACACCCACCTCGCCCATCACCCACTATTCCAGTGCTGCTGGATAGCTGGCTGGTACGTTCGAGTTGGTCACGGACAAAAACGCATGGGAATTCATCCGTCTATAGTGAACGGCGGATCGTAAAATGCGGGTAGCTCGACTGAAAGATATCGCGTACTGGAACTCGCTTATTTTCCTCGAAAAACATAATTACCCGTTGAAATCGCCGCATTTGTTAATGTCCCGCGACTTTTTTGCCGCGCGCTGAATGAACACGAGACTAGACTCATCTTTCCGTTTCATGCTACTGCGGCGTTCTTCTTAATCGTGTTACTATCAGGTTCTTCTAGTTATTTCGAAAGGATGCATATTCAATTTCTGATGGTATTATGAGATGCTGAAATACTAATGCATTTAGGGTGTTGTATAAGTGACATAAATGTACTCATGTGATACTAGTTACTGATGTAAATAGTTAACACTCGAAATGTGAAATGTAGACGTTTGAGTAAGGATATGAAGTTGTTGACGATCTTCAAATTTCTAAATTTTTGTATTTCTAAATTTTCTAATTTCAGTGTTTCTAAATTGTCAATTTATTAAATTTATAATTCCCTATATGGCCAGATCTCCAAATTCGTAGATTCGTATATTTCTATATCCTCAAATACCTATATCTCCAAATTCCTATGTCCTCATATTTCTATGTCTTAAAATCCCTAGATTCCTATATATCTACATATGCAAATACCTATGTTCACAAATTTCTACGTCCTCACATTTTTAAATCTCAGAAATTGTAGATCCCAAAATCTCTATCTTATCTCTCCAAATATCCATATCCCTAAATTTCTATGTTGGGAATATACTTAGTTGGTTCATATATCTAGAACCCTAAATCCTTTGGTCCACAAATTCCTACGTCCTCGTATTCCTACAATCCCCAATTCTTTAATCCTAAAAATTCACTTCAGACATTAAATTTCCCACTAAAACTAATTTCATTTAACACAATCGACAATCATAATCGAAATTTTGTTGTGATGCACCTAGCATTTCACCAAATCATCCTTAAATTCAACTTAGGAATTAAATTTCATGTTGAAACCAATTTAATATTATTAAGGGTATTATTTAAAACATTGTATTATTAAGGTATTATTTAAGAGGAGAATAAAAATATAGATTATTCGAAGCTTCAAATGTTAACCCTTTAAAGTAAAATGTGAGGAAAGGACATAATTTTCCTTTGTCCTTATCTTTTATGTACGAACCTCTATACGTCACGAAGGTCTCTGACAGATTTTTCTTAGAATTCCTTGATTTTCTCCTAAAATCAACAGTAAGTGACAGAAGGTTCCTTTCTGTCCTTTTACCCTTATCTGATAAATGTCGAAAATGCACCTGCACCCGTAACCATGAGATGTACTTGCTTTCATAACCGTAAAACTTCTTTATTAAAACTCGTATCTTATGGTATAAATCACAATCCTCTTTCTGTACGAATGTTACAAGATTAATATTATTAAAAGTTTCTAACTATTAATCCATTCCTGTCGAATACATATTTTGATACATTACTAGTGTTGCAGTTAAATTTCTCATATGTGGTGTTTGCAGACACATTGATACGTGAAAACATATTTTTAAGTAAACACGTAAACTACACATTAGTAAGGCTAGAGTTTATTTTGCTATGTACTTGACGACTGTCCGAGTGTCTTTTCGAAGATGTTTCACATTTTACAAAAGCTCGGAGTGGGTACAATTTTTGTGACATTGGTGAGGAAAACAGTTTCTTTACTATTGGTTTAGCTAAAATTCGGGTGGAGATGGAAATACAAATGACGTATGAAGTGGGTCTGGTTTATCCAAAGTGAGCAAGTAAAACACAATACCTCGACATGTAGAAAACTGTAAACAAAAGGCTCTACTGGTAAGGTTAAGGATTCACAACCAGATGTGACTAACAATAAAATACTTTCTAGAATGTAATGACTTGGGTCTTATTGCCATGGGTAATTGATTTGAAACTACAAATGCGAAGGAACGAAAAACCGTGAAACTATTGTATCTAAAACTTGTACCGAGGTCTACTCTCGCTGTAATATGCATTCTGCGACCTAATAAAATGATAATTTCGAGGAGTGAACTAGCACACGCATTATAAAACTGGATTTCAAGATATATTGTTTAACCATTGGAAGTGAAAATTGTTACAGAATCTTGACGTCGTTATAAACTTGTATAACAAGGATTTCGCAGAGATTTCTTTGGTGCTAAACATATTCTGTAAATTATATGATCATCAATTTTATTGGTATCCTAAAGAGAAGAACAGATGCGAGGCAAATAACGCAGGCTGGAAATGGAATCGTTGAGAACCAAGGCACGAAAGTTTTAAATGAAAACGTCACTTACAACGCGTCGACCCGCGACTTTTCTATTCCCAAGTAAAAAGTAAATTCTTATTTTCGTGGGACTCGTTGAGCTCCGACGATCCGACTAAATCCAGCATGCTCCTCCCGTACGAATCATCGATCCGTAACGTCCAATCGGTACCAGCTGAATCGAACGAGGAAAGAGTAACGAATACGTTCTTTCACTTGGACTTATCGTGGGTCAGTAATTGTCCTTGCTATTGGTTTTCACCGTGGCCGCTGGATAATCAGTGTAAATTAGGCCAGTGATGTCCGTTTGAGCTTCGAAACTTACTTTCTTACTAGCATCATGTGCTGTGTGACGCAAACTAATGATCGTACCCATTTGAAGGATTAAAAAACTCTGATCTCAACAATCATTTCTTTTTTGGAAATATTAAATACACATAACATTGGGGTTCACATATTTAATACTGAATTATCATACTGTTTCAACTTATTTCAATTTCTTTTGTGTCGTTTCTTTATTTTGTCATGTTCAATATTCAATATGATATTCAGTGTGTTTCAATGTAAAAATATTTTAATTTTCTCGTTGTATTGTTATAAAATCAAGATTGTTATATTTAGCAATAATGAAGTTTTCATTAGAGTTTTTCATAATCAAGCTTCTTTTATTTGTTATATTTCATAGCAATCAACTTTCCATTCTTTATTATATTTTCTAATAATCAGATCTCCTGTATTTGTCATACGTTATAGTAATCAAATTTCCTGTATTTATTGTATTTTTAAATAACCAAGTTTTCTTTATTCATTACAATATTTGATAATCAAGTTTTATTTATTATTACATTCTAGTAATCGAATTTTGTAATTTATTAAATTTTTTGATAGTCAAGATTTCTTTGATTGTGACATTATTTACTAAACACTGATCGTGAAGCAAGCATATTATAACAGTTACAATAACAATATACTTAAATACAATAAATTTGGTAAATTTTGTAAAGTCAGGAATTACGTTTAGTTGATCGTAATTTAGTTTAAGTTTAGTATCAGCAATTGTTGAAATTCAGCATATAAGAAACGAGCAATTTAACCGTAAAGGTGCAATGAAACGTTTTAAAGTTATTTTCCTTCCATCTCGGAATACGAACGAGTTTGGATCAGCTCTTTACGACGATTTTACCTTTCTTCCATTATTGTCGATCACTCGTGCGTGATGCGTTAAATGGAATGAGGGTGACGGTGACTAATTGTCGCAAAGACGATCACGATATGTCTTTTCTCGTAAATCTGATTGGATTCGCTTGCTGACCTCGCTCGCAATCTTGTCGATTCGATTCACGTAGAATTTGCAGGATACGTATACAAGTACCCAAATACCATCACACTTTTTTAATATACTTCTTACGTTAATTGTTATTAGAAATGACGGGTTTTACGTGTATCGCATGTTTCGTTAATTGCTTTCATTGTACAATGTCAAGGACGGTACTCCTTAGGGAGTGCAGCTACCTAGGGAAAAAGGACTCTACTATTAATTAGTTTCTGAGTGAGAAATTTTTCAATATACAAAATATTCAAGTTTGAGGGTTTGAAGAATGAGGTAATTTGAGAAGTTGAAGATTTGATCTGGAAATTTGGGAATATGGGGATTTATCGAATTGGTAGCTCAAAAATTTAGCTATAGTAATTTGTAAAATTGACAGTTCCAGAATTTAGTGATTTGGTAATCTGGGAATTTTGGAATTTGGGGATTTGAGAAATTTAAGAATTTCAGAACTTGGTAATTTTGGAATTTGGTAATTTAGGAATTTGATAACTTGGAAAATTTAGGACCTTAGGAGATTAAGAAAATTAGAGATTTTGAAATTTATAAATTTGGAAATTGGAATATTTGGGAATTTAGGAATTTGAGAATTTGAGAATTTGAGAATTTGAGGATTTGAGAATTTAAGAATTTGAGAATTTGAGTATTTGACAATTTGGTAAATTAAGAATTTGAAAATTTGAGAAATTGAAACTATGAAAATTGGATAATTTGTTGAATTGGGAATTCGCAAAATTTTGCACCTCATTTCTATTAATCACAAAGATAGATGAAAGGAATAAAGAATTCTCACATATCTCTATGCCTAAGCTATAGTTATCAATAAATAAATATCTGCTACAATTTGACTATTATCTTTGTCTATAACAATTAATACCAAAAACTGTACAAATTTATAACCACTTACACAGTAAAATTGAAATTTTAGAAACTCACAATGCATCAAATCACAATATTGCAACGAAATCACTGTAACACAACAGTTTGTTTGATAAGCAGAAACTTAGCACAAGTGTTCAGTACCTATTATTACCTCGTGAGTGTCATTATCGCTTTAACGTCACTCTATTTCTTACTTGGAGGAATATTTAAAAGTGTGTAGTGTACCTAACGGCATAATAAGCCAAGGAAAAGTATGTCGATCCATAATCCACAGATGTGAACACTGTATTCAAATGAAACTGGAACACGTGGAATACCTCTTGCAAAAGTGAAACTAAACTTTCGCACTTTACACTGAAAATGTTAATACTTGCACGACAGGCTTCATTGAATAATAACCACTTATGTCTATGCAGAACATACTGATATGCATTATGTTTAACAGACTTCACTGAACGTTCAATTATTTGCAAAATTCATAGATATTCATCGTCAGTTCATAGGTATTTATAATTTACTTTTAAAAAATCGTGAAAATTTATAATGAAATTTCAAAAAATCATAGAAGATTATATTATGATTTTTTAAAATCAGAGAAAGCTGCAATATGACGTTCAAAAATCGAGAAAATTTATAATGAAATTTCAGAAAATCATAGAAGATTATATTATGACTTTTAAAAATCAGAGAAAGCTGCAATATGATGTTCAAAAATCGTGAAAATTTATAATGAAATTTCAGAAAATCATAGAAGATTAAAACATGATTTTAGAAG
Source organism: Megachile willughbiella (assembly GCA_945859595.2). Taxonomy (NCBI): domain Eukaryota; kingdom Metazoa; phylum Arthropoda; class Insecta; order Hymenoptera; family Megachilidae; genus Megachile; species Megachile willughbiella. The sequence goes on from OX243797.1 coordinate 13,389,887, forward strand.
CCAAAGAAAATTGTAATATAATTTTCAAAAATTATAGAAAACTGTGAAACTAAATTTTTTAGAAATTTCTATTTACTCAAAGTTTCTATTATTTATTTCATTTCAAACCACGTATCTTGCTTTGATTAAAATTAATTTCCCGACTCCATTATGCTAAATGGTATAGGTTAGAAATATAAAAATTTGTACAAATTTAAAAAATTGTTAAGAAAATATCAAGTTTGCGAATTAAATTCTGAGCCATGAAATACATTTTTTTATAATTTGTAAAAATATATAAATGCATCTGAAAATGTATTTGAATTTTTTGAATGCACCGTTAAAAAAAAAATGAAGTCATAAAAAGGTAGATATAATTAAACTTTTCTTCTATTTTGAATTTCATGAGAGATATAATTCATTTTGTTTATACCACGCTGTATATTAACATCTTAGATCTTTTACCAGATGAATGAATGTTAAAAAGGGAAAGTGTCGCGCAGAAAGTACTAGAAGTGAATAAAAAGAGGCTGAAGAACAAGGGAGATTATTGTGGCTCTCCGTGATGCAGGATCCGCATGACGCAGATCCTCTCGCGGGCAGAGTAATAAATACGCAAAGAAACTTTCCTCGTTAACCTATCGATTCGACAGACCGTGGTCGCCGTTTATGCTGAATACGTAGATCAGATAAAAACAATCCATTCCGAAGTGAGCTCGCAAAAAATCCTCGTTCGTATTCAGCGCGCGTTGCTGAAGATACAAAGTCGCGTTTCGATCCCGCTAAACCCGAGTAACGATACCCGAAATTAATAACTTATTTTTAATTCGTCAATCTAATTTCGAAAAATTTGAATACGGGTCACCATTGACCCTGGGAAAGTTCATCTTCTCGTTGCTCGGATGTTCTACAACGTGATTGAAAGTGGTGTTTTGTGTAATACCAATCTCGAAACGTAGAACTCTTCTATCCCATCCTCTTTCAGCCTCTTTTCTTCCCGCCCTCTTTCCGTGTTCTCCATCTATCTTCGTTCGTCGAGGGTAATTCAATTCTCTGAACGGAGTGGAACCATCAAAATATTAGCATATTGATCAACCTACCTCTAGCCCGCCACTCTTAAATCCACAAGCGTGAAACGCACTTAATGCGAGCAACCACTTTGGACGTTGCTACAACGAATTCGCTATCTGCCGCTCGTTATGGCCGCCCGTATTTGTATCCGGTGTCTGTCGGAGGGTACAAGTTTCTTTAAGAACGGTGTTACGTTAATAAGCCGTGAATCCCGAAGAAATGATGGAACTTTAACGCGATAAAGGTGTACAAACTTGACGAGGATGCGATCTACCGTCTGCTAGCTCAGCCGCTAATAGCATGACTGATGCAAAAGGTCGAAGAAACTTTTGCGTTAGGGTATTAATCCCCCAACCGGTACGGATGTATTGATTTTTATTTACTCATCAATTATTCAACTATTATTTACTTCAATACTCTTCACACTTTTTATCAATTTCCATCGTTGAATATTTTAAAGGTTTCTATAATTTTGTCGGATTAAGAAATTTTAGTAATCTTAAAGGAGGTATAGTTTTGAAGAAATTGCCCTAAAATTTCCAGAATACCATTTTCGTGCAATTTTTATACGAGATTGCCCAGTCATAAATTCAAAAATAATCAAAATACGAAATTAGTTCTGTAATATATTTAAAATATAGTGTATGAAAATTGTAAAGTCTACGAAACGTAGATTATGTGAGGTATAATAATTTTATGGTTTACCAGCATGGAATTCGAACGTCTATATTATTTTCAGACTTTCCAGGGTTTTTATACATAGAACAAGTTCTATTACGGACTCGAAAATCATTTCTAGCGTGAAATTCAACTTAATCAGATCGTCGCGTGTCGTGCGAGGGTTGTTTGAGGAGACAAGCACCGACATAGGTTCCTCTTTTCAAGTACATTGCCCCCGTGTTAAAATTTGCGGTCATTAGGCACGTCCACGTGTCGCTCTTATTACTCCACGTTACAACCGATACTTTTTGTATTGTTCGGACATAAACCTTAATTGAGCCCGTTTCGTTTATATTACTATACCAAAAAATGCAAATTGTACACTCATTTTGCACGGAGTTCAGTGCATTTAGTTTGAGATGAGAATAACAGAAGTAAAAGAGAGAAATAATTACTTTGAACAAGACAATTTGTTCGATAAATATATCATCTACACAATAAGATTTTATTTTCATTTTAGCTAAAATTTTTCAAAATCTTATACAAAACCAGTTCAATAATTTTAGTTCATGTTTTCCTTGTAATTAATACTCATAATTATTTTTATTTCTAAGATTTATAAAATATAAACGTTACTTGCAAAATCTGATAAGAATCAAGCAAGGGAAATTAAGTTTACTGATTATAACGATACTATAATATTCATAATTTAATTAGGTATAATCATATTATACCTATCCCAGGCTTTCGTCTAAAAGTCCATTACGATAAATCTTCAAAAGTCGTAAAAAATGACGAGAACTGAAATCAGATAAATAATCGAATTAGTCATTTCAGCTTCAGAAGACTCGCAATATAAGCTTCATAATACTCGTAAAATGCAGCAGCCTCGAAATTGCACTCGCATATCGTTAAATAGTTGAAAACAGCAGAGCGTGGTGATATTTTAAAGAAATACGTCGACTCCTGTTTTCCGGATTTATAGAAAGCTTTATCTTTCTTCGGTAAGTTCGTAAAAAATGCTGGCATTTCAGGAAGCTTCGCTCGCAGCACTCACGCCAGCACTTCGCCGATCATTTGGTGGTCATTCGTTTGATGGATTAGAATATAGGACCCGAACGTTTTCCGCTGAGTAAGCGATTCATCCTTTCTCTGAAAGCGTGCAGCTCGCAAGAAGCTTCCATTATCTCGTATCGAGGCGAAAACGAGAGAGAATTCGCGAGAGCTCGCTCGCACACCGGGCAGCCCCGGACACATTTCGCTTGCTTGAAAGGATCCCTCTCGCGATCCGGTGTCGATCGTTGACGAACGAGCGACATTGTTTCGCGCGAAATCATCTCTCACGTCTTCGGGTCCTCTGGTGATGCCAAAAATCCTGGATTTATCCTCCGGCCGAGAACGAGGTCAGATTTTGCTCCAACAGTCGAAGGCAGCCGGCCAACTTGCACGCAAGATCCACGTGTAATCCACGAGACCTCCACCGTTAAGGCGGATACAGAGACATTCGAGAGGGATTCCTGCGACGTCCACTTCCGTGGCGCTTCGTTCTTTCGATGTATCTTGGCGTCGTCGGCTCAGCCGTCCCTATATCCTGCCACTGAACCAGTATTCTTAGGTAACCGTCGAGTATTTCTATGTCTGCGACCGAATATCTTTGTCCGCGACAATATCTGACCCCTCTCGCGTCGCCGCCATTTCCTTTCCGAATGTCCCGTTATATTCGCACAAACGAACGTACGTACAGTCGAGAGCAAATCCGGTTTCCCTAGGGAAAATGGGGTGAACAAAGGGGAACAGAAATACCGTTCGTTGATTTTTAGTGGTTTATGAGGATTGGGCCAATTTGTGAACAGGGAACGTTCGAATTTGTGCAGCTACGGAAATCTAGGGATTTGATGCGTAGTTTGGGACCTACTTTGGTGACATAGGAAGTCGATCTAGGGTGGTTTGATATTTGATGACTTGGTATGGGGATTTGGGTGTTTTAATATATGAGGACATATCTACTTGGAGGCATTGAGATTTGAGGAGATTTTGGTGACGAACTTTGGAGATGTAGGGATTCAGGCATTTTAATATTTTGGTGACGAAGTTTGGAGATCTAGGGATTCAGGCATTTTAATATTTAAGAACGTAGCTATTTGAGGATATTAAGATTTAGGGATCTTCGGGTATAAGAATCTAGGGATTTGGCGATCTAAGAATTTTGGAATTTGCAAATTTATTAATACAAAAATTTGAGGATCTAGGGATTTGATCACTTTGAAATTTGGCGAATAGCCACTTGGTAATTATAGAGATTTAGGAATCTAGTGACTTAGGGATCTAGTGAAAATTTATAAATATGGGGATCTATGAATTTGGAGGTATTACAATTTGGAGATATAACCGTTTCAGTATTTTGGGATTTTGGGATCTGATGACATAAAAATCTAGTTATTTAAGGATCTAGTAATCCAGTAATTCAGTAATCTAGTAATCTGGTAATTTAGTAATATAGTAATATAGTAATCTAGTAATTTAGTAATTTAGTAATCAAGTAATCAAGTAATCTAGTAATCTAGAAATCTAAAAATCTAGAAATGTAGAAATCTGGAAATCTAAAAATCTAGAAACTTGAGAGTTCAATAATTTAAAAACACGGAAATTGAAAAAATCTAGAACAGGAGGATTTTAAAACATCACATGGAAATATGAAAATTTGAAGATATAGAAGTTCGCAAATTTGAGAACATACAAATTTAAGTATTCAAAAACTGTGGAGTTTACATATTTATCCTGATCTAAAGGTAGTCTAGGACCCGTAGTGTTCACACAAGTACAAGAGTACTTCTCAGTTTTTACCAAGCAAAATGTTGTCTAAGCATCGACCAAGGACTCATTCGCCGACAAAACAATACCGTCTTATCCGTTCAATAGGAGCTTTCTATTCTTCGTTTCGGTTAGAATGGCATAGTGACGATTTCTACGTTCCATGGATGGGCTGCAAGTCGGCAGTCGTTCGGTCCTTTGGGTTTAGGTTATGGCACAGCTATACGGCTGACCGGGTGCAACGCTAGCGCCGCCAACTATATCGCCGTCTCTCCTTTTCGTCCCCCATTCAAGTTTACTTTGGCGCAGCGAATTTCCAAGTACCGTTTTACGAGTTTTCGTTGCCACAGGGAATAGACGGATCAGTCGTTACGCTGCTAGGGTAAATGTTGTTCACGAAGTGACTGATTTCTCTTCGGTTATACGGCACACGTTCGGCTGCCTCTATGAAACCGCTAGGGATAATCAACTTTGCAGGGGGATTACAATTCGTTTGCGACTGCTATCCAACAACAGGACTATAATACCTTAAACCGTCGGATCATGGACGCTGGGTCATTTGAAAACCGGACTTAAATCTCTCTTATGGATAGGCACTGGGGTGCTTGAGAACTTTTAAAATATCGCGGGCACCTTGGTACTGTTTTATATTGTTGGACCTGTATGAAATTTTAGTACGTTTCGTGATATTTTGGAGAGTGCTTGTTAGTCTATCAAAGCAATCAAAATGATTGTCTAATAAGTCTAAGTGACAGGTGAGTTTGTCAAGATAAAGAATAATATTAACTTATTGTTAACATTAATTTTGAATTTAGTTTTTACATTAGTCTACTGTAATTTATTCTTAATTTGTTTCTCTCACTTCATTGAAATTTATTGGTAATTTATTGTTCCTGCAGTGCACATTAAGTTTTATCAGTCGCTTAAGGGAATTGATTTTTGTAAACATGAAGTGGTAATTTTTGAAAGATATTCGCAACTAACTTTGTAATAATATTTCAGCGGTGAATATTATTAAAAATTTGTTGATTTATCTAATTGAACATATTAACTGTTTGGAATTATAATATTAAATATAATATTTAAACATATTTGGAAATTTGGAAATTCGAAAAGTGGATGATTTGTGATTTAAAAATTTGAAAATTTGATGATTCAAAAATTAAGGAGTAACTAAAAGCGTAGAATAACTCTAAATGCCATAAAAATCACAGGAAAAATATAAAACAGCAAATTGAAGCAATTTTCATATCTCCAATAATCCATTTCATGGCATGCCTTACTACATATGGCTATTTCTACTGCAAATGTGCTAGTCTTAAAATTGACTCTCTATAGAAACAAGTAATCTAACATAATTTACAATTATTCCATATTATAAAATTTAATATATACTTAAAGATATCAATAGTGAAATAAACACTAAAATTTGCAAGTAAATAGCACGCAAGTAATGACGGCTCTTTTTCCTACATCGCCATTTTGACTGAAGCCATGCTCGCCGTTATATAAAAATGAATGCACATGCGAGAATACAATATTATATCAAAATTACCCTTCTTGTATTTACACAAATATTTAAAATACTGAAAAAGAGGACAATTCGATATAAAATTGTGTTACGAGAAAAAAAGAGCTATTTTTACAAACAAAATATTAAATTTGACGCATAAGCTTTAAATCTGTGACACATCCTCCATTTGAAATGTAGTTAGTTGCAAAACGTTTTACTTTGTTCAGTGGCACTTTAATACGACAAATGTGATCAATTCAATTGGCTTGTTGAATCTTTGTTTCCCGTGTCGTGTATTGTTTGCATCAGTTTTGTTTTTTACTGCGATACACAGTACGCTCGTATTTACATGGGTTTGTTTGCTATCGTTATAACGGAATTCTATATGAATAAACGTTCGAAAATGCTCGTTCCGTGTTTTTGTTTGTTTTCGATATGTCAGAGGGCAACGTTGCGCTTGTTTCGCACTTTAAATTCTATTTACGAAGAAATGCTTGTTGCTTTAGAATTAATGCTTATACAGGTAATTTCAATTAGGTTTGTTGTAACCAGTTGTCGTATAGAATTCCTATAGAATTTCTTTTTTTTCAAATACCAATGATTTTTTAAATTTATCAGCAAGTTTCTTCCTGAAATTCTATAAAGTTTGTCAGCATTTCTTTTCTTCGTTATGTTTTGTTATTTATTCTTTGATGAAATGCTTAAGTAACTATATTGCAGTAATTTTATTTATTTTACTGAGTACATTAAATGTATTAAATACAATGAATATATCAAATATATTGAATATACATACATATAACATATTAGATATACTGAGTGCATCTAATCAATATATTGATACATATAGTATATTATGTGTATTGACTATATTGTGTATATTGAGTATACCGAGTACATTGAATATATTGTAAGATTTGACTAAACTATTTAATCAAAAATATTGCACAAAAACTTTAAACACAATTTAACAAAGTTTTTAAACACGTTTTAAATAAAAGTTTTAAATGTGAAATTAATCAAGAATTTTATATATGTTAAATGGAACTGTTTCTTTTGCCGTCTTCTGGTGAACTGTCATTTCAACCCCTTTCAATCGTTCTTCAACAAAAGACAGCCACCCGAGCAAATCATATTGGCTTGATTTTCCGTCTTGAATTCCTGATTTTCTTACAATATTAAGTATATCTAGTAAACTGAATACGTCCATATATGCATATTAAGTGTATTATATATCTATCCCAATTCAAGTAATGAGACATACTATACCGAGTAAGATTATCAACAACAAATTCTGAAAATAATACAAAATATACATAATTTTATTAAACAAAATAATCTGTATTTTAACATAGAAGACATAATTTATCAACAACCCCTATATTTCATACTTAATTAAAAACTGTTATTTCAAAATACTTAATTTCCAAATAAAATTAAGAACACAGAGAATTAAAATTTAAATTAATAATCCCAAATGTATAAATCATTTATAAAATTTTGATTTACACCTTCAAACAATGTCATAATTGCGTCTTATTTTTTATACGAAGTAACATTCCATGTGTTGTACTCGATATTTTTTTTACGCAGCATGTGAATATTGACAGTCTCTGTTTACTATAGTACAGCAGGACATAGCTGCGATATTTTTAGATATTATATTATCGTGATTAATACAAGGTTACTTCATTCCCCGACTCTTTGATCGATGCAATAGTTCTTAAACGCCTATTAAATTTCAGTAGACATAATTTACGTCGCAGTTCAATCAATATTCAAATGTTGCTACTCCTTTTTTATCTTTCAGTTCACTGCTGCATACTTGATTTACTTATTATAAGATCGATAGGAAAAATTTAAAATTGTCTGATTTTAATTTATATTGGTTTATAATATTTTAAGAGTGTATATTCTGATGTAAATGTTGTTACAATTAGTTAGGTTTAGCACTCGAAGGTATTTTTGTTGTTGTCAAATGACCTTAAAACTTATCAATTAAAAAGTTCACCGAATTCATTTAAGATTACTATTTCTCTACTAATTGCCACAATTATCCATTTCACTATGTTTACACACCATACGTATACTACGAATTCAGTTAAAAATTATTTATTTCAAATAGTATTAAATGGTGAGTGTCTTTCAAGTGGAAAATAAATCTCCAAATGGGACCATAGTCAAACAAAATTAACATTACGAACGCAGTTGCGCAACCGCCATAAACGGATATAAAGAATGATCGTTAAATTTTCGAAAGCACGAAGGAGGATTACGGTCAGGGATAAACCGCATCATCGAGCTGATTTAACAACACGTGCATGACAGTGAATCCGATCGGAAAATCGGCCGTAGCGAGCGGGGTAGCGGCGAACGAACGAAAGGGGGCAGCAATTTTCCAAGATAGAACAGAAGTCGACAATGGCTGCACTGATGGGAAAGAGGCCGACGACGAAAGCGGAGGCGATGGATGGCTTTAGCTTCGGTTTCCTGACGAGGTTACCGAAGTTTCGTCCACAGATTCAATTTTAGTTGGCGCGCCAGCCCGCGCCACCACCATCCGCGCCGTTGAATGCCACGTAGGTACCTTGCAGAGGGTGGTTACCAACCCCCTCTCACCCCCATACCAAGTCTTTCTATATTCATCCTTCCACCGCTGCCACCTAACCCACACTACTTGCCGGCCTCTTGCCAACGGGCTGCTCCCGAGGCCACTTTATTCAGCTCCGTTTAAGTTCTCGCGTTTTACGCGCCTTCCACCTGATTGCGGTTTGTTTCGATCTCGACGTCCGTCGCTACCGTTCGATGGATTCATAGACGCCATTTTTTAACGAGTTCATCGCGGACGAACGGTCAACGGTGGCAGTCTTACGGTCGAAATAGGGGTTGATTCTTGAGGGTGGAGATTTGCAGATTTCAAGTTTTTGAGCTTGGGAGTTTGGGGAAATTTAGGAAATTGGGGACATTTGGGAATTTGGGGTTAGAGGTTTTGGACGTTGAAGATTTTGTATCAGAAAATTTGGGAGTTTAGGAAAGTAGAAGTGGGATTTGGCAATTCGGTAATTTGAAACATAGAAATTGGAGGACAGGGGAGGTTAATAATTTAGCAATTTAGAAAGGATATATATTAGGATTACTGTATTAGTAATATGAGAATTTGAAGATTTGGATTGGGCACTTGAAAATTACAGAATGTGGAAACTTAAAGATATGAGATTTTGAACAATCCAATATTTCAAATTTAGGATTTGGAAATGTAAGAGTTTTATAATGCAATAAATTGAAGATTTGTAGGTTTGGAAGTTTGAGGATTTGAAAATTTGTGGCTTGATAATTTGCAAACAAAAATTTGTAAACTTGGACATTAAAAAATTTGTAGATATGCAATTTACAAATTTGAAGGTTTGGAAATATTTTAATTTAAAAGCTTAAGATTTTCTTAATACTGCGTAATCGACAGAACATAAATACATTCAAATCTCAACAAAATTTACTTTTCAACTCGGAGTACAATTACCGAATACATTTTCACTCCGTAATACGTTTCCCCGCGACAAAAAATCTTGCATGAAACGCTTAGCAAAACCCTGCAAGAACGCGAAAAGAATAGAGTCGGCGTAATGCATCGCGCGACACCGTTCGAACGCGTGTATTTATCCACGTACGTGTGATCCAGAGGGTAGTATAACGCAGGGCTGCCAATAGGGCAATCCCTAGCTGTGCACACTTAGCACGTACTAACTGTAGTTACCGTTACATCGCGAGTGTACGTGTCGTGGGAGCATAACAAGGGCGCAAGTCCCGGCGTCGTACACCACTTCGCCACGTATACCCGCTACCTGCGTGGCATGCACGTAGCTAACCGTTAGGCAAGTGGATGCATGGAATTTATCGAAGACCACCAGACGTCACGGCATTTGGCCCCGTATCGGACTTCGCCGTTAAATCAATCCTGTTTACCTTATACTTAACCTTATCGTTCGACCAACCGTCGAAACTCGACCTCTTCTCTGGCGCAAGCCCCTCCAACCCCGTTAACCACCCCTTTTCGTCTTCCGTTTCCGCACCTGTTCACGTTCGGACGCATCGAGCACAATGAAGAGCAAATCTGCCTTCCGATAAGTATGCCGCAGGGCAAGAAGCTTATTTCTGATGATTCTGTTTTTGAAGGATTGGGTTGGCGAGATGGGGTAACATTTTGGGGACGCATGAGTTTGGAGGTACAGGGACTTGGTTATACGGATTTTCGAATGGGGGAATTTGGAGGTATAATATTTGGCGGTATAGAAATTTGGGAATCTCGGACTTTTTAGACATGGAGTATTATTTTGGGGACACACGAATTTGGCGAGTTAGGGACTTGGAGATAGGAGTATAGGGACTTGGTAATACGGATTTGCAAATATATTTGCGATATATGCGAACTTGGAGGTACAAGTATTTGGTGGTATAGAAATTTGGGAATGTAGGAATTTGGGTAACTGGGATTTTTTAGACATAGGGTAACATTTTGGGGACACACGAATTTGGCAAGTTAGACTTGGAGATGGGAATATAGAGACTTTGTGATATGGGTATGTGAATATAGGGATCTGACGATACATACGAATGTGGGAATTTGGAGGTATAGTATTTGGTGATATAGAAATTTGGAAACGTTGGAATTTGAGAATCTGAGAATTTTGGGATGCACGTAATTGAAAAGCTTGTAACATGGGAAATTATGTATTTGGTGATGTAAGAATATGAAAATACAGAGATATGAGGATCTAGAAATTTTTCGATATAGGTAATTAGAAAGCTTGCGATATGGAAGCTAGGGATTTGGTAGTACAGATATTTGAATATCTACAAATTTGAGAACCTAAAAATTTTGGGACAAGAATCAAAAAGAAAGATGGAACTGCGGAAAGTAACTGAATTGTATAAAATTTGTACCTTCAAGAAAACTACAATCCTCAATAAAATCAAATATTGAATAGGATAACATAAACTCCATTGAAAAATAAAAGAACAACCCTTTAACAACAACAGTTTAGAAATTAACGCGCATTGTAGAAGGGATGGGTTTTCAGTTTTCTTATTATTATTTAAAAACAGAAGTTGTATACACGATGTGCATTTACTGTGTATCTATAAACGACGAAGAAAATATATTTTTTTTTTATCTTGTTAAATAGAAAAATACTCATTCGTATATTTATTAAGAACTCAATTTTTATTCCCGATAAAATAATATCAACGTAAACCCTCAGGACAAATTATATTTCCTGCGATTGCATATCAACACAAATTGTTTCGAAAATTGAAAAACGGTAATTAACAGTATCGAAGACTGAGTAAACTTGGAATTATCGAGTTTATATTTTTTTTTAAGATATATGTGCACAACAATTTTTTAATTCCTTCTCAGAGAAATTTTAGTTACAAATAATTGAAATTGTTCACATATGATATTGTTGAAATGTTATTTTTCTAATGAAGTGTTATTGTAAGTGTAATTTTTATGGACTTTTGTTTCTAACTAAATATTTTTTCGTAGTTTATTTAAACATTAATTTAACAATATCTGGCCCTAAAACTTTTACTAGACAAATTTGATGTTAAACAAAGTAGTATAATTTTACATCATTTTAAGTTAGTAACATACGAAATCGATCGCCATTATTTAGTCGTTCAGTTGTTTAAAGAATTTTCAAAGGTTCTAATGAATGTTTGAGGTGATCGATCAAATCCATTTGATTAACTGATTAAAGACTCTTAATTAACTGACCCGCATTACCCTCATCTCCGCTACCGACTTTTTATAACATAAGTCTCTTTATAATACGACTTCGTGTAAATCTCTCTATAATTAATATTGCTCTATATTATTACTCAAAGATGTCAGACGTCGGTTTTTCTTACAAAAGATACATAACTTGTAACTTCCATAAAATACACAACATTTCAGTTTATGATTCTCATAAACTTTTATAACTCCATTCGTTTTATTTCTTTTTTTTATTTACAACTGTTCAGAAACTTTTCGGTCAAGCTGTGTATCTTGTACCTCTGCGCTTTTTTGTGTAACTTTATGAAATATCAATAAAAGCTATATACGACAAAAAATATTATATTCATTTTATGTGAACAAAATAAATAGTATATGAAAATTATACAAATGATACAAAGAAACAGTTTTGATGTTTTTATTATTATTAATACATTCAATACTGATAATCAACAAATTTAACCCTTAGTTGTCACACTGGAGTATGAGAAGACCCAAGCTAATTTTGCTCCAATTATAGTCACTTTATATCCTGAAAATCTGAATAAATATCTTTTTCGAAATCCCAGAATTTTTACTATTTTTTCCCTTAAACTGTTATATCTCAAGAGTGTTGACCTAAAATTTTAGCTCTTTATAATCGAAAAAAGTTTTGATTTTTCTGATGAAACCGTCACTGTTTCAATGTTTTCATATTTCTGAATTTTTTTCATATTCAACGTTTAATTTTACTGAAATCAGCGGTGAAGTATATTAAAACAATTTTCTCAGATTATTTATCATTTTTTTCAAGTTAAAATAATGAGCTTCTTTGTAAGAAATATTTTTAGTGACTTGGGTTTTAAACGTCCCAGTGTACCAGGTATGCTATTCTGATGAAGTGTGACCATTAAGAGTTATCGTGATGGAATAATTATAAGATAAAATGCTTAAAATAATTTTATGTAGCATTAATTTTGCAAGGTACCAAGCGAAAAGTTTAAATTGAGAAATAAAACGATCGTATTCCAAGTAATTAGAATTATACAGTGTCGTGCTACATACGTCCATTTTCATTACGGCATTTAACGTGTTAAGGGGTTTGTGGACATATCAAACACTTGCAATCATTTACGGAATGTTCAACCCATTTGCATGATCGCAAAAAGAACGAAAATAACTAATATAATTAAACGTCGAGACGTGGAGGTAGTACAATGTACGTACATACATACATATATGTAGACTTATACATATATCATCATCCAGTTTTAATGGAACAGTCAATGCAGAATCCCATTTAAATATTTTAAAATAAAATCTCAGATAGCACAAACAGATTGAATTTATCACACCGTTTTTATATTCGACTGAATTGCATATATGGATTGTATGTAATTTGACACACTTTAAACGCACCCTCAGAAGTTTGAATTTTGATGCGAGTAAAAATTAGACAATTTCAATTTTTTAAACTTAGACTCAATTTTCTAAACATAGACAATTTGAAGTTTCTAAAATTAGTTCTAATTTTTAAAAATGAGATAATTTCAATTTTTTTTTAATTTTAGGGTTTGATAATTAAATAATTTTAGTCTTTTAAAATTAGACAATTTCAGTCATTTAAAAGTGGACTTGTATGACAACTAAATTCTTCTTCGAAATGATTAAAGTCGAAATAATGAAGTATAATTTTTTAATCTCCGATCAAAATCACAAAGAAATTTTATGTCAACAGAAAATTTGTAGAATAAATACATTTTCTTTGGAAATAATTGAGGCGTAAATAAACGGTCTGATATGATTATCGTTTTCTTTTACTTTTGATTGTATACCTCATCGAGTACAAGGTCTGTTTCGGCCCTGTAACAATATCTCAGTTATTTTTAGTTTGGAATTACAAGCTGAAAAGCAACCGTGTGCTCGAGACGACACTTAACGGTAACAGTCAATATCTAGAAATTGTTCCACGGATAGTTTTGCTTATTCAACCTTCAAAATTACATACGGGACTAAATACACTCTGGAAAGTTAGACGTTGACCTCGTTGCAGGAATTTCCTAGGAACTGACATTTCTCAGCCGATAACGAGCAATTCGTGAATACTGAAACCCCGTGATCTCGATCAAAAACAGCTCGTTCGTATGACATTATCGACGACCCGTGTAATACGACTATCCGTCATATCGGATGCATCGATTTCGTAAAATTTACGATCCATAAAAATCACCTTGCATCCCTTTTAATCGCAGCCCCTCACGAAAATAACAGAAAACCGAGCACCGTTGTTGGCAAATTACTGCGGGCACAATTTGTAATCAGAACTCCATCGTCATTGCATCGATGAAATTGCTGCAATCGACTGATAAAGGATGCCCTGATAAGATGAAGCTCGTTTTAAAAAATGTTCTATTCGTGTAGGTGTTCGATCCTGGCTATACCATTATATATCCATTATATTCTGCATATTTTAAATTGTTTTCAAGATTATGAAAATGTTTAATATATGGTAATTTACGGTATATGTAACATATGTAACATGTGCAACATATGTAATAATATTAATTTACGATGTATATAGTATGTGTTAATTTATGATACATATAATATATGTTAATTTATGAGACATGCAATATATGCTAATTTACGAGACATGTAATATATGTCAATTCACGATATACATAGTATATGCTAATTTACGATATACGTATGTAATACATGTTAATTTACGATTTCTATAATATATGTTAATTTATGATACATATATGATGTCAATTTACGGTATATATATGTTAATTTCTGATATACGATAATATACTGATAGTCACAGAAATATTTGTACTAAATAACTTGTTTTTACGCTGCTGACATTTATTTAGGGTAAGTTTTATCAACACCTCAGATCGCATTTGAATCGCGTGTCGAAAAAGAAAAAGCAAACAAACTGAAAGCAACGTATGGAATAACACTTCATGCATAATATTAAGAAATTTTTCAATATTTTTTGCTGAAGAAAATTTATGATTTGTACAACGAAATCTATGAAAGTCTACCTATGATAATTAGATTAATTAAATTAGTTTTAACTCTACATTCAGTGTTTTATTCTAATTTTGTCTACCCTTACTATCAACTTATTATGTTTCTATAAACATGTATTATATAAAAATACGTAAAACCGTATTATACGTAAATTTACCTAAAAACGATGACAACTGACATTGAAGCTCAAGAAAAGTACAAAATTAACCCCACCAAAGTTACTATGAAAAACTGAAATAGCCATCAGTTATTTATCCAATATTTCCTCGAACTATTATATCTCTGAAAATAAAGTCGAAACTCGGACCACAGTCCCAAAAAACCAAGCAATCGATACGACGTACAAAAACCCCATCGATAAAAAAGAATTCCAACAACTAATCGGAAAAATATCGTCAACCACGTACACTCGAACATTTTGACTTCCATCTTGCTAAAAGCTCTCTAGAACTTCCGAGTGCCTGTACCTATTGGATAGCAGGGCACTCATGACTTCCGTTTCAAAGATGAACAACGTCGAGTGTGGTTACATCCTGCTAGTAACTATGATTTTCGTTATCACACAGGTACAATTGGTATGTGTTAAGTACCAACCATTTCAGTTTGGCTGGCTTCAAAATAAAGTTATTTTTTTTGAGGGGGAAAAATGGAAGAATGTGGTTCATCCGCGGGAGGTTCACTCACATGTGGAGTACCTTCTAGATCTAAACTTACAATTACAAAATACCGTAAAGATATATGTCTACAAAACGTTTCTGAAGATTTTCAAACCTTTTCAACGCGTAGACACTTTAGAAATTTGAGATGGAATTATATTAAATGCAAGTGAATGAAATGTGATGTTAGCTTTCCTGTTATTTTTTGTCAAATTTACTTAGATGTTTACTAATAATCGGAACAGTTTATTTCGTATTTCCTGTCAGTTTTCGGCTTCTGTATCGTTGAACGTGGTGTTTGTCAGGATTTGCAACATACACTCACCACGGGACTATAGTGGATTTTACAATTTAATACAGACTAGCTCAACGTATATCTGTTATGACATAATTTAGTAAGAGAGGGAGGTTAAGTTGATATCATGTTACGTACCTTGAAGTTACAAATGTTCAAAATGACCAGCTACTAATCACTTAACATAGCCATTTAACATTTTCTTGTACTTTCCAACATAAAAACAGAACTCAAATATCTAATATTAACGATAGTCAATAATGATTAGGTTAGAACAGTTGTCTGAAAACCTGTAACTCTACACGTGTACATTAATCTAAATAATGAACGTCTAAATTTAACTTCTAAATTTTAATGTACTGAAGGATATTTGATTAATGATATCCTCATCACTATTAAATATTTGATGTAGAATATTGCAATGAATCCCACGAAGGGGAGAAGACTTCTCATATGAAGAATACTTCACAACATTAAGTTAGTACTATTCACATGAATATTAAGAATATTTCAAATATTATTAATAATAATACAAACACCGTTATGCAAATAACTTGCAATAGATACAAATAAAATGAGAAATCATTTTTAAGAAAAAGACAAAAGTATGATCAACCATCCCACATTTTCTCCGCTAGTTTTAGGGTCCTGCAAAGTTTAGACCCAATCGATGTCACGAAGGTCATGTGTTCTCCTTGTTAGACTTCGAGAACGCGATACATCCGTTTTCCAGTTGGTACGCAACGATACGTGGCAGAAGATTTCACTGGAACGAAGAAAAGATTCTGGCAGGAATTGTCGTTTCGAGTAGCGGCTACAAAGCCTTGGACCCAGGCCAAAGCTTTTTTCCGGCGGCTTTGTCAGCCAGCCGGTCGAGTTATAAATTTTTAATTGAGCTGTAACGTTTCGTCGGGGCTCTAGGCAAATGTTTATTAGCCGGTAATTACCGGTAGATAATTGGCCAGGCCCGTTCGGGAGAACGGACGGTCACGAACGCTTAATCGGGGAGAAAAGTCGACATCCGTAATGGGTAGCAATTAATTCCTGCCGATCTAGTTTATTACTTTTGTCTTAGATAAGTACTGGAAGTACAGTGGATTCACATAAATATTCGTAAACTCTCAATTAGCAAGTGGACGTGCATGATATTCTTTTGAAAGGGATAACTAAAAATATGGATTTGATTAACCTCTCGTTTGATGTCAATTTTATCGATGACATTTCATGCGGTGTCAGAAAGTCTAACTTAAGCAGACTTTGTGACTATTTAGTTTTTATTCAGATCGTACGCAAACATTATTTTTTAGGTCTGCGTGAAGGCAATATCGGAGTTAACCTTTTATATCTTTCAAACGATTTGGTGGATTATTGACAGGGTAACACGTAGCTGGTACAATCGAAAAAATTAGGCAAAAATGGAAGACGTACTTTTTACATATGTGAATTTCGTTTTCTAGAAAATGGACCTTCAATATTTTGAATGCATTATGTGACATGCTAATTTGTTACAAATAAGTGAATACTCAATTTGATTTCTTCAAAAACATAATCATATACGAAGAAATTACGTTCTAACTTAAGTTTTACGTTAATTTTCTTATATATTCAAGTCTGTATTTCAAATTGCTTATACTTAAAATTTCTCATTTTCTGGCCATACATGTTTAGAATTTTAGACATGTGTCTACATATATCAATAAATCTGATATTCAGATTTTAGTCAGATATATGTCTGTTCACATTTATGGAGTTGATAGTAGGATTTTAAGAAAGAGTTCACATTTGTTGGTAAAAGTGAGTAGTTCACATATTTCCGTTAGTGTTAACTGTTTATATCGCCGATCAGAAAGAAATAACATAAATCATCTCCACAAAAAATTTCACTCACACGTATAATCAAATAACGAGCAAAACATTTATTAATGTCGACAACAAATAAAATGTTATCACATTTTAATTTGTGCTTTGTATTAACACGTTTACTTTGAATCAATACAAAGATATGTTAAAATTCTTAAATTTACCCTTTTCATTATGTCGTTCTTTCAGAATTGAACATTGACAAACTACATCCTTGTAATTATGCAATGTGGGGAGAATATTCCTGAGACCAAGAACGCATTTAACAGAAAATTCGCAGCGTTGCAGTTATGTCATGCCTCGGCAAATCAACGACATAACCACTGCTTTAAAACACGCGTTAGGTTCAGAATGCTGGAACGCAATTTAGCAGCGCTTGATGACAAACGATAACACCGTTTAAAAAACTATAATGACCATTCATTAATCGGGGGAGTAATACTTGCACTGTTGGCCGTATACAGCAATTTCAATGCGGGTCACATCCAAATCAACCGACCTTGCTCACCTCCCCTTGCTTCGTACCCCACAAGAAGTTAGCACTTCTTTTATGAACGTCGGAATTGGAACACAGAATTGCAGTAGTTTCACGGCAGCGAGAGTATCAGGATAAAAAATTGCTCGAGTTGTTGCTTTCGTGCAATACTCCAGACGTAGGCAACGTATCAAGATAAACAAAGGCTCTAGAAAAAAAGAAGCACGGAGTTTATTTGGTTGGTTTTTGCCTACCAAGAAATTCCCCCTGATATCGTAAACGCGAGGTTGCTAGGCTATGAAATTAATTCGACAAACAGGGCAGGAATACATTTATCCTTCGTAAACGAGCACGAATAGGTGTTCCCTGAAGGCGGTCAGGTGGAAACGTTAATCGGTGCACGAAGGCACCTAACCGAATACAATAATTTGATCGATGGCCATTAAGCGGTTTAAAACAGCGCATCCCCCGGCAAGTATCCGGCAGGATGCGACGTATATCGTTCACGGATTGACAGGAGCAACGGAGCGTACTCGACGGCACAATGTACCGGTGAAATTGATCTTAGAGCCGGCCTCGAAATGATAGCGTTAAGCCATAAATCTGCAGTATAAAGCGGTACCTGATTTGTTGGCGGCTGCTGCCGTATGGGTGAGCGTAGCTGCTGCGGTCAGCTTAGGCGGTTCTATCTTCTGCGGCATGCTGTGCGCCGGTATAGGTCCTGGATTCGTCATCGTGGTCATCGTGGTGGGCATCATCAAGGTCGACATGGTCAGCATCTTTGCACCGTTTCCGTCTTCGCCGTGGCGAACTGTTCTTCCGGGCACGTGAACAGAAAAGGATTTATTCTCGACGGGTAGCCGTTCGAGACGACAACGATCACTGGCTACCGTTTGATCAATCGGTGACCTGAGTGTCCCGCGAGCGTGGCATCACTTGGTCAGTGCTATTGCGAACCCGTTGACACCTCGTTGACGTCTGTTGCGATAGGGACCGAGTCACTGCATGTTAATTTCTGCGATGTCTGTCAAGCGCCACGTCACGAAGATCGCGGTTGCTCCTCTCACTCCCGGCATCACTTTACATCCCCTTCGACATTCGCCCGTTTCGAAAGTTTCCTTCGCGGCCAACGCGTCGTTCGGCCGGATATTGTTACGAGTATAATTCCCCAAACTGAACGTGGAACTCACTAAAGCTCTCTAGGATCCTGTCTTCGGCGATCTTCGACATAGATTCAGGCACAGGCTACTCGATCCAGAACCGCAACGCGACGAGCCTACACGTGATCGCTGGTGATTTTACCACCAACCGAACTCCTTTTTACGGTCACTCACAACAGTTTCGTTTAACACTCGTTCGATTCCCGTTGGCGCACTTGCACTTCGAAATAATGTTCCCGGCTCGTTCGAGCGTCCACGCAGTGGCGTGCGAACGCACGCGGTGCTGCGTGTGCCACGACGACTGGCTGCGTCGGGACGACTGATAACGAGTCGACGCTCGAGTGATCCGCGTCGAGGATACGTCGGACGTAGTCGGACACTGTTTGATATCACGGCGTGCACGGGCACAGGTGTTTGTATTGTGGACAAATAGAAAGAGAGAGAGTGAATGTGTGAGAGAGATCTTGTGCGACAGAATGAGAGAGAGAGAAAGAGAGTGAGAGAGAGGGAGAGAGTTGACAGGAACGACAACGACGGCGACGACGACGACGACGGCAACGTTGACGACGATTAGAACGACGGCGACGACGTTTCTCTACGCTCTCCACGCTGTGCGCGTTACGTCACGTCCGGCCGAGCGTAGAGTCGGAACTCGTCTGGCGGGGAGAGCGCGAAGGGACGCCTGCCTTTGCCTGCCTGCCAGCCTGCCAGCCCTGGACACCCGCCGTCGCGACGCCCAGAGGCGCCGGCGTTCCCGAGCGTTCGCGGAATCGCACGAGTTAAGACGCGAGCCACCAGTCGCTCGCTAACCGCCAAGCTGAAAGGGTTGCTCGATACGCCGGCTTATGAACCATTCAGCTTACGTTCTTTTATACGAATCACGATACTTTCTCTCATTTTCATTTTCGTCTGTTTTTATTTATCTTTCTTTCTTTCGTATCTGTTCACATTACCATGCTTCGCGTATGATAGCAACTTTTTACTCTTCGTAATTGTGCATATTATTCTTTCCGTTGTTTATGGTTAACCTCTTTTTTATTTATCTTTTTGGTTGTTACTATTCGAATGCTTAACAATAGTGACTTTTACTCTTCTTTAGAATTATGCACGCTATTTTTTGAAATATTTATGTTTAATCTCTTTTTTATTTATTTTTGCTGTTTAGTTATTTTTTAATATTTGTTACTGCTAGAATTGTTAATGCGTAATTAGTGATAGCTTTTCACTCTGTTTTCGAATTATGCACGCTATTTTTTTAATTGTTTATATTTAACCTTCTTTTTATTTATTTTTATATTTTCACTTATCTTTTAATATTTGTTATTGTTTAGATCCTGATTTTAGAATAGTGACAGTGTCTTTTTTCTATTTTTGAGGGTTGCACGCTGTTTTCGCAATTTTCCCGATTTTCCAGCCATTTAGCTTCGATCTTGTTTTCATTTATTCATTTTTAAATATTTTTACTGCTTCAGTGCTGAGTAATGGTAATGATTTCTTTTTTCTGTTTATGAATTATGCATATTTTTACGATTTTTCGAATTTTCCATTCGATTATTTTTAATCTTCATTTTATTTATTTCTACCTTTCATCATTAATAGCGTTTTTAATTACTTCTACTTTTCATTAATTTATTTGTTAAATATTTGTTATTACTCCGATGTTTTCAATTTTATATTTGTTTGTCTTTAATCTTCTACAATATTTATTTCCGTCTTGTATATCTTTGCTTTTCTATTTAGCTGAATGTAGTTTCTACTTATTTCTACCTTTGATTCGTTTATTTTTAAATATTTGTTACTATTGAAATACCACTGTAATGTAAATGTAATTATGCTTGCTATTTTTCAATTTTCTCAATCCCCCATTGGTTTATCTTTAATTTTCTTCTTATTTATTTTTACCTTCTACTTGTTTACATTTTAGAATTTGTTATTACTTAAATACTAAATGTATAATAGTGAACACTTTTTTCTTTCGAATGATGTTCGTTATTTTTCACAATTTTCTATTTATTGATATTTAATCATTTTTTTATTTGTTATTATTTTTCATCTGTGTTTCTTAATATTTAGTAGTACTTGAACAACTGATACATAGTACTAAGATTTTTCCCTTTCTTTTCAAATAAATTTCCAATCGACATTATCTTTAATCTTCTTTTTATTTATTTATTTTTTAACGTTCAGTGGTACTTGAATGCTTAATATAAAAAAGTGAAATCTTTCTTTTCTTTCGAATTATACACGCTACCTTTCACAATTTTTCCACTAGTTTGTCTTTAATCTGCTTTTTATTTATTTCTACTTTTCATTTATGTTTTCTTCAATACTTGATGGTACTTGAATGGTTGATACAGAGTACTAAGTGCTTTTTCCATCCCTTCGAATTATGCACACTGCTTTTACCATCTTTCCATTTCCGTCAATATAAATATTTCAGAACATTCATAAAATATCAAAAAATTCTAACACGAACGTATAATAGTATAATGTTAATTGTAAATTCATAATAAACTGTATATTGCTCAAAATTATTCGAAAATCAGTATATGACTATTTTTTATCGAAACAATTTTTGTTTTCAGCAATTTTTAATATTTCTGTGAACAATAGTTACCATTTTATTTAAACCACATTTATATCTTTCATATTTTGCTTGTTTTTGGTTATTTTAATATGTTTGAATTATTAAAGTGTTTAAGTAAATAATTTCTTTGTTATTCTAAATCTAGGTCAAATATTATTAACAAATCTTTCACAAAATCTGTGTCAAAATATTTTCTGTTAACATTTCTTCATCCATTTGTCAAACATGCTTTATAAAATGTTACCACTGCAAGTAACAATCACTAAATATAATATTTACATAAAATAAAAATACAAAACCTGTATTTTTGAAAATTGCAACTGACAGAAAATGTATAACATAATTTCAGGAGTCGTTCAAGAATATTCAAACAGTTTCTACTTATTTCTGTTCATAAAATTGAAAATATTATTGACAAAATATTGTAGACGTTATTTTTAATTTTCACTAATGTAACTCTTTATCCACTATAAAAACATAACCTTTACTGACGATTAAAAATTTACAAATGATTTACGATTTATAATACAATTTCTTAAAGAGCCATTTGCAAATATGTCTCTATTAATAAAATTGTGACAATATTCCTGACAAAATATTATAGACATTGTCTTTGATATTCCCTAATCCTAATATAAAACGTAACATTACAAATTAACGAGGGTCGAAAATTCGCAAATGATTTGAAAATTGGTTTACCTCTCGGTATTCCAACGTATTTCACAACTGTTCGTACACAGCAGGGTGAAACAATTAGCACGTGCAAGCAAAGTAAACGTACATTTAGACGACGATCGATGTATCTGTATAGGAAACTTTCAGTCTACGAGGCACGTTTTGACTTCGGGGAAAGGGTGTTCGTTTAGTGCCATCTGCTGTGCAAATACTTCGCATTATGTCCTGGAAATATTCACTTCACTTGGGATGCCCTACAGATGTTTGAACTTTTGGCGATTGACAGTGCTATTTCCACGTCTGCTGGTTATCGATTACTACTTCCAATGGATTTTGTCGTAGATGTATATATGCCATTGGCAATTTGTTTACTTCCACACAAAAAAACATCCAATATTCGCCTGAACGTAGTCTAGTAATTATTCTAACGTACTAATACGATCTGGTTATCGTTTAAACTCTGGTATGTTTATTTCAATTTGTTGATTACTGTACTTAATAAATTGAGAGTACTGAATTAACAAATTGAGGTTAATGTACTGAGTACTAATCTTAACAAGCTAAGGTTAATGTACTGTTTAGAAAACTTAACAAATTGAGGTTAGTGTACTGATTACCAAAATTAACAAGTTAAAATTAAATTTAAATTAACAAGTTAAGATTATAATTCTTAATAAATTGAGGTTAATGATTAGTAAACTTAAATTGAGGTTCATGTATTCCTTATTGAGTACTAAACTCAATATACATATATTGTACTGACGTTCATATACTGACTATCAAAATTAACATATTAACATTAATATAGAGACAATTAAACTTAACACATTTAAAAAGTTACAAAGTTGAAGAGTAAGTATATATTAAAAAATATGTGATTTTTATAAATCCAGAGCTCATAACTATAACAATTATTATGAAATATAATTATTCTAGCGTCAAAACTAATATAGTTTTACCAATTACTTATTTCAAAAATCTCAGAAAAACAGAAACTGGTAAAAGTTTACTGACAAATAAATGGTATGTGTACTTTTTGATATTCATGGTTTAATTATGAACATTTTGTATTTAATGAAAGTGTTAAAGAATAATGCCAATGAACATAATAAATTAATTTGAGAACATTTTTAACCCAAAATAAGCTTGATGTTCTTTACAAATAAATCATGTATACTATGTTTCTCTGTTTCTCTTTTTCAAGGGAAAGAAATATAAAAATGTTACAGTTTTCATGCATTATTCAACACGTTACTTCAATCTAAATATAAATTTCAATTTTTCTGGTGTTTTCGACAAATTCTTGAATGTTTCGAAAAATTACCAGGCAACAAATATATTTAGAATCTAAGTATATTTATAAAGTTTACTATATTATTAACGTTTAAATATATTTTATTTAAAGAAGAGAAAATATGAATTATTTGAGTAGTATTAAAGTTTTGTATTAATTAAGTAAATTTGTTTATTTGTTCTTAATATCGCGATCGATTTTCCGTTAAAAATTTAAATTGCAATGAATTTTATAGTCATACTTCAACGTCAAGAATTTTCATAATTCAGCGAGTTTTTCAGAACGGAAGGACACCTGGAGCTCGAGATACTTTCTTCAAAAGTAATTATGCACCGAGCGTCTCATAAACTATAACCGGTCTAAAAAGTTTGCCGCATAAAACGATAGAACCGCCGAAAATTTTTCGTGTTACCGGTGTCGGTAAGATGGCGACGTGTATTTTGCAAATCTGTACTGAAATCTTGCTGCTGGTTTCTCGAGCAATCTGCCCTTAAGGACACGGAATCCACCCTTTTCACAATGACTGTAGCTGGTACGCCTTTTGTGCGGAAAAGATCCTATCGTTGAATCTTCAATATTCTTCAGGAACTTTCAACCGAAGAAGGTATTGTTACTGGAATAAATTTACCTACAAAGAGAAAATCCAAGTAGACCCGAAGCAAATGTTTTTACTCGCAATTCGATGTCAAGAAGCTCCGTCTTATCTTCTCTCGTGTTTATTTAAAAAGCAGCGGTACGCTTATTTTGCATGAAAATCTCCGCACAACAGATACACGGGCAAATTGACTCAAACAAGATACAGTGTTTAACAATTTTACCCGATTTTCGTCTTCAACGTTTCGAGAAATTGATATCTGTTTCTCGTTCGAGGATAACGATGATGAATTTCAAACCAGATTTATTTTCGGTAGGTTGATTTTTTTTTTATTTGTGGGGTGATGCTGGATCATGTGGATCCTTATTTTGTTAGGTAGTGATTTTCAATTATGGAAAATTAATTATCCCTTCCTTTTAATAGATGCTTTAGATGGACATTATATTTATGATACGTTATGTATGTTATATTATTCTGTTTAATCATGTACCATAATGTAATTGTAATAATATTTCTTTTTTTAATATCTTTAATATTATACGTAAAAATAAATTACTTTCTAATAAAATTGGCTTATTTAAATAAAATGAAAAAAGTTTAATAATAAAAACATTTTTATCGTAATAGATACATTTCTGTCATTTATATTAGATCACAGATACTATTGAGTTAAAAAAGGATTTTAAATGAATAAATTCGAACACGCATTTTTGGATTGTGTATCTTTTAGGTAAAGTTGGGTTAAGTGACATAACAATCGAAAGAAACCATAATTCAAATTAAACATTTAATTTACAAGTGTACATTTAAAGTACTGTTTTTCATATTGTTCTAAGTACTGCTGATGTAATTAAAAATTACAAAAATATATAGAAATTATAACTAATAAATTTAGTTACTTAATATTATCAAAGTGTTAAATTAATTAATGTATACCATTTCATTGATTATATAAAATAATATAAATTTATATATCATACAAAGATATTGTATAAAACAACACATAGTATTTATTTATTAATTATGTACAGCACTTTCTTCTCGTAAAACAGTGATAAGTTTAGTAAACCTAACTAAAAAATATTGAATCGTAAATTTAATTAAAAAATGTTAAGTATGATTTGAAGAACGTTACTAAAAAAATTAATTTTTTCCCCAAATTAACTAGAATAACAATTTGATCAGCGCGTATATTGTACAAAATAAAAGATTAATAGAATTATTAAAAATGTTATTTATTAACATAGATTTCAAATAAAGTGCTCAAATAAATTATAATTTATGAATTACTATATACATAAATCATTATAAACTCAGTGGGTACTATTTATTTATAAAACTGAATGGAATTGAAACAACGAACCGCGTCGTTGACGATACGTAATAAACCTCACGATATACGCTTCTTTCAAAACACGGTGACAAAAATGACACAGTAGAGCGAGCCAATATTGTCTGTATCCAGTGTGGCCAAGGAGAGCACCACGTCTGACCCAATACCGTCCGTGACTACTTATCCATTAAGTGGCGCCGCACTTTGGTCGTAGATCGAACTAGAGTGATTGCAATGCTACTCTCCGTTCGAATACTGAAAGGATTTCATCGCTGTTTTCGGTAACATTGATGCAGGGCAAGGAAGGAAGCTACGGGAATACGTTTGCACAACTATGCGTTCGTTCTTTCTTTTTTCCAACTTTTCTATTTGCTTTTCACAGCACTTAACACCTTATATGTAATAATAAATATGAACATCTACAGAAAGACATATGCCAACTTTTTTTATTGAGGGTAATAGCTGATCTTGTCTGTTTAACCCCTTAACTTATGATTTATTCAACAAGTGCGTTAGACACAGTGACTGAATTATTGTTGCCATATTAAGTCAGAAAAAGAATATTCAAATGTTATGAATATTTTAAATGTGGTGATCGTTGGCACATGTGTTGGAATTAAAATCGAACTCAAAATTCAATCAAGGTCAAAATAAGAGCCAGATCTGTCGCACTTCAACTTTTACATGCGTCATGTGTCGCACACGATATTATAAGGCAAAGGGTTAATGTAAATATTGTATTTTATTCTTGGTTGGATTCTATTGTTTTATCGTATAGAATAGAGTGAAGTTTAGAGAAGCAAAATCAAGTACAACGAAGCACAACGAAGTACAACGAAGTACAATGAAGTACAGTGAAGTACAAAGATCTAAAATAAAGTAAAATGAAGTTGTACCTTGAACAAGTGAATTGCAAATTTTATAACGAACAAAATTGATGAAATATTTCTCGTATCTTGTAAATGCAGTTTTCACTGTAATAACGTTTAGTAACATACATATAACGTATAAATGTGAAGTATTATATCACTTCTTTTATAACAAATTCTTGCAAATAATATGATACAATGAAGTTGTATTTTCTGATACACGAATGAACTGCATATTTTGTAGTTTATGTTAACGTTGAAAATATTCCTTGTCTTTTATAATTACAGTTTTTTACAATAATTGCAATGTTACATCATTTCTCTTTTAACATATACTTGCTGCATAAAATAGTATACAATAAAGTTATGTTTTGGTAAACATAAATGAATTGTAAACTTTGTAATTTGTGTTTTGTGATTGCAAGTTTGTAACTGAAAATTTGTAACTTGTTATTGGTATTCAAAATTGAGACGAAATACATCATGTATATTTATCTTGTTATTAGAGCTAAATTATTGTATGAAATTTTTCGAAAATACAAGAATACAAGTTCCTCGAAAATAAAACTTTAATAGAAAGTAAATTTCTTTGACATAAAATAATTCAAGCAGAAAATGTTCAAAGCAAACGAAAAAAAAAATACTTTCCATATTCTTGACTGTGAATTTCAAAGACACCTCTACACACACATAGCACTTCTAAAATACAAAAATAAAATTTGCTATACGTAAGAGATTTCTAACTAAATTTTAAATAAATAAATAGCAAATATCTACACAGTATGTCTGAACAGTAACGGAACTTTTTAAATTCAAGGAAAACTACTAGCACCATCTATTAAAACAATATGCTATCTGAAAACAGTATTCCTCCCCTACAAAACAAAACAATCATTATTAGAATCGAGCAACGAATTGCAAACTTATAGCGGTTAAAGCGACAGAACCTTTCGTCACCGTGTCACAAAATCACGATGGAGCAGAGAGCGAATATTAAATTCTGCTCGGTAAAGCTCGGTAAAACTTTTACAGAAACATTTGAATTAATGAAAAATGTTTATGGTGACGATTGTTTATCCCGTACACGTGTGTTCGAGTGGTATAAGCGATTCCAGGATGGTCGTGATACTTTGGAAGACGACCCAAAGCCAGGTTTTGGGTTTTTCTAAATTCTAAACGATTCTAAAGGTATTATACTTCGAGAATTCGTTCCACAGGGACAAAATGTTAATGGCGAATATTATCTGGGTGTTATGGAACGTTTGTGGAAAATAATTGTTCGTGTGAGGCCCGAATATCGAGCGCCGGGAAGTTGGTTTCTGTTGCATGATAATGCACCAAGTCACAGAACTGTCGCTGTTCGTGAATTTTTGGCGAAAAAACAAGTCTGTGTGCTCCAACATCCACCATATTCGCCTGACTTATCTCCATGCGTTTACTTCCTTTTTCCAAAATTGAAATTAGCCATGAAAGGAACGTTTTATGACACTGTTACACAAGTCCAAGCAGCTGTGACAGGGGTGATTGAAGCGATTCCGCAAAACGACATAAAAAGATCTATGTTAACATTGCCTGAGCGTGTCCAGCGGTGTATTGATGCGGAAGGGATGTATTTTGAATAAAAAAAATTAATTTTGGCAAAATAACTAATATTTTTTTTTTTATTTAAAAAGTTCCGTTATTTTTCAGACATACTGTCTATATTTAAATAAAAGATCCATTTTAACACGAAATACGTGACACAAGATGGCGGATATCTTAGAACACGCGAATTGGCCTCAGCTTGACGGGCAACGAATTTACGTATAATTAATCGTCTAAATCGTACTTTACTCACACGGTACTTTTTTTACCCCTCGCAACCAGCTGAAATCCGCTTACTGAATAACGTTTCCAGAAAGAATCGCCAACGTTGCATCAGGGTCTGAGAAGTAAAAATGTTCCCGACTATCATTACTTAGCGTGATTTACAAAACTACTCGGCACGAACGTTGGATCCGCGATGTGAAACGAGAACCAACGGGAAGCTTGAATGTACGATTTGTTTAAAAAATAGATTACGAGCAGTAGCATCGAAAGGGGTTTGCCGTATGCGTGATACAGCTCTTTTTTTTCCAAATAAAAGAGAGAGGCTTTAAATCGAACCCCAAAGGTTTCTGGTATCAACGTTTCCCCGTCAATAAAAATATACGTTTCACGGTGCGTCGGAGTTTCTAAAGTTTCGGTATCATTCAAAAATAATTACGGTGTGCTTGCTGAATAAACTAAATGTTTGAGGATAATGAAACAAAACACGTCCTGTGAGAGTTTCAGAGTGACCAGCTCCTGGTAATTATCTTGCTTGAATTGGAGGTATTTTAATTAAATGAAAACCACTCTGTTGAGATATTTGTGTGGTAAGTTTGCATTATAATTTCGTGTTTGTACATGCACTCGATTCTTCGTATTAACACTTTGCGCGCCGGATGTCTAATTATCCTTTGGACGCCGGCCGTGCTTTAACTGATTTAGTACATGAAATTTCTATTTTGATATATTTATAGATTTCTGGGTATTTAACGTATAATTGCAAGACCGGTAATTTGTGGGTTTGGTATTTGTTAATTTGCATATTTGAGAATTTGGAAATTTGAAGGGATGTGTTTATACTTTTTTATTTTTATTTTTATGCTTCTATAATTTCGTATTTTCATATTTGTGTATTTGTACTGTTCTATATTTCTGTATTTTTGTATTTTCATGTTCCTAAAGGTTTATATTGAAGTATTAAATTTCTAAATTTCTAAATGTTCAGAATTGCAAATTTTCAAACTTCGATGCATCCAAATTTCTATATTCCCAAATTCCCAAATTCCCATATGCTCACATTCCCAAATTTCCAAATTCCTAGATTCCTAAATTCCTAAATTCCCAAATTCCCAAATTCTAAAACTCCCAAATTCCTAAATCTCCAAATCCCAAATCCCAAATTCGCAAATTTCCATATTCTGAAATTCCCAAATTCCTAAATGCACAAATTCCCAAATTCCCAAATTCCCAAATTCAAAAACTCCCAAATTCCTAAATCTCCAAATCCCAAATTCGCAAATTTCCATATTCTGAAATTCCCAAATTCCTAAATGCGCAAATTCCCAAATCCCTAAATCCTCAAAATCTCCAAAATCCCAAATTTCCCAACACTCAAACTCCCAAATTCTCAAATTTTTTCATTTCCAAGATTCGAAATTCGACATTTTCAAATTTGAAATGTGAGCGATAAAAAATAAAATTTGCTATCATAAAAATGCAGAGTAAAATTAGTAACATTTAGCAACAACTTGTAAAAAAATATATGGCAGATATTGCTCCAGGAATTTTCTAGGAAACCTTCAATATTATCTTTCTCATTTCAAGGGAAAATGAAAATTACATTCTTCATTCCTTAGAATGTACATAAGTATTCTGTGAAGAAATTTTTCGTTCCAGAATAAAGTCAAAATTCATCTTTCTCATCATTCTACTTCGTCAAATACAGAAGACTATCTTCAGCGCTAAATTCAGTAGAATGAAGCGATACAAGTCAGACAAGCATTAATTGAACCGCTTAATGCAAATGTAGTATAAAATAAAACAATATTGAATGAAATCATATTTATTTATCTCGATTTCTGGTGTAAAATAATTTAATAATAACTATTAAAATCGAAGGAGATAGTTCTACATGAAAAAATAAGACGAAGATATACAATAAAATTTTACCAAATGCAATTTCTTGAAAATTGAGTTTTGAGAAAATTGAGTTTTCAAATGTTTATAAAAATCTATCAAGATAACTTGTTTACAACATAGGTAATTCAAGTTTTAATGATTCTTAATTTAACAATTTGTAGATGTAACCCGATGCATGTAATTATTATCTCGATGAATATTTATTATTCCTCAGGTCATTGTTAATACATCAGTATACAAAATGGTGGATTTAGCTGCAAGCCTAATAAATGCATACAATGTATTTACATAAATGCATAAATAATATTACACAGAATACTAATAGTAATATTTTCACAATATTAATGCGTAATACTCATTAATATTTAAATTAACAAAGTGATTGTTATTATTTCTCCTTTGAGAAATTTCCGAAAATATCACAGAGAAAGGACCTCAGTCCAAGCTTCTAAAAATAGTTACCGTTTTTTCGTTCGTTTGGATACTTTTCGTAGTTTCATGTCAATAGGTCTTTTACTCATAAGGGCGCTTCTACAGATGTGAACCTACGAGTTGGCTCGACCCAAAGTAAAAGAAGCTCCATCTCCATCGCGAACACTTCAGTTACATTTCAAAGAAGAACGAAATCTCACTTTCACTGTCGATAACTTAGATTTATGAAATATTAACATAGTGTTGCATTGTCTTTTTCTTCGTAGGTAGAATTACACAGCGATAAACTACAAGAATGCATTGCATCCAAGGATTATAACTCACTATAAGTATTCCATTAACGAATGTCAAGTCTGCGAATGAATTACTCGGAACACTAGAAACTAGCGTGACTTTCAAAACGGTAGAAATTTATTAAAAAGTTTGTTGATACATTATTCTATAGTATGTTGAAACACCCAGTGGAACCGAAAACAGTTTTAGCCCTTAGAGTACTAGAGACGTACAGATGTCAACCCACGAGTTGGCGCGTGACCCAAAGTAAAAGCTCCCCATCGTGAACACTTGCAGTTACATTTCGGCAAATGAGAATAATAATGACAATAACAACTGCTGAACGCAATTCGCACTATCTCACTCTCGAGACGTTTGTCTGTCATTGTTCTTCGCCTAATTGGCGACCGCTCGAGCCAATACCGCCGAAAATACGTGTGAGGCGTCCATTTTTCTATTCTGAGCAATTGGGGCCGTAGGTCACGCTCACCCTGGATGTGCCTCCTAGGACCAGGATTGTCGACAGTACATACGGTACGTAACAATCGTGATCGACCATGTTGCATCATTATGAATCTTTAATTGAGCAGCATCGTAATGAAATTGCAGAATGTGGCAGGATCATTTTGATCCCGTGCCTTATCCTGATATTCAGAGAAGACGGCTAACGTCGGGAAGCGTCTTAGTGGCTTGCGGAAGAGCTCTGGCTCATGTTCAAACTCATAAATAATTCCGTTTGTGATCGTGGGCGTAGCAGTTGTCGACTCGACGGAAGCACGAGGATAAACCGAGATGCGGAACGTGCACGTGGTGACGCGTACACCGACCACCATGGAATCCACCATGAGCTATTGGCAACGACCTGACAATCCCACCGCTCTTGACGTTCGTCGAGGCACGCTTTTTCGGCGTTCCTCTCTTTTTTTCGCCGAGTTTTCGTCGCTTTTTTTTTCCATTTCCTCTGCAACCATCGATACGTTACCACGTAACGGCATATTGTCCAGCACTTTGTAGTCGAAAAAAGTTTACAACGCGATCACGAAACATGACTTGCACTCAACATGAAACTTTTAGCAATCACGCGTTGCTGGAGAGATGAAAGATATTTCGAACATGTAAGGTCCCATTTATTGTTTATATCCTTCAAACTTCTTTATCTTTAATGGCGAACTTTTGGTAACGTGCTTGCGAAGTCAGGTATGCAGAACTGGTTCTCTGTTTAAATACTAGTTATACTGAATTACTGTTATAATGGCAGAGTGGTAGAAGGATTTTAAAAATTATTGAAATTTGAGGCACTGCAAAATTGTGGACATTAAATATTTCTTTAGTACTAGACTGATATTCATATATCTCGTCAATACCTGTATTTCGTACTTGTGTATTATTGTAATTATTCTATAAAAATTACAATTTCTGTGTATTTTCTACATTGACTAGTAATTCAATCTATAATTCACCTATAGTTCATTTTAACAGAAGGTAATATCCTATAAATTTCTTTAATTTAAGGTTAGGAAATGCGATATTTTGACACATACCGTAAACCTTGTTTTAAAGTAAAAAATGGGTGTGGCTAATAGTTATATTTTCAGATAGATCTAGTTGTGTAAAGTTTCATAGAAATCGACAAGTATCAGTTACTGTGGTTCCTAGTACTAAAAGTATACTGATTTGAGAATAATAAAATAGTAATATAGTAATAGTAATAGTAGAGTGGTAGTAGATAAATATCAGAACAGTAGAATAACAAATTAATGTACCTTTAACTAACTAATCAATGTACCCCCTACATTTTCAAATTACAACAAAATTCTAATAAAAAAGAATCTACAAAATTCTCCTAAGAATGAAGCAAAATTTCATTTTACCAACGATATATTATTCTATTCCGAAAACAACTGCAATTTATTATCCCTCAGCAGCGACGCAAATAAATTCCAAAATTTCCAACCCTCCCACGAGAAAAATATTAATATCGACAAACAGCACGATAAAATGAATATGAAAACCATCATTTATAAACGTTATCGTCGGCGCACGATAAAACATTTCATAAATAAATTAAAAGTTACCAGAACCAAAAAAAAAAAAGAGAGAGAGAACCAATAAACATACTGCTTCCGTAGCCACGCATGAACGTTATACAAAACCGCGTTACACGGCTGGCCAAGTTTTTCTCATGGAATTGTAAATCAACGCCGGCGATCATAATTAATTTTCAATTCGTACGAATTTACAGCCGCCGATCGAATCAAACGCGTTCGCGTGACGCGACAATATTTAATGCCGTGTCCCGAGGAAATATTTCCATGGCTGCCGTTTTCGTTACAGCTAATTGAATTATACATTCATGGCCGGATGCTGCACTGTAGACGCGAGAATAATGAAAGCGATGTAGCCTCCTCCAACCTACCGAAGACGAGGAAGAGAAAAAAACAGGAACTAGGGGGTTGAGAGGTCGAGGAAGAGTTCGGCCGTAAGGAAAACAACAAAAGTTTCCTCTGAAGGATATCGATACAAGCAGGTTGTACCATTATATCAGATAAGGCTCCTCATTATCCATCTAAAATCTCGAATAATGAGGGATACGACAACGGAGGCCATGTTAGAGGGTAAAAACAAGCTAACTCCGTCGTTCTTCGAATTTTCACTCTCTGTCCAGGAAAGAAAAAAAGATAAATTTCCGAACGTTGAAAAGAAGAAAAGACGACTATGGTTTGAACGATTTTTATTTTCGATATATTAGTTTAAATTCCTTCGCAAATTGGCTGCTTTACGGGAAATGTCCCGGAGATGGGGTTGCGAGAGGGCGGAGTGGAGGAGAATCGTTGCACGACGACAAGGACGAGAGGACCAAGGAGGAAAGGATAGAAGTAGATAGAAAGACGAAGGACGAGCCTCGGGCGATTCGCTCGACATTGCTATGTTACGGTAATTGTAGCTAATTAGAGCTTGAACTCCCTCTCGTTTCTCTTCTCTGTCCTAGACACCGCAAGACTTTCGTCCTTCTCGCAAGAATAGAATACAGTAGCCATTCACTATTTTCATCCGGAATCTATTTCTTCTAATCAGTTATTTTGCATGATGCGTCAAACCGACAGCTTCATTCGGGACGGTTTCATATGGGAAATTTCAAATTTTTCTTAAATTTTGATTCAGAAGTTTTCGTTGTTTTTTTTTTTTATATCTGTAGAATTTTGGGTTTAGAAATTTTGAAATTGGGAATTTGTCGATTTGAGTATTTGAGGGTTTGAGGATTTGGGGGTTTGAAGATTTAGAAGTTGAGGAATGTGATTTGCAATGTTGGGCATTTGGAGACTTGGGCATCTGGAAATTTGAGAATTTAGGAATGAAAATTTGAAAATTAGGAAATTTGGGAGTGTGGGAAACTTGAGAATTTAACGATTTAGGCAATTGAGAATTTGTGAATTTCGAGATTTTCGAATGTGAAGATTTAGCAGTTTGAGGAAAAAATTGAAACTGAAGAATTGAGAATTTGCGGAATTGTGGATTCGAGATGTGAGGATGTGGGGATTTGGGAATTTGGGAATTCGAAGATTTGACGATCTGCGGATCTAGCAATTTAAAATTGTGGAAATTTAGAGAATTGGGGAATCGGGCATTTGGGGATTTGGGATGTGAGAATATGGGGATTTGGGAATTTGGGAATTCGAAGATTTGACGATTTGCGGATTTAGCAGTCTGAGGTTCTGGGAATTTAGGGAATTGGAGAATTTGGAAAATTGGAAACTTGAAATTTATGTATTCAGACATTTCAAAATTTATAAATTTGTTAATTTATTAATTTGAAAGTTTAAAAAGTAGAACATTGAAAAATCGTATAACGCCCAAAAATCATAAAAATTTGCCATGACAAAAATATTACCAAGAAAATTATAAAAACTTCTATAAATTACAATCAATTCACGTTCAGGCGAAATCATTTAACTAATGATTTAAAAATAATTTTAATAAAAATAGTAATAAAATAGAACAAGAACGTTTCAGAATAAGGTTGCTTTCTTGAGTTCGAGACAGGTGCACCCGTTTTATAATTATTCTTACAAAACTTCACACGCATTCAAAAAATTGAAACTAGAACTTGTTCAAATGTATTATGTTTTTAGAGTCACATGAATATTCTATTACTTCAAACGATCAACCATTTACATATTCATAGTTTGTACATATAAGACCTACATTTTCCACGTTTCTTCATTTACCAATTTACATACTTACATGCACTTCTCGAAAACGTTTAATGATTTTAATAATAACGAGGTGTGAGTACTATTGTGCAGTATTTAAACTGTATATGATACACTATTAAGAGTGTTCAAATTTTCAAACCTTTCAAATATCGTTTGTAAAAATTTTGAATATTTCAAATATTTATAGAAATTTTTCAAGTTACAAATATACAAGTTTTCAACTTTTTCAATTTCTACATTTTTCATTCTTTAAATTTTCATACTTAGAAGTTTCAAATTTACAAATTTGCAAAGTTAGGAATTTACTAATTTACAAATTTTCTACCCTCACGTTTACAAATTTACAAAGCTACAAAGTTACAAATTTTCTACTCCCATGTTGACAAATTTACAAATTTTTCACTCTCAAGTTTACAAATTTACAAAGTTATTAAACAAACATTCAAAGTTCTAGTTTATCAAGCTGGTAAATTTACCATCAGTTGCTACCAATACACATCACAGTACAATTCCTCATCATCCTAATACAAAGTATTGAGAAATACCAATATAAGTTTCCATACTCCTCAAAATGACCACATACAAAACAAAATAAAGAATAATAACGCAGAAATCAGATCTAACGAAGAATACAGATCTTCAAGCTGTTAACCAGAATCTTCACACACCATTAAGTCAACCGAAATGTTCACAAACAAAATAATAAATAAAAAGTAGTGGATGGCGATATATTGCAACGGAGAATACAGATCTAGGTGTTAACGACAATGTACACTCGAATACCTCTAAGTCGACCGAAATCCCATTTGTCCACGTCAAAGTAGCCATTGATATTTCGAATGGTTGAATGGAGTCGGATAGTGAACCATCGGGCAATTATATATAGTAGCCAGATGCTATGTCCATTAGCGTGTTCCTTTAACGAGTTACCCACCTCGAGCCAGGATATTGTCTCCCAGAGTTTCACCGTCGTTACCACGCTCGCTTAGGTTTGATCGATGACTCCTCCATCGAGCTGATAGGCGACATCGGCTGCAACCCCACCTTGTGTACTCGCCTATAGGAAGTTCATGCCTCTATCGCGTACACACGTATGTCAAGAGCAAGACTAACGGGGACAGCTTGTCCGCGTGACTATACAAGCCTGCAATGACGTGTATAAGAATTTATAGCTGTTCGGTTCCCCCAAACATCCTTCAAAAAGTTTGCTAATGACGTCGCTTTATGACACACTGCCGGTATCATCTACCATTGCTCGCGTGTCTCCTTCTCGAATTTAGAACGTCTGTGGAAATAATTCATGCTGATAAGCAGCCGACGAATTTTTGTAATACGTTTTACAAAGTCAAAGAAAATTGACTTTGGTCAAATTGAAAGATAAAATTGACTTAGGTAAAATTGAAAGATAAAATTGACTTAAATAAAATTGAAAGGTAAAATTGACTTAGGTAAAATTGAAAGATAGAATTGACTTAGATTCAATTGAAAGGGAAAATTGACTTAGGTAAAATTGAAAGGTAAAATTGAAAGATAAAATTGACTTAGGTAAAATTGAAAGATAAAATTGACTTAAATAAAATTGAAAGGTAAAATTGACTTAGGTAAAATTGAAAGATAGAATTGACTTAGATTCAATTGAAAGGGAAAATTGACTTAGGTAAAATTGAAAGGTAAAATTGAAAGATAAAATTGACTTAGGTAAAATTGAAAGGTAAAATTGAAAGATAAAATTGACTTAGATAAAATTGAAAGGTAAAATTGACTTAGGTAAAATTGAAAGCTAAAATTGACTTAGATTCAATTGAAAGGTAAAATTGACTTTGGTCAAATTGAAAGATAAAATTGACTTAGGTTCAATTGAAAGGTAAAATAGATTTAGGTGAAATTGAAAGATAAAATTAACTTAGATAAAATTGAAAGGTAAAAGTGAAAGATAAAATTGAAAGGTAATATTGACTTAGGTAAAATTGGAAGCTAAAATTGACTTAGATTCAATTGAAAGGTAAAATTGACTTTGGTCAAATTGAAAGATAAAATTGACTTAGGTAAAATTGAAAGATAAAATTGACTTAGATTCAATTGAAAGGGAAAATTGACTTTGGTCAAATTGAAAGATAAAATTGACTTAAATAAAATTGAAAGGTAAAATTGACTTAGGTAAAATTGAAAGATAGAATTGACTTAGATTCAATTGAAAGGGAAAATTGACTTTGGTCAAATTGAAAGATAAAATTGACTTAAATAAAATTGAAAGGTAAAATTGACTTAGGTAAAATTGAAAGATAGAATTGACTTAGATTCAATTGAAAGGGAAAATTGACTTTGGTCAAATTGAAAGATAAAATTGACTTAGGTAAAATTGAAAGGTAAAATTGAAAGATAAAATTGACTTAGCTAAAATTGAAAGATAAAATTGACTTAGATAAAATTGAAAGGTAAAATTGACTTAGGTAAAATTGAAAGCTAAAATTGACTTAGATTCAATTGAAAGGTAAAATTGACTTTGGTCAAATTGAAAGATAAAATTGACTTAGGTAAAATTGAAAGATAAAATTGACTTAGGTAAAATTGAAAGATAAAATTAACTTAGGTAGAATTGAAAGATAAAATCGAAAGAATTA
Source organism: Megachile willughbiella (assembly GCA_945859595.2). Taxonomy (NCBI): domain Eukaryota; kingdom Metazoa; phylum Arthropoda; class Insecta; order Hymenoptera; family Megachilidae; genus Megachile; species Megachile willughbiella. Next base: position 13,427,762 of record OX243797.1, read on the forward strand.
ATTACGAAAATAATCATTGAATTTTATGTTTACCTTTGACTTTCTTTTTATTTTAATTTAAGTTAATTTACTTATCATTATCATTACATCAGTAATTTATCATCGTTATAATTAAAATAGAAGTTAATTTATTATGTGAGTGTAAGAATAAAAATCATTTTAATGGAAGCAAAAATTAGCTGAACGTGCAACTTATGGATATTCATCGAGTACTAAATAAAATGGCGGTTAACGCAGGAGTAGAGTGCAGCCTGTAAACAGTAAAGTAGAACAAATTTTTGCATACGCGGTATCTATGGTAAATCACGTACGATTCTAAGTGAAGTAAACCGTGAGTTATGATTATTAAATGCTGCAACTCCTGTTTATGTAGTATGCAAATGGGATCGTGCGTCAGTTTTGATCTTTTGTAAGAAACTCCGGAACTTGCACGCACGAGAACCAAGTTATCGTAGCTACTTTGGAGATGAGCAACTATATCTTACACGTTCACTATAAATTTCCTTCTCTTCTTACAGTTTGATAAACATTTATGGCCTTAAAGGTCATTATTTAGTAAAGAATAAATTTTCTGCAGAAAAAATTCAATGTGTGTGTTTATTTCTTTTTAATGGAATTAATATTCAACTATTCGTTAACTATTTATATACTAATACTATTAGAATTGTAATAATTTAAGCCGTTGACTACTATATAAAATAGTTTATTATACTATTTAATATAGTTAATATTTAACATGGTTCATAGTCAACATAAAAATAATAAATGCTTAGTAAGTTAATTGATGTCGTGGTTAATTGATATCGTGGTAAATAATTGTTATTTACATAATAGTTAATAATATTGTCAGTACACAGTTGACTGTTTTTAGCATGAGTTATGTATTTTCTACAACTATACTTGCAAATTGTATACTTTACATGTTTTAATAAAAATTTTACTCAAAGTTAAAATATGTAACTGCAATGTTGTAAATTGTTGAATTATATGTCTTTAAATTATAGAAAATTGTTCAATAATATATTTTTAAATTATAGTAAATTGTTCAATAATTTTGCTTATTTCATTAAAGCCTGAAAAAACTGAAATGAAAAATTATTCTGAAATTGGCAAATAAATGTTAACAATTTTTTCCTAACCTCAATTTTTTTTTTTTTTTGAAGCAATCAATTCCCAGTCTTTAATTAAGCCATTTTTGAGGAAACCTTGTATTTCAGCGGGGAAGTTTAAAAATATTTTCTGTCCGTTTCGCATATAATTTTGTTTATCGCGAAAAGGTGTTTTCCATTAAATTAATGGTAACGTTAAAATGAAGAAACATGTGACTGGTGTGCGTAGAACTGTTAATTATTTTGTGAATTCTGTTTGCATTTCGCGGCACTGCGGTACGTGCGCTGACAAAAGGATGTGTACACGTATCTGTCCTTTTTCCTTCAGGGCGAACCAAAAAAGAAATGACAAAACAAAAAGCCGAAAAAGTAGAAAAATTTACACGACCATAAACTCGTCACGGATACCAGCGAAAACACAAAACTGAATTTGCATGCTTTCTGTCAGATTTTTATGAAATCTCTGAGCCTTCAGGAATGGGGTAAATTGAAATCTGTTGTTCGAAAAATAATGGATCAATTTTTGGAATCGCATTCACTTTTGATTCTCTTCGATGCACTGACCAGCGAAACGATCGTACAGTGATTTACATGGTCGAGCGAGTTTGCGTGATTTAAAACATTTTTGAAAATATCGAGGCGAACGCGGCTAATCCGAACAGCTGATTCTGAATGCTTGTTAAAAATACAGACGTGCTTTCTTTTCAATTAAATCTACGTTAAAACGCGGTAAAATTGATAGATATTTGCTTACTACTGGCTGAATGTACAGAAATTTTAATTTCTAAATTTTTAAATTTTCACATTTTTAAATTTGTAAATTAAATTTCCGTATTACCAAGTTTGTATATTTCCGAATCCTCAGATATCCAAATTCTCATATTTCTGAAATCTTATACTTTCGAATTTCTATATTTTGGAATTTTCATTTTTCCAAATTTCATATTCCAGAATTTCCACGTATCCGAATTACTACATTTTCGAATTCTCATATTCCAGAATTTCTACATATCCGAATTCCCATATTCCCAAATTCCAATATGTCCAAATTCTCATATTCCCAAATTTCCATATCCCCAAATTCCATTATGTCTGAATTCTCATATTCCCAAATTTCCATATCCACAAATTCCAATATGTCCGAATTCTCATATCCCCAAATTCCAATATGTCCAAATTCTCATATTCCCAAATTTCCATATCCCCAAATTCCAATACGTCCAAATTCTCATATTCCCGAATTCCTAAATTCCCAAATTCCAATGTGTCCAAATTCTCATATTCCCGAATACTCATTTTTCCAAATTCTCATATTTCCAAATTACAATATTTCCGAATCCTCATATTCCCAAATTTTCATATTTCTAAATTTCCATACTTCCAAATTCCCAAATTCCCAAATCTCCAAATTCCCAAGTCTCCAAATTCCTATGTCCCAAAATTCCAAAGTACCCAAATTCTCAAGTTCCTAAATTCCCCAGTTCCCAAATTCTCAAACTCTCAAATCCTTAAATCCCCAAATTCCTAACATCCCAAATTCCCCATTTTCTCAAATTCCCAAATTTTATTTTTTTCATTACACAATACTGAAACCTTATGTATGTATATGAACCATAATTAAAATAATCGTAAACTGGTTCTTTAAAAATTATCCTATATCCTAATTTTCATCAAAGTTTGTAAACAACTCAACAAGTGTCCTCACACTTGCGATTAAACGTTTACTACCACTCATTTCATTCACAAAGGTTAAATCTTCGTGTAATATGCGGCTTTGATTTTGCAAAATCCGATCCAATTTTCATGAGTGGAAACAATGAGTGGCTCGATTATAGAAGCGCGAGTTAATGAATTCCACCCCGACTTGACGAAGTTCTCAATGCTCGAAGCAGATTAGTTCATTCGATCAAGTCCATATCGCAGAATAGCATTTCAAATTATGGATCTGCGTTTGTGGATGTACCAGATTATTGCTTATCAAATGGCGAATTCCGACGACATGATTTCATGACACGGGTATCAGAAATTTGAAGCTTAATTTGAAGTTTAAATCGGTAATTTGAAGCTTAACGCTTCAAATCGACAAGATACGTTTATCAATATTTTTTATATATATATTTAGTGTATAATGAAACAGCGGATAAATTCAATTTTTCTTCCCCCAATGGCGTATAACGAACTCAATATTATTAATTATAACAAACTCAAAAATTGTTCACAAGTATTAACATGCGATTATATAATAATATCGTAAAATATGATATAAATGTAGATGACATTGTAACATATATAATATCATAGAAACTTTCATTTTGTATTATATATTTTGATCAAAGGTTTTTAATACTAGATTTACGGAACCCGTCAAAATGACGGGTCATACGTCTTTTAATTTAAATGACAAAACTTATTAAGAAATTTTTGCAAAAATGTATGTCAACTTTCGTCAAGCTAAAGAATCAATGTCTTAGGCAGTTCACATATCATCCCCAATTTATTTGTTTTTCTACTTTCAGTTCACATTTAAATATAAATGACCATAAACGTCCGTAAACCTAGTGTTAATACTAAACGTACCGACATGTAACCCATACTTCATTAAAAATGAAAAATTAAGTTAAAAGGTAAATTTACAGACGAAACATAGATTAATTATACATTAATTCTTGAACTGTATGAACACACAGATTTCAAAGAAATTACCTTAACAAATTTTGCAACTTAAAAAACTTGTAAAATAGCCATTTGACCGTTTTGGTAGTTTAGTGCTAAACTCATATAGTTTAAGGACCCTCTTCTGAACATTCTTTTTCCCCACTCCATAATTCAATTTTTATTAATTATTTATGTTAATAACTAGTCCACAAACATAAATAGTCCATCTAGACTTTTTATTAAATGAGTTACCTGATGGGGGATGTAAAGTTAATTCCAAAATTCTTTCGCGTATCCCAGGGGTTCGCACAATTTAAGAACCTATGATCTAGAAATTTAGAATAAAATATAAGAAGGTACGTAGAATATGAAAATGACCAGAAAAAAAATTTCTTCAAAAAATCTAAAAATATTTGTGCTCAGTTTAATCGACTAGCGGCTAGGGCGACAGATTAATTCGCAACAGGAGAAAACTATGAAAAGCCGAATGTTGTCTTTGGTGGAGGCAATAAATTTATCGGCGCTGTTATCATAGTAGCAGGTGCAGTCGTATTTTTAAGCGGAAACGCGTACATGCGGGCACACGCTTTCGAGCTCGCGGTGGTAGCCGGTTAGGAAGCAGTCAATAATTCACGCATTACTCTTGGTTATTATGCTACCGTGGTCTACCGTACTCGTGCGGTCGCCAATTCGGCTTTACGTTTGCTTTGCCAACCGTTATGCGGATCGGTTAGATATCAGCCCGATCCCTTGATGTACTAATTTGTAACCGCTCGTTGTTCCCGATAGCAGAGTACTCTATCAACTTATTTATGAGAAGTTGCGCCCAACTGTTTCAGCGTTCGCCACTTCTCCTTGCCTTTTGTTGCTCCCGTTTCTCGGGAACACTTGCTACCAACGAACGTGTATCCCCTTTGAGCTCGATCTGCGTTTCGGGGTCGAGACAAAGTGGGAAACATTGCGTGTACATCTTCCCGAATTGTTACGCGTATATATCTGCATGATAATGGGGGTTGCTCTTGGATGCGATCACATCTTTGGGCGCCTCGGTAATTTTCCGAGCGTGCAACACCGGCCGAGATGAAACATTAGACCAGGAGTTTCCTATGGAAGTAGCAGGCTAGATTGCTTTTGGCGAACCATCTTGATTTCCTCGATGGTTTCTTCGTATCTGGCCACCGAGACCGCTTAGAGAGCTTCGCCTCGAACCACGCGAAATGACGGCCGTTTTATTGGCTCCCGGAACGAGGCTTGATTTAATGTTATTGGTTTATTAGCGTCGCGTAGGATGGTTAATCGGTTAATTAACGACGCGTGACGACAATCTATTCGGTCTCCTACGATATCGTTCATTTGTGCCGCATTAACGTTTATCTGATATATACGAGTCAGCCTGCACAGTTATTTCGGGCCAAACGGGACAGATTATTCATCTTTTTATATCTTTCGAACGCGTAAATTTCGCTTTTTCGTCAGTTTTAGCACCGGTGATTTAGGGCAAATGGAAATTTTAAATCATCGTGAAATTCTGTGTACGCAAATGCGTTATTTATTTTATTCGCCGGTGATCGCGGTCTTTGATGGAATATTATTAAAACAGTTAATACATCTTTTATGCGATAATACATATAGATTACCTTCGACTAGACCAGGGGTCGGCAACCTTTCTGGAGTTAAGAGCCATTTTTTTCCCGATGTGACAAATTATTTTTTTAAAGAACCAAATATAAGTACATACATCGGTATGTATTAGGAAAAAATAATATAATATCTGCTGTGAAACATGTATTGATTGTGAAATCAAAACATGCTATTTTGCGTAGTAACAGAATGTATAAGTCAACGTATTAAAGAAAACGGAAACACTTTTTGGTTTTGAGTGTGGCGTCGGTGAGTGTGGAGAGCAAGGTTAGCTAAAGCTAGGTTTACATGCATGCGATCTGCCGCGCATTTTTATGTGCAGGATTATTATATTCGTTTGGCAATTGCAATATTGCAGTTCATTTTTCAATATGTACTATTAAACTACTCAAGAGCCACAAGTTTGATTCTACTGAGCCGGTTACCTGTACTAGACCCACGATTTTTCACTGATTTGCTATATGATAAAAATAGTTTAGAACAAAACTTACAGGGAATAGTGTATTGTTCTTAGGTAACCCCCATTTCATCAAGAAAGCAAACTGTTCAAATTCCTTTTATTGATATAATGAAGACCATCTTTTTTTACAAATATACTGAATTGACATAAACACATAAAATCTATGAACGATCACATTCCTCAGCTTTGTTTCAAAAATATGACACAAAATTGAACATGGAGTTAAATTCATGAACTAGTTTGAAAGCGATGATGAGCTCAGAAATAATAACCAAAAATATGTTAAATAAATTTTGATAATAACAAAAAGGCGACATTGTCGAAACATCCTAGCTTTAGCAACGCACGGAATAGATGGTTCTAGAAGAAATTAAATGTCTAACCATCATTACTTGCTCGTCAGTGACAGTGAAAAGGGACGGAGAAGCGAAGAAAAAAAGGGAGAAGAATATACCTTTTCCGCATTGAAACTGTAACTTTCGACTGTTTGTCTTGCGCTAATTAACTGAACATGAAATATTTCCCGAGGACGCCTGGGGACTTTCGTGTCGTACAGAAGAAAAGAAGCAGAATGCTGAGCGGAATACTATAACTGGATATTTTTCTTCCTTTACCTTCGCCGTATCTTTAAACGTTGCACCGAGCTTTGCATAATCTGCCTGCGGATAGTATTACTTTTCTAAATGTACGAGATTCATGGTAAACAGGAAATTATGGATTAATTTTGTCGGGCAATGAAAATTACGATGGTAAAGAAATTTATTGATATAATTATTCAGATTTCTTCGTTTATCGGTTTAGGTTATTTTGTGTATCTAAAAGTAATATTATACGTCTTTGATAACAAAGTCTTACACTTTAATTATTTTTTAATTTTCTCTGAGTAGTTAATAGTCTCTTGTTATATTTGTATGAATGGAACTGTAATCATTTGAAATTATTAAAAATTTAATTTATGAAATTACTTATTAATCCAAGTAATATTGTAAGTGGAAAAACTATGAATGCATTTCGTTAAAAATTACATTTTATAAATGACATTATCCTATTATTATCTAGATCTCTTCTTCTAAAAACTATATCCCAGAAGTGAAAATAGAGGAAAAATGAGATAACCTCGATTACACGGTATACACGTATTAATATCAGTTTTCTATTTCAATCAACCAGACGTCTCATTTTATATTTCCTCATATATCCAATATTTTCCAGTTGCTTGTCTCCTGAACTCAATTTCTCCAACGGGACAATTGAAAACGTACCCGCGTAAACTGAATACCAGAAACGCAACAATTTGCAACAGGAACCAAATTGTCCGGTTGAGAAGATGAAAACCAAGCGCAATTTCCTCTCTGTAACGATCAAAACAAGAGAACGTTTCTCTATACATTTCCTTTCTTCATCGGCACAAAAAAAGAGAAGAATGCCGTCGACCATCTAAGAATTGATTCCGCAGAATAAATAGAAGGGGGACCACGTCTGGAAAGAAGTCGACGGTGGCTGTTTGAAAAGTACGTGCGTAACGGGAATTCATTTTCTCTTAAAACGTCTCTTTCATCATAAATGTTATTAATCACCGGAGGGTCTTTCGTCCTGACGATGTTCAACATTTAAGTGTCGAAGTTTCTTCGCGAGTTTTTCCACCCGTTTCTTCGTCCCCCGATTTGACCTCGCTGACGTCACCCCCCGCCATTTTGTCCCCCGTTTTCTCTACAGCTTTCGCCGGCCAAGAGTTCCGTTCAAAACGTTTGTCTTAACGAAGTTAGACTTCGGTGCCGTTGCGAAGTTTTCCGGTTCGTGCCGCACGATTTGCAACGAGAGTTTCGCCGAGTCTCTCGGAAATATATGTCTGCCCATACCTGCCGCGATATATAGCGAGGGCTTCCCCGAGTCGCTTAAGAATGATCGTGCTAGGGAATTCTTAAGATTTACTCCCGCTGTATCTCGTTCGATGCTCCTAATTAAGTCGGCAATCGCGATAATAACAATTATCCGGCGTGTGCACGAACTCTAAGCTTCGCCGGTGATTACCTACGCTCCGCGATCTGTTCCTGGGCTGTTCGTGGGTAATGGGGTCACGCATTACTTCATGGCTCTAACTAATAGTCGGGAAACTTGTTTCTGACACAAGTGAAATTCATTTCGCGAGAGAGGAAAGATGATAATGTTTGCAGATGTCTGCTTTTGTTTTAAACCAATCTGGTGAAGCGAGTTGTTTTCAATCTGACAATGAGTTACTGTTACGGTTCTGAATTAACTTCGACTCTTTTCGAACAAGGCTGTAAACGAATTTTTTATGAATTATGGGTCAAACAGTTTTTACGATAACTCTATTTGTTACTTGGGTATAAAATACTGTTTTATATATGTACTATTGATTTAACGCATAAAAAAATGTTGCTGAAACAAAGAGTTGTTGATAATGTAACAACGTGACAAGTTTGATCTTACTGTATTTACGATAATTTAATTGTTCATTAATTGTTGAAGACAGATATTGTCAGAAGAACAAACTGTATATAGCCATTTTTAAATTTCCAATATATTATTTGTATTATTTTAAATTCTAAATAATTATCCTTAACATACATATTATAGATTATTTTTCAATTACCCTAAAGGATTTTGCAATTATTTTAATACCGAAAGAGACAATATTTCAAGAAAGTACACATTGCTTATTCAAATTTTACCTTACTTAACTATTGACTCTTCTACCTATGATTTTTTCAGCAATTGCGTGAATTAAAGGTGACTAAGTATTATTACGATATTAAAATAAAAAAAGTTCAAATAGTAGTTACATTTAGAATTTACCAATATTCAGCTATACGAATTGGCAGCAAAATGAAAACCAAATTCTTGTGCAAATACGATTAAGGTACGTGATATTTGAACCGCAACGTGCGTCACGAGTGGATGCTATAAGCGAAGAGGTTAGCGTTCAATCCAAATACTTTTTCTTACAAGGGAGATTAAGGTATCCTACGGATCATTTGTAGTAATTTTAAGCAGAGAGGTGAATGTTGAATTTAAGAGGGGGTACGGTAACCCGGGGACGTTAATGAAAGAAAAGTGCAGCACTTTAATTAGGTTCAGTGAGGCTAGAAACAAGCCCAGAGTTGACAAACTGCCTCCATCCACCCGGTGTTCTTGAGCGTCTCTCTGTTCCGTTAACTCAAGGCAGCGTGTTGTTTCCATGAAAGCGAGGGAGAGAGAAAGAGGCAGCGACGCTGAAACGGCATAACATCGCCCCCATCATCTCCTAATAAGACCTTGGCTCTCTCTTATTTAGTTGGAACTTTTCTAGGGAGAAAAGGCAGTAAATTGCGTAACGCTACCTCGAAATTGCCAGTTTCTCTCTGCTTTGTCTCGGTGCCTTCTTTCATCTCTGAGAGAAACCAGAGAAAACGGGTGAATGTACGATTTCCACGGGCGATTATACCGACACGGGACAAAAATAAGCCATACAACAGAAATATTAAGCTGCTCCTTCCTTTTTCTCTATCTACTTTAAATATGAATGTGCACTGAGTTCTTTCGCTCCGTGAAATTGCTGGACAATTGATTTATCAAACTGTGATAACTCGAGGACAAGAATGTGATAATGTGACTTATTGTTATGGTTACCTTGCAAATTTATCGATAGATCAAATTAAATTTAAATTATTGATGAATAACTACAAGTAGGAGTTACATCACAGTCCACATTGATGAACCACATTGTAAACATCCACAACAAATAATCTCTACATTGTATACATGAACATCAAATAATCTCCACAATCTATACATCCACATCAAATAATCTCTACATTCACAGTAAATAATTTTCACACTGTATAAACCACGCTAAGTAATTCACGGATTAATTGAAAACGAGGAACGCAGCTTGAAGACGTCAGACAATATCTAAAGGCAAACATGTACAGAGATGTTACAGCAACTTCATTGAACCACTGTCAAAGCATCGCTTCAGACCGTACAGTACAGATCTGCCGCCTTGTGGTAAGTGTAATTAATTAGTAGGGTGCATCAAATACAGGGTGAGCTTCGACATACATTGCCCACGTGTTCAACAGGTTATCCTCGGCAAAAAGTATGAAGTACATTACACATGTCTCTGCTACTTCATCATCGAATGAAGCATTGTTTATGAAAGTTACAGAAGTGGAGACAACTATAGTATGGGTAAGCGAGTTTGATTTGCATAGCAAATATTGAAGCAACAAATATTGTTCTATATAGAATTTTGATATATATAATAAAATTGATTAGATGGCACTTTGATCAAGGATGTCGCTAAATTCTTATTGCATGTGAGGCAACTTTTTTGAATTACCAGCTATATTTGTTAGCTTAAGCATCATAGTTCTTAGTCTTAGTAAAGTCCTGGAATCACAAAACTGAACCTAGATAACAGGGATATCATTATCTATTATTAGCTAGTTAAACCATTCCTTTGAACAGATAGTCCTTTTGTGAAGGTTCAGTTTTCTGATGTTAGAACTTTAGGATGACTAGGACCTTACTATGACTGGACCTATACTATATGTATTAAAATGACCTAACTATCAGTAGGACCTTGCTATGACTAGGACCTTACTGTGACTATGACCTAACTATAAGTAAGACCTTACTATGACTAGAACCATACTATGACTATGACCTAACTATGAGTAGGACCTTACTATGACAAAGACCTTACTGTGACTATAACCTTACTGTGACTAGGACCTTACAGTAACTAGTATTTTGCTATGACCAGGATCTTACTATGACTATAATCTCTCATGCATGACTATAACCTCACTCTGACTAACAATAAGACCTTACAGTAACTCGTACCTTGCTATGACTAGGATCTTACTATGACTAAAACCATACTATGACTACGACCTCACTATGCATGACTATAATCTTCCTCTGACTAAGATTTTACAGTAACTAGTACCTTGCTATGACTAGGATCTTACTATGACTAAAACCATACTATGACTACGACCTCACTATGCATGACTATAACCTTCCTCTGACTAAGATTTTACAGTAACTAGTACCTTGCTATGACTAGGATCTTACTATGACTATAACCATACTATGACTACGACCTCATTATGCATGACTACAACTTTCCTCTGACTAAGATTTTACAGTAACTAGTACCTTGCTATGACTAGAACCTTATTACTACTGGGACCATACTGTGATTAGGACGATACTCTGACTGGGATCTTACTATGATTTGGAGCTCACTATGACTCAGATCTTATTGTGACTAGAACCTTGCTATAACTAAAACCTTACTATTATGCTCAAGCTAAGAAATATACCTTGTACAAATAACGTGCTTCAATCACAACAAGACTTGGTTGCACAAAATACCATCGAAGCATCGATCAATTTAAAGCACGATGCTTAATTAATTCATACGCAACCAGTTCCGTAACTCCGGCGGCAAGCAATAAATCGGCCATTGCCAGGGAAAACGAAGCGGTCCAGGAAAAGCTACCACGCGATCCGATTCTCTTTCAATTAATTCACTCTGGCTCCCGGTGGAATTTAATCACAGGAAATCGATCGAAACATCCGGTTTTTTAGAAGCACCCGCGGCGTCCATCACGGACAAATCCACGACGTATCCGAATAGCTCCCCGTTACAGTATCCCTTCGGTCCTGTCCCCAAGAGGGTGCACAGACAACGTTTGCACACGTGCGACATGGATACCTACGTGTACCCCTTTCTGATACCGCGGTTCATCCGGAAGTCACTTCGATACGGTTCACTCGTCCGTACGTTCCGCAGAGAAGTTTCTGGCTCTCCGGTGAATTAACAACAACGTGGTCCGCTCTACTTGAACAGTCGTGTAATCTCCTCGTATAGGCTGTCCCTTTCCATAAACGTGTGCCAGAGCATTGTCGGTTGCACACGAATGCCTGGCTACCCAGTGGTTACGGTAATGAAATTGCTACGCTACCCCCCTACAGCTGATATTATTCCGCTTCCAACAGGAATACCGACCATTGCGTCGGTTGGTTTAGGGACCGGCCCGAGTGATATTTCGAGAAGTTTCCTCGAGCTATTCGCGAGCTAGGCTACCATTAAGCACGTATATTGTCTGAGCTATAACTGCCGGATACCGTACGCGAAAGATGCCCATACAGGTTTTACAGTTCGCCGTTTTCGTTCGTTTACGTGGTACGCTCGAAAGCACATATGGTTTCTCGAGGTATACCAATTTTCCTGGGGAGAAAATGTCGCACACTGATTAATTTATAGAGATTTGAGGATGGGTCCAAAATTTGGCGGAACTGGGATATGTGGACATAGGAATCTAGGACGCTATAAAAATTTGGGGAAATATGTATATTCAGGGATGTGAAGGACTTGGAATGAAAAATGGGGATTTAGGAATTTGGAGATCGAGAGGTTTGAAGATCTGTGAATTTGGAGATTTAGAAATTTGGGGATGTAGGAATTTGACGCCATAAGTATTTGAGGACTCAGGGATTTGGCGATCTAAGGATATGGAAAATTAGGGTTTAGAGGAATGTGAGAATATAGGAATTTAGAAATCTAGAAATGTAGAGTATGGAAATATAGGGATATAGAAATCAGTAAATTTCCGGATCTAGACACTGGGGGATTCAGAAACATGGGAAAGTAGGAATTCGAAATAGGATCTAAAAATCCACAATTTTTGAGCTAAGGAATTTGGAGATCTAGGGAGTTCTAATCATATGAAATCAAGAGATTTGCAGATTTAAAGACATGAAAATCTAGGGATTTTGGCACGAGTAAAGTTAAAATGTTATCTAAAAATCTAGGAATTTTCTACCGATATAATTTCTTAGCTTATTAATAAGTGCTACCAAAATACTAATATACTAACTAATTATTTCCTAACTTGCACCTTTTCTATTTCAAAATTAGACTTTAAAATAAATACTACAAAATTACTCTGCCAAAACAAAGTTCAACTTTATCACCCCATTTCATAAAAAAAAAAAGACTATAACAACTTTCAGAGAGTTATAGCAACGGTGTTCGTGTAATAAAATAACCTAACATATTTTCATTCCATTTCTCGCGCAGTTTGTACACAAAACGTTGATGTTTAGTCTGAGCGCTCCTAAAATATGGAGAACGAGTGGAGTAATAATGAGCATAGAGTGCTCTGCAAAACGGTAAATACGAGATTGCAAGGTATAAATTACGGCGAAATTTGTAAATGAATCATTTCGTAGGAAAGTGTGGGAGCAACCGAAGGTACATATTACCGTGCAGTGAGCATTCCTGTTTCCGTACTTGTCCAGTCAATATTTACACAGAAAACGCTGAGCAATGAATCCGTGCAGTCTCTGTGAAATGACATTTTATGTTATGTTTACGTTTTCATTATTTATTTTAGACGCTACCAGCTATCCTTCGTACGTTGCTATTGTACGTAACGCGAGGAACCGGGTCTCTGTTTCAACAACGTTAAGAACCAAGATGTTTTTAAGGGATCAGTATCCGAAGAAAAACATTGAAACGTTAAGTTAATGTTACTTAGAAATTCTTCCGAGTTTGTTTGCCCTTACTGACCTTTGAATATTCATTGTTATGGTTGCGCAGAATCAACAGACGTTCTTCATTCACCATCTTTATACAATTTCAAATGAGATTGAATTAATTGCACGGAAAGAGAAAATATTTTACTGGATGAAAATAAAGGTAACTTCTACATGATCTTTTAATTTTAAAATATACTTTAGAATTTTTAATAGTAGTATGAAAATAACAACAGTTAACTTATTTTATTTTAGTAAAAGTATTTTTTTGGTGCAATCAACAATGAATGACTATATAATATTTAACGTTACCTTATTTCAAGTTTAATTTAGAAAAGAAAATTTTTGTGACCAAACTGAAATTTTTAAATAATTTTTGAAAATTATATTTTATCTTACAAAAGAAGGAAATTTAAAAATTTTGAAGATATTTTATCTCAAGAAGGAAATTTTCAAGCAATTCTTGAAGAAAAAAATTGTAAGATAACTTTTGAAGAAAAAGGCTAGAAATTTTAAAATAACTTCTAAAGATATCAACAACACTTATTTGTGTCTAATTACAAATGAAGAAATGTTAACATTTAACAATTGTAAATCATCTATAATATATTCAGTATCAATAAAGATTGTAATCGAACCGTTAAAGGGAAAATATATTCCATCTCCGCAAAAGGTACCTTAACCCATTAAAAATTGCAAACAGCAGTCAAGATTTATCATCTCAGCACCTTTGAGGAAAACGAAAATATTTTCAGCGTGAAAATTATGCTACCCGTGGAACGTTTCCGAATCTAAAATGTAAAGGACACAAAGTGCATATTTGAAACGAAACAAGAGAACCGGGAAAAAAATGGGATCATAAGGTAAAAGAGAATCACGTAAGTAATAACGTATAAGGAGTTTAAGTGGAGGGTTTAAAGTAGAATAGCTTTAAAGTTAGCACCGAAGGAAAAATTAGAAACTCTGTCGAGTAGCTCTCACGTTTCAAGAACAATTCATGTTCCTGTTATGAAATGTACGCCTGTAATTCGCTTTTTCGAAAGGAAGTATCGGGATAATAACAAGAGTCCTTTCGCGGAACCATGTTAATCCCTTTGCTCGAATAAAGTAGTCCCGAACGAATTAACATCGAACTTTCTGAAACTTTTACCAAGATTCAACGTTATTTCTAATTTTCGCCGTGTTCTCGTGGTAAAAACATCGGCTGATATCATTTCACGGTTGTTTTTAATAATCAAGCGTTTAACATTGCAAGTAAATAGTGTCTAAAGTTTGCTAATTTCGCGTTACATAATTTTTACTCAATTACGACAAGGAAAATTGTATTCCAAGAAGTCGTTTAACAAAATGTTGTACATGTTAAAGGAATGTGGAGGTACTGCGAAGAGAAGGAAGAAGCGTTTGGTTATTTGTTAAGTGTGGTTCAATATCCTGACGAAAATTTTACTGTTAGCTTGCATGAAATTATTTAACAGTTTCGTGATAAATAATACATTAAATGGTAGCGTCACCCGTGTCAAACTTCACCCTATTTAATAAGACAAGGTTACAGAGCCATTGTTCGTAAGATTCTCCACATGTTTTATTCAGCGATTGACCCTTTCCGACCTCAAACTTCGGGAAACTTTGGTGATAATAAAAAATTCAATCGACCCTACCTCGGAAATTCTCTTTAATTAACTCGGTTACTTTGTTCGCTTCAGTTTTCAGTTTGATCATTCATCTTTCCATTTACGGTTATTAGTTGAGATAATAGTGCTCAAAATCCTCTTTCCCTTTTTATTAAAGGTAGTATATGAACGTAGAAATTACAAGATTTTTGATTTTATTAAAGCGTGACATTTCGAATGTGACGAAGAATAATATCGAATAGAAACATTTGACTATTTTAGTGATTTGGAATTTAAAAAATTTGAAGATTGGTATTCAAGTGTCATATTCTCAATCTTACAGCTTTATAAATTTCTAATACTTTTAATTTCCGAACTTTCAAATTTCTTAATAATATTATAGGAGAATGTTTCCAAATTTTGAAATTGAGAAACTAAGAAATTGTGAAAATGGAAAATTGAAAATTGAAAAACTGAGAAATTGAGACATTGAGAAATCGATTAACTGAGAAACTGAAAAATATAGAAATCAAAGTATTGAAATATTTGGAAATTTGAAAATTGAAAAATTGAAAAATTGAAAAATTGAAAAATTGAATAATTGAAAAATTGAAAAATTGAAAAATTGAAAAATTGAAAAATTGAGAAATTGAAAAATTGAAGAATCGAAGAATCGAAGAATTGAGGAATTGAAGAATTAAAGAATTGGAGAATTGAATATTGATAATTGAAAAATTTAGAAATTTGGACATTTCAAAGCTCAATAATTGAAAATGTACAGGATTTAGAATTACAGAAATATTAAATCTCCACATTTATAAATTCAGAATTTTTCCAACTTTCAGACTTTGTAATCACGAATGTAGAAATTTACAAAAATAATTTCTAATTCTCAAACAGAAATAATTGATTACCCTCTACGTCACATTTATTACAACATGTAAAACTCGCATAAATAACATTTTTTCTAAGTCAAATATCGATTCAATTTAAGAGTCTCCACCATACCAGTCAAAATTGCATTAAATTTGTATAGTGTATACTACAGTATTACTTCTCTTATGATCAATAGCGTCTATTCCTCGAATACGTGCGAACTCCAAGAATCATTTTAAGAAAATGATGAATGTGCTTTATACATCTTTTAAACAACACGTAGTGAAATACAGACTGCTTCTCGAAATAATGTCGGACACGTTTCAAGCATTTTACTTAGGTTACTAAAGAACCCCATTGCCTATCAATCACAACAAACAATATTTTATCAACTTCTTGATATCCAATATTTCTGATAAAATGATTTCTTTATCTGTTTTTCTTGTACCATTATGTAGAATACACAAAAATGTAATGGTCAAACTTTTAGAACACGTATAATACACAGATTGTATCACATTATCATGCTGATTTATATCAGTATTACTGCGTTATTCTTTATAAATCAAACGGAACGTACAAAATCTTACGCGATTTATGACAGAAAGTTATGAGGAAATAATATTTGTGTTATAACATAAGTAAAATATTAAGTATTAAGTATATAATATTGTTAATGAGTATGTAACATATATAATATTATTACAATAATAACAACAATACTAAATATTGACAATCAATTTAAGACTTAAAGATTAGCTTGAAGATTAGGTTCTCAATTCCCTCCTCAAATTCCCACATTTTTAAATATCCAA
Source organism: Megachile willughbiella (assembly GCA_945859595.2). Classification (NCBI taxonomy): domain Eukaryota; kingdom Metazoa; phylum Arthropoda; class Insecta; order Hymenoptera; family Megachilidae; genus Megachile; species Megachile willughbiella. The sequence goes on from OX243797.1 coordinate 13,444,482, forward strand.
ATCATCTAATTTCCACGTTTCTAAATTTTCAAATTCCTAAGTTCTCATATTTCCACATTTCTAACTCTCCAAATTCCCACATTTTTAAATACCCAAACTCCTAACTCCTCAAAATCCCACATTTCTAGATAACCAAACTCCTAACTCCTCAAACTTCCACATTTCTAGATATTCAAACTCCTAACTCCCCAGAATCTCAAATTTCTAAATATCCAAATTTCTAACTCTCCAAATTCCCACATTTTTAAATATCCAAACTTCTAACTCCTCGAATTTCAACATTTCTAGATATCCAAACTCCTAGCTCCTCACACTTCCACATTTCTAGATACAAAACTCCTAACACCTCAAAATCCCACATTTCTGAATATCCAAATGTCTAACTTCTCAAATTTCCACATTTCTAGATATCCAAACTCCTAACTCCTCAAACTTCTACATTTCTAGATACCTACCCTCCTAACTCCTCAAGTTCCCACATTTCTATATATCCAAACTCCTAACTTCTCAAATTCCCACATTTCTAACCATCCAAATTCCCAAACTCACACGCCCAAATTCCCAAATCCCAGCGATCCCTCAAGTAACAATTTTCTTCTCCATCTATCACATTGTCCCTCTAAACTAATACTCGCTAACAATAAAATACCCTAAATAATTCTGTAGGTGTTTAAGCAAAATTACTGTCTTATATTACGTTTGGAGTACTCTCGGATGTTTCGATTAGCCTTACTGGAACAACCGATTAATCCGGTACTTGAGTCGTCGGAACAATAGTCCTCAGGAAGCAAGATTGGGTAACCACGGGAAGATCATTATCATAGAGGATCTGAAAGTAACGGAAGGAAGTGAGAGCCACTGGTTGTTTCTGCAGCAGTTCAATTACAGTTACCCCGTTAACGACCGTGCCAGAGGGCCGATAATGTCCCGATACGGGTCAGGGGTTAGCCCGTGTTTCCTTTATGCTAACGAATGCTTGTATACCGCACAGACAATCATATATCGACTAGCGAAGATAGCGGAGAAATTAGCTGAAAACGGCGAGTTTCGGTGATTATTGCGACGGTCAATCTTGACCCCCGCCCATAGTTATTCGAACAGTATCAGCCTCTTCGGCGTGAAAGCGCACACCAATTTCCGATGGTTAACCGAAATCGCGGGTAATTTACAAGGGTCGTTTACGCTCGCTGGAAAGGATTTTCGACTAATGTTCGATTTGCAATTCTTACACCGCCATTTTACCGACATATACTGCTTTCTGTTCATCGCGATATTTATCGAAACATTAATATTGCCTTTTGCTGTTCTTTAGGTTTTCGATTGTAAACTTAGAATATGATAGAACATAATATGATATGAATTCGCACATGTTAGAAGTAGCATGTGTGATAGAAATTTTGTATGGTAATTTTCGATGTTCATGGAAAATTATTATTTATCAGAGTTGTTATTTAAGTATCGCTGGTTATAGGTAAGTGTTCTGGAACTTTTTGAATATGGACTGTTCATAGGAATATTTTCAGCATTAGATTTTGCAAACTGATGCTTGAGATCATTTAGTACAACTTCACCGTATATTATGTCTTTTTTCGAGTTTAAACAATGTTTCCATTTTTGTGAAAATGGTGTAATATACTCTGAAATGTGAGCTTCAAGATCATGTATGCATTTGTTGCAGAGAAAATTGACACATCAAATGAATAAATCATCTACTGACAGAAATGATAACTTTTTGGTAAATTCAATGAATCTAATAAATAAATTCCAGTAAGTCGAGTAATAAATGTAATTCAATAAATTAGAAATCAATTAGTCTAGAAAATGTTACTCAAAAAATCTAAATTAAATTAGACTAATAATTGTGACTCAATAAATTTAAACTAAATGAGACTAATAAATGTAATATAATAAATTTCAACTAAATTAGGTCAGTAAATGTAACTCAATAAATTTAAATTGAATGAGACTAATAAATGTAACTCAATAAATTTAAATTGAATGAGACCAATAAATATAACTCAATAAACTTAAATTGCATAGGTCAATAAACATAAATCAGTAAATCTAAATGAAATAGGCCATTAAATGTAAATTCACTAGTACATGTAGCAAATCTTTAGAATGTGATAGGAAATCTTGTCTGCGTTTCTGATTGGTCGCCGCCATATTGATCAACACCGAAAGAAAGAAAGAGGTTATTTGCTTAAAAAGTATCCATCGCAAACATTAAAAATTGAAATTATCAATATCATTAATATAAAAATTATTAAGAAATCTTGTACTATAAAAAATAGTAATAGTAATCTTTGCAATAACAGAAATTCCATAAGAATATTTTAGAATAATAAAAATTGAAAATACTTTCTCTTAGGTTCTCTACTTCAGAAGATGGCATTACATACGTATAATAAAAATGATACACTTGCACCAGTGGCAGATAACAGTTAACAATTTAAAAGAAGAAAAGGCAAACTGTAAATCAAATAGAGATAAAGTACAATCGTGACATTGTCTGAAGAATGATAACAGAATAACCATGACCATAAAGAATACGTGAAGTGCTTTCTATATAAGGGTAAATCCTCTTGGTTTCTTAATGGTAAACCTCATTTTGTATGTGTACTCCGAGCAGGGTTATCTCGTGGGAGCTTTACAATTTATATTAATGAAGTCAACACATGAACAAACAGGGACCAGTGTACTCGATATCATTTTCCTAAGAAGCATGTTGATAGATGCGCATTGTACACTGTCTTCTTAATATTTTAAACCTGCCACTAATTCCCTTGTGACTGCAGTGAAGGAAACCTTATTTTCTTCTGAAAAAGTATTTAGATGAAACGGAAGCCTAAAAAGAATCAGTAAATTATTTTTAAAATTTTATTTTCTAATTGAAATGGTGCAAGGAGGTGAATACTTGAATGCAGTATAATAAGTTGATATGATAGGTAGAGTGGAGGATTTTTTATTGTAATATGAGAGGCCTGGGAAAGCATAGTTATAGACAAATTTGTAAATTTACAAGTTTCTACATTTTTAGGGAAATCGAATTAATTTTCTGGATGTCAAAGACGTTGTATTACTGTAATTTAAATCACCAAATTTCCAAATTACGAAATTCCCAAATTTTTAAATTTCTAAATTCGCAAATTCTCAAGTTTCTAAATTAAAAAATTCACAAATTCCCAAATTTCTAGCTTACCGAATTGTGAAACTCCCAAATCCTGAAATCCTCAAATCCCTAAATTCACAAATCCTCAAATCTTCAAATTCCCAAATTTTAAAATTCCTAAATCAACAAATGTTCTATTTCCCAGATTCTCAAACTCCCAAACCCTCAAATGCTTAAACTCCCAAATCCTTAAATCTCCAAATTCCCAAATATCCAAATTCTTAAATTCTTAAATTCCAAAATTCCTCATTTTCCAAATTCTTAAACTCCCAATTCCTCAAATCCTCAAATTCCCCAAATTCCCCAAATTCCCAATTCCCCAATTCCCCAAAATTCTTCAAATTCAACAAATTCCCAATTCCCCAAATACCCAATTCCCCAAATTCCCAATTACCTAAACTCCCAATTCCCCAAATTCCCCATTACCTAAACTCACCATTCCCCAAATCTCCAAATTCCCAATCACCCAAATTCCAATTCCCAAAGTGCCCAATTCCCCAAATTAGCAATTACCTAAACTTCCAATTCCCCAAATCCCAATTCCCCAAATTCCCAACTCCCCAATTTCCTAAATTCTCAAATCCTCAATTTCTCAAACTCCCAAATCTCCAAATCCCCAAATTCCCAAATCTCCAAATCTCCAAAATTCTTCAAATTCAACAAATTCCCAATTCCCCAAATACCCAATTCCCCAAATTCCCAATTACCTAAACTCCCAATTCCCCAAATTCCCCATTACCTAAACTCACCATTCCCCAAATCTCCAAATTCCCAGTCACCCAAATTCCAATTCCCAAAGTACCCAATTCCCCAAATTAGCAATTACCTAAACTTCCAATTCCCCAAATCCCAATTCCCCAAATTCCCAACTCCCCAATTTCCTAAATTCTCAAATCCTCAATTTCTCAAACACCCAAATCTCCAAATCTCCAAATCCCCAAATTCCCAAATCTCCAATTTCCAAATTATCTCCACAATTTCAAAGTTACTTGAAATAATCTCACTATCTCGATTTAAAAGTTTCCAAATTCCCAAATTATCAAATCCATGAATTAATTACTCAGTTCCCAATAAACCTGCTTCCAATACCCAAAATTAAAAGTTTAGCACGAACACCCCTTTTTCCAAATAACAAATTCAAGAAAATATCACTTGCAATCACGATTTACGGCAATATAACGCGATTCTACTATATAATACACATCACTGGTACATTTTTACGAATTAAACTGTACCTATTCAAATGTTCTCCTTCTCCATCTTTCATTGCCTCACTTTCTTCTCTTTTACCTGTGCCACTTCTTTTTTCTCCTTCTTTCCGTTCTCACCCTCGATGCGTTCGCTCTTTTTCACCCTCTTCACACCTAATTGGACATTCTACGCCTCTCTGTGCCGAGATATTATCACGTTAATAGTTATACAAAGTAGCGAAGCACCGACCTGGCACAGTACGGTAATACCATGCTTCTTCTCTGTTCTATTTCATAGATGTTCCCATGGTCTCATCTTCCGTCTCTCTTCGTTTTCTCCATCGAATGTCTGATTTCAGGAATCGCCGGTATCCTTGTACGAGTCTGTTCTGTTTCACTTAATCGGAATGGAACGATCTCGTCTTTATACGCGGTTTTCCGTTCATTTGTAGGGAAATTAACGTAAGGAAAGCCATGGAATTACCTGCGCTACTCTGCTCCATATGCCTCCGTTCGAAACTTTGGTTAATTGCTTTGTAATTTTGTGGGTTAAATAGAAACACTCTATTTTGACTTCGAGTTAATTTTAGTCGACTCGTTGCTCCTTCTAATGATATTTCAATTTAACTCAACTGAATATGGTTATTTTTCAGATCTCTAGAATCTAGATATTTTTTTTAGGGTATACTTCACATTTCCATGAAGTTTACTGAAAATATTATTAAGGTTTTATTTATTTTTACTTTAAATTATTTATTTCTATCTTATTTTATTTATTTATGTCTGCTTCATTTTATTTACTCGTTTCTACTTCTTTCTACTTTCTTTCTACTTTAAATTTTATTGAGATATTTTGATATCTTGAAATTTTGTTCAAGTTTAGGTATATCGATAGGCTCGAAATATTAGCATCAGGAAATTCGAAAATTTCGACAAGTCTGACCTTGAAAATTTGAAGAATTATGTCCTTGAAAATTTTCAGAATTCTGATCTTGAAAATTTTTAGAATTCCAACTCGAACATTTCCAAAATTCATAACACAAAAATTGGAAATGTGAAATATCTTGAATGTAGGAATTCAGAAATGCAGAATTTTGGTGATATGTGGATTTGGAAATGTATTGCCCACGTTTATCAACGATACCGAAATAGTGACAACATTGAATTGCCAATATACGTAGATATATTGATCTTGAGAATCCAGGTATATTGCCAATATATATTGATCGCCTGTGGTCTCAATTAACGTTTGGTATCGCGTGATTGCTATGAATCTTCGTGCACTATGGTAGTGTGCAGATCGACGGCAACAAAGTATTGTATAAATAACAATTTCGTCGATTTTCTCTTTCTTACATAAATAGATTACGAATATAATTTTTCATTATATTAACTGGACGTTTACATAAAACATTAATTTTTCATGTTATCTTGATACGTATAACTTTTATGTATCTTGTTAATTATAACTTTTAGATACCTCCTCCTGTATAAGTTATGGACAATATAATTGGATTCGTTTAGAATTTTAGAAAACTTCAAATTTCCAATAATTTAAGACATTAAATAAAAAATGTGATCGAAGTTCAGAACTTCTGGTTGAATAATGCTGATATTATTATGGACAATCGTTTTCTCTTACAAGGTTGCACAAAGTATAACAAATAAGAAATATACATATAAAACTCAGAACATGCATTTTGATTTGATGAATGCTGATGTCATCATGGACAATCATGTTCTCTTATAATATTGCACAACATATCACAAGTAAGAAATATGAGTGAAGTTTAGAACATCCTTTCTGATTGAATCAATTCTGATGTCGTCATGGACAATAGTTTGCTCCGATAAAATTACACAAATAAACACTATGTATGAAACTCAGAACATGTTAACCTTGAAAATTTCCAGAATTTATAACTTGAAAATTTAGAGAAATCTGTCCTTGAAAATTTCGGGAATTCTGTTCTTGATTTTTAGAATTCGTAACTTGAAAATTCATAACTTGAAATGATGTCATCACTGAGAATCGTTTGCTCCTTAATTGTCCAAAATATCACAAATATATACTATGAATGAAACTCAGAACACGTTAACCTTGAAAATTTCCAGAATTTATAACTTGAAAATTTCGGGAATTCTGTTCTTGATTTTTCGAATTCACACCCCGAAAATTCATAACTTGAAAAGATATCATTAAGAATCGTTTGCTCCTCGATTGCCCAAATATCACAAATAAGAAATACGAACAAAGAGTTAGAAAATGATTTTCGATTTAATCAATGCTTCTACTCAATTTCGATTTCATCAATACCGAATGTCTGCTGCACTATTTCCACTAGAGCTCATCTTGCATTATCCGATAGTATTTTACGGGAGAGATAAATTTTCATGAAGATATCGTGGGTACGTATTTCTGAGACAGACTGTAAGTGGTCACCGTATGAGGAAACGGCTACATGGTAAACGGTGGTGAGGGTAAGTGCACAGAAAAGGGTGTGGATAGATGCAGTAGGCGAACGGAAGCAATAGAGGTAACTACTAGCAAAAGGTGGAACGAAATGGATAGAGTTAGAGGGGCGAGGGGGAGAAGAAAGAGCAGGCTAAGCAACGGAGTTTTGCGCAATGCGCCCGCTAGCGTTGCAGCAGGGTTTATTTCTGATCTCTGCGTAAGTTCTTCTCTGTTTGTGAGCTATCGTGTGACAGAGAGCTTGCAACTTTTTTTTTTACTCCCGGCATTGATCTTTTCTTTATCTCGTATGCAGCGAAACTCGTGCACTCTTCTTTGCTCTATAATGTCACTCGCAGTTAGTTGCCTAAGTTAGTAGCGGCGCGGGTACGAGATAACTTCTAGGTGAATTGATTTACACGCACTCGGTAGTCGAGCGAAATAAGATTAAATAGGTACGGATGAAAAAGTTCCGATCACGAGGGTGATGGTAACGCAAATGCAATATATGGAGTGTCGTTGATATTTATGTACTTGTGATGTATCGAAAACTAACGTAAATCGTCTCATCTTTAACACTAGATTTACGGAACCCGTCAAAATGACGGGTCATACGTCTTTTAATTTAAATGACAAAACTTATTAAGAAATTTTTGTAAAAATGTATGTCAACTTTCGTCAAGCTAAAGAATCAGTGTCTTAGGCAGTTCACATATCATCCCCAATTTATTTGTTTTTCTACTTTCAATTCAAATTTAAATATAAATGACCATAAACGTCCGTAAACCTAGTGTTAATCTCATTTATAGTGAACATTATTTTATCTATTTTTGTATTTAATTTGAATACGTCACATTTCTGTGTGACAATATTATAAATTAATTATCCTAGTATTTATTAAATAGATTTTATTTTATGTCTATTAGACAGATAATGATAAAGCAGCGAATTAATTTACAATTTTGTAATACAGAATTAAAAATTGTCTGTTTATAGATCATCTACTTATAGATAATTATAGAATCAATAAATAGGTAATTCTTATTCAATTATCTATTTAACAGATAATAATAATAATCGTAGATATGTATTTAGTAGATTGTCCTATATATTTAATATATACTGCATGATCTATTTAATATTATTCTCATATTTATTATATTATATTTAATATATTCTCTGATCGAATTTGACCATGTTATTTACTTATAAACGATAATAATATATTTTTGAACAGATAAATAATTTTGTTTCATGAAGAAGTACTTGAAAACCGCATTTATGTTCCAATGAAAAACATGAAATCTTTCTTACCCAGCATCGATCTCACTGAGGAACGAGTTTTTTTCTAATGAAAGACATTGTAATTATTTCAGATATTTTATTACGTAAATAGCCTTTATATTTCATGTCAGTATCTTTCTGATAAATTTGATCAACTCATGGAATGTACCATGAGATCCATTTCAGTAATGGAACCAGATTACAAAAGTAATGAAAAAAAATACTTGACTCTGTCGTCTTTCTGTTTCCATATTTTCCAATAGTAATCCAGAGTAATGTAACTGATTTTTATCAATTTCAAAGTATTTTGTACGCACGCTTTGAAACGTTAAGTTACAGTAATCTGCGTAGACACGAACAAGTTGGGACTTCATCAAAGCAGCAATTAGATTTAATCTTTTTTCAATTTTCTAAAATTGCTGTGTGACATACTTCTAATGTAAGAAATCTGATAATAAAAATTGCTACATGTGCAGTAACAATAATGAAAATTTTTTAAATTTAATAACAGAACTATTATACATTGTATCTTAATCGTAGTGTAAGTTAAAGTGGGTAGATATTTATTCAAATGAAGTTCAAATGAAATGTAACTGTTGAATTAAGCTATTTTATATACAATTTGGCCTTTGAGAAATTAAAAATATTTTTAAATATTTATAATAATGAATATAATTATTAATATCATTAATATTACGTTACTCATTAATATAATTATAACTGATATTTCTGGATTGATCACTCTGCAGTCGATTATCAATATCACAAAAAATACTAATTGATACACTTTATTGATATTGTCAATTATATTTATTAATTTACAAGGTCCAATAATTAAATCAATGAAAAATTAGTTGAGGCTATTATATTTCTCAACGTGAAAGTTATGCATAAATAATGCATTTTTCATTCGCTTTAAGATTATGAACTATCAAATCCATGCAATTTTAAGGTTTAAACGAAACATTTAATGGTAGTTGCTATAATGCTCATTTACCAAATAATTCGACATGTTAAACAATATAAAAATGTGAAATCTTTCAAAGTTACCGAACATCATCCACTATTTCTCCGCCATTTCTTATCATTCAGTTCATGCCTTCTGCAGGTATTATTTTATTTTCTCCCGTTACCCTACACCACTCTAAAATATCAGCTATAACACGACCTACCTCCAAGTGTATCATCGTCTATGTTTCTGCTCTGGAAATTTTAAACCACTCGGAAGATGAGGAGTTCCATTCGATCGATTGCCACTGATACGTACTGAACGGTCTCGAAAACGAAACGAACATGAATGTAGACTGGTGCTAACGCCGAAGAAATAGAGGTCAAAGTGAACAAGTATCAAATTTAATCTTCTTGATAAGTCAAGGAACAGCTGCTTCAAAAAGTTAGTACAAAGTTTCGTCTAAATAAATTATAACGAACGAAGAAAGTCGACGACCTCTGTTCTTCATCCTGTCAACAGCGTAATGGCGGTCTAACCTCAAAAAGTTTGTTTCAGCGTTAATAAAAGCAATTGTAATACTACTAATAGTAATATTACTTTTGTTACAAACCTTCTTGAATTTATTAGAACGAACTTGTTAATATGTATTTCTTATGTTTAAAAGTTTGTGTTTAAATATTCTTGAAATTGTTAAATATTTGATAATAATATTATCTGGGTACATGTATTACATTCTTTTTTTATTCTCCTTTCTGTTATTACGATATTAGTACAATTTACAAGTTATGAAATACCAAAATTCGTATTTAAATAATTTTTTGATGAACTGTTTATTACTTTATCCAACGGTACCAACATAATTATAAAAAAATTACGAGGTTATAAAATAAAAGTCGCACTGTAATCAATTGTATCAATCTACAGTTTATTTTACAGATCGACTCAAAGTGTAAATAAACGACAACAAAATATTTTTTATTACAAAATGTAAACAGACATCAAGAAATTTTCCATTACAAAGAATTGTAAATAAATTCTTGATTACAAATTGTCGCGAATAAACGACGTGAAAAAATTACGCAAAATCGATGAATAAAAAGGGATGTAAAGCATAAAATATAAAAGCTTCACGATATTTCGATAAGTCCTGTGGAACTGTTTCTCCTGGACGGAAGTCTATCAAACGCAATTCCGACGGTCGCTTTAAACAAAAGTTATACGAGAACAAAGGAAGCAACTCGCAGAGGGGGAAAAATGGAGGAATGGGGAAGCGAAATGGAAAAGTCACTTTTCCACATTATCTGTTGACAATTCATTATTGGACCCAATACGGCCGTTCTCGAATTCCAATAGCGAAAACTTTTCCACCACGTATCCACCCTGTCCGTACCTATTCTATCACAAACAAACAAACAAACCAACAACCGACCACGATACGACCTTCACTCGCACTTATACGGATCCTCGAAACACACCCCGTTGCCGAAGGGAACAGCGTGTTTGTTTAGAAAATAAGAACGCGTCGTTGAAACTTGTATACCTCTGCAATGTCTCTATACCGTTTCATCCCTTTGCCTTTACAATGGCCCACATAAGTACTGGTATCCTTTCAATTAGCCTTAGGTATTTATTACAGAGTTTATACAACATGAACGGTTGTTTTTCACCATTTCTACAGGGTCGAGAGGAAATTCGGATTTTCTAGGAAAAATATGGCAACAGAGGGAGATTTCTCAGTTTGCGAAAATTTGAAATTTTTACATTTAGAGAAGGTTAAAACTTGATTGCAGATTAAAAATTTGGGGATACTAGAATTTTTAAAATTTGGAACTTGAGAATCTACTACTGAGGAAGTTTAGGAATTTAGAGATACTTATAATTTCATTAATGTTTACACTGTTCCTTAAAAAATTGTACACACACCACCCATAAATAAATAAATGTACATATATACAAATGTATAACACTCGTGTATTAATAAACCAGATGAAAAGTTTAAATAAACTATGTATCACAATACAATACCGAGTTTTCTGCACGCATCTGTTTCTTGCTTCATTTCACGGCGTTTTCATTCGTCCCTTGTTATTTTCCCTGCAATATTTTAGCGATATTCTTCGAGTCATATTCCGGAGAGTTGCACCATCGACGACGGGCACCCTTTGCGACTTTAATACTTTCAATTCCCTTTATCCTTCCCCCGTGTCTGTTTTCAGGTTCTTTCTTCGTGTCTTTTCTTCCACTTCCGTTCACCAATATCGTCGGGTGCCCTATCTTCCGGTGCCAATTCCTATCTCGATTACACACCTGTACTATTCAACCACATTGGTATTCCACGTTCCTGGCATATCGTCTCACCTTCCTTTCCGCAGTTGGTTTTTGGGGCCAGCTTCTCCCTGCCAATCGATCTTTCGTTGCTCTTTTCGAATAATTTATCCGAAAATAGAAGCGGTTAATAATTTATGACCACGATACTAGAGCAGACGGGGCAAGGGACGGGACAAGTTTTTGGGGACAAGGGAAATGGTTGGAGTCTGAACATACTCGGTCAAATATACCCCCGGGACGAATAATGTTATCATAGCGTACGTGTATACAGCAGGGATGATGAATGACAGTGAAAATTGCGACCCCGTAAACAAGTATGAGGATCTTCAGGTTGGTGCAACGAAGCTCTTCTTCTGTGACCTGATTATTATTGACCCTTAAGGGCATTGTGTTGCCGTTTGGTAGCACATCTGCATCGTTTCATTTAGCATACACGTGAACATGGAAATATGCATACTGTGTTTCTGTGCATATACAGTATTTAATATTGCGAAATAATAGTGCAGTATCATGATACAGTGCTACCTTGATGGAATAGTAAATTAATAGTATAGCAGTGCAGTAGAAGAATGAAATACTGATATGGCAAAATAGTGTAATAGAAGATTATTGAAATGGTAGAATGGTAAAGTGTCAGAATATTAGAATGTTAAAATGATCGAAAAATTTCGATAATTATAAAAGTGGTGGTAGAGAAGAATGATAAAATAGTGAAATCTTGAAATAGTAAAATAGTAAAGCAGTAATATAGTGAAATAGTGAAATGATGAAGTAATGGAATGATAAAGCAGTAATACAGTCAAATGATTATTAAAATAGCGAACAAAATATTGAAATAGCAAAATGCTGAAATGGTAAAATTTATGGAATAATAAAATGTAAAATAGTAAAATAATAAAACAATAAAATAGTAAAATAGTAAAATAGTTAAATGATGAAGTAATGGAATAATAAAGCCATAATACAGTCAAATGATTATTAAAATAGCGAAATGCTGAAATTGTAAAATTCATGGTATAATAAAATAGTAAAATAGTAGAATAGTAAAATAGTAGAATAGTAAAATAGTAGAATAGTAAAATAGTAAAATAGTAAAATAGTAAAATAGTAAAATAGTAAAATAGTAAAATAGTAAAATAGTAACATAGTAAAATAGTACAAGAATAAAATAATAAAACAGTAAAATAGTAAAATATTAAAATATTAAAATAGTAAAATAATAAAATAGTAAATTAGTAAATTAGTAAAGTACTAAAATATCAGAATCTTGAAATGGTAAAACAGTACTAGAATAGCTGAATGAAGTATTAGTATGTAGATCAGTATTTCAGTAAAATAGTAGATCCATAGAATTATAGAATAGTGCAATAATAAAGTAGTAGAAGAATACAAATAATAAAAATACTGCAGCAATAGTACAATAATGTAGAATAAAACAGTCAAATAAAAAATACTACAACACTAAAATAGTACAATAATTGAATTTCTAAGCCAGTAAGAAAATACCAGAATAATAAAACAGTACAATAATTAAAACTTTAATTACACAAATAAATGCATACAGTTCTCTTAAACAGCATAGCAAAATTATTACTAATAATCTAAAATATTATTCCACTATATCACACAATTCATACTAAATTTCGCAATACTTTTAGCAAAGTTAATCATTCTACCATCGGTTGCAGTCACCTCTGATAGTTTCCGAACGCGATGGCGCCTGGAAATTCGATTTCGGTTGAGACGTGTATCACGCGGAATTTCCGGAGGATTTCAGTGTCCCGTGGCGTAAGAACGAAAATAAATAGTGTACACAGAAACAAAAAGGAGAAACGGGATGACCGAGTGACGACAGGGTGGCCTGTTGAAAACGCAGCCGCGCATAACTCAGCGGTTTAATCGCGAATACAGCCACGGCACGCGTAATGAAAACGCTACGAAAAACAAGCTAACAGTGCCAGCAACATCAGCACCGTGTTGCTGCTTGCTGGAACACAAACCAATGATATTTAGGAGAGCTGGAACGGATACTGGACAGCATTCTTGCGGCCAGATCCTGGAGGATGGCAAGTCGACTCCTGAATTCAACCCCCATTGGTTGACTGAGTCGGAGAAAATAAATATTTTCTGTTTTTCTTTTTTGCTTTTTATACCGTGCACTTTATTTTAGTAGATTCTCTTGTAATGTTAGTGTGTTCTTGCAGTAAGTGAATTCAAGTCCTTTCTAGTTAACTGACAAGGAAAGAGGAAATATGGGAAATATCGCTTTTTTTTAACAAATTTTTCTTTCTGTTCTGTCTATATTTCTATAATAGTCGGTAAATGTGCATTTAAAATATGTTAAAGTACGTATACATACCGTACAACGTATGGTTTATCTAATATACATATGTGCATATGTGTATATGATCACATATATGTAGAAATATAAACAGTTTAAGTAGAAAGACATATGCACTAATGTAAGAGCATACATATGTGAAATATGTAACAGTGAATTGTAGTGAATATTCATGCAATAAAAATATGTCGAAGTTCATAAACATAGTACAGAGTAATTAAAGATTTGAACACTCTAACATAATATTTGTCTACAAATTACTCAACAATCTTATTCGTTGCTTCAAAATTAAACTTCATGTAACATCTCGAAATCTCACAATCAAATATTATCTGTACATATTTACTGAACATTATACGATAAATTTTGCATGAATATGTCATGTTATGTATGTCGTATGTTATACATTATATGACCATGCATGCAATACTTTCAATTTTCAACAATTTAGACAACTTTGAAGACTCTTTTCCTCGTATATTAAGCAAGTATTTTCTAATATTTATCAAAGGGTATTAGTATAATAAATTAATTTTCAGAAAATTAAGTAGAAAATAGGAAGATTAGTGGTAGATTTCTAGTAGACTACCTCGAGCTAAATAATTTAATACACCGTTACCCTCATCTAAGGTAAGCCTAGGCGTTCGTGCATCGCTTGTCGAAAATTCCGTTTGTGAATCTCTCCTTTCAATATGAACAATATCGCTGTTTCCGGAAATACCTCTGTAATCCAGGCACAGGCAGGCAGAGCCTTTTAACGAATGAAGATGAAACAAAGCGGGAGTAAAAGAATTTTCCGCAGTTTCGTAACGCGAGGTCTCCCGCGTCGATTAGCAACGAGACAACGAGGAGGTAAAGGTTGGCGCAAACGAGAGTACCCGGTTGAACACTGCACGTTCATTCACTATACTCCTCGGACTCCTCTGTTAATTAATAAAGTAGCCGCGTAAACTAACAGTTTTACCGGGCTACCGACAAACTTAATACAAGAGAAACAGCTTTTGTTCTTCCGCGCTAGTGTAACGAAGTCGCCTCGTAGAAGCCAGGCCAGATTACTCGTTGCATACTTAAAAACCTTAACAACCGGGCCGCTTTGAGCAAAATGCCGGATCTTTTTTTTCCCTCCACGGTACGCCCATTCGTCCTACTTCGAAAATTTCTCCAGCTGGGCAAAAGGAAGAAACTACGGAAGAAGTTTCGTTGCTACTAAATGCGCACTTTTTACCAAGTAGACTACCAACAACTTCCGCACGGAAGTTTTGAAGGCCTCGATTTTTATTCATGCGTCGTTTCCGGATTCGTTTGAACGACGACACGAACCGATAACCAGGAAGATAGGTCCTCTATTATACAGATATTATTGATTTTCCTCGGCCGCGTAGAAAGTTTTACGTTTAAAGACACCCGAGGAGCTTTCTTCGAGATACGGTTCCCGTAATGAATTCCTGATAGCTGTTCTGGAATCGGGAGGCTCATCGCGAAACGGACACCATACTAGAAATTTACATGGAACTACTGGGTGCCACAGAAAGCTGCGGATTTATGAAAGTTCATACAATTACCTTGAAATTTTACGAGTTGAAAAAATTATCGTTCATTTTTATGAATAATATTTGTGTAAAATAATCGTCACTCATCCTTACGAATAATATTTTTATTTTGCATAAAAAAGTAATGCGTAATAAAATAGGCACCATTCACTTTTGTGAATAATAAAAATATAATAATGATAATATTTTCGACGTATAATCCTCACTTAACTGCAAATTAAAAGCGAAGGAGGGAGATAAACAAATTGCAAAACTGAAAGGGTATATGTACTGGAACGTAGCTAAAAAAATAATATTATTTTTGGGAGGCAGAAAATAACGACACGAAATAACATGTAAAAGAATAGCGCTGTCAGAGTTGTAAATAATCCCTTATTTTGCAGAACGAAATTCTGTGAATTTTCAAGTTTGGACAAAATTTGTTGTGCTAAAATTTAATATATTTACATTAACTTGTGAAGTCTTTTTCTCAGATATTTTCTATTTTCTAGTATACATAATTTAAATTGTTATTGATTAATTTAAACTACTATAATTACACTATTATCACTTTGTGAATTAAATCGATTTTATTAAGGTACTATTAATTATTTATTATAGATTAATGTTATGTTGCCAATATAATAGTTTGCTCGGTATAATATTTTAATTGGATTATTAGTAATTTAATATTAATATGTACACTTATAAATTGAGATACGATCAAAATTAGACATTAACAGTTATATTGTTTATGTAGACTATTATTCCTATTACTAAATGTTAAACATTAAATATGTTACAGATTAAATTTGTTACACACTAAACCCGTTACAAATTAAATATGTTACATACTCAATCTAGTATATATTAAACACTTTTTTTCATTTTTAAAATGTGAACAGTAATTCTACCACAACTTTGAAATGGTACTTAATAATTTTTAGATAAATTAAACCAAATCATTATCAAAGTAACTTCCTACACTCATCAGAGCTAGATTTCTGTAACTTCCCCCTTTTTAAACTAAAGTCAAGTCTACTGTTAGGAGTACTCTCTGCAAGTCAATTATCAAAGTAAAGAAAAGTACGACTGAGTTTCTGAGACAACTGACAGAAAATGACCTACAGCACTGTCTTGTGTAAATACAACAAGAATGTATACTGAAAGGCTACAGAAGTTGAAGCGCATTAAAGTGTATGTTTCTTAACTAATCATAACCTAATGGTCTCATTACGTACTAATCATAACTGTTTTTGACTACAATTGTGAACAATAATTAATATTGTTTGTAAAATGTTACTTTCATTGGTGGGGAAATTACAAGCAATATTTATTTCAGATAAATTAAGCACTCAGATGAAACATATGAAATGTGTGAAATATATGAAATACATGAAATATATGACATGTATGAAACATGTGAAACATGCGAAATATATGACATGTATAAAACATATTTAGGAGTAGTTTTTTAAATTTCTGAAGTTCTAGATTTCCGAATTTCTAAATTTCACAATTCCCCAATTTCCCAAATTCCTAAATTCCCCAGTTCCCAAATTATCAAATCCCTAAATTCCCGAATCCCTAAATTTCCAAATTCCTAAATTTCTAAATTCCCTCGTTCATAAATTTTTTAAATCCCAGATTCCTAAATTCCCAAATTTTCAATCCCCAAATTTCCAAATTTTCAAATTAAAAAATTCCCAAATTCCTAAATTTGCAAATCTCTAAATTCCCAAATCCCCAAAATCCCTAATTCATAAATTTTCAAATGCCCTTTGAAATACGTAAAATATATGAAACATATGTAATATATGAAACATATGAAACATATGTAATATATGAAACATATGAAACATATGAAATATCTAAAATATATTAAATATACGATATTGTATGAAACATATGAAATATTTGAAATATGTGAATTATATGACATGTATAAAACATGAAAATATGAAATATATGAAATATGTGAAATAAATGAATAAATAAATGAAATACATGAAATAAATAAAGGTCCTTATATCATAAATGTAAAATAGAGGGTGTCGGTATGGCAAAAAATATGGCGAATTAGAAATTAATGTTCGAGCACCAGTCATCCCGTAGGTTCATATATATTTGAACGGTCGGTGATCCGAAGAAACGAGCAGTGACGTAGCATTTGCATATTTCATGGTAGCCGTAGGCGGCCAAAGGAAAAAAGGAACGCAAGAAAAAACGGTTGCTGAAGAACCAGGGGAGCGTTTCGGTGATTAGCATGTCAGAGGGCGTGCTACCTCACCGTGTCCTCATCTAACATTCTGTTTAATTCGAGCGCATTAGCTCGACTTTCGAAAAAGTAACGTGACCATCCGACGCTGTGTAGACGCTAGGTTATACGAGACGACGACGCCGGGCGTCGGGATGGGATTCGTAAGGTGGCGCGGATGCCTCGCTGAAAGTGGATATAACGGAAGGGTATTGAAGAAGAGTACGGATCCCGCTAGGGAAATTAAAGAGCTTTTTAATCCCACAAGACGAATCGCCGGCATCTTACGGAAAATTTCATTTTCACGCGGCATAAACGGAAGATAATAAAAGTAAGCAAGCGAACGCTTAACATATTGCCCCGTGATACAACGCCGGAGATCTCGTCTGATCTATAGTAAGCAGCTTATCGGGGTATTAAAGAGAAAGTGCAGCTTCCTGCTCTGCTCGGCTTGCTTCCGGCAACCCATTCCGTTTACGCCATCCTGACAAATGGATTGATCCTGCAAAAGCTTGTTTCTTTTGTGAATTTCTACTATGAGAAATTTTCACCCCTCGGAGTGCTACGTAATGAAAATTGCTGTCACCTGAAATGACTCGCGGAACACTTCGTTTTCTGAAAAGCTCATTTTCACTCGAATAATCATTCTGTTTTAATCGAATGATGGAGTCACCCCATCTTTATACTTAACCCTACAATTATGGACTTATATTTAAATTATGAAAATAAATAAATTATGGGTAATACTAGCTTATACAGTGATTCTTTACTTTGATCAAGGTTGACTTTGACTAAAACTTTTTAATAATTTTCGTAATGTTAAATGTGGAATCTAAGATCATTTTAATGGGTTTTGTACATCTAATATTAATATGGGACATCGCAATGTGTTAGTACAATATGTTGACCATACAAAATATTTCATTCTAATAAAAAGTTGATATTTTAATTTACTTTCTTCTTTGGACTATTATTATTTTTCTGTCAAAGTACGTATGTACTTACTATGGAACATTAAGCATGCATGTCTCATGCAACATGGACGAAACAATAGCAATAAATAATTTCTATTAAAAGAAATTTCTTAAACAAGAAATGTTAAACGAGAAGTGTCAATAATTTCTTTACAAAGTGTTAATAATTTCTTTAACTGAGAATTTTGTACACATTCATATTTGATAAAATTTAAGAATTTCATAGTATTATTTATTATTCTACATTTCTATTATGTCCACTGGTAACAGTATGCAACAAACGATTACTGTTTTAGTATTTCAACAGAAATTATCCTTTAAAAGATTTGTAAAAAGCAGTACTAGATAAAATATCCAAATCGTTACATTGTCTGCAATAACTATCACAGCGCTGAAACGTTTTAACCATATGGGATGTAGTTTCCCTAAAATAAAATCCTGAAAGTGGAGGAGTACTCGTAGAGAAAAATGCGGTCGAAAGTACATATTATCAAATGAAGGAAAGAAAGATTTTTCGTTTCGCGAAATACTCGAACGCTAGAGATGACTTTATGCTTGAAACAATGGAAAACACGCTGTATGCAGAGGAACCGGGAGAAGGAAGAAGTTGAGGAATGTAAAGCATCGAGATAACTGAAAGTATTAGAAATTTCAAGTTACGACCGCTCAGGATCTCTCGTCAGGGATCGTAAACGTAGTTGATTTTGTACAGACGCGAGACTTCAATAGCAATAATTTAAGGAATGAATAAAGAACAAGACTGCAACCACATTATTGTTCCTCTTTCACGCAGAAGAACAATTATACTACTTACAATACTTGTTGGTATTTCTTAAAATTTGGTGTCATTCAGAATTTTGTACTTTATGCAGGACCATGTTGCTTATTAAGCAATTTTTAATGCAACTTTTAGACCGCTTTGTAAAGATGATACATTTTGTATTTCTAACATTTTTTTATTTTGTGTTTTCGTAGGGAGATGCAATTATCTTGCAATTATTTTGTGTACTTTGCAAGAATTAATATTATGGATATTTTATTAGTAATATTAAATTCGATAATAAATCTACCATAACATAATACATTTCTTCTACTATGTGTATACACATTTCAGTATAACACACACATTTCGATGTAACATACAGTAATAAATTTTATGCAATATGAATGTTCACCTCAATAATAAATTTCCTATTACAGAAACACATATATTACTAATAAATCTTCTTCAATTTTAATATAAATTTTATTACTAAATTTTTGTAATATAAACATGTATTTCAATAATAAGCATTCTACAGTATAAACATACATATAACGTCAATAATAACTCATCTACAATATAAACCTACATATTTCAATAACTCTGCAATATAAGCATACATATTTCAATAACTCTCCTACAATATAAATATATATATTAATAAATCTTCCACAGCATAATCCTACATATTTCAATAATAAATCCTCTACAATACAAACTTATAAGAACACACGAACATGTTGCAAAATATTTTACATCCCCTACACTGCTCCTTAACTCAAAAATTAAAATCTGCTCTTCAAGTGAATCATTTCCTGTCTTATACAACTCAAAAAATATTTCTCCAGCGGAATAATTTCCCGTCAAATTTGTAGAACATCCGCAACGTTTTCGCGATTACTTTCGATAATTAAAAAGAACGATAACAAAGTTCTATTCGAACGAGGTAGCCAAAATCCCTACCCGATCTCGCGTCAATTTTTCTTCTTTTGTTCCGAAATTTCACCTCCAACCAACGACGCTGAACGTTGTAACATCGGTTAAAAACGACGGAACCGTCCGATTCGAGAGCACGATGTTTTTCCGCTCGTGGAAGCGCACACAAACGTTACGTCCATCCGTCAGTTTGCCAGAGTGTTTATTCAGAACGACGAGGAATATAGAGGGATGGTTGCAGGGAGGAACGGAAGGTCGGAAAGGGAGGGTCGCCTAGCGAAAGGGGGTTGGAGGGTTGCTTGGAACTGTGCTCGCCCTTGGGCGTGTAATTACGCGCTTCGTTTCTCGAAAGCCTCCAGGGTCAACGCGAACTGCTTCTCTTTTGCTCTTTTTACAAAGAACCAGAACGATTTTCTCTTTGTCCTTTCGTTTCTACTCTTCTAGCTACGCACCCGTCAACTCCTAAACAGACCATTTCACTTTCTTTCACTTTTCCTACAGTCTGCAGAATGCACCGATTTTAGGTACCTCTGGGGACTTTGTTGGGGGTAAATTAATCGGGTCGATGTGACCCGGTGTTGCGGTTGTGGTCTGAGAGTGTGCAGTTGTATTTGTAATTTACTATATTTGAATTTTGAAATTTACAGGTTTTTAAATTTATAGTTTGCAATTTACAGGTTTTTTGGTTTACAGATTAATAGCTTTACAAATTTAAGAATCTACAGATTCACGAATTTAAAGATTTAGAAATTTAGAAATTTACAAATTGATAAATTGACGAATTGACGAATTGACGAATTGACAAATTGACAAATTGGCGGATTGACGAATTGACGAATTTACAAATTGACGAATTGATAAATTGACAAATTAATGAATTTACTAATTTACTAATTTATCAACTTACCAATTTACCTATTTACCTATTTTCCCATTCACCCATTTACCCATTTACCCATTTACCCATTTAATCATTTAGTAATTTACTCATTTATAAATTTATCAATTTACCAATTTACAAATTTAACTATTTACCCATTTACCAATTTACCAATTTACCAATAACTCTGAAACAAGAGTCGAACATTGACTACATTTATAGAGAAAAATTGTTCAAAATGTTAACCTTGACAACATATTTCAAGGTCATCATAGTCAGTCAAGTGTTCGTTTTTAAATAACTACATCACAAATATTTTTGCATATATCTCCAAAAAATCCAAACTACATCTACAAAGAAAAATTTTAAATATCATCCTTGACAAAATATTTCAAGATGATCAAAGGTGAAGCCTTTGTATAATCGTCATATTTTATCCTCGGTACAAAAATTATTTCATTGGTCCAAATTCGGAAACCTTCCAGTATATTGCATGTATCGCATGAAAAGTAAATGAAAATTTGTTTGATGTCGTAAACAGCGCACTCTATGGTTTGAGTTAGGTGAATTTTTACTGTCATGGAAGCTTTTATTCGTGGACCACGTGACATAACGACGGATTCATGGACGACTATGAATGTAAATCAAGTGGACTCTTGATTATTAGGACGGCCACTCAATTTCGATCGTACGCGTTACGAGCACGTATTAAGCGAGTCGGAAATTTACCGTGAATTTGATTACCGGTCGTGCTTAATCGATGCAATGTAAACTATCCGGTTGATACGTTAAATATTTAGAGTTTCTCGATGTACGATGATTTGCATTGATGTATAACCACGCGGAATTGTTTTCCGGGTGTAAAATAATGCAGCTAATCGCAGCCTAGGACGATACATGCACACGGTTAGGTAAACATTCGCCTTTATTATCCTATCAACATGAAAATATCCTCTGGTAAACATACGGTAACCATCAAGCAGTTCAACCCCTTACAAGAGCTATTAAATATGCACGTACTAATTTATTATTTACTGACACGTTACTTATAGCTCGCGTATAAAATGAACATGCACTATGGGTGAACAACTTCATACTAACCGACGATTATAAATTAAAAATGGCAAGAGTAAGAATTGATGGTCGGAAATTAATTCAAGATGAAAAAGAACTATTATTTCGTAGTTCAACTAATTACAAGTTTATTACATAAAACTTAATTTACTAAATTTTTATAATAATTAGGTGTTGGTGAAAATATGTAATTTTCCAGTAAAAATATATAATTAACAGGAATATGTACAGAATAGGTTAAAAGTTTCTATGTGACAGAAGTCATTTATTTTATCAATAAATTTCGGCATACTCTACGGTCCTCAGATATTTTACTTTTGATTGATTTTATCTCAGTTGTAATGGAAATTATTGCGATAAAAGTCAAGCAGTTAGAATAATTGAGATCCAAGTCATAGTTGTTTCTATCGTTAACGTGCTAATCAACGTGTGGCCAGGATGCACCATGAAAGAGTCGATTGAGGACTCATCTTTTCCAAAGAGCGTAAAACGGTACGTTCCAATTTACCTCTCAAACTTCTCCAATAGGAAATGAAGATTCTAAACTTTGGACAATGAATCTCAATTTTTCCACCAAAGATATTCTCCACTTTTACCGAACGAAAGCTCGTAAAACTGAAAGTGCTTCAACTCAAAGATCGCAATGCTTTGCAATTGTATCGTAAACTCTGGCAATGGTAAACGATAAAAGGTTATTGCATAGTAAATCATGTTTAAATTTCAGTAAAAATTAACGGCGTCAGCAGTAAACGTATTCGCATTGTTGAAAACTTTTCAATACTTGCTACGTTTCATAAAATCTATATTATGCGAGGGCTGATTTATATCGAAAACATTTTCCAATAAAACATGTACATCGTTTGCTGGTAAATTTTCTTGAGAGTCGCTAATTTCGTGGGATAATATCACAGAAGTGTTTCTCTTTAAAATACAAATTTCCATGGATTAATCATATTATGGTTTTACTGTGTAACTTCCGAATTTGGCGATTTAAACCTAATAGTCCAAGCTTAGACCTAGTTTATGGTTGGACTTGATGTTAGATCTAATAGTATAATATAGCACAGTATTAAGCATACACAGTATAATTCTAAATATAATACTAGTATAACACAGTATTAATTATATCATTCTACACTGCTAAATATGGTACCAGTGTATCACTGAGTACAATATTGACTACAGTGACCCAGTATCATACCCCTATGTATCGTTTTCTAACCCATAAGCTGGAACATTGCGTATGGTATCATAATTCACTTCTTAAACCTTAGATACCGTTACAATATCAGACAGCAGAAGTTTGTCGAGCTTCTGACAGTCCCACCGCATAATTCCTGAAGCTTTGTAACCAGCTCTTCTCTGAAGTCGAATCTAAGGCAGAAACGCTGGCAGGTATGTTTTGCTTACAATTAGAGAGAACATAATGTATATGCTGGCTGTGGGTTTAAGGATAGGGCAGAATTGGCCGAAGGGGCTCTGCTAGGTAGGAACAACTGCCACGACTTCCAGACCCAGAGAGTAGCCTGTAGTCCGCTCAGGTTACCGCAACATGCCGACGGCCTCTTGAGCCTGGACATCCTGGGAGTTTAGCAGGACGCTACATCTAACCTTACCGTTGCTCTGCCGTTTCTCCGCGTCGTCTCTGTGTTTGCTCACAAAGCCCCGACGCAGAAAGGGAGGAGGTTAATTAATTAACGAGTTTTTACTTAGGCTACGGTAGACCGAGCGAAGGCCAGGCCACACCAGGCCACACCAGACCAGACCAGTCCGGCCAGCTACCGTTTGTTTGTTGTATCCTCAGCTTGTTGGTAACTGTTAGTCATTTATGTAAACGTAATTTGGAAGAGGTCGGGTGGCACTAGCCGCAGGCCACATTCCGCGCTAAATCAAACATAGCTATATTCCAACGGGCCGCACGAATGAACCGTAGGGGGCTTAATGCTTCGAAAGCGTATGAAGGGTCGCGACGAATACACGAATACCGTGCCGCCACAAACTTTATCACCCACGGGCACGACCATTCGCTCCCAGACAATGTTATTTTGTGCCTGTTACTATATCTCTAGAAATGAACCTGCTGCTAAAGGAACTGTAGCGATGCTACTCCTTCCACGGTACATCTGTTTCAGGTCGCATCTGTCTTAGTTTATTTCAAGTCCTTCCTTTGTCGTAACTGATTAAAATACTTCTCAAATTACGTAATATGAGAAGTAACTTCTCAATAACTTGATATGAGAAGTATGGGATATTTAGTCCGACAGCAACAAGCTATATTATAGCAGCTCCAAGCGAAAGACTGAATCCATTAAGAATCTTGAATGATAGGGATCTTCGGCAAACGATATGAACACGATAAACAGAATTGCTGGTATATTAACAGCAAACAATGAAGAAGATCTACCACTTGAATGATCAAGATCGTCCTTTAAGGATATGAAGATATTAGCATAGTAGCAGCAACAAACAACAGAGTAAATCAGTCAGAAAGGCAATCTTCATCTTAAACGATTAAAGTCTTCAACAAACGGTGAGGAACAATGAAATAACACACACATATAAATATATTAATCTATAAGTTCTGTTATATATACTGTATTTATAATAAACAGAAGAACAATGCTTGCAAAAAGATATTTATTAGAAAATGTATTATTGTTCAGATAATATTCCAAATTAATCTAAATGTTTGTAATGAAAGCTACTAATTCACAATTGCATGCAGTAATTTGATAACAGAATTAAGGGCCGACACATTCCTTTGTTCATTGAAAGAAACAGAAGTCTACATATTTTAGTGCAACATACGTAAGCAATTGATGTTATCAAGCTAATAAAATCTTTCCTTCCACAAAATGAAAATTAAATGGCTCATATTACCTACCATGACTTATACTTCTTGAATTAAAGAAGTTGATTCAAAAGCTTGATAATTAATCTGATAAGGGAAAGAAAATGCAAAGTATAAGAAAGAACGATAGCAACTGAGAAATATGGGGAAGTGTAATATGACGCAAGCAATCGATCACATTTTTATCTCATTAATCTGTATAACGAATTGTTCTACATTCTACTATGAAAGCGTACGGCGTCGATTGAAAGGAAAAATGTAATTAAATTTCAGATTTTTGTCAAAGACAAACGCATTGCACAATGTAACGCTATTAACGGGACAAGACTGAAAATGACAGGTTTATTTTAATCGTTTGGGTTACGCAGCAGTTAATTAAACATGATTTTCCTTTATATGTACATAAATTAGTTATTAATAGTAAAATCAAATTATGTCCAACAATTATGTGGATATATAAATGATATTTTAATTTAAAAATTTGTAATTTATTCAATCCTTTCTCATAATAAATTTCATGTAACTTCCTATCATTTCGTATAATTTTATACAGTATCATATAATATCATAGTTTTATATAACTTCATATAATGTCACATAATTTCATATAATTTAATTATATTTACGTATCATTGATGCACAAAGTATGAATATTACACAGCCCGCTCAAATGATATTTTTTGTCTAAAACACCCCAGGATTTCGAAGTTACAAAATTCTCAAACTTCCCAAATTTTCGATTTCTCAAATTCTTTGACTCTCAATGTTCAAATTTTCAAATCTTTAAATTTCCAAATTTCTCATACAACCAAAATAACTAAAATTTGCCCTTGATTATATATAATTAAATTTTCTTGCAACATCAAATGAAAGACATGAAATATGTGAAAAATCAATACCGTCGACAAACTTTTGCCAACGATCTATAATTTTGAAAATTCGCGAAATTTCGAAGATTGTGATTTTGTTTATCCATTTTCCATCCAGATAATCGATAACAGTAATAAGTATAATTTCGACGTACAACTTCGACGAGACATAATTTTATTCAGTCGATCATAAACTGATTAGCCATGGACCGCAGGACAAACAACGAGGTGTCAGATTTGAAAAGGTGGGCACGTTAGTAATAATTATAGTAACGGCAATCTCGGTGATAAGAAATGATGGTGAAATAAATCGAGTATCGCGGGGAAACACAATGCGTACACCGGAATAAAATGGACGTCGATCGTGGGAAGCACGAGCCAGAGCAACAGCAAGTGCCCCGTTGTGTACGATTTCCCTCTGTTCCCTCTCCTCGTCGGTTGTTTTTCCCCTCTCTCCATCATTCACGCTTTCACCCTCTCTTTTTATGCATTTCCCACCCCCCTGGCGGCATTCACTTTATTTACGCGCGTGGAAACAAATACAGGTATACAGAGGCACCATGGCCACCATAAAGGACTGCACGCATCCATAAATCCCAATTACAGCTACCAATGGTGCAGGCCAGCGGCCGTGACACGCCGCAAAGTGCGGCACCGTCCATAAATTCTGTCCTGGCCGGACGTACCGAATTTTCCATGCAATTTGAATAAGAGATACGCATTTTCGGCCAGATAGAGGGGAGGAATATAGAGCCGCATAGAGCTGACGTTCGTCCATCTCCGTTCTTCAATGCGAGCGAAACTTTCGATACGAATCATCGTTCAAAGCGCTCCCGGGCTTATTGTCGGGGCTGCACAGCTTCGCTATTATTTTCGTATAAATTCGAATTCGGAAAAGGATCTCTCTTGCGCGAGCTGGCCATCGATTCGCTCTCAGGTTTCAAACCCTCCCATACAGTCAGGCTCGTATGTCTCGTAAACTATTCAAAATTCGGTCCTTTCTCGACACCCCTTTATGCTTTTTTTATTATTCCTGTTTAATAACGTTGCTGGATTTTAATATACCCACTTTGAACCCGTATAATAATTAATACGGGGTGTCATTTAACATTTATCAACTACTTTTTAGATATTTAATTGTGAATATCCGATAGATATTCAATGATGAGAATTTTTGAAAATTTGTATAAACTGTACTTTTTATCGGAATTACTCTATATTGCAACAAACTTTTTGTGTACGTGTACAAATAGAGGTTGCGTACAAACGGATTGAACGCGACACTCTAAATATTTTTTTTAATTACAAAAGCACGAAAACTGATATAAAATTAGTAGTTGTATCTGGTTAATCTTGATCAATTTATACAATTGAAATTAGGTAGATTTTTATGATTATGATGAACGTTTTATGAGGAACATTTTGTAAATGTTGTACTATTTCAAATAAAATAGTAAAATGAATAGCAAATATTTAACAGCATAAAATATTTTCTCGCGATGAAATATACGATCACTATTGTATTTTTTGATTCCGTTTTCAATGACATCCAGAAAAATTTATTATCTTGACGGTGGTCTAATTCTTTGCCTCGAACAGCGGCAGCCATAGAAACCACGGATGCTGCAGCATTTTCGCGAATTTTGCTTTGCAATTTACCCGGAAGTGTTAAGCGCTCCACTCAAGAATTCCGTAATAGAATTTGCTCTGAACAATGAGAATAAAACGAATGAAACAGCACCACAAGGAATTAGGTGAACAACGACACGGTCAGAAAGCATTTCCTTATTCATCACGTTAAACACGCGATATTTATTATATTTTTTCTTCTTTACATTGTTCTCGACGTTATTTACATTTTTCCTTCCATTTGCCTTGTTTCTTTTTCTTTCTTCTTTTTCTTTGCATGCAAGGTACACTGTTTTCTTTCATTTTGATTAGCACATTGTTAGCTCTAGGTTATGTTATCTTTTTGGTTTCTTACCTTCCGTCTTTATGTTTTCTTCTATATTCATTAACACATGTTAGTTCTGTTTAACGTATGATAGCTAGAAAATTTTCAGTTTGAAGTTTTATACTTTCACCATGTTATGTTGAAAATCTTGTAGATGATTAAAAAATTTTATTCGTATCTCTATTTGTATTTTATTTGTAACTGGACTAACTTAGGTTTGTTAGAAGTATAATGAGAAATATTTAGGTTTGATTGGTGATATGAACTCGAAATACGACTCCATATATTATAAATAAAATATGCAAGAAAAGAGAAAATAAAATCTTTCTTTCAAACAAAGTTTTCACTCTCAATTTCAGGGAACTTCATTATACTCAAAGTTTTAAGTTCGCAATTAATCCTGCAAGCTCCACATGCATTTCCTACAAGATTAATAAACGTTAAATACCAAAATGAAAACGGATGTAATACAATATTCACACAATTATTATTATTACAGTAGTCTTCCACTTTTAATATTAGCTACCTTGTCTAATAATAACGCTATTCAGAATTTTCATTAATTCATTCAATTATAATAATTATATCGTGTCTATCTTTCGACAGCACAATATTTCTTCCTCGATCAAACTCTAGTGTACTTCAAAGTAAAATATGAGGAAAGTTCATAAAATTTCCGAATAATCATAAACAATTCTTATCGCATCCTTGCGACACAAACCCCGTCTGTTTACCCGCATAATAATCAGCAAACTTGAAAATGATCGCATTAACGTAGCAAATCATTTCCTGCCACCATTATCCGGCATACACAATTCTGCTGAGGTCACGTAAGCACGGCCGTGTATTCATACGTGTGTACAGCTTATTACTTGTTAATTCAGCAACTGTGGACGGAAGGATACGGCCAGCCATGGGGTAAATATAGAGGGGCTGGCGAAGGATAAACTATACGTTTTGGGCTTGTCACATAAGGCTGACCTGCGCGACAAAACATATCCATTCGTGTGTTAGTTAGTCCGCCTCATTAATGGTTAAAGCTAATGCCTGTGGCTCAGGACTAATGGAAATAACGCGACTACCCCTCTGATTTCGAACTATCGTACTCCTGAGGCACTTCCTGTCATAGAGCTTTGCCGGTGTATCACGGATTTATTTGCTCAAAGCTCTTCAAGTCCTTGACGACCACCTCTAAAATATTTCTGTAACGTTACATTTTATATTTTTATATTTCTGTAACGTTACCTGAATGTTAGTGCAACACCGGGTGTTTCGGAAGAAATACTTCAGAAAAAAAAAATTTACAGTATTTTCATATAAACATATGGTTTATATTAAAGCTACCATCTATATTAAATATAACCCACTTTTCCACCAAATATTCTTTATAATTTTTACTGTAATTAATTAGCGAGAAGCACTGAATGTTTCTAAATCATTTTTAAATTTACCGTTCGAAATACTCAATTATTTATGACTCTGCGATAAATTGGTGAAAAAATTATTCATTAATCATTTTCACACTCCTAATTAATTATACATGCACCTTTTCTCGGGTGAACAATTTCGATAACGGAGTTCCAAGCTAGCTACTTGTCGCACGTTCCGACGATAATTCCCCGATAGATTAGATCAAATTCGAACATAAACTACGGGCAATACGGCGGAGTACACGATTCAAAGAAAATTACAGTTCTTTACCATTTTTCGGCGTGGAATCAGGTCGAAGGTGGGTGGAACATGCGAGTGGAACTCGAAAAGTAATAGCAGCCTCCCTGGGACCAGCCGAGGAAAAATGATAATCTTGTCCCACATGCAAGTGTATCCCTGCATCTTGGCGAGCTAGCAGACGCATAAATAACAAAGTGGATTTCCAGATTTTTCATATGACCACCCGTTTCCTTTCTAGGGATTTATCGATCGAGTGGTTGCATCGCGGTCGGAAAAAAGTCACCTTGTACTCTTATTTCGATCAGGTTGGAATGGCGTACCTAAGGCACTGAATTTACAATCTTATAAAAATTGATCTGGCATACACTGCGCGAGCAAACAAATATATGTTGTGTTGGTAAAATGACACATGCTTATTTGCAAATATAAAAATAATAAACTAGTTAAAGGGATTAACTGTTATCGTTATAAATGTGATTGTGACTGATTTTATACTTAAGAGGATACACTTTTGAGGCATCAAATATTAAATATTTGTTTCCTTTCTAAATTATTCCTACAATATGAAGCTTCAAAAAAATATTCATTTATCATACTACGACTATCCTACTACATGCATTTCTCAAACGTGATCTAACCCCTTAATTGCCGGAATCTCGAAACCCATGCATTTTCAGCCCCAATGCAACAGCATGCAACCCCAATGCAACAATCGAGGTTCCACCATCTCATTTATTCTGCAGCGTTACAGTTTGTCACGTGCATCGAGCTATCCCGGCAAAATATATCTGGTATCGTGTACTTAGAGTGCCCTTAGAGAATCCGCGACCCTCCTGACCAACGATCACCTCGCAACCATTAATGTAATGCCCCTTAACCTTAGGAACGGTTAGATGGATCGCGTCGGGGGTGCTTTGTTGCTCTATGGGTCGTAATAAACGCGATTCCGTTTAGCTGGCAGTTGCTCACGTGCACGAATAACTTTATAGATCTCGTCGCAAAAGCCGTTACAGACTCATCGTTGGTACTTTATATACTCGAGCTATAGCCGACAGGCTATCCGCCTGAATGGTATGGACCAACGAAAAGGATCAGCATGATCGCTCGATTCTTTGCTTCATCCCCTTTCGAACATAGACATCCGTTTACGGTGTACCGGTTATCTTGCTGGACGACGTCTGCTCTATTTATTTTATAACGCGACAGAATATCAATTTCTTAACGTCCCGTACAGTTTCAACGTGGATTGTTCCTCGCTTTTTCGCAAATCTTTAATGATTTCAGTTACTGATCTGAAGAGTGCTTCCAAAATGGCGGTATGGAAAAGGAAACTCCGTAAAAATCTCATATGTAGGTTCATTTTTCTAAAAAATAAATGAGGACAGTTTGAAGTATTTACAAAAATTTGCTCATCATACATAAATGACAAATGCAACTACTTTTTTACTTTCATAAATATTAAACTTATTAATCATAGCATTGCAAGTTGCATCACAAGGATTTAAAAAATTGTAAGTCAAGGGGTGGAATATACGAGAATTGTAACGAGTTTTCAAAATATTCACCGAGGATGAATAATGTTACGTTAATTAAACAATAATGTTTCAAGTATGGAAGAATATCGAGAAAAGCGAGTTTATTGTACATTCCGCTCGAACAAGACTCGTCGAGCAGTTGATAAAGTCACCCTAGCTGTTGATCAATTATGAAACTCGAAATCTCCGGAAAACACTTGTACATTCGAAAATCCATATTCAACCGGTGAATCTGTCGCACGAAATTGTAGTACACTTTTTTTTCCCTCTTGTTCCTGTTCTTCCTCTGTCCTTCTCGGTACCACCCCTAACCACCCCCAGGGCGCAACGGCGGAAATGCGTTGTGAAATATTTAACCCGGTCTCTCTGGTACCATCCCCTCCCAACAGCAAACCTCTCTCGCTTCACCAATCTTTCTCTCTTTCTCTGTCCATCTATTTGCCTTTCCCCTTCACCCTTTCTCTCTTTAGACAGCCTCGCAGATTCGATGCCGAGCTACGAACATCCGGTGTTCTGCATTATTAAATGCGCGACACCGACCTCTGGTTACCTTGATTTTATGGGAAATCCGTGAATGAAATAACTTGTGTTTCTTCTTTCTTCTTCCTATCAATGCCTTCGAGTTTGCGGTGTTTCGACTAACAACAATGTAGGCAAAAACTTCAACCCTTATGACTTATTTGTGATACGTACATCAATGATGGGGTGGTTCATATGGTCACTGAAAAACTTATGGACAAACTTGTAAATTTAGAAATTGAGGAATTTAAATATTTAGTTAGTTAGAAATTTAATATAAGGAAATATTAAAATTTCACGTTATAAATATTCAGATTTTTTATCTTTGAAATTTTTTAATTTGAGGATAGTAATATGGATATACATAGTAATATGGACATTTCGATATTTGGATATTTAGGTATTTGAAAATTTAAAAAATGAATAGTTCAGAAATTTAAACATCTAAAAAAGTGATCTTCGAATTTCAACATTTCTGAATTTGCACAATACATTCCTCTGAATATGAAGGTTTAAGTATTTATAAATTTATAGAAAAGGTAAAAACTTTTGAATCTGAAAATTTGAAAACTTCATACTTTATGAATATAAAAGTTTAAAGAGAAACTAAAAGTTTGTGAATTTAAAAATCTGAATTTCAGGATTTCTGAACTACCAAACTCGATAATTTGAAAAGTTGAAAACTTCGGAATACTAAATTTAAGAACTCGTTAATTCGCTTCACTTATTCAACAAAATTCTGCAACGAGCACAAATATCGAAGTCCTTCTTCCGCTCATCGCCATTTTCCCAGCATGTCCGCCATTATGCGTGCCCCACGATGTAACCCTACATTCTAGGAATAATGAATTTCACAAAGCAGTCTGTTGTGTCAAACGAATTACAACAAAAAGTGACTTTCTCCGCCAGCCTTAATCCCAATGCGTGTTAATTAACGGCGGTCGCGGTATACGCAATGCGTAAGGGTGGGTTAGAACTAACAATAGTTATGCGCGAATACGAAACTGAAAAAACGCACGCGCGTTATTGTAATTCAAACCCGTTATCAGTCGATCGGTACGTACTATGCCCGTGGTGTAATTAAAAATTTAAATAAAAGCCACGATAAGGAAAATGATCAATCACGAGGCGTGTTGCAGTCGTCGGTGGGTCGGGTTCACCCACCTTGCCCGTTCCCTGCGTTTCTGCTCACTATAATGCGTGCTAACGTGAACGCGGGCTCTGGGTAATCCTATTGCATATTCCCCACGTGCCGTGACATAAATAAGGAAAGGCTCGAACGTAAAAGCCCAGTTTTACAACGGCACATCTACCGTGAACAGGCTCGACGAGTTAAGGAGGCACAGTTTCATTAACAGCGAAACGGATAAAACCGGACATACCGGTTTTCCTCTACTGTAATTATGCGGTATCTCTTGCTAATTGAGAAACTTTCGTCCAATTCGCGGCACTGAAACGTTCCTTTTATTTTAATTCAAACGACCAACGGTATTTCCTACTACCCTTTATAGCTGCAGGAGTGTAGTACAGGTTAGTTGACTCGTCACCTTTGGAGTTGTTCGACTGTGGCTAAATTAATACTAAGTAGATTGTAATTGTTATATCACAGAATAAGACTCTTAGTAAGGGCGTTGAGAACATGGTCGAAACAAAAACTCTCGTAGAGGATATCTAAGAACGTGCTTCCTTAATTTTATTATTTATTATATGCTTAAAAAGTTGCCCCTATTCGCCTTGTAAGAGGTTTTGTTATATTTTAATCTTTACTACTTATAATACTTCTCAATGATTACTTGTAAACTTACATATGCTGAACTTTGCAAATGAAATTAAATAATTTGTTTTCACAAAAATGAACATATCCATCATAAGAGTAGATAATAGAGATTATAACTTAATTACTGAACTGATTGACATTAAATCGTGAAATAAGTATGATGGATCCAAAATTTGATCGATAACATTAACCTCTTTCTGCATATAGGTCACATATGTTACACGCTTAATTTTCATTTATTTCTTTATGTGCCAGTGTTATAACATATTCATATATGTCATAATACGTATTCATGTATTAATAATATGACACATAAAAGTAAGGAATAAATTAAAATTAAGTGTGTGACATATATGACCTATATGAACAAAGAGATTGACAATATAGAATAAAAAATACAAATACAAATATAAATACAAATAGTTTATAACACATAAATATGTATTCTACATATGTGTTATAGTCTGCATGTCACATATGTATATCTTCTCAGTCCTTTCTACGTCTGGAATATTTTTTACGACAAAAATTTATTACTCAATCATACGTGTCAAGATTTTCTTGACACCTAGATAAAATCCCGTCTTTCATACATATTGAATCTCATTTCGTCTTCATAATGAAACTGCATCGAAAATCACAAATGAGATACGAACAAACATATATGTTTTAATATATTATAATACATATTTAATATACATTCTTTATAATCATAAAGTATTTGTACTTCATAAAATATATCAAGACGTGCACCATCATAATACTATAATTATTAATATGCAGCAATAATTGGATTTCGTGGTTGTCGCACATCATAATCTTTCACAATGATCAAAATTAGGTTCATTTTATTTTACATACACCACGAAGAACGTGAACGTGCAAACTAATCTAATAGAAACGTAACAAACAGCTCGGTTAATCTCAAGTTACAAATCAGCGTAAAATTTCCGTCCTCAAAAGGGATCAGATAACATCGAACAATAAATTCCTTGCGCAGAATTCACAAGTCGTACAATTGCGCAGCATGCGTGTAATTTTCATTCACTGGTAAAAAAAAAAAAACGAAGAAAAAAAAGAAATCAGCAGAAAAAGTGAAACTTTTGTTTCGTGTTCATTTTCTACACGTGTACGTGTTATCTAACCTATCTAACGTGCTACCCCGGCTAAACAGTCATAAACAGGCAGCTAGCCAAGATAACATACACGTTGGTTGCCTTTGCTTCTGACCGTTCAAGCGTGTGTAACGATATTAATTATTAAAAGCAAAATGACAACAAGCGACATCGTCAAAGCCTGGTCGTCGACGAACGACGATGCAGCTACCCGTTAGGTTATCATTTTCTTTTATTTTTATTTTTTCGTTGTGTCCCGTGTGCCATTCTCTCTCCGTCTCTCTTTCTACGCCTGGGTTATTAGAGACCAAACGAGAAGGAATATCAAGAAGCTGAGAGAAGCTAATTGCGATTCTCCAAAATTTCCCGAAGAAAAGTTTGACCCTTCACGAAGCCCGCGCGAAGAAAGTTCTTAATAATACCGACTTCCTTCGCCGCAATTCGTGTCGGCTATATAGCCGGGCAATCTGATAATCATGAGTTCGCGAATGGCCGAGCTGTTTAATAATGAAAAGGCGAGCAACGTATTATTGTTGCGCGAATTGTTTTTTCGGTATTGGATTAAATCTGGGCTACGTTGATACGAGTTCAGGGGAACGTGAATAATTCGCGTTTCGACGGAATTATCCTCTGTACCGTGACGATTAGCATCGGTTATGCAAATCTGGATTTATTATTAACAACTTGTTGATACTTTGGACGCGGCGTGTCCCTCGCTAAGCTTAGACCTTTCCTGTTAACTGGATTAATAATTCCAGGGAAACGCTGATATTGATTAATGAAATATAAAATTGTTAATACATGCTTATCGCTGATGCGAACACGCTGGGCTGGAAAATTATCCCGCAACAGATTTCGGCAATTAGCGGTATTAACGATTGAAAGATTATAATTGAAATATTTAATTATTAACCGCGGTTTGCGGATTACACTGTTTTTCAACGGGTGTCATGGCAATTAATGATTGAAGTTGCTGTTTAATCGGTGGTTACATTAACGATCGGTTATTTGGTTAGCAAATAGATTGACAATTATGTATTAATATTTGTTTAACGCGTATTACCTCATCAGTTTCAGTTGAAAACTTTTCTCTCACCATAGTCATTGATTTATTAACACTGTAGATTCATTATTTAGTGTCATTAATTTATTAATACTGTAGGTTTATTTGGAAAAATAAATATAGTAATATTTGATAAATATATATTAAAATATGATACATGTAAAATATACGATATTCCAATATTTTTAATTATATATTAATATGTATATTATTAATTATTAATAATTATTTTTTTCTCTGAAATTCTATTTTGTATATAATACATTTCATATATTTATTTTTAATATACATATAGTATAATGTCACATACGTTCATTTTTAATGTATATAGAGTATAATGTTACATACATTTATTTTTAATGTAAATATAGTATAATGTCACATGTATTCATTTATAATGCATATAGAATATAATGTTATATACTTTTTAATATACATCAGTATAATATTATAATGTACAATATAATTGATATTATATACACATTAAAAATAAATATAATTCTATTCAAAGCTAAAGGTCATAACTATTGTAAACAAATATACAGTGTGATCAATAATTTCTCAATAACAACTTCAAAGACGGGAGAGTATTCGTAAGTCAATTTTGTTAAAAACAAATCTGTGTCCGAGTACTTATGAAGGTAGGTGTACTAACATCTCCGGATAAGTGCTAACAGCCATAAAATTAATTTCGATGCCTATCTTGAGATACCCACAATCTTATTTGCCCAATAATAATTACTCACTGCCATCAATCGGAAGACAAACAAAGGGGTGTCACTATCGCAAACGTAAGTGTGCAATATTCATAGGAATGATAATCCCAGGGATAAGAAATGATGTTGAAATAAATCGAGAAACAATATAAAATAAATCAGTGTTCTTATACATATGAACATAGACAGAATGCGTTACCACCAAAACTCGTAGTTTTTCGATCGTACGTTTCTGGTCGCGTTACTCAAATCATTCCTCAAAAGAACGTATCGCGATAATTTGCGGCAAGAGTTTTTTTCAAAACTGTCCCGTTGATAAAGAGTGGCCGTTAAATGGCTTTTATACGCGATACCTCGATGCTAATGAGCAACGGTCGTAATTACGCTTCAACCGGCGCCAAGTGGTGGGCGTCCAATTTTCTGTCTTTCTTTCTTATACGGATCGAGCCTGTTCCCGGGGGTTAAGAGCGGCCCAGGAAATTACGAGGAGCGGGTAATGCAATTCCGCAACGCGGCAAGTGGACAGCGGCGGCCATGGTTGGAAAAGAGTCGGCGAGAGGGGTCTCCGGGCCAGCCTGGAATTTGGCATTCCTGCAGCTCTGCCTAATTGCTATGGGCCACGCACACGAGGAATTAATAATTAAAATAAAATACAGCGGCGAACGGGTCTCACCCCTCCTTCCACCCCCTCTGTTCTACTCGGCGACGGTGCTGGGAACGCGAAGGGTGTGCCGGGATACGAGGGGGTGGGCGGCAGTCGTGCTTTGGTTTTCAGCCCCGCAGGCTGTAATATACATAATTAAACATACGTGACTTATCTGCTGAAAAATGTTGCGTTTAACACCCCACTCGCCCCGCAAGAGTAGCCGTGCACACCTCGCACCGTTTCACCCCCTCCTCGCCCCGCGTGGCTTCGTTTGCCATCACCCCAAACCAGAGAGCGTGACATAGTGCGCGTGGTTCCCTGCAGATACCGGTGTATCGTGTGTCCGCGGTTTTCCAAATTATTTTTCTACTTTTTTTTTCCACCCACCCCTTAGCTCGTTTCATCCCCTTTCCTACGCTCACCGCTTTTCCTTCCCTTTCGCTGTTTCCTCCGCAGAGCACGATGTATATCGGCCATCGCCTCCTGCATTTGTGCGCGTGTTTTTCAACGCGTCAACGCTCGTCCGTTTTCCATCGCGTTTTTATTAACTAACGAATTGCGTGCCGACGTTGTAAAATGTTCCGAGAATTTATCTTTCCTTTTTTCTTGGCTTTTCCGTCCTTTCCTTTTACAAGGTGTTCAATCTTAACGCGTTCGATCACGCAGATCGATAATGCGCGGACGTAAAATACATTTTCAAATTAAAATACACGTTGCTGCAGCTTTACTCGAGCATATTAGATTTTTATCACTCTTGTATGGATTTTAGATCTTGTTTTGGTGTTTCTCTACTTTTTACATGGTTTTAGGTGTTTGTGATCTCATAACCTTTCAAAGGCCAGGGTTAATCACTGTTGGAACTGAAGGTATATGGTTTTCCAAAACGTGGACAACGCGGTACACGAAATGTACTGATCCTCAGAATTCGATTTTGATGGAGTACACAATTTTAATAAGAAATGAATTTGTAAAAAATATAGAAACAAGTTATTTTTATGACTCAAGAATTTTTGAATTCTGAATGCTGAGATTTCAGGTCTTTGGATGTAGAAAATATAGGTACTTTAAAATATCGAAAGTTTCGAATGTTAGACTTTGGTGTTTTCGAAATTCGCGACTTCAGTTTGAGATTTTGAAAGATAATTAAAAATTAGTTGATTTTGAGAAATTATTAAAATTAGGTATATGGCAGTAAATTGATATAAAAATGAATTATAAGAACCACTGCCATGTGTTATCTTCCGTGTCATGAAATAATATTAAAATTTCCATGCATCGAAATCGCCCATTTAATATGCAAGACCTAGTGTAACACTTTCTAACTTTTGTATACTTTATCGGTAAAATTAAATATTTGGTGCGTGCTACTTATTCAACTGATCCTCGATTATTTGTTCTGTCAAGCCATTGAGACACGAGAATGTTGTTATGCAAATGATCTTGAAATAAATACGTAATAACTAACGGGGTGGCAATCACACGTTAAAGAGAATGTTTCGCATATATGCACGGCCTCAAAGCCTATACTTTCCTTCTTCCGTGCATGTAGATATCTTTTTAGAATATCTAGATATTCACGTGAGGTCTGGATATGTATGTAATTGATGAATGTATGAATATAAATCAGGCTTGTTAATCTCGGCGATGTGTCAACATCAGTTATTCTTATAACTGATAACGAATTCCCAAGACATCGAGACCCCGGGAAAAGTCGATAAATTGCGATTCACCGTGCACTCGTAACACTTTCATCGATCCTGGCATCCAATCAAGGACCGTTAAATATACCATTCTCCACGATAAAACTGAGTGTCAATTAGCGCGATCGATTACCACTTGTTTCGACGATTAATTACCACGCGGCTCGTTATGCACTCGACGAGATCCGTAACCGCAGATGAAATCGTTTCACTGTTTACCACGGTTCCCGTCTCGAAAATCGAAAACGCTATCGATCATCTCTGAATAAATACCCTGTAACGCTTGTTACCAGCTTGAAACGTCGTGTCGAAGGAAAGCTTACAAGCCGTGAAGTGAAATTCTCCAGGTAAAACGATCTTTGCCCTCATTTTCAAGATATGAATGTAACATGTTCTGTTGACAGACTCTCGCTACATGGCACTGCACGGAAGTTCAAAAGACTTTATACTAGTCTCTAAGACAATTCTGTTCATTTTACAATTTTTTCTAGGACAATTGTGCTCATCTTAGAATTTTTTTTTTATATCACCGTTCGGGGCCATATTACAAGTATCTGCTGTACACCCTTCAACGTGTTCAAATACGAATTTAAATATTAGAGGTAAGTGAATACATACATAATTAGTATAAATTAATGATATTTAATTCTGAGTGGGTTATTATTGACTCATAGAAATACTTTCTCTATATTGCCGATTTTTAAAAATTTACCTCACACATAGTTCTGTGATTTACTTATGAATTTGAAGAATTTTTAGTGGTTTTAAATCAGAAATTAATGTTACGTATTTAGTGTCATGGAAAATGAGTAGAAGAAAATGAATATCTTGCTTTAAATAGATCTCTTCGTAAATGATAATGTGTCTCGTATCGGCGAAGTGTTAAGTGGCCAGCGGTAACAGACACGTGACGCGGATATTTTTTTTCTTTCTGCTTAAGAAGAGCTTTTTTTCTGGGGACATTTTAACAATGCAACAGGGAACCCCGGCTATCTCGGCCAGTATTTCAACGTGATACCAGTCTGTGACAAATAGCTACTGATGTAATGAATATGAAACGCAACCCCTGGACTCGCTTGCTCCTGCAACCCTTTCACCCCTACCAATCTTCCGTGTACTATGACGTATAACGATTGTACACGTGGTGCAAAGTTGAATCAAAGCATGTACAACTTGTTCTCCTTTGCATTTGAAATACTTGACACTATCTGCCGCGGTATGATTTTAATTAGAGAATGTGGACGACAGGATTGAACGTAAATCATCGTAATGTTAACATTCTCATTCAGCTTGGGTATTTAGCCCATTATTATACTATATAAATTATGGGGAATAATGTAAATTAACATTTTCAATTTTTGATTATCATTGTTAACCTTTTAGTACCAACGATTTATTATTGCAATACTTGTACTTAAGTAATATCAAACTTTGATGTAATTCAGTAAGGTCTATTGATTTGATTTAATCTGATGTAATTTTGCAAGTTTCTGACAATACATACGATTATGTGTTGTATAGTCCCTCTTCCATTAACAGTTTTACCTGGATTTACCCAAAAGTCAAGACTTCTCCCTCTATATTTACCCTAAACCAAGAAAAGCCTACATTGTATCCAACAATGAGTGTATACTTAAATACAATGCAGATCTTCCTTATTGTTAACTAAGAGGAAGTACAAAAGAAAGAATGTCTAGTATAAGCTCTCCTTAGGCTCTCTAGGCTCTCTCTAGTCTCTCTTTAATCTCTCCTTAGGCCTCAGGCTCTTTGTAGAACGTCCCGAAGTTCTCCAGAAGTTCTCCATAAACTACCCTCGCAATCTCCCTAAATTCTCCCTAGTCTGTCCCTTGGTTTCTCTCGAGTGTTACCAAAATCCAAGGGAAACTGATCCTCCTTTTCTCTCCAAATCAAGAAACTTAATTATTAACATATCTTCAAAGATTCACATTATTCTGCAATACTAACATTAATATCATAAATTTGATGATTTTGAAACTGAAGTAGAAAAATAAATAAGGGATGAGTTTTTGTCTGATTTAATATTGTGATTTGTCTGACGCACAAATAAATCATATGGTAAGGGGTTAAAGGCATAACGCGTGTTTTCGAGGATTCTGTTTTTTTAACGCGTCGCACGAAAAACCAGTATAAAGGAGTATTTCGCATAATCCATGTCAAAAACTAAACG
This sequence comes from Megachile willughbiella, assembly GCA_945859595.2. NCBI lineage: Eukaryota > Metazoa > Arthropoda > Insecta > Hymenoptera > Megachilidae > Megachile > Megachile willughbiella. Next base: position 13,485,218 of record OX243797.1, read on the forward strand.
CAAATTGTCTTAACAACGGTAAACGGAAAGAGTGAGCGTAGGAACGGAAGGCTGGCACAGCATGAGCGAATGAAATTTAATTGTGTGGAAACTCTTGCGTTTAGCTATTGTTAGATACAGGCACGGGGGGGTTGAACTCGAGGCAACCCTTGCAGTTTCATAGGGGTTTACTTGAGTCAACCGAGCAATTAGCATACGACGTAGCTACCGAGGGCAGGTAAGAGTGAGAAATAGTGATAGGGAGAAGTACGAAAGGGTGGGGGAGGGGAAGCTTGAACGCGCTTGGAACAGGAGAAACGAGGGCGAGAAAGGGGTTGAACAGGCTGTTTGTTCATTTGTCCTGGGATAATCTCTTCGTACACATCGCTAAAAGATGTTACATACGCGTCTGTCGCTGGTATTTATCTTTTTCCGACTGTACCGGTATGTTATGATCGTTGGAAGGGGCTCGTGAATAAAAACAGGGTATTAATTCGATAAATCAACAAGATTGCGAGTTTTAATGACGTTCGTGTCGTAGTGTCGTGCGTGAGTATAGGTACATATCCGTGATTAGAGTTTACAGAGTATACTATATCGAATATAATTTGAGAATTTTGAACTTTGGAGATTTCAGGAAATTTGGGAAGTTTGATAATTGAAAATTTAGGGACTTTGATAATAATTTGGAATATTAGGGCGAATTGTAGAGATCTGAAGATTTCAGAGTTTGGGAAAATTAGATATTGGAAGTTAAAAAATGAAGAAGTTTGACAATTTGAAAATTTATAAAGTAAATAGTTCCAAGTTTATAAATATTTATAAATTTATTGTTTGAAAGTTTAGTAATGAAATCTGATTATTCAGAAATTCTGCAAGGTTCAAAAATTTTACGATGTTTAAAAAGAGAGAAATTTGAACATTTATGAATATGAACAAACACTTAAAAATTTGGTAATCTTCAAACTTAAATATTCAGAATCCTGAAGACTGTAAAATTTTGATAGTAAAAAATCTTCAAATTTACACACATTTCATTTGAGTTAAGTATGATTAATGCCACCATTACTGCTAATGACCAAAAACCTTGAAAATTCAATTTAAAAAAAAGGAAAAGAAACGTCTCTGAAAAGATAACAAAAATTCAGTTACCCTACTGAACAAAATCGAAAAGATTAATTATATTTAAGAAGAAGAAGATAATACAAGTAATTTATAGACTACAATATTAAAGTGAGTCATCGGGATCACAGTACACTGAACGATTAGAATGGATCGTTACGATCACAATACACTGAACGATTACAATGGATCGCTGCACCATAAAGTACACGTGCATTCGATCGCAAGTAATAAATTAAGTAAATCCAACAAATCTTTATAACCAATAGAGGAAAAATGATTGATCGTGTCCCGTAATTCTGTAGGTGTCACACCGGTTTGATTAAATGTATTCTCTGACGAGCGTAAAATATCCGAGGTACTCGTACGTAAGAGGCTTATCTTTTATCAGTCATCCCCGAATAACGTCGCAACGAGCTAAGCATTTTTGATGGAGAACGCTCGTATCGACGTTCTTAACACGCGAACGGATATGCAATCACTCATTCACGATTTTTAACAGATATTCGGACGTGATCCGTTGCATTCGTGGACAACGGACTGAGAGATAAATGCATCCTGGCGGCGGCCAATGAAATTTATGTCAAAGATAATTGTCACATTGCTACGACGTCAGTCAAGTTTTTTTCAGATGGACAGAGGAGGAAATCTCCGGATGCCACGTGTGCAGATGTTTTCCTCGCTCGTTTTGGCCTCCTCGTGTCGGTACGTGATCGAAATTAAATCGTGCCTTGAATCGTTTGCGAGCAATCATTTTCTACTCTCGGCTTTCTTTTATTTGTTTAATAAGCTTTGTAGTTTACGCGAGGTTAATGAGCTGTTATTTTCAGAAAATTATGTGGGATATTCATAATGCAGTTTGCATTTTTATAATAATTTGCATAATATAATAATGCATTTCATCCCTTAGGGGATGAAACATACATTAATTTATATAGCTATTTTTCAACTATTTTTTATGTAATTGTTCTTTAACTATTTTTTACATAATTGTTCCTTAAATGAAGTTCATTTGTTACTTTTTGATAAAACCTTAATAACTGTAATTTAAAATAAGAGTAATTTTAGGGGGTTCATAAATCAAATGTTGGGGAAAAGAAATTAAATATTAGAATTTCATCACTGTAGTTTTATAATTACTTGTAGCACACAAAACAAATTAAAGTTAAAGTAAAAAAATGATCAGGAAAAGTAATGTAACACAATCAATACGTCACGTATCAATATGAGAATATAACACAATTAAGAATTAATACATTTACACTGAAACAGTTGCAAACTTCACAATATGTATAGAATATTTTTTACAATAATTTTTCACGATATAATTTATTTATTTTTAAAAGTTTTGGGCAGCTAATACAAATATTTCCAATTAGGAAGAAATTCTTAATAACATTTACTTTGTACAAAAATTTAAACGTCTCCCATAAATGAGTGACACGATAATGAAAATGTTAAAAATGCTCTATTAATGAATGTTGAGTATCGAATTTGAATTGTAAAAAAATGTACTGGTAAAAAAAATTTGTGTACCGCAAGAAAAATAATATGAGCAAGTATATCAGTAGTGAAAAAATGAATAATTGTTATGAAAATGTAAATATTGATATTTTAAAAATTGATTAGTGTGCTATGGAAAGTAATTCGAGTTTTCAATTTACGGTCATTTTCTCGAGTAGCCAACGTATCTGTTTCGAGCCCTTTGGGACAGTGTTTAGAGAATTGCATTACCGGAGGTCCGTTCATGCGTGCACACTTCGCAGTCTGTATTGCGAATTTGTAAACACTGTTACACTCTGCTCACCGTATTGCGACTAGAGATAAATTTGTCAGTTAATTAATGCCAGCTACAACAAAGCGAATAATTAAATTACTGCTCGAATTATAGCGCGTTTAATCCCGTGAAATGATCAAAGCAACATTTGAACCAGCAACCAGGCAATGCGTATCGAATAAAGTTATTAAACAATGAGGGAGGGGGACCGATTATGTGTAATTCGACTTATTATTTTTATACGAAGGGTAACAATCGCTTTTGTTACTTTATTCATTCGCAGCGAAATTTTTTACGGAGAAGTAAATATGTTCAGTGTAAATTAGCAATTATTTTTACGCTCGAGTGTTTGTAAATTAAAACGTTTGAAAATTTTTTAATTCGCAAATTAATTTCCTGACTTGATAACATGAATCTTTGTAATTTTACGCTTTTTAATTTTTGAATATTTGAAACTTTCTCGATGTGAAAAATTTGAAGCTTTACAATTTTTAATTATTTTAAATTGAGCAGCTTTGGCGAAGGTGAAGTTATCTTGAATATTCAAAGCTTTGCAACTTTGAAGAAATTGAAACTTTGAAACTTTGAAATATTTAATATTTTGTGACTTTCAAACATTTGACTGCAACTTTAAAAAATTTAAAGCTCTGCAACTTAAAAAAATTTGAATCTTTACAACTTTGAAAAAATTGCAGCTACACAACTTTGAAATATTTAATACTTTGCAACTTCGACATATTTGCAGCTTTGTAACTATGAAAAACTTGAAACTTCGATAAATTGCAAACTTGAACCTTCACGTTTTTAAATCTGAATTAAAAATTGAAAATTCATGAACTTAGATGAACATTTTTACATTCCCATGTCATTCAATCATAACAACAATGATTTTTTCCTGACATACATGCTAATACACAAGATCTCTTTTCGCTAAAAGATCCTTAAACTGTACGTATTCAAACCACAAAAAACCGTATTAGTATCATTAAAAATTTATTTACAATCATCAATTTTAACAAAATATTTGGTTTAATAATCTACGTTTTGTCATATTTTCCGGAAATGTTCCGAACGTGAAAATCCAATGTACCGTCTACAATGTGTAACTTATTACATTATATTACATTTGAGGTAACAATCACGAGTAACTTGAATGGTAATTAATAGTTTAACGAATATTGTTGGTTGAATCGGTTTCAATCGTTTCGAAGAATATCGTAATTGCTTTGGCACTGATTAACGGCTCCATTCATGAGCCAGTTTCCGTTTCATAACGCTGCTTGAACCCAATTCCTACGCAAAATCTCGAAGACCGGTTCGACTAATAGGCAAAGCGTTCACACCAGGCTAGGCCCTAACGTCACTAGGTGGAATCGATTTTCAAAGCGTACTTGAACCTCCTTTAACCTCTCTCGTGGTCGATCGATCGAGCGAGCGAGCGGCAGCAACGAGGGAAAGGTGCGAGTTTAATGAGTGTTGGCATTCGATTTAATACGAGTGTTGGTCTACCTCTGATCATCGTCGACGCGAGAACGCGACGAAATTGCGAACGACTGAGAATCGTCCAACGAGAAATTTCAAGTGAAGAAACGATCGCGAAACGACTTTGATATTCAACTGTTCAGAAATTCTGGATACAGTTGCAATATCAAACACTAGCTAGGGACTAGTGGATTTGGAAAGCATGGAATGTGGACTGATGCTGTTGAGGTAGCATGTGAGACTGAGATGTGGGAAAGTTTGAAAATGTCAAGTTGTCGAATGTTTGCGTTTTCGAGATTTCGAGTGTTCAAGATTTCAAGTTTTCAAATTTTCAAGTTTTCAAGTTTTCAAGTTTTCAAGTTTTCAACTTTTCAACTTTTCAAATTTTCAAGTTTTCAAGTTCTCAAATTTTCAAGTTTTCAAGTTTCCAAATTTCCAAGTTCTCAAGTTTTCAAGTCCGCAATTTTTGCATTCTTCAATTTTTCAAGTTACTCATTTTTCCATTCTTCAATTTTTCAATTCTTCAATTCTTCAATTCTTCAATTCTTCAATTCTTCAATTCTTCAATTCTTCAATTCTTCAATTCTTCAATTCTTCAATTCTTCAATTCTTCAATTCTTCAATTCTTCAATTCTTCAATTCTTCAATTCTTCAATTCTTCAATTCTTCAATTCTTCAATTCTTCAATTCTTCGATACTTCAATTCTACGTTTGTAAATGTACAAATTCCTAAACATCTAAGTTGTCAGCTTCAAACTTTCAAATGTACACACTTTCAAGCTTTCACAGTGTTACAAACACTGTCAGTTTTCAAATTTTCAAAATAGTACTTCCTAATGTGTTTGTGCATTTTGTAAATATACAAATTTTTGAATTCCAATTTTAAGATCAACAACTAGACCATTGCATCTAAAAAAATAAACTGATCAGACTATAACACGTATTATATAATTAATCGCTCTCATATTTTTTCTTGAAGCCTATTTTTAATCTTTGCACAATAATTATATTAGCTAATTATGATATGTCCTTGATCAGAGAAAATTGGTAAGAAGTTCCACCTGTTAGTTGCAGTTACATTGATATGTCGCACATCACAGCGGTAATCGTTCTATTTTCGACGAAGCTTATACACCGTAACCTACGTCAACGACGAGGAGAGCAGATCGTGCACAGTGAGAGATTATCCGTGAAAAGGGGCAGAGGGAGCGAAGGGAGAACCATGAGAGAAGCACGCATACATCAAATCAAGGAACTTGAGGGATCGACTATACCGTCAGAGGAATTCGTTCGTGACACGCGGTGACATTTGACGTGATCTATGGCTACGAAGGTGCTCCTTGTCTCTGCACATCACGACGTGTCGATACACACAATATTCAGTAATTACTTTCTGATCCCGAAGAGACGAAGCTACTCCTTCGAGACATCTTTACTGTTTCTTGATACCTCGATGATTGTTCGAAAACTGACTGAAAGACGATTATCGAATCGAGATTAACGCAAATTAACTCGATGCGGATTTTTTAAGATTTATTTATTAGTTGTTGAGGAATTGGAAGATTTACTTGTTTATAAATTTTTGAGGAATTGAAGAATTCGTTTATTTATCAATTCATGAAGAATTGAAGGATTCACTTATGTATAAATTTTTGAAGATTAATAAAATCATAAAGTTTTATGATAAAATTTAGCCAATTCTGATGTAAATGAATAAGTTACATTAAATTGTGTTTAATTAATTGGAAGTTGACATTCAAAATTGTCATCTAAAATTTTTTGTTAGTTGAAAATATAGTAATCAAATTTATACTGTATTGCAAATATAACAGAATTTGTTCCAGTATTGTAAACATAGTATGTAACAAAATTTGTTACTGTATTAAAAATGAAGAGATGATGTAAACATATAATTGTGTTCAATTAAAAGTAGACATTGAAAATGGAAAAGCTAATCGTTTTTGTATACTTAAAATTTTACGATATTAAAAGTGTACATATAAAATTTGTTATTATATTGAAAATGTAATAAAAGTTATGTTTAACTAATTGAAAGAATTACGAAAAATATCGAATAAAACTCTAGATTATAACAATAACCCTGAAGTATTAAAAAATATAATAAAATTTAGGTAGCATACATAAGGTATCCAAATATTTTGAAAGTAGAATTTCAATCTCCACGTTAACCCATAGCCTCGACATCAAATCCCTCGACTCCGAGCAACGTCTCGATCATTTTCTTATCCCCCCCCACGCATCGGATTCTTGAAAATTGTTCAAGTTTCTGCAATACTTATCTCGCAGACGAACGAACAAAAAATAGTTGGGTTGTTAAGGGTTAATTAACGGTGTCTGGTTGAAAGGAAAGTTTGGCCGGCAAGAACGCGGTAGATTAAAGAAGGAAAAACAAACGAGGTGGTTGAGGAAAACAAGGGACGTCAGGGGGTACGTCGGCAAAAGGAGCCCGGATAAGGTTGCCAGAGGTCCGTTGTACGTTTAATTAAGAAAAAATCCCATAACCCGCTAATGGGCGTAACGGTGTCGCCGAAAAAGAAGGGTAGGCACCACAAAAGAATAGAAGAAAGTGCCACGGATTTCGCGTAGCCACGAACAAGCCATGTGCCCTTAATTCCGTAATACGAATATATGCAGCTACGAGCGAGTAGAAGAGGAGGAGGTGGAAGCAGGGCGTAATGCACGCTCGTCTAAGTACAGTCTGTAATTATGAAATAACCCCGGGACCCTCTTTACGCTTCTATTATCATAGCTTTTTACGCCGGCAGAGGAGAAACCACGACAAATTTTTCCGTGCCCAGGGTCCGGGCTCGAAAAGTCGTTCTCCATTTTCCTCGTTTTCCCTTCCACCCTATATATCTGCACAACCAAGACCCATATGCTACCCGTTGGCTGACAAGCTATCGTCATTGTTCCCGTCCCTTGTCCTCTCGTTAAATGTTTTTCCTTCTTCTTCGTTCTCTCCCTTTTTTCCCCCTTTCTAACCGACGGAACTACGCCGTTCCTCTCTTCTTCCTCTTTCGGCTGTAACTAGATTTTCCACTTCCACTGTTTATCGTGTATTCCATCGGGGATAAAGTGATACACGCGTGTTCATAGCGGCGAGAAATTTCAGAACTTTTGCAATTTTAACCGGAGTTACAGTCGTCTGAATTGCATTCGTAGCCCGTGTAATCCCTTTGTATAATTCCCTTACCGGATTCATCACGATTTATCGGCTTTTGTCGGGGAAACGGTTCGGATTAATCGTTCTAGTGAGTTGTTATTGGGTATCGTATATGGAAGTGGATTATTATCGTATTCATCTATATGAACACTTAATTAGTCGGATGGATTTTCAACGACCACGTGAAACTTAGGTTCCTAGGGACAAATTAGTTGTTATAGTGAATTGTTACTAGAAATCGCTTAAAAAATCTAATTTAAATATTAGGCTATTTTAAATCAGAATTAAACAGAATGTTTAAAAATCCTTCGAAATTTGAGTGGAAGGTTGAGGTTAATGGTAATAATTGTTACTAGAATTTATTTCTAAAATTACATTCCTATATTATTATTTTTACATTGTCGTACATTTGTTTTTTAGATTTTGAACAAACTCATGAAATTTAGGTTATTTGGTCAAGATTAATTGTTATTGGAAATTGTCTCTTCAAGTGAGTTATTGTGTTAATCTATTTGGAATATTATTAGATCAGATAGATTTTGCACAACTTCATGAAAAGGGTTATTGGGTTCCGATTAATCGGAAATCGTTTCTGAAAGTAAATTATTATCGTATTAATCTATCTAGAACCTTAATTTATCAGATAGGATTTGATAAATTTCATAAAGTTTAGATTGTTGAGTAGAGATTAATTGCATTAAAAGTTCCAAATTAAAATACATTCTAATTCCTAAATCAACAAATATTGAAACTTTCAAGTTTGTAAATCCTTAAATTTCCGAACCAACAAATCACCAGAAGTATCGAATATCTTAAATTTTGAAACCCTAGAAACTGCAGAAGCTTAGGTTTCTAAATTCTTAAATTTTTATACCCTAAAATTTATAAATTTTAAGATTTTTATTTGTAAGTAACATTTAAAACTTCTAATGTCTCAAATTGTCACAGTCCTCAATTTCCAAGTTTCCAAATTTTGCAACTCTTACATTCATAAGTCAGAATTTATTTCCAAACTCTTAAATTTTTAAGCTATCAAACTTAAAAATTCCATAGTTTCAAATTTTCAGATCTTCCAATTTCCATATTTCTGAATTTCAAAATTTTGCAAGTGTTCAAATTAGAAGTTCTCAAATATTCAAATCTCCAACCCCTAAAATTTCCAACGCTCCAAATTTCCAATTTACCCTCATCATTTCAAAAATCTCGCTATCGTGATACAACAGTGCTATACTAAAATATTCGAAATTTAAATGTAAATTCAAATTTAAATTTAAATGTGAAATAAACAGTATTATACTCGAATATTTATAATTTCATCTGAAACTTCAAATAGACAATGTTATACTAAAATATTCGAAATTTGCATTTAAATTTCAAATAAACATATACTGAAATATTTTAAATTTGCACTTACATTTCTAATAAACTGTTATATTAAAATATTTAAAATCGACTGACATTTCAAATAAACAGTCACACTAAAATACTTGAAATTTAGACAAAAATTTCAAATAAACAGCGCTACACTAAAATATTAAAAATCTACACTAAATTTCAAATACACAATCACATTAAAATACTCGAAATTTACAAAAAAATTTCAGATAAACAGTGTTATACCAAAATACCTCAAACTTGCATTTAAATTACTAACAAACAGTGTCATACAAAAATACTCAAAATTTTAACTTAAATTTCAAATAAACAGTATCACACTAAAGTACTTGAAATTCACACGAAAAAATTTCAAATAAAAAATGTTATGCCAAAATACCTCAAACTTGCACTTAAATTACTAATAAACAGTGTTGTACCAAAATACTCAAAATTTTAACTTAAATTTCGAATAAACAGTATCACACTAAAGTACTTGAAATTCACACGAAAAAATTTCAAATAAAAAATGTTATACCAAAATACCTCAAACTTGCACTTAAATTACAAACAAACAGTGTCATACCAAAATACTCAAAATTTTAACTTAAATTTCAAATAAACAGTATCACACTAAAGTACTTGAAATACACACGAAAAAATTTCAAATAAAAAATGTTATGCCAAAATACCTCAAACTTGCACTTAAATTACTAATAAACAGTGTCATACAAAAATACTCAAAATTTTAACTTAAATTTCAAATGTGTCATCGCACCTGAAATAATTTATAAAATGAATCCCAAAGAATAATACCCAAAGTAATAAATATCAAATACCATAAAAAACGTTGACGAACTTGAATTTCATAAATTGTCAAAGGCTAGAAATTACGGTTTATCATAAACGCAGTCTAAATCCTGCGAAATATCGTTGACGCAAAGGTCGCGTTGATTTTCCGGAATTTGTCATGGTATTGCAAATTCTCGATAAATCATAATGCGCAGGTTTTAATGGAATTATGAGGTTCTGAAATTTTCTGGTCGCGTCGGCAACAAGCGTCGACGGGCGAGCATACAGAACAAGCGCAAACAAAAATATGCAACGGGGGTGCACAATTTGCAACACAGATATGGACGAAACCTTTTAAAAGCGTGCAGCGTGGCGTGGCTGCTAAATCGTGAGTGATAACGGATACTAATGCACGTCAGCGTTTCGAGCGTTCGTGGCAGGATAGCTTTTAATAATATTCGGTACAATAGCACGCTGAATGGTTAATGCAAGCTATCCAGACAAACGTAAAACAAACAAAAGATGAGCAGAAAAACGTGTAAACGAGGCTGTTTCACCTAGAATCGCTGCTCTATAGCTTCTCTATTACCCACCCGATATTCAATTTCTGCTCGAACAAAAATATTCATCGATATCGAAATATATAATTGTTCGATATAGTTGGCACAAAAAGGCTGCGTTCGATAGTTCTTAAAAATACGATAAATAAATGGCTGGATCGAGCAAATGCGTTTTAGACAAAGAAGAGATGTTTATTGGGAAAAATATCACTTATTATTGTACTAAGTGGGGCGTTTTATACTAGAATTGATCAAATCGAAATAATTTTTAATAGATTTTATATATTTTACATATAGGAGAGACGATTATTGGGAAAAATATCACTAGACATTATGATTGTACTAAGTGAGGGTTTTGTACTAGAATTGATAAAGTCGAAATAATTTTAAATAGATTTTATATATTTTAGGTAAAGGTGAGACGTTCACTGGGAAAAATATCACTAGACATTATTATTGTACCAAGTGAAGGTTTTGTACTAGAACTGATGAAGTCGAAATAATTTTAAATAGATTTTATACATTTTAGATCAAGGAGAGACGTTTACTGGGAAAAATATCACTAGATATTATTATTGAACTAAGTGGGGGGTTTTATACTAGAATTGATCAAATCGAAATAATTTTTAATAGATTTTATATGTTTTAGATAAAGGAGAAAAATTTATTGGAAAAAATTGATATCACTAGATATTCTGCAAAGTGTTTCGTACTAGAATTATAATTTTAGTCAAATTTAACTAGAAATGTAAATTCAAAATAATTTTGAGTAGATTTTATGATGTGTGTTTGAAGTACATTTGGAAGGATATTTTTCAATTTTATTTTCCATATGGAAAATTTATAATTTTTTAAGCGTTCAGTGTTTTTGATAGAGAATGTGTATTAACACGAAAATTAAAATTAATTTTCAGGCAAGATTCAAAATATTTAAAAATATTTTAATAATAATAAAATTACAAGTGTGGAATACAAAGAGCATTATTGTTACATTTTGTTGTAAATTCAGTTACAAATGAAACAATATATTATGAAAATCTAGTATTTTATCAAACTTTAATAAACAATGATTAATAGTTAATTAACGAAAATTACTGAAAATATTTTTTACTTTTCATAGTTGCAATTTTTACTGCAAAATGTTGCAAAATTGCAATCAGTGCAATAATTTAAATGAAAAATTTTAACAGATATTTTATTCTTATTTTCTTGCTACATATTATTAATTTCCAAAATAAAAAATGTTTGTTCAGATTTAAAAAATCATGCAATGAAACAAAAATACATTCCTTCGATTAAATTTACTCGTGCAAAATAATTAATTATTGTTATTTTCACGTTACTATTACTTCACATTTTAAATATTTAAGAATTAATATTACTTTACTTAAAAAATTTAGAATTTAAATATTAATATTACTTTAGATATGCATTATTTTTGTGAAATTGAAAAAAATCATGCAACGAGGGGTTAAGCGTCTCATAAATTCTCAGGAGCAAAAATTAAAAGTGTTATTAATATTACAAGGATAATGATCAAGTAACAAGTTATGAAATTAAATCGAAAAATTACAGGTTCGTGTACTTAATAAGCGCATTATCAACGTATAAACTTTCGAACGACGGAACGGGGTTAATCGTGACCCACACTTACGAAACATAATCAATTATACTTCGACGTAGAGTTACACGCATTAACTGTTGAACGAAACAGCTCTATATATTGGAAAATAATATTTAAAGTACAGTGCAAATATGACGAAATCAAAATTTTCTTGAAAGAGTGCAAACACTGTAAAATAAAATAATTTCAGAAAAAATAATGGAAACGTGAAGAATAAAATAGGATAATATGAAATGAAGTAATATTTGAAGTGTAAAAATAATAAAATAAAATAATATTGAATGAAACAGTGTAATCATAAATCATTTTTAAAAAAATAGTCATTTCGAAATTAGAGATGTAGAAATCTTAGAAATGCGAGAAATTGGAGATTAAAAGAATTAGAAAATTTGAAAATTAGAGAATTTGAAAATTCAGAAAATTGGAAATTTTCATTTGTGAAGTTAGGAAACATGAAACCTTACGTTTGGTAATTTAAAAATTTGGAAATTTAGAAATAGATAATTTAGAAATTTCCAAATTTTTAATTAGATTCTTGAAAATGTAGGGATCTGAAAATGTAAATATGTTGATCAACACTTACATCGAATGAATAAAGCTCGTTTAGTCTAACAGAATAGTAATCGTTAATAAAAAAACCTCTGCTAAATATTTGCAAGTGTCATCCACATGCAGAGACAAACTTTATCGAAAATAAAATGACTCTCTCGCGAGAGATTTCGCGAATGTAGCAGCGAAAGCGCTAAAAGCATGTAAAAGCATCTTTACTTTTACACGCGTTGTTGATATTTGCTTACAGCACGTGAACCTTTTAAGCTCTCTTTGTTTATTGATCGAATGGTTGTTGCATTTCAATGAATCCAGTTGTCGGAAACCCGTATACATACACCACTTACTGCAGTAGAATGCTAAACTAGAAACTTGTGTGAGAACACTGGCACAATGCTTGTCTAATAATACTATTTCACGTCGATCGACGAATTAATCTGTAACTAATCCACTGATTAAAATCAATTACAGCAGCCAAATCGCGGGACTAACTCGAACGAATAGGCGTCAAGCATTGATTAATGACAAAAAGCTATCTAATTTAGTGCGATACACTCTCCAAATGCAAAATACGAAATGTGATAATGTAATGTTCAGAATTTATCTGTAAAAATAATACACATTCGAATTGCACATTTTATTGCAAAATTAATGGTGACTTTTTGTATATAATATATGAATTACTGCTTCATGATATAATTGAAAAATGTAACTTCAAACTTACTACTTTAAATTATTTAGGGATAACTGTAAATCTTAATTTTTGAATACTTGAAATGAAAATTCAGATACTTTCTGGTAAACTAGAATACTGTTACCTGAAATTACTATACAAAAGTTTTAGAAAAAGTTCAACAAATTTTTGAAATATTCACAAATTGATAATGGAACATGCCATAAATGACCACTTAAGCATGATAACTTATGATAGCATAGCACTTGGAAATAATTCTATTACTCCATACTTGCAAAATAAATACTAAAAATAGTAGACAATAACAGTTAGAGAAATGGCAATAAAACTGATTTAACTGAAGTTAAATCTTTAATTATTTATTTAAATTCAAATGTAAAGGAAATTCGGAGAAAGAGTTTTGACATTACCCAAATTTGAGATCTCGCTATATCGCGACTGAAGACCAGTTTAATCAGATATACTAACAGAACATTATGCAATAAAGACATGAATATTTCTCCACAGTAAAAAAGAGTCATGCTATATCACAATTTGAGATCTCGCTATATCGCAATCAGAGTAAATACTATAATCAGAAATACCAACATTATGCAATAAACTTGTGCACAGTGAACAAAAAGTCATGCAATACCCACAATTTGAGACCTCGCTATGTCGCGATCGAAGCTGTCAGTCGAGGATCGAACGTGTTAAGCGTCCATTTCGCCAAAGGTAGCTGCGAATGCCAAATAGGGATGAAGGGTGGGTTAAAAGCAGATGGCCAGCAGGAGATATAGACATGGAAAGACCGAGTGAGCCGAAAAGGCGAGAGGAAGTAGATAGGGTCATCCTGACACGGTAGCCGTTTGCGCTCGTCGCACGGTATGTAGAGCTTTAATGCGAGCAGACTGAAATGCAGACCGGACTCGTGTACCTGAGGTCGATGGAGTGAGCTGGGTAATGAATAGGGTGTTAGTGAAACACGATGTAACTGCTAACGTTGAAGCGGCCACGCGGCTGTATAACGCGCGAATATCCTGGATAAAGGACGGACACGTTTAGTTCGCGTTTGTATTGTGTCGGTGACGTCAACACGTATCGCCTAATAGTTGTTTCGACAAAACGGAGAAATGCTTTTTTGCGTGGAAGAGAAAAGGCAATGTTCAGAATGTTGTGGAAACATTGGAAAGTGCTCTTCCGATATATGATACTGTCGTGAATGTAGCTTTGGTCGACTTTCGTGGAAAGGGAAATTGTAACTTTAATATTCACGGTGAATTAGTAATAGCAGTTTCCGGATTATTAAAAATATGGTTAGTATATGACAGTGGGAATTCCAGGAGAAAAAAAACATGCGTCAACCCATGAGTTGGCGTGTGAAGCTATGTCTATCCCCATCGTGAACACTTCTAACGTAATATTTCAGCAAATGAGAATAATAATGACAACAAAGAGACGTTTGTCGACTGTCATATTTTTGGTCTACTTGATGTGTGTGACTGCTCGAGCCAATTGTTCCTACCGCGAAAATACGTGTAAGTCTAGGTGTCCATTTTTCTATTCCGAGTTAGAACCGTAGCTCTTCTAAACACCTGGGTCATCCTCTTCGCCAACTCGTGGGTTGACATCAATAAGTACGTCAAAAATACGTCAATTTTTGACGCCAATACGTCAAGAAGTCGACAAAAATAAGCCAAAGTAAGACAAAGCGTCCGATACTTTTCGCTAGAGAACGCTTGACACCGCCTAGACAGTATGGTGTTTGAGACGAGCAATATCGTCGCACGAGACGGGTCGAGGAATTCAAAAAGACGAGATTAGTCGCGTGTGTGCGGCTGGTGGTTCCCACTTAGAACCGTGTCTCGCTATTTACTATGCAAATAATCCATTCGACCCACCCCTCGGTGTTTAGTTGCACACATTCAGCCAGCCGGCACAAGTTCCATCATAAATATGTATCATCCGGATGTAGCTACGTATCTAAATACACACAGCTATGGGCACACGAGTGTCTAAGTGTAATCGCTTGCATTACTTATACGTCGTTTTCGTAGACACAGAAGCGTGAGGATCCACACGCTGATACGTTAAGCGAGCGGTGTACAGTCGGAAACAAATCTGGCTTTTCTAGGGAAAATCTAGCAACCGTGGTTGAAGTTCTGCTGGTTCGATTTTAGGCGTTCTTGAGAATTTGAAGATTTAGTGATGGGTTAGAAATTTGGGGATGTAGAAATTTGGAGATGTAGAGATTTGGGGATGTAGGGATTTGGTGACGTAGGGATTTGGGGGCGTAGAGATTTGGAAATGTAGGCATTTGGGGACGTAGGGATTTGGGGTCATAGAGATTTGGGGACGTAGGAATTTGGGGACGTAGGGATTTGATGACGTAGGAATTTAGGGACGTAAGAAATTCGGGGACGTAGGGATGTGGGGATGTAGAGATTTGGGAATATAGGAATTTGGGGACGTATGCATTTGGGAACGTAGAGATTTCGAGACATAGGCATTTGAGGACGTAGGAATTTCGGGACATAGGGATTTGGTGACGTAGGTATTTGGGGACGTAAGAAATTTGGGGACATAGGGATGTGGGGATGTAGAGATTTGGGAATATAGGAATTTGGGGACGTAGAGATTTCGAGACATAGGCATTTGGGGACGTAGGAATTTGGGAACGTAAGAAATTCGGGGACATAGGAATTTGGAGAAGTAGGGATTTGGGGATGTAGAGATTTGGGAATATAGGAATTTAGGGAAGTAGGGATTTGGAGATGTAGAGATTTGGGAATATAGGAATTAAGGAGATAAAGGAATTGGAAACCTAGGAATGCGAGGATATAGATATTTGGAGCTAGAAAATTGGGAAAATTTTGGAAAACCTAGAAATTTGATAAAATAAGTATTTGTATAATTTGTAATATATACATCTTCATCAACTCCTCCCTAAGTGATTAATTTATCCCAATAGATCTGTAAGTATACCAATAAATTGATTAAAGTTAAATATATGTGTAATAGTTAATGAGTATGCTTTCACATGTCCTAAACAACATTCGCAAACTACATCTTTTTTGAGTCACCCTATACATATAAACTTGGAAATACTGCCAGAGCTTGAGAGTGACCAAAAGTCGTGGAATTAAGGTGTGTTCCGTGAGAATGATTTTTAACGCGTCCAATTAGAGAGGTACATGTTACAAACATGATTTTCATGGAAGATAAATGAATTTAATAAACGGAAGACCCGGCCAACTTAGGGGACAGTAGCGACCTGTGCTGTTAGGCGGCATATGGAAGCGACGCGTGTCTGAATACGAGCCACCCTCCGTTTTCTACGTTCCGTTTCTGCTATGCAGACCTGTAAGGGTAATTATCGTCGACGAGATACACTTTACTACCACCTGCGAGGCTCGTGATGAGGAGCTCCTTACGCTGCCAAGTAAACACGGCGAACAACAACGGAAAGGTAGAAAATTCTTCGACAAAGAACCTCCGTCGAAACGTTGCTCCGCGCTAATGAAACTGTTACCGATGCTAATGCGAGACACCGATGTGGCCAATTCCGGGGTTAGAGACACTGGAAAGGAATCGAGACACGAAATGTGTCGAAACCGAGGGACACCGATGACATTTTCTGAATGTGAAGTGCAATAGAGAATTATTCCGCATGCGAATTGCCTTGATCTGCATATTTTAATCGAGGGTACTGCATTATTTTATGAAAGCAGTCTTTGGAAAAATAGATGGGAGAGATAAGTTGGGTAGAGTACTTCTATCATTCGGTAAGTTAGAGTACTATGTTGTTAGATTTATTTGACGTCGGGTTTTGAGTTTTGGACAATATTAAGTTGAACAAGAGTACTTGCTCAAAATTTTCAGAAGGAAGACATTTTCAGTAAGAAATAGCGGTAATTAATAGTGGAGAAATAATAACTTCAGAAGAATTCGTCAAACTTTTCAACCAAAAAGTTTCAGCTTTGCCAACAGCAGATATTCGAGTATAGAGGGTTGAGCGTACTAAATTAAATGAAATCAGATATGAATATTTTTTAAATCCCCTTAGAAAATATTAGCTATAAAGATGGCTCGAAGGTGCTATAACTATATAAAATTCCTCGAACACGTTAATGTTTTGGGCAAATGCTGATGAGCCTCCGCAAGTTCTTGAACGGTAACTTTCGGCAACCCTATTACAAATGCACGATTCCTATATTCTTGTCTGATAACAAGGCACGGCAGAGCCTCTCTGATATTCTTAACTGCGTATAGAGAACGCTTGGAAGAAGTTCCGTGCGTTTAACCAGCCCCAAAGGGATGCTTCTCTTAAACCCAGCACGCGGCCATAACCAGAACGAATATTACGTACAGTGGGGCCATCGTGTGCCGATGAGTCGTTCTACAAAAAGTGATAGAACTGATGTGTAGTTGAAAGTTACCGTCCTCCTCCGACCCGTAAGGCCATCGTATGGCAATATCGGGGCCAGGTAACGATGCCAGGGCAACCGAAAGAGCACGGTACTCCCCAGGACCATGGGGAGCCGTTAGATCGTCAAGCTTCTTAAATTAACAACGACATAACGATAGTCGAACAGGAGATGGGCGGAAATGAAACGGACAGAGAACGTTACAGGAAGCGTGGTGTTGCTCGATATCGAATAGGTATAAACCTCTGGATATGCAAATGCAAATGGTTCCGAAAGCCCCGGGCATTCGTGCGGCGATGTGAACGGGCCCGTGATGGCGGCAACTTTTCTCGTACGCTTGTTCAACGGCTTGAATGAATGGACGCTTTTCTGGCCACGGCAACACCATCACTCCTCCTAGTGTAGAAGTGTATTCGAGTGCTGTGGGTAAAACTAACCTCGTATGAATGCGTTGCGAACTATGGATAGTTTGTTTCGTGCTATGTTCTTTGCATGCGATGATGGATTGTCGACGCAGAATCTGAATTTCTTTGGGTAAATGGTGATGCTGGGAAACGATGTCATTCGTTTGTTAGAAATGTTTTTGTGGATATTTGAAATTTACGTTTTGACTTGTGGGTTTTAATTTATATTTCGATTTATGTTCTGAAAGTGTTCATAAAGATATATTACAACACGTACAGAATATTTGATGTTTCGCATATCCCATAATTCCAAAATTATACATTTTTAAATAATTAGAATAATCATAGGTATTGGTCCATCCAGTATTATTAAAAATTTGGTAGCAACCGTAACTGTAACTGTTTGATAAAAATAATATAGAACGATTCTCTAACTTTTCGAATTTCACGTAATTCGAAAATTAAACATTTTGAAATAATTATAGTATTTATTAGTCCATTCGGTGTTATTAAAAAAATGTGGAATACTAAGATTTTTTAATTTCTGACTATTTATGATAATTCTATGTATCCCATTTATGCAAAGTTTGTTTTGTATATCCAAATTTGTGAGATAGTAGTTCACAAAGGTAATGTGTTCGTGTGAAATGTGAAGTGGCAATGTTCCTTATCAAAAATTTTTCGAAATGTCTGCAGGGATGATTTGTTTGGACAACCGTTCGACAGATTCGGACATTTTCATTTGCAGATCATATTTCATCGGTCGAGACATGTTTGGTCGCCAGATTTATGGACGGTGATCCTAGATGGGTTCAAGTTAGCTGTTTGCTACCCTTTTTCGCGAGCGAATTAATCAAGTGTATTTCCATCAGGTTAAATATATTCAAACGTATTAAATATATTGAAACAACCGATACTCGATATTTTGATATAAACATTTAGGTAATTTATTTCAATTCAAACAAAATTTGTGTGACGAGGAAAATATTTCAATATTTGCTGAAGTTCTATTAATTTACAAATTTTACTAAATTTCTCAAATATTAAAAATTCTTAAATTATCCAAATTCTCACAATTGTTAAACTATCCAAAGTTCACAATTCTTGTAAATTGTATAAAATTTATAAAAATTGTTTAATTACATCCGACACAAATGCTCCATTTAACATTCAGGAACTATTTAAAATTCCGTCTCCGTTGAAATATAATTTAATCGAAAGCTAACCACAATCTCGTTAACATTTATTTGCAATTTTAGTTTATTTTTAACATCTTTACCGTTTGCCGGAATACACTGCGACCCTGGAGCATAATTTCGACGGAAAAGAGACCATTCGTCGTGATGTAGGCTAATTCTGTATCCCTCCTGGGGTACAGCATAACTCGTCCTTCAGGAGCGAGTTAACTATACCGGAAACTCTTTATCGCTTCCTAGCTCCTCACGGCATCGTGAAAGTTTATAAGCGATAGAAATATCAGCCTTCACAACGATTACGAAGTTCCTTAATCTTCCGCAATATTTTTGCCCGTTTTACATCTCCGTGCATGTATTCAGTTATGGGAGTTACGGGATTGTTCGTTTACCATCACGAATTTCCATTGTAAAGAAATTCATGTCGATTTTCAAAATCGAAACTTAACTCATTACCAAGGAAACTTCGACCTTTACTTATCGATACAGTACTTTTGCCCTATCCCGTAACACGTACATTATCTCCGAGTATACCCATGTTTGTTTAAACTTTGTGAATAAAGAAGACGTTGTATTAGCGTGCGAACCAATTTTCTGCGCTATACGGTTGAGCAGTTTCTCGCAAATCACGTTCAAGGAAAAAAGCATATTCAATGGCGTTAATGTTATTCTATTGAACTGAATTTTTAAACTGAATAATGAAGTTGAATGATGAAGTCAAAAATGAGAAGTACTGAAATATGTGATATGATGATAAAACATATACGATGTTGAACTACATGTTGGTGTAGTATATTATTTGCAAAATTTGAATTAAAAATTGCATTTATACATTTGTTAAAAATGATACTGAACTACATATTTGTTTAGTGCACATTGTACACTTTATATAAAATTTGAATTTTCATCTGTAAATTGTTTTTAATTGACTCTTCACGTAAAACTCACATTTACAAATTTTTAAACATATTTTTTGTTATTGTATATCCTTAAATCTATTACTGTGAAATATAAGTGTTGTAATCATGCAGAATTGCAGAAAGTATTTATTTTATAACATAGAATATCATTAAATTTTTGAATATATTTGAAAACATTTCGACATGCAATATATGAAAAGTAAACACACAATGTTCTTGTATGGAACACATAAACTTGAATATATAAAGATTTCGAAATATGGAACTCTGAGAACATAGAAACATGGAAAAATATGAAAAATGAAGAATATATAAAGTTAGAGATTTTGAAATTTAAGAATAAAAACATTTAACAATAATTTGAGCATGAAAATTAGCACATATGAGAATTTGGAATATACAGATTTCAGAATAAAATTTGGGGTATATAAGTACTTGGAAACACAGAAACTTGGGAACATAGAAACTTGGAAACATAGAGACTTGCATAGTTAGCAGAACATACCTCTGAAAATATAAGATTTGTAAAATATAAAAATTTAGAAACATACAGAGTTAGTTTAGAAATTTAGAGTCTCGGATAATTAGAAATATAGATATTAATGAAATATAAAAATTGTGTCATTGAAATCTAGAGACATAATTTGAGAAAGGTAATATAGAATTTGATGATAAAAACTTGATAACAGAAATTCAGTTTCATTCATGAGAAAATTCTGAACTATTCACGATTCCAAATATTTAATAATTCTACATTTAACGACTTATATTGATAACTCACCAACAGCTCCTTTAAAAAGTATCTTCTTTAAAACCACAATCCCTTAACACAATATACAATTCTCAAAATGTAAGTTTACCTAAGAATAATAAACAATAATAAAAATTGCCATAAAAGACCTGCACAGCCCCAACACTCACCGACCTCAAATATTTGCCAATGTACGTCACCATATTGAACTTGCAAAACGTTTATGAACAATGGTAGCAGAAACAACAACGGGAAATAGGATTCTTGGTTTAATCGAGTTTTGCAGTTGCTGTGCGTGCAGGCTCATTAAATTGCCCTCGTATGCACGCACGGCAGTTCCTTGCGACGGTATGTGAATATCGATTACCGTGGTCGCGAGTTTTTTTTTTTTAATGGCGAAATCACTTAATTGCGGCGCATAAAATTTGCAGAAACTCGAATACACCCGGGAGAAAGTGAGTCCAATTTGTATGTAGATTTCGCTTTAACACGGTCCTGTTTATAATAGAAAATTCTAGGCTTCAGGATGTAATCATCTCTATTACAATTTATATGCAGCCGAGTAATCGTACAGGCTTGTTTTAGATGCGAATACATTCCAATTTCGTTTCGTGTTTAACCTGCATCGAGAATTAAACGTTTGTTGCACGCGTTATCAGTGCTCTCGAAAAAAATAACAGTGGAGGGATAAAATAAAAGTTCGTGTAAAGATCGATATCATCCACTCTCTCGGCAACTTTAAATTGCATTTCGTTTCTGTGAAAATTTATTTGTTGAATTAAGCCTAGAAAATTGGGGTATTTTGGGCAGTGAATTATTACTGGGCGAGTTTGAGTGTGGTTTAGGGTTTGCATTAAGTAACTAGGGATTTTATGGAGGTTGTTTTGGAGAGCAATTCTTTTAATATTTGCAGTCTATGTTGGAAGTGAGAGGAAGTGAATCTAGAATAATGAGAAATTTGGGATTTAAAAGTTTGCGAACTTTCTGAGGGTTGACAATTTTGAGATGTGGAAGTTTGAAATGTTGGAAGTTTGGAGATTTGGTCATTTGGGAGAGCGGAAATTTGGGGATTTAGGAATTCAGGGTGTGGGAAAGTTAGGAATATGAAAGTTCAGAAAATTTGGAATTTGGAAATTTAAGAATATGGAAATTGTGGAATTGAATATTTAGGAATTTGGCAATTTAGGAATGTGGAAACCTAGGTGATAATAGGAACCTAGGTGCGATAATAGGAGAATATAAAAATTTGGGATATTGTACTGTTGGAAATTTAGAGATGTCTGGAGATTTAGAAATGTGCGAATCAAGTAATTAGAGGATTTGGTATTTTGAGAAAATGAGAACTTGAGAATTAAAAAACCTTGATTTGGTCATTTGAGTATTTAGAGATTTAGAGATATGAAAAAGTATTAAGTAATTTTGGAATTAAAAAATTTAGAGGTATTTGAAAATTTAAAAGTTTAGAAATTTAGAGATTTGATAACTTGTGTACAACTGCACATTCTGTCATTTGCACATATGTGATAAAAACAGCTTCGTATTCATCAGAATCTGAAAATATGACCTAAACCTTCACATTGATGCATTCGTAACTGCATAATCCTTCCAAAATGATATTCTAAATAAAAATCCCATTAGAATGCTATCAAATTTCTACCATCATTACACGAAACATACCACGACATTTCGGGCTAATTAAGTTACGTTTCAATCTTATTAGTTTTCCAAATATCGTCGTCTTATTTTAGACGAAGTCACGGATGATGATCCGAGGGTAGTCGCGTTTCACCCGTCTCGTTTTTATAATTTGCAGCGAGCTGTCGTACTTTTTGGAGGCGAAACGGGTCGAGCCGTGAAGTCCTCATTAGTGTATAATTACCGCTAAATGAGCGACAACCGGGCCAGACTGCGTGGTTGCATCGTTCACCTGTAACTCACCCCTCCCTTTATTCTGGCGACAATTACTGGCACATCGATGCAGTATCGTGTAACATGTAGCTGGCTAGATCAGCAGTTACGATAAGCCAAGAATTATGTTGACAGTGTTAGTGAGTGAAACACGCGTTAAGTCAGCTGGCAGGTGCCTTTGCTGCTGGCTTAAGACAATGTAGTTAAATGGATCTTGCTGGAGGTGTGCAAACTCTTGCGAGCAGTTCGTAAGATTCAAGATAGAATTTTCACTTCACATTTCATTGTAATCGCGCGTTACGATCGGTTTCGCAGCTGCTAACTTCGAACCACTTCGTTCGCTATGACTTTTATGCGAGATATTCATTGTCGGAACGAATTAATCCTTCGGATTGTCACGTGTATCTGCATTTGCAGATTATATTATTAAGACTGTGATTGTAATTCTAGTTTTTCGATGGACGTACTTTAAAATGAAAATAAAACATAATTGAATACATATATTTATTCTTTATTACCATAAAAGTCGTTTAACTACTATTGTCCTGAATGTGCAGAAAAATCACAAGTTACAGATCTTAGATACCTTAATTTTAACTCTTAAAATTGAGTTATGGTTCACACAACCGTTTAAATGATGACGCAGTGATGATCAGCTTCACGCTTATAGGAAGTTCTGAGTACACTCACTCAATTTTGAGGAGCACAGAAGATGGAAAGAGTATAGTCCTACTTGTACAGAAAAATCACAAGTTAGAGATCTTAGATACCTTAATTTTAACTCTTAAAATTGAGTTATGGTTCACACAACCGTTTGAATGATGACGCAGTGATGATCATGTTCACACTTATAGGAAGTTCTGAGTACACTCACACAATTTTGAGGAGCACAGAAGATGGAAAGAGTATAGTCCTAATTGTACAGAAAAATCACAAGTTACAGATCTTAGATACCTTAATTTTAACTCTTAAAATTGAGTTATGGTTCACACAACCGTTTAAATGATGACGCAGTGATGATCAGCTTCACGCTTATAGGAAGTTCTGAGTACACTCACTCAATTTTGAGAAGCACAGAAGATGGAAAGAGTATAGTCCTAATTGTACAGAAAAATCACAAGTTGAGATCTTAGATACCTTAATTTTAACTCTTAAAATTGAGTTACAGTTTACACAACCGTATAAATGATGACGCAGCGATGATCAGCTTCACGCTTGTAGGAAGTTCTGAGTACACTCACTCAATTTTGAGGAGCACAGAAGATGACAAGAGTATAGTCCTACTTGTACAGAAAAATCACAAGTTACAGATCTTAGATACCTTAATTTTAACTGTTAAAATTGAGTTATGGTTCACACAACCGTTTAAATGATGACGCAGTGATAATCAGCTTCACGCTTATAGGAAGTTCTGAGTACACTCACACAATTTTGAGGAGTGCAGAAGGTGGAAAGAGTATTCTCTCTACTAAAAAGATCGTTGAAGATGTCTTTTCGATGACGAACGAAGTCTACCGGCGCACGTGTTTCCAGGAATACTGAATTTTTATCGTTTGTTCTTTATTTCCGCGGTTTCAAGCTGCCTCTGACATCGGTTGAAACGTTAGTCGGTAGAGAAAAGCGGGCAGTTTATGATGCGAGCTCGTGTGCAGGATGTGTGCTGAACGAAAAACCGCATAGGTGTTTTGAATAAACTGCTGGCGGGCACGCCATAAGCTACTCCACGTGACTACGACCATTTTCCAATGCGAACCAGTGGATTAACGGAACACGACCGCTTTAGGGAGGAGGTGATGGGGAAAAAATTCAGCAAAAATTTGCATCGAACTCGGCCCCGGCCCAGTAAAAATGCAAATTTCACCGAACACCCGGGCGTGACTGGTTTTTTCGTAAGAGAAGGGGTAACGGGGGAAAAAAAAGCGAACGCGAAGACAATAAGTATTGTCGCTCAAAAAAAAAAAAAAAATGACATACCTGCGATGGGATGAAAAAAGAAGGATGCCAGGACACGAAAACACGACGGTGCCGATTCATTTAAATTTTGATGAATTAATCGTCAAGCAACGACAGCGTCTCGTTACAGTAACGCTTTTACTTTGTAATTTGATGCATGGTGAATATTGCCCGAGTCTCGAGCTTTGTTCTTTTGTGTGCTAGGATTTGTTTTGTGTAGTATTCGGATATCTTTTGTTGAGTAATTTGTGTAATAGGCAGATAAGGAGAGTTCAGGTATATTAAGTTAATGATAGGTGGATGCTTTGAACACTTGAAATTGTTTTATAGGGAATTTAGAGGAAACTTCAGTTTGTAGACGTGAGAAGAGGGTGAAATTGAATCGTCACTGAAATTTTTATATCTTATACTAGATTTGTTGTTGGAAAAAGAGGTTAATCAAAGGTTACTGTACTTCTTTTCTATATTTTCAGATTTCTACGTTTTTAAATGACTGATTTGCTGCATTTTATGTTTCAAAAGTTTTGAAATTTTGTAAAGTCAAATTTCAATATCTAAATTCGTAAAGTTTGTTATTATCAAATTTTGTTATTATTATATTATCAAATCTTAAATAACTAAATTTTTTCATTTCTGAATTTTTGGAATTCTGAATGTCCAAATATCTTAATTTCCAAATTACTGAATTTGTGAATTTCTGTACTTTTGCATCTCTACATTTCTGAATTTGTATATATATGAATCCCTGAATTTCTAAATCATTAAATTTCTGAATCACTAAACTTCTGTATTCTAAAATTCCTAAACTCCTAAATTCCTAAATTCCCAAATTCCCTAGTTCCCAAATTCCCTAGTGTCCAAATTCCCTAGCTCAAAAATTCCCTAGTTCTCAAATTCCCTAGTTCCCAAATTCCCTACTTCCCAAATTCCCCAGTTCACACATTTCAAAAACTCCCAAATCCCAAATTCGCAAATTTCTACATCCCCACATCCCCAAATCTTCAAATCCCCAAATCTCCAAATCTCCAAATCTCCAAATTCCCAAATTTTCAAATTCCAAAATTCAAAAATTCAAAAATTCAAAAATTCCCAATTCTCAAATTCCCAAATTCCCAAATTCCCAAATTCCTAAATTCCCAAATTCCTAAATTTGTAAAATCCTAAATTCCCGAATTTCAAAATTCCCAAATTCCTAAATTCCCAAATTCCTAAATTTGTAAAATCCTAAATTCCCGAATTTCAAAATTCCTAAATTCTTAAATTTGTAAAATCCTAAATTCCAAAATTTCTAAATTTCAGAACTCGACAGTTGAAAATTTCTAATTTTGATCATTAGAAAATGTAAGAACTTGCAAATTTGAAACTTCTGTATACGAATTCCTAAATTTCTAAATTTCCAGCCGACCAATTTCCCAAATTATCAACTATCAAACTTTCCAACTTGACAGTCTAACAATTCAAGACTAAAAAAACTTGAATAAACTATTTGAAAATTTTGAAAAGCCAATAATCCCTTAACGAACACAGAATTAATTAAATTGCTATGAAAGTTTAAAATCTCTCTGACTCAAAAGCTACCATAAAAGGTAGCATGAAACTGAACGTTTGCAAAATAATCCAGAATGTCAACTACCGCCTACATGCGATATAACAGCACAAAGACACATTATATTAATTATCTTGTGCTGTTCGGCTAAATTAAAGTGACAAAGGACAGATATCATGCAATTTGTTAGTACAAAGCAGGTGTTTTACAAGCATGATCCATTTGCAGTCGTGCAAGTACGAAGAGGAGCCTGTAGAAAAGTGGCAAAAAGAGGAAAAAGGAGAAAAAACGTGAACGCGTGTGTCGACCACTCTATGCAGCATAATCTTTACAGCCGCCATAAACTCCATTTTTCATAGCTCTCGCAAGCTCCGTTACCCATACCTCTTTCTGTTTCTCTCCCTTAGGCACGTGTCACGGGGACAAAATAATTTTCCTTCCGTAGTGGATAAGGTTTCCCTAGGTGAATTCTGCATTTTAAAGTTACTTGTTTAGTCGGTTAGAGGGGTAGATATAAGGTGACGTGATTTATTTCTTTGTCAACGCTATATTTTAACGAGGTGATCGTTGCTCTTTCGCGTACGTGCTTCACCTCTAAACCTCAAGCGTGGTATTTTATCGATGAATGTTGATAGCACTATTTTCACTAGTCATGGGGAGATCTGGAACTCGTTAGAATGGCTAATGCACGGGTGTGCAGAGGAAGGGTAACGATGAGGTATGCGGGTTTAAATGCAGTACATAGGTTGAAATTTGAAAATTTACAAATTTATAAATTTTTACATACACAAATTTACAAATTTACTGATTTATCAATTTATAGATTTACAAATTTATTTACAATTTTACAAATTTACAAATCTGATTTTCAAATTTATAAATTTTCAAGTGTAGAAGTTATCGCATCGAAAAACTTTCAAGTTTTCAGATTGTTAAATTAACAAATTATTAAATCTTCCAATTTTCAAATTTTTAGATTGTTAAATTAACTTTCAAATCTTCAAGTTATTAAATTTATAAACCATCGAGTCATGAGATTATCAAATTTACAAACTTGCAAGTTTTCAAATTATCGTATTTACTTGATTTCTAAGACTTTCAAACTGAAAGATACAAAAGTTTCAAATTTACAAACATTTAAATTACAGAACTGTTTGACCTTTATACATAGTAATTAAAAATTGTCAGATTTAGAAATTTGCAAACATTCAAATCTAGAATGCAAAAATGCAGAAATTCAGAAATTCAGAAGTGCACAAATGTAGAAATTCAGAAATTTTTCATAAGGAAGAACTTCAAAAACTTGAACTGATATCTTACTTAACGTATTATAATTAGATTTGAGTGAATTATAAGAATACATAATACATCTACCTCTATTATACAACTCATAATAATATGAACATCATAATAACGAATAAACTAAATAAAATTGAAAAGTAATTATATGAACGCATAATACGTACACATATGTGATTTAAAAGATAACTAAATGTATGACAGAATTGGTCATCAAATAATTAAAATTCTTAGCTTGATTGATTGAGGTTCACTACTAAAACAGATTAATCATGAAAAATTGTGATTGATCAATTACTGCTTTGTCATTGAAACTTAATTAAAATTATATGTGATGCATGCTTCGCGTGAATGACACAAGTAAGAATCATTTTTAGCACATTCATCACTTTCATCAATTTTCGATTGCATTGAAACAACGAAAACATATTTTAGAAAAACATTATATGTATGTTTGAGTATACGTTTGAATACATAAAACATTATATATTTGAATATACGTGTAAATACTTGAAACATACATGTTTGAATATACGTTTAAATACATATGTATATGTTTAAATACATAAATGTATATGAATTTATAATATATGTATTTTATTAATTTGCACTAACAATAAAATTATTATTATAGATTTTATTATTTTCATACTTGCAAAATTCTTATTTTGGAAGAAAACTTATGTTACAAAAGCTGATGAAGGAAGTGGTGTATTATATGTATGTTTTAAATACGTTTGTACTATAATTGTTAATTATTATTTGAATAATAATTAATAACCAAACGTTAATTATTTCTACAGTTAGACATCTATTTTAATTAGTGTTTGCAATTATACATCTTACAATTACCAGACAAAAATATTATAACTGTTAATTACGATTGATAATACAATATTTCAATTTCAACCGATAATTATTAATTATCAACTAAATGTTACCCAATTAAAAGTTCATTAGACTCGTGCAAAAAAATTATGAATTGTTATAATCAAATTGAAAATCTCAAAAAACTACTGGCAAGAAAGTGGCAAAACTACTCGCATGCATATAAAACTCTGTCATAAAGTACTGAAATTTAAACACTGTTATACAAGTTACACAGCGTGTATATGTTACATACTATATAAATGAAATCCGACGCCATTATACAGATCACATATTGTATACATAAGCAACATATGTGTATACATATGTGTATACATATACAATGTATAATACATTATACATTACATATTTCAAATATACCCTCATATACATGTGTGTACACGTCACACGCTGCAAAACTCAAATCTCAGCACCATCATACATGTACACAATGTGTAACACTCCATATACATAACAGCGCAGATTCGAGTCATACAGTGCCACACACTGTACCATGTTAAAAGCAAATTCGCCCAGAATGTTTCCAGAAGAAGATTAACCAGCAGCCGCAGCAACTAACGAGGCTAATTCCCATGGCTGAAATTGAAAAATTGCCATAATGAGACGTCGGGACGTATATAAGTAAGGTCTCCCCGGTGTTCGAATTAAAAAGTGTAAAAAGAATTGGCAGCGAAGATGAACGCCTCTGGACTTGTTCGGTGACTGAACATTAGCATGTTAAGAGTTCTCGCGAGAGAACTGTACAGGGGTTGTTTCGCATCGTATCCGATGCAGGGTAGCCAACATCCGTGCATAAGACCACGATATCGAACGGTGAGAATCACTGCAATCCCCGGTGTATAATAACTCAGGTAGCGTGAATAAGCTGACCTCTTGTTGCTCGAACATACCGCCATTTATGCAACAACACAGCATCGCGTCCAACTCTTTCTCTCACGTTCGCAAAACCCTGCTGTACGTGTGTCCTACATGGCCGAGCGATTTAACATCCTATCGTTTTACGGCACTCGTTAAACGCACAGCGGGTACGAAAGCTGTTTTGTGCGACTGTGCGAGAGGCTGTTTCTATTTTTGTCAAAATTCTACGTGTCGGAGAGCTACCGTTGTTGTTTTTTTCGACGATCCTCCATGACGTGACGTTGTTGATTTGCCAGGGGGATGGATTATGATCAGACTGTTTGCCAACTGTACCACTTTGCCACTGTGATTGGAAAGCAATTTGAATGTGATTTTGGAGATTGGGGATTAACAAGTCGAGTGCTGGAGCGAAATGTAGGGAATACGGTGCAAATTGTTTTTTTGGCTGACTTTTGGAATTTAGCGCGGAAGATTGGGTGTTGGGAGAGGTTTCGAGTTTCAGAATTTAGAGATTTAGTGATTTGGACATTTGGGAATGTTTTAGAGGAATTAGAGGTTTCAAGATTGAGAATTTGGAGATTTTGTGATTTGGACATTTGGGAATGTGAGTTCTGGGGAATTGAAGATTTCAAGCTTGAAAATTTGGAGATTTTGTAATTTAGAAATTTGGGAATGTGGGTTTTAGAGGAATTAGAGTTTGCAAGTTTGAGAATTTGGAAATTTAGTAATTTCGAAGTTTGGGAATGTGAGTTCTGGGGGAATTGGAGATTTCAAGCTTGAAAATTTGGAGATTTTGTAATTTAGAAATTTGGGAACATGGGTTTTAGAGGAATTAGAGTTTGCAAGTTTGAGAATTTGGAAATTCAGTGATTTCAAAGTTTGGGAATGTGAGCTCTGGGGGAATTGGAGATTTCAAGCTTGAAAATTTGGAGATTTAATAATTTGGAAATTTAGGAATGTGGGTTTTAGAGGAATTAGAGTTTGCAAGTTTGAGAATTTGGAAATTTAGTAATTTCGAAGTTTGGGAATGTGAGTTCTGGGGGAATTGGAGATTTCAAGCTTGAAAATTTGGAGATTTTGTAATTTAGAAATTTGGGAACATGGGTTTTAGAGGAATTAGAGTTTGCAAGTTTGAGAATTTGGAAATTCAGTGATTTCAAAGTTTGGGAATGTGAGCTCTGGGGGAATTGGAGATTTCAAGCTTGAAAATTTGGAGATTTAATAATTTGGAAATTTAGGAATGTGGATTTTAGAGGAATTACGATTTGCAAGTTTGAGAATTTACAGATTTAGTAATTTGGAAATTTGGAAATGTGGGTCCTTGGGGAATTGCAAATGTCAAACTTGAAAATTTGGAGATTTACTAATCTGAAAATTTGCGAATGTCGACTTCTGGAGAGTTGACGATTTCAGGTATGAAAATTTGGAAGTTTGGGAATTTAAGGGAGAGTTGAAAATTTCTAGTTCGATAATCTTCGAATTCTGAAATTTAGTAATTTAGAAATTTAAGAAGTTAGTAATTGGTTAATCTAAAAATTAAAAAATTAAAGAATTTAAAAAGAGTAAAAACTTAAGAATTTACAAATTTTTAAATTTAAATATTTGCACATTTGAAAATCTAGAAATTTTTAAATTTTGAAACTAAACAATTTTCAAACAAGAAGTAAAATATCATCCCAAGTGAATGTTAAAAAACCATCATATTTCACTTTGATTAAATACATAATTAACGATAAATTAAAAAACTAAGAAATACCTTCACAAAATACCAAAAGTAAAAAATTGCAAAATAAAATGAATTCCTCGGCAAAATCCGCATAAACATCCACAACTGAATATAACCTTCCAAATTGCATACAGAAAGTAACATGTGCATGCTACTTTAATGAACAACTATACTGAAAAAACGTAACGAGTACATAAAAATCGCAGTAGCATCCGGAATCGTTTCGTGATGCATCCAAAAAACGTTTCTTTTCTGTAGAAACGGCGAAAAAGAGATTTCGGAATTGGCGGTGTATTTTTCTTCGAAGCAATCTGCGAGAAACGTGCTCGCAAGAAGCGGTCGGTGGTTCGACTTCCGGTTGGCACGCGGTGGCACCGTTTCCAAACCTTGTAACGTCCATAAAAGTCACTCTACATCGTTCACGTGCAAGTTCGTGTTCGCACACATGTGTACACAAGCGAAGTTTGGACACACAGAGAGGCGCCACGTGGTTGCATTAACTTGATTAAAGCGCATATCCTTCCATCAACGGAACGTCGATGAGCGCACGTGAACATAATCCTTAAAACTTCGGCTCCGTTGGAAATAACGAATTTTTTCCTCCACCAGATTTCCTTTGTAACGGGAAATTGCATGGACTCTGATTGTTTTCGGACCACTCTCGCGTTGATGGGAAAACGTAATAACCACCTTGTCGTATTTGTAATTATCTGCAAAAGCGTACGCGGTTCGCTAATGCCGTACCCTGTGCTCTCGTGTGTCTCCGTTATAAGCAATATACTAATGTGAAATCAGCGCACCCCGTAATAAGAATCGCTGGAGAAAATTATATTCTCGGTGTAATTATTGCGTGGAATTTTTTAGAGTTTTTGTAGGTATATTTTGATCTTATAAAGTTTTGCACTTAGATGATGGATGATAGGAAGATTTTTTTGAACGAAAGATTCAAATTGATAAAAGGAAGGAAGGTTAATTATGGTTAAAATCGCTTTATTGATTTTTGTACACAAATTAGTCTCAATTTTTGACGTTTAAAAAGAATTTTTGTTTCTATTTATTCAGAAATATTTGAATCTAGTTAATTCTTAATTGAACACGTTATATGTATACTTTATACTTGTTTCATAGGTTGCATTTATGTCAGAGTTTCAAATTGTACCATTTACGAGAATCAAACTTTTTAAATTATGAAATTTTTTAATTTTCAAAGTTGGCAATTAACAATCACGAAAAAAACAGTGCGTACTTGATCAAAATATCCATGACCATTCTATACCGTGCCAGAATTCTTCACACACTTAACCCCTTGCATTATGACCTATTTGTCAGGTGCGTCAGTCAGAACTAACTAAACACAGCTACAATATTGAAACAGACAAATAATGTTGAAATGTTATGACAACATGGTATTATGCAATCGTTGACTATGCAAATTATAATTGGACTTGAACTCCAAATTGAATCATATTCAAAATTCGAGTAAAATTGATCCCAACTGAAGTACCAGTGCGTCACGACTCGTCAAAATAATGCAAGGGACGAATAAAATACAACAAACAAAAGAATAAAAGAGTAATATCAGAAACTTACAATAATTTTACAAAAAACGTGCAAGATAACAAAGCTGCAAATAACGCCAGCAACATTCCGCATGTTACGTATAACATTGTATTACTGTATTATTGTTGTACAGGCAATACGATAGTTGTATGAAGTCCAAAAAGAGCCGATGACATACGCGGTGGTATTAAAGCACAATATTTGTCCCGTCTATCCAATTCAATCTCACGTTACC
Source organism: Megachile willughbiella (assembly GCA_945859595.2). Taxonomy (NCBI): domain Eukaryota; kingdom Metazoa; phylum Arthropoda; class Insecta; order Hymenoptera; family Megachilidae; genus Megachile; species Megachile willughbiella. The sequence continues at coordinate 13,518,002 of OX243797.1, forward strand.
GGAAGCTCGATTTCCACCGGTTGAAAAATCACGGTCGTTCAATCAGACGGCCATCAACGTGGCGATTGGTCTGCGCACGGTCGAAAATGAAATTTTCTATTTTCCCCTGGACGGCCACGGCTTGATTCGACTAACAAATTCGAGCCATAAATTGCGGACGGTGTAATCTCTAGTGGCAAATCTCGAGCCTCCATGTTGAGAGAGGTAAGTGACATAAGCTTCGAGGACAGAGCCGCGTATCCACGTGTCTATTAGCCGATATATGATGGCAGCCCACCCATACCATCCTCCTCGACCACGCACTGCCCACAAATGCCATCCGCAGTGCTATCTCCACACAGGGCTACCACGAGTCGGCGATACACCAGGGGGTCGACCAGGATGCTGCCAGGACGTTGTGCATCGAGCTCGGTTTCGGTACAACGTCGAGGACAAAGAGAATAGCACCATGCACTTGTCTATCGTGACCGATCCTATTCTCTCGGTCCATCGAGCTCATCGTGTCGTCAGTTAAACGCCCGTTATTCCTGAGTGACCCCATGTTCAACCATCGTTCGTTTACAACCCAAGGAATCCGGATTCGAATCGGATACTAATTGCCGGTGGTTCCTTTTTCACCTCCGCCAGCTGCTTTGGCGATTGTTGATTGAATCAATTAGCTGTTACGATTGTTCAGTGAATTAAATTAGCTGCGACGATTGTTAATTCAATTACATTAGCTGTTGCGGTTTTGGTGACTTAAGAAAAGGATTTGGTGATGTCGGGTGACCAACGCATCCAAACAAATCATATCGCAAACACTACAGGCTCATCCCCATACAAACATAATCGAAACGATTTTTGATCCTTACTCATCCTGGACATCGTACCCGGCCTGAGTCACACAGTCCCTTGAACATCGTACCTACCTCAACCTATCTCCAGCAATAGTATATAAAACCTCGCAATATTGAAAAATGTTCAGAAAAAGTCTAGTACTTAGTCGACCCAATAAAGCTGTACAACTTTTCTTAAGTAAAGTGTGTTGTCAATTCTACCGGAATTGAATAGTGACTTAGGATGTGTAGTTGTGAAGGATATGACGCATTTGCAGAGGAGTAACTGAACTACTCTATTCGTGATCATCACCTTTATGGACCTATTTATGATGATTAACTGAATAACGACGTTCGACAAAATTGAACACCATTTGAGTGAATATTGTATACTAACTTATTAAGTATACACTACTTTAAGGGAATGTCCAAATATTGATTAGTATCAGCTGATAATTCGTTATGGTTCGTTTTTGACCTGTGCTGTACGGTTGTCGAATGAATTAATTTAGCTGCTACGACGATTATGAATTGAATTAAATTAACTACAGAAATTTAAAAGCAATTTGATGAATTGTAGCTCGTAATTGTGAAGGATATTCGTAACTCTGAAGGATTAAGTGATAGCTAAACGTTATTCGTATGTTCGTGGTTAAAGGAATAACGTTCGATGAAATAAAATACCATTTTATTGAACATTATACAACTAAGTATACTAATTAACTAAGTGTACATTACTTCAAGTTAATATTCGAATTCCGATTGCAATCTGACGGTGTTAATTAGCGACAGCTGCTTTCTGATCGATGATTGTCAGAACGATTATCAGGATCATAGTTAATTGAACTGAATTAGCTGCGCTATCAGGAATCCTTCAAAAGGATTGCACGACTTATCAGGATTTAGTAATACTAAAGAATATGTTATAGCTTCAGTGAATGATGCTTCATGAACACAGCTGGACGTTAAATTTCCGAAGATTGTAGATCAGATAAGCTTGACAACTACATCCATAACCTTTATATTTCTATTCATAGAACAATTTACTACAGTTTAACAAATGACAATGTCAAATTTAGTATCAGCTAAATGAACCTTCCTGAACCTAATCATCAAACCCATCTGGCAGGACGAATTGACGACGGATCCTTCCGGATCAATATTCAGAATGATTGTCACTTGAATTAAATGAGCGTCAGCATCAGAAAATCTCTGAAAGAATTTCATAACTTGAGGGCTTGCTAATTTTAATGATATAAACGAATAACAACATTCAGTGAAATTTTATTTATTCGAATTGTTACAAAGCATGCATGAGTGTAGTGATTAGCTCATTGATTTATAAAGATATATACTAATAGCAGGTAGAACATAATGGAGACCATGCAGTTGCCGACATCTGACATTTACAATTAGTCATACCTAATTTAAAGTTAACATGCAAACCTTTGATTCTTTCTATTAAGATGTTGAGATTTGGTTGAAATTGTTGACATCAAGAAGGATGCTTTGCATGTACCTGTCAGATAATAATCTCTAATGAATCATTCGTTAAGATTCAATGAATCATTGTACATTGCATACGTTCTTTTTACAACACGTATTTCAGCAATGTTATAAGTCACTCCGATTGCACTGCTAATGAAATTTGTAGAAACTATTCATTTGCATATCTCTTATATTGCTGTTTCTATTAAATAGATGACCAAAATGTAAATGTAGATCTATCGTGCTGCTGCTTAAGTGGTAAAATTGTAACACGACGAATGCATATATTTCAAATAAATATCGGAACCGAACACGAAATAAACGTCTTATAAATCTTAAACAAATTTGAATATCAGTATTGAATGCAAGTGGACTTATAAGCTTCTATAAATTTCAGTAATCATTAAATTTCTATATTAGAACCCTCTATCTCTTTGAGTTCCCTATTTGAATTATAATCGAATAATTATGAAGAACAGTGTGACGTTAATTACTTTAAATGTCATTTTCTTAATAAGACCATTTTCTTTAGTAATTCATTTTATTCAATCATTCTCTTCAGCAATTCGCATGGTTCATATTATCATTTTCTTCCGTAATTCGTTTGCATCAAACCATCATTTTCTTCAGCAATTAATTTGATCGATACAATCATTTTTTTTCAACAATTCAATTGATTGATACAATCATTTTTTTCAGCAATTCATTTGATGCATACAATCATTTTCTTCAGCAATTCTTCCATACAATCAACTTTAGTACGTAAATAAATTTTAAAGATGCTTCAAATATAATTCGAGGATCAATTAAGTTGAAACTTGACTCCTCGCGGCATTTTAAAAACACGTTATTTATAATGTTTGAACGCGGTGAATGTGGGCACCAAACTAACAGCAAACTGTTCCACGTGGCGGCAGTTTTAAAAGAAGCGAAAGAAGAAAAAAGATGGAAGAAAACAAATTACGCGAGCGCGAGAACTAATGACGCGAATTAGAGAAAAATATTTATGCTCGCGATGAGGGGAAGCCAGCACGCGGACGGGTCGCTTCAAAACACAAACCTTTACATTATTTCCACGTACGTACATTAATAAAGAAACACGACTCGTGAAATTTCCTGCTCTCTCGCGAGTCATTAAATTTAAGTACCGCGTTGAGAGAAGTGAAAGAAAAAAAAGGAGGTAAGCTCGCGAAAGAGAAAACGTGCGACAAGGTGAATATCCATGTACTGGGTGTCCGCAATATACGATTCGAGTAGGAACACGAAATAAAATGTTTTTTATGTTGAAACAACCGACGCCGTGTACGTATATCAAAGGTTTGAGACTAAAAAAATTGACATTCATCGCTCAGTCATTAATTTTAAAGTAATTAACTAAATATAAGTGTGTAAATATAGAATTTAGATTAAAATTTTTTAACAGTAGTCTTATTTAAAATTGAAAAGTAAATAAGTAGCACATCGAAAATAAATTTGTATAATCATTTCTAGATAAATATAAGTACCGACGAGAACATTTGAATAATTCTTGTAATTTAAAATTAGATATCCGAAATTCGTCACAGTGACATTTCATTTCTAAGAAAACTGAATTAGGGGCTTTTATTTGCGGTGAGATAGAGAATTCCAGGAACCTTTTCATTAATTCAGTGACTGACTATTCGTATCATAACTTATTGTTAGTATAACAGATTCATTCTCCAATAGATTCATTTATTAATAATATTGATTTATTATTTAAATTCGTCTTTAATAATATTTACTGCTACACTATTAAAACAAGTAAAGAATGCGAAAATGTCATTTTTTCTTTATATCAAACGATCCTTGACTATGAAAATTTTTATTCAACTTGAAAAAAAATTGAAGTAAGGTGTACCATATTTGTCTTGTGAGTGCGTCACGAGTTAGATTCATCAAACTATGGCAAGGATTATAAAAATTATTGAAATATATTAACGTCTTTGACTTTGAACTATTTTAACTTTCGTCGAAAGCAATAATTGTATAATTTAATATATGTTTCATCCCTTATTCATACTTAATTATTAATATAAAAGCAACTATTTGAACGTCCGCAAACCTATAGCACAATAATTATCCTATTTGTCCATCTCGGTTAAGAGATTCTCGAGTGTAGAAATTTAATCACGACAATGCATCCATACTAATTTCCACAGCTTCACAACAGAGTTAACACCCCGTCTTGCCATAATCGCGCAGTGTGCACGCAAAATCGTCGCGTATGAAAGAGTGCGAGAAATTTGAAGCGTACGAGGCTCAGGGAGCGCACAAAATGGCAGAAAATGAGAGATGGGAGAAAGACAGCTCGTGTTTTGTTAATAACGATAACAGCCACGGTAATGCATATAAACAGCAAAGGCGTACGGCTTATGGTATAACGGTGAACGCTTTGCAGGAGATAAACGGAATACGGTAGTGGGACTCGCGGTGTAACCCCTTTGTGCCGAAAAGCCCCGTAAATACTGCCACGATTATCCCCTGGTGCGATTCATAATGTAGGAAAAACGATGCGCGATTACGCAGTCTACCAGCCAAGCTCAATCTGACTCTACACCACGACCTTCCAATCCGCTTTTTTCTCTTCCATCTTTCTCGGTTTCTTTGTACTTTCCCTCCTTTACCGACCCCTTTTTACGCAACACCTTCCCTCTGTTTGGTAATCACGGTGAACAAAATGGAACTCAGATTCTTCTTCCTTTAGGAACATTTGCATACCTGATTTAACCCTTTCTTTATCAAGATGGGGAAAAATAAGGGGATTTAAAGGTTTCTTCTGCTGATTGTTTCAAAGCGAGTTTAATAGAATGAACAGTGACGATAAGAAGTTTTTATTCTTGGGATATTTGTTCTTTTTGAGGTTTTGAGGGGGTTAGTGCTGTTGGGAAATATTTTTACGACTCTGATCACTTTTATGATCTCTTGTTGTTTCCTTGTATTTAATATGTAATTTTGTTCTGGAGCTGTGTGATAACATTTTTTGTTATTGGGAAATCAGTTGCTTTTGAGGTTATAGGGAGGTAAGAGTACTCTTCAGAGATACTTTTATAGCTTTAATCATTTTTATGATTCCTAATAGTAGTTTTATTATATTTTATGAGTGAATAAGTAATTTTTTTTGGAGATGTATAACACTTTGTTATTGGGAAATTAGTTGCTTTTCAGGTTATAGGGAGGTAAGAGTGCAGTTTAGAAATATTTTTACAACCTTGATCATTTTTGTGATTTCTTATTGTAGTTTTAATGTATCGTATGAGACAATGAGTAATTTCGTCCTGGACGTGTGTCAAATTAATGATATACGTTACTAAAAAAACTTGTAAGTTTATGAATTTTAAAATTGAAAGTAGATACGAAGTTGTCATACTTCTGAAGTTAGTAGCTTTTTAATTTTCCAAACTTTCTATCCTGTGAATTTGTAAATTTAATATGTTAATCCTTCAAGCGTACACATGTATCTCACATATAAAGAGGTACCATAGAAATACTAGATACCTTCAGAAATACGTTCGAGACCTTCATCCTTAACACTTTTCTTGAAACGCATAAATAAAAAGGTATCAAAGGAGTACACCCAACGATGTTAAAGTACTACAGTGCATTGCTGTGACATCAATAGATTTTACAAATTGTATATAATTTGTCATTGAAAAATACAACAGCCATGAAATTATTAAATAACATGACTCGAATCCATAAATAACACACAGAGAATCCCTTCCTTTCATGTCCAGCCGCGAGAAAGCCCAAAGGGTGAACACGTGTGTCCCACCCCCGTCACACACGGACAACATACGTGAGCTGGTATGCGTGTTTGAAATTCAGTGAGGTGCGGCAGCTATATTTAACTCAGTCTGAAATTCCTTTTTTTATAGACTTGTAAAACCGTGACAGGCACATGGGACCCGATCCTACCTTCTCCAACTGCCCCATCCTTCACCGGTGTCTCTTCTCCATCCCCTTGTTACCTCCCCCTGCAACCCTCTTCCGTGTACCATCTGAAACGGTTAGACGGTAGTTCTTTCGACCAGCTTTTCCATTGCTGGTCCGCTTCCACCCTCCTCGAATCCTCGGCGTGCACCCTCCGCGATCCGAAGCCGCCATACATGTATCCCCGCGGACAAATGCAAAACTAAAACGCACGAACCCTGTTCTCTGTGTGTAAATATGCCTGGGAAACTACTGCACGGTCGTTGAACGGGGTGAGCACACTTTTTTCCCAACCCCGAACCGTTTTCCTACCCCACGATTTTCTCTACGCTCTTCTGCATCGAATAGCTAGCTAGCTGCTTGTTGTGCGATATGCGGATAGAAACGAAGCGCCGATGGGCCGCGGTTGTTTTTACTTTTACGTGGAGGGATGCGAGGAAACTACGATGCAGTTGCACACCTGCACACCTGTACATCCTGCGACCGCGTTCTTACGGTTTAACGAGAACCAAGCACCGTTCGCACGATATGAGATCGCTGACGGAACACGGAACGAGAGATTGCGATTGGTTCGATAGAAAAGCGTATCTTTTGATTCATTGATATTTTTGGTACGAGGGAACGATTGGTTATGGTTATATGTATCAGTGTTGTTGAAAAATGGGACAGCTGTTTCACTGAATTTGTGGAAGCCATTTTGTGACGGGGGATATGCGCTTATATTTGTTAACTGAGGTGATGATGGAGGTAGGTGTGTGGGCAAGTTTGAGAATTTAGGAATTTGGTCATTTCAGAATGTATGGATTTATGATTTGGAAAGTGGGAATTTTAGTAGTTCAGAACTTCAGAGTTTGGGAAGTTGTGAATTTGGGAAATGGGAATTGGTGAATTTAGGAAATAGGAATGTTGTGAAAATAGTAAATTGGAAAATTGGGAAATTCGGAAATTGGGGATTTGGGGATTTGGGAAATTGGGAATTTGGGAAATAGGAAAATTGGGAAATTGGGAAATTGGGAAATTAAGAAATTGGGAAATTGGGGTATTGGGGATTTGGAAATTTGGGCAATTGGAAAGTTGTGAAAATAGTAAATTGGAAAATTGGGAATTTGGGAATTTGGGAAATAGGAAAATTGTGAAATTAGTAAATTGGAAAATTGGGAAATTTGGAAATTGGGAAGTTGGGAAGTTGAGAAATTGGAAAATCGGAAAATCGGGTAATTGGAAAATTAGGAAATTGGAAATTTGAGAAATTGGGAAATTGTGGTTTAGAGAATTTGGAGATTCCGGAACTTGGGAAACAAAACACATTTAGAAATGTGAGATGCGATAGATAAAAAGTTTGGAAAACTTGAAATTTCAAATTACAATTGTCAATTTCACAAATCTCTCAATACTTTCATACAATCCTTACAACTGTGTTATATTTTATATTAAGTTTAATTTGTACAGATACAAATTTTATGTATGTAGAAAACGAAATTATTTTTTCATTATGTACACCTAGATAAATAATAAACTTCTTTTATTTACCATCACATAAATGTTTTATGCAATTCTCTTCCCATACCGGTGGAGAAAATTCTAGGTTAAAAAAACACAAAAATACGAATACGTAAATTCTCATTCATAAATACAAAAAGATACTAAAAAACACCTGTGTTAAATAAATTACCACAAAAGTAAAATAACTTTATCCTATAAAAAATAATTACAAGTTCATATATTTTTTAATATTTTCAATCAAATGTGAAACATAAATTTTTATATTCTTTGTTATTTCGAAAATATCGTAGGTACTTCGGTTATACAGCTGTTTACCAGTTACGATAGCCTGCTTACGTATATTCCATCGTCCACGGTATAAATCCCAATTACACGTTTATAAGGCCCCATAAAATGTCCACCCCGTTTATGACTCGTATCACGGACCAGATTTAAAACCATAAAAATCCGAAAGATTTCTCTCTACCTGAACGTAACAACCGAAATCTCCTCTCATTACATCCCGGCTTTTCCATTCTGTATAGATATGTATGGTATATTGTTGCCTTCGGGCGATATTCCTATATGTAGTGAATTCCCTGAGCATGCATTACGACCACTCATAAACCACCATGGTCCTAAACTCACTGTCCATCACTTGGAAAACTAACTTGAAACCTGTACAGTTATATTTCTGGACATCATACTAGACATTTTGATATTATTTTCGACATATAGGAACCCTTATTTATTTGTGATACAAAAGTGATATAAAATATAGTTGTTAATTTAGGAGTATTTTTTTTAATTTCTGAAGTTCTAGATTTCCAAACTCCCAATTTTCCAATTCCCTAATTTCCCAATTTCCCAATTTCCCAATTTCCGAATTTCTCGATTTCCCAATTTTCCAGTTTTCCAATTTCCCATTTCCCAGATTCCCTATTTCTCAAATTTCAAAATTCAAAAATTCCCAATTCCCAATTTCCCTACTTTCCAAATTCTCAATTTTCCTATATCTCAAATTGCCAAATTCCCCATTTCCCAAATTCCCAAATTCCCCATTTCCCAAATTCCAAAATCCCTATTTCTCGATTTCACATTTCCCAAATTCCAAAATTCCAAAATTGCCAATTTCCCAATTTCCCAATTTCCCTATTTCCCAAATTCTCAATTTTCTTATATCTCAAATTGCCAAATTCCAAAATCCCTATTTCCTTATTTCCCAAATTCTCAATTTTCCTATACCTCAAATTGCCAAATTCCCTATTCCCCAAATTCCAAAATCCCTATTTCCCAATTCCCCTATTTCCCAAATTCCCAAATTCCTAAATTCCTAAATTTGCAAATTCTCTAATTTCCAAATTCCAAAATATTAATCATTAAAATTCCCATTGAAGCAAATCCCTAAATTTCCACATTGCAAATACCCGTATTCGTTACAAAATTTTTATATAACTAGTGTATTAACCTATTATACACAAAATTACTAGAATGTCAACTAAATTCTTAATCTTTTCACTTATTTACCTTCAAACTCTACTGCGACGAAATAAAAAATTTATAAAAAAACGTGACAAAATATTGTTACTAATTTTTAACAAATAATCGTGCATGAAAATATGTGAAATCCCTTTTAGTGTAAATCTAGTACATTACACGTATCCTTCAAAAATGAAAATATCGATGTGATTATTGACAACGTAATCACTGTAATATTTCCTCAAATTAAAAAAGAAATTGTTAATGTAATACAATGGTCTTCTGCCGTTACACGTATCGATTAGAATAACTAACGATAAACATAAAACAACGAATTTATTACCCAACGCGGGTTTGTTCAGTGCGCGAGAAGTCTGATACGCGTTGGTTAATATTATTGCTAACACTCTCCCCCTCGGGACAAATTATCCACCTCGTGATAAGCAAATACTTCTGCTAGTATTTGCAAATGTAATTAGCGAAATGGAATGCCGGAGTGTATTTAATTATAATAAGTTTGCCCCTGTTAATTGAAAGTACTTGCGGTGTAATGAAATTTTTCCCGTCTTTTGTGCGTCCACAAAACACGGAAATTAAACGAGACATCAACGTTAAACAGAATTTAAAGGAACGAAAATGAACAGGACGGTGCACGATGCTAATGCGTCGGAGATTCTCGTTTTCGCGTGAAAGGTCACGATTCAGGGAACGAAATTTACGATGTGGTTAAACAAATGGGGGCACAATGAAATATCTGACGATCTAGATATCAGAGCTATTAAGAAAAACCGTGAGGACCATTCTCTTTTAATGTATAGAATGGCTCTGGGAATTCGTTTATTTAAGGATTGTCTGCAACGTATATATTTACTTATTTATTTAATATGTAAATGTACAATGGGGTTAAGTAAATAGGGACATAATGTAATATCTGAAGATTTAGGTATCAGAGCTATTAAGAATAACTGTAGGGACCAAACTCTCCTGTGTATAGAATGATTTAGAGAATTAATTAATTTAACGACTGTTTGCAATGTATTTAATTACTTATTTACTTATTTATTTACTACGTAAATTTACGATTTGGTTAAATAAATAGGGTCACTATGAAGTTGGTGATGATCTAGATTGCTACTGACAATTTGTGATACAGGAATCTTGAAATTTGGGATTTGTTAATTTGAAATTTGAAAATTTAGTCATTTGGAACTTTGATAATATTAAAATTTGGGATATGAAAATTTGAACCTCGCAAATTTGGTAACATAGTAATTTGGCAATTTGATGATTTGGTCATTTGATAATTTGATAATTTGATAATTTAGTAATTTGGTAATTTGGTAATTTGATAATTTTGTAACTAGATAATTTTGTAATTCGATAATTTATTAATTTGATAATTTGGTAACCTGTTAATTCGATCATTTGCTGAGTTGGAAATTTTGAAATTGGTGAACCTGTAACTTCCATAAATCTTGAAATTTAAATATCAAGAAATTAGAAAGTATCCTTTACTGCTGTATTTAATTGAAACATTGCAATTCTAGAAATTTAGAAACATACATATTCCAAAATTTTGTATGCTCATTCGTAAATATCGTAATTTAAATATCAGAAAATTTGTTAATTTCAAATTTCAAAATTGCATAATTTACAAATATATTAATCTCAAATATTGTAATCCCCTAATTTACAAATTTACAAATCTACAAATTGGGAAAACTTGAATTTTACCGACTCCAAAATATAATAACACGAAACTTTCAGATTTAAAAATTGCCTACAACTGCAGGCCCTGTCACCTAACCTAACAAATCTTGCATGAAATTCTTTTCCATTTCCCCTTTCCTATCAAAATTATTATTTTTATAATAAAAATTCCCTTAACGAGTAAATTTATTCATCACATGTTTCCAAGATAAACATAATCGTCCACATCAGACAATAATGAATAATATAATCATCGAAACATTCAAATGTCACAAACATCCAATAACTTGGATGTCGCAGGGATTCTACCGTAATAAAACGTACGGGATAAAGCAGGCTATTCGCGATTCTCGCAGAAGGATATCAATTCTTCCCGTTTTTTTTTTTTTTTTTTTGAACCATAAGCAGTGGAAATCCCTGGAAAGGAAGTACTTATGACGGGTTTACTGGTTTGCGGCTGTGTTTCTACGGAGATAGGGAAACAGAGAGCGAAAGAGCTTACCAAGTGACGTACGTTTAATGCCTAACCACCCCTCCTACCGGACAACCCTTACACGCAGAAATTATAGTATGAATACACGAAACTGCTACTTCAAGTTCTGCATCGTAATTTCCACCGATTCATGAATACCCGCCTTCAGGATATTCCACCTTTAATCACCGTTCGAGGAGAAATCGAGACGAGCGTGGCTGAAATTACTGCACAGCGGAATAATTTTCTTTATTATAGACACATTCTTGTTTTAATTATGGAACGAAGCACGTGCATCGAATATTCAATGCAACATGTACTGCCGTGGATTTCATGCACAAAGAACGACAAATTAGTCTCTTTCCGCTGGCTGTACGCCAATTAGTTGATGAAAAATTTGGCATTAATTCGGATATCAGTTTGCTCTGTGTAATGGAACCTATGCGACGATATATTTGCAAATATTTTCTTTTAATATCACATTTCTTTCATACCTGCGATTATTTCGAGAGGTATACATGGATTACACAAGTTTATTTTTATGGACTTGTTAAATTGTTGTGTTAAATTTAATTGTGTATCGAATTTTGTACTTATGAATCATATTTGAAATCATACATAATAAATAATAATATATTTTCATACGTAATATATTATTGTACATAATATATGTATGATAACATATATGTTATCATAGGTATTATCATACATATTTCATTAGGTTTTTAATTAACTAAGTCGATAATTAATTCAAAACTTGTAATTATAATTTTCATCATAAGTACGTGTAATTACAATAAAGTAGATTAGGTGTTGTGTTTGGTAATCTTTTTAAGGCATCAGGCTAATTTTGAAACAAGAAATGTTCAACCCCTTGTTTATTCAACAACCCCTCATGTATTCAGCAAAATTATTTATAATTTATAAAATAGTACCAATATTTAGCAGAATTTACAATGTAATATAGTACTAGTACTAAATACAATAGTATTTGAAATATAAAATAGTATAATATAAAATTAAAAATTCAGCCCAAACATCAATATGGCTATGATACTTAAAGTGTCAAATATGTATATTTATTTTTCATAAAATGATTTCTGATTGCAAATGCAGATAATAATTTTTCAGATAAAAATAAATTGGTGTGGGATTTAAATTTTTATGAGAATTTTTATCTTCGTCGTCATTATTATTACTACTATTATTAGCTCGTTATTATCGTTAGTAAATCACCATAATTTTAGTAGATTAAAATGACCAATTGGCAAGTCATTTTGTGAAAGTTAGGGTACTCTAACATTAAACAGTGAAAATGCCATTCAGTTTAATTTGGAAACGAGTAGATACTCATTAAACGTTCAATTTCAGCATTTGACTGAGTATAATAATTTTTATAGTGAGCAGAATGAATCGTGATCATAAAATGAACATTTTATGATGATGAAAATCGCTAAAACACGCTTCATTTAAGCACAAAAGACCGAGGTGTTTATTCAATTTGTGACAGATTTCGATTAATAGCGTAAATGTATACGTGTAGACTAAACGCGCCCTAGGTGTATGGAATATGCAGATTAATCATGAATTCAATAGATTCTAAAAGCTTTATTTAGCTGTTATAACGTGTGATAATAATTTGATATAATCGTGTTCCATAACAATTGAACATCTTAGTAACTTCGATGAATTTCGATTTTAAATACTTTCATATTTGATGTTATTTATAATCTCTTTATGGTGCATTTTGTTTAAAATGCAATAAACATGGTGCATTATCAGAAATGTATTTTAACAGATTTGTAATATTGGAGATATTGAGTACGTTTCATATGAACATCATATTTATTATAAATGTGTACACGTACGTGTAAATGTGTCACATCTGTCACATATTAATGAAGACTGTACTTTCATTCATAATAAAATTAAAGTAATCTTATTATTTAAGAAAATATGTTTCACTACATGTTTCAGACGCCCTTCTTTCAATTAAAGACTTAGTCGTCTTCAATTTCACACATAAGTTCATAACTAATTGCACGCTTCTAAATAGACTTTCTCATATCAAATGTTATCATATAGTTTAAAAAATGGCATAATAAAGATTAATTTATAATGTCCAAAATTATACTACAATACTTTATATTATGTTATTATGTAACAAAGAGAGTAATTTGTGATGAAGAAATCTTCTATACATGCTGTTGATAAAAGTGATTAAACGTTTTATTTTATTAATAATTCTACGTAATGAAAATTCAGAAAAATTCAAATAAAATTCACAGGATTAATGTCAAAATTCTACATTGAGGAAAATACTATATGTCTCATGTTATTTTAGTAGATATAAAAGATAAAATTATTCAAAAATATCTTATAAATGATTTATTCAGTAATAAATATTGCACATTTTAGAAAACAATTCTTCAGGTCCAATACGGTTCATATGAATTTATTTAATTCAAATTTATTTAATTTTACGCTTTATATGAATCTGAGAAACACAAAAGTTGTGTTATTGATTGTCAATCAGTACAAATGAGTGGGACATGTGAAAAAGGGGATAAATAATATGTACAACATCGATATTAATTTGTATACAAAGAAACAATAAAAAGTATTTGGTACTCACTGCTGGTGTCTTGTTTTGGTTGGTTTCCCGGAGATGTCACCCAGTTAACTTTCATTTCCTGAAACAATCAAAATAAAATACATTACTAATATATCGATATTTGTAATAAATTAGACGAACATATTATGAAATGTAATTCCTTTATCATTTATTCATATAATTGTTTATTGTATTTATTCGATGGCTAATAGCTGCCTAATTGAAATCATTTTAGAAATTTTCAGTTACAATGTTCAAATTTTTTAAATTTCTCAAATTCTCAAATGGTCAAATTGTCAAATTTCCAAATCCTGAAATTCTGAATTTCTCAAATTCCCAGAATTGAACTCTCAAGTTTCCACCTTCCTAAATTTCAATACTTCTTCACATACACATGTATCTCTACATAAATCTCTAAATTTCTCAATTTCAAAATTTCGAAATTCCTCATAAAATTTCCCTCAATTTAACAATTGCCAAATATTAGTCATAATTCTTAATAACATTCACATTCAACATACAAAGTAATGAATCCACTAGACAGTTTGATATCGTTTTATAATAATATACTAATATCAACTACTTGCCTACATCACAATAAATAACATGTACTGTTCTCAAAATACCAACAAAATATTTTAAACTAAAAAATCTTATATTTCTACAATTAACGTTGAAAATTAATATCCATAAAGTATCAATAAAATGTTCGTTCCTCTTTCGCTCTCCAGATACGAAGTACTAAAATAACCGATAAAAAGCAAAGAATCATCCTTGATCGCAGGGGGTTAAACCAATAATTCCTCGAAATTACAAAATCGCTGACCACACTCGGCAGTTTACAATTGTAGATCGGTGAACAGCTCGCGAAACATTCCCGAGCATCATTCCATATTTCGACACGTAAAATATCGGCATAAAAGATCGCAATAAAACAGAAGGGATCCTTTTTCTTAGGGATACAAGGCAGGACGCGAGTATACGATCAAATTTATATTGTTCGGTTCGCAAGTCAGACACCTTAAAACTGGTTCGGCTGATAAAGCAGATACGCTTCCCGCTGTACGAACGAAATTTTGCTGAGAGACGGGCAATTCCGTTTATAGAGAATCGGGTTGGTCTTTACTCGTGAAGACGGCTGGTAATCCGTAGCAACAGGAAGCGGTATCACCGCCAAAAAGACGTCGGCTGGCGGAAATGGGACGTGTCGGGGTGTCGTCGGGTCCTAACAGATCCCATAAACTGGATTCTTTATGCATCGCGATGTACCTAGCCGTGACGTTGCAGATACTCGAAAGATAGTAGAAGTCATTTCGTTAAAACCACTTGCAAGGAGGGATGCTGTTCGAAACTGCATCGGTTATCTTCTTCAATTTTGTGCATCGACAGAAATTATTGGAAACCCTTCCAACCTATTTCTGCGCTGTTAATCGATATGTTATAATTTCTTCTTTAATTTAAATTTCAATTTCGATCTGAGGCTTTTGGAGGTTGGGAGATTCGTTCTTGAATGCGAGACAAGAGCTCGTTTAATCTTATATTATTATATTATGTTTTTTTACTTTTGTATTGTACTATTATATTATGCTATGTACATACATTATATTATACTATATTATTATATTATGTTATTATATCATGTTATGTTACATTATATTATGTTATACTATTATACCATTGTAATTTACTAATATTTTATGTCATATTATGTTATGTTATTGTATTGTGTTATATTATGTTATGTCATGTTATGTTCTGCTACATTATATTATGTTATATTATTATACCATTATAATGTACTAATATTTTATGTCTTATTATGTATTCATGCTATTCTACTATTATACTACACTATTATATTATGTTATATTATGATTCTGCTATACTATTCTAGTGATATATTATACTATTATATTGTATTATTATACTGTTATTATATTGTACTATTCTTACTACTATTAGTACTATGTACTATTGTACTTGTGCTATTATATTGTACCATTATAACACATTAAATTATTATACTATTATACTAGTATATTATTATATTATAGTATTATATTATTATACTACTGCACTTATTATACAACCATATGATGTACTCTTAACACTATTATATTATTATACATATAATACCACTATTAATTCAATTGCAATTTTACCTCCTTTTCCGAATGAATGTCCATTCGCATTTATTATTATTCATAAACATTATAAGACGTTAGTGTCTAATAACGAAAGATGAAAAGTAATTATTATTACCTTCGGTCAAAATGTACGTGCGTGTAGTTTGACAATGACATAACCTGAAAACAGCGTATACATTCTTATTTATCTCATGCAAAATAATTTATTAAACAATCCTTTAATACTTTTGCTCACCTCTTTCATTGTTGCTTTTATTTACCATGTACATATTCGTAGTTTGATAGTGACATAACCTAAAAACAGCACGTAGTATTTATCTCGTGCAATATAATTGTATTGTTCCTAACAGTTGTTAGGATTAAGTTGGAAAATAAACTGATTGCGTGAAAGTGCACAAAAATAATGTATATGTTTTGGTTGTCTTTACAAAAGTGTTTGCGGTCTTTGACGATCGAATGCTTTACTGTAACCGTCGATTTGGCGGTAACATAAATACGATGTACCCGAAGGTGATGCGTGTGTATAAAATGTGTGTGCATATGGGTTTCTTGTTTTGTACGTTACTCCCAACAATAACTTATTAAACAATTTTTTAATATTATAGCTCATCTTTATTGTTACTTCTAGTTATACATATATGAATTTAAAATAACGATGTCTGTACACATTTTAAAATATGATACTCTTGCACATTAATTGCAAAAGAAAGTACAGCCATTCATCGAATTTTATATTTATATCGAAATTCATGTCGAGAACGATGAAACAGTTTATTTTATACATCCATCGTTGTTCTATTATCGGAACAATAAAAATTCCGTATCTATGAAAATGATGATATGCATTATTCACAAGAGTGTTATAGTCTTTGACGATATTGCTCGTAACCGATTTTCATATTTCAAATCTGACACTTTTTATTTAGAAGATGCTAAACGTTTTAGCGAATCGACCGCGGCATTTGTTTATTCTTTAGTCATTTTTATGGATAACGCAGTTATATGTATAACATCGTATTTCGATTTCGTACAAATTTTATCTTAACGTTATTATCGAACGTTCCGAATTTTAAACAAATTGCTTTTAATATTTAAACTTACAATTTGTAAACTATGATGAACAACAACCTCATTTATTTTGCAAGTACAAGAGGTTATGGTTTAAAAATGTATTTTGTTAAATAAAATGTCAGTGAATATTCTAAAAATGTATTTCCTCAGATAAAACATTTGCAAATTATCTTATGTTCCAAATAAAATAATTGTACACGTTTAAAAATGTGTTTTCTCAGATAAAGTATTTGTAAATCGTATTGTATTTAAAATAAAATAATCACACAATTATTATAGATGAAATAAGTACACAATTGAAATTGTATTAAATAAATATTAATAAATTTTGCAAAAATATATTCGGCCGATAAAACCTCTGTAAAATCGAAAATACGGAAGCAAATATTAACATTTCTTTATCGCAGAAATGAAAAATAACAGTAAAGCAAAAACAGGGAACGTTTAACTTCATTGATTTTTAAATGCAATTAACGAAATTAATACTACCGAATTAGCCGTGTAAATTAATTATTGTCGCAACGAATACATGTCCTCTGTTTAATACAGTTCAACGATTAATTTTCCGTATTTACGTTACAGACTCGGCATTATTAAATTTTAAACGAAACAGTTATTCGTAATAAACAGTATATTAAATAATGTATTTGTAATAATGGTCACCATTTCCAATTCAGTAGTATATTATCGGCCAAACATATGCGATCACTGCATAATGAAGTTACAAAATGGAATCTTTTTAATTTCCAATGAAGCATTATCAGCTTAACCCTTATGCTGCGACTATAATCGTCCCACGTAAAGCGTTCACATTTAAAAATAAAATGGCAGGAAATAGAATATAAATTGCAGCTCAAAATTAAAAATTGAGAAACATTTGTAGTGACTCTTATTTCAAAGGGTTATGGAGAAAATTATTGTATTTTATTAACGCTTATATAGAATATAAACATTAACATAATTTTGAACAAAATTAGTCTGAACAAAATATACATTTCGAATAAATAGCAAACAAGAATAATACAAATGTTACATAAAATTAATCTTGATGATAAACAATTCTGAACATTTTTAGCTCTGAACAAATAAGCATAAAATATCACAATAAAATTATTCCAAAATAGATTATAAACATTAATATTATATATTAATAATTGTCATTAATAATTGTGCAAATATAATAATCGTAACAAAAATATTAAATAAAATTAACCTTGATACTAAACAATTTTGACCATTCTTACCTTTGAAATAATCAGCATAAAATATAAGAATAAAATTATTCTAAACTTGACTAATTTCAAAATTACTCTACAAAACTACTCAAAACTACAAATGTAAATTATATGAATAAATGTGAATATTTAGTTTGCATTCATCGCAACTATTTATATAATAACAATAAAGAGTATAATGTAAGGAGTAAAGTGTACTAAAGTGTAGAATGTGCAAAATTAACAAATTATGTAAACATTGCATAGGTACAGTCCGTATGTCAGGTTAAATAATGTAATAAGCAAGAGTATCTGAGGATTTTATGGCGGAAGGGTTGAAATAGAAATTTGCTGTGTTATCTTAAAGTTGTAAAGGCGCAGTGTATAGGTAACGTGGTGGAATAACAGTCAAACCAGCGATATCGTAAAACCTTGCTAGAGGATGGCACTAGTGTAGACAGACTTAATGGAAAAATGGTGTCATCCATGCAACGATACATCGTCGACCGTATCAGTAGTGTTAATTCGGTACACGCAACGGCTGTGCTGTTGATATTGAATCGTTACTTTTCATTTCCTTAGCCATCTATGAAATGACTTTAACATTCCTGGTATTGCATATACTGTACACCCCTATTATACTGTACACTCTTTTTCTTCGTTCCTGATTTTCAATTATGTGATTATGTTAAACTTGAATTAATCGGTGGTCATTCTTAGTACGATGTTGTTTATTGTGAAAATTGAGTGAATTGATCCTTGTGTGTAGATATCTAATCTTTTGAGTTTTCGTTCATTAATGTAATAGTATGTAGTAGCCAAAATATTTAAAAGATGTGTTGCAATGGTAAAAATATTTTGACAATGAAATGTAATTGAAGTATTTTAAAAATGTAATGTAAGAGAAATATTCAGAAAATGTAAATTAACAGTGAAAATATTTAAATAATATTATGTAACATTAAAAATATTTCAGGAATGTAAATTTTTCCAAAATTTATTTTAATCTTCTGAAATTAATAGACTCAAAATAAAATACATAGAAATTCCAATTTTTGTAGAACTTCGACTTATACTACTTTAATACTTACTGTTATGTATGGCCAAGAGGTTTATTTTGAAAAAAAATAAAAAGTAGAAGTTTTCGAATATTCGTAATATTGAGTCAATAATATTGTCCAACAAATGGAAAATAAAATTAGAATCTTATCAGGATATTTAATACTACCTGTACGTCTGACCATATACGAAACTTTTGACTGTGTACTTCAATGTAATGAAAAAAATCACTTTTATCTTTGAATACAAAGAACATTGCTAAAAGGAGTAGCTGTTTCTGTTTTAATTATTGAGCAAGAATTGAACACTTATTATTATATAGAAAATTAATTTAGTGAATTTATTTATCTTTTATAAGGGAAATATTTATAACATAGGATATAGTATAATACATTGTCTACTACATTTTTATTTTATTATGTGAATTCCATGAATCTATTAGGATGTTGAATTATTAAAAGCTATCGTGCGATAACTTTATGAATAATTGTTGAAGAAACAATATTTTACTTCCTTCTTAATATTCATTCGCACACGGAAATGAAATTTTGCTTTAGTTAAATATTCCCGTCTTTTCCGTTCTTCATTTAGAAACTGATATTATAAAAGTTCAATTAGTATGGTAATAAGTAGTAGGCAGAAACAATTTCCTCTTCTTACAGTTTTATGTTCCATTTTTAGGTGTACCTTAAACCTTTAGACTCATTATACGTTGTAGACTCTCGAAATTATACAATGTGGTTTTTAAAGAAATGTTTGTGAAGAAAAAATATTTACATTACTGCAATTTTGGAAAACTATAGATAATAAATAAATAATAATAGAAAACTATAAATAGTACATAGTAGTAAACAATTTGGTAAATTGTAAAGGTTTAGGAATAATAAAATTGTTTAAATTACTTTTTTGATGTTAAATTAAATTCACAAAACTTTTGTAACAATCAGAAATATTCTTAGAGCGTACTGGAAATTTTTCAATTTGAAAACCAGAAATTACTGAACTTGCAAGTTTCAAATTAACAAACTTTTCAACATGAAAATTTTTAATTTGTAATTTTTATATTTCTCAATATCTCAATTTTGCAATTTTTTAATTTCAAATTTCGATATTACCAAATTTCTAAGTTTGAAGATTTGATATTTTGAATTTGTGTATTTAACACTAGATTTACGGAACCCGTCAAAATGACGGATCATAGATCTCTTATTTTAAATGATAAAAGTTATTAAGAAATTTTTGTAAAAATGTATGTCAACTTTTGTCAAGCTAAAGAATCGATGTCTTATGCAGTTCACAGATCATCCCCAATTTATTTATTTTTCTACTTTAGTTCAAATTTAAATATAAGTGACCATCAAACGTCCGTAAACCTAGTGTTAATAAGACATCAGTCCATGGCTCGAGAGTAGAGGAAGAAACTATATGGAAAGAGAGGAAAGATAAGGACTGGACAAGGGAGGAATGCACATGCACCCACCACCACCTAATTAACGAATCACGGTCCCTTACGCATTGGCCTCGCAGCCTAATTCGTTAGGCGCATATCAACGCAATGTAAACAATTTCGGACTAGGAACTCTCTGGTCTTCTCCGAGAGGTACAAGTTGCTATACTCTTCGACGTACAATCGCGAGGTGCGTGTCAGGGGTCCGTGAAGTGGTAATATAAATAATACTTTCATTTGTTCATATAAGAATGAATAATTTTTTGTGTATAACTATATATACTTTGTAATTTAAACTTTCTAATTGCCTAATAGTTAGGAGAATTTTATCAAAATTAATATATCTATAATAATATTTAATAATTAATGTATCTATGACAATATTTATTATTTCTAACATATCTAATATTCAAATTTTGATAAAATTAATATATTTATAATAAAATTTGAAACCTCTTCTATCTTTAACAATTTCGTTAAATTAAATATGTCTATAATAACACGAATACGACTAAAAATGTTCCTTGATTAATTCCTCCTGAATTTCTTTCAACAATTGATATATATTTAATTAGCAATGTCGGTCACCACAAATTCGCGATAACCCCTACGGCATTCAACGTGATAATTGCAATTAATTCCATGACGTTGTTCTTCTGTACCATTCAACTCCAAAATTGCCCATTTTCTGGCATTATCCTTTGAAGAACAATATTTTGACGTCATATCCGTTCCTGTTCTTTTTACAATCGCCTGCGGGAAACGATGCTAACTACGCTCTTCGGAGTTTGATATAATCAAACGATAATTGAACCGAATTGCAATGAAAAGTGCAAACGGAAGCAAAATACTGTGCTCGATAAAGCGTTTGCGCCGACGAGATGCTTTGTTCGATTACCAGCACGCCGCAGCTTTGCGAAATACTTTATACGATATATGTACATATACGGTTCGCATACAGGAAAGGGAAGCTACGGCAAACTGGCACAATAAATGCCGTTAATACTCTTTACTCTTACACGTATTAAAGATCCCTGTATCGGTTGCTTTATTAAACGTTGACCATCCAACTGCAACGAAAATGACAATAATCGGAACTGGTGAACAGGATAATTAACTACGCAATGCGTTTGCTCATCTTGTTTTCCTTTGTTTTGTATTAGTGTACTTAACGCGTTTCTGATTGTCGATTAGTTTGAGTCTTCTTTCGAGGGAAATGATAACTAATTGTAAGTTTATATAGGACTTTGTAGTAATAGTTACCTCATTTCAAATTTCTGAATTTCTAAATTTTCTAATTTCTAAATTTTTGGATTTCTCAAATTTTTAATTTTTCAATTTCTGAAATATTAAATTTCTAAATTTTTCAATTTTCAGACCTCAATTTTTAGATTCCTGAATTCCTAGATTTCTGCATTTCTGGATTTGTAAATTTTTTAATTTTCATATGTCTACATTTTTACATCTTTATATTCCTAAATATCTGAGTTTCTAAATTTCTTAATTTCCAGATTAGAAAGTCTTTAAATTTCTATATTTTTACATTTTTTAAATTTTAGTATTTCGGTACTTTAGGATATCAGAATTTCAGAATTTTAAAATTTCCAAACTTCCAAATTACAATATTTTCTAAATTTTAATTTTTCGAATATCCAAACTCCCTAATATTAAAATTTTCAAGCTTTCTATTATTCTTCTAAATATCATTTTACCAACATTTTTGATATTAATGGTGTTGTTGAAATAAAATATTTTTCAGAATTAATGAATCAGTTTAATGTCTAGCTATAATCAATAGTTCAATAGATTAGGTCAATTAATTTTATTAATTAAATCAGTTGAATCAGTCAAATTAATCAAATTAGTCAAATTAGTCAAATCAGTCAAATCAGTCAAATCAGTCAAATCAGTCAAATCAGTCAAATCAGTAAAATCAGTCAAATCAGCCAAATCAGTCAAATCAGTCAAATCAGTCAAATCAGTCAAATCAGTCAAATCAGTCAAATCAGTCAAATCAGTCAAATCAGCCAAATCAGTCAAATCAGTCAAATCAGTCAAATCAGTCAAATCAGTCAAATTACTCAAATTACTCAAATTACTCAAATTACTCAAATTACTCAAATTACTCAAATTGCTCAAATTACTCAAATTATTTAAATTACTTTAAGTACTTAATTCACTTAAATTTTTTTAATTAGTTTAACTAGTTCAATTAAATCAAACAGTATAATTTCACAGAACTTGTATCTTTTGTATTTTTTAATAATAAAACGATCTGTTGAAATTAAACTCGTTGCGTTCATTAATCGCGAACCACGTTAAATGTAGTTGAATTTAGGTTTCTTTTACATTCAGCAAACTTCGAGGTAGGATTAAAAGGACCGAATACATTTCCTATTCTTTTTATACGTCATTCGACAACGGCTGAATATCGGTTTGATGAAGAACGTAAGTTTTCTGTTATTACAGTATTCAGCCCCTGTGGTCTGTGCCATTTTTCAAGTACTATCCAAATATTGCTTTTGCGCGGGAAAATGTCGGCAGGATTTCCTACCTACTCAATCTAACTTTACGTTTTCGAGAATGGTTGAAATCATCAATTGATACTTTGTGTTTTAAGAACGGAGTCTGTGGAACGACTTGTAACCAAGTAATATTTCCGAACTTTTTCAACCTTCATAAATTAATATGTTGCTTTAAAATTATGTAAAATATTCCTCTTGTTTTGTGTACCTTCTTTTTAAAATGCTGTTTCTTATTTATAGATATATCTGTTAATACACATATCCTGTATTTATTATAATTAAATACATTAAAAATCAATGTATTTACATTCTGTGCATTACATTTAAAACCCGCGATATTTTAATATCTGTTTCATTTCCTATAGTTGCTTTGAATAAAATATTTCTACCTATTTATTATTTTATTCTATAAACCGATAGAATCCTCCGAAACGTAATTAATTTGATACAACGAAATATAATTAATTCGTTACAGAGAAATACAATTAATTTTGTAAAATGAAATATAGTTAATTTGTTGCAAATTTATCATCATGGATTGCATCAAATTGACGAAATTCAAGTATTACAAATAAAATAATTAACATATAAATATCAAATATCTCTGTTGTTAAGACCTCATAAAATTAAAATTAAAAATTTATCAAAACCTTAAAATCAATACATATCTAAGTGATACAAGTGAACACATTGAAATTTATTTCCAGAATGTTGGAAGAATTTAACAAAAATCAAGAATACATAATTATCATTCTTCAATTATTAGAACCATAACCGATCAATAAATTCCAGCAAGCTCAGCGAGTAATCACCAATCAGCTAACAAAGCTATTAGCATAGAGATCCACAATCTAAACACCATAAAGATAATCACATCGGTGCTTAGCACCGAAAGACAAATTCACAGGTTACGTCCACATAATCTTTAAACGTGTTTACGTCGATACAATCGAATGAATAATTCATTTCCTCGTCTGTCGGAAATTATAAGTCGATAATCGGATCAGAGACCAAAACCAGGTGAACACCGACCGCGTGATAATCTCCCGTTTCTCCATTGAAGCCGAGTTTCAGTTGTGTTTCAGCTTAGCCCAGGCATCGAAAGTTCGGCCTCAATAAATGCGGCAAAAATAATACACGAGCTGTTGAAAAAGTTGTTTCGTTAAACAAACTTTCAACGTACCTGGCTACGCACACCTTTCGGGAGTTCAGACTAGTTGCGGCAGATGCGAAGAAAACAACGTGAACAAGTAATGTTACGGGAAAGTGTGGCGTGGAAAGAGGCAAGGATAAGAAATAAGTTAGTAAAACCAGTGACTATATAAGTAAAAGAGCAAGTAAGTTAGGAGAGGACGGTGTGTCCAGAACAGTCGGGCCCGCGGTGTGTCTGCAGCAATTTGCAACTTTTAATAGTTGCTGCGAGTTGCGATCCCCCTCTTTTATAGTTTATGCAAGGGGTAAGTTTATATGCCGTACTTTTGCACACCTAACGCGAACAACCTTCTTCTGGATGCTATGTTTACGTTAACTGTCCTCGGAGGTGAGATTCAAGTCGAACCACTGAAGGCGACTATAAACTTAATTTTATCGATACTCTAGTTTATTCTCATTTTATGTGCGCCGTTTCAAATCTTGGATCGTTTCTTTAAACGATGAGTAATGCATTTTTGATCACTGGATAGGAGACTTTCAAGATGGGGTACAGGTGGGGTAGCATAAGTGTTGAAATAGGAACAATTTAGAAATATACGACTCAAGAGAGCAAGTTATGAAAGTTACGGTGTTTGAAAACGGGACTTTTGAGTTTTTAAGTTCGAGACTTTGGAATTTGAAAACTTCAAAATTGTTTAATATTGGACTTCCTTGAATTTTCGATTTTTTAGTTTCGGGATTTCGAGTTTTTAAAACTTTGAAACTATACAATTTTTAAATATAAAGAATCATAAATACTACTAAAAGTACACTCCCTTTTTATTAGTCATTCAATAATAACACTTGACCACATTTTAAAATCACTCTCTTCATGTAAAATATCAAATATTCATCAAAATCATCCTCATGCTTAGATTTGATAGAATAATTCGAAATATTAAATTATTCAAATTATTACCGAAAAGTCAGTTCTGAAAGACCCTTTAAAAAGCGTGTCTTTATAATTTCAATGAATTTCCCAGCTACGTTTTATCGATTGCAATAGTGGTGAAATGACCACCTTATCACGCCTCTTCGTGGCCAGTATCAAAGGCCAATAAAACGAGTGACATTCGATCGCAGGAATTCCTGGTTGGAACACGGTACTTTAATGTGAGGCTTAAACCACGATTACATATCGCAGAATCTAAGGTTTCAGTTAGTAGCGATGGGCATCGGCAGGAAGTCAGGCAGAAATTGCAAGCTGCTGCATTTTTGACCTTAGCCACTCTGTCGGTCAGATATTTATTGTCCTATTATCGTGATTGATGCACGGTCGGCTGGCCACCGGTCTGCTATCTTCTATAAGTAACATTTAATGGCGTACAGGTCGTTTCGGACTTTCACATGATGAAGGGAGGCCGCTTGTCTTGTTGTCGTCCGACATTACGGCACGGTCTCGGCTACAACCACCCCCTCCGTGCGGCCACAGGGTTGCTTATACGTTTCCTTATACTTGTATCTTCTTATTTTCCAAGCACATGGCGCCATTAGTCGCCACGACACCAACGACGTTTCTCGCCTGCCTCTGGTAATAAGTTACGGAAATACTATCGTAAGGAATTTACGAGACACAAGGTTACTTTTCGTTGGCGGTGGCATGCAACCACGTAAGTACTCTGCGGCACTCTTTGCTAAACTCCCAGACGATCCTCTGTACCGGTCCTGTCATAAATTCCGTCCCGAGTTGCGATACCAACGTTTCGTTGAATATAAAAGAGCTATCGAGCAACTTCCGCGCCGTTTGTGAATTTCTAAGTTACCTGCGAAATTGGGAGGCATGCACGTGTTCTGAAAATCCTTTCAGCCATCGCGGCTTTTTGTGCTTAATCTATTAGCTCCAGAAGAAATTCATTATTTTTCGAAACTTTATTGTTAGTATGTCACGGTTGAGGCAGACTTTTATTTAAACAAATCGTGTCAGGTTATTTGATATATTAAAAATTATTTGTGTCGAAAATATTTAATTAGAATTGTGTTAAAAATATTTACCTTAAATTGTGTTAAAAACATGAATTGTATTGAAAATATTCGACTTGAGTTAAGCGCATTGTTCTCCATATTTGATAATCGGCCATTTCGTATTGAAAACATTAAAAGTGCTTGCGACTAGTCACATCAAACTTGAATTTTTAAATTGCTATAGCATAAGTACAACTATAAGATGATTTTATGTCAGCAAATAATATTAGATTTTCTATATAACAATCTAATATGTTGCAATAAAGATCACGTTTTTGATGTTCATCTTATCCTATCACTGGTAATTAACCATACTGTGTTAAGTACGTTAAATACGCTTATGTCTAAAGATTTACAACAAACTTGCACATAAAAGTTGTATTATAAATACTGTTCCGAGACAGTTTTATGTGATAATTTTATGTCATAAACTAGTCTTTCTATCGAACACTCTAATAAATTGAGATAAATACTATTTTTCTGAGGTTTACTGCTTTTTATATTTAATAATTGTAGTAAGAATATCAAAGCTGCTCGTGCTTAGTTATTTATATTAAACTTGAACTTTGAAATTAGTGTGGAAATTTTGAGATTAAACAGTATTGAACAACTTATGTACTTTAATGTACTGAGAATTGTTTGAATGCACATCATTTGAAGTAACTACCAAGCAGTCATTTTCACCAAACCTTAACCTCAAATTAATGCCATGTCCATTTGCGATACTTTTAGATTAACAAATTGCTTAAATTTTATTGTTTAAATTTAAAAATAATCTACCACATTTAAACATAACAAGATTACAGACCAGAATAAATTAACGTGTAACGTACAGTGAGACAGTATACTGCAACAATTCGCTAACATGATTCCACCTCTCGCCTGTGCGCGACAGAACTTTGTCAGTCAATTTTCAAACAATTTGATATAGTTTCACGGAATTACAATCGATTCACTATCCAACCTGAACACAATTTCCTACCATAGTACAGTGTACACAGAAAAAGTATTTCCTTGTGTCAACTTTTCCTCGGCTCTACTATTTATTCATTGACCAAACCATTTACCCGTCGTTCGCGTGCGCCGGGCAACTTTCCATTCTTGTTCGAAAAGTTAGGGAAACTACCCCGAAATCCCAGGTAGCGAACATACGTTCGAACAGTGACGTCGATTCGTGCGCGAGGGTGTTTGTGTTCGCACACCGGGTCAGTTTAAGCGATTCCAGTCGAAGAAAGAACGAGAAAAGTGGCAGGAAGAAAGCGTTAACTGTACGCGAGTTCTCGAAACCTTTAACGCATTGCACATCGTGTCTAAACAAAGAAAATTTCCTCTGGGATTCGCGGTTTCTGCAATTCATGCTCAAATTATTTCGTACGCCGCAGAACTGTGCACATTCATTTCTCACACGTAATTGATTCCACGATTACTGTTTGCTGAAGAAAAATTGGACAATAGCAGAGCCTACTCTACGTCAACTTAATTAATTACCAACTCATTGTCTATTCAGTTTTCAAGGTGAATTATAGGACATCGTGAAATTGGACAGTACAGTTTTCACGACAGTTTTTCATTCATGGTGACCTATAAATTTATGAGTTAAGAGACGTCGTAAATTCTAGCATTTGAATTTTATTTCTGTACATGTTTGATTCTAGGATATTTGAGAGGAAATGGCTGGAAACAAGTGACGTATTTCAATTAGATTTTTTAGGTAATTTATAGCGGAGTCACTGGTGAAAATAATAATGGAGGGATGTTGGAGAGTATATTTATTTTGAGCGATTGTTTATTTTAGCTATTTTGTGTATTTGTTGAAGTCCTCGGAGAGTGAAGTGTCCACTGAAAGACTCATGGGCATTGCAGAGTATAAATGCAATAATGGAGAACCGTACAAATTTAAAATTTAAATATTAAACATTTTGACGAGTTTAATGGATTAACACGTTAACAAGTTTAGTAAATTGCATGAAAAAATGAGTAGTTTGAAACAGAAATTGAGAAGTTCAAAGATATATATAAAGTTACCAATTTTTCAAACTTCAACACTATAAAACATAACAATAGTATATTCGAAAATTATTAAATTTTATAATAATTTATCGTGAATAGCGATTAAGGAATAGTGAACAATGTACAGTGAGTAACGAATACTCAATAGTGATACTCAATAGGAAATATTGAATAGTGAATCGTGAACACTGAGTAGTGATCAGTCAATAGTGAGTACTGATCAGTGAAAATTGAACTGTGATTATTGAACAGTAAATAATGAAGACTGTCTAGTGAATTCTTAATAGTGAATATGGAATATAGAATAATGAGCAGAAAATTACATAAAACATAATTGAGTAGAAAACACTCAATAGTGAGTACTGGGTACTGAATACTGAACACTGAATATTGAATAGTGAGTTATGTGTAACGAGTAGTATTAGGGAGCAGTTAGTAGTGATTAATAAGGAGTGAGTCGCACGCTGCGAGTAGTGAGTAGCGAGTAAGGAGTAGCGAGTAATGAATAGGGAGTAATGAGTAGCGAATAAGGAGTAGCGAGTAATGAGTAGCGAGTAATGAGTAGCGAGTAGTGAATAGTGAGTAGTAACTAGTGAGCAGTGAGTAGCGTGTAGCAAACAGTGAGCAGTGAGTAGTGAGTAATGAGCAGTGAGTAGTGAGTAACAAGTAATGAACAGTGAGGAGCAGTTTTAAGCAACGAATAGAGTTACGAGCAAACAGTGCTACAAATGTCAGTATCAAGTCACGAGACAAAGTCCTAAGTAACACATAAACACACAA
Source organism: Megachile willughbiella (assembly GCA_945859595.2). Classification (NCBI taxonomy): domain Eukaryota; kingdom Metazoa; phylum Arthropoda; class Insecta; order Hymenoptera; family Megachilidae; genus Megachile; species Megachile willughbiella. The sequence goes on from OX243797.1 coordinate 13,547,419, forward strand.
TTAAGATTAATTAACTCATACCAATAATAGTACCCACCTCCCACAAACAGTACATGAAACTAACAATAAATTACGAGACCCTTGTAACTAACTTCTTTAACACTGCACTGTTCAGCAGTATATCTATGAACATGCACATATAAATGTAGCAGAGAATCTCACCTCAGTTAATCAGTTCAGTTCAGTTGCTCATTAACACACTGTGCAAATTTGTTTCCATCCTTTGTAGACACTCTGTATAGGGCCTACCGGATGGCAACGCGGTCGAGTACGTTGGTAGTAATATAATATATACATATATATATAATAAGGTATGATACGAACAGAGGGCATGCGGCGTAAACATATATCATAGGTTAGTGCGGTGTGGCAGAGTGTTCCTCCGGTTTGCAACGACCGAAAGCACAGCCCACCATGGCGGATGCAATCACCGTCTCTGCCAACCACCGCCGGTACACAGAAAGATAATTCGCTGTAATACAGCTTCGCAGATTTTGCGATAACCCAGGCCTCTGTTACAGCCTACAAATTCTCCTTCCGTTCAAAATCCTGTACTTTGGAGAAACTGAGGGTGGATTACTAATGAGTCAAGTGTGTGGATACTTATTCTCAACATGACGGTATAGAAATGAACTATAACTGATGTATTTTATATTTATTTACGTTTATGTAGTGATGTTTATTTTGAAGTGTTTGTTAAGGTTCTTATAGTAAGGAACAATTGGGTTCATATTGCTGCTTGCAAGATTTCGCAAGTTTTGAACAGTTCCAAGTCTTTAAATTGCTAAATTTTCTAATTCTCCGAATTCATAAATTTCAAAATTTCAAAATTTCAAAATTTCAAAATTCCAAAATTCCTAAATTTTGAAATTCTCAAATTTTCAAGTTCTCAATTTTCCAAATTCTCAAATTTACAAATTCTCAAATTCCCAAATTCCCAAATTCCCAAATTCTCAAATTTACAAATTCCCCAATTCCCCAGTTCCCCAAGTTCCTCAAATTCCCCAATCCCCCAATCCCCAAATTCTCAAAGTTCCCAACTTCCAATTTCCCAAAATTCCCAAATTCCCCAATTCCCAAATTTCCAAATTCCCAAATTCCCAAAGTCCCCAAGTCCCAATTTCCCAAATTCCTCAAATTCCCCAATCCCCAAATTCCCAAAGTCCCCAACTCCCAATTTCCAAATTCCCCAATTCCCCAATTCCCAAACTCCCAAACTCCCAAACTCCTAATTTCCCAAATTCCCCAAATTTCCAAATTTCCAAATTCCCCAACTCCCAATTTCCCAAATTCCCCAAATTCCCCAAATTTCCCAATTCCCAAATTTCGAAATTCCCCAACTCCGAAATTCCCCAAATTCCCCAAATTTCCAAATTCCCAAATTCCCCAACTCCCAATTTCCCAAATTCCCTAAATTTCCAAATTTCCAAATTCCCCAACTCCCAATTTCCCAAATTCCCCAAATTTCCAAATTCCCAAATTCATAAAGTTCCCAACTCCCAATTTCCTAAATTCCCCAATTCCTCAATTCTCCAATTCCCAATTTCCCAAATTCTCAAACTCCTTAATTTCCACATTTTCCACGCTTGCCAAAATTTGCTAAAAATTGTACGAAGGAGTATACGTCAAAACTTCCCTTCTGTGACTGACAACCTGACTACGCCCACGAATACCGTATTCTCCTCTCGAAAAGGGAAAAAGTTTTGGGGAAAAAGGCACACTAGGGAGGCTATTACGCAGGCCACTGTTCCCCTAGTTGGTCGGAAAATCTACTTGAGGAGCAGAAAAGCGATTCCTAACCGATATACAAGCCGGGACTCTACCAAATATGCATCCCATGTGCCTCGTATCCACCATCGCTTTAATATTACAGCATCGATCCTCATAAATCGTATCCGTTAGACTATCGTACGCATGTTGAGGTCGACCGTCTACGTGAGCAATCCTCAGGATCTACCACATTAAAATATGCAACAGTAACGGGGACGATTGTTGTCGAAAATATCACACACTGAAATAAGAACAGTTCTAAAAGAAATAGTGTAACATTACATTATTTGTCGATGAACATTGTTACAAAGAATCTTTTATTATGTTCATTGAATTATGAAGTGTGTGAGACAACTTTACAAATAACCGTTTGAATTGCTTTTTTATTTCTACATTAATTTGATAACGAGAAGAGTTATTTTGGAAAGTTATATCTTGATGGTGATATTTATTTTGATATTGGAATAGTAGATTTACTAATTGAAAAGTAGCGATAACATTGATTTTTGAATAATGTAGAAAATTAATTAAGTCGTCATTATTTAACTTACTAAGGGTCATCATCGTAACTACAATATATACTAAGTTTTGTAGTTTTTAAAGTAGTTTAAAGTACGTATAAATATTATAATGTTATGTTGCATATAATCCATTTATCATTTTACGACATTGTATACATACTATATTATATTATATCTATATATCTGTATGTGTATATACAAATATACTTTCAGAAAAATGTGAGCGATATTTTGAAATAAAACACCCTGTAAATTACGACTATTATGAATACTTATACGTAATCTAATTACAACATAACCTAACCTAACTATCGATATCCTAACGTATTTTTACAGTTTAATATTTTTAATGTTGGCTACTATATGTACATCATAGTTTGTAAAACATTACATATTGATTACAAAGATGATTTTTCATTAGAGAACAATATTTTCTTCAATTTTTCTTGTTCTTCAACGCAAGCATGAGTTATTCAGTAAACTGCACAAAATTCATCTCCGTAGCGATTTGAATTTCCGTATTGTTGCGAGCCCTTTATGAAAGAGAATGCATAGGTACTTCCTTTTTTTCATCATAGATGAAAATTCTTCTTTTACGGGAACGCGAAGATGAAAATGAAAATTTATGGCGGGAAACAAAATTCCTGGCGAGATAGGAGGCTGGAAGGGGGAAGAACCAATTGCGAAATTTGAATATTCTATTCGGTGCAATGTTGTACGTAAAATGATGCAGCCGAAATGGAGTTGACCTAAAAAGTAAATCACAAGTGAAGAAACTGGTTTATGTAAATCGTTCTTCAACCGTTTTGCCGATCGGAACCGGCGAGGATGCATCGTGAGCTACGTTCGAAAGATACGCGGAACGTACAACAGAGACAAACGCGGAAGAAAAGTGAGAAGAAGAATCGCGTTGCTCGAAAAATCGTAATAAATGTATGAACGCGAAAATGAAATGCACCGTTTGGTACATTTCTGAAATACGTCGAGAGACAGCTCGAAATTATCAGCTTAAATCCGGCAAATTTCACGAGAAATTAATAAAGAGAATAATTTTACAAATAAACGTATTTTAAATATCTTTGCTGTAATCTGTTATAAAAAGAATTTTATGAAAAAAATTAGGACTCGTAACGAAATGAGAACTGGAATACAAAATGGAAGATTTGAAATAAAAAATTATTTTGGGTCATAACTATTGTAATTATAAATTATAACGTAGTGTTATTTCTTTTTTGATGTTTTAGTTATTGAATTTGCATGTAGATAGAAGAAATATCTTTAAGTAAACTGTGAGGTTTTCGAAAATGATTAGAATTTTATGAAAATTGTAAATTATGTTGTATTATACGTGATATATAGGTTCTTATTTATGAGTTAAGATGAATTTCTTATCTTTGGTGTTCCAGTTACTTGATGGCGACACGTGGTAATTAATTCTGTGAGAACAGTTTTGGAATAACGCCACCATTTTGTAACGCGTTTATCTTTTGGAAATTGAAATATATGGGTGAAAATTATATTTCTATTTATGAATGTAATTTATATGCTATTGTTATTATTTATTAATAACTATGATATAATTGTGATTAATAATTATATTATTTATTTTAGCGATATTAATATTATTTATAATATAAACTACTAACTAAACTACATCATGTACCGGTAATATTCATATAAAATTATTAAATTTAAAGGAATTCAATGAAAAAATTTTTCATTAAATTATAGACAAATAATAGTATATTTCGAAATTAGTGGATTTTGGTTTGGGAAAAAGAAAAAAAATTTTATTTGAAAATGTTTGAATCTCGATATTTAGTAATTTGATAATTGGGAGACTTGAAATTTAGTAATTTGATAATTCCATAACTTGAAAATTTGGGAATTTATCAATTTGCTAATTTGGAATTTTTAAATTTGGAGAATTGAAGATTTGGAGTCTAGGGATTTAAAAAATTTGAGAATTTGCTAACTTGAAACCTTGAGAATTTGAAAATGTAGAAATTAGGTAATTAAGGTGATTAAATTAGGCATTCAAGCATTTGTGAATTTGACAACATTTGATAATTTAATAATTTAGAAATGATGGGATTTTGAAATTTGAGGACTTGATAATTTGGGGACTTGAAAATTTAGCAATTTGAGAATCTCAGAATTTGGTAAACCAGAAACCTCAAAATTTGAAGATTTGTAAATCACTGAATGTAAAAATTAGATAATTCCGAATTTAGAGATTTGTAAATTTGAAAATTCTAATGTGTCACTAAAAGAAACTGAAAACATCGAAATTTAGAAACTTAGAAATCTGTGCTCTCAAAAATCCGAAATTATAGAAAATGACCTTGAAAATGACAAAATTTTGTGATAAAAACTACTAAATATCCAAGTGTAAATATTTTATCTTTTCTAAATTTCTTCCACACACAATTCCACATGCAAGAAAACCATACATGTGCAATATTACCATACATTCTACACAATTCGCGCTTCTCGCAGTACGAGTAGAAATCTAAAATGGAATAACTCCTTCGGATCAATTTTTTTTAACTCATACCTCGTAAAACGTAGTTTGGCCATAGTTGAAACAACAGCACGACGACGAACGATGTGCCATGCATTCCTCACAGAAAGCACGTATTTCGTGAGCTAAGGTTCAGCGAGAAAGCTGGGGCACGCTTTTGGTACGAGCCTCTCTTCGTGAGCACACCCACTCCCATGGAATGTGTTCCTCTTCAAGTGGCTCTTCGTCTCCCGAAACATTCTAAACGCGTGGCCTACCTCTTTTTTTCTTCGACTATAAACGTAAAAGTGCCAATTCGAGAACGAATTTACCACTTTTGACAAACGGGACGATATCGATACCTTGTACAACTACAATTCACAATTCTTTCTTTGATTTTAGACATTTTTTATGTACTTTCATAAAATGCTGATTTTCAGAAAATTATGGAATAATTATTTATTCTAATTTGTATTGATTGTCTTTTTTATTATTTTATTTTATTCGTGTTCTTTCTATCATCTAATTTTATTTTAATTTGTTTATGTTAATTCCCTTGTTAATTATTTTATTTTGATTTAATTCGTTTATTTTACATTTTTCACTGCTTTATTTTACTTTAATTTATATTGATTACTTTTTTAAATTATTTTATTTTATCCTAAGTTGTTTATGTTGATTGCTACTTATAGTATTGTATTTTATCTTAATTTGCTTATGTTAAACTTTTCTATTATTTTATTTTATTTCAGTTGTAATAATTGTTTTATTTTATTTTATTGATGTTGACTGTTTCTTTCGCTATTTTATTTTAATTTATTTATATCGATTATATTTTCGAATATTTTATTTCATCTGAAAATATTGATGTTGATTTTTATTTTATTTTTGTTTACTTTCTTTTTATACTTCAGTCTTTATTTCATTTTATAGAAAACAGTAGGAGAATCTTTTATAAAATATAGTTGTCATGAAATAAATTAAAACAGACCGAATCAAGAAATAATTCATATTAAATAATACAATTTATTTAAGTATTAAATTATTCTCCACTTTCCCTAATATTGATAATGACAAAACAACGGATTGTATGTAATAAACGATCAAACACGGTACATATACATGAATAACTAAAGAGACTCTACTAGCTGTAAATAGTTCTTGCACATGTATTGGAAACAGGATCGATTGAACACAGGAGATACACAGTGTTTACAGTGTTTACGTATTTAAAGGGCGGACAGGCTTTGTTGCATATTCTAACGCATTGCCGAGATCAATGTTTCATCACAGGCATCAACTAAGCACAGTAGCCAGAATTCAATATTTCCCATAAACGTGTCAATCAACTGACAAAATCCCTAGTACATCTCGTAAAAAATACATCCACGAGGCACCAGAATATAACAATATCGGTGTCAGGATATTGCATTGACAAACTGTCATATGGACTGTAAAAGAGGTCCATCTCCACGTTGCCGGAGAACAAATTTCGTTTACTATGGTACCATAACACTGTAACTACATGACAATTTTATTTACGGAAGTAATGAAACGAACTTAATAAATTTTCTGTATATAGAAGTAATAAACGAATATATGACATGTTACTGAAAGTAGCCATTTCAGAAATTAGTAAATGAAAGTTTGTTTAATTTCAGTGTCAATTTCTATTTTTTTTTTTTTTTATATAATTATACAAAAATATAATAAATGTATTGTTGATGTTACTACTAAATATTATATGGGTTATATGTATTGTATATGTTATAGGTTAATAACTTAAATGTTATGCAGGTATATAGGTGTATAGGTTATATAGGTTATGGATTAATAAATTAAATGTTATATACGTTATAGGTGAATAAGTTAAGTATTACATGGCTTATATAGGTTGTATAAGTTACATAGGCTATGGGTTAATAAGTTAAATATTGTATGAGTTATACGTATTGTATACATTATAAGTTATGCAGGTATATAGGTGTATAGGTTATATAGGTTATGAATTAATAAATTAAATATTATATACGTTATCGGTGAATAATTTAAGTATTATATGGCTTATACAGGTTATGTAAACATAAGATAAATTAATTACAAATTCAATTTTATAGAGCAGAAATTCTATAATTTTTACTGCTATCTTACTAATACTAATTATTGAATTCTAAATGAAGCTTGCGACGAAAGGTGAGATAAACCGGTCGGAATAATTAGCTCGCAATCAGGTAGGATAATAGGAGATAATAACAAGTTAGAAAAATCTAATGCCAAAGAAATGAACGAAGTAGTTTGTCGAAGAAAGTGCCATTCGTAGTTTCCACGGTATTGCGTCCAATTGAACTTCACAGAGTTCTTAATCCTTTTCTCCGTGTTACCTCTTTAAAGCTTCAAGACTTTCAAGTAAACTTTCGCATCGATGGAAACTCTATAATCGATATGGATTTATTTGGATCCACGCGTTCCCACGGAAATCTAGCATTAACACGGTGATGAATACGCGAACACGATACGAACGAACAAACGAATGTTATCGAATGCGTAAACAGGGTAATTAATAACATAATTTATAAACAAGTATTTCATGGAAATTGAAAGCTCACACGAGGAATGAGATAACATCCATTGAGAAAAAGTAGGTGTTAATTTTCTAAATTGATTTTATGGAACAGTACTTCGATATCTTATATTTGATTTCGTACGTTCATTGAATATTAATTAAAAAATGGTAGTAATTAATTTATCACACCTTTTGTTTTCAATTCCTTTATGAATATCGAATGTCCCAGATAGTATTTATCTTCCATCAATAAATTACTATTTGTTTTTCCATGAAATTTTCCTTCGATACAGTAAATTTTTATTAAAATGAATAGAAAGGTTTTTATGCTGTTAAAGGATTGTTTGTACATATTGCAATGCATTTTGTTTAGTATTATTTCTTGAAACTGTTATTACAGATATTCAATTAAGTAATGAAGGTGAACTTGATTATTATAACGCTTGTTAATTTGTTAAAATGAGATATTTGAAATTTGAACGCAATGATGAAGACGGTCAGTAATAATAAAATAGTTGAAAAGAATTGCATTAAGTTTTTAACAAGAAAACTTCAGGTTGCCACTTTCTTACAACATAAATACACTCAGGTGTTAAGAGTTAATTGCAAAGTGCATTATGCACGTGTAACTTTTTGAGATCATCCCGTCGTCTTATTTTAAAAAGGAAAGACATCGAGCATGCTCTGAATTTTGAATGTCCTTTGAGGCTACTAACACCTGTGCTGGAAAATTTTTATATTACACGATGTCATTTGCTTATCATTAATACCAAAGTGTGCAAGATGTAACTCCTTTACACCTGATAAAACTGTGTACATATTTTGTATAATGTGCAATTAACTACGATAAATACACAGGAATTTATTAATTAATAACAGAAAATTAATAAAAGAAAATAGAGTATTTAATGAAAGAAAATTTTAAATATATTGAGAACATAAATTTAGAATTTGAGATTTAATTAATTTAGAAATTATAAAAATTAGGATTTTAATGTGTTTTATTAAAAATATCTATTTTTGTTAATATCTGGAATATCACAAATTACAATACAAAATTTACATCATATTTTTATTTATATCAAAGTTGAAGAATGTAATAAACTTATAATTGTACACAATAATTATTGATTATAACATTTAAGAGCTAATATTTAGCGTCTTCAAAAGTGTGAATTATAAAAGATTTCTCTGCTCAATCTATTATAAAACAATAAAATCTGAAATTATAGTGCATAAACGTAAAGATGAAGAGATGTTTCGAAAATGAATTCTCGAAGAAATAATTGCTTACAGCATCGACTTTGATAAGTAATTAACCTCTAATCGAATGCTAACTGACTTGCTAATCAGCGTTTTGTGAATCAATGCGACCCCTCCGTTTCTGACTTTAGAAAGCTCAGATGCTTTCGATTCTGAATGATTCTGTTTGCTGACTGATTGCCGGTTGACTAGATAACTAACTACTAACTAGTCACTAACTTCAGAAGGTACCGTGACCTCGTTTCCACTGTGTCCATAGCACGGTTTCCTTGGAGAGAAGGTGGAACCGCACCTGTTCCGATAATTTACTAGTTGCTGCAAACTTAACAACGATGCGCGGTTTCCAACCTCGAATTTTCCATTCAAGTTTTACAATTCAATTAGAAATCCATTTTTATTATGGCACTCTTTTTATGAAATATACAAAATTATAATATTTACGTTTTAGAAAATCTCTTTTGGAGCTGCGTATGGTAATTCAATTATTATAAAAGAATTTTATTAAACTTTGAATATGAAAATTTAAGACCATTAAAACTTTCAATTTAATTTAACCGATTATAGAAAATAATTACTCAATTTCTTTTTCATAATACAATGTTTTTGATCACGTAGTTATTTTAGGTACAGAAGTGACGTACAAAAATTTCTGTCTTCCCTTTGCAGTAACAATTTGAAAATATCCAGCAAGTTTCATTACACTTTAACAGTTTGCACTCCTTAATTTCTTTACCTACCAACTCCATTTACAAAATAGATCAAAAAGGCGTTCTCAATAAAATGTACTGCAACAGTGTGGAGTATATGACAAATACATTTTTCATTTATTATAAATAGTAAATATATATTCAACCAATTTATTTATCAGAATTATTTATAAGATCCAAGAGAAATGTGATGTCGAGCCACACTCGACATAGGAGTGCAAAGGGTTAATTTACAAAATGATGTAATGTATCAATTACAGAAATGCATATATGAATGTATTAATTATATCTGATATATTATATCAGATACATGTATCAATTATATCACACACATTACACATTTCACATATAATATATTTATCTATATTACACAATACAATATTCGTTGTTCTTAAATCGGCCATTTATCATCATATCAGATACAGCCCCGACGTTTCAATGCTCCACAGTCAAAAACGTGCTTCTTCAGAAGTATGAAGGTAACGAGGAGGAATCGAACCATACACTTTGGAGGAAACATAGAATATCTGGTGAATAGTGCAGAAGGAGCGGAAAGGGAACGCAAGGGACAATAGATAACTTCCTTTGTCTCCGCGGGCCCTGTTTTCCCTTCGGTCCCTGCATCACAAGACGCCAGGAAGAGACGCCGGGCGTCTAGGCTGTCTTTGACTGGCAGCGCCGGAAAAGTGGCGAATACTACAGCTACCGAAGTCAAACGGTGAATACTTCCGTCGATATTTAAATTCCGTGTCGGAAGGTGACGAAAAAGGAACGGGGAAGTAGACGACAAGAAGGGTCACGGACGTTGTTTCCTCTGACTTTGATCCTTCGAGTAATTACATTCTTTCGGTTCGTAGAACGTTGCCATGTTTCGGAGCTTCTACCCTCTAAAATCTATTTTCTCTAACCCTTTTGCTACGTTATGAACTACACCGTCGACCATTACACGATGATTTCAACCTTTTACACTTGGTTTCAAGGCAGACTTGTGACGTTATGGTTCAAATGTGACTAAATCGTGTTTTTTAGGTATTTTATCTTTAGAAATAAATTGGTATGGTGATACTAATCAATGATGACGGTTGCACTGTTATTATATCTTCTCTTCGCATGTCGAGCTTTTAATATAGTTTTCATTTACAAATAACTTCATGGTCACATTAAGCAGATATTTTTATGCACCCATAAGATGGTTACGTTGATGTTATCATCGGGTTATCAAATCTTGCTAATGTATTTGAGGAAGAATTAATTTTTTCAGTGACTTTTTCGAGTGCTTCAAAAATTATACTCAGTATTTCTTGTGACTGATTTATGATATTGTACCAACTGAAAGTATCTCAAAAATTGTACCCAGACTTTAACTGATTGTTACACATACATATATTCACCTTCAATTAAAGTGTTTATATTAATAGAAAAAAGACAATGAGTTATTGATGAGTAGAGCAGCCTGTTCCACAAGATATTCGAAAATGTCCAACTAAATTTTTTGCAACATCCTGTATTTAATTTTGCGACTATCACTTCTGCATAAACAAGAAAATTTCTTAATAAAATAAGAAGTGAACAAATAAACCTATTTATGCATGTATTGGATTTTAAATGAAATACCAATTATAATTTAAGTTTGGTACTAATAATATGAATTCCATACCAATTACAATTAGTGCAACTAAAAATCGCAAAATTCAAAATATACCTAACAATTCAATAATCTTTATTTAATTCGATCTTCTGTCATTACGTTTGCAAAGCACATATCGTAAAGAAGAATGTTGTAACCCATACAAATTGGCTTTGCCCACGTTTCTTCTTATTTCGTGAATATCTGGCATCTTCTTCGTGTTCTACCATGGTCTGCCACATTGTACATATGTTCAGCAGTTTTTGTAGACATTCCACTATTTCCTCTTCTGTTCTTTGGCACAGATTCTTCACTGGATATCGGCGTAACACGATATTAACGATGGAACTTCTTTATTCCTGATTCTTCTAAAAAACCTAATAGGACATACATATTCCAGAGACGTACAAGTACTTCTATACTGAATAAAAGGGAGGAAACATAAACATGGCGCAGTGGAGTCTCTATTATGCATGACGTTTTCGAATTTTATTTAGGACGATGACGTGGATTTCAATAATTTAACATTTATGGTATCCTTGTAATAATTTGATATTTATGTTGTCGATGTAATACCTTGATATTTACGTTATCATTGTAATAATTTGATATTTATATTATCATTGTAATTAGTTGATATTTATATTATCATTGTAATAATTTAATATTTATGTTATCATTGTAATTAGTTGATATTTATGTTATCATTGTAATAATTTGGTATTTATTTTATCATTGCAACAATATGATGTTTATGTTATCATTGCAGCAATTTCATATTTATGTTATAATAAAAATGTAGGTTATGTCGCAATATTTCAATTTAAATATACTTGTGCAAAACATTGGTATTAAAAAGTGAATATTTCATTAAAAACTAAGTTTTCTTGCTATACCAGTGTTCCATTTAATTATGATGGAGTTTACTTAGAGATGCAATGTGACTCTAAACTCTGCAATCAAGCAACTCAAGCAAAGATCACTGATTGAATACTAAGACATATGTCATTATTGATATATACACATGTATCAACTTACCATTTACACAGAGTATCTACAAGGTGTTTAAAAAAATTATTTAGTTTTCATATGAAACATACATATAATACACAGAATGTCATGTACTGATTTACATCGAATCCACCATATTCGTGAAATAATTTAACTGTGATGTGAAATTTTTTAAAGTTAGTGGCTCTATAAGAAAATACCAAGCGTATGAAAATGGAGGGATGACGTGCGCTCTTAGTAAATACCAAACTTCCAGTAATAAATCAGTCATGACACCATTTAAAAATGTCTACATCTGAAGAATAATTAAGCTCTCGATCTAAGTTTACCCAGGTTTCATATGTGTAATATAAACATGAAATATTCTATACTTTACTGTAGATCCAAACGAGTGAAAAGACAATACCACAAGTCCTCCAACAGCGATATTCCCATAAAACCCACCTAGTTCCACCTGACTCCAAATGTCACGGTTAGCTCTTCTAATGCTTCGAAGTACAAAATAAAGCAGTGGAGCATATCGTACCAAGATTCGGCCATTCTCGCAGGTGAGAAGGTATGGAAAAATTTCCATGGCAAAGTCTATGGGGGGGTAGGGAACGTGGATGCAGAGGTTGCCGAGAGGATAGGAGGTGTGGCAGAAAGGAAGAAAGCAAGGGAAGCATCTGGGCAGACTCGCATGAAAGTTTAAACCGATGTTTTACGATGGCTTTTTGTTTCGCGTGTTTTATTGAGCAGAGAGCGGATATTCACGTCAATCTCGCTCTCTTGCAATCCGCGAGAAACAGCCAGAGAGAAGACTACACCGATCCCTCTCCTTCTAACCCTTCGTTGGCTCGGTTTCCGCCCGTCCCTTTTCTTCCCGTTTCCCTGCGTCTTTCTTCTTCTTTTGGTATTCCCTCTGAATCTCACTCTGGTCCTCCACCATTTTTCATAAAACTTTCAGCATAACCCGGTGCCGGTGTAGGTGTATGCAAGAGACAGCACCGAGTGCCCCGAAGGAAGATTTTATAGGGTTATAGATTAAAGCCTCGGTATCCTTTTGTACTTCTGAAAGACTGTTTAACGCGCTGAAGAATATGGAATGCCGTTTTGATTATGCGTGTTACAAAGGACACCCATTCTGTTTGGCTTGCCGGAATATTTCTGCGAGGAAATTCTTCGGATCGAGACTGCGGTCTCCACCTTTGTTGTCTTTCAAGAATCGTTAACAAGTCTTCTTCTTGCGAAACAAGGAAAAAGTATTTCGGATAAGAAATTCAATTTTGAACATTTTAAAGTAGTGAGTAATTCCTGTGCACGGTGAAGTGCGCTGGTACTGATGCATAATCAATTTCGCTATTTGACAGTTTGACAATTTTCCATTTTATAAATCTGAAGTTTGTTCACTGTTATATTTTTATATACAAGGAGCTGAATTTTGTGGTGAACTGGATATTTCGAGGGTAATGTTAAAAATTAAGTGAAATAACTGAATTATAAAAAATTTGATATATTATTAAATATTGATTATAGTCATTATCATCAAACAGTAAATATTGTCAAATATTTATTATACCATAAGTGACATGCAAAGTAATATTAATATTCTCTATGAACAATTTACACGTATAAAATTATATTTCATGTACATCCAAATTATGCTATAATTTATAATTATATTGAACGTATTCCGATTTAAAAATTATTTACCATTTTCATATTTTATAATTTCCCCAACCCGACCTATTAAATAAAACATTAAATTAATCAACTCTCACTCTAAGATCAGAGTCATCCAATTTCACATCATGCAACAATAAGAAAAGAGAATGGATTATAAAGTGTTAAAGCATCGTGTCGCTCGAGTAATCAAGAATTCTGATTACCCGTTTATTTATTTCGAAAATTGAACTAAATCTTCCGACCGGTCCGGTACAAAGACGTCAAAAGAACTATCCGATAACTCGAAGCGTAGGTACCAAAGCCCTTTGTGCTCGAAACAAAAGAAGTCTATCTCTAATCCCACCGGGATGTTCCTTAACTAGAAGAGGCAAATGAAGAAGATAATACCCGAGGAAGGAACGGTAGCTTCCTTTGGGTTTGACCTCCGCTCGAACGAAAAGCCCCGGTAGTCTTTGTCTGCGAAATTAAATGATAAAAACATGTCGTACTTCCGTATCACCTCGACTATGTTCACGACGCTTCTATTCACCTTATTCCTGCCATTATCCTTCTTCTCGCGTGCCTCACCCTCCTTATATTCCGTTGTCCTGCTTTTAATAAGAGATTTCACCGAAACACGAAGACTTCCTTGTTCGTGCTTCCGTTCTTTTCCCAGATACTTTTCTGTGTTCTGTGTACCGTGATATCACCGCGATACTTTGCATGCAGAAAGCTTCCAATGAAGGGCTACGAAATTTTATGACTTGTCGTATCTATCATAGTAACAAAGGATAGTTCTAACCTTCGGTAGTTTAAAACGGTGTTCTCTTTGTGAAACGAAACAGTTGCCAGCTGTTATAATACGGTGGAATTGTCGTAGCCTCGTATTCAATATCTGGCGTTTCCGTGATTGAAATTAAATTGTGATATACAGAAAACTTGATGTGTTGAGATACACGGAGAAAATGATAACATATGGGAAGAGATGAACCACTGGTTGATTTTTAGGGCTTTTTGGGGTTTTGAAGATTTATGGGTGGATTAGGATTTTGAAGACGTAGGAAGTTGAATGAACCACTGGTTGATTTTTAGGAGTTTTTGGGATTTTGAAGATTTAGGGATGGGCTAAGATTTTGAAGACGTAGGGGAAGAGATGAACCACTGATTGATTTTTAGGGCTTTTTGGGATTTTTAAGATTTATGGGTGGGTTACGATTTTGAAGACGTAGGAAGTTGAATGAACCACTGGTTGATTTTTAGGAGTTTTAAATTATACATATCCAAAATTAGGTTCATGAGTGGGAAGACAAGTTTAGAAGTTTGGAAAGTTAGAATTTTGGAAATTTGAAAATGTGGAAATTTAGAAATTTAGTAAGTAACAGTACTTTGAATTTATAAACCTCCAAAATTAGATTTGTTAATGTGGAAATTCGATAAATTAGAAATTCTCAGTACTGCAAATCTATAAATGTAACCTAACCTAACCTAACCTAATCCCTCTCAACACAGGTCCTGTGGTGTCTCATTAATAATGTTATTAAAATACATCTCAATGAATAATACTACCTTACGTATGTTCTGAATTAAAAAGTACTGTCCATATTTTTCAAAGTATTTACACAAAATTTGAACCAACCTAATCCATACTTAAAGTTTGCCTGAAAGCATAGCTTGCTTTAAAATATCCATAGAGATTGGAACCTAGTCGAAATATATTGAACGAAAAGAGTGAAAACCGGGAAATGAAGAATAGGCTAGGGACACGTGATCCCTTTTATTGCAGGAATAAGCCGTGTAAATTAATAGTCGGCAGTGTTTTATGAGATTTCGTATGTCAACGAGTTTTAATTCACGATCGCTTGCAGTCTGTACTCTGTACTGCAATATTAACTGGAATGATCATATATTGGATTTAAAAATTAAAAAGTTCCAATTTTCCCCTTAAATTCAACATTTCGCGAAGGGAAATTTTTAAATTTCTGTGATTTTAAAACCTCGATTTTTCATGATATTTTGCTATTAAGCAATGCCTCTCGATTTTATTTCCTTTTTTTTTTGAGGTAGTTTTTTCTGATAAAGCGTTTCGATCGAGTTGCAAATTTACGGGGGTCTTAAATTCAATTTTCTACCCTCCTACCGTGAAACGATCGCGACATATGTATACACATATGTACTCATGTGATCGATCGTTTTATTTACTTGAAATATGCGTATGCGTTTTGGTGCATTCAGGTTTATATATTTTTATTCAGAGATTAGGAATATTATGAAAGTTAAATAGTGAAGGGACGATATTATGGCAATTTATGTAAACATATTTAGTATGCTATATGTTTAGATGTATACATATATGTATTGTACGTATTGGACTCAATATCTGATTTAGAATTCTAGTATTCCTTGGTTATATTTTCAAACATTCCATTATAATGCTCAAATCCTCAAATTTTCAAATTTTCAAATTTCCAAATTACAAATGATCAAATTTCCTAATTTCCTAATTTCTAAATTTTCCAATTTTCCTATTTTCCTATTTTCCTATTTTCCTATTTTCCCATTTTCCTATTTCCCCATTTTCCCATTTTTTTATTTCTCAATTTTCCCATTTTCCAATTTTCCAATTTCCCAATATTCTAATTTTCTGATTCTCTAATACTTAAATTTTCAAATTTTCAAAGTATAAACTATTCAATTCTCAAATTTTCTGATTTTCCAATTTTTAAATTACAAATTCTCAAATTCCCTAATTCCCAAATTCCCTATTTCTCAAATTCCCTATTTCCCAAACTCCCTATTTCCCAAATTCCCTATTTCCCAAATTCCTTATTTTCCAAATTCTCTATTTCCCAAATTCCCTATATCCCAAAATTCCAAATTTTCTAAGTTCCATATTTCCTAAAGTTCAAAATTTTCTATTTCATAAAAAATTTCTGAAGTTCCAAATTTCTCAAATTCGGAAGTTCTAAATTTCTTAATTTGTACAGTCCAAGTTTCTAAATTTCTAAGGTCCTAAATTTCAGAACCTTAGTAGTTCTAATTTTTGTAATTAAAAATTCTCGGAACTTCACTATTTCACAATCTATAAAGTTCTAATCTATAATGTTCAAATCTTTTGAAATTGCAAAACATCAATATGTAAAAATATCAGAACTACAGTATAGAAAACCCCAAAATATCAATATACCCCAAGAAAAAATGACTCCGTGTTCTCAATTAACCGAACCACATAACTCATAAATCTAACCTCCAAATAAACCAACACCAAAATCAAAACAAAAACACAGTAACTATAAGAAAAATCCTCTTTAACACCAGCATCAAAAGCGTTTCTTCAATTAAGTATTAAACAATAAAATCGAAATTTCGTTCTGAAAGCTCCCCGGACGCTACAGTTTCCAGCACGAAATCCAATACACATGCAATTCGCTCAGCAAGGGTGTATTTCTTTGAGACACACCAGGCTGGAATGTCAATGGAGACTGATTCAAAAGCAACGCGTAATAAAAGGGTTACTATTCGATGAGGAAGCACGAAACGGAAGAAGGAAGAGAAAAGACAGCTGTAATCGGTGACATTATCTCGGGATGTCTGACCGTGCACGTACATCTTCCACTAGAAAGAACATCGCCCCTTTCTTGGAAGCCGTTTCGTCGTCTTTCGTTTGTTTCTATCGTCGGCTGTCTCGAACACGCTCGTATCCTTCCTTGAACACCCAGAAGCTACCTGTGTCCTCTGTCCTGGAAGTTTTTCCAACGATTCTCCTCTCCTTTTGTGTCCAATCGGTGCACCACGGAGGACAGATGTCAAAGACGCAGGGGAAATATTTATGAACGCTGCGATAACGTTACTGTACTGCTCTTACGAGCATTCTTTTTGTTATGGCCAATTCGAATGGTAATTTACGTCGACTGAAACGTGTAATACGCTTATGTTTGTTACGGGTATAAAATATCGAGTGCGTGTAATCTATGGAAACGATTCGGCTTTTTTCTGGGGGTCTTTGATGCATGGGTCTGGGAGTTTCGAATGACGGGAGAAATCGGTTTGGTTTTGGATTTAAGATGCTAATTTGTATGGAAATTGTTGTACGGTCACCACTGTGGTATATTTAAATTTTGATTAAGTTAGGTTAGGTTAGGTTAGGTGAAATCTGTTTGGTTTTGGATTGTATTTAAAATGCAAATTTGGCTTGTATAGTGACAATTATGGAATATCTAAATTTTGGTTATGTTAGGTTAGGTGAAATCTGTTTAGTTTGGAGTGTATTGAAAATACAAATTTGGCTTGTATAGTGACAATTATGGAATATCTAAATTTTGGTTACGTTAGGTTAGGTTAGGTAAAATCTGCTAGGTTTTGGATTGTATTTAAAAAGCAAATTTGGGTCGTATGGTAGCAATTATGGTATGTCTAAATTTTGGTTATGTTAGGTTAGGTTTAATAAAATTAAATTTAACTTGATTAAATTTCAAATGCAATGAATTTAGGTTATGTAGATACCATTGTAGTATATCTGATTGTAAGTTCTGGTTTATTTAGGTTAAGTTAGGATAGGTTAGGTTTAACCTACTTAGGTTAGACTACTTCACAAATTTCAGATAAAGTAGTGTTTGAAATTGGAAGCAAAAATAATTTTAGAAATATTATCTTTTTTAAATTGTATAACGTTTCTATCTATAATTATAACACTGAAGCGTAAATTTGGTATAATTAAAATTGATTGTAAATAGAACATAATTAAACATATATAGAGTGAAACTAAAATTACAAATAATCAGAAGTAATTACAGACGAAATATTATTAACAGTTAAAGCGCCAATTAAACATAATTAAAACTGATCCTAAACGAAATATAATTAAACATCTAAAAGATAAACTAGATATAATTAAAATTGATTATGAATGAAATACAATTAAAAATATAGACAATTAAAATTTAATTAGATATAATTAGAATCGATTGTCGATAAAATACATTAAAACATACAACTGAACGTCACTTGGATATAATTAAAATTGTCTATAAATTGAACACAATTAAATATGAAACAAATGGAAGCATAAACGACGTATAACATGAATCTGGTATAAACACAGCTAAATATAAATTTTGATAAAAGCGTTTTAACGCAGCATTTTTTCCGCTCGAACGCACTTATCATTAACCAACGAAATATCCACGCAAGACATAATGGGTATGAAATTCTGAGGCAGCATCATAAACAGAGTGAAAAAGGATGTTAAACCGGCTGCTGTTGTTACGTTCTAATCTGTAGGTGAAGTTGGCTGCAAAGATTAAAAGATGCAGAGCGAGATAAAGCTTTTAATACACAGGGGACCGATGTTTCATGTTAAATGGTTGCACAGAGGGAAGGTTATTGTAGGAAAATTTAAAATCTTAGCCGCGTTAAGGTACATCTTCTGGACGGACGGGCTTAAATGTTAATTTACACGAACGTTTCTGTAGAAAGTCCCTGAAACGTTTGCTTAGCCCGCTGTAACGAATGCGTCTTCTGCTAATGAAATCATTCATAAAAGAAGCGAACATAAATAACGTCCATGAAATTGGATGCTTCGTGCTGTAATCAGAGTTACGGAAAATTCGCCGGCAGAGAAGGGAACGAGGGAGACAGAACGCGGGAGAAGGGGCGAAGAAGAAGAGAGGGGAAGCATGACCGGAAGGTCGGTTATTTCCTGAAAGTATTTCATCTGTAAAGCTAAATTTGTGACGTATCGAGAGAGTATTTCTTTTGTTCATTGACGAAAAGTAATCTGTCGGTTCGTTGTTGCGTGACAGCTCGAAAAATTAATTCTCTCTGTATGAAGCAATATGCTTTTTGAAAGGGTTCATGGTTTCAATCGTTGTTTCATCTCTGTAATATCCTCCGAGTTTTTTTTGTTAAATATGCTAGATTGAATTCTGCTAGTTGGACGAAAGCGATTTTAAGAACACAGTCTAAAACAGGAAACGTTTCTCGAGTGATATGAAGCGTACAAATAATTTATATTGTTTGAAAAAGTCGTTCGGTTTAATACACATTTTGTGAAATGTAGTAACTGTTGTTTTGGAAGACACGAAGTTGATATATTATATATTCTACATTTTTGTATATTTATTTTATATGGTATGTTTATATTTTGTATACTTCATAATTATGTTATATTATATTTTGTATAATTTATTTTCATATTAAATTAAATTTTGTCATATTACATATATGTCGTTATAATGATATGCATTAACATACGTACAAGTGTACATTAATGTTGTACACTAATGTTTTATATTAGCATGTATATAGTTATATACATTAATGCTATACATTAACATACATACTGTTATACATTTACTACTATACATATACTTATACATTAATGTTATGCATTGACATACATGCAATCATACATTAACAAACAATAAAATATATTAACATCATACAACACCTACATCTTTATTACAATTTAATCACCATAATGTATAATTAATTTACTTAATATTGCCAAAATAATGTTCTTAATATTATCAACATACTATACTTAGCACTACCAATGTACAAAATACCATTGATATACTTAATAGAAAAGTATAGTGAAGTATGTGTGCATATATTCCAGCAACTTTCCTCTCAAAAACATTACCATAACGTCTGATATACTCCCACTTGGAAAAATTATGTTTCTATAAACTTCTTGATCGATCGATTGCGTAATCGCAATAATCGAAGCATTATTTAAATAACGCTTTTCAAATACCAACAATACATCAATCATAAAGGAAAAAACTTTGGAAAGCAGCTTCGAGCATTAACATATTAGGGTGGTGCATATGAAATGTCGGATGCTTATCACTTCGTTGAAAAATTAGAATTTTCGTAGTGTAAAAAGAATTACTGTACAAACTTTGTCATTGATCGCTCAGATATCAAACATTTTACTTTTTATTTCATCTCTTTTTAATCTTTGGCTTTTAGAATAAATTTTATAAATTTTGTGGTAATTATTTTCTTGTTGATTTTAGAAAATTTTGTTCGGAGAATAATTCAATGATTAGTGAAAATGATAACTAGTCATTGATTTTTAAAAATATCATAGATGTTAAAATAAAATTTGGTATTAAAATTTGATAACACACAGGAAGATTGATAGATGAAGCTTAATTAATCACTGAATACATTATACTGAAGAAACTGTGATATGAGAGAGCAAATCTGTCTATCCTAGGGAAATTATAACCTTCGACACGTTGATTTTTACGGATGTTTGAGGATTTTAAATTTTGAAAAGTTTGGGATCTGGAGATTTACAGATATGGAAATTCGGAGATTGGGCTTAGGAAATTAGGAAAGCTGGAAATTTGGGGATATAGGAATTTGGAGATCTAGGAATTTAGGGATATAGAGATTTGAGTACTTAGATATCTGGGAACATAGGTACTTAGGGATCTTTCGATGTGGGAACTTTGGAAGTTGTAGATCTAGAAATTGACGACATAGGAATTTGGGGACTTTGTAATTTGGGGAGTTTGGGATATGGGGATCAAGAGTTCTGGGTGTCTAGGGATTTGGGGATCTAGGGAAATAAGGATTTAAGAATGTGGAAATCTAGGGATTTGGGGATCTAGGGAAATAAGGATTTAAGAATGTGGAAATCTAGGGATTTAGGGATCTAGGAAAGTGGAAATGTAAGGATTTGGAGACCAACGGATTTGGAGATTTAAAGATTTGGAGACGTTGAAATTTTTGGATTGAGAGATTTGGGGGCTTAGAAATTTGGGGATTTTTGAAATTGAGAACTTTGAAGAAATTCCAGAATTTGGGAATCTTGGGATATGGAAATTTTTTATCTAGAAATTTGAGGACTATTTAAGCACATTGTAATTTAGGTACCTTCCTATTTATGTATTTAGGGATATAGGCATCGAAAGATCGAACCTTAAAAATTTAGATATCTAGGAGTTTGAAAATCTAGGAATTTTGTGGTGAAAATATTCGGTAGTTTGACTACTGCAATATCCAGAAATTTGTCGATTTTGACATTTTAAACTTTGGGAAATTGACACATGACAAATTTTCAAAATCTAATATTTCGAATCTCAGGTATTCGCCCACTAGATAATCAGAAAATTCAAGAACGTAAAAATTCAGCAAATAATCCAAAAACCAACAGATGTGCAGAATTAGAAGTTTCAGCCTATAAAATATTTAGTAATTAAAAAATTCGAAAATTTGCAAATTTAAGAACTTGTTAAATGTAAAAATTGGTAAATTGAGTTATTTGCAAACTGAGAAAGTCGCATATTATAAAATCGTTTACATATTAATCGCGATTCAAAGGAAGCCCACACATCCGAGTATACATCAGCCGCAGACCTAACATCCGCAAAAGTGGCAACGGCTTAGGGCGACAGTGTGGAGTCCCGAGTAGGTTTATTTGTATTACGACGTATCGCGTTACCGGGTGGGTGTTCATCGTTGTTTCAGCCAAACACAGGCAACAACAACAACAAAAACATCCTTGTTCCTTCAGACGCGTACCTTCAGGTAACCAAGTGCTTTCGGCGAGCAACGTGGCATCGTTAAAGCGCGTTTTTCCAGCGTGTCTACCGATTGGTCCACCTTGGAGGCTGCGCATCCGCGCAAGTACGATATTGGCCAGCGCACCGAAAGACGAGCTAACCCTAGTGCCTTGCGATTGGTGAGGGGCGGAGCTAGCCGAAGCTTTCGTGAAAGCTCTTTCTCCCTCTTTGTCCAACCGTGAACCTCTCTTCCCTTGCTTCTAACGTTCCGCCACCCCCTCCGGTTGTTAGCTAAACACGAAGGCCTCCGTTCGCGCAATTTGGGTCACTTCTTTCCTCCTCCACGTTGTCGTAGATTTTGTTAACCAAACAACAGATCCACCTACTTAAATCTGCTCGTGCTAACACACGTGGCTCCTCGAAACACGCCGTCGACTGTTATTCTTTGCTAGATCGCCGAATTTATAAATTATGACTGCAGTCGGATGTCTGTAGCATCGGTTTGAACGTTCAAGGTATCCATTACGCCAGCTAGACGATACTTTTCCCGAGGGAGGAGAATCGGAATAGGTCTAAGTGCGCAAAAGAAAAATAGAGGTAAAGGAAGCCGGGGATTCGAGCTGGATACGAGATAGTAAGGCTCTGCTGGAGGTTCTTAATAAATATATTAGCAGCCAGCTCGGGTAGCAGCTGACCCCACCTGTTCCCTCATGGGGGCGAGATTTTAGTCTCCGACACCGCAAAGTATGCTTAAGATAATCAAGCTTGTCAATAATGTAAGCTACGACCGGGTAAATAGGTATTTTTACCTAGCGAATTTTTACCTACCTAGTTGGTTATCTTCTGCTTTCTGCTCTGTCAGACCCTGCTTTTTCCTCTGTTAATCTCGTTTCGTGTACATTGTATATACAGTCTGTAATTTGCTTGGGGATGGAATTTTTCGTTGCTTGTAAAATGTGGAACTTTTTTGTTTCAAATTATTTGGTATTAATTATTAACTGTTATTTAGGTAGAAATAATCACTGTTTTTATGGAAAATAATTGCTTAGGATTTTAATTAGTAATTTTATTAAAACGTGTTTATTCAATTGTTTTACGAATATTTATTGATTTGTTGTACGAGTATTTAGTAGTTCATTTTACTAATATTTAGTCATTTATTTTACTAATATTTCTTCAGTAATTAAATATATTTTGTATCATTCCTTTAATATTTATATACTTTCACCTATTACGAATTTTACAGTGTGTCGATACAAAATTGTTATAGCCATTACAGGGAGTTGATGTATCATTTTGATATTTAATAATTGGATATTGATTGACATGTTTAAATCAATTTGAAAATTTTCAGCTGTTGAAAAATTAAACATTTGAAAATTTGGGGATTAAGAAAATTGAATATTTGAACATTAAGAAGAATACAAATTTGAAAGTGTAAGAAAAAATACAAAAACTTGCTTAACCTTTTCTTAACATTTAAATCTAACAATTTTCTTAACACTTGAATCTGAACATATTCTGCAAGCATTTACCCTTCAAAAATAATTCGTACGTTAAGAAATGATGATTTCATCTAGTCGTAAAAAAATTACTATAAAAAAAGTGAAACTAACTGAGCGTTGGTATCGATACAGAGATTCTGTTTCGTCCCATGGTTCAAGGCTTAATTGAACGAACACCGTGCGCTGCAAAACTGAATTAACCAGCTAATTGAATAAGCTTTTATAATTGATTTAAATAATTCCTGCTCGTCTAAATTAATTCGTCCGGGGAACTTGGTTATCCTCAGTGGTAACGAAGTCCCCATTCGTTTCTTTCCAGCAACGAACTTCCGAACTACTTTCAGACTTCATGTCTGCCAGGTCATACGGGGCAGGAATGGCCGGTCCCCGTTACCTCTATAGCATATTTAACGAGCCAACGGAAAACCGTTGCCATTCTTATTTTTCTCGAAGAAAACTTTCTTCTCGATAACCACGCCACGTGCACGAAACAGCTTGATTAGCTTGAATTTAGAAAGTAAAACATCAACGGTTTATTAGGAGTCGTTTGCGGGACAACAGCGAAACCGCTGCTCTTTCATTTGAAATTAATGAGCGACCCATCCCCGGGATCTTTCTACCTCCTTCTTCTATTTAGAGGACACGACAAAAGTTCTCTACCCTGCCGGTGAATAAAATATTCGAGCGACGAAACAGCACTGTCGTATACACGAATTGCCACTGAATCAAAATTAAGCCGCTCAACGTCCCAGTCCGGCTAAGAAATTGCGACAGCGATGAGGAATTAAAGGAAACAGAGGAAAATGCCTTTTGGAGATTAGACCGAAGGGACGAATAGAATAGCTGAATCGGTGATTAGCTTTGGGAAACACATTTTTCTTCCTTCCGGATCGGGGTCAAGATGTGGCGAGGGTTTTACCTCCTCGCTTCCTGAGGGCTGTTTTATTGTCAACCTTCCTTGCGAGGGAAATTCGACAATGGCTGTAAAAAAAGGATTTTAAGTTTCCCTGGGATGTGAGTCGGGTTAATTAAACTATTCTTTGTTTGGGGAATTAAATGGTAGGGAAATGTTCGGAGAGATTGTGAATACAATTTGGAAATTTGGTCGCTGATTCATATACTTTATGTAGGAACTTGGAAATTTATAAAGTAGTATAGACAATTGATTTCATTGAACATTTAAGTATTATACATATATGAGACATACACCCTTGCAAATATGTTTAGGGCTTGTCAAATTTTTAATTGCTTCAAAAGAGACATAGTAAATAAAATTTCAGTCAATTGTTTTTCAAAATGGAGGAAGGTTTCTGTTCTAATTTTTTGAGTCCTAAAACATGTGGCATCCTTAAAACTTTAACTAGTCCTTAATAGCCCCTTAGTCTTTCATACGACCTTGCTGATATTTGTCGATGTATTCCCATCATTTCTATAGAAATGAAAAATATCAGAAAAGAGGATATGAAACTGGGCGTGTCGATTTTTGACTCGCCATATTTGATGAAATTTTTGGAACCCTATCAAAGCCCTCCTTTTCGTCTCGCAGTTTCTTCTCTTTCGAAGTCTGTATGATAAGAGATTTTCCGTGGAGTCAGTATCTGGAAAATTACAACGTAGAAGTTTCGGAACATTTAAAGGAAGCTGAGAAGGGAGTATAATAACACGTATAATACGACAGTTCGCAAGATCCGCCCAGCGTTTCGAATCAAACTACTAATGGCAGTTGGCACTCGTCCTTCAGAAACGATTTTAGTCGAGACGGGTCGCATTAAAGGTAACCCACGTAGGTGTACGATTTCGTACATCTTTAAGTAGAGAGTTACGAGGATGAATTCAGAACTTGCTCTTAGAGTTCTCTGCGTATTTCCTCCATTGATGCTGCTCCTCTTAACTTTGTAATTCGCTATTTTGCCAAATTCACTCGCCCTGGCTTCTATGGAGTTTTATGACGGCGTACGTGGCGTCGTTTCGTGTTCCAGAAAAAGAAACTTCGTTGCTTTAGCACACAACGATGATCAGTTTCATATCATTTAGAGGTTTATTTCCATGTTAACCTTCGGTGAATCTAAAGAAACGTTATAATTTCCTATTTTAATTAAAAATTTTTGAATTATTGAATTATTGAATTATTGGATTATTGAATTATTGAATTATTGAATTATTGAATTATTGAATTATTGAATTATTGAATTATTGAATTATTGAATCTTTGAATTTGTGTATCGTTGAATCGTTGAATCTTTGAATGGCTGAATGGTTGAATGGTTGAATGTTGAATTGTTGAATTGTTGAATTGTCGAATTGTTGAATTGTTGAATTGTTGAATTGTTGAATTGTTGAATTGTTGAATTTTTGAATTTTTGTATTTGTGTATCGTTGAATCGTTGAAACGTCGAATCTTTGAATCTTCGAATCTTTGAATCTTTGAATCTTTGAATCTTCGAATCTTTGAAGCTTCGAATCTTTGAATCTTCGAATCTTTGAATCATCGAATCTTTGAATCTTTGAATTTTTATATCATTTAATCGTTGAATCATTGAAAAGAAAATATTGTTCATTTTGTTACGCGAAGAAGAAAATATGTGCCTCTTCTTTCGATTAACGAATCAGTTAAGAAGTTAATAACTTAAATAATAAAATAAACGGTATAATAGATCATAACACGGTATTCCAAACATTTCTCAAAATGCTGAAACAAGTTATTTTCCGCAAATCTGAGCACTCCGTTTATGACTTTTAAAGCGAAGTGCGGTTCTGGTCGACAGACATCATCCACTAATGGCATCAAAGATTGAATGAAGAAATCCGTGGATACCACCTTTAGTAATCCGCCACGGACGAAAGCTTCGAAGCTACTGAAATCTCCTGTCTTGACATTAGCAGATCCGAAACGTCACTGCTTTCATCCCTGTTCTAAAATGCTATTAGTCTTATACGACATCTGGTCGTGTTAAGGACAGACACTAGCTTTACGATGAGTTTTATCATTTTCAAAATTGTAAGCAACAATATATTGATTTTATTTTAAAAAATTAATTGTCAGAATATTCTGACGTTCTGTATTTGAAAACAGAGACTCAAAATAATAATTTGTTTAGTTTAAACTGTCGATAAAAACGGAGAATACGGGAGGGATAAATAAGAATAAATAAGTTAAAGAAGGATCACCGAAGCTTATCAAAGGCCCTAAAAATCCCCAAAAATAATACTGGAAATATTCAATGCTTATGCTCGATCGTCAAATTCCCAACTTTCTAACTTCTGAAATTCCAAAATCCTAAAATTCTACAATTTAAAAATTCCCCAGTTTTCAATCTCCCAAATTTCTAAATCCCCAAATTCTCAAGATCTTAAATTTCCATATCCTCTATTCTCAAATTCCCAAATTCGCAACTCATTAATTTCCAAAGTTTCTAAATTCCCAAATTCATAAGTTACCCAACTGCAAACTGTTTAAAGTACTATATTTTCTATACGGCAGAATTCAACGCGAATTACGTAAACGATACAGCACTACAATGCGTGACGGACAATGCTGTTCTCTACGCGAGTACATTGGAACGAAGTTTCCGATGATTAAATTTTTTCCCAAAGATATGATACACATACTTTAACTTTGATAATTTACTTTTATCGAAAATTCACAAAATATGTAATTTCCAAATGTTTCCAATGTGTATTAATGCAAAGAGGTGCTCACATGGTGCCTAAACTTGGCGTTACCTTTCATTTACATGTAATGTACTTTTGCGGGATTTGTTAATACTCTTATAAAACGTGGTGAAGGGAAAAAGTGCGAATCGAAATATATGAAAAGGATCATTCGATTGAAACGGTGAGTGAGACAGTAGAGTGAGCCATGGCGCTATGTAATCTACGATGACATTCGCGAAAGCCACTATAGTGGTCGTACAGAGAGATGGTACCCGCGAAAGCCACTATAGTGGCGCGTCGTGCCTAATAGGTTAAGTTACAAATTCCTTAGTTCGTTGATTCTTACGATCAACATTCGTGACAAGTCGATAGATTGACTTTTCACTAACGAGAGGGGTGGTTGCATCGAAGGGGTGAAAGGGAACGGTCGGTGTACCTACGGGGAATACGTTGGTGCACATCGTATAACGTACGCGGTATGCTGAAGCAAAAGCCACTATAGTGGACCGTCGTATCTCTGTACCATCTCTCTGGATGGTATTCGGAAAAGCCACTATAATGGCGCGTTATGCCTAAAAGGTTAAATACAACGACAAATCAGATTCAACAGGATGATCAAATTTCCGATCGCAGTTACGCTATCGTAAAGCAGCGAAAGCGACGCCATAAAAGCGTTTTCGACATAGATTATAAACCACTTTCCAACAAGGAAGTAATCGTAAAACAGCGTCCTATTATTACATGCGTCGACGTTATATAGGCCAGACCAAGGGAATCTCGTAAGCTGTGCCGGCAAGAAGTATAATTTAGCCATTTAAACGCCGCTTTATCGGGAATGTTTTAATCGCTGCACGTGATACCAGCTAGTATACGCCGTTTTTAACTAAGCCCTCGCGTATATACGCCACGCTGTTACCTACTGTGATAAACGTTTCTAAATGAAAAAAGGACCGTACGCGAGCATGTATTATTTAAAGGTATACTGTGAACGTGTACGTTGTTCTTAATTGACGCATTTTCATGGGAACGAATGCTGTAAGTGACGTTGCCGCGAACCGGAGTTTCAATATTGCGAATGGAGAACGCGGTCTTCGCGGTTGCATAATGTGATCGGATATTGGGAAAATTTAAATATTTGTTCTTCCATCGTATCTGTATATGATATATAATTTACTTAGTCCTTACATTTTGTAGAATATAATATTTATATATATTTTTAATTATACTTTCAATTTGGCGAAGCAATCCTAAAAAAGAGATAAATCTGTATGAGGAAATAAACGAATATTAATAAAAGATAAATAAAAGAATAATTAATAACGAATGGAAACGAAAATAAATGAATGTACTGACATTTTTTGGGCGAAGTTTATTTCTGAATAAATCAATGTTACATTAAGGTAAATAAATACTGGAAAATTGATGTATAAATTTTTGTCTGTAGTGGTGAAAAAGAAGGGAATCATTTTTATATTAATAGAATTAAATAGTTTTTTATTTCTTGTTTTTTACATTGGAAATAATTGAACAAGAACTCATATTTCACTGTTTGCTTTTTATTAGGTAATATAGCGAGTTTGCACAACCGACAGGATTTAACATTGATTTATTGAAGAGTAAAAAACGTTCTACATTTTCGACTGGTTTGTTCATGTAGATTCACCAGACTGGAAACACCGTGTACGATAATAGTTGTCGCGAATGATTTTTAATGTTATGAGCAGGAAAAGAGTTGAACCATCGGGATTGATTGTTGTGGAAATGCAGTGTATAATTTTGAATTTTGGAAAAAAGTTTATTTTCGAGTTTTTAGAAACAATGTCAACAAGAAAATAATTTTTTTTAATGATAAGATTTTTAATGATAAGAGTTTTTTAATGATAAGATTTATTTAAAAGAACATTGTATGGTAACATTTGCAATGTTTTTAAAAAACACGTAATGAGAATAAAATAATTGGAATAAAACATCTAATTAGAATTATATTGAATAGTAATATAATACAAGAATTATTTTGAATATAAATATAATAGAATTATTTTGAATAATCAGAAACTAAGAAATGAATAAATAAATTTTGAATAATTAAGAAAAATTAATAAATGAGAATTATTTTTAATAATTTCTGTTGGTCATGAAATTCGTTGTTCATTTATATTTAGCAAAACACAAGAATTTGATTGTATTTTATTTTATGTAGTACATTTGATGCAGTATAACAGTACGCAACGAAAGTTAAATGCATTCGTTCTTTTATTAAACGATAATAGTTTTATGCAATAATAATTGCAACAAATTGTGTTCAAATACACGAAATGGAAAAAAGAAATTAATTTTCAATATTGCATACTGCGACCGGATTCTATGAAAATTAAAATATTTGTTGATAATAAAGGGTCATATTTGTGTATCATAATTGCTGTTGCAAAGGATATTTAAATATTACAAATGAAAAGAGTTTATTTTTTGAAATTGAAATTTGCGGTCAAA
This sequence comes from Megachile willughbiella, assembly GCA_945859595.2. Classification (NCBI taxonomy): domain Eukaryota; kingdom Metazoa; phylum Arthropoda; class Insecta; order Hymenoptera; family Megachilidae; genus Megachile; species Megachile willughbiella. The sequence continues at coordinate 13,577,193 of OX243797.1, forward strand.
CAATGCTACACCATTTTCAGGCTTTTAATATTTTGTGATTATGAATATTTTTAATCGTTATTAGCGATTTACATTTTTAAAATTATTTGAAACCATTTATGATTTCTGATGTTTTTTAAATAAATAGAAATTAAGCTTCTGCAAACGTTGAAGCATTTATTTAATATTTAATGATTTAATTATAAATTCAGTGCGATTTGTACTGTTTATATAATCAAATATTATATTTGTTTATTATTTATTTAATATTGATCACAATTATATTTTGATGACTATTCTATCTCGTGACAAAACAGAACATGCATAAAACTAAAAAATTTCATAAACTCACACAAAGTTACGAGTAAAGAGTTTAAAATACCTTGCAACTTTAAATTCAATCCCAAAATATCAGTACAAGTCACAACTGCTTCAGCAATTATGCTATTCAAATATTTAAGTAGAATAACCATGATATAATCAGCCGCATCCCACAATTAATCAAGTACCAAAGTCAGTGTTACAATAATTAAATTCTTAAATTAATTTCAAAAATTTGAAGAACCAATAAATGTAAAATAATAACCCAATGAAAAGATATAACAACAACAAAATATTTAAAAAATATCTCCGTAATTTAAGAACCAAACCGTTTACAAACTAAATAAACGAAACAATCTAAAGATTAAATGACGGAAACAACATAAAGATTAAATGAACGTCAATGCCGTCTAAAGGTTAAACGAAGGATTATGCTAGAAGTATTATCACGAAACGCTTTTACATAATTATGCGATAAGTGATGAAGGAATATAAATATATTGAAATGTTTCTAAAACAGTATTCCATTTGAGTTATGAACGTCAGTTTCTACGACTCCATAACGTTGAACTACTTTTTCATAATTTATCATAGTTAGCTCACTAAGGGTGCAACCTAGCTATTTCAAATTATCGCACCTTTTTCCCAGGCCGTTATAAATACGCAAGCTATGCAAACATCATTGCATGGAAATTTATGCGATTGTGCATGCATACATGCATACATTACGGAATTTATGTGCGTGTCGATGGTAGTAAACTACACTTTTTTCCGGCAAATTTTTTTTACGTCGAAACGCGAAAACTTATCTCTGGTTTTCTTAATGCGAACTGCGAGCACAAGAAATTTTGCCGCTGTTGCGCAACGCAGCTGATTCAAAGGATTATTTTTCAAAGAAAAATTGTTTTACTTCGACCTGTTCGCAATCGATAAATCATTATTAATGCTTTTACAATGACGCATTATTTTACGCCTTCGGTTTAGTACATTTACATTTTTAATCGAGCGATATGTAGCTGATATACGGTCATCGGGGTCACACAATATTATTATTACTATTAAATACAAAATTTAATATACGTTTTCATCTGTTAACATGTTTACATCAATATGCACGGTGGCTTAAAAATTTTGTTTCGATACCTATAATTTAAATTTATTACCCGGAATAAATTCGGTAGAATAACTGGTTAATACAAAGAACAACTACTGATAAACAGCCATAAATAAATAAATATGGTGAAAGAATTTTATTTTTATACGTATTTTCTAAACATTTAAATTGCTTTCAACGACCTCTTGAATTAAAATTTTTCAGCTCGAACTTTGAGAGCAATGTATATTTTTATACTATACTACACTGTATACCCTACATACTACATACGTAGTATGTTTACATACATACATATGTAAACATTTAAATAGCTTTCAGCGACCTTCTGATTTAAAATTTTTAAGTTCGAACTTTGAGAACAATATACACTCTATTTTTATACTATACTACACTGCATACCCTACATACTACATACGTAGCATGTATACATTCATATATACCCTGTATACTGTTGTTACACTATACTATACGATGTAGACTATACACGAAAAAAATATATTTTGATTCCTCTTAATGCACGCACAGAAATATACCTTATAGACATATCAACAAGCTCTACAAAAAAAATACAAGGGGACCAAAAACATAAAAGGGAAACTACACCCTTAGGACCCGTGATCACAATCTCATTTCGGTAATAATGTATCGAGCATCTCGAAATTAATTAAATTAACGAAAATATCTGTGCACGATTATTCTTGCTACACATATGTGTAGAAAATTGTGATACGATAGTCGTGTGTGGGTGAGTTTTCATAGCGTGTAGATACGTGGGACAGATAAGTACGTAAGAGTGAGGTTACGATGTGCTAATTGGGTTAAGTGCTCTACAGCGAAACGGACAACAAATAAGAACATTATAAAGGCCAAATGGACTGAATGGTGTAACTGTCCTCTTACGGTCGCGTCGCCTTTTGGTTTCGCTAAACGTGCTTTACATGCTTTTTGTTCATATACGAGAGTAGTAAACGTCAACCGACGATGCCGGCGCATCTGCTATCCCCATTTTCATGTTCCGCACATGTTTCGAAGCGTTTTGTTGGATTTTGAACGTGTGGTTCATTTCAAAAGCGATGCATTTGTGTATGAAAAAGGTTTTCTGTGTATCGCTGTATTTTTTTTAATATTGTTATGTGTCTTTCTGTGTTTTACTATATTTTTATTTGCGGTACTGTACTTTTCTTGATGCTATGATTTTCTCGATGTGTTACTATATTTTTCTTAATATTACAATTTTTAATATTATTTGATTTTATGTATTTTTATGCATTGATTAATATTTTTATGTATTTTTCTATGTTCTACTGTATTTTTCGTAATATTATGTATTTTTCTTTACATTACTGTACTTTTCTTGACATTTTTGTTTTCTTCGATGTTACTATATTTTTCGTGAATTAATCAATTAGAAATTAACAATCCATTAGAGTGCATTTCTCAATTATTGTTTAATTACCTACCATAATTTTTTAAAATCTCATGTGCATGTACCATGATGGTATATGGTATATGGTACATGTATACATCATGTGCATATATCAATATCAAAGACATTGGAAAATAAAAAATGTAAAGAAGTATCTCAAAAATAAAATGAAACTTTATTACACATAAAAGTGGGTGGCAGATTAAATATCAATTATTATATGTATAACTACTTAACCCTGACAATAAATTCAAAATACTTAAACTTTGAAGCAGAAGTATCTTAAAACTATCTCTCAAAATACTGAATGCAAGTTTAATTAATTATTACTGTCTCAAATTATTCTATATAATTCTTCATAAATTTCTACATGATATAAAAATGAACGCAATGCAGACATGAAATGAAAATAATTTTGAAATTTCTCAAGTTGTGTCAACACCATGTACACAAGTGAAATACTTGATTTAATTAGTACAAACATGAATCCCAAATAATCAATACTAAGTTGACAAGTATTAAATTTAAAAATTCTGCAACAGTTCCGTACAAAAATATCGGCAACGCAAACTCACGAAGCCCATTTGCTTCAAGGATAAAGATTCGTACCGCAAATGGGGGAAAAAGGGGAGAAGGTGCGATAATGCTGGACGGTTTTGACAAGGAACGGAAGAAGACGGCAAATGAGTGAGTGAGTTTTATGTTTTATACCAGTCGGGTCGTAATGTTCCGAGATTAGCATAGTACACGATTGTAAAACCACCCCCTTGGTAAAATGCAGAAGCCGCAGAGACAGCACCGGCTACGCGGCTTGCCTTTAACGTCCGAGTTTGCCGTGTTTTTCGCGACCGCGAAATTATTTTCTGAATTTCTCCAGTTCCACGACGTTTTTCCGCTTTCCTGTGGCCCGAGCCGAGGAAATGCGTTCGACTAAACGTGAATGCGGAACGAAAGTTTGCGTAGAAGACGCGGAAACGCAAGGAAGGAATTCTTTTTCCGGTATTGTGCTGGATTAGTAACGAGAAACGGGAAGATTCTTGCGATACAGAAGCTAATGAGTTTGGGTACGACAGAGGGGAAGTAGAAACATTTGAAGTCTGAATGTTGGACTTCTGAAATATTAACAAGTGCGGAAGATGCTGTCGTGGGGAAAGCTCAAGGAAAAATATTGTGGGGACTGGGAAATTGGACAGATTTTATAATAGGGATATTATAATTGTGTTTAATAGTGTTTTTATTGATCACGTGTTTGAATTTTTAAATTTTCAAGTTTTTAAATTTTCAGATTCTCAAATTCCCTATTTCCCAAATTCCATATATCCCAAATTCCCTATATCCCGATTTCCCTATAACCCAAATTTCCTTTATCCCAAATTCCCTATTTCCCAAATTCTCTATTTCTCAAATTCCCTATATCCGAAATTCCCTATTTCCTAAATTCACAATTTTCCAAATTTTCTGTTTTCCAAATTTACTATTTCCCAAATTCCCACATTCCAAAATTCCAAAATCTCAATATCTCAAAATTCCCAAGTTCTCAAATTTCCAACTCTCCAATTTTCCTATTTCCCTACTTCGCAATTTCCCTATTTCTCTATTTTCCAAATGCCAAAAGCTCCAAAACCCCTATTTCCCTATATCCCAAATTCCCTATTTCTCATTTCCCCTATTTTCCAAATTTCCAAATTCCCTATTATCCAAATGCCAAAATTCCCAAATTCCCAAATTCCCTATTCCCAAATCCCAAATTCCAAATCCCAATTTCCAAAATTCCAAAATTCTTATTTCTCAAGTTCCAATTTTCCAAATTCCCTATTTTCTAAATTACGAAACTCCAAAAGCCCCAAAATCCTTATATTCCAAATTCCGAAATTCCCTATTTCTCAAATTCCCTATTTTCCAAATTCCAAAATGCCAAAATCCCCAAAATCCCCAAAATCCCTATTTCCCTATACCCCAAATTCCCAAACCCCCAAATTCCAAAATTTGCAAATTTTCCAAATTCGTAAATTCTCAAATTTCCGCATATAAGAACTTCCGAATCCTGAAACTCCCCACGTTCCCACGTTTCCTAAAATTTATCTTCCTCCCTAAATTAAGTAAAAAAATATTTATTCCGCCACCTACTAAACCAAACAGCGAACATGCATCACCCGACAAGCACCAACAATTTCCGTAATAAGTAAAAACCAGGAAATTTGCGATGCGTTCGTTAAACGATCAGTAAAACCAATTTGTTTTCCCCGGGGGTAGCAAGGGGGTGTATCAGTGATCAGAGACACGGGTGAGAAATTTTCTCTAATTCTACTCGATGAGAAATGGACATCCGGGCAGAGAAGCAGAGAGTCGAAGCTCGTACACCGTATCCGTATCGAATCGCATTGCATCGAATCGTATCGTATCGTATCGTGTCCAATGGTATCCCATCGTATCGTATCGCGTGGAGTGTACGCTCGCTTTATTGTTCCACGGAAAAAAGAAAAGCAGAGGAGGATGGTGCGGAGCCGTGGAGGCAATCCGCGACCGGAAATTTAAAAAGTTGCGCAAATACACGGACCACCACCAGGGGGAGTTAGATGGGAGCCAAGGGGACGTGGCGCTAGAAGGGGTCGTTTAGTAGGTTCACCGTTCTACAACAGAGACAACCTTCCGTACGATATATACGCGTGTATGTGTACATACTTGGTAGGTTACCCCTGGCAAAATTACGTAGTTCCAAGCAATTCGCATCCGAATGACTCGTGAATGATCAAAGCTACCTCGCATGCTACGGGCTGATATCCTCCACTAAATACTTCTACGAACTTCGCTTCAATTTCTTCTGCTGTGCTTCCTTTTTCAGCGGCATGCTTAATACCTGCGAAATCGATGTAGATTGTATCGGGTTCCTGGTAAATTGAGAGACGCTCCTGCGAGGAATGAAGTGATTAACGGCTGTTTAAACAGGGTTATTGCTGTTTGCCGATGGATTATAACGTTGAAAGGAAACTTTATCGAATTAAAAGCATTCAAATTAGCAATTTTTGATGTTTTTTTTGGTTATTTGAAGAATGGCGTGCTGTAACATGATGTGGTAGATAATTCTGATAATGTTTTGTAGGATCTTTGATATGAAGTTATTAAATTGGGGATGGTTGTATGTGTGTATTTAGAGTCTACTATATGGCGCTAAACGAGGCATAGGAGTGAAATGAAATTTTATCTATAAAGTAATTCGATATATGGAAATTTGATAATTTCTCAGTTTGACAGATTGTATGTCTTTAATTATAAAATTTGACATTTAATTTGAAAATTTAATTAAAAACATTTAATTTGAAAGTTACTAAATTTCTGGATTCATGTATTTGAAAATTTGATACATGGAACAGTAAAAAATTTAAAAACTTGTACTTTTGTAAACTTGTAAACTTGTTAACTTGTAAATTTGTAAATGTCTAGCACTACTTTGTGAATGTCTAAATTAGTAAGCCAATTTATAAATTTCAAAATTTTTAAATATACGTAATTACTTTCTCAAGGTGATGGGTAAAGTGAAGTTGTAAATGTAGAAACTTGTACATTTGTAAATTAGCAAATGTACCAATTTAAATCCCTAAATTTGTGAAAAAACAACTTGTACATTTCTAAATTTTTAACTACTCCAATTAGCACATTTTTTAATTAATAAATTTACCAATTTGTAAACGTACCAATTGATAAATCTGCACAGTGGTAAATATAGGAAATTGTAAATTTCTAAATTAGTAAACATGCCGACTTGAAAATTTCTAAATTTGACAAAAACCAATTTGTAAATTTGTAAATTTGTAAATTTGTAAATTTGTATCAATTTAAACTTATAATCTTGAAAATATGTAAATTTATAAATTTGTAAACTTATAAATTTGTATATTCGTAAACTTATACATTTCCACCTCATGCACTAAATTTTTTAAAATAGAAAAAAATAGAAAACATTCATTTAATCAATTAAAAATTTCAATGAGCTCACAAACCATTACTGCCTGTAACTAATCATTTTTATTTAACTTGGAAAATGTAGATAATTTTGTTACCCAATTTGTCGAAGAACGAAAAACCATTAAATCTTTCTTGAAGTAACTCCTATAGCCTCTTATAACTTTCGAGCTATCTTAAAAAAAAAGAATACTTATTTCTTTCCGACAAAGTTCGTTAAGATCTAATAATAAAGTATTAGAAAAATTGAATTTTTTAACTCTTGATATATAATGATATTTATAATTCTCTACAGAAACAGTGTTAATGCAATTATTGCATTTTTTATTATTAAAAATTGAAGCACTTAGTGTTACAAATTAAGCATACTTAAGTTTCATGAATGCAAATATTAGCATCAACCATTTTAAATAATTTCTCATTCGTTTAATATGGCATGCGACTATTAAGTTGAAAGGCTACAAATTACCCTCCTTAATCATATTGCCGTAAATGACACTTGAAAAATATATTAACAGCTAACGTTTTCCGGAATTTTTCTATACTGTTAAATGCGTTGAAATATGTTCGCACGAATACATTTGCAGTTAGTTATCAATAAGTTTTAACGTCCTTTTTAATGGTGGAACAATTTTTCAATGGAACAGGCAGAATTCAACTTGTCATTGTGATTTATGTATAGGTATTTAAAGAAATTTTTATAAAATAAATGTAAGTTTTGTATTACTGTTATTCGTTACGATTTGCTGCATGATTTTTTCAATTTAAAAGAGTAAATGTGTTTTTGGGGTATCATGAGTAATGTTTTTGAGAAAATAATAGTAGACATTTATCCTGTTCTTTAAATTTATTTAGTGAGGTTAATTATTTCGGTGATTGATAGTTTGGTGGTGTGGATGTCTAGTAATGTGGTAATTCGGAAGTTTGAAAGTATGGAAACTTAGAAATTTGGTAACTTAATAGGTTAATAATATAATAATTTAAAAATTTGATACTCTGACAATTTGATTGTTTGATAATTTCATAATTTCATAATTTGAGAACTTTGGAATTTGAAATCTTAGGTGCTTTGGAACTTGAAGAATTGTGAATTTGAGAATTTGAGAATCAGATAATTTGAGAGCTTGAGAATTAGACATTTTGACAATTTATCAATTCGATAATTTGAAAATATGAGACATAAAGATTAAGAAATTTGAAAATGTACCAACTAGTGCATATAATAATTTGGTAATTTAAAAATTGCGTAATTACTAATTTGGAAGTATAGTAATTAGAAACCTGAAAATTTAGTAATTTGAAAATTTCTAAATCTGATAATCTAATCATATATTTCAAGAACCCGAATAACAACATAACCTACAAAACATTAGATCTAAAGCTCCTTACATCCAGAAAATGCATTCTATAATTTTCAAAAATTTGTACTTATGTCTCCTACAATTCTACTAAATTTTAACCAAATTAACCATGTACCTCACATATCATAAAATAATTCCCACAAAATCACCTAACCTCAATTCTCAAATATCCCACCGAATGCACGATAAAGAATTAAGTGCGTAAAAATGAAAATAAGAAGTACTCTGTATAAAAAGATATCGTTTCGTTTAAGTCTAGCGAGATAAAAAGAAGAATTTATCGAAGGAAGACGCGAAACATGAATCATCAGAGAATCGCTGTAGCATGTCGCGTTCTCCTTGCGGTATTGAATAACGATCCATTTCTCCATTGCTGTAACTCTCGTAGCTAAAACAATAAGAGTGTGCTACCGTGGTATCACGTTGATTTATTGGCAATAATTTCGCCCATGCATGCGTCCATGAGCGACTCCGATATAGCAACAAAGGCATTGTACAAGTAAAACTACGTCTCGACGCTTTCGGACTTCGCTGCATACATTAAAATTCTATTAAAAAGTTCCTTTAATTACGGGTGGAATTACCTTATTATTCTATTTCGGAGAACAGTGCTTGTCTACCGATATATGGTATTGAAAAAGTGGTTACTATTTTTATTGTCATTTTTATATTTTCATATTTCAATAGTTTAATTTATTGATAATTTGATATAGTGATATTTTGGAATTTTGGTATTTTGGTATTTTTTCTTTCATTTTGATATTTTGGTATTATGGTATTTTGAAATTTTGGTATTTTGGTATTTTGGTATTTGGGTATTTGGGTATTTTGGTATTTTACTATTTTGCTATTTTGCTGTTTTTCTTTTTTTGGTATTTTGGTATTTTGGTATTTTGTTATTTTGGGATACTGATATTTGGTATTTTGTTATTTTTCTATTTTGGTATTTTGCTGTTTTGCTATTCTGCTACTATGGTACTTCGCTGTATTGATATTTCAAAATTTTGCTATTTTGTTACATCGCTATTTAGCTACTTTGCCACGTTGCCATTTTGTCACATTCCTATTTAGATACTTTGCTACTCTGCTATTTTACTACTCTGCTATTTTGCTGTTTTACAGTCTTGGTATTTTTAAAATTTGTCACTTTGCTGCTTTGCTATTTTGCTCTTCTGTTACAATGCTACTCTGCTGTTTTTCTATTTTGCTATTTTGTTACTTCCCTATTGTAACATTTCACTATTTTGCTATTGGTCTATACTCACATTTTAATAATTTAGCTCTATTAATTCCCCTATATTGTTTTCTTAAAAATTTATAAATTCAAAACTTGAAAAGCTTTGGAATTTGGAAATTAAAGAATATGAAAACTTATAAAAGGAAGAATTTGTCAATTTTAGAATTTGGAGTTTTTGAGAAAGTAAGAATTTCAGAATTTGGATATCTTCAGTTACGTAAATTAAAAATATGAAAACAAGACAATTAGAAAAGTAAATATTAGCTCAAAATTTTAAGTATTTTCAAATTTACAAAGTGTGGACTATAAAAGTTAAAGTTTTCAATGACTATTACAAAACTTGAAATCGAACGATAGTCACAAAATTAATTTCGTTGCTTTCATTAAAAAGTATCTATGAAAGAGGCATATTTACAAAATGAAATAGTTACTGTTTACTAAAAATTGCTTCAAACGCAATGTAAACGATAGAAGTGTTACAATGGTGTAGGTAAATGCGATTTGAATGATAAACGTTTGAGTTTACTGTATATTTAGTTTCATGGAAAGCAGTGAAATGTAAATGTACGCGTTGTAAAATTGCATCCGGCCGAATGAAAGCGTTTAATTGGTTTTCACGCTGTTTGCGTTAAACGGAAATTCCTTCGTGGCTGCAATATACCCTACGTAGGAACGGAAACGTTAATAGAGATTTTTAATTCCCGTGTAATGGAATCAACAAACTGTTATTAATTTCCACATTTGTAACAAAAGGTGTATACAATGTTTATCATAAAAGTTTTCTAAATAAATATTCTTTCAGGGTTAATTACAACATTTTTAAAACAAGCAGAAATTTTTCATTTCATATTTTCCCATGCAATTTCTCAATCCGTTATATTTAATTACTTTTCAATATTGAGTCCTTAATTTTAATTTATAATAAATTGAAATTTAATAATCGTTCCAGAAATTAATTTTCAATTTATAAAATTAATGATTGGATAATGAACTGCTTTTATTAATAGTATTTAATATTGAAATTTTTTAAGTAATTGGAAAAGCAGATTCATTATTTTTAAATTATTGTAATTGTTATGATGTATATAAAATCATGCATAGTCCAATGTAACCAAACAAATTAAATTGATTCGAAATTATAAGTAGCAATTAATGAAGTGTATAATCAAATTAATCAATAATTGATGAGAAAACTATTTAATTAAAGAACTAGAGAAACTACGGTACTAAACTAACTAAACGAAGTGAAAGTCTTTTAAAAAAAATTCTGTCATTCATTTATCCTTAGCATAAATGTATACAGAAGAAAGTTTTTAACGAAAGAATAACTGAGTGTAACGTCTTAATATTGGCAGAAGCGTTTTCAAACTCAGATGCACCGTTCTCGAAATTAAATTTCCTTTGTGCCGTCGGTCGAGGATTGGAAGACAATAAAAGAACGACGATTGGTTGTCGATTTTGACAGAGAAAAGTAGAAACAGAAAGGATGATATCACGTATCCGTCGAAGTAGCTGGTCGAAACGAATAACGGAACTTAAACCTCGAGGGGGAGAAAGGAACGCCAAAGAAAAATGGCGGATGAGAAGGCTGTTGGAATAAAATAAAATATCGGATTCCCCGTGTATGACTGACACGACGTTTGGTGAAAGATCTGTTTGATGTTTTCTCCATATGCCTGCCAGCGATGCCCATTTCTTCTGCACATGGTCTGACCATAATCGTGGAATAACCGTAAAAGGGGTGATTTCTCATACAAAATAAATCGAATGAAGCTTTGCTTTTAAGGAGATCAATTTTATATGTTTGCCGAATATTCACATTATTGCCATACGGTTCGAACACGCTCAATTTATTTGTATCGGTTTAATAACCATTCACAAACACGCAACGCTATTTACAAATCAAAAATGTAATTGTATTTTTACTTCGGCTGAGAATTCAATTAATTGTAAATTTACCCTCATTTTGTAATTTTGTAGAATATTCATAATTTATTCTACATTGTATTTGCTTCTGTAATTTTTATACAAAGATAGAATTTACTGTATAATTAAAATGATGACATCACGTGGGAATTAAATTAATATCATTATAAACTTACAATCAACTCGTAATTTTATGACAGATTGTATAATATATCTACATTCGTACAATTTGTTGTACATTTGCTATAATTTGTTGAATAGTATAAAATTATGTCATCAAGCAGGAAATTACGTCATCGTGTTGGGATGAAATTAATATTATAAATTTACACTCATTTCGTAATTTCATGGAAGATAATTTGTCGTATATCATTAATTTTTATAATTTGTCACACATTGATTGTAATATCATTAAACATCTATTGTAATATCAAACAGAACATAAAATTATTTTATCAGGTGTTCTAATTGACTTTATACTTTTTTATAACCTCTGAAAAGCCATTCATATATTCATAGTCATCAGTCAACAATCACAAATATATAAAATATATTAAATACAGTAATTTTTTATCAGTTCTAAAGAAGATCCTATATGAACTATACCATAATTATTATTCTCATAATTAATTATGTGAGAGGTTCTCAACCAATGTATAACAATTTTATGTAATACAAGAATTTTATTTCTCAAAAACAAAAAAAAACTTACGATAAAAATGAAGTAAAATGGAGCTAAATATATAGAAACTCGTTTCCAGTAAAATACACACAAAAACACTATCAAATTAAATAACTTTGTTCATTAATCGAATTCGTCATATTTTTTATTATAAGTGATGATATAATGTACACAATGCAGAATTCTTCAAAGAATATCTAGAAACAAGAACTTTAAATGCGAATTCCTTTTCGCAAATCTCATTTGCATACAACAAATGCATCAGGATAAAAATTATATTTCCGTAATACGACGACGAGTATAAATTAAAGTTTCCGGAAAGAAATTCCAACTTCTTATTCCCTTACGTTTTCAGTGATTTTCATAAATACGTGAAAGTTTTGTACTGGTATATCCGCGACGTTTTTTTTTCTTCTTCCTCGGGTCTGTAAGCCGTTTGTGACGGCTGGCAAATTAAAAACCGTCCAAGTTTTCAGAGCGAACGTGTCTCGACGAACGATTTCGAGTAACGACCGGAATAGAACGGTAAGTGTACAAGTAACGATTTAATAAGGGTGGATCACGCCAAGTTTCCGGCTACCGGGCTATTCTCACGCTTAGGCAAAACTTTGATTTATAATGCAACTATACACGAGACAGCGACCGAAGTATTGCAGTGAAATGTGACGCAAGCAAAATTATTTCAAAATTTTTTAGAAAATAGCCTACTGAATATTTCCCTGTAATACCACTTACTTATTATTTTACCTATTTTCATGATGATGATCGTAAATCAGAATGATCATAGTAGGCAAATTATTTTTCACATAATTTAATTGAAAAAAAAATTATATTACTGCATAGAGTCAACACTGTACAATAGGGTGTATAAGTGAAACACACAAGTGTAGTTACAAAAGATAAACATTTTTTATAATATCACTCATTTTTAAATAAATTTGTTAAATTACACAAATTTCGTAATATATAGTTGTAACAAAATATAAAAGAAAATACCTTATCCTTTCAATTTAAATTATTTCACTTTATTTACAGAATATTTGATAAATATATTAAATTAATTTTTCATTATTTGTCTCAAATATGATCCTATGATTTTTGCTTCAATTTAACTGACTCAATCAATCATAAATGAAAAGAATGAATGAAAGATGTTTGATTGTTCGTTTATGACTTCTTGAAATCTTCAAATCGAGTTCTGTCACCTTCAGTCATCATTTATAATCAAGAATATAATGAGTCAGAGACAGATCTGTTGACTTTTAAGTTTCGTTCGATCATGCTTACGGCTGTTACTGGACGTTCTCATTCCTCCATTATGAATATTCACGAACCCACCCCTGCCACGCTTGTAATTTTTCAAGTATTATACATCTTGAAACGATTGTACGAAATAATATAATAGGTTGTAAGAAATATGAAAATATACCCATCAGAATAGTTAGAAAATTATAGCACTGTAAATTAATTTGTTCCTAATATTTAATTAAATTATTTCTAATTGGGAAGAAGTGACGTTTATATTTAAAATAAATATTTAAAATAAATATTTGAGGTTCTATGACATTGTGAAACACGTGTGATATATTTTCTGTAATTTCATTTTTTGTTTACAATTATTATTTGGAATACTGGAAACTGAACTTGTAATCTCTGAATTCTTTCAAATTTAATTTAAAATTATTTAATATATTTAGAACATATTTCAGACAAATACAACTGGAACGTAAAATGTAATTCTGTTTCTCAAAAAGAGTTTTATCTATTTTATTCGAATTACAGTCTTGTTATACACTTTACAAACTGTGTACAAAATTGAGATATTACGAGAGACATTAAAACATCTAAAAATTGCTAAATATTTTATAATTGCCAATCTGAAGAATGCTACAGAAATTAATATTATCAAACTCATTTAAAATACCTTACAGAAAAGGTTTTTAGAATCCATTGTCATAATTAAGTTCGTAACTTATGACCCATTTTAAATTTATTGTTACAATTTTCTAATAACATGTAAATGATTGTCTTCGCACACATTCCTAACCGCTAACAGAATAACACATCGCGGGGCGAAATAACAGCGTGTTTCCCGGTTGAGGTATTCAAACGAGGGGAAATGTCACAGTTAACGTCTACATATGATTACTGGGTAACCGGAAATGCCTGAAACATTTCCTCTAATAGAACAGAATAATCTTTCTGGCAGTTGTTAAATCGCGGCTTATGCATTCTGCGCGTAGTCGTGGTACACGTTGCATTGTTAATATCGTTGAAATCTGTGTAGCTCCCTTCAGCATGTGCAGAGCTGAGGTTTCCCCAAGTGTTCACGCGTGTACAATTCATGTGACAAGTATATAAACATCACATGTGTGTATTTACACAACGTTAAGACACGTATACACGGCACACATATTGATCGTTCATGCATTCGCTAGTAACGCACGTGCATTAGCCGTACGTAAGAAAGTTCAACGACCTTCATCTCACTTAAATATTCATTAATGAATATTGCCGACTACAACGAGAAACGCCGTATTAGGAAAGCGAAAATCGTTCGTTTTAATCCGATTATTACCATATCGTGACATGTAGAAGTATAACTGGACGTATGAGTACGTCAAGTTACAATATTTTTCTTGTATAATTTATTGTGGAAAAGTTATGGGTGACGATATAATTAGGGGATGAAGATCGCAGAAAATTTTATTTCTGTCAACTTTTCAACGTTCAAAAGTTTGAAATTATTTCACAGTCAAAGGCCACCATTTTTGCCGCCATTTAAAAATTGATGTCGTCAAAATGGTGAGCGTGAGTCACCTGTCGCAAATAGTCAAAGTTAAAGGTAATTAAGAAAGAAATATTAGGATGAAAGAGAAATAATGTTAAAATCATTCAAAGTTAAGACAGCTGAAAGTACCCAAGTATAAATTAAACACCAGTTACATAAATTAACACGAATTCTGAGAAAAACTTGTGTTCGTGCAATACAGAAATTAATCAGACTTCCCTGCTAACTCATGAGTTCCCTATAAAATATATAAAATAGAATTTGCAGAGAAATTAGTCGCATCGATTTCTCGGAAAATATTTCTCGGTTTTAGGTTCCATTAAAGCCCGAACGATTTCTCGCGGAGATAGAAAGGAAAATATCAGACGAAATAGCTGATGCAAATCTAAATTGGCAAACAGAAATCCCCTTGCCGTAGCGTTAACGCAACCTCGGCTAATAAATCAGCTTTAATTCTTAAGACGAAGTAATGTTCTGAAACGCTGACTCTAACAAGACAATACGAACTCGCAGAACGATTAAACATCCGGCGAGGCAAACATGCAGAGGAGAGTTTTCGTGATGTTTCATTTTAATCTGAGTTTCTCACCGAGTTGTTCTTCGCTGCTGTCTCTGCTCGCGCTGTAGACCTCTTCTCCTCGTTAAGGAGATACACGAGCCCCGACCTTGTAAGTTAGTCCCGGACTCTTGATTCCCGACTTCTCCATAGCCTTCTAATATCTTGAAACTGTTATCTCCCGACTACTGCTATTTACTTTATACTATCTATCGTAGTATTCTTCCCTACGCTCGAATTTGTTTTATCCTTTCCTTTATCGCTGCAAATTTGACAACTTTGTAAGGTGCACGTACTTAACGTCCACGTTCAAACGTTTAGAGCATTCTACTTCGTCTAAATAGCATATTTAATGACTCTTTCAAATGTGTAATATAGTTTCAACCTTTATCTAACTGAAACTGTAGTTTATATAGGGACTTTTATTACTGGGAAACAGTAAAAAGTTACGTTTGGTGAAATTGCATGCACCGTGTGTGCAACTTTGCTGTGCTGTTGCGAACTTATAAGATCCACTGCAACATGCTATACTTATCAAGTTATGCTTGTATAGCAATGTGGACTTAGTAGAATTATTAGAAATTTTGTAGAAATTATGTAAGAGACTGTTGACATTATTATATTCTAAAATTACTAATATTGTTATATTGTTACTGTTATTAATAATATATATACAGTCAATTTTAGTGCAGTCAAAATTATTATATTATTATATTCTTATGCTAAATTACACTCTAATTTTTCTAAAACCTTATTATATGTATTGTATTTTACTGCAACCTTTATTATATCTTATAAGTAACAATATTTCTTCCAGTGCATTAAAGTGCACTATTTTACTCATAGCTCTAAAAATATTTTACACTTCACAGCAAATAAGTATTTCTATTAAATGCAACAGAATTTGTTAATATTTTATTAATAATAGTAAAACTTCATTGTACTTTCTAAATATCAATGCATTTCTACATAATGCACTAAAATTTACTATTTAAAAAAAAATCTCTTTTTATTGTTTTACATATTTTTTATTTCACAGGTATTTCTGTTAGATGTATCGGAGTTTCAATAACAATTCTAAAACTTGATTGTACTTTATAGATAATAATATATGTCCACCAACCACACTAGAGCTTACTAATATTTTATTGATAGCTCTAAAAACTTATTACGTGCCACAGATAGCAGTATATTTCCATCAACTACACTACACCCCAGCTAGTACTACGCTAACGACTCTAAAACTTTATTACGTTTCGCGATATATTTCGGTCGAATGCACTAAAATTTGCTAATATTTCACTAGTGGCTCTAAAACTTTATTACGTTCCGCAAATAGGAATATATTTCAATCGGATGCATTAGAGTTTGGTAATATTTCACTAATAGCTATAAAACTTTACTACGTTTCTCAGATAGCAATACATTAAGTTGTCGAGCTAATTTAAATCACATTTCACTCACGTGTCTTGTTTTGATCTAGTTCAAATTCTCTGACAAATATTTATCCAATCATGAATATAGCAGTATTATATACTTATTTTTATTAAAAACGATCCGTTGCTCATATTTTAGTAAACAGTTATATTTCATTTATGGTTCATATTTCAGTAAATAATTATATTTTATTGTTGGTTCATATTTCAGTAAACCTAACCTAATATTTCTGTGAGAGAATTTCTTATTTTGCTATCAGAACGATTTTCAATACGTCACTGAAGCTTAAGTTTGTTTCACACTTATTGATACTGTATTTCATTTATAATTTACGTTTCAGTGAATAGTTGTATTACATTAACAATTTATATTTCATTGATGGTATATATTTCAGTAAACCTAACCTAAAATTTCTGTGACAGAATTTATTATTTCGCTATCAGAACGATTTTCAATACGTCACTGAAGTTTAAGTTTGTTTCACACTTATTGATACTGTATTTCATTTATAATTTATGTTTCAGTGAATAGTTATCTTACATTAACAATTTATATTTTATCGATGGTTCATATTTCAGTAAACCTAACCTAATATTTCTGTTAGAGAATTTATTATTTTGCTATCAGAACGATTTTTAATACGTCACTGAAGCTTAAGTTTGTTTCACACTTATTGATACTGTATTTCATTTATAATTTATGTTTCAGTGAATAGTTATCTTACATTAACAATTTATATTTTATCGATGGTTCATATTTCAGTAAACCTAACCTAATATTTCTGTTAGAGAATTTCTTATTTTGCTATCAGAACGATTTTTAATACGTCACTGAAGCTTAAGTTTGTTTCACACTTATTGATACTGTATTTCATTTATAATTTACGTTTCAGTGAATAGTTGTATTACATTAACAATTTATATTTCATTGATGGTATATATTTCAGTAAACCTAACCTAAAATTTCTGTGACAGAATTTATTATTTCGCTATCAGAACGATTTTCAATACGTCACTGAAGTTTAAGTTTGTTTCACACTTATTGATACTGTATTTCATTTATAATTTATGTTTCAGTGAACAGTTATATTACATTAACAATTTATATTTTATCGATGGTTCATATTTCAGTAAACCTAACCTAATATTTCTGTGAGAGAATTTATTATTTCGCTATCAGAACGATTTTCAATACGTCACCGAAGCTTTATTTTGTTTTCACATTTATCGATACTGTATTTCTATCAATACAGAGTTTGGTCTTTCATGTGGCCACGTATGTACATAAAATAACAAGGTTCCCTATAAGAGACGATTGTAGCCGGAGGCATCGCAAGCGTTCTTTCCATCAGGCACAGAAGTCATAACGAATATAACAAGGAGACATTCCAAAGAAAAACAGATCGTCGACGTGAAATAATAAGATCCGTTTCGTATTCTCTGATTCGCCTATACATTCCATTAAACAGTAACTTGTTCGTCGTCCTATTCAGAAATCTGAGGACTTTAAACAAGTTTTGCCGTATAATTAGATCTTATGGATCTTGCGTACACCGTGCACCATTTAGATTAATTACCTTAATTATACGCGAGACACCGTGGCTCTGTTCATTTTGCAAAAAGCCCTGCTTTAACGTCTCATTCGAGCAATTTTCAGAAAGTTTCAGCTGGAATTAAAGATAACTTTCGACGACAATGTACGCGTTGCTGCTATTTCCATCGGATGGAACAATAATAACTTTCGATGATTACTCTTTCCATTTAATCATTGTCTCCGGTGACGGATATCGTGCTAACGTATTTACGACGAACAAACGAGTTATTTTTAATTCGTATAATTTCGTGTCGGAACATTACGAACATCCTGCTATTTGAATATTAACCTGCTGTTAACAGTTACTTTACGGAATTAATGTAATATTAAACTTTCACTCGCTACTTTACGAGATGGATATAATATTAATACATTGTGACATTAATAGTAATGCGTTATGTTATTTATTTTGTAATATTATTCATTTTGACACTGTATTTACAAATACGGTACTATTTATTCATTTCTCGTTCCAGGTTGCAGCTTTATGTATTAATAAAGTGATTACAAACTTAACGCAATTAATTCTAATAATTCTAACTTTATGCAAGAGAATTATTTTGTGAATGATTTTGAATTCAGTAAAACAATATTAAGATGCAAGAAATATTGATGGAAAGATCAAATATTAAAATATTGAAACTATACAAATAAATGAATAAATAAATAATTAAAAGAAATATGATATTCAAAAATAATATGCTCTAACATACATTTTACTCTGATCGTTTCACAAAATTTATTAAAATAAAAAATATTTTCACGATTTTTTTATTGCATCGTTTAGAAGTCAACGTTAAACGAACACAATTTTTTATACAATTTTACCTTCTCCATTTTTCAAACCATTTTATCGATAAAGTGATGTTCAGTTATCAAAATAGAATGAAGAATAACGCAATAACGAATAAAAATTAAAAAAATCAATCAGCCAAATTGAATTCCATTCGAATAAATCTGATGCATTAAAAATAAGTCACTTTGCATGCGAACGTCATATTTAAACGCCATGAGTTACTTCTCTTTTTCGTGCAGAATGTTATATTACCGAATACAATGATCCTGTTTGTTGCTACAAATATTATAAACTGAATGGATATCGACCGTTGTTTCATTCGATACCGAGCCACCGATATTAATGGATTTTAATGAATTCTGAAATGAACTACGCCACTAAATGCAGATTTACAATTCGTAAATAAATGAAGCCGAATGTTTCCATTTATTAATTAACTCCATGACCTTTCAATGTTTTCTGCTGAAAATCACTGGATTGAAGAAATGGAACAATTGTTACAAACAAAGGATCACTGATTTGAATGGTATTTCGACTGAAAATTATTTGTTCTTTTGCCAATAGTATATTTCTGTATTTTATCCAGTATTTGTTCTAATTTAAACCATAAAATTTTTGATAATGATTCGATATAATTATTTGGTATAATACAAAAATAAAGAAGTGAACCAGTACTTAATATTTTGATGGCTACACATGTTGTGGATTTTAATTCTGACAATTACATTACAAATTTTATTTTTTTACATCTGTTATACATTACTCATAAAATTATTTTAAAATATCATTCAACATACGCTGCAAAATTAATTTTTAAATTGCGGTTAGCATTTGAATAAATGTAGATAAAATAAAAAATAATAACGCAAGTATAGTTAAAATTACGAATACGGGACAGCGATCATCAAAATGTTGATTGCTATTAGTTCTATGCAGAATTTGAAGTAGTACAAAAATGAGGACATTTACTATACATAAAAATTAATTTACTGTATATAAAAATAATACTGTCACAAATAATACTAACACTATACAAATGTGATTGAAAAGTGTTTGATCAGATTCAAGTACCACGATTTTTCTCTTTGTTCCTCAAAAATGATGTAAAAATGGTTATCGCAATGGTTACATAAAGGAAAATGTTTCAACGAAAGAGAAGATATTTTGAGCTATTCTGGCATAGATAATTATGGACTAAATAAACAAACGTTACGTCTTGGCTAGAAGTTTCACCATCTTCCGTATGAAGAGGAATGAGTTCAGCGTAACTAAGGGGAGAAGCATACATCCTGATGAGAAATTCTGAAGCGTAAACTTCGAGAACATCCGTTTTTATACGGTACAATTTGCGCTCATGACGTGGAGCAGTAACTTTTCTCGTGTATTAAACCGTGCCAACCACAAGCATTTCCCTAGCTATACTTCCTTAATTAAAATATTAAATCTGTAAGTATTTCTGTGACAGATAGGATCTCTACCAATCCTTTTTTATATTGTATAACTGCTGTGTGTTTATCATTGTATTTTGCATGTGAAGATTCGAATGGTGATTAAACACTGGGAGGAAAAGTTTGAAAAAACTTCAACATTTATTTACGTGATAATAATTCAATTTAGCAGTATATTTTCATTTTTAACATAATATTTCCTCTGCAAGAGGGAACTGTTTCATGCAACAACGTTGTGTAATAATATTAATTTAAAATTGATGCTTGCATACGATGTATTTATCGAAATTTCAAGAGATATTTCGTTTAATTAAAATATCACTGCTAATTATTGTGGAAACCAGTCTACCTAGTATTGTTTGAATTTCGGTTGTTCATTAAACATTGTGTGGAAGATATTTTGTTGGAAAAAGAGAAATGTATGAATCTGTAAAATGTGTTAATATTTAAATTATGAGAGTAGTCAGAATTAAGTTGAAAGTAGTCAGTTCAGAATTTTCAGTTGAGAAAAGTAATTTAGAGTATGAAGTGATGAAAATGTACATTATTGAAACAGGCAAAGTTATGAACATTTGATCGTCACCGCAGAAAATGTCTGAGGTAATCAAACTTGAAAACAGGCGAAGTTATTCAAATTTTAGTTAGAAATATTCGAACTTCAGAGTTGAAGTTTTCAAACTTGAAAGTTGTTGAGGTTAGGAGTATGCACACTAAGTTGTTGATAATAGAAATATTAAAATTTGAGAGTTGTTGAAGTTGGGAGTATTTGAACTTTGGAGTTGTTGAAATTCGGAATGTTCAAATTTGAGAGTTGTTAAAATTAGAAATATTCAAATAGTGTGTTAATGAAATTAGGAATCATCAGACTTGAGAAATGGTAAAATTAGGAATATTTAAACTGAAGAGGTGAAATTAGGAATTTTGAAACTTGAGAGTTGTTAAAATTAGAACTATTTAAACTTGAGACATGATAAAATTAGCAATATTTAAATTAGAGTATTAATAAAATTAGGAATAATCAAGCTTGAGAGTTGTAATTAAAAATATTAAAACTTGCAAGTTGTTGAGATTCTACCCCAAAAAAATGTTAATATTTGTAAAATCCAAACTTGAATGTTGATAAACATAGGAACAATCAAACTCGAGAGTTTCTGAAATTACAAACATTTAACCACGAGTGTTGTCGAAATGAAGAATATTCGAACTTGTCGATAAACTTGCAAGTATTTAAAATTAAAATCAGTAAATACCAGTAAAAACTAAATCTGGACACTGAAAGATTACAAATTTAAAGTATTCAGTCTACAAATGACCAAAATTGTGATAATTTTTCAAAGCAGTGTCCCGCTGCAATCCATAACCTCAAAATGTTGCAATAAAAATTACTGAACTTCGTCTCTGATTCTGAATGATCATATATCACTGACATAAGACACGATATAAATCAAACTATTCTCCAAATACAACGCGAGCATTATCCGTTCCGTTCTTCCATGACAAAAAATGAAGTCCACAGTGAAGCGATAAATCTCTCTCTGTCAGAAGGGATTAGATATATTTAAAGTTGGCGGGATTAGCAATTACTGAAATAAGGTTTCATCAGTGATTCTCAGGAGACTGTTCTCGAAGAACCGGAAGATCGTTAGTTAAAATTGAAAGAAGAAAAAAGGTGAGGAAGGTTAGGTAATGTTAAGAGTAGCAGAGATAAAACCCGATACGTATTTAACTCACGTGCCTGCCTAAGCCCGGAAATCAATCGGTTCTCCCGAACGAATTCGACCAGCCGTCAGACGAACACTACCTGACGAAAATCAAAACCTTCTATCGAATCGTTAGCCGCAAAATGAAAACGGACTTTTTCTTCTTTCCCCGAGGGAGGTGGCCGAACGTGCGCTCGCATGTACACAGCGTATGTATTGTCACCGGTTACATTTTCCTGTTTATTTAGCCGGCAACCGCAAAAATTTTTAATTAATTTTTTCCATCGCAATTACGTTGCTCGTTTTTCTTCCGTTTTCACCGGACGTAACAAGGGGAAACGGTATTTAACTTCCGCGACAGATTGTTAATTTCGCTTCGTTTGTATACTTTAAGGGCAGTGAAGTTCCATTTAAACGGAATTCCTTGTTTCTGTTTCCTTTGATCGCATCTTTTGTACAACGTTTAAGTTGAAATTTTCCGCGTGTACGGAAAACTGTGATAATAGGTAGAAAATTGCGTGCGACGAATTGTGCCTCTGTTGCGTTTAAATTTATTCGAAGACATCGGATTTATCGTCCTGGTAAGTTCTATAGCGACAAAATTTATTATTAATGACGTCCGTGAAACGAGTATCCGTATATTTCTATCCGATTAATAGAAACAATGTATCGTCATGTTATATGTATTATTAAATCATTATGCAAACATAAATTCGCTTGTTGATTTATAATATTGAGAGTAAATTAAAGCGGTAATAAGCAGTGAGGAATATGAAATTATTTACATATTAATAATGAGGAGGTGCTCGGCACGATCGGTGAGGCGAAACGAAAGAGTCGATTAAATATGGAAAGCTTTTAGTTATTCGTTTTAATATGTGCAATTAACTGGTAATTAAGCGTTGTTTTTCATGAAAGTGAAGTGCAATTAATAAGTCGCTCATGCGGCAACACGCGTAATCCACTTAATGTAATTAACTCGGTTCAAAAGTGAAAAATAACGCGAATATGGAATGCATTAGTTATCGTTTAATTAACATTTTCGAGAGAAGTATTATTATTGCGACAGAAATAAATGCAAATGACTAAGGAAACGTTAAATAAAAGTTATGAAAAATATGTGTGTAAACAGATATTGATAATTGATATTATTATTGTCTGCAGCTTTTGCCAAAAATAAATATCTTCAAATTTAACGTTTCACTATAAACTATTCACTTTTTGACTATTACTATTATATACACGTCATTGTTAAATAATATTTCGAATGTAACGCAACTGAATAATTAATAAACAATATTAGACACACTTTGAACAGTTCTTGTACAAAGTAATCTGCTCCACATTAAAAATTAATTATTGACATTGTTTGTAATTCTAGATATTTGCGTTGATGACCATGAGAAATATGTTAAAACCGTTCTTAACCTAACTTTTCTCGAAATGATTCTTTAAGATTGCAAGACAAAATGATGCAATACTTTTATCTAATTATGTTGTACTTTAAATGTGTTACAATCAAATAAACCTATAAAAACATTAATAAGATACAATGATGGTATCCACATTACTGTTCCATTTGAAAAAGTAACTCAACATAATAAGTATAAGTGTACTTGAAGAGATTGTTTAAGTGTGTACTACGTGATACATACATAATAGTAGTATCAGTTTTAATGAGAATTATATAAAATTTGACTGCATGATCTGAACATATAAACTTTTATATAGTATCCTGTAAACTTGAGACGTATTTCTAATTTTGAAACTATCCAACTACCAATTTACCGACCACAACACAATATAGAAGTTTCGTGTTTATCGAGTTTACGAAGATCAGTTTCGATACGTTCGCGAGAAAAATGATCGTCGTAATCGGGACACCGGCTGCTTTTGAGGCAGTTCTTCCGCAATGCGATCCGTCAATACGACACGTCGGAAAAATATAACGATATTGCGTTTAACCTGCTCAGATATTGCGAGCTACCGTACCCCGGTAATATTGACAAATATGTCCTGTTATGATAATAGAATAATGGAGTTTGAGGTAACACAACAACGATGCGTAGAAATGCTATTATCTGACGAACGATAACGGAAGCTGTTAGAGCGATCCTCCTTATTTTATTTCACTTTTGTACAATGTAGAAATCTGGGATTTTGATTTATGATTTCTATTTTTCAATGTTCTGCAAGCATTTCAATTTTTGTTATTCAAAATTTTTAATATAGTATTGTTAATTTAGTAAGAATTTTATGTTTTGATTGTTTTGATACTTGTTAGATTTTGTTATATCAGGTGTAATTTGAAGGACTATTAGGTGTAATTCTAATATTTTATAATTTGTTAAAATTGATTTATAATGTATACTACTTAGTACTTCAATTTCTGTAATGATTTATGCTGCTTATTTTATTTTATGAACACATAATTAATTTCGAAAAAACTTCAGTTTTCATTTTAGTAACGTTTTGAATATTATTTTGGTCTTCAGATTTTAACGAGGAAAAATTATGAAGAATATTATAAATATGAAAAATATTATGTCTGAAAAATGTTATGGAAAATATTATAAAAGATATTATGAAAAATATGTATGAACAATATTATGAGGAATATGTATGAAAAATATGAAGAATATTATGCAGAATATATGTGAAGAATATAAATTACACTGTGTAGAATATTAATATTTTGCCATTTGTTAAACTTTATTTCTTATGTTACACAGATACATCAATTTTAGTAAAGAATTACCCCATCTTGTGAACAGAACATTCTCAATTTGAAAACAACTTCACGTTGTTCATTACTCTAATAATATACTGTCCTGCTTTTAAAATCAAATTATGAACAAAAATAAGTAGACTTCTGCTTGTTAAAGTCGCCTTATAATGTCTCGCAATCGTAGAACACGATAGAAGTGGAACACGTGAACTTTTGGCGGGAAATACAAACACAAAGTTCATGTCTCAAACACTAATTATAATTGTAACTAAATATAATTGTAATCGAAATTTACAATACAGAAATAATTCAAATAAATTTGATAAGCAATATACTTGAGTAATCAACTAGAGTGAAACACAGTGCTTGATGGCTGAGAAATGGTTGACCGATTTCCTAATATTGATCGATTGAACACGAAATTGACGAAACGTCCTAAGACTTTTGAACAACAGTGTATCTCGCAGAGCAATGGAGCGGGTACAGAGAGACGTAAATATACATCTGTGCACGTGGATGGGTCTCGTACACCCGGTCCAGGCATTAAAGTTAAGCCTGTATTTTATTGGATGCTCGTATAAATCAAAAGCTTCGGCTAGTCAAATATTGGAAGCTTTGCATACGCCAATACGAGCCGGTGATGTACAAAATGCGGATACCTGCCTATCCGTTCTCGTATACCTGATTGGCCGGTTGGTTCTCATAAGCACAAACATGCGTCATCCATGCAAGCCGGGGCTATCTATCGGTGTTTATCGCGGCCGAATAAAAGCGTTCCTGTTTGCTTTACGGATAATAATTAGTCGGGCCTGGCTTATTTGTGAGGCAAATTACGGATTTTTAGCCCGGTTCCCCGTGTTGCTTCCACGGGAAACTTTACAAACGACGTTAATGTTTGCTGACGATGCAAATTTTGTTTCGTTTGTATTGGTAAGCTTCGAGAATCTGATACCTTTGAAAATAATCAAATGCTGATGATGAAGTGAAGCACGGATAATCCGCGTATAATGCGGTAATACTACGGCAAAATTGTTGTTGCCTTAATGTCCCGATAAATGTGTGGCAATTTTTCAGATTCGTTTGTTGGAATAGTCTCAGAAAAATTTGATCGATGTTACAGTAATCGGTAGCTGGTACTTTTTGGTGCTGCTATTTCTACAGCATATAATATTTAGTAATATTTATTTTTTGGTATTGTTAAATTTTTTATTTTGGTTAGCTTTCAGGTATTACTGTTCGGTATTATTATACAGGGCAACATTTATGTATTATAGTTTAATATTTTCATATTATTTAGCACTTATATTAATATTTATGTATTTCTACATTATCTAGTATTTAATTAGTATTTCCACAATTACTCTCTGTTTGAATTAATAATTCTATTATACTCTGCATTTAGGTTTGTATTTTTACATTACTCTGTACTAAATGTAGTGTTGTCACATTATACTGTATTTCTACTGTATTTAATATTTAAGTACTTCTATGTTACTTGTAGAAGTCTCTACATTCCCACACTTCTACAATATCCCTAAATTCCTACATCCTTATATTCTTATATCCCTAGAACCTTATTTTTCGATGTCATACTCTTACACCTCTATATCCTTGTATTTCTACGTCCTTATATGTTTGTACCCCCATACCACTGAATCCCAATTTCCCTAGATCCCTATACACCAACATCCTTGTATCACTGTTTCTACATCCCCAAAACCCTAAATCTCTAATATTTACCCTGTAAGAATTTCTAATATAACCTTCAATTCCCAAATATGAATATCTCTATACCCCTACATCTCAATATGCGCATATTCTAACATCCCTAGATTGCTATATCAATATCCCGTTATATCCCTATACCTTTAGATTCCTTTATCTAGAAAATAAAAAAGAAAGCGTCGACAAATTGAACAATCGTCATCCACCGACAAACTCGAAATTACTTTTTATCCAACTCAATATTTTTAAAGATTGATTGAAACACCAAGGTAACGAATGAAACGTACTCGACATCGACAGAATCTGTCCGTTGTCCAATATAAAATTTCCTCCCAAATTTATGTTCATTTAAAATTCCCCATTCGCCCGAGTCCCTTTTGCACTTTCCGTAAGGTAGCAATTCGTTCAGGGTGAATGCGATGTTCATAGCATAAACTTTTATTACATCCTAGAACAACCCTGAAGAACGGAATAGTTTTAGTAGCTCTGTTGGTACATGCTTTGCGTAAAAGTGGTGCAGGTAATGCAGACTCGGTCGTATACGAGTACGCACGGCTTAATTTCATTATTTCGAGCAATGGCTGAGACCACAATGGAGGTGCTAAAAAGGGGAACGGCTGGAGGATACTCGTTGTCCGGCAGAGGTAAGACTTGCAAAACCATGGGGAAGAGCAACGATGACATTCCCGGGCTTTTTCCTGTTCCGTTACGTAGGTATAACGCCGGTACCGCGATGCCGCGGACACAATTAACAAAGTAAAGGAAGCAAATACAAGCGGGAAACCCCGGTGACGGCCCTTTGAAATGTCCAGGAATTGTACGAAAGATTATTATCAAAAGACGGAACCTTTCACCGTGATTAAAAACACTCGGGATATTATTTCGCGCGGCGTATTCGAAATTCGCTGAATAACGAGGTATAAAATTGCCGGGAACGATTTTAATTTCGTTCTGATAGCTACAATAATATTTTCACCTCATTAACGATACTGCTCGAAACAACAGACATAATTACGTTCATAAAATTGTAATTCAAATCCCGTTATCGTGCACGAAGATTTTAATTATCCTGCTCGTTATCAAATGATCCCCGGGAGCGTCGATTTACAATTGAAATATTGACGCTGAATTTAACGAAAGAAACGAATTTTAATTTCGTCCGTTGCTCGATCCGCCCGAAAATATAAATAAAACATCGAGGACGAGTTGCGAGCCGACGAAAATGAAGAATGGAAAGAATATCCGCGAATTTAACGAAGTAAACGCGAGCCGCGGGAGGGAGGACGAAGAAAAAAAAAGGAAGAACTTCGCTTCATCTAAAATGGCCTCTGTTGGCGGTACGCTCCTGTGGGAACACCTACACATACACGGGTATACGGCTATACATTAAATTGCATCCCTGTTCACCAACAAACTGCCCAAACTGGCTGGCCGCCGACCGGAAGTTTTAACCGGAAGCAGCCAGATGAACGCTGTGCGCGTGACTTACTTCGAATCACGCCAAATTGACTTTCTACCTAGCTACGCCGTGGTCTGACGTATCTCTTCTGAAACGAGAATATCGCAAACCCAGCGAGAAAGATTGGCTGGACGAGAGGGACGAACAAAGTGTACCTTGTATCGTAGCCGTACGTGACGAAACCACGGGGTTTCTTCTAATAATGGTACGTGCTTTCCGATACTTTGTTATTTACGGTGCTTTGGTACCGTCTTACGGTCTCGCTGATACTTATTAATGTTTGCGAGGTTAAGTAGCCATATTACTATTCGCTTTATAGTCCCCCAACTTCAGGATATTAGCGAAATACACAGTATGTCTGAAAAGTAACGGAACTTTTTAAATTCAAAGAAAAATACTAGCACCATCTATTGAAACAATATGCTATCTGAAGACAGTATTCCTCCCGTACAAAACAAAACAATCATTAGTAGAATCGAGCAACGAATTGCAAACTTATAGCGGTTAAAGCGACAGAACCTTTCGTCACCGTGTCACAAAATCACGATGGAGCAGAGAGCGAATATTAAAATCTGCTCGGTAAAGCTCGATAAAACTTTTACAGAAACATTTGAATTAATGAAAAATGTTTATGGCGACGATTGTTTATCCCGTACACGTGTGTTTGAGTGATATAAGCGATTCCAGGATGGTCGTGATACTTTGGAAGACGACCCAAAGCCAGGTTTTGGGTTTTTCTAAATTCTAAACGATTCTAAAGGTATTATACTTCGGGAATTCGTTCCATAGGGACAAAATGTTAATGGGGAATATTATCTGGGTGTTATGGAACGTTTGTGGAAAATAATTGTTCGTGTGAGGCCCGAATATCGAGCGCCGGGAAGTTGGTTTCTGTTGCATGATAATGCACCAAGTCACAGAACTGTCGCTGTTCGTGAATTTTTGGCGAAAAAACAAGTCTGTGTGCTCCAACATCCTCCATATTCGCCTGACTTATCTCCACGCGATTACTTCCTTTTTCCAAAATTGAAATTAGCCATGAAAGGAACGTTTTATGACACTGTTACACGAGTCCAAGCAGCTGTGACAAGGGTGATTGAAGCGATTCCGCAAAACGACATAAAAAAATCTATGTTAACATTGCCTGAGCGTGCCCAGCGGTATATTGATGGGGAAGGAATGTATTTTGAATAATAAAAATTAATTTTGGCAAAATAATTAATAGTTTTTTTTTTTATTTAAAAAGTTCCGTTACTTTTCAGATATGCTGTGTATGATTGTGATCGATTAAAAAGCTTTCTTGCTGTATTTGTAGACTTATTTCTTCTGTTTTGTACGTTATTTTATTTCTTGCTTTTGATGAGAGTTTATGGTTGATTGTAGTGGTCACAACTGAAAGGAGAACAAAATTGGAGGAAGTGGACTTGCTAGTTGGAGTTCGCGGAGTTCGTCTTGTGGCAAGTGTATGGTAAACGGTTCCTGTTTGGGTCAGTTGGGAGCAAATGTGATTTCTCTAGGGAAAATGTGGTACTTAAAGAGGTGATTTGTTAGCTGCTGGTAACCAGTTGTTATCTGCTGATTTTCATTTGGTAAATTTGAATATTTGAGAGGGGTGGAAAATGGGAACGTGGGAATTATCAATTTTTGGATTTGTAAATTTGAAAACTTAGAGAATTTGCGAATCTTCCGAAACTTGAAAAACTTGAGAATTTAGGAACTTCGAAATCAGTTATTTTCAGTAATTACCAATAAATAATTAATTAAACATCGATGTTTTTTAATATCCAGCATAATACTCGCAGACATTCAAATTCATGCCATAACCATAAAAACAACATCATAATTATTTACAAAATATATTTGATTCCATAAAAATTTCTGTCAATAATCTTAAATGCAAGTGACAACAAAAAATGATTAAAAAAATTGTTGGACAATAGTATTATAGCGAAAACAAATGATACAATAAAGGTTCGAATAAGGGATAGCAGAAAACAAGAACTTGAAAATTAGGTTATTGCGTCCGCCATAATTACGTATAATGACGAAATGATTGAACGCAATTTGGTGCTACAATACCTTTTTTGCACTTCGCATAATTACTCAGGGTATTTAATTTTATGCGAGCCCAAGCGAAGCCTGTTTCTACTGCAAATTAATACGATGCAAAGGAGTTTTAAGGTAACGCGTGTGCATACTAATTAACCCCTTCGCATGAGATGTTACGTGGGAAACAGCGAATGGAAGGCTCCTCAAGACTTATTATAATTTCTGTGCTCGGTTAATTATATACATGTACGACTAGACGCCCGTAGCTACACGATGGGGTTATTAGCTCATTAATTCTTACCTAATGTTATTTTACGGAACCGTCATTCTATTATGTTTTCATATATTATAAGATTGTTGTGTGCGCCACCGCTGAAAAATTCGAGACCGCCGCCCTTTAACGCCTTAAATCATATTTTAACCGTTATTAATTATTCATAAAGGGCTAGTTACTTTTAGTACGACCCATTAGGACGGAAACACGTTCTTCGATCCTAAAGTATTAAGGGTGCAAAATGAAGAATCAGAATTTTTTGGATACACTTGTTATGCAATAATTACGAAATAAATTTTTACCAACTCTATTTTGTTATTGAAACTTGTAAAATTTGTATTTTGAGAATTTTGTTACGTTGTTTTTGGTAACATGTATATTCCTATTTCGCAAAAATTAAGTAAATTGATAAATTTAGAAATTGAAAAGTACGAACACTGAGAAATCTGGAAATTCGTAAACTTTCATGTGGAAATTCAGAAGAGAATTTGAGAACGAAGGAATCGAATTGATAACTCTAATCTTGAAAATTTAAGAAATTTGGACAATTAAAAACTTTAAATTTACGATGCTGAAAAGCTAACAATTTGAATAATAATGCACACGAAAATACAGGAAATTCAAAACCTAGGAATTCGCATAATTAAAAATTTTGAAATTTAAGATATTAAGAAGCCACAAATTTAGATAATTAAAAAAGAAAAATTCTGAAAATGGCAGAGCTAAAATTCGAATAATCGAAAATTTACAAACTGGGAAATTAAAAAGCCAAAAACTTGAATATCTGAACATTTAAAAATTAACGAGTTGTAGAACTAAAAATTTAGAGACAGTGAAATTATAAAATGAACTCGAGAAATTAAATCTGATATCCGTAAAAATCCACCGACAAAAGAAAAAGTCCAGCAAAACATCGTTTCACCTCTAGTCTTATTTCTATACTTAAAATACCTTGTATTATGCGCAAAGCATACTAGATAATACATATTTCATCGGTTGCGAGGGACATCGTAGTAAAAGATCCCAAGGAGCACGTAATGACGCATACTCGGATGCAAATGCACATCGAAGTTTCTTTCGATCCAGCTACACTGCGTCAACAGCCGCGTAGAATTCTGACCGCGTTCGCTAAAATGAGATCTCATCCTGTCCTTTTTTCCTTCGAATTTCAATTCTTTCTGCGAAAACTTCGATTACAAAGCGCAGCAACCGTGTCGTTTTCCCGACCCGTGGTCGTGTAACTTGTCTGCCGCCGGTAATATCGATACAGAAAGTAGAATAAGTCAATAATTCGATACGTCTGACTTTCTTTCGCTAGCTGGGAAATTTTTAAGGAAATGCACCAAGAGTCTTGGTGTCTCTGTTTGACTTCCACAAATTTAATCATTAGATTCACATATTAATATATTTTCATATACTTGTAGTTCTGAATCATTAGATTGCTATATTTCTGGAAGCCTGTATTTATAATTTTCTAGTTTCGTACCCTTACGTCTGTGCATTCCTATAACATTAGATAACTATATTACTAGTTTTCTAGATTTCTAGATAACTATATTACTAGAGCTCTAAATACTCAGATATGTATTGCTCCATGCATATAACCCCGATTCCACATATCTCTTCATTTGTATGCTCCTGGTTTTTTAAAATCTTAGTTTTCTACGCCCCAAGTCTTTTTATCCCCCTTGCTCCTTATATACCTAATTCTCTACACCCCTAATTCCTTACACCCCTAATACCCTATACTCTTAGTTCACTATACCCCTAGTTTCCTACATTCCTGAATTCCTAGACACATAGATAACTATATTTATTGGTCCATATACCCCCAGTTCCACATATCTCTTGATCTGTGTATCCCAGGTTCCCTATATTCCTAGTTTCCCATAATCCTAGTTCCCTATACCTCTCGTTACCTATCCTCCTAGGTCCCTATTTCTCTATAACCCTAGTTCCTTGCACTTCTAGTTTTCTATATCCCTAATTTCATGCATCTCTGGATTACAATACCCCTACTTTTCTTCATCACTATATTAATATACCCCTAGATAACTATATTTCTAGATTTCTATACCCGTAGTTTCCTACATTTCTAGATTCTTACATCCCCCGATAATTACATTTCTGGATCCTTATACCCCTAGATAACTGTTCTAGGTTCATACACTACTAGATTCCCATATTTCCTGATCTATGTGTGTCTAGTTCAAGGGTTGGCAACCTGCGGCTCAGTAGAATCATACTTGTGGCTCTTGAGTAGTTTAATAGTATATATTGAAAAATTAACTGCAATATTGCAATTGCCAAATAAATATAATAATCCTGCGCAAAATAGAGTGTTTTGATTTCACAATAAATATATGTTTCACAGCAACGGTTATATTATTTTTTCTAATACATATTACCGATGTGTGTACTTATATTTGGCTCTTTAAAAAAATAATTTATCACACCGGGGAAAAAATGGCTCTCCAGAAAGGTTGCGGAGTCCTGGTCTAGTTAATTATATTCCTAGTTTTCTCTAGTACTACTTTATAATTCCAGTCTATACCCCAATTTCCCTAACACCACTTGATCTCGTAAGTTCAATACCACTATAGTCCTATGCCACTATTTCTGTAAATTTGAATCCCTACTTTCGTAAATACTTAGATTTCATCCCCACGTCCCTACATTTTTAGTATTCTTAGAACGAGGTCAAAGAACCATCAGAGTTTCAGTGAAAGAATCTGAAGTTTGCTCGATATTCATGAAAGACGTTTGTACATACCAAAGATTATTGATTAAAGAAGAGCGGTGTGGGGTTAAATCGAATTCGGAACAACGACAGTTGGGAAAAGTGGCTCGGGTTAAGCTGTGTAACGTTTCGTGCCGCCACCAAGGGGATCCTTTTTTGACATGGCAGCAGCATCTTTTTTGAACTATCGCCCCGTTCGAAATTATCGGCTTGGCAGCAATTCAACAGAAATGTATTATTAAGAGGCTGCGCTTGGCCGTGTACCAGGAGCGCAGCATCCAAAAAGAAAAGTCCGTCGATGCTTCCGGCGTTGGAATATCCTTCAAGGACGTCACTAGATTTTAATAGGTTCGCTGAAGAATGCATTGGTAACCGTGAATCGAATCTGAATAAGTGACACGTGTCTGATTGGACTGGTCCCTTTTCGTAGGGTACACAGATGGTGAGCCACATTTTCTTTGGGTACCTTTGAAACATTTATTTCAAGGTCAATTGGTTTGTCCTCTTCTTGCGATTTGACAGGATGTCTTAATCTTTAATAGTGAGATTGACTGTTAAATAGTTATACGTGAGAAAAAATTCGATGAAAATGGCGCGGTTAGGTCTGGGTTTCGTGATTTCAATATTTATACAGGGTGTTTCAATATTTATTGGTGAAACTAGCTAGTTATACACGACAAAATAGAAAACGATGATTAAAATTTAGGTTAGGTTAGTTTTCCTACGATTGTACAGTGTGTTTGTATGTTTGATGGTGAAACTTGATAAATGATTTTACATGACGGAATAAATCGAAAACATTGAATAAAATTTGTTATGTGATTTTATTTCCAAAAAACATTGAACCCTAATCTTCTTTAAAATATTTATAAACAAATTTTGTTTATGGCATGAAAAGTAGCAATTTAAACATCTTTCTGATTAATGCAAATACTAATTAGTATGATCGTTATGAATTCGACAACTGGTCTGAATAATAATGCAACTTTGTACATGGTATTGTAACGTAATCACAAGCTCATTGCAACATTGTGCATATCAGGTGTCGAACTAATAAACGTATTAATATCAGAGAAATGTATTCAACGTATCAGTATTATTCGTGAAATTGTTGATATACGGATGTAAACATTTAGTTGCAGCATATTGAGTGCACGTTCAAGTTATAAAATCATAAACATTTCTCTGATAATAACAAGATTGATAATAATTGTTACGATATTAATAATTACATTTGCTATTTTAGCTACCAAATTAATTTTATACTTACACTTATTATCTACTAAATTAATTTTATACTTACACTTATTATCTACTAAATTAATTTTATATTTACACTTATTGATTATCTACTAAATGAATGTTGTGCTTCTACTTATTAATTGTTTACTGAATGAATTTTGTACTACCACTTATTAATTATTTCCTAATTTAATTTCGTACTTCCACTTTTTAATTATCTACTAAATTAATCTTACACTTATCAATTATCGAAAAAATCTACCAATTCTAAAACCAACGAAAAAATTAATGAAATTGTTGTGTGCCACGAACTTCTAAAAATAATTTAAAAAATAATGAATCCTCATTTCCTCTAAGACGAAGCCACGTACAAAAAATTTTATTCTACTTTTTCGGTCTTTCTTGGCACGTAGGGTCATGTTCTTCCCGCTCGTGTCACCAATGCTGGGATGTACTGTATAATACTAACATACAGTTACTAAAAATAACATTCACTTTGGCAAAAAGCCCAATATAATCTCGAAAAGTACTCCAATAAGTAGAATCAGGAATAGCGAAAGATAAACTGCTTACATATATAAGTTACACTCATCTCTTGCAGGAAATACGAATGTAAAATATCTTTTTTATTATCAATGTACGCTAACAGCCAACTACTATTTTATGATAAATGCATACTGATTTCAACAAATTTGCGGTAACAATATTACAGTTAATCATAATGAATGGGTCATCTATTAGGTTATTAATTAGTAACCTATTAGGTATTATATGCTTGCTCAAAATAAGTTATTAAAATTGTATATTTATCCAGAACTAATTTTTCGAATTACATACTTATTACACTATACATGTATACTTGTCCGAGAGCAAATTATTGGTAATATCTACTTGACCATAACAAGTTATGAGAAATGTTTACTTATCCAGAACTAGTTATTAAACATATTTGCTTGTCGAAATCAGGGGCCACAAAGGTCCTTACAGTTGTGCACACGGCATCTCTATGCAACTGTATCCTGATACTAACATGAATACATCTATCTAGAGACATTTGATATCTCTTTTAAAATGCAAGTTAGTAAATGACTTCTAGTAGGATATCTCACATATTATAACTCACATACTATCACATATTAACTCACATTCGTAAACTTGATGTCACTCGCTGAGAACATTCAAACAGTCATCCAGAATCATATCACATTCTGAGCTCCATCGCCACACAAATGAAACAGCCTTAAAATCTGACCATTCCCACACATAGCAACAACAGTGTGCATATGTCGAGCGAATGAACATACGTCAAAATGCCATTTCCAGTGACATCAAGAGTGACAGTGACAGTACTCATAACGACTGACACTCAGCACTAATCCACATCAATTGAACACTGCATAAACCTAACAGCAGCATCACAATCTGCGGACCACACGATTCAAGTTCGCAACAGGACCCTCGTACGGCAATTTTCCGAGCGAAAAAAAAAAATCGGTACCGTGTTCGACGAGGAGGATTCGTTTCTGTCTCGTTTCATGGAAACGCGACCGGAATTCTGTGCGTCGGTGGCCGCAAAAGCGTCGGCATCGTCCGATTTAGCGTCCTTCAGCGTGCGGTGAACACACGTGGCCGTTCGGCGTCGCTCCTCTCTTCGTTTACCCACACACGTGCGACGATTTTCATTTCGCGCGTTACGTGGAAGGGCCAGAACGCGTGGTTTCTGCGGCACCACGCGCCCCTCCTATATCATCGTTTAAAATAATATTGCGTCCAAAGGGGGCATTCGCCGCTCTCATATCCGCTGCGACAAATCACCCTCGCCTAACGCCTACACGCGCGATATCGCCGCGGCCATGGCGCGAAAGAATCGCGGAGGGAAGAGAGCACCGACCTGGCCCACTATTGTTATTTATACCGGCGTGCTTATTGCTTGATTTGATTAATAATTCGCCAGACACGTGCGCAAGGAGCTGCCAGGATAATACGTGTACGCGGTGAATAATAGCCGAGAAGCCGAGGCTGTCCGCTCGAAATACAGACGTTCTGCTTGGTAAAGGTGGAATTTTCAGAGAATTAACCGGGCTGCGATTTCTTGCGGGATTGTTCAAGATTTTATACGGCATAAAATACCGATTCAACGCCAGCGAGATTGTATCGTGAAAATTGTAGAGGGAACAGCGAATCCGTCATTAATACATCAAGCTTCAAAAAATTATTTTTGCTACGGGTGATTTCTCGACGGAAGAGGTGAAGTTTGTAAGTTTTAAACTGATTAAGAATTAATACAGTTTTAGGCTGACTCAGAATTGATAGTTTGTTATTAACACTAGATTTACGGAACCCGTCAAAATGACGGGTCATATGTCTTTTCATTTAAATGACAAAACTTATTAAGAAATTTTTGTAAAAATGTATGTCAACTTTCGTCAAGCTAAAAAATCAATGTCTTAGGCAGTTCACATATCATCCTCAATTTATTTGTTTTTCTACTTTCAATTCAAATTTAAATATATATGACCATAAACGTCCGTAAACCTAGTGTTAACCTTAACAACATTCTCAGCAGTTCAAAGCTACCTAATGCTACCGTGTTAAGATAAATTAGATATATTTCGGATTTATCTTCAATTATACGAATTGGTATGGAACTCAAAATTTTATCTTCATGGAAATACGATTTAGGTTTGTCTCGATTAATTTGTAACGTTTGTTACAAGTCTGCCTCGACGTTATAAGCCAAGAGGTTATGTTTGATTTACGCTTGTAAGAATTATCGATGTATATACTTATTTTTTAAACGAAAAAGTAAACGAAACATAAACGTACAGATTATTTATCTTGACAAAAGTTTCCCATATAAGAAATTCTTTACAAAATTCTGTAATTTGAAATGTAAGACCTGAAACAATTTTGACCTTTAGTTCTAATGTTAAGTTACACGTTTATGTTTAATAACCAAACAACCATTTCGTACCTGCGAGCATTTTAATTAAGTATACACTAATCGAATATGTGAATCCAGAATGTATAGAATTGTTGCAAATTTAATTCGGATTAGTATTAAATATGAAACAATATTGATTTGGCAAAATACGTTTATATTTCTGAACTATTACTAATTAATTGGAATCAGATTAGAATTCATTGTACAACAATCTTCATTTCTAAATTTGAAATATTGTAACGAAAGTAATCTAGGTTCATAAATAATGAAATATCCTATACAATATGCACGTGTTCCCTTTTAAATCTTTTGTTCTAAATTTTCAATTTCCTCTCTTTAACTTCTAGGGTTGCCTATTCCTTTCATTATGCACAAATTGCTAATTAATGAAAACTACAGCGACAAGAGACAATGAATAAATAAAACTGTTTCTAAAAGCGTACATCGCATACAAAGTAACAAGCGAATGTTGTCAGAGAAATTTTGCCCTTTCAGGGTTTCAACTTTCGTTCGTTGCCGTTGAATATCCGATACTTTCGCAATTACAAAATAAAATTAATTGAATATGCTTATTTCACAGTAGGAAGGGAAACGGGGATATATGAGGGTAATTAAATTAACATCGCAGTAAAATACGTGAAAATTTATATTTGGTTCCTGGAATGGAACAATTCTTGGAATAATGAACTACAATTACGTTGATCGTGCTAATAAAATCAACGTACGATAATTTCTGAATGTCGGCTCGTTCGAATGAAATAAGTCGTTGGCCGTTGTTAAAGTCGACGTAACTGATGTGTATTAGGGGTAGAAGTCGATCGTTAAAGCAGCTATAAACGCCACGCAACGATATAATGTTAACGAAGCAATTTCGGTATCACCACGTTCCCTTTAATGATTGTATTACACCACTCGTTGCAGATAGAACATAAGTAGAAACAAATGGTTCCGACATTGTTCTCTGCGAACGCGAAACTTTTGTCCGATGGCCAGACACATGGTCCGTGATACTTGCCAACAATTTACCTTCTTAGCTTTCTGACAATCGATTCTTCCCTTTTGTTTCACCGTGCTTAATCTCATATCTCTAATCAACCTTTCTATACACTCGTACAACTTATCGAGATTTCTCTTTACCTCGTTTACTTCCTATTTGTTGCAAATAACAATAAGCAAATATCGTGTGGCGGAGAAACAATGGGGGATATTGTGTACATTGATTCGTATCTTGGGCAGCCTGTTATTTTTGCAATAATTATATCGAGATTGCGGTCTATTTTATTTGGTAGTTTGTATCGTTTGGGATAATATGGTGGTTTTTCAAATAGTAGGTTAATAAGTATGTATGTGGCAGAATGGGGAGGTATATGCTTTTTTATGTTTGATGAGTTTTTGCTCATATGTTAATTTCTAAATACATTCGATCAAGCAAACAATCATTTGAGGTAAATAAAAAATATATATACAGGAATTAGATGTTTAAAATTGAGAAATGGAGAACTTGTAAATTTGAATTCTGTAATTTGGGAATTTAAAGAAAGACTGAGAATTTAAAATATTTAGGAAGATTATATATTAGACAAGGGATTTGGGGACTTAGGAACTTAAATTTTTTAGGCTTCTGAAATTTCTTAACTTCTCAAATTTGCAAATCCATAAATGCTCAGATTTTTAATTAGTTAAGTTCCTTAAGAAATTTGAAAAATTTGGAAAACTAGAAGTTCAAGGAAATGGCAAATTAGAATTTTTGAAACTGACAAATTTAAGAAATTAGTTAGTTAATATGAAAATTTGTGGACTTAGTAATTTAGGAATTTGCAGTAAAAATTTAGAAGTGTAAAAATGTAAATATATAGAAATTTACAAATTTACAAAATTACTAATTGAAAACTTGCAGCTTCAATATTACCAAGCTTCCTATCCTACACTCTTACTTCTTGTGTAAAACTCATGTCCCAACAAAATACATCAAGTAATTTTTCCTCGCGTTATATCGACACCGTGTTCCCAGAATACGTTATAAAAGAATTGGCAATAGAAGAAGAAAGAGAACGAATGAAAACGTCAATAAGAGAAGAACGGGTGAAAACGATGCGGTTTCAGGAAGCGACAGTTCGATGCAATTCCGATTTCATGCGGTAATCAGGCGGCACGAGTAATTGCCTTAATCCTGTCGATAATTTGTTCGAATAATTAGTTCGAGTGTTACCGACGCGTTCGTGGAGATCGATCGACTTTTCACCACCTCTTTTCCCAACGAACGTTCCGTGCAATCGACATCCGTCAGAGACAGTTCTTTGTCAAACGTCGCATGGTCCGAGTGTTGGTCTGACTAGTTTTGACGTTTACCACTTCGGATCACTGTCACGCGGTTCATTTGGTACGACTGTTTTGCCACGAGTGTCACTGTTATCCATTCTGTTTCACAAACTTTGGATAATGAATCTACATGACGGACGGATCATATGTGCCCGAGCTGGCCAGCTTAATTCCCTATGACGCACCACTTTAACCTACGAGTTTTTCGGCAGTTGCGTTACCTAACTACAGTATCAAGATAAATAAAGAACATTGAAATGTTAGGGTTTAGCCATCTTCAATTATACAACTTTTGGTCACACTCAAAACTTGATTTTAGGTTTGTCACATTTAAACTGTAACGTCAGGAGACTCAATGTTATAGGCCAAGGGTTTGAGCAATAGACACAGTGATACATCACTCGATGTCTTCTGAATTATATTATCTAGGTAACAATTATTTGAGAACGCTATTAGATACAAAATTGAAAATGCAATTCATCAAAGACACAGTTCAGATACAGTTCATCAAAGATCACTAAAATATTGCAAAAATAACGAGTCAAATCAACGAGAAAAGTCTATGTGAATATAAAATTTTATCGATACAAGTTAATTATGAAAATTCTCCCACACGGTGAGCTGCCGTCACGTGATCTATCACTGTTCTACCATAAAATCTCCGTTAAAATGAAAGTCATAGAATGAGGGTCTTCCTTTGTAGGAAAACAGAACGTGTCTACGTGTTCTAGTCATGATGATACAACCATACTTTTGTCCAAGCATAACCCAACCCTAGGTTCTGTCTTTTTAACGTAACTTAATTTTCATCCGAACTTTAGCGGGGTCCATTAATTTCGAGCCGGAGATAGTCTAGTCACCGAACCGACTATGCCGCGACCATGTATAGCTTAAAGTTCGTGTCGTGCGACCTAGTCCTAACTGGACATTCATTCACCATAAATGCAAGATAAATGGGTGGTGATATCGACCACACGTCACGCGATGGAAGCATTGGAACATTAGTCTCAGCGTGGACGCGGTTAAGTAATTAAATATCTTCGATAATGATTACGGGATGGATTCGGTGTCGGTGAGTCGCGAAATCGCGCTCCTGTTTGCCACACGTTAAATTGTCTGTGCGGGCATTAACGTTAATGAGTATATTGTTAAAACTAGCATGCATTTCGATTAGCCGGCCAATCGAATTTGTTATCGTTTGGGATGGCGCTGCTGATGTCGGATATTTGCGGTTTTATTAACCGCTCTGTTTTTTTTTCGCGTAAACGTCACACGAATTGCTTTGGGAACGAGTCACCCGGTAAATCTTGAAATAATAGCAGTTGTACCGTACGACTCGATTCCTATAATCGTGACAAATGGTCGCTTTTTCTAATGAGAACGAACGCTTTCGGAAAAAGGGAAATCGCTTCATTCTGATTTGATATTGTTACTGTATTTTTATTATTGGGAAATATTTCTAGTTCCGCGTGATTGGCGTTAACCCTTACTTTTTTAAGCAAAGAATGTAGTTTTGAATTCTCATAAATAATATGAGTGAAACAATAATTGTGCAGAAACTTCTTTTTAAAAAAATGGATAATATATTTAAATAATTCTATTATAATATTTCTTCATGTTTATTAATAATTACATATTATTAATAAAAATGCAAGTATACTTTTTATGCGAATCTTATATAGAATTCAGCTGTGTAAAATTCTATACAAAATTTTATACTATTACTTAGTAATTTAAATTGTAACAATACATTCAATAAATTAGTATAAGAAAATAATTATAACTTGAAAAAAATAAAATTATAGAAGTGTCTCATAACTCCTTAACCAGAGTATCAATTACAAAATATCAAAATTGAATTAACAGTAACTGTCAACGAAATATAAAGCTTGATGACTAATAATGAAATTAAAATAATAAAAATGACAAAAATTGAAATAATAACATAACTGTTTAATATTCACAGTTATCAATAAATAGAAAGAAATTTTGCCTAACATCCAGCCGCGGATACCGAGACTAAAGCCACAAAAATTGATATAGAAAATATGAAGGATTCACTGCATATGTAAAGTGTTCTAACGAATTAAATTAAATAAAAAATTTCAAAGTTGGTCCAAAATAATTGGGCCAAAAGAGGTTAAACAGAAAGAATTTCAGTTAAAGGTCAGGGTGAAAGAAAGAAACCGAGGAAAAACAGGCTGCTTGTTTTTTTGCTGCAAGGAATAAGCAAGACGAGCTAGAAGATTGGCCAGAAGATTGGTTAACCAGAAGGAAGCTACATTTTATTTACGCGCAATTACATCCTGACTAATCGTCCGCCGTGTAGTACATTCGGGACCCTAATTTCTTTCTTCCTTTATTTTTTTCCTTCTTACTTTTTCGTGCCACTCCGACGAACCTATATCCGAACAGTCTCCGCAAGTCAGCTATCGCGTACCTTTTTTTTTTCATACACATTTTTTTTTATTTTTTATTTTCCGAGTTTATGCCTCGACAGAGGGAGAGACCATTAGCTGCCCCCGGGCCTTCCATCTAGCGTGAAGTTAATCGAAAAGTATCGATCGTGGTTAAAATGAAAAAAAAAATTCTTCTAATGGATTTATCGTGTCTGTATGCCCGGGAATTAATAACAAACAAATGACCGTGTTGCATTTCGTATGTACCTGTGACGTATTTTAACTTTAACCCTAGATTTACGGATGTTCAATGACCATTCACATTTAAATCGAAACTATTAAAATAAATAGATAATGGATAATACGTAAGCTAGCTTATACAGACTTTTTATTTGCACAAAAGTGAACATACATTTTGCAAAAGCTTCTAAATAATTTTTATTTAAAATCAAAATACTATAAAACCCCGACCACTCGTATACGAATGTACAGGCCAAACCGTGGCAGATACGATTTTTTGTCAGAGTATCAAACTTTTTTAAAATGGATCAAAACCCATAGAAAAATTGTCAAAAGTGCCGAAAGGCTAACGGGGTTTTGGGAGGAAGCCCTCTAGCGAGCGAAAACGAGTAAGTTTGTCGACTGATCAAATGTTTGTCAATTTTATTGTAATGAAATAATTTCAGCGAGGATCATAGAACTCTTCAAGCAATTTGATAGCTGTCCTAACTTGACCTAAAAATTCGAGCGTAAAGGGTTAAATTGCGAATGATAATTGGATATCGTTCAGTAAACCACCTGTCAAATTGCATAAATGACACGGTAACGTTAATAGATGCAACCTCCTTGCAGTCACGTGATTCGAAAATTAATTACAGTTGGTTGTGGGTAAAGAACAAGGACTGAATAATTAAGTTAAAGCATATCGTGGGCCGTGCTAATTATAGGTCCCTCCTTTTCTGTTCGTCTGATTAGCATATTCGTTAACTATCGGGCCTATGGTAACGAATGTGTACAAGTACGTATATATATATTCTTGTAATAGAACTATGTCGTTCGTAAGCTTGCGTGCGTTAATATTCGCGTGAACGTGCGTGTCACGGATCCGTAGCACGTATGGTGACGTATTTATGTACGTGTATACGTGGTTCGCTGGCAAACTCCTCCAAAATGGAGTAAACTGCCGCATAAGTTTCCTCGTTTATGGATACGACTATTATACAACATTCCAGGGAATATTTTCTAGTTAACCGTGCGATATGGGATAGTTTGAGATAGAATGCGGTTAGTATATAATTTTCCCCCTTTGAACGTATTGTCGTTAAAACTTTAGAATGCTCGAGTAAAGAAAGTTTACGGGAAACTTTATGGGTACTTTATAAATTTTCAGCTGCGTGTTAATGATCCTGACGTGTTCGTGTATTTGGTAAAAACTTTGTGAGAATGATTGTTGTTCGCGGATTAACCTCGTTTTCACTTTTTATAACTATTTTATTGGATGTGGGGTGGAAAAATTTGTGGCTTGTCCCCCTTCTTATTGAAATATGAAGACAGGTATAATTTCGAAATTTCATTGTAGTTTGGGTGATTTGATTTTCGTTATTCAAAATTGAATTGTACGTATACGTTCTTTTTATAGTTTACAGATAGTTTTCATTAACTTTGCATAGAATTTTTATCGTAAACAGATGGTGATATTTTAATAATAAGCAGGAAATGGTCAGCTAATTACTTTTATAGGGTTTCGAATATTTTAACCCCTAATGGGTGAAGGTATTTTTGTTGTTGTAAGATATCAACCTTAAAACTTTTGGGTTAAACAGTTTGTTGAATTCATTTAAGATTACTATTTCTCTGTTATTAATTTCGACTACTGTCTGTTTTGCTATGTTTATACGTCATATGTATAATACTATAAATTCAGTTCAAATATATTTATTTCAAATTGTTGTTTTAAACTCAATGATGAGTCACTTTTTAAATGCAAAGGGTTAATATTATGTAGTAATAAGTATTACTATCATGTGGTTCAAAAGTATCAACAAAGTATGTAAATAAGTA
This sequence comes from Megachile willughbiella, assembly GCA_945859595.2. Classification (NCBI taxonomy): domain Eukaryota; kingdom Metazoa; phylum Arthropoda; class Insecta; order Hymenoptera; family Megachilidae; genus Megachile; species Megachile willughbiella. The sequence continues at coordinate 13,621,460 of OX243797.1, forward strand.
TCAAGATAAGAATATAGCAAAATAACAAAGTAACAAAATAGCAAAGTAGTATGATACCAATATAACAGAATAACAAGACAGCAAAATAGGAAAGTAACAAAATAAAGAAATAGGAAAATAACAGGATGTCAAAATAGCAAAATAGAATTGCTGAATAGCAAAGTAGAAAAATAGTAAAATAGCTAAGCAGTAAAATGGCATAATATTAATATTTTAAAATAGGAAAATAACAAAATTGCAAAAGAGCAAAGTAGCGGGGTAATAAAATAACAAATGATTAAAGTAGTAAAAAAGCAAAATAGCAAAACAATTAAGGAGCAAAATAAGGAAATAATAAAATAGTGAAATAGTGAAATAGAACAATAACTGAACAGCCAATTCGCAAATTAGAAAATTTTCAAATTAGTATATTACCAAAATATCAAGTAAACAAAATAACGAGGTAATAAAATAACAAATGACTAAAGTTGCAAAGAGGCAAAGTAGCAAAATAGCAAAATAGTTAAGAAGCAAAATAAGAAAATAGCAAAACCGAAAAATAACAAAATAGTTTAATAGTGAAATAGCAAACTAATAGAAGAGCATAACAGTAAATTAACAAATTAGCAAAATAGCAAAATAGCAAAATAGTAAAATTGCAAAATAGCAAAGTAACAAATTACCAAAAATAGCAAAATAGCAAAAGATCAAAATAACAAAATGGCAAAAGATCAAAATAGCAAAATAGCAAAAGATCAAAATAGCAAAATAGCAAAATAGTAAAATAGCAAAATAGCAAAATAGCAAAATAGCAAAGTAACAAATTACCAAAAATAGCAAAAGATCAATATAACAAAATGGCAGAAGATCAAAATAGCAAAATAGCAAACTAGCAAACTAACAGAATAGAAAAATGCCAAAATACCAAAATACCAAAATATCAAATTAGCAAAATAACAAAATAGCAAATTACCAAAATATCAAACAAACAAAGTAAAAAATTAGTAAAATAGTACAACTGTAAAATGATAAAACAATAAATAGAAAGTGAATTATACGAAATAGTAAGCGTTAGCACAAAAAGTTTTTTTTTGCCTAAACAGTAATTAAATTGTCAATCATCGAAAGTTGATTGGAAAAGAAATTATAACGTCGTTTCGATGAAGACGTAAACGCAGCAGTGGAAGGCCAAGTTTACGCGTATTCGAACGTTTATCGCGCCATGTTGAGTGGAACACGCAATCCCTAGGTTACACACCCTCTGTAGTGCATTCGCTAAGCGGAAATACTACTGAATTCCTGTAATCCCTTTTGGTCGTGCTCACAAGTACGAACTTTCGAACGTTCCAATCGTGAAATCGGTTTTGGTGCTACAGGTTGCGTTCCGAACAGCTTTCAAATGTATCGAACGAGAAGATCGCATCACCTCTCGAAACTCCTCGAACGGGATTCGAGAAAAAGTTTTTCGCGTTACAATTTCACGGATTATCGCCAATCTGAATGTGTTAATTACATTCTACAAGAACAACGAGAAAATTGCAAGGAAGTTACAAACTTATTAGAACTTACAAATATATTAATTACATTATAATATGTTATTTAAAAATATTATGTTATTTGAACTTGCAAATATATTAGAACCATGTAAATATGGCAAATTTTGTTATCAATTTATTTACTGTATTTCATGTAATTTCAAATTTCGGAATTAAGGAATTTAGCAATTTATAAGTTTTCAAATTTACAAAATTCTGAAATTGAAATTTAAAAAATTTACAAATATTAGAGCATGAAACCTCTTGTTATATCGCCGATTCAAGGTTCTGTGTGTTCTTTCACCTGGAACGAGAATCAAATATTTTTCAAATTTAATTAAATCGAACGAAAAAAGTTTAGATTAAGACCACTGAAACGCCAGTAATTTAAATTTAATTTTCGACTACTCCAGATATTATTTTTCAACATATAAAACCGGTGTATTTAAAAAAATTTATGCAGCAAATTTTAGCGGTAGCACCGCTGAATACATTTCGTACCTCTGTATTACGATTGTACCAGCTTCGAGAGTTAATTAAGCTACTAGAGCCTCCATAAACACAGAAATACTAAAATGAGTACCTTGCCTATAAAAGTGAATGAAGGATTTTACGATAAATTAAATTCTTAAGTAAAGCTTAAAGTATTAATAGCAAACCCCTCAACCAACCAAAACCCATTAATGCAAATCAGTCAATCACGTGATAATATCTGTCTCTCATTTATGTGAATATTAAAATAATAAATACTTTATTAACGGATTTTATAAAATATCATTAATGCATATTTGCATATTAATACATTTTATTTAACGGACAAGCACTACGTACACGAGGTAGAGAAGCTTGTTAATAATTATAAATCATATTTAAATAATCAACAATTTTTTAATGAACTTCTTTAAAAACGTGCAATTACGTATATAAATTAAAATTAACCAAGTAGAAAAGTAAATAAGCAAACGATAAAATGTAATTGAATATATTGATTTATTATTTATCTTTATAACAATTAACACAGATTTCGAGAAAAGTATCTTAATAATTTTTGTAGCTTAAATTAAGAAACTTTTGAATCGGTCATTTGTTCTGGATATTTTAGTACTGTCTTATAATATTGTACTAATATGTTATTATATTGTTTTTAATAAAATCTCTCATCAAGAGTGGAAAAGTTGGAAAATATTAGCCGATTGACTTTCATCATGGATTATAATAAATATAAGCAGAAAAAGAATGAAACTTTTATTAGACAAGAAAGTGTATTTTAATTTAAATCATTGAGACATCGTTTTGTTTTGCGTTTTCTGTAAATCTTCTGTAAAGATGCTATTCATAGATCATTTGATAGATGGATCTCGGATAGATCTAGGTATTTGTAGGACTGCAAATTTGGGAACTTAGAAAATGAATTATCTAGGAATTTGGTGCCTAAAAATTTGGGGAGTAAATATTTGGAGACATAGAAATTTGGATATCTAGGAATTTAATGCCTAAAAATTTGGGGGTTAAGTATTTGGAGACATAGGAATTTAGTACCTAGAAATTTGGGGAGTAAATATTTCGAGACATAGAAATTTGGATATCTAGGAATTTGGCGCCTAAAAATTTGGGGATTAAATATTTGGTAACATAGGAATTTAGTGCCTAGAAATTTGGGGAGTAAATATTTGGAGACATAGAAATTTGGATATCTAGGAATTTGGTGCCTCGAAATTTTGGGGAGTAAATATTTGGAGACATAGAAATTTCGATATCTAGGAATTTGGCGCTAAAAAATTTTGGGAGTAAAATATTTGGGGGCATAGAAATTTTTATATGTGGGAATTTGGTGCAAAAAAATTTCGGGAGTAAAATATTTGGAGATATAGGAAATTGCATATCTATGAATTTGATGACTGAAAATCTGGGAGTTAAATATTTGGAGACATAGGAAATTGTATATCTAATTAATGCCTAAAAATCTGGCAATTAGGATTTAGATACCTAGGTATTTGAAAGTTCACAAATCTGCAATCTGCGAAATCCAAGAATTTATTTACTATATTAAAAAAAAGCATCCATTAAAAATTAACCCGTCTCGTTTTAATTACTCAACACCACCCTCACATCAAGATAAATCTCAGTATACCTTTCCCTCAGTATCGTGATAGTAAACAGCATTTTCCGGGTCATAATTCAGTACGATGTTTATAAAAGGGTAATAAGAAAGAGGCAATTAGGTAATTATCGAAGTCGAGCAGGAGTCAGCGACGAAGTGGAAGAAAGAAGGATGTTCTTAACCGCGGCCAGACCGGAACAGTTAAAGAACGGAAGGAGAGTGAGAGTATCGTGTCGCATCGTGCCTATGGCCAATAGTTTCACCGATAAATGAGCAATAATGGTCGCTGGTTGGGGTAATGGTTCCGTTTAACGCCCTCAGCTCGTTCGTTCGGGTATCGTTGCCCCGGGACTAACGGCAATCGGCCAGGAAAAAAAGTATATCGATGCCACTGTTCTATCGAACGAAAGCAGCAACCCCGTTATGTACAGGGTTTAGCGAATGAAAAGTTTCACCGAAGCTTTCTTTTGTTCTGTTAAATCAACGATAACTTCGAAATTGACGCGTTTCTTCTCCTGTTGGCCGACTTTCGCGTTGGCTACCCTCAGATCTAACTATCGCCATCTTTTCTCTGTTACTGAAATTTTCGTTCGGTAGATCTGGCAACTTGCTATGGTTCCAAAATTATTACTTCGTATTTTCAGTATTTGCGAACGTGCTGAACGTCGAGTGTATTTTGTGGAACAATTTTCTCGCGGATTTTCAAATATGCGTGGAATTTGTAGTGCTATTCGAATCGCAATCAATTATTTAAATTTCAGACTGCGAACATGGAATATCTTTTCACATTTCATAGAATAATAGTTGCATAAATACACCTTTGTTTAATCCTAGTTTTCAGACAAAGAGGCGTATTCAAATTTGCATAAAAATTAATTTTCAGCTGTTCCAACTGTTTCAGAAAAACTATTTCATTGTTTTTTATAGAGAAATACAGAACATGTCACGGAAGAAAATTCGATTTGGCATAAATAATTTAATAAATGGAATTATGACGAATGTAGAAACGAATTGTATTTATGTGCGAAGCAAATTGTGCTTCAAACCTTGTGTACTATTTCTAATATTAATTACATTTACCTTGGGCGTTTGAACCGTCCACCTATAAACTGAGATATAATAGTACGGTAAAACAATGTTTCTCAACAATTAACAGCCCGAGTAAATAGTATTATTGCTAACAACAATATTATGCCTTTCAATACGGTGACAATGCAATTCAAATAACTTGTCGTCGTGGAAACAGCACTAAATTCAACGTGAGCTAGAACAATGGTCGGACCACAGTGGCGCTCTACTCTCTGAATAAAGTTCTCAGTGTGAAACGAAATTGAAGGACTATTTATGGAATAACTGAACAGTTTAATTTGCCTGGGAAACTCGACTTCAAACACGATTTGTATTCATTAGAACACATAGACGAATGTAGCCGCGTCTGAGCGGGGGGTTGACAGCGGGAAACAAGAAGTGGAAAAGGTCACCCAACAATGGACTCGCTGAAGGATTCCCAGATCTGAATTCGGTATTCCCAGTGTCCCGAAGTATCCCGGTTTTCGTTCTACCGTGAAATAAGTCTGGGACCCTCTGAGGCCACACAGTGGCTGACTATTTGCACTTAGCAACTAGTGGTGAGGTACCTAGGTGCTTTCAACTAAAATACTGTTGGACGTCGAAACGCCTTTAGCGAGGCTAGTGCAATTTAAATTTCAAATCTTTTTCGCGTTGATACGCTCGTTTAATCCTCTGCATTGTGTTCGGTAACTGTTGCGTCGATCTTCATTGTGTCAAGTCGGTTTGATCTCGTTTGTGGTTACGGGTGAGATAACATTCAATGTCCAAAAAGATCGCCACCAAATAACTCGGTTTACATGTAGACACAATTAGATCAAAAACTTTGTATATACTTGTATCCGAAGATGCTTTATCGATGTACGTTTTTAAATATACACAGTATATCTGAAAAGTAACGGAACTTTTTAAATAAAAAAAAAGTATTAGTTATTTTGCCAAAATTAATTTTTTTTTCTTCAAAATACATCCTTTCCGCATCAATACACCGCTGGGCACGCTCAGGCAATGTTAACATAGATTTTTTATGTCGTTTTGCGGAATCGCTTCAATCACCCTTGTCACAGCTGCTTGGACTTGTGTAACGGTGTCATAAAACGTTCCTTTCATGTCTAATTTCAATTTTGGAAAAAGGAAGTAATCGCGTGGAGATAAGTCGGGCGAATATGGAGGATGTTGGGGCACACAGACTTGTTTTTTCGCCAAAAATTCACGAACAGCGACAGTTCTGTGACTTGGTGCATTATCATGCAACAGAAACCAACTTCCCGGCGCTCGATATTCGGGCCTCACACGAACGATTATTTTCCACAAACGTTCCATAACACCCAGATAATATTCTCCATTAACATTTTGTCCCTGTGAAACGAATTCCCGAAGTATAATACCTTTAGAATCGTTTAGAATTTAGAAAAGCCCAAAACCTGGCTTTGGGTCGTCTTCCAAAGTATCACGACCATCCTGGAATCGCTTATACCACTCGAACACACGTGTACGGGATAAACAATCGTCGCCATAAACATTTTTCATTAATTCAAATGTTTCTGTAAAAGTTTTACCGAGCTTTCCCGAGCAGATTTTAATATTCGCTCTCTGCTCCATCGTGATTTTGTGACACGGTGACGAAAGGTTCTGTCGCTTTAACCGCTATAAGTTTGCAATTCGTTGTTCGATTCTAATAATGATTGTTTTGTTTTGTACGGGAGGAATACTGTTTTCAGATAGCATATTGTTTTAATAGATGGTGCTAGTAATTTTCCTTGAATTTAGAAAATTCCGTTTCTTTTCAGACATACTTGTATTTATGATACACTGTGGCAGGATTTATGAAATATTTAAAAAAATGCTTGAAGATTTCTTTCTCTGCAAAAATATACTTTCATTCGTCGAATCGGTGCATTTTCAAAAGCTTGGGAACTATATTTCTATAGAATAATCGTAAATTTTTTTGACGTATGCCAATCAGGTATTACTTCACTTCGTTACTTAATGAATATACATTCTTAACAAACATTTAGACCATTGCCATAATCCATTAATTAATAAACGTTTATTGAACATTTCTGAAATGTGTTATTACAATAATAAGAAAATTAATAGGTTATAGATTTCTATTGTATATTTAAGTATCATTCATGCAATTGAAAATCAACCATTTTGTACAAAGAACAGTAATGAAAAGTGCATGTAGCCATTTTTATCAAATTTTAAACTTCAAGTTCTGTCACTGTTATGTAACAAAATTTGTCATGCAATATACAATGATCAAATATTTAATTATTGAATGTAATAGATATTTTCTATAAATCTTATATAATAAGTTCATACGAAACCCATAGAAATGTAATTCACTTTATTTTTCGTTTTTGCAGATATCTATTAAAAGTATGTCGCATGTGATTGATATTCATTAAAGTTTATTTGATCCTGTGCATAACTACAGCATAAGAACGCAAGGCACGTTATCGTTCGAATATTAACGGCTGGATTTTATAGAGAATTTATGGGGAAAGTAATGTGGGGGCAATTAAAGTTATCTATTTAACTAACGTTATTGACCGTCGCATTGGTTACCACTAATTACGCAATATTCCCCTATCGAAGCATAATTAATTATGCTCCAAATGGTTCTAATGAAATTCTTCCGCAAATAAACGAATCTCGTGCGCACAACTGCGCATCGTATTAATCAATAATTATTGCGGGAAAAACATGTTTAGCCGATATACTGACGGGCAAATACGCAATCATTATTCCATTTTAATGATTATCGATTGCATTTAAAAACACGGGTAAACAGATCCGAATGGTGAAACGTGAAAAATGAAAACGAAAATCATCGAAAACGTGGTAATTGCTTCTCGCGCCATTTTGAATACTAAACGCCGAAATCTCATATAGTTTCATTTATTCAAATTTGAAACTAAATATTAGTTGTATAGTTATTGTCGTTTTTAAAAGGATATTCTTTTTCATGCAATATATTGTTGAAAAATCTGCAATAACTTTTGCAATTTCATTTGCAACATCATCAAAAAATTTGCACTATCACCGAACTTTTTTTAAAATAAATTTACAATGTAAAAAACATTTGTTTGGAACTCTAATAAGATTACAATGTGATTCGTATAATGGGTATGAAAGAAATAAAGATAATTGAAAAAGGCAAGGGAGGGTTTCTTAATTTTGACAACAAAAAAATGTGCAATTTATTTATATCTCATAAGATGCAGAAACTGTAATGTACATTACATTATGAAGCATATTACAATTAAAAAAAAAATTGTCCACTTTCAAAATAAATGCAGACATGTATAATTATGCATAATATGTAAATATTATTTGTATACATGTATTATGTGCATATTATACTTGAAAAAGACAAAATGCTTTCTACAATTTAAATAATAAAATATACAATAAAATGTTTGACAAGATGCAAAAAGTGCATAATGCATTTTTCTCTTTCAGCATACACTGAAAATGACAAGAAGCACAGTAATTAAAAATGCAATTTATGCCTAAAAATTCAACAGCTGCATGATATATCTCAAGCAGCAACAGACTACAACGAAAAATATTCCACAGTATTATTTCTCCGTGTAAATCAATTATTGAATACATCGTTTGACAATAACATTCGAGTGACGAATTTAATCAGTTTAATCAGTCAGATTGCAGCAGTTTGCTCATCCCCATAAGGTACCCTGCGATAGGACTGCAGCAGGATCATTTTGCATAGCACCGAAAGGAGACAAGATGAATTTTGAGCAACGACATACGAAGAAAAGGAGTAAAACGCGGTGTGCAGAAAGAGGGGGTGGATGGGGGATGAGACCGCAGACAGCATGGTCGTCTCTCTGTTTTCAAGATGAGCATCGTTGGTTGTAAATCATAGAATGCGATGGGTAGAGCAACCGCGTGCATAGAGCACAGTGATGGGAGAGGGTGCAAGAAGAGGAATGTTGGCAAGGTGGGCGAGGGCAGAGGGCAGAGCAAGCAAGTCTGTTGGGAAATAAGGAGGCAAAGTTAAGCTCTCATACCCTACTCCATCTCGTCGTTCCTTGCCCTCGGCAAATAGCTATGTAACCCTACTATATTCCATCCCTATCGGGCTAACATTACATCCGTTCCGTTCAACGTGACGAAACCAACCCCTGGGTTGACGTAACCGCCATCGTTTATCCATCTCTTATATACCATCCGATAGTTATGGTTTATACTATCAGCCTGTTTAACACTGCATCTCATTCTATTTTGCTGATCTTGAACAAAGTATGCTTTTCATAATCTTGGAACGGGAGGATAAGATTGTGTGCTTTCTCATTAATTTTAATTAACCTTATTATTCGACTATTATTGATGGTAGTAATTATAAGTTGTAATTTAAGAGGAAGGCTTTTTATGAAATAAATCAAGTACTTCAGGGTGGTGCAATACACCCCTACTTAATAATTCAATTAAATAATTGCAAATACTGGAATTTTGTAAATCACTTATTGTTCTATAAAAAAATTTGTAAAAATATTTCAATTGAAAGCCATAATAAGTGCACAGTTATTAATTTTTGATTACTCAATCAATAAAAAGGAAAAATTTGAGATTTATATGGGTGATGTGCTTACTGATAAAATCATTAAAACGAAGTAAATTATTGGAAATTATTCATGAAACTAATTTCAGAAATTAGTCAAGAATTTGTTTAGTTTGCTAACTAATTGAAAATAAAAGAATCGATTTATTACTTACAGCAATTAAAGGTTTAATATTATGATTGCTGTTGTATGAAATTTTTATTTAAATACTTATATGTATTTAATTAAACATTTCAGTGTATGTTAAACAATTCCAATTATTTATTATCAACAGTGACGAAGTAATGAAATTTGATTTAAATGGTCCGAAAATGTAAATCGTTACTCTCAAATTATTACTATAATTACTCTTGTAATTAAAAATTTTTGATGCCTGTTATAATTTAAACTCTTCTGCCCATTACGTATGTGTACTGTCCATTATTATCTTTATTAAAACGTGTTACTTTCAGAGTACATTTAATTGAACATACAACTGAAAAGTTTATTTACGTTTGTCGGCAGCACACTCCGAATTACAGAAATATCACGAATATTATGAACACTATAAACGTACATCCTTACACGTTAAGCATTTTATACCGAGAAACATAGATTCAAAAGCATTTAGAATGTGGATATTTCATAATACCTTGCACACGTGTTACGCAAACCATATCCATCTTCACGTTGTGTGTATGTGTACGTATGTGTGTGTGTTAAACACCAACGTTCCAGATTTATCCGACTCATATCTGCTGTTCTGCGGAAACGTTTCACAAAAAGAACACCTTCACCCTGTCGCAGCCATTAAAGCTGTGTACGTGCCTCTATTTCTTTGCCGACAATTCCCGAAAATTTCACCGTGCACGGGGGTCAGATGCTCGGGAAAAAAACAATATTGTTCGAGGAACGAGATTTAGAGAAAGCACGATGCGGTTCTAAATTTAAGGGAAGTATTACTGCAACACGGATGACATGTAAATAATTTTTTAGATATTGCCTCGTGAATTAAAACAGGTCGAATATTGCAATTATCGCAATAAAAAGTACCTATTTATTTTTATTAATCATGAAATTGTTTAACGAATGTTACTTTTGAATCATTAGACTACATATCAACTTACAAGTTCATCTTTACCTTACATTATTGTAATAATTAATTTTTGGTCTCTTATTAAAAACAACTAATTGTATACTAATTTTTATCTTATTGAAAATTGTCCAAAACATTAATATAATTTTTCACTTTGGAGCATATCAAAAATGACTATCATTGATTTATATCAGTATCAAATCTCTACGTTACTACAATTTTTATTTTTACTAATATTAAATTTCTGCCCTGCAACGATTTTATTCTTACCAATTTAAAATTACTAATTTTTCAGTGTGTATAAATTGTTAACACTAATTCTATTATATAAATTCATAGCTGCATCGCTACGAGTACACTGCGAATATTAGATTGTCAGGGTGACATGATGCGATTTGGATCTTCAATAAAAATCACGATATAACGTCCCGTTTATGTGTCTTGTCGCTGATTTTTCGGGTGAACGTGAATGGCAAAAATTCGGCGACAGCACCCACAGAATGTTTCATTCTTCGAAATCTTATTTAGAACGTAACGTGTTATATAGGGTGCGATTCTTCGCGCAATATTTCGTTCACAACAATTCGGCGTGCAGGAACGCCTTACGCTCGTGGATTTAATACGCGAAACCGGGTCTAAACCTCGAAATTGCATCGTATGCGACGTGAAGCGAGTGCAGAGAACGTTCGACAGTCTTTACCGTCTCGGTGAAGTGAATATTTGTAGATTAATTTGATTTAGCAGGCGATTTCGACGAAAAGGTATGGGGGTGTGTGTAACAACCGGTAGCACGTAATTGAATCATAAAATGAAAATGTATGGGGTAACTGCATCTCATATGAAACACTTGTTTTTATATAAAATAAAGTGATCAATTTTTGTTACAACGAAAGTGGGTTAACAAGTTTAGAATGTGCTAAATTTGGTGATTTGAAAGGACAGAGATTTAGCAATTTAGGAATTTGTGAATGAGAGTGTTCGAAAATTTGGAGTTCTGAGAGTTTGGGGATTTGAGAATTTGGGGATTTGAGAATTTGGGATTTGAGGATTTGGGATTTGGGATTTGAGGATTTTGGGATTTGGGGATTTGGAGATTTGGAGATTTGGGGATTTGGGAGTTTGGGATTTGAGAATTTGGGATTTGAGAATATGAAATTTGAGAATTTTGGTCTTGAGAATTTGGAATTTGAGAATTTGGAATCTGAAAATTTGGAATTTGAGAATATGGCGATTTGAGAGTTTGGGATTTGAGAATTTGAGGTTTTAGAATTTGGAGATTTGAGAATTTGGGGATTTGAGAATTTGGGGATTTGAGAATTTGGAATTTGAGAATTTGGGATTTGAGAATTTGGGGATTTGAGGTTTTAGAATTTGGAAATTTGAGAATTTGGGGATTTGAGAATTTGGAATTTGAGAATTTGGGATTTGAGAATTTGGGGATTTGAGGTTTTAGAATTTGGAAATTTGAGAATTTGGGGATTTGAGAATTTGGAATTTGAGAATTTGGGATTTGAGAATTTGGGGATTTGAGGTTTTAGAATTTGGAAATTTGAGAATTTGGGATTTGAGAATTTGGGGATTTGAGAGTTTGGGTTTTGAGAATTTGGGATTTGAGAATTTTTAGATTTGAGAATCTGGGATTTGAGAATTTGGGGATTTGAGAGTTTGGGATTTTAGAATTTAGGATCATGATAGTTTGAGGTTTTAGAATTTGGGAATTTGAGAATTTGAAGATTTGGGAATTTAATCATTTGAAAATACATGAAAATTTGGAGATTTGAGAATTTGGAGATTTGAAAATTTGGGGATTTCAGAATTTCGAGCCTGAGTATTTGGGGATTTATTTAAGGTTTAAGAATTTGGAGATTTGAATATTTAATGATTTAAGTGCTTACAGATTAAAAATTGTGAAGATTAATGTATTTGTGCATTTGCGAAATTAGAAATTGGAAAAGTGACATGATAATTTGGATTTTGAGAATGTCAGAACTTAAGAATTTAGAAATTTGCGAAGTTGGTAAAGTGTGTTATAAATTCAACGTATAAAGAATCTGAGAATGTAACAATTTTAGGATTTTGAAATTATTAATTTACAGAATTGCAAATTTAAACTATTAAACATCTAACAATTTGTAAATTAAAAAATGCAGAAGTTTCCCATGTTTGAGAATATAAGAACTTGCGAGTACAAAAGCTTCAGAAAGCTAGAAAATAAATTTGAAAACATAATCATATATTCGTCGATAAAGTTATATATCCAAATAAAGAAGTCTACAAATGCAGAACCTTAAAAATTTGCTGACGAAAGCACGTGATAATTAAGTAGACATAAAACGCAGTATCAAGAACCTATTTCTCACCCTCTAAAATTCTCGGACTCACCGGTGACCTCAAACACGTAACAAAAATTCCTGCCAAACGAGCCACACCATTTGAAACAATAAGACAACCAGTCCTCACGTTTCTGTATCTGGTTGTTAGCGCAAATAACTTAGGGAGGTTTCTTATGAAAAGCAGCGAGGACAATGTCGCGTGAAACACGCAGCAAAGGTACTCCGTTGCTTTGCTAGTTTCGTGTACGCTAGCTAAGCAGACGTGCACGTATCATGCACGTCCCTTATGGCACACAGCATTTCTATCGCATGCACGCCTTAAGCAACGTCAGAGGGTAAAAAAAGAAAACGTGTAAAACATTTCACAGACTTGAATTTCACAAGCTGCCGTCAGGTCGATCCTGTCCACGGACTTTGATTGTCATAGGGCTGCATGTCGAGTATATTGTGAGACAGGATAAACACCCTCGAGCCAGTTGCTGTCGACCGAACGGAAATGTTTGAGGGGTTCTTTGTAAAAAAATGACACAACAACCGTTGACATTTGCAAATTAGGTTACATCGGAGTATTGATGTTTCGTTTAATCCGACTGACGTCCTTCTATTCTTCGGTTATCTACTAAATCAATAATTAAATTTCAAAATCAGTCTTGTTTTCTTGGTTGATGTAGACTCTCGTTTTTATCGATAATCTAGTAAATCGATAACTAAATTTGTAATTTCATCAGGGTATTGTTTTCTTGTTTATGATACAGTAGACTATTGATTTTATTATTTGATGATTTATTCAATCAATAGTCAAATTTTAGAACCAGTTCTTTCGGTTGTGATAATGCAGACGTTTCTATTGTAATAAATTTTAAATTTAAAGTTAAATTAAATTTAAGTTCATTTGAATTATGTAATTGTGCAGTAAATATTATGTAATCGTTTGTTATATATTTTTGATATGTATTCATAACTCTGCCTTAAAACTCCATTATGAAATAAAATATGTAGAATGATAATGGATTTAATTACCAGTTTAATATCGATTTCAAGGAAACCTTAGTTAATGTAACCTGTACTAATATAGGAATGTTTATTCATTTCATATAATTTTTACTTTTAATGGTACCTGCAGTGAAATTGGATCATTGCATATCGATTTATCATACCCAAAGGGTTAATCGTATCGTGAAACTGGAGCTTTTGTCTCGTTTTATTGTGCAGTAATGAAATATCTTTGTAAAGGAACCTGTTACACTCATAATATTTTATTTCAATTCCAGAGAAGAGGTATTTTTAAATATCATTTGCTGTATGTATAAATTGAATGAATGTAAAATATAAGGGTACGAAATTGTTTTAAAGGCTTGCAGAATTTATTTTAGAATTGTTCTCCCTTCCATTTAGCTGTTATATAGTCTAGTTATATAGTAATAAAAAATAACTATTTGATGAATAACCCAATTTTTAGATTAGATAAAAGTGAAAGCTACTCTCTCAATCAGGGGAACAATAGTAAACTCAACACTTCGACTGATTTATACTTTATTCTTTAGAGAAAATTGCAATATAAGAGGAGGAAGTCCAGCTATATATATTGATATGCATATGTACCTATTGTATATGCCAATATTAGATATTTATAACAATACATAAAAATTCACAAATATACAATTTTGTAGACATTAATATTACAATTAAATTACAGAACACTTAATATGATGATTGAATAGTAAACATAATGTTCTTTTAAATAATATATTAAATATATATTAAATAACATGGTAAATTACATATAAAAATATGATTTATTCATATATACACCTAATAAAACAATACATGTGTATAATAGCAAACACATTCCATAAATATTAAATGAAAAACAAGGCACTAAAAATAAATAAAAAATAAATTACTATTATTTAATGTAGCAGACACCATGGGAACTTGTTCCTGTGAATATTAATTTTATTAATAACACAAAATCGCACGTCATAAATTATTCGAATTAATAGAGAGCTACACAACAAAGACAAAAGCGATAATTGTATAAAATATTTGCAATTTTTATTCATCTCGTAACAAAGAAAATTAAATATCTCCTTTATATTGCATATTGTGCGTGCATTGGAAATACTTTTATAAAGGACCCTTTGTAACAAAATAGGTACAAACCGATTCAAATTATTAATTATTTCTGTCTCAAAACACAGTATCGATGTTTAAATCCCTTTTAGGAATAAGTTTAAAAAACCGAACGATATCTATAAAGGATTCCTTTTATAAAACCATAAAATTTCATGCATTGTTTAATGTACATGCACAAAGATAATTTCGAAAGGAATATCTACTGGATCGAATAAAATGTAAATGAAAAAAAATTAATATTCCAATAACGAGTTACAGATATCTTCATTTACAGAAATTATTAAAGCGCTCTGTAAAAGTATCCATACATATTTTAATTTTTGCTGCGAGAGAAAGGTAATTGTATATTTATACATATGTTCATATATTACCAAGAATAATGTTCTGATCAAAGGAAAACATTCGATGATTTCCGAACGGAAATTTCGAATAAAATCTACATATTCCAATAGTAATTAATAATTTATTAAATTTGTTAAATCATGCGTTCGTAAACGCACATCTGAAATCAAATCATTCCCATGAAAAATATCAAAATTTTATTTTAAATAATAATTGTAAATAATATCTGCTACTATCAGTAAAATACAAGATGACCTCCATTTCGTCATAAAAACAAACTATTTTCCTATTGTTCTATTACTGATATCTGTTGTACACTTTTAACTCTGTAATTCTTGTTTTAAACTCTTTTTCAACAAATAGCTGCAAGAGGGTGAAAAATACGTCGCGTCAGAGGTAACATTCTGTGAATTTTAATTAATTTATTATTTGTTCGAAAGAAATATGGTCATCAGAGTGCTAACTAAACATGGAACCTCCAATGCTTGTCCCCTTTAAAGCAAAGCATTGATTTTACCCCCGATGAACTTGAAGCGTATGTAGTGACATGGTATGATGCCAGAGAAGAGCAGTTAGGGGTGCAATAGTTTCGTGGTGTCCGATTATCAAAGGGCTGTAAACCTATCCACGAGACCCACGACGAAGTTAGATCTGGTTACTCTGATATTAAATTCTCCTTTAAAACCTTATGCCTCTCGAGCGTTCCATCTAACCATAATGTTAATTCCACGATTATTTATAAAAAACAAATTTTTATTCAAATATACATCTTTACTGAAAATGGCTAAAATATTAAACAAAGATACAAATATGTATTGTCCCTAAACATGTACAAACATATGTTTCGTTCAGTACCATATACAGGGTGTCCACGCCTAAGTGTGACAGCGCAATATTTCACGAACTATTGATGACACGAAAAAGTGTTTATATGGAAATTGCAGGGTAAAAGGGGCTCTATGTTTTGGCATAAACGAATTTTTTATAATGTTATTAATGTAAAAGATATGATGGTGAAGTTTCGTTTTTTAAATGGAACTATATATTTTTTTTTCGATCACGCGATAGTGCTTTTCAAGACGAATTCATTAAGATTTAATGTACCTACCCGATTTTTAATAGTTTTCGAGATATAAAGCTTAGAAATTTACTGATTTTCGGCAAAGACGTCACGATTTGAGTAGTAAGTCATAAAAACGATCTTATTGTTGCGGTAAGTGCCGCATGTTTGACTCTACCTGCCGAAACCGATAGCCGCGGGTCTACGGTCGGAACGGCAAGTCCGAAAAGTAAGAAACGTGGAAAGAATTGTTCATTACGGTCTAAGTTTTCCGCATTAGGATGATGGACAATTCTTTCCACGTTTCTTACTCTTCGGACTTGCCGCTCCGACCGTAGACCCGCGGCTATCAGTTTCGGCAGGCAGAGTCAAAAATCGGGCACTTACCGCAACAATAAGACCGTTTTTATGACTTTCTACTCAAATCGTGACGTCTCTGCTGAAAATCAGTAAATTTCTAAGCTTTATATCTCGAAAACTATTAAAAATCGGGTAGGTACATTAAATCTTAATGAATTCGTCTTGAAAAGCACTATCGCGTGATCGAAAAAAAAATATATAGTTCCATTTAAAAAACGAAACTTCACCATCATATCTTTTACATTAATAACATTATAAAAAATTCGTTTATGCCAAAACATAGAGCCCCTTTTACCCTGCAATTTCCATATAAACACTTTTTCGTGTCATCAATAGTTCATGAAATATCGCGCTGTCACACTTAGGCGTGGACACCCTGTATAACTTTTGTATAAAAGTTTGCAGCCAAATTTATATTTTCAAATATAGCAATTTTTAATTTTAAAATATAATAAAATTCTTCAGTAAATGTTTTACAGTTAGAGTAATAATATACAATAGACGATTGTATTTATACTGAATACATTTTTGTAGATGAGAAACAACTGAAGAATCAGTCTTTGTAGATTAGGCTGTGATTTTAATTAAAATATAAGCATTAAGAATTCGAATGTCATTTTTATTTAGAATGCACATATATATTGTAAATAAAAGATTGACCATTTTGTGTGTTTAGTTACATTACTCATCTAATTAATTTCAAAATAAATTCATTACTTGAATAAGTCAACCAAAATGGAGGGTTAATGCATTGAACATAGGTAGATTTAAATTTCAGTGCGTCCAAATAAATCACTCAAAAAATTCTAATATTAAATAATGTGAATCAGCAGTTTCTAGTTATCCTTGATATTTACCTCGATCCCGTGCTATTATTCGCGATCATTTATTACAATATAAAATGTCAGAATTAGAATATTAGGTTAACACACTACAAACCCATATACACAGAAGGTCTCGAATTCCGAAGAGGTTAAGTACATAAGTATGCAACATAACCTGCAAATTATTTCCTGCAGTCGAGAGTTAAATTTGTTTACCCCATAAACGCGTGCCAATCGAGCATGATTCATTTGCAGGACATGAAAGGAGAAGGTTAGAACGTGATTTAGTGAACGTGAACCGTCCGACGAGAGCTGCCGAGGGTGAAACGAGGAACTCAGCAATCGGTTATTCCATTTCCGTGTCGAATCGTACTAGAATCCGAGTCTGTGCATTAATTTCAATCCTAAAAATAATGATAGCGTGCCCCAAACCGGGAATACCGTGAGATCAGGGGGCGAAAAACGGGAAAGAGCCCGGAGCCGGACCGCGGGCGTAAGACGGAAAGAAAGAAAGGATAGGCACGCTCGGCGCATTACTTTGTACAAATAACGCAGCCCGGTGTAATTTGCGAAATTCCCGTTATTTTACATTTTAAACTAGAAAATAAAACGGCCTGACCGGCGGCTGCTTATCCGCTCCAAGGGATCTCGATGCTATCGCCTCTAGTCACGCTTACGCCGCTGCAAGCAAACCGAGCACGACTGTTCTGAAAATTACTGTACCGCCATGTACGTGGCGTGAGTATTATTTCTTCCCTCTGTTTTTTTTTCACCCCAGGCACGCCACCCCGCCGTGTGTCCTCGGTTCCCTTCGTTTTCCACGGAATGCGAAGATTCGAGGCAGATTACCGAGCTTCGAGACTCGTCCGCTCTTCAGGTTCCCTCTTTATCAACGCAGGGGCGTCGGAACGCCGCTTTTCGACAGGAAAAAGCGAACTCTGGCGTCATCTAGTGATCTCACCACGAACTAGGGTGGCTACCCCTTCGTCAGAGGGGTTTTAGGGGTGGTCTCGAGGTAGGGGTAGCGTGGAACCGGGTGGGGGTTCAATGTACAAGTCCATGTTACCCTCGTCAAACTTCGTTGTACATTTTTGATCGTATGAGATCGTTGTTTTTGTTTATAAGTTTGCGCTTTTTTAATATTATAGAATATTTTAGAACTGTTAATATTAACATTTATAATATATTATTTCAGAACTGTTAATAAATGTTAATATTTATGTTATATAACTTCGTAACTGTTTATGAATATTAACATTATGAAACGCATTTTTAAACCTTTTAGATTTATTCGAGGAAAAGAAGTCTATGATAGCAGTGAAACAATTGGTGTTAAACATGAACTTATAGCAGAGCATAATTTGATGAATAAATACATGAAACGGGACTGTCATTTCAATAATTTTTGTCATTTACATTGCATTAAGGGTTTTTTTGCTGAATTTGATCGTTGCAGTACACAAAATGTGAGTCGCTGTTTAATTAAAAGAAGGAGGGTAACATAACCTCTACATAACTAACATGATACGAGTCCATTTTGTTTCTTTTAAATTAAAATGTCGTCGTTTTTTGACTTGCTAATCATAGATAACACTCGAGCAACGTGCACATAATTTTAAATTCGTTTATTGTATTATTGTTTTGTTACAATGCATTCTTTTAATTTTTCCACCTGTAACGTTTATAATTTTAATCATCTGAAAAATATTGTAGTAAATATTGGAACTCTTCTACAATTTAAAAGAACTGGTCCGAAGTCCCCTGTTTATTTGTTAATTTAAAAATACTTTCGTACAATCAGACAAAAATTCAAAGTTAATATTCCACTGATTAATTACATTATAAATGAAAATTAATTTTACACAGATTAATTAAATTAAAAACCGGAGCTAACTTTTCGTTGATTAATTAAATTAAAAACTTTAATTAATTTTCAACTGTTCAATCAAATTAGAAATATTATTAATTAAAATCGTTCAAACTTGTCAATACATTACATTTGCATATTTGAACAAAACTTTTCAATACTGCATTTGCATATTTAAACAAGACTTTTCAATACATATGCATCATATTTAAACAGACATTAAAATGCATATTCCAGCAACTTTACAATTAATAAAAACAGTACGATTTTTAATTATGTACAGACGGAGTTCAACAAGTGATTGTATCAAGATATTCATATAAATCGTTGAAATTAATAAATAATCGTTCAAACGAAATAAAAAATATAAATCATTTGTAACTTTTGCGATGTCAAAGAAATTGAGATAGTTGTTTGAAGAAAAAAAGAATTTGCCTCGTGAAGAGTGGACTAACTGTCGGTTCCCCCACCAGCAAACTTGTAAAAGTCGGTGGGGGTGAATCGATACAGCCACGATACAACGAGTTAAGTCTCGAAACTCGAAATAGGGGTGCGCACGCACCCCCTTCTATCGGCACCCTATCGAGCCTTGAAACAATGTAACAGCCAGCGAATCATTTCGTCGCGAAGAGGTGACTCTATCAATTCCATTCGCAACACGTATACTTAGCCGACGACTATTTTCGACATTTAACCAGATCGTAAGTGTTCCAGTTTCGATTCTTTCCAGGAAGGAGTGTTGTTGACTAAGTGTTGTAACATGTTGTGACCTATATATCTACATACCCTTGCTAGTTATATTCATTCACGAATTCGGTTCATTCAGAAGCACGTGAAGATGTAGTAAAACACATTTGTACATTTATGTTACAGATGTTTTGTAAATATGTACTATAGCGGCGTTGTTAGATCACTTTTTCGTAAATTATCAGAAGTATGGTAGATTATTACATTGCGGTTACTAAATGTCAGTTTGGAATTCTTATCGAATTATTTGAATCATTCAGCAGAGAGAATACTAATAAACTGTTAATACTACATAAATAATTGTTAATAATAATTAATAGTAACGAATAGTTAATAGCAGTTAATAAATAGTTGATAATAGTTGCTTTTACAATACTCTATTTGCGAGTAAGTTGAGTCATTATTAATTTTTAACAATCTCATTTATCATGTTTAACTCTGGCAACATCACATCAGACTTCGAATTTTGTATAATTGTGTAATGAATAAAAATAGGAAACAAAATTTGAAATTGTGTTAATTTTGTAGATACTGATAATACAAGGCAGCATTATAATAATCTCAGTTTGAAAATTATCCCATGGTGTCCTTAGTAATTAAGGTCCTAATGTGACTGACTATATATGTATATTTCTACTTTGACGGAGTATATTTTTGTTGAGCATACAAGATAGATAACAGATTTTCAAATTTTTGAATTTGGAGGAATTGAATATTTTGAAATATGGGAATTTGATGATTTCTAATTTTGAGAGTATGAATATTTAGTGATTTGAGAATTTGGGAATTTGAAGGTTTAAGGATTTAGAAATTTAGAGATTTGAAAATTTTATAATTTAGGGTATTAGCAAATGAGGATTTGTAAATTTTAGAATATGGAGATTTAAGGATTTGGAAAATTGGAGACTTGATAATTCTTCAATTTGGAAATTCGGAAATTTAAAAATTTGGTCATTTGTTTATTATATCACATGATCATTTCACAATTCGACTCGTATTACTTTTAATGCAAAAGTTATACATTTTGTGCTTTGCACCCCTGCACCCTTCCTTGAATAAATGTTTAAAAATTTCTCAATTGTACAACACAATAATACTTATTTTCTACTGCAAAATATTATTCCAGAGTTAAAACTGTATGTTTCGTGAAATTCTTTTCTAATTTTTGCTATCGTTGTTGTTGCTAAAAGTTTTTCCAACTGTTCTAATTGTTTCATTGTTCTAAGATTATTGGTGCAGTAGATACCGAAACTGAATATGTGCATGGCAATTTTAGAGCTAATAATACTTTATTTAATACTCGACCCTTGTGTACTACCTATAACCAAAATTGATTTCTATTATCAATAATAGATTCTAATGGTAGAAAAAAGATGATTACTTATAATAATTACTAACACCATGTTGCATGATTTTTTCAATTCTGTAAAACAGTTCATTATTGCGCTTTTGTAAACCATGATAATAAGCAAAATGCACTGGTTGGCAAATTATCATGCGAACTAATATACTTTGCCCTTGATGTAAATAGTACTACAACTGCTTTTTCTGTATCATAAAGATTCAGTGCCATTACCCATAATATTTATTAATATCATCATAAAAATATCTATAACGTTTCTTAACCACATCACAATACTATCTACAACACTTATTAACAATATCAAAATATTATCAATAATATTTCAAATATTACTTATCCACTACATTTCAGAAGCCTAATTTTACGCGCCACCCCAACGTACATCCATTAAAGTCTCAAGAAAATTTCAAAACAAAGAGCGTTTGTAATAGAACCACCTCAAATAACAAGAAGATACGACTTCCCACCGAATGAAATTTCCATAAAAATTTGAAAAATACGTGTTATTTTGTACGTCCGTAAAATTCTAAAGAACTCGTTGAAATAGAGACGCCAAGCGGACAACACTTTTGCAGGTATCGTGGCGGACGTACGTGATCGCGCATTGAATCTCATTGGTGATAGCCGAGAGTGGCGGGTAATATATCCAGAGCAGTCAAGCCCCTTCCTTCTGCACCCCTCCGGGTCCTCCACCCCCGACATCGAACCCCGTCCCACGCAATCCACCCGTCCAGTGTCCCCGGTGTGCGGCCATTGTGCGAAGCTTTGTTCGAACGGTGACGGGGTCACATTAATCTGTCTCTCACCCCTTCAGCATACCGCGTACGTTATACGATGTGCACCAACGTATTCCCCGTAGGTACACCGACCGTTCCCTTTCACCCGTTCGATGCAACCACCCCTCCCGTTAGTGAAAAGTCAATCTATCGACCTGTCACGAATGTTGATCGTAAGAATCAACGAACTAAGGAATTTGTAACTTAACCTCTTAGGCACGACGCGCCACTATAGTGGCTTTCGCGGATACCATCTCTCTGTACGACCACTATAGTGGCTTTCGCGAATGTCATCGTAGATTACATAGCGCCATGGCTCACTCTACTGTCTCACTCACCGTTACAATCGAATGATCCTTTTCATATGTTTCGATTCGCACTTTTTCCCTTCACCACGTTTTATAAGAGTATTAACAAATCCCGCAAAAGTACATTACATGTAAATGAAAGGTAACGCCAAGTTTAGGCACCATGAGAGCACCTCTTTGCATTAATACACATTGGAAACATTTGGAAATTACATATTTTGTGAATTTTCGATAAAAGTAAATTATCAAAGTTAAAGTATGTGTATCATATCTTTGGGAAAAAATTTAATCATCGGAAACTTCGTTCCAATGTACTCGCGTAGAGAACAGCATTGTCCATCACACATTGTAGTGCTGTATCGTTTATGTAATTCGCGTCGAATTCTGCCGTACAGAGAATATAGTACTTTAAACAGTTTGCAGTTGGGTAACTTATGAATTTGGGAATTTAGAAACTTTGGAAATTAATGAGTTGCGAATTTGGGAATTTGAGAATTGAGGATATGGAAATTTAAGATCTTGAGAATTTGGGGATTTAGAAATTTGGGAGATTGAAAACTGGGGAACTTTTAAATTGTAGAGTGCAAGAATTTTAGGATTTTGGAATTTCAGAAGTTTAGAATTTTAGGATTTCAGAATTTTAGAATTTTAGAATTTTAGTATTTTGGAATTTCAGAAGTTTAAGATTTTAGGGTTTCAGAATTTTAGAATTTCAGAATTTTAGAATTTTAGAATTTCAGAATTTGGAAAGTTGGGAATTTGACAACTTGATAGTTTGACAACTTGGCAATTTGAAATCTACAACTTTTCATTTATTTCGGTCATCGTTTATTTTTAATTATAATTAGTATTAATTAATCTGTGTCATTAGTTTATAGCATATAAACTGAACGATATGACAGTAATTTATTATATATTTTTTATACATTTATTTATTATATATATTAAAGTTGTATAGATATAATTTACGTTTTATCACGTATTTTATTATCATTAAAATAACATAAATTAATTTAACACTAAAATGATACACATTCCTCGTACATTTCATACTCATTTACTGGCATGTTCGTTGCACGTTCTGACTCGAATATTTTATTTTCACAATCGTCACTAGTCCATTAACAATACTAATTACTACTAAAATTCAATATTAGAGAAGTAGCATGTTCTGGACACGATATTACCGCTACTAATTTACACTATCCTAACACAATCTCAAAAATGAACAAAGAAACACTTAAAACATCACTAATATTGTACCAATGACATAAAACAACATATTAAATAATTGAATTATAAAATAAATGACTATACTGTATAATATCAAGTTATCTACCCTTATTCGGTATTGATAGTGACACAAGTCAAAAATAGTTTCCCTCTTAAACTACACATTCTTGAAAATACTAATCACAACCCTTATTAATTATTACTTTAATATGAATACATTATTCTTCTAACAAAAATGGAAGCATAATATAGTCTTATATTGAATAAAAGCAAATTTACAATTTTTTTAGTTGTGCCACTATCAATGCCAAGCAACGATATGTCAGTTATCAAAAACTTTATCAAACAGCTCTTTACTCCCGAACTTCTTCCTGTAGATTTTCTGATTGAGTAAAATATCTATAGGAATTTGATAGGGAGCAAGGGGATGACCACACCTCCAGAGGGTGGGTTCCACTGCGCGCGCACTGCAACCTTCGTTCCTATCGGGGATGTTTCCTATATTTGTTCACATTCCGTTAGAAGCCAGTGAGAAGAACGCATCGAACGAATACAATGACGGCAAAAACAATTAAATATCCTTTTAACCGATAGAGGGATGTTTTAAATATCTATTTAACCCTGATAGTGGGACATTTATTGAAATTTCATCAACAGCAAATCAGGAGGACACATCGGACAAATAAAATTACGACAAAAACAATTACATATACTTTTTACCCCTAACACATTTAGGACGGTAGCTTAATAGAAATAATTTAACAGTTTTAAGAGTGTGCAAAATTTTTATCTCTGTACGTCATTGGAATGAAGAGTGTAACAGTTAGCAAGAATATCAATTATTGTAAATTTTGTAAATATTGATTTAAAGTATTACTATCGTTATTTGCTAGGATATGTGTTAATTGATGAACTCAGTGGAAAAGGATCACATGATACGTCAACGTTGACCTTGCACTTAATTTTTAATATGAAAGTATTGTCATTTTCTTATAATACTACTCAATCTGATGTCAATATTTGAAACTAGAATTTAGTTATGCATTCAAGATTTTAAATTATCGAAAATGTTGCATGATTGATGAATTTGTGATATTTCAAAAATGACTATGTACAATTTATTTTTTACATGTAATAGTAACTTAAGTACAGTTTCATATATTTAGAAATATTTTCTAATCACAAAATATATCAAATTTAAGAAAATTGATAAAGTCGACTGAAATCTAGATATCAGACTAAAATTTACTAAATTTACAATCTCGCGTCTACAGATCTACGAACTTCTAACGAGAATCTACAGTAGTTGTACATTCTCTAGCCGTCCCAATTTGCGATCGAGCTTAACTTCTGAATACAGAAATTGAATACAGTCTCAGCTTATCGAGTCGAATCGAATTCAATTACCACAGAAGTCTCTAACCAGTTCCATATCCTACGTACGCTTTCAAACATCAAAGCTTATAAATCACAAAACTGACTCTCCATAATCAACACAGTCGTAAGTATTTACAATTTTGTTTCTGTATTTCTTTATAAATTTTAACCCAAATTTATTTATGGTTACAAATATAAATTAACGTTGTTCCATTGAAATAATTGACATTTTATTGCAATCGTTTTATTTGATAGAATTTGAGAGGTGTAGCAAATTATTACAATTATTGGATAGAATTTGAAATAACATTTAGTGAAGATTATATTAAAATTGTATATTTGTATAGAATTTTATTTTTACGTTGCTTCATAAAATTTTAACAGAAATGAATTGATAAAATTTGTATATTGATTATAATTTTACTAAAAGTTATTGAGGAATATGAGACTGTATTGAAATTTTTATATTGAATAAAATTTTGACAAGAACTTAATGAAGTTTATAGAAATTTACTAAAGAGTATGTAACATTATAGAAATTTTTATATTGAATAGAATTCTGACAAGGATTTAATGAAGTTCTCGAAAATTAATTAAAATTTGTGTACTTAATGAAATTTCAAGAAAAATTTTCTGACAAATATGGAACATTTATTAAATGTTCATATTAAATATAATATTGACAACAATTTCATGAGATTTACAATTTACCAAAATTTTCATATGAACTAGAATTTTAACCGAAATATACAAGAAAATATATTGCAATTTTTATATTGAATGGAATTTTAGCAAAAATTTACTAAAGCACACGAGGCTTTGAAATTTTCACATTGAATAGAATTTTCATAAGAATTTGAAAATGAATTTAAGAATTTATTAAAATTGAACGATTACCAATCACATGAACAGAGTTCACATAAAAGACCCAACAAAAAATTTTCGAATCTGCTCGAATAAATTTATGATATTCCCTTCTCATCCACGTGCCTCCAACCATAGTACCCCATCAATTGTCAGCCATTTTCCTCGAGACCTTTAACGCGTCAAAATAAAAACTCAAAGCTACAAATCGCAAGAGCGCCCAAATCGCAAAAAGTAAAAGATACAGATCGATATATCCGACAGAGTTCGTTTTTTTGTCAGGAAGACAAAGGGGACAGTCCGGTGTACAGGGGTTGTATTTTCCCGGAAAAAGTCCATTAAATCACTGGAAAATCTGTTCCGCCGTGAGTGCCATGGTTGCCAGGTCGCAGCAGAATAAAGAGGGGCTTATTATAAGCGACGGTAATTCTCGAATAAATAACCGTTGGCTTGTGTGAAGATCGAGAAGGGATCGTGGGTGCAGAGAAAGTCGCGGCGGAGGAAAAAGGAGTGTCGAGGGGGTCGGGGGTCGTAGGTGGTTGATTTATTTCGGCGCCGCAAAGATCTGGATTCGCGTACGTGCCCCGTGCCTCAAATTACCAACTTATAAACTCTCAGAACCTCCCCTCTTTTCACCCTCATTTTCTCCTCCTTCGTTTCGCAGGTTCCAAGGGCCACCAACGACCTTCTTTGCACCCTGCATACCACTTCAACGGAATTCTCTATACATCGTTGCCCAAGAAGGAAATATCAAAATTCGAATACTCGAATAACTTCGAAAGTGGTTTTCCAGTTTTTGGGAGATTAAAAAGATGGGTTTCATCTGATATGATCTTTTATAAATTGTGGTCAGGTGTTCTTGAATTAATATTAGAGTGTAGAACGAATATAACGTTAATTTAAAGTTACTATAGAATTCATGTAAAATTAGTATAAAATTAATATAGAATTATATTAGTACCTATAGTTTAGTATAATTACAATTTTTTGAATATATTTAGAAAACTGAATTATTGAAAAATTTATGGGGGAGCACATTTAATATAATTTTTACTTTATTTTTGACCTACCTTGCTGTCTGGAATCATTGATGACCATTAGATTATGGATTTCGGTCGGTTTACACTGTCTTACCTGAAACAAATTATACACAATTCGATGAACATCGTGTTAAATAATACAAAGAAAATGTATGTTGTATGAAATGAATTTTGGTAATTTGAAACATTAAATATTTACGTGTTCAAAAAAACAGTAACTTCAAACCTTTCGAGGGTTTGTTTTGTCTTTTTCCACATGCTTCGTCCCTAAAATTTATACCTTGATAATATAGCATAAAGTACATTAACAAAGACAAACATAAATTCCTTGAACCCTGCTTCTACACAAATGAACCCTAAGTATATAATAATAAAATAGATTATTATCCCTCGCACAATTGAATAATTTTCCCTTCCACCCCCTGTTTAACAAACGATCGATTCTTTTGCACAGCTGTTCTCATTTCGTTGTGCAGCTTGATGAATCCTAATTAAGTGAAGGTTGACAAAGAAGGAAAAGGGAGAAAATGAAGGAAAAGGTAACGATGTTAAATGTAAAGGGTGGCGAGGAACAAGTCAAGCAAACTCCCAAGTTTTTTTCGGCAGCGTTAACGCATTTAATTTATCTGACGATAATGGGGTGACGACGATACGATGAACAGCGGAGAAAAAAGGCCGACGGGTGGGAGAAGGGTAGTTCTGTCCCCTTATTAAAATTCATTAATTTCGTCCATCTATGAAAGTTTCATTCTCATGCAAATCCGAGCGATAATCCGACGGAAAAAGAACGAAATCGGATGACTTTAGAAGAGTCACAGGCTCTCTGGTAAAATTTGTTCGCATTTCGAGGCAAACATGGCAGACGGCTGAAAATAAACTTTGTTAATAAGAGTGAGCTGTATACGATAAGCATATTTTAAGAAGATTACTGTTACCATTTCGATATCAGTCCGTGTAAGATTATCGTTATGCCTGGAAATATTCGGGATTATGATAACATCTACACTATTACAGGGTTTGAGGAAAGAAGGGGATGATTTTAGGTCTTGATAAACTTTACTAGCACTGAATTTTCTAGTAGACGCCAGAGAAAGTTGGTGTGGAATTATAGCAATATTCAGGTTATTAGAACATTCCAAATATAATTTTATTCAAGTTTTCAAATTTTCGTAATTACAAGCTTCAAGTTTGTTCCGAGCTTTTATATTAAGAAACTTTTTCTAATTTTCAAATATTCATTTCATCAATAATTATACTATAGTAAATCAATTCGAAACTTAACAGAAAGGTTTCTTGTATTTCAAAATTAATTTTGTCCCAAAGTAAATTTCAATTTTGAGATTTAAAGACTACCTTAATAAGTCATATACCATACTGTTCTCAATTCATTTAGTGAGCTTCTTCAAAGTAATCTTGAATCTGCAAATTTACCTAACTACTTTGACAAGTCATATACAGTTCCTCATTCACATAAAAAATGTCTTGTACCCCAAACTAATTTTGTTTCAAATTCAAGACTCTCTAGTCCTCCATACATCACTATGTAATAATGTATAAATTTTCATCAAAAACTTCTCAAAAAACAATATACTAAATCAATACCATATTTTAGAGAAAGATTCCTTCTTCCCTAAATCAGCTTCGAACAAATTTCAATTTGATCGAGCTTTACCTAACTACCTTAATAAGTGAACTATGTAGTTTGTAGTGCAAAGTAAATAAGATACACGGAAATATAGAGTATACTTGATCGAGTTTGAACAGGGCCACGACCCGAACAAATGGACGCGACAGAAATCTGGCACGGTGTGCAATGAGCGATTGCATGTTCCCAACGGTAACCTCAGAAGGAGCGAAATTTTCCGACCGACAGCCACGTCAAAGCGATTTGTCGTCGGGCTTCTGGAGAGAAATGCGAGCCGTTTCCCCTGTCCGTAGACGAAACGACCATTTTCTATGTCTCGAGGGTCGCCCTTGGCCCTCCAACCCCCTCACGTTCCAACACTGCTTCTGCCCAACACTATTCCTTTAGTCTTTTTCTCTTTCCCTTAGCCCTATCTATCGGTTATTTATTTAGAACCAGTGGATGAACGGTACTAGTGGTACAGCACACCACTTTCTGTTCATATATTGCAGGGGTTTATTACGTAGAGCGATACTATTTTGTATGGAAAAATATATTGATTATGTGCAATCAAGCTTCTTGATATGAAATTTTATGTCGATATTTAGCTGAGGGAGCAGAATTTTCAATTCTCTTTAGCTTTTAAAAATATTTGTGTCAATTTTTGGAGGCAATGAATGGTGCACTTTATATTTGCCTGAGAAGATAGCAGAATTTTCAATTTTTTTATTTTGATGAGTTACGTATGTAAACGTGAAAATTATCCGTTTCCACGTTATCAGATTTCAAAATAATGAAGCACTCTTCGAATCTTGCGATCTGTTTACTATCGAATTTGAAAATATTTTTAAATATTGCACAAAGAGTAAAAATTGATTTTCCAATATATCAAGCTTTTTGCAAGAACATTTTCCCTCATTTTTTAATGTAAAATTACCCTCTGCCCGATTGTACCGCTGTTTCCGTCACATCCTGTATACACCAACGGCTTATCGCGTTCATGCAACATTAGGCTTCTCCGTTATTTATCGCGTTTTCAACTGTTCCATTTCTCTCCTGCTTCTGCTCTGCCTTCTTCTGTGCCCTGCTTTCGAACCAGTTAACACATTCTACGAGGGCAACCGTCGAGGTTCCGAGCAAATCTGTGGCGAACGACTTGTTTCCCGTCTTTCAAGGCTTATTTATATTCATGCGCCCTCAAAGACTCTTCTGGAAGATGATTTTGAGCCAGTGAGCTCTTACGTCACTTCCGTCTGGGTAATGCATATTGCGTTTATGAGTTTGTGAGGAACGGGGACGAAAGAACGACAAGGGTAGAAGAGAACATGAAAATGTTCTTTGGCAAATAATAATACACACTGTGCTGCTGAATTTTACAGATGTTCTGTGTCTGCCAGTTGGAATAAAAATGTACCAACCTTTTAAGATTATATTTTTATGGCGCAGTTTGAAAAAAGGGTAGATAGATTTTATTTTGAGTTAATATTAGGTAATCAGAACGATGAAGCAAGTTTCTTATGGAAAGTGTATGTGTATGAAATTTAAATATTTGGAAAATTTGGAAATTTGTAGAGTTTCAAAATTCTTTAAAAATCTTAAAATTTGTTTGTTTTGAACATTAAGTAATAAGAACAGTGGAAGAAATTTCTTAAGGAAAATGTATGTGGATGAATATTGAAATTTGTAAAGTTTTAAAATTCTTTAAAAATCTTAAGTCGACGTGTTTTAAAATTTCTGCAATTTTGAACTTTTGGAACTAACTTAAAATTTAAAAGTTTCTATCTTTATGACAGTAAACACACATGAACTGAACATTTAAGTCTTTACAACATTCAATTACCCACCCAATTATTTTCTAATACAAAACTCTAACCTTGCACATTTTTTAAAAAAAGATTGTAACTTTACAAACATTTCATTGTCTCTCCATAAGACATTCCTGCATCTATAAAAGACCATTGTCCCATAATATTTACATGCTATTTTTTTATTAAACGTCCTCAAAACGAATATTTGCAGTGGTGAAAGGTTTACATATTTGGTATTACGATCGATTCTTGGCGCGGCACGAAAGTTAACGTTGTCCTAGCTTTCAGCTTCGACGGTTATGTTAATACAGGTAACGAAGATAACACAACTATATATGGTCTCTGGTAGATACATGTATATATATTTTCCGAGAGCTTTTTCTTCCTTTCCTTTCATTTTATGCGCCATCCTTCGCGACGTCTTCTAAAAAGACGGTGCATATGAAAATATGCAGACCTTCGAACCGACATGAATTCGCTGCATAATCATGCAGTCAATGAGCTCGTAGCGGTTAACCATGCGGAAAAGGAGAAACGATGGGGGATTTATGGATGTACGTATGGGGCTTGATATTAGATGAACATATACGTCCAAGAGTTTCACACTCGACTGCTGTTTCATAATGAACCTCTTCTTGTTTCAATTATTTGTTGTACAGGCTGCATTCTCTATGAATATTTTTTTATACTTTCACTTATAAGTAATATGTTTTAATTTGACCAATAATATGTTAAACAATTATTTAAAATTTATGAAGTAAGTTTTCCAAAAATTTGTTCTTCTGATAAAAAATTTAGTACATACTGATTTTCAATAATGGCATTTGCTATTTTATGAGGTTATCGAATTCAACGAACTCTATAACCTTTATATGATATTCAATTTATTATATAAAAAATGAAAGTGCCTTGTGATTCTATGGTGACTGGGAAATCGTCAAGTCATTCTAAACATTTATTATTATTTTTATTCACAGGTAGTTTAATCTTATTTCCGAGTTACTACTTAATTATTTTAATTATTTCTAGGCATGTATTCGATGATTTTAATTATTTCTGAGCAACTATTTAATTATTTCAATTATTTCTGAGCAGCTATTAATTATGGAGATTCTCCAAATATTTTATAACACATTTAGAACATCACTTTAAACATAAAACAGCTAATTTCATTTATTATTAAAAATGACCTTAATATTATTATTATTAAAATATGACCTTAAAGACGGTATCAAAGGTCGTTTCTATAAGTTTTCTATACGTGACATTTTCTATAAGTTTCATAAATGAGTGAAACCACTTGAGGACTTCTTGTAAGCTCTATCGGTAATATAGTCTGCTTACAACCACCTTAATGCATTAATACCAAAATTTCTTACATTTTCAGATACAAAATGCCATGCATCGACGTACAAAATATATAGGAACGTATTCTTCTCGATTTTGGGGGAAAATGTAAGCGGTCCAAAGTAGAAAGACAGGTCGATATAGCAGAGACTGTAACTCTTATCGCGAGAAAGCCGGCGGCGGAAGAAGAAACATCCCTCGTAAATACAGAAGGTATAAAAGCTACCCTTTTGATGGAGTGGGCTTTTAAGGGTCGGCCTGGTATCGGAGCCGTTCGTTCACCGCAGGATGACCAGAAGGATCGAAGGGTGTATGGTCTGTGGACGTAGGATACCAACCATGCTTAACGACCATCGCTTTACGGGTTTCGTATTTTGTTTAAAATCTAACCATAAAGTGGCCATCGGTTTTGACCGTATCGTGGCATTTGCTATTACGAGTTTTAAGGCCATACTATACCGTGAACGATCGCATAAACCATAAAACGCTAAATAGTTTGCATTCTAACCCCTTCCATCATATTAAACTTTTATTCATTAACTTTACTTCGTTCTACACCTTTCCCCATTATTTCATTATATTTTATTGCGTTCTCTTTCTTTAGAATCTTGAACGATAAAATTATAGGTTGCATAAAATTCATCGATGAAATTCAAATTTTCTGCTGAAGACAAAATGTTAAAAATATTTATTAATGTCTTTATAATTATTGTACGTTATTTGTTATAAATTATTTATAATTATTACAAAGTTATTAATAAATATTTAATTGTTCTAACTTATTTATAAATATTTTTAATATATTTCTGTCTTTAGCTGAGTTTGAGGATTTGAATTTTATCAGTCAATTTTATAATTATTATAAGTTAGTCATTATAAGTCATTTATAATTATTAGAAACTTATTAATAAATATATAAGTTATTCTCTATATATTATTTACAATTTTCACAAAGATGTTCTTAAATATTTTTAATGTACTTGTGTCTTCAGTACAGCTTAAAAATTTTAACATTATCAATTTTATCTGACTTATAATTTTTTGATTATTACAGGTTACCAACTATAAGTCACTTATAATTATTAGAAAGTTATTAATAAATATTTATAACACACTTTTGTTTTCAGTAAAGTTTGCAGATGTTTACAAACGCCTTCATCAAAGAATTGTACTTGATAATAAAAATAAAAATTTTTACATAGGAAATTAGCCCTGTCCATGACACAGTTTACGCAACATAAAATTGTAAAATGATTATACAGTAATTTCCAGATTGGATATGTTTATTTCATGAAAATTGACCCGTGTCCGCCATGTCAAGTAGTTCAAGGGTAACACAATGTAATAGGCTACTTCTGAAACACTTCACGTACGCGGTTATTCGACATGTTGGTTGAAACGGCTATATATCTGGCGGAAAAAAAGAAATCACAGCTGCTCCCATTTTCATTCCGCATATATTTTCGGCTGTTTGTCTCGGGAAACGATTTCTTGCGGATAGCGCGCGATGATAGAAAGCATCATCGAAATTCAGAAGGAATCGTCACAAGGTATTCCCATTTCCGGCGCTCTTTCGTGTTTGCGTAACGACATCAACGAGGTTATAGAGCCGTGTCCGCCAAGGGTGAATAACTTATGCTTATCCGCATGAATTCTCGCGCTCGATGCCACTTAAAGATTCAAACTTCAATCAAATATGGAAAACCTTTGGGATAAATTGCCTTCAACCTTCGCACCGCACGGTTAATATTTCAAATACATACGAGAAAAGTTCGTGTCCAATTCATTTTCAGATTTCTAACCTTAAAAATTTATATTTTAAATCTTCCAATTTTTGAGCAATTTTTATTTGTAGCAACAAAATAAGTTTAAGAATAGATGATGACTTGGTTTCTGATATTGCCAATTTTTGGGACAAGTTAGGGCAGTTTTTTATTTATCTACATTTGTTTCTTTGGTTTCTGTTCTGTGACTGTATAATGGAATATTGGTTTCGTATATTTTGAAACAAATTCATTTATCGACATTGTTATTAGTAGTAGTGGTAATATTTATAGTATCACTGTTATTTTCAGTGTTAGTGTTGTTATATTTTTTACAAATTTTAAACTTCCTAAATTTTCTGGGTTGTATATTGTCGATTGTGAAATTATACAATTTTCAAATTGTCAAATTATCAAATTGCCAAATTGTGAAATTGTGAAATTTTCAAATTTCAAATTCTCAAATACCTAAATTTGCAAATTCTAAAATTTCCAAATTATTAAATCCGCAGATTCCTAAATTCCTAAATTTCTAAATCTCCAAATCATCAAATCCCAAATTATCAAATTCAAAAATTTGTAAATTCTAAAATTCCCAAACTACTATATCTTCAACTTCATAAACTTGTATGTCCCTAAATCCTGAAATCCTCAAATCCTCATCCCTAAATTCTCAAATTCCCAAATTGGCAAATCCCCAAATTTCCAAATACTCAATTCTAAAAATTTTCACATTCCTCAACTGTTACATCTCTAACTTCTCATCTCCTCAACATTAAAATTTAAAAATTCTGAAACTCCAAAAATGTCCTCCTCTTCAACTTCTCCCTCCAACGTCTCAAATCTGTAAATTACTCGATTTTCCATATTTAAAATTTCTAGGTCGGTAAAGAGCCCGAATTCACCCTCCAAATTTCACGAGAAGGAAACAAGTTTTTATAAAAGAAATTTGTTCTCGCCCATTTTCCCAAAAAAGCGCTCTTTACCGACCTATATTATTGTACAAAGAATATTTTGCAAAAGAAATCATGACAAAATATTGTTTCTTAGTTTCAACTTGGCAATTCGCATTTTACACATTTTTGGAAATCGAATATCTACTATCCTTGTCTCTCGTGATCAATACACTAATATAAACAATACTAATATTATCAATTTTCCACCAGAGACCCCAAAAATCCCCAAAAATCATATTCAAAATATTCGGTGTTTATACCGAACCCTTAAGGGTTTAACGCATAATTTTTCTCCACAGTTGTGCCATTTTTTTCACCGTGTTTTCCTTGAAATCTCTCAAATCCTTTGACAATGATACGCGTTTACGGGTACCGCGGTAGGATCGTAGACGGGTTTCTGAATAATTTTTGTAAATTGGCCCCATATGTATGACCGTCCAACCCTCTCGAATTCACAACTAGAAGGGGAAGCTAGCATTTGTATTTTTGTAGCCGAGCCTCGGCTCGTCCCTGAAGTCGTCTCGGTTCGTGGTTCTTCTCGGTGTCTCGCTTCGATCCTGTTTCAACCCTCACCTTACACATTTCAAAAGTGGTATTTTAAAACTGCCGTGTAGAAATAAAAGAGCTTTATGGCCACCGTAAGCTCCGGTGTGGCTGGTTCCTTCTCAAAATTATAACCCCTCGTTCGTCTGTCCTTTTCAATGCATAATATTAGAAGCGAACAGTGAGTTGTAATAATTCATTCTTTATTATGATATTATGTCGCTAAATTATATTTTCTTTACATCTTTGATGCTGAAAAAAGAAGTCGATATTTCAAACAAATGTATTGAATTTTTTTATGTAAAATGTTGGATTCGTATTTATTAAAAAATGTAGTTTCTGTGTTCAATTGTGTGTTATAAGGAAACGTGACTGCAATATAGGAAATGGCTATATAATCGAAAACTTCAGCGATATTTATGAATTTGTGTAATTTTGAGGTAATGGGTTACTGTCGTAAATTCAACATTTCTTTGCCAGTCTTTTACGCTATGCATTATTGCAATTTATATATAATATATTATTATATATATTGCATTTTGTATATATATTTATTATTGCAGTTTATATATGTTACAATTAATGAATCGCAGAAGAACTTCCTTACATTTTCATATTTTCAAATTCATTAAATTTTTAAACTTTCCAATTTTCCAATTCTTACATAATGCAAATTGTCAGACTTCCCAATTTTTACGTAGTTAAATTACAGAAATTTACAATTTTTCTTTAAATCCTTAAACGTTGTAAACTGCTAAATTAATAAATCTTTATATTTCCAAGTCCTCAAATTTTAATATTCCCAAATTACCCTAGATCTTTGAACATGCAAATTCCAAAACTTCTCCATTTGCGAGTCCCTAAGTCCACAAATTCCTAGATGTCCACATCCCTACATTCCATAGAAAATTCCTAAATCCCCAAATTTCCAGGACCTCACATTACCAAATTTCTAAACTCTCTAGTTTCTATATTCCCATATCCCTAAATTTCCAAACTCCAACTTTCTCATATCCCAATGTCTTGAAATTTTTACATCCAAAAATTTCTAGAGCCCTAAACTTCTACATCCTCCAATTCTTATGTTTCCAAATTGTCAAATCCCCAAATTTCAAGATTCCTAAATTTCTACGTTCCCAAATTCCTAAACTCCCTAACTTCTAGATTTCCATATCTCTAAGTCCTTGAATCTCAAGGTTCTCAAATACCAATATACTTAAATTTCTGTATTCCAAATTTTTAGCTTCCAATTCTACGTTCCCAAATTAATATGTCCCCAAGTTCTCAAGCTTCCAAATTCCTAGGCTCCCAAATTTTTATATTCCCAAATCCTTATAACTGCTTTCTGAAACTCCAATATCCTAGATTATCACTATTTGACATTATAATTATTTTGTGCTTCCTTAAAGGTCGATCCCCAAATCCCAAATTCCCAAATACCTATGTCCCCAAATTCTCAACCCATCCTCACTTATCTAAAACCCTACAAATCCGAAAAGATCAGCGAGCAAGACTCCAGTTAGCTCTCGGTTGCCATATCTCCCCTAGGGAAACGATATTTGCTCTCGACTACCCTGCACGCAAATCTCAAATTCCCTAAATTTCTATGTTCCCAAATTCTGAACCCATCACCATCACTATTTGACATTATACTTATTTTGTACTTCCTTAAAGGTCAATCCCCAAATTCCAAATTCCCAAATACTTATGTCCCCAAATTCTCAACCCATCCTCACTTATCCAAAACCCTACAAATCCGAAAAAATCAGCGAGCAAAACTCCAGTTAGCTCTCGGTTGCCATATCTCCCCGAGGGAAACGATATTTGCTCTCGACAACCCTGCACGCAAATTTCAAATTCCCAAATACCTATTTCCCCAAAATGTCAACCCATCCTCACTTATCCAAAATCCTACAAATCCCAAAAAATCAGCGAGTAAGACTCCAGTTACCTCTCGGTTGCCATATCTCCCCTAGGGAAACGATATTTGCTCTCGACTACCCTGCACGCAAATCTCAAATTCCCTAAATTTCTATGTTCCCAAATTCTGAACCCATCACCATCACTATTTGACATTAAACTTATTTTGTACTTCCTTAAAGGTCAATCCCCAAATTCCAAATTCCCAAATACCTATGTCCCAAAATTCTCAACCTATCCTCACTTATCCAAAACCCTACAAATCCGAAAAAATCAGCGAGCAAGACTCCAGTTAGCTCTCGGTTGCCATATCTCCCCTAGGGAAACGATATTTGCTCTCGACAACCCTGCACGCAAATCTCAAATTCCCTAAATTTCTATGTTCCCAAATTCTGAACCCATCACCATCACTATTTGACATTAAACTTATTTTGTACTTCCTTAAAGGTCAATCCCCAAATTCCAAATTCCCAAATACTTATGTCCCAAAATTCTCAACCCATCCCCAATTATCCAAAACCCTACAAATCCGAAAAAATCAGCGAGCAAGACTCCAGTTAGCTCTCGGTTGCCATATCTCCCCTAGGGAGACGATATTTGCTCTCGACTACGCTGCACGCACAGCGCACTTAGTTTTGAGATTGTTTGCGGACGTCTAATTTTTGCTTTCGCGGTGTCCTTCAGCTCGCCGATTCAAATAGAGCGCAAATAAACGCGGCTCTATTGTAAATTCATCTATGAAGCGGTCTCAACGGTGGCTGTACTTTCACGGTTATTTCAGTTTTTACCGGGAGAAGCCGCGGCTCGCTCGAGAAGGCACGAATATACTAAATAAATAAAGTACAATGCACAGAAGGGCACGGACCCGAGACTCAAAAAGTAAACTAAAGGATCGTGGAGTGGCTGGCTTGCGGAAGAACACAGGGAAAAGTTGAAAAATAAAAAAAAAAAAAGGGAACGAAACTCGAGGTGGAGACGAAACCCCGCGGGTCACTCTTCCGACTTTGCGAAATAAAAACTCGCTTTACGGGAAGCTTTTATTACGGCTTTCGTTACGATGCCTTTCAATCGGTTCAACGGATGCCTAGTTTACCAATGGTCTCTTAGGGAATACCCTGTTTCCGTTTCTCTTTTATTTTTTATTTCTTAAGAACTTCTTCTAAAGCTCCTTTGTTTTTTGGTTTCTCGATGCCGCGCCTCTTTTAATCCCTGTCTTCGCTTCTCACCCGTGAATCAACCGCGATTAACGCTTTAACTTTTACGTCGTTCGTGAATTCTGCGCGAAACCGCGTCAGAATTTTGTTGAACAATCGGATACACGTGTTAGGAGATTTATTTTTGAATATATTAAATTGTGATGCTTCTTTTGCATTTTGCTTTGTGATTATAAAAACATTTTACGTTTTTTGATGATGCGAAACCATTTATTTTGGGAAATATGAAATGATAGAGACAAAATTTGTATGTATACGTTAAATATTAAGAGGAAATGTTTTTAAGTGTATTTATGAAAACGTAGTTTATGTTTGTGATCAAATATCTGAAGATGACAAGCTATGTTCAAATATCTAAGCATAGCTGAAGATAAGAATAGAGTCATCAAGTTGAATTAATTAATGTTATTCAGTCAGTGAATACAATTTGAGATAAAAGAAATGACAAAGAATTTTTATATTAATTTTGTAAGGTTAGATTATCAGAATAGTTCAAATTTGAAATTGAAACGATCGTAAATAACTGCAGTTATGACACACTATGTGAGGTCATTTTAATGAGGTATATTTGACGAAATGTTAAAAAGTATTGTCGATAATTGTGTGATGAACCTTAATTAATTATAACTAATATTAATTACAATTTATAACCGACTGATTAATATAATTAAATCGACAGTTCATTAATTTATTTAATTGAATATTATACATTCTCTGTATGTAATTAAATAATTTAACAGTAATTAAGTCTGAGAACACTGTGCAATTAAATATCAATTACAATGCCATGAAAATCATGCTGATACTACAAGTCTGAAGATAAATTGAGAGAAATGTAATTTTTAATATTTATAGCATTAAACTATTTTAAAGATGGAACACTAGACAGAATAAAAAATAAAAAATTTTGAATAATTCATTAAAATTGAAATTACGTTGCATGACGAATATATTTAAATCAATTTTACAACCCCTAATATCACTTACTAGGTGTAAGTAACATCATCGAATATCACTTAATTATTAAGAAGATTAACCGTATTAACCAATCACCTAAATTATTTAATTCAGTTAGACTAAATTATCTCTAATAAGTAGTATAATGAAATAGATAATATATCACTCAATAAATCTAATAAATAATATATCAATCAATAAATAATTCAATGAATAATCATATAATCCTCTACACAGATGTATAAGTATATTTGAAGACATTTTAAACATTTATCTCAGATCGTTAAGAATGAACATGAATATTATCAACTTCGAAGAGGAATACCGCAACAAAGTTCAGTTGAAGTAACTAATCAAGAAGTTGCCGTTATGCTTCGATCAGGTGAAGATTAATTTCTCGTGGTTAATTTGGCAATTAATTTGCCAAGAGGAAAAGTGGTTCTTACATCAAGTTGAAGGAGGGCCTGTCAAGAGCACTGATTGAAATGTAGGGTAGAAAAGCCTCGGGCGGTGGAATCGAGGGTGGAATATTGGGGGTGGGATGGTGGGCAAAAGTGTGAGACGCGCAATTTAAAATGGCTAACAACATACCGTCAAAGGAATGATACTGCACTTTACAAGCAAATACTTTCTACCCTCATACCTTATTAGAAAAAATTATTGCTCTTCAATCCTTTCATTTTTTATATTTCTTTTCAATTTTTTTCGTGAAGTGATAGAACAAACTTTTTTATTCTTATTTATTTATCTTCTGTACAGCTATATTTACATTTTCAGATTCAAGTTTCTGTTTTATAATAATATAAAATTATTGTACAATTATTGTGTCGATTTATTAAGGTAGGTACTTATTTTTCTTCACAAGCTTATATTCACATTTTTAAATTCGAGTTTTTATTCAATCGATTTATCAATGATATAAAATTTGCCCTTATTTTTGCTCGTTTGCAGTATACTTCGTAATTAACGATATTTAATTAGAATAATTACTTCATTCTATTCCTTCATTTCTATATGTAAATTTACTGTAAAAAAATCAATCCACTTTGTAAAAAAAAAAGTTTCTTCTAAGTGAACACAAACTGGGATCAAAAGATGTAGTCCTTTATTTTTGCTACTACACCATACTTGTCACTCGAACAATAAACTTTAATATTTATATACTTTCTCTTATGATATGTTGTTAAAATTTGAACGTATTTTTCTCATATCTACTTCACCGTTTGAATGAAAAGTTACAGATACATTTACACTATATATTGAACTATTATTATAATAAATTTAATTGAAATATATGAAATCTATGTCGAATGTTACATTTTGAACCGCTTATAAATTAAATTTCTAGGGTCTCAATAACCCAGCATCTGAAGGTTAACCCCTTACACTATTTTGACGAGTCTGACTCGTGACGCGCTGGTACTTTAGTTGAGATCAATTTTACTCGAATTTTGAATATGCTTCAATTTGGAGTTCAAGTTCAATTATAATTTGCATAGTCAACGATTGCGTAATACCATGTTGTCATAACATTTCAACATTCTTTGTTTGTTTCAATATTGTAGCTGTGTTTAGTTAGTTCTGACTGACGCACCTGACAAATAGGTCATAGTGCAAGGGGTTAATAGTCTCACAAGGTAAATCGTTGGCAAAAGCCAATACCGTGCATTCTTTTTCGAAGCATTTCACGGGAACAGCCAACGTGACAGAAATCTTTCGTAATTGCGCAAGATTGGAGAAAATTTCGGTCCGTTTAGCGAAACAACGAGCAATACGCACGCCTGCCTGCATTCCCCTGCTATCCTGACTTCCTTCCTGTTTTTCTGGATGTAATAAACGAGTGGTGTTTGTAGCGGAGCTCGCAATTAAACCGTATATACAAACAGCGTACATACCGTGTATGTACCGCGCAGAGTCTAGGCGCGGAGCGACTGGTAAAGCCCGTTTGTTTTGGAAATTGCGTTAATTTGCCAAGCGCAGACCGGCTGATTTTGTGAGTGACGTCGCAATCACTGCGCAATCACCGGAAACGAACGAATCGCCGAGGTGAACCACCGTGGTTACCGTGTACCAACTGGATCGTGCGCGTGCAGCCACGCTTTAACAATCGGATTCTTCGAATTGCGACGTCGTGGAACAAAGAACGGACATACCACGTGCAACGAGATACACACACACGTGAACATGGTATTGCCAGATTAAACAGTTGTAGCTGCGCTCAGGTGTTACATTTTCAAATGTTTTACCTAACAAAGCTCAAATCCTAAAATTTCTTAATCTTACAAGTTTGGAATTTTTTATATTACAAATGGTCAAATCATTCAATTTCTTAAACTACAACTTTTCAAACTTTCAATCTTACAAAAGCTCAAATCTTTAAATTTTTTCATCACGAAATTTTTTATCTATCAGAAGCTCAAATTTTTATATTTCTTAATCGACAACTTTTCAAACTTTCAATCTTAGAAAAGCTCAAATTCTGAAATTTCTTAATCTCACAAATTTGGAATTTTTTATCTTACAAATGCTCAAATCATTCAATTTCTTAAACCACAACTTTTCAAACTTTCAATCTTACGAAAGCTCAAATCTTCAAATTTCTCCATTACGAAATTTTGTATCTTTCAGAAGCTCAAATTTTTATATTTCTTAATCGACAACTTTTCAAACTTTCAATCTTAGAAAAGCTCAAATTCTGAAATTTCTTAATCTCACAAATTTGGAATTTTTTATCTTACAAATGCTCAAATCATTCAATTTCTTAAACCACAACTTTTCAAACTTTCAATCTTACGAAAGCTCAAATCTTCAAATTTCTCCATTACGAAATTTTGTATCTTTCAGAAGCTCAAATCTTTACATTTCTTAATCGAGAACTTTTCAAACTTTCAATCTTAGAAAAGCTCGAACCCTGAAATTTCTTAATCTCACAAGTCTGGAATTTTTTATATTACAAATGGTCAAATCATTCAATTCCTTAAACAACAACTTTTCAAACTTTCAATCTTACGAAAGCTCAAATCTTCGAATTTCTTAATCACGAAATTTTTTATCTATCAGAAGCTCAAATTTTTATATTTCTTAATCGACAATTTTTCAATCTTTCAATCTTAGAAAAGCTCAAATCCTTAAATTTCTTAATCTCAAAATTTTTTAATTTTTTATCTTACAAATGATCAAAACTTTTAATTTCTTAAACCACAACTTCTCAAACTTCCAATCTCACAAAAGCTCAAATCCTAAAATTTCTTAATCATCAAGTTTCTTAACTTTTAATCTTAGAAATGTTCAAATCTTAAAATTTCTTGGACTTAAAATTTTATAATTTTTAATTTCACGAAAGCTCAAATCTTTAAATTTTTTAATCACAAAGTTTTTTATCTTCCAAAAGCACAAATTTATTTGAATTTCTTAATCTCCAAATTTTCAAATTCTGAATCTTACAGAAGCTCAAATCTTCAAATTTCTTAATTTCCAAATTTGTGAATTTTTAATTTTATAAAAGCTCAAATCCCGAAATTTCGAAATTTTTAATCTTACAAATGCCCAAATCTTCAAATTTTCAAATCACAAAATTTCGTATCTTCAAAAAGCTGAAATCGTTAAATTCATCTCAACAGATTTCCAAAAGAATCATTTATTCAAGTGAACGTAATTAGAATATTAATTCAATAATAAACAGAAAATTTTAAATTATATCACATAGTTAAGACCAACTTCTTGAAAAATAATTGAAAAAGAAAATTGAATGTATTTAAAAGGAAACTTACTTAAAAGACCAACATTTATTTACCTTCCCATAAATAATAACTAATTATGAAGTTTGTTATCTCACAGTTCAAATAATGAAATACCACATTTAAAGTTCAGTAAATAATTGAGAAAGCAGAATCTGATAATAAACAATTGTAAGATAAATGTTGTTAACGAATGAAATGCAAATAGGAGGAGAATGTTCGACAAGAACGTTTAGGGTTGTTTGTCAGATGTACACTTTAGTAATTAGCATCTTGAATGTAACATCGTTAGATTTAGTAATTAGCATCTTCGATACGTCAAGCGTTGAATACATTATCCCGTGAAAACATCGTTGTAATTACAATGGCTTGGCTAGGGAGTAGCTTGTAATAACACAGAGGAGGAGACTAGGTAAAATCTAAAGTGTCATCTTGTTAATTAATCATATATTAATTGGCAAGAAAAGACGTTCGTCATCCTACGAAATTACGTGCTCCTGAAAAGACCAGTCTGTCGACCTGTTAAACGTTTTGGCTTACTATTTGCAATTAATTAATATCCATCTGTATACGAATGAAATTAAACAGCTGGCACGTGCAAATTGCAATAAAATTCGAAGTATGTATAGATTAATTACATTACGTAAAAGCTTCGGAACTCGGCTGTAATAATTAATATTTGCTACGTGCAATTAATTTTAATCGAAATTGTTAACTATAATAAAACCATTGTCAATTAT
This sequence comes from Megachile willughbiella, assembly GCA_945859595.2. Classification (NCBI taxonomy): domain Eukaryota; kingdom Metazoa; phylum Arthropoda; class Insecta; order Hymenoptera; family Megachilidae; genus Megachile; species Megachile willughbiella. The sequence continues at coordinate 13,665,052 of OX243797.1, forward strand.
GTATGGGAATAAAAATTTGAATCTTTCGACAACATCACGTCTTCGTGCACTAATTACAAGAATACTGAAATGCGTTAGTAATAATTTGAGATAATAAATGTACATCCAATGGAATATGCAGAGTACGTTCTTGAAATCTATTTACGTACAATTTTGAATATTTTGTAATGTACTGGATTAAAATAAATGGTGTCCATAATACATGTACAGTAGAGAAATTGAATATGAAGTACTTATTTGATGAATGTGAGAAGGAAGGAGTTTCGATTACACATTCCAAAATTGACAAATTCGAAAACTAACAAATTCCAAAATTCCAAAATTTTTAAATTCACAAATTACAAAAGTGACAAATACAAAAATTCACAAATCACAGAATTTACAAATTTCAAAATTCACAAATTCTAAAATTGACAAGGTAGAATATCGACAAATTCCAAAATTGACAAATTCCAAAATTCATAAATTCTAAAATACAAATTCCAAAATGCACAAATTCGAAACTTCACAAATTCCAGAATTCGCGCATTTGAAAATTCGCAGCTTCCAAAATTGACAAGGTGGAAAATTGACAAATTCCAAAATCGACAAATTCCAGAATTCGCAAATTCCAAAATTGACAAATTCCAATATTGAGAAATTCCCAAATTCCCAAATTCCAATATAGACAAATTCCAAAACAGACAATTTCCAAAATTCGCAAATTCCGAAATTGACAAGGTGGAACATTGACAAATTCCAAAATTCCCAAATTCTAAAATTGACAAATCCTTAAATTGTCAAATCCCAAAATCCCAAAATCCCCAAATACCCAAATCCCTAAATTTCCAAATTCCTAATTCCGCAAATCCCCAAATCGCCAAATCTCCAAATCTCCAAATCTCCAAAATTCCCAAATTCCCAAATCCCCAAATCCCCAAAACCCCAAATCCCAAAATTCCCAAATTCCCAAATCCCCAAATCCCCAAATCCCCAAAACCCCAAATCGTCAAATTTAAAAACTCAAAAATTCCCAAATACATTTCCCTACTAATCAATTCAAACTTTTCTGTAAATTTTCATTATTTAATTTTTAACTTTCAATCAAACTTTACATCTCGCAGATATCACCATTACTTAAAAAGATCAATTCTGTTCAATTTCAATCCAACAAAATTCCAACCGTAACTAAAACGTTATCAATAAATTTTAAATAACAAATCTTGATAAAATATTCAGCTAGCCAAATTTATTTCTTAGTGAGAATATTTAAAAATATTCCTTTCTATGAATTGATAATATCACTTTCCAAGGTCATACTTTCATCTTCAGATAAATTCACCGATTTTTTATCAAGGATTTAACGCGTGTTCTAGTCCGATATGAGAATACCTCTCTTATATTTTTTTCTAATCCTATTTCCGTTTCCCTTTCGCTTGTTCCTGTCTGTCGTCACTCTTTCTGTCTGGTGCGCTAACGGCGGGGACATGTGGTAGCAAATAACGTGTGATTGATTTCGCAAAAAGACCATACCCTCCTGGACAGGGTCGCCACTGGTACAAATTGAAAAATAAGTTACACGTGTCCGCTCAAAGGTTTTCTACACTCGTTACCCACCATTTTCTGGTATGTCCGACCAGAATGAAATGCTCGTTGCTGTTACGTTTATCATAATGTACGGACCGACGCAGGAAAATATTGATTTTTATAACGTACGAGCAAGGGAGTCCAGTAATTGCAGACAGAGCGAAAAATCGATACTTGCAACCGTGCGAGTTGAATACAGCGATTGCAATCGGATGAAACTGGTTAAACAGCAACAGCAAAGTAGACGGAATTTTTAATGAAACGAACGTATGTGTGTGTGATGTAAACATTGAAACTTGTGATGTGTATAGTTAGAAAGTAATTATTATGGTCATAGATTTGTACTAGCTTCAAAGGGTTTTTGTATGCAGAACTGGTTAGTATCTTTAGGGCAAATGATAGAGTAGAGACGAAAAAGAATGTTATAGTCACCATTTGATTAGAATGTCTTATTTACACGAACTGTGGTATCTCTCTTTTAATTTGAAAATTTTTATATTTTATTTGGAAATTTTTAAATTTGAAAATGAAAGAATTCGGAACTTTTTAATGTTGATATATAAGTGTGTAATTTAAATTATATTACTACACATGTAACTTATTGTTACTGTATAACTTATATAAACTGTGTAGCTAAACCATAAGTTTAACTATACCTTATACTTATGTGAGCAATCACACAAAATATTAAAAAAATTGAATAAAAATATTTATCTCGAATAAAATATGTAGCAACGTGACACCATAGAACATTTCAATTTATTTCATCGGGAGAAAGAAAACGTACTAAATACAAAGAGCAGCCAATAACAATAAAATAACTTGACGTCAAAGAATATTTCACAAAAGGAACAAATATAATGCAGATACGCATTTGCATATGCATCCGCAGTTATCATAAATCAAGCACAAGTGAAGCTTAAAAACCAGTAAAACTGCATTTAAATAACACTGCAAAATATAAAAGGAGGTTCGCTTATGTAATCGATGGCTTGACAACAATGCTTCTGTCCACGGTGACTATCCTCGCTGTAAATAAAAAGCGCAACCTCGATGAAAGCTTTCCGGCTGAAAAAGTATACCGCGAGAGGAAAACCAGGCGAAATCTTGAAAACGAGGGAAAGACAGGAGAACAAAGGACGTTTGCAAGCTTATCAACACGGTGTTTGCAGCTTTGATAGTTTTACATAGGATCACTGGAATTTTAACATTACGTAATATAATGCCCTTTCTCGCCATTTTCAGAGCGTTTTTTATTTTCGTCGATAAGAAGATGCAACGTCCGTTAATAATTTTTGTAATGTAATTACAATTATTATGAAAATGATGTGGAAGTAGTATCGAGGTAGTTTATTCGTGGATTTTTAGATATAGGTCATTATACTGCTAGATTCGTTTAGAACGTGATCACATGTAATGCTATATTCATATGTATGTGGATTCCTGTATTGGTATATTTCTAAATCGGTGGAACCCTCAATCGGTAGGTCCCTAGATTGGTAGAATGGTAGATGGGAGATCCCTAGGTAGGTAGAACCCTAGATCGGAAGATCCCTAGATGGGTAGAACCTTAGGTCGGTAGAACCCTAAATCGGAAGACTTCTAGGTGGGTAGAACTCTAGATCAGTAGATCTCTAGGTGGGTAGAACCTTAAATCAGTAGAACCCTAGATCGGTAGATCTCTAGGTGGGTAAAACCTTAGATCGGTAGATCTCTAGGTGGGTAGAACCTTAAATCAGTAGAACCATAGATCGGTAGATTCCTAGGTGGGTAGAACCCTAAATCGGAAGACTTCTAGGTGGGTAGAACTCTAGATCGGTAGATCTCTAGGTGGGTAGAACCGTAAATCAGTAGAACCCTAGATCGGTAGATCCCTAGGTGGGGAGAACCCTAGATCGACAAATCTCTAGGTGGGTAAAACCTTAGATCGATAGATCTCTAGGTGGGTAGAAGCTTAGATCAGTAGAACCCTAGATCGGTAGATTTCTAGGTGGGTAGAACCCTAAATCGGAAGACTTCTAGGTGGGTAGAACTCTAGATCGGTAGATCTCTATGTAGGTAGAAACTTAGATCAGTAGAACCTTACATCAGTAGAACGCTAAATCGGTAGATCTCTATGTGGGTAGAACCTTAGATCAGTATATCCCTATTTCGATAGATTCCTAGATCTAGAACTCCAGATTCAGCAGAACACTAGATCGGCAGAACCTTAGTTCAGCAGAACCCTAGATTGGTAGATCCCAATATCGATAGATCTACATTCACAAATTTTTACACTTCCAAATCCTCCTAACTCAAGACTATTATATCACCAGATTCCAGCAACTCTAGATCCATACATTTTTCAATGATATTCCGTGATTCGTGTATTCTCGAACCCCTTCAGCTCCTAGCACCTCCCCCTATATTCAGATCTTACATATATCCCTAAACCTCTATATTTCTAAATTTCCACATTTTTAGATTAATATACTCACATCTCCAGATCCCTGCATCCCAAGATCTCTATGTCTCTAGATTTTATATAAACTATAAGTGTAGCTAAACTATAAGTTTAACTATACCTTATGCATTCTCCAAACCTAGTGTTAAAAGTTAGATAAGTTAACTATTTACTCTAGCAAAGGAGACTAAACGATACCGAGGAACGGCGAAAATAACCCTTTCCATTAAATGACTACCGTTCAAATGACTGCTCGGACATGTCTGAGCCGACATACTCAAACTCATTTGAACGTACGATTCACGTAGAAAGAATCAAAGGTAGCATTGCCAGAGGGAGTTGAACCCGACTCTCGCCACCCAGCAATTTACTTCGAAATCATTTGCCTGAAGGAACGACAGGGAAAGAGCGAACTACGGAGGGGAAGAAAGACGAAAAGGAAAGGGGTGCAATCCAGAGCTTTCGAAAAATTACTCCCGTAAATTTCCCCGGCAACTATCATCATTTACCTAAACTCGATGGTAGAAAGTTGTCTTACGAGGACAATTGTTTTCCCAACGTGACTACCAAAGCCAATTCCGGATGTAAGGGTAATTGTTTGCAATTATTGGCTCGCCTGGGGCTAATTTTACCATCATCTTGACATGCCGTCCAGATCGTTACCACCCCTTATTTCTCACCCCATCGTTCGATCCCTACTTCATTTGTCGGTAGTCCGCGAATCTCCCCCTTCTTCGACCTTTCGTTACTTACGTCTCCTCCTGTTACCGCTTAAACGACTCCTTTCGTTGACGAAATTGAACCCCATCCCCTGCGCCACTTCAATTCCGTTCGACCGATCGTTTACATCGCCATCGGCTGTCACAGTCTCTCTATCAAGAAATTATCCTTCTAATTGCTGGAACGCGGCTAATTTCGATTGCTTCGTAATAAATTGAAAACTTGATTTGTCACTGAAATTAACCCTTGTCGAGGTGGACACTCAACGCGTGTGTTTCACTCTTGACGTCATGTGTTACAAATTTTTACTCAGTTGTAAATAATCGGTGTATAATTTTGTCACCACTGTCAAAATGTTTTGTAACTATGAGTCGTATGAGGGTTGTCTAACCTGATGGTAATGATGAAGATCTTTTCAGCTAGCAAGTATACTGAAGTCTCAGATGACATAAAGGGTGAATGACACATCAGTTATGAATATACAAAATGTAGTTTCTTAAACAGGTATTAATCATTTACTAATTGTATCTGCAATTCTGATTGTCCATCTACAATATACCGTCCACGTAATTTTAGGTAGGTACACCATGTACGTCATATGGTATATCTACATAATAAACATAGACCATATAATATCTCATAGATCACATAATATCTAGATAAGGGTTAAGTGAATGAAACTATATGTTTAATCCTAATGAACACGTCTTGACTGAGAGTTAAATTCAACTGCCATACAGTGTGGATTAAGATATTAAGGGTGTAGACGAATTTAAAATTCCCTAGTGGAAGGTACACTTAATCTTCGAAACTCCCCTTAAAAGAAGAATCAAGGTGGCCATAATTTCGAGCAGAAACTGATTAGTAAAAATAAAGGTGGTATATTCATGCAGTGTACCGTTGATATGAGGGGCGTAATAAAGATCGCTGAAAAGGGCCAGAGTTCAGATGCGGTATCAGAAACGATAAGATAGGGAATCTCGCACAATACAGAGAAGATTCGAGACACGAAACGGGCTAAGATGGCGGCTTTTGCTTTGAGATACGGCGATACATTCTCAGGCGTGGTCGTAGCATTAGGATTAACATTCGACCGAGCTAACTACCAGCCAGACCAGGATTCTCCAACGAAATTTACGGTAACTCCGTGTTAAACGATAAAACCAACAGTGGCTTGCTACCGGAGAAGAGACGAAATATATATGTGTGTGCGTATACGTGTGAGCATGTATTTGCATGACTGAGAGGATTGGAGGGAGGAAAAGGGACATGTAGAAAGAAGGGACATGGTAGCGTCTCTTGTCTCTAGTATGTGCATACTGCAAGTATATTGTACGCTAGAATGGTATATATAGTAACGAGCCCCTCCATATTCATGGTGTACGACATACTCGCGCAAATTTAATCCACCTGCACACCCTTACCCTTGTTCACCCTCCGCTTCTTTCTTTCTCCACCCTCTTTCTCTCCGTTTCTGCTTTCCCTCTCTTCGTGTAATTTTCTACGTCGAGTTTTTCTTCCTTTTTTCGACCCCCTCACGTACGATGTATGTATGTTACCCCTACCCCTAACGTGCCATCGACACGTTCGATTATGCACTGTCAATATTTATCAGCAACCATGCAGTCGGTTCGATCGAGTATGTACTTCCGCTCTCTTATTTTAGAACACCACGTGTTGTAGTTTATGCACGGTTTTGTCTGTTTTTTTTCTTCGTCGTTTTGCGATGGAATTATTGGACTTTTTCGTTGTCGATTACGTTGTTTCATTGCTTTAGCTATGAATTAATTAAGGGTGAGTTTAATTGTGTATTGGGTTGTAAGGTTCTTTTGTTTAAGAATAAATTGAGAGGAAGCATATTGTGTTTCTTGATTTCAATTTTGGAAGGGTAGATATGAGAAGTTCTATATTTAAAAATTTCTATTATATTTAAATACTCTAATTGCTAAATTTTCAATTTCTTAAATTGACAGATTTCTAATTGTTAAAATATTCAAGTTTATAAATTTCCATATCCTCAAATTTCTAAACCCCTAAATTCCAGAAATCTTGAATTTCCAAATCCTATATTTTCACATCCTCAGATTTCGAAATCTCTAAATTTCCAAATTCTCAAAATTCCAAATTTCCAAATCCCTAAATTCCTAAATCCTCAAATTTTTAGATCCTTAAATTTCTAGATCCCTAAACTTCGGAATCCTAAAATTTCTAAACCCTTAAATTCCATAAATTTTAAATTACCAGATTCCCGAATTCCCAAATTCGAAAATTTCCAAATCTCTAAGATGCCCAAATCCTCGACTCCAAAATTACCTAAAATTTGCATTATTTTCAAAACCGTTTGTTTGACATAAACTATATACGATTATTTTGACGCAAATTTAAGTTTGTACAGGAAATGAATTTTGTGTCATCAACTTTTCAACACCGCCGTATAAAAATAACGTTGTGTGGGTGGGAAAAGGCGTCGGGGATTTGTCTGAGACTATCTAGAATCAATTCAGTTATAGTAGCCAACCCCTCGTAGGGAAGTTCAACCCTTAGCCGCTCCAGTTTGTCGACTGTGTCAATAGCTGATAGTATTAGCACCACCTATTTCACGCTACTGTCATATATTAAAGCTGCAGAACTCTTGGTCATTTATTACATAATCTCTCGTGTGGGAGAGGTCTTACATTTTAATATGAATGGTATTCAAAACCTTCAAAATGGAGATGAACACATCCCAAACAAAAATTGTATCTCTTCTTACATAACCTTTAATACTTTTTGTAGAATAGAATTTCACTTAACTAGCATTTTTCACGGGAAGAATGTTAAAATAATACGTTGAAGTAGATCTAAAATTTTTATATTTTTATTCGGCTAACATACAGCTCTAATTGGTCGGTGTTTTTCGTTCATAATTCAAAAACGAGCAAATACAAGTTGTTCAGATTCACATAAGCTATAATCCTCTTTCTAGAATTACAATAGTTGTGAAACACCCTGTATACTGGTTAATTCATATTAATATACACATTGGTTAATTCACATTGATTTGTATTGGTTAATTCATAGTAACACTAGAACTACCTGGTTTTCAAAAGAGGTATTTATTCAGGTTTTCAAGATATAATAATTTTTACCTACAAACAGTTAATTTGCTCTGTAAAATTTTCATTTTAATTAAATTAGTTACTATTACTATTACTTGTGAGATATCACTCGATTCTGATCGGACCTTCATGTGTTAAAGAAAAAAATCTATAGACTTCTTCGTCGTTGCGTTCCTGTTAATAATTTTTCACAAGTATAAAAATATATTGGGTTATTTAGAATTGTTTTTCTTAAATAATAAATTCATTAATTTTTTTTAAAGTTACTGTGTTTTTGTTTTATTTTAAATATATTATAACCTCCCCATATTTCATCATGCTCTAAGTTCAGATATGCTTGTACTTCCCTCTACACTCAAAATGACCAATCTCGAGATCTCGGAAACGAGAGCTCAACACTAGAAAATAAAAGCGGAACAATACTGGAATAATGAAACGTACGGAAATAATTGATCGTACAAAAATAATTGAACGACGATAATCTCACTCGTCGAAAGAACTCCTTGCCTGTCCAGCCTAGAAAGTAGAATTTGTCAGAGAATGAGAAAGTCGATAATCTTGATCTTGCAGTCGGAAATCGAAATACGTACACATGCTTCTCGAATATTCGAGGATCCCGATGCAATCGTGGAAAATTGCAGCTTTCTCTCCGCCGGAAGCGACAATACTTTCCCGTTGCTGGTGGAACGGTTCCCCCTTTCGTGCGAACCTACCACCGTGGAAAAAATCCAATTCGACGTGCCGATTTCGCGACTTAACCTCTTAAACTTGCCCCAGCAGATATTCATAACTCTTGCACATACACATAGACGGCCTGCCATGAGAAATGGCTTGGAAATACCCGTCACGATCCTACCCTGTCGATTCGAATCAACGCAAAAATGGTACTTGTCAACGCGCTGGATATTATATAACGTCTCATTATACCACGCTGGGGCTAATAATTATTGTTAATGCATTCGTAAACTGGTGTTGGTCGTGAAAGGATAAAAGATTTTGTAGGGTTAGGTAAAATAGGATTGTTGTTTATTAATGTTGAGAATTTTGGATTTGTAGATTATGGAATTTTGGAAATTTGGGACTGTGGCATTTGGCATTTTGATATTTTGAGAAGGTAAGTTTGGGAGATTGATGTTTTAGAGGGATGGAATTTGGGATTTTGATATTTTACGACTGTTGAATTTGAAATTTTTTTATTTTTGAACGCTAGAATTCGGAAATTTGATATTTTGGTAGGATAAAATTCGGAATTTTGATATTTTGGAACGCTAGAAGTCGGAAATTTGATATTTTGCAATGCCAGAATTTGGAATTTTGATACTTCGGGACGATAGAATTCGGAATTTTTATATTTTGGAATAATAGAGTATGAAATTTTACTGTTTTAGGACGTCAGGATTTGGAATTTTAATATTCTGGGACGCCAGAGTTTGGAATTTTGGTAGTTTGGGACGACAGAATTCGGAATTTTGGTAGTTTGGGAGGGTATAATTTGGAATTTTGATATTTTACAATGCCAGAATTTGGAATTTTTATACTTCGGGACGATAGAATTCGGAATTTTTATATTTTGGATCGATAGAGTATGAAATTTTACTGTTTTAGGACGTCAGGATTTGGAATTTTAATATTTTTGGACGCCAGAGTTTGGAATTTTGGTAGTTTGGGACGACAGAATTCGGAATTTTGATATTTTGGGAGGGTAGAATTTGGAATTTTGATATTTTGCAATGCCAGAATTTGGAATTTTTATACTTCGGGACGATAGAATTCGGAATTTTGATATTTTGGATCGATAGAGTTGAAATTTTACTGTTTTGGGATGTCAGGATTTGGAATTTTGATATTTTGGTAAAATAGAATTCATAATTTTGATATTTTGGAACGCTAGAATTCGGAATTTTTATAGCTAGTAACGATAGAATTTAGAATTTTTATATTTTGTAACGATAGAATTTGGGATTTTTATATTTTGGAACGTCATGATTTGGAATTTTGATATTTTGGTAGAATAGAATTCATAATTTTGATATTTTGAGACGCTAGAATTCGGAAATTTTATAGCTTGTAACGATAGAATTTGGATATTTTGTAACGATAGAATTTGCAATTTTAATGTTTGTGGCGTCAGAATTTGGAATTTTGATAGATTGGAGCTATAGAATTCGGAATATTGAAATTTTGGGATTGTTAAATTTGGAATTTCACAATTATTGAACGTTAGAATTCGGAATACTGTTATTTTGGTACGATAGAATTTAAACTTCTTCTATTTTGGATCTCTGAAATTTCAAAGCTTTGAACCTTTGAGAATTTAACAATTTTGGGATTTTGAGATTTTGAAGATTTACCAATTTTGCAACTTTGTAAATTAGAGAATTTAATAATTTTGAGATTTCGAAAATTTTAAAATTTGAACTGGAATTTTTATGTTTTGGTAATTTCGAAGCTTAGTACTTTACCATTATTGTACTTTGAACTCCAAAGAGACATTTATACCTTGAAACTTTAGAAAACTACATCATATAAGTGAATACTTAGCAAAAGCTCGCCATTACACTAAATAACTCAATAATTTGCAATTAAAATTGCATAAAATAAATGAATCTTCGCAAAAAATCACCAGAACTTACAAATCCCAATTGAAAGCAACTAGAAAATTGCTACTATATCTTCAACTACTCCAAAATACAACACTACACTTCTTTGTCTAACCAAATTTAATAAATCATTTATCATTCATTTTCACGCATCGGAAATTAACCCACACATCTTTACCCACCAATTACCAAGTTTTAAAAATACATCCACTGCAAGACAAGAAGACCACCGTTCCAATTTATACAAAGTCGTTTCGACTTCCGAGCTTCACAGACGTCACAAAGCACGGGCTATTTGTTTCATGTTCCTTAAATTTGGTCTGCTCGATAATTTGTTCGCTAGCGTACGATACAACCGGGTTTGACCCGTTACGCAAGATATGCAGCAACGAATTTGCATTTTTCGACCGTAAAGCAGAAAGAAATCCAACGACCTCGTTGTTTTCTCTTTCGTGTATCAAATGCTTTGCAGCAAGAGTCGCAGCTTTGCAGGGCATACTTAATGATACTTTGAAAGCTGCTCTTTTACCGGTTCCGATTCGCTAGCTGCCCACGATAATAGAATTCAGCCCCATAATCCTGTGTTTTACGAGAACTGGCGGAGATAAAGATGGCGAAACGAGGTTTCGAGAGAATGGAGGACCATCACCGGGAAAAAAAAGACAAAGACGGAGGGGCAGGGGAGGACGTCGAGAGGTTTCGAACGAGAGGAGACGATAGACAAAGAGGCGGACAGGCGGGAAAGCTTGTTTTCTCGGAAGATAAAAATGTTAATTTAAAAATAAGGCGCTAGTTGGGATTAATAGGGTAATAAAAAGACTCGTTTCACCGACAGCATTTTTCTTCCTCTCCTCTTCTGCTACGTTTCCGTCTTCCGCCTGTCTCCGGGCTACGAAATGGGATAATTTAGAATTATTGCAAATTAGGAAGCCGGAACACCACGTTGTTTGCGAATAATAAAGCTTGTCCCGCGGGACGTCGGAAATCGGATGAAAAGGGGATGGAGAGCTCTCTCCTCGCTCGACATCCGGCGACATCAAGTTTCTCTGTAATGCGTTACGGAATATTCAATTTATGATGGGATAATCCATGCTTTTTGTTTTCCCGATTCACCCTTGGTTCTACGTGTTTCAATGCTAAGGTTTGTTTAAAGAAGTATGAATCCGAACTATTCCAATTTCACGCATTTAGCATAGATACTTCCGCTATGAGGTTAAAGACCAAAGTGTATGGTCTTCAACACTAAAACTACCAAACCGGTTAAATGACTCCCCACAAGTTTCCTATTATAACTTACACAATTAAAGTACTTTTCTTAAAATCTGCAATGATTCTTATCAAGATAAAGAATTAATGTGTGTACTAATTTATGTTTTCTCATTTGTCTAGTTATTTTTTAACTTCATTTTTCATTTCAAACTAAGTGCATATTATACGACGGTCGGTGAAAGTAGGTATTGCAATATAATCGGTAAAAAGATACATGAAAACCACAAAATGTATGCATTCATATTTATCAAGTCAATATTAACACGTCTGCTATGTTACCCATAACCTCAAATTTTCACAGAGATGCAGATTGTCATCAGATTCATGTTAGAATATGTGTACTATTTTTGTTCATTTAACTAATTCAAAATATTCGAATTAACTAGTTGTAACGATGAAAAATAAACGTAACAAGATTTAATTTATTAAGACATATATTCTTGCAAATACAATTACATGTAACACAGGCCATAATTCTTTGCACTCTTTGATTTCTTTTACCTACCAACTTTTCAATTTACAAAATAAATCAAGATTCTCAACAAAATATATTGCAACAGTGGTAAATATATTTTTCATTTATTATTAGTAAATATATGAAAATGTATATATTCAACCAATCTTATTTAATTTATTTATAAGATCCAACAGAAATATGTCGAGCCACACTCGAGTGCAAAGGGTTGATTATATTAAATAAATAAACGAAACTCAAAAAGAAAAAAGATAAAGGAAGTCAATCATCGAACCGCACGTTGTTCACGTGTTGCTTAATACAATCCTTAAATTGAACACTTATTGGTTAGCCCATATTTGTAGGTGAAACAATGGCCGTTCCTCAACGTCGAAATTACACGAAAAAACTCTTCGTACATTTATAACCATGAAAAAAGCTGGGGCGCATGTATGAAACACGAATATTTCTTTGGCGAGACAGGAAACGAGAAATTTGACTCGCTATCAGCGAATATTCCCGGTACCCGACACAAAATAACCCACGCGTTTTGATAAAACGTGGCCGCTTTATATCGTTCAACGTTGAATTGCTCCATTATGACGAAGCAGAATGGTTCGGTCCGTAGGCGGCCGCGTAAATCAAAATCTATAAAACTTGTTTCCGGACGAACTTTATTAACGACCACCTGGTTACGATCTGACAGGTTAAAACTGTGGGACGAATTGCGACTACCTATCGCGATCTACGTTATCAGAGTCTCAGGTGTATTTTTATATTTTCCGGAAAACCGACCAGGAAAGGGGTGGGAAAAAGTTGTAACAACCCTAACCCTCGGGGGAGAGAAGCACCAAGTTCGTGAAAAGTGACTTCCTGCACTGCCAAACAGTACACGTACGGGCTTCTAAGGATATGACGCGAAAGGAGAGAAAAAAGTAGTAAAAAAAGAGGATCTCCCTGTTTCGGGAGAGCAACCTGGAATTTTTTCGGTTACTTTATGTAGGGTGGTTTGTGTGTAATATGGAAATTCGGTTTACTTGTCTTTCACTTTTCTGGGATAAATTATCAATTCATTAGGTACTTTTTTTAAAACAAATTTTATATAGATGTTATTTACATTATTTTGGATCATGATTTTGGAATTTTCTCAAATTTCTTCAGTTTTTGAATATTATAGAAATTGATATTTAGCAGATTGAAAATATTATGAAGTGATATTCACTAGTTTAGTAACATCAGGAATTGGTTTTTACCAAATTAATAATAGAAATTGATATTTACTAGATTTAGAAAATATCAAGAATTGCTTTGTGCTAGAACAGAAATATTTAGAATTGATATCTAGTATATTAAAAATATCATGAATTCATATTTAATAAATTGGAAAATATAAAAAATTTTAGCTAAATTAAAGATATCAAGAATTGATTTTTACTTGACTGAAAATATTAAGAATATATATGTACTAGATAAAACTGTAAATTGAAAATTGCAAAATGAAAAATATTTATGTTCAGATAAATCTATGCTATACAATAATTTATTAAATTTAATTTCGATGACTTGACAATTCGAAAATTTGAAGTTGTTAAATTTTTAAATTTAGTTACCAAATTTCTGAACTTAAACATTTGGAAATTTACAAGTACCAAAACTTGAAATTTCTAAATTAAAAAATTGCAGTTTGCACAATTCAAGAATTAACAAATTTAGATATTTGCAAAATTTATATTCTATTCATCCAAATATTAATATCAATATACCAAATATTGAATAAAAACAAAATTAATTGACTACAGCAAATTCGTGAAACAACAAAATGGCGGCTTAACCTCCGAATTCTCAAACGTCAATTTTGTCACAATGAACGAACAACAAATTCCTACTAGTCTTCTTTGTACAGCAACAAAAATATCAAGTATATTGATATGTTCGGTACAAACAAACCACCACGTAGATAAACAGATTACAGATAAAACACCGTCTACCTATATGGTTACCTAACCTCTACCGTTTAGGGGGTGAACTTACAATACTCTGTTGTATGTTTGCAGTAGAGAAAAGTAGCGGATAGATATCCAACCTCGTACTCTTTCTCTTAGTAGCTTTCGATCTCGGTGTTATGAGAACCACGGTAGGAATACGTTTAGAAGCAGCCCTGTAAGAAGAAAGGGATAACATTCTCGTGTTCCAGGAAAAGCGGACTATGAGCTGTTTGGTATTCAGATCACGATCGGTGCTATCTGTTTATTCCGAAACAACCGCGTCTCCCTGAGCGCCAACGTTTCCGACGCTCTTGTTCCTTTCTTTTATCGAGCTTTCTTCTTTCTGTCGGCTTTGTCTATCTGCATCTACGTCTCTCTCCAAAGGTACATAGCTTTCTACCTATCGTTTTTTGTAGAATTCATCCACCGAATCGCAGGAGCGTGTATTATCTTTCGAAGAGCGAAGCACTTTGAAGATGGTAGCAATGTAAGCTAAATAATTTCTGGGAGACATCGTGTAATACCGTCTAAATTAATTAGTAATCTTGCTTAATTATCGTATTATATAATATTAGAAATATTAAATTATGTAGAATTAAATAAATGACATATATTGAATAAATCAGGAGATGGATATTGCTTGACAGGGTTCTTTATGTAGAATGAAGTGAATATTTTATTATATATTATATTTTAAATAAATGAGAAATAGACTGAATTCATATTACTTGACAGAGTTGGTTTTTTATGTAAATTAAAATGAATATTACATTATATGTATGTTATATATTAAATAAATAATAAATAGGCTAAATGGATGTTACTTGACAGGGTTCATTTTTTATGTAGGTTAAAATGAATATTACATTATATGTATGTTATATATTAAATAGATAATAAATAGGCTAAATGGATGTTACTTGACAGAGTTCATTTTTTATGTAGGTTAAAATGAATATTACATTATATGTATGTTATATATTAAATAAATAATAAATAGGCTAAATGGATGTTACTTGACAGAGTTCATTTTTTATGTAGGTTACAATGAATATTACATTATATGTATGTTATATATTAAATAAATAATAAATAGGCTAAATGGATATTATTTAACATGGTTGGTCTTTTAAAATAGGTTAATAAACATTACAAGTACAACATGATATAAAGTCCGTAAATATCAAATTATTTAGGTTTCGATTTGGTACCACTACTTCATACAAGCATTCAACCGATTTAATCTTTATTAAAAATACGAAATAAACGTGGAATAAATTAACGATCCGTATCAGGTGGATTTCGTACGATCTCTTCCGTCAGAAACGTTAAGTCAGGATATTTTCCTTTGACAAATGCGTCTTCATTGGCCCCTTATTCGTGACTGTTCGTCTATGAAATGCCTTCAATCGAATCAACGTGCAATCACCTAAATTCCTCGAGAATTTAATCAGAACGTGAGCTTTCTGTCCGTCGGTTCTCTGTCCGTTTCTCTTTGTCTCTCCCTCAAGTTTCTCCTTCGGTCTCTCCTTCTTCCACCATAGTGCTTGGTGGTTTGCGGACAATAATTCTACCGCGAGTGTTTGGCTCTCTGGTCACGTGCATGGACTTCCAGTGGCTTCTTACAAGTTCAACGGACAAGTTTGGCTCTTTTCGTCTTTCGATATTTAGGTTTCAGTTCCTGGCTCGTAAAAACTATCGCTTGTTCGTACACGACTGTATCTACTAAATATCGCGCTTAACTTTAGCTGAAATGTTCGAACACGTCGAGATGTGTCCACTGCGATGTGACATACTATGTTTTTATAATAGTATTTCCTTAATAACAGAAATACACGTTTCACATTCTGTGTGATCTTTGAGAGAATATTTAGTTGAGTAGAATAATATGTTAGATTTAAAGAATTTAATTTAAAAATAAATTGAAATGTATTTATCACGTTACTGATAGTTAACATACAATCGACCCTTTGGTACATAATATTTTTTTTTAATGAAAAGAAGTTTTAAGAGTTTCTCAGGCAGAATTATGGATAAAGTACAGTAGTCATAGCATATTATTTTTTGTATATATTTTATTTACAAAATAATGCAATGAAGGGTTGATCTTTACTGGGCTATATAACTGTCTATTTCTGAATTTAAAAAAAAAAACTACATTATCCATCAGACAAAAATTTGTTACAATTTTCAAGCATATGAAATAATAAAAAGTAGGGCATCTCAAACACCTAATGTTGTTGAATATAAAATTTTTAAACAAAACCAAAGTTAATAAAATTTAATAAAAATGTTACGATTTGTATGGCTATGATACAATAAAAAGTAGAGTATCTCAAACAATGTCTAACATGGTTGAACAAAATAAATAAGACTCGTGTCTGAAACAGAAATCTCCGTTGATTTTCAAAGCACTACAATTTTCAAGAAACTGATCACTTTCGTAATAAAATGAAAGTATTAATATTTGTACGTTTGAAATAACAGACAAGGTACGTCACACCATAGGTCGTTGAACGAACCCGTTTTCACGTAGCCTTTGAAAATTTCATAAAACCCATACTATCGCAGCGTCGAATTTCCGCAGCGATCAAATATCGCCGGTACAGCACGTACAACGGCAAGATAAACAGAAATAAAAGGTAGAAATTAATATCCATGCGAACCTCGTAATTGGATATTGTCCGGTCGAATTAGAGTTTTAATTTGGCTAGGCAGAGCTCTGCGACCCATGCCATTCAGCTCTATTCCTCCGAACTGACTGGAAACGAGCTATAGTTGTTTTCGTACGCTAAAGCACCGAATAACAAAACTGTTAATCGCACTGAATTTACGATACTGACGTATTTATTTCATAATTGTTTTAGATATTCGAGAATTTCCTGTGATAAATTAAGAACAAGACCGTAACGCTTAGAGAACTATCGCTGGATACACAGGGTGTCCTTTTTTAATACATAAACATTGCTATGTCTTCAATTATTCGTTTATTGTATGTCTTCTTTAAATTAAACTAAATTAGAAAGGTTGTTGGATTCTTTAAATTCAAGGAATTATTAAATTTTTAAATTGTTGAATGTTCTAATTTCATTTTTTTTCCAAATCTGTAAATTAACGTCTCACAAAATTTACAAATCTACAAATTTATATCTCCTTATATTCTCAAATCTATAAATTCATAAACCCTCAAATTCATATCTCCTTAAATTCTCATAACCTCAAATATTATAGTCCTCATATTCACATTTTTCTAAATTTTCAAATCCCCAAATTCATATTTTCCTAAATTCTCAAATCCCCAATTTCCATCTCCCTAATTTCCCAAATCCCAAAATTAAAGTCTCCCTCAATTCCTAAATCTCCAAATTCTCATTTTTTTTCATTTTCAAATTTCCAAATTTATACTTTCGCAATTCTCAAATCCCCAATTTCCATCTCCCTAATTTCCCAAATCCCAAAATTAACGTCTCCCTAAATTCCTAAATCTCCAAATTCTCATTTTTCTAAATTTTCAAATCCCCAATTTCCATCTCCCTAATTTCCCAAATTCCCAGATTAACATCTCCCTAAATTCCTAAATCTTCAAATTCTCATTTTTCTAAATTTTCAAATCCCCAATTTCCATCTCCCTAATTTCCCAAATCTCCAGATTAACGTATCCCTAAATTCTTAAATCTCCAAATTCACATCTCCCTAATTTTCAAAATCACCAAATGTATAACTCGAAATTCCCAAATCCCCAAATTACCATCTCTTTAAATTCATAAATCTCCAAATTCACATCTCCCTAAATTCTCAAACCCCCAAATTTCCAAGTCTACAAATTCGCATCTCCTTAAATTCCCAAATCCCCCATTTTGCAACTCTGTAAATTCCCAAACCCCTAAATTCACATCTCCCTAAGTTCCCAAATCCCGGAATTCGCATTTCGCTACATTCTTAAATCCCCAAATTTGCATCTTCCTAAACTTCCAAATCCTTAAATCCCAAAATTCACATCTATTTAATTTCCCAAATCCCCAAATCCACATCTTCCTAAATTTCCAAATCCCCAAATTCCCATCTCCCTAATTTCCCAAATCACCAAATGTATAACTCGAAATTCCCAAATGCCCAAATTACCATCTCTCTAAATTCCTAAATCTCCAAATTCACATCTCCCTAAATTCTCAAATCCCCAAATTTCCAAGTCTCCAAATTCGCATCTCCTTAAATTCTCAAATCCCCCATTTTGCAACTCTGTAAATTCCCAACCCCCTAAATTCACATCACCAAATTCGCATCTTCCTAAACTCCCAAATCCTTAAATCCCCAAATTCACATCTATTTAATTTCCCAAATCCCCAAATTAACATCTTCCTAAATTTCCAAATCCCCAAATTCCTATCTCCCTAAATTCCCAAATCCCCAATTCTGAAATAGCCATAATAAATCCAAAAATTTGCAATTTTCTAAAACGTCAAACAGGCAAATCCCATGCTTATAAATCCAGCAATTATGTCCTCTTTCGATCGTACACGCAAATTACGGTATTAATATATGCATGATAATGCTCTCTTTCGTCACCTACAATCTCTGTTCCCTTTTTCACGTCGTTCCCTTTCCACGGTACTGGTTTTCGCACCCTCTCACCCCTGCATCGACTGTCGGCATCCCTCGAATTGCTTCATTGCCGGTCATCCGTCTCTATCCTCGACCACATTCTCTCTTTTTTCCTCCGGTTCTCCATGATTCTCGGTCAGCCTCGGCGAGACGAGGCTCGCGGAAAGCTGAAATATGCTGACTTTTACAGGCGACCGAGGGCCGTGTCAACCAGAGAATGGGGAGGGACCGGGAACGAAGAACGAGAAGGGACTAGACCACAAAGGCTGCGGTCGTGCCGATTTTACCGGCAGACGTGTCCTCGGCAATTATCGAACTTTTAAAGTCCGAAAGGGCTCTGTTACCCATTACCTAACGCTAGACACGTCCATTGTGAAATTGTCGACGCTTCGTGCCGTTACACCCTTCGCTCATATTCCCCCGGGAAAAAAATAAGGTGCCAGAAAAAATTCCTGCTTCCCCGGTAAATTAACGCTCCTGCGTATTTATTGCATAATTTTCGATAAACTCCACAAATTCTATTATTATACTACGTTGCCTGAATATACCAACCCCTCTGTTTTTATTATTCCGTGTTCCCTGTTGAAAATTATTTCACAAAAAATTTTGCATTAACGTAAAATTTTCAAGCTATTCATAAATTCCAACTGTTAAAAAACACGGTGAAATTGTATTTTATGAATAAAAATACAAAACTTAATGTTCTCACCGACACAAATTATTTGAAATTCCCCATAAATTTTCAGTGGGATTAAGGATGACTAAGGATTAAGAATAAACGATTGTTATTAAACGAATCTGGTCATCTCACTAAAGTTTGTTTTTAGTCATTTATGTCACTGATGTGGACTAGTGTATGGATCAAAAAAGTAAGTCGAATTTATGTAAAAATATGTATCATAATTTTCAACTTGCAGTAGCTGTATGTAAAAATATCGAGTATTTAATTAAAATTGAAATGAATTTATTGCCGAAATTAGCGTCGATAACGGAAATAAACGATTCGATTGTCCACGTTACATTGTCCTGCACGTTGCTATTTATCATGATTTCTGCTTAGCAAGCAAAGCTGGATCATAAAAGACGAAATATCCAGCGTATAGAGCGTCGAATAAAAGCAACAAACAAGTTTTTATCTCACAGCCGTCGAAGCTCTCGGCACAATGCTTTTGTGTACGTGTTTACGTGTGTATCAGATCCATTTGATTTCGACACGTGCACACATGACCCACATAGCACATAGCTTGACCAGCCAGCACGACAGAGTTAAGCGCGAAATTCCACGCTCGAGTAGATAGACAGACATATGTATGTATATGCACGGTCGTACGGAATGCACGTCCCTAGTTTGCAAACTAATCGACAATTCCCTCTTCCAAGTGTTATATACATAGCATCGCTTGGTTTGAAGCGTTGCGGACGGTTTGGTCCCGGGGTGAGATGCATGCATATTTGGCAGTCGGACAGACTTGTACCACGGTATATAACTTGTACCGGTAACGGTTCAGTAACTGTCCCGATATGCAAATATATTCATTACGTTCCTCGGTCATATCCTCTTTAACTTCCGGCCACCGTGCCAAAAACTTCAGTGGCAACGATGTGATCCGGCTATCCGTAAACCGACCCTCTTATCATTCATCACCGAATTTTTACCGAAACCATCATTGCTAGCTGATGCGTCAGCCGAAAATGGTAACAACAATAACATTCCATGGTACGCGTTCGTTGAATTCTGTGGTGAAGTTTCAATATCGTTAAATATGCTTTACTGTTATTGTATGTCTGTGGTTAATGCTGATTGTGTATATTTGCACGAGCGTGCCCAAAATTTATGTATGTTTCCGTTCACGTCGATTTTTGCGAATGTAGTGTCACTTGTTATTTATGCTGTGAGAGATTTAGGAATGTTGGGTCTTTTAGAGTCTTTTATAATTAGAGATTATGATTTTTACAACTTTCAAATTTATGAACTTCTAAGGTTGTGAGTTAAGAAATTTGTATATTTTAAATTGACCGGTGCCTTTATAAATTTTCGAATTTTTAAATCTATTAACTTCAAGCTTTCGAGTTTATAAATATTCAGGAATTTAGAGATTTCAAATTTCGGAATTTAAGTTTAATGAGTTAGATGACAGATATACTATGACAGAACCCAAAATGTTGATTCATAAAATCCAATTGACATTAAATTATCAAATATGTCATGAAAATTGTTATCGAATGTTCTGAAAAGGTGCATTTTAATTTCGATGCTCCAAAAGATTCATCCTCGACAGGGCATAGTACACTTTGAACCGGACGAGACATTGATTTCCAGATTCCGATTTAGATAGTGTCACTCACACGTGCATATATGTGTAAATTTCTCTTGTGACACTGATACAAAGCCATGGTAAACGAAAGGAGCAACCTAAATCCCCTATACTATTCGTTTAAGTATATCCACTTAAGTTGCCAACTGAATGCGTGATTTTTCCACTTATATTACTTAAAAATCTCCAAAACTATACTTGGAAGGAATCAAAAAATGATGAGAACATCAACTAGGTAGTGTTACAGTTTGTTAAATTTTCGTAAATAATTTTTGTTGTGTTCATTCAACACGTGTTGAATGATCACACGTTGTATTACAGATACATTACCTGTGTCTAGATAATAAAGATGTTTTCTTCCCTCCAAATTCTGATGTTATCACTTTCATCGTTATCAATACTGTTCCATTACAAAATTATGTATTTCTATAAACAGTTTTAGATAAAACTCCATATTTCGATCGATTAACCTTCGCTTGAAAATCATCGATAAGTCCTTTCATGGATTATGCAATAACTCATTGTACCTATAATTATTTCGCATTTTCCTCAAACCTGATCTCAACCAGAAACTTATCAGTGATATTCATAAGGTGCGGAGGAAACAAGAACAGGATGAAATCCGAGAAGAAAAAAATCGTGAACCGGATTCGCAGTATCTTCGAGGATATTGTGCCTGGCGTAGCTTGAAATCGCGTTTCCTGAACGCTTCTCTCTCTGCTTTCTATTATTTTCCTGTCGTTCTTTGTGCTTCGCGCTGAAAACTTTTGTCGTTCAGCTACGCGGAAATCAGAGAGCCAGAAAGGAATCTGGTATGACGTCGTGTACCAAGGTTTTTGTTAGAAATTATACGTCGGATAATTCGATAAGTGTGATTGAAGAATATCTGCGCGATTATTAAACGACGAGGAATAATGAATTCTTGGTTGCGTAACCGCAGGAAAGAGAAGTTTAACGATGTTTCTCGTGCTAATCGATCAACCGTTGTATAACTTGGATTATTATTCGATTCAGAACCGTCGTTAGCGTCGGGCAAATGGGGCACCTGCCGCGGGCACCTCGAACGGAAACAACACGAGCTTTAAGTTCGAAATTTAGGATCCCTACAATTTGGTAACTCAAAAATGATAAAAGTTAAGGATGTTGACATCTAATAATTCTCAAATTTAGGATCTAATTATTTAAAAATTTTTAGATGTAAAATTTGTTAAATAAATTTCAACATTTAAAAGTTGTCAAATTTTCAAATTTATAAGAGTAGAAACTTTGGAGTTTAGAGACATTCAAATTTAGAAGTTAAATGAGTTTAAAATCTAAAAGTTTTCGGAGTTACGAACTAATACACTTTCAAATTTGCATATTTACGAGCATAGAAGTATTCAGATTTGAAGATTTTTATATGGAAGAAGCAGGAAATATTGGAAAAAACAGTATGGTAGTATAGTAGAATAATATAATAATCAGATAATAAAATGACAGAATATTACAGTAGTAAAATAGTAAAATTATAAAATTATAATTGCACAAGTAGCAATTAGTAAATAATAAATCGTACAATACTAAAATACCATAGTGGTAAAGTAGTGAAGTAGCAAAATAGTAAAATAGGATAAAAGTGAAATAGTGAAATACTATAGTAGTAAAGCAATAAAATTGTGATATATAGAAATAATAAAATAGTCAAACAGTCAAATAGTCAAATAGTCGAATAGTCGAATAGTCAAATAGCACAATAGCAAAGTAGCAAAGTAGCAAAGTAGCAGAGTAGCAGAGTAGCAAAAGAGCAAAATAGTAAAATAGTAAAATAGTAAAACAGTAAAGTAGTAAAATAGTAAAGTAGTAAACTAGTAAAATGGTAAAATAGTAAAATAGTAAAATTGTGAAATAGTAAAATAGTAAGATAGTGAAATAGTAAAATAGTGAAATAGTAAAACAGTAAAACAGCAAAGTAGTAAAATAGTGAAATAGTAAAATAGAAAACAGTAAAATAGCAAAGTAGTAAAATAGTAAAATAGTAAAACAGTAAAATAGCAAAATAATAAACCAATAAAATATTAAAATTCTCCAAAAATAACATCTCTCCTCTCAAACCCAAAAATTTCTGCAAATCTTGCAGCGAATTCATTGCAGTAATCAAAGCAGTAACGTTAAAGTTAATTGTTAACTGCACACCAAAAAGTAAACAATTTCAAACTAAACACACCGTTGTTATCAAGTTAATAGAATGTTCGATAATAATTTATGTTATGTATGTTTTTGTTGCGACGAGAAGTTGTTGAATAGAAGGCAGTAAAATTGAATGGAAACTTAATAAATTGCTCGCGGAACTTGGGGCGTTTGCATTATTAATTTGCTGGAAATAATTCTGATTTAAGTGCTCTGGCACATAGAGGATAATATATATCGTGTACAGTTGCAATGGCGGTATCTCGTGCCAGAATTCCACGCAGAGTTCACAAACCCTCCTATTCTTGCTTGAGGCATCGTCTCAACTCAGCAATGTGATTTTCATGTTTTCTGTACGCAGATCGTTGTACGTTTATTGTACGTTTCTGGAAGCGATGTAATCATTACACATTTACGTCTTTCGTCTACGTTTCCGCATCTATTAACAACAATTTTGGCTGCAGTTCAATCAACGGGTTTGTTAACTGCAATGTTTAAATTCATTTACATTCCAATACAAATTTAATTGTAATACTGAACGTGCTGAAATTTTGTTTAAATACTCTGAACGAAATTCGTTCATGTCTTCTTTCTTGCATAATTTTAATAATTTTTACAAAAAATATACTTTTGAATTATCACAAATAATAAGAAAATTGTAAAAAATAAATGTTTTCTGTTCAAAAAATTGTTTTAAAGAATATTCGTATTATATTGTGCATTTGCGACATTTTGAAAAATTGCAATAATGAATTATTTTCGTTGCATTGTTTTCGTTTCAGAAATTTCATAAATCACAGAATTTCATTTTATTTCAGAACAAGTTTATTATACTATAATTAAACATTATAGTTATTATTCGTTGCAGTGTATGTTTCACTCAAACTTACGTGTTATTAGTAGAACAAGTAGTGCAAGTAGTACAAGTCAGCCATCAATCAGTAGTATAAGTCACCGCTTCATACGACTATAGATTAATTCGAATAGAAAGTATGTATTTACATTTATGAAATGCAATAAGCAATCGTTGAAGCAATAATATACTGCAATATACATAGAAATTAATTAGGTTAAAACGTAAAATAAACAGGTTATTCCATATTTATAGTAATAATATTTACATTTCGTTTTTTAACAAAGAACATGTACCCTTGCAATAAATATAGGTATCTTCTTCGAACATTTGTTTAACAATCAAGTATATTTTGCATCTCAAGCTTTACAATACATAAAATAGTTATGCATAGATATTTATAATATACATATATTTATCTTATCATAAATTTAAATATATACTTGTTTTTTCTTGTAAAATTTCACAAATGAACTTGTACATATAACACACAATTTGATCATGTTTTTACACCACGTTTTTGATCTACGATAGTTGAATTCCATCTTGAAGTTCACGTTTATGACATTGCAGACAAATTCGTAAAATGCAATTGTTAGAAACAAAAATCCCGCAAACAGCCCCGAGGCGTAGAAAAGCAAATGCAATGCAGATCTACATGAAATTTTCAATTTTGTTTAAAGTTTCAAGACCCTAGTGACTTTCATAACTTTATAAGACTTCCGAAGTTTTTGAAACTTCTAAGGCTTCCAATACTTCGTAGATTTGAATAATATTTGAGGTACTCTAAAGTTTTCGAAAGCCTGACACGATTGAGAATTTTTGGGACAATGCATCGAATATCATTTACTGGAAATTGCAAAATTCAAAGACGACAGAGATTTATTTTATTTTCGGTAGATTTTACAAATTCTTCTAGTATGTTGCTGTCATAATTTTTTGACTGCATTTCTTAGTATATTAGGTACTTTAAAAATTTCGTTCATTCAATTTTTAATTTATTCAATTTATCGAATTTTCTTTATTTCGTTATTTTATTGAGTTTTAATTTATTTGAGTTATTATATTTTCTTCAATTTAATTAGTTTGATGATTTTTTTTAATTTAGTTTATTAAATTTTCTATAATATTTCTACTTTATTTCAATTTGGGTTACTGAATAAATTTTCTAAATTTCTAAATTTTCTCTAATTTATTTAATTCATTAAAGATTCGGTTAATTTACATACTTATATACATTGTGTTTCACAATTTTTATTTGTTATAATATTTCAGAAAGTGGAAATGTATGAAATTTGAAATTAAATGTTCTTGCAATTTTGGTTTCAACAATTGTCAGATAATTTTTTATCAAGTAATTAAAAATTATAACTGCCACGGGGTCCTTTGCGTTTATTATACATTCACATAATAAAAATAATACACCAATTCTTCATGCTGATTAATAAGTATCTAAACAATTCAGTTACTAATAATTGAATTATAATTTACATTGTGCAATTCATATTCATAGAAAAATTAGAAATTTTCTCCGAAAGTCTTGTATCTGGTTAAACATAAACACAACGCAAACAATTAATAAAGTTACCGAAAACATTCCTCTTATAATTACAACAACTTGTTCTTTCAAAAAATTAAAAAAATTTGCAATATATCAATCTGTTCCTAAATTTTTCTAATAAAAGATATCTTCTTACTAACTCTCATAAGAGTTCCAAAACACATTTACCACAAAATTAAAAAACCCCGTAAATAGTTACACCGCAACCCGTGAAATTTTTCCGACAACAAAGCTCAAACTTGTCCTCAACTTTCATCAAACATTAGGATTTACATTCTCGTAGTTCCATTTATTGTTCCAAACTGAAAAGTTTTATCCTTGTTTCGCACTCGGCCGTGTTAGAAGGGACAGTGTGTGCAAAAGGGGGTGGGGATTTCTCCAAAGCCTGTCCTAAGGGAGTTTCGACTAATTTCCTGTAGGTTCAAGTCGCGATAGACCGTTAACACCCTTGCTGCAAGGATAGGAGGCAAGAGAATGTGAGTCGACGGAACAAGGAAGAGTAGACGGATAGAGAAGGGATGTGAAAGGGTGAAGGGAAGAAAGGGTGAGATGTTCGTACAGCAAGGAAGATTGCTAGAAGGAGGATGGTAAAAGTGAGAAAGGGCTGAGAGTTTGGAGTCAAACAGAAACTTACCCCTTTTACTCCTTGACTTGCCGTTCTACTCTTTCTCTCTTTCTCTCTCTCTCTATCTCTCTCTCTCTCTATCTCTCTCTCTCTATGGTATACCTTGTAACGACCGGAAATTTGGAAACTTGACACTGCGAAGCGGATCGGCACGGTTCTTGCACGAACACTTCGAAGTTTCTTCGCTGGACAATGTTTTGCTCGACGACAGAAGTCTACCCCCTTGCTTCAATTCACTACCCTTATTACTGATTTTACAATTCAATTTTGTGTACGTTTTTCATCCATTTCGGGTACATAGTTTGTTCCGTGTTCTATGTTTGCTCTGTTAGTTTGTCTTCATTTTTTATCTTTTTCGTGCACGCTCTCGTTGTGGGTACTATTCAAAATTAATAAAGTAAATTTCAATAATAAGCTTCTGTAATCCAATTTTTCTCTTGTTGAATATTCAGTTTAAGTTTGTTATAAAAAATTACAAATCCCATAGCGATTGTGGTAAACTTATCTGAAATTTCATTTAACTTTAATTAGATGAAAATAATTTATTTAGTTTAGCCGCAAACATAAAATTAGCTTTCCTTCCTGGAAAGAATAGAATAAATTCCGATAATTTTAATAATATATCGAAATGCAAACTTTTCATCCCTTGTTTAAAATTATCAAAAATTTCAAGTAACCATAACAAATGTATCGTACTTTATTTCAGAGCAATTTATTTCATTTAAACTGAGAATAATATTAGCTTTCTTTTGAAAGTAAAGTGAAGAGAATGTCTGAAATACATTATGACGATTATTTTTCATTATACGTCGAATAAGAGGCACGTAATTCTGATCGGCAGAAACATCGCCGTAATAAAATCGATTGGTCGCGCTTTAATTTTTCCGACACGCGACAAAGCGAATGCCCAATATTTTTCCGTAAACACCCCTCGAAGGCCCGGTCCATTTCATCGAACCATCGTCACTCGTAAGTGGAATCGTTCCACAACTCATTGTCGCTCGATTAACCTTTTCCCTCATGGTCGGTCGAGTGTTTGTTTCCAAATTCACGAGGACTTTCTGCTCTCCTTGTCTCTCGAACCTCATCAACGTCGATTCTTCCCCTTTCTGTTCCCTCTCTCCCTCTTTTATTTCAATTCTCCACGGTCGCGTGTACACTCCGCAGCAAATCTGACTTCCTCGAGGAGTATGCGAATTAAAAACATTCGACGTTGAGAATTTTCAGAATTTGAGGACTTGGAAGCTTGGAAAGTTTTTAATTTGGAAATTCGAAGAATTAAGGTTTGAAAAATTAGAGATTTGAGAAAGGGAGAATTTGGAAATTCAAGAATTTATAGATTCTGAAATTTGGAGGTTTTAAGATTTTAGATTCGAGGATTTGGGAATGTGTGGACTTGAGAATGTGGAGATTTGAAGATGGAGTGATTTGGAAGCATGAAGATTTAAGGTGTCGGACAATTTAGAGTATGACGATTTGTAAATTTTGGAATATGGAAACGTGAAAATTTGACTGTATGAGGATTATGTAGAATTTGGGAATGTTAGAATTCGAGGATATTGGGATTTGGAAATATAGAGATTTGAGAGTGTATGGATTTGGGAATATAGTGATTTGGGCATTTGGAAATTTAGAATTGTGATTTGTGAATTTGGAAATTTGGAAGCGTGATATTTTGAAAATATGAGGATTAGGGAATGTGGGATTTGGGAACGTGAGGTTTTGAGAAAGTAGGAATTTGGGAATACAGAATTTTGGGAACATAGAAATTTGAGAATACATGGATTTGGTAATATAGGAATTTGAAAATGTAGAGATTTAAGTATGTAGAGATTTCGAGATACTGCGAATTGAGCATATAGGTATTTAAGTATTTGAAAATTTGTGAATTTAGGAATCTAGAAATGTGCGAATTCGACAATACGACGATTTGGGAATTTGGAAATTTAAAGATTTGGAAATTTGGGTATGTGAGAATGTAAGGATATGAGTATACATATAGGTAGGTGAGAGGTTGGAAATTTAAGAGTTTGAAAACTTGACTGTTTTGAAATTTGCTAATTTACAAAGCTGATCTTTCAAATGCTTAAAAATTCGGAAGATTGATAGCTTATAGATTTAGATATTTAGAAATTTAGAAATTCAGAAATTCAGAAATTCAAAAATTCACAAATTCAGAGAGTTAAAAGCTTAAAAATAAAAGAAGTTGAGGATTTTATATATTTTCAAACTGGCAGACCAAAAGATTGAAAATGACAAATCTTAAACCTGTCCCAGAACGAAAACCAAGTGATGACGATGCAAAACGTCTGCAAAACAAATGAAAGCTACGTTGTACCCGAGTGTACGTTGTAATAACAGCCTGAGCGTAGAACGCGAAAGAAAGGGACAAAGAGAAAGAAAGTGGGGGATCACCATGGACGTATACCCCAAGGAGGAGACTGAGCTTTATAATAGCACGATGGAAACACAATGGCAGCCATTCTCTACCTTTCTAGCTCATCCGTCGTCCTCGGTTACCCCAGGACTACCCCCTTTTTCCCTCTCCACCTGTGCACCTGGAAACTTTGCATAAATATACTATAACTATTGTTTCACGAAGAGCCATTCGTGGCTGCGTGACCGGTTATTTATCGTTGTGGGTTAATGAATTTCCTCTTTCAACCTCGATTTATTGGCTAATCCGACCCGTTTGCCGTCTGAATAACTTGTAGTGGCTCCCTCAGGATGCCGGGACAGTAGTTGGAGATCGAATACCGCGTTCAAGAACTGATATCGTCAGTTGGTCCGCTTGTTGTTGGATCTCTTCTTTAATAAGCTGTTTACTGAAGGAAAGCTCCTTTCATGACGGGAACCTCGCGATGAATAAAATCGAGGCGAGAACGAGCATCCATCGAGAATCACCTCCGAGAATACGAACGTTTTTAATTATGAAGAGTCCTTCAACCTTTTTTCTTTATTTATTAATCCAAGAACGATTTTCAGCGAGATTCGGTGAATGCCTGATAAAATTCGTTACTGAAATGGTTCGTGACTCAGACAAACGATATTATTAAAATTATTTAATCTTCCATGACAAATTAACGTGAGATCTTTTCTGCGACGTGGATTTTTTAACTGCATTTTGGTTAAAAATCCACGTATTTTATAATAGGGTGCTAGTTTACATTTTCGAAGTATTTAAAAAATAATGCTATTACGTATTTGAATAATTCGAAAGTGTTAAATTTTTAGTGAGTTTCTAAATTGTGTTGTGGGTGCTGAAGCATTGAGTATACTACTGCATAAGGAAATTATTTAAACACAAACAGAATTGTAATATTTATGCAAACTTAATTATATTTTATAACAAAACTGCATTACATCCACATAAATGCATTTATTATCATCTCACCTCTTTACCTTAAAAATATATTAAAGTGTTTCACATCTATGCAACAAAAATCACAATAAATTTCATTCACCATTCTAACGTAATTCTACTTCTAGTAGTACAAATAAAAATGCATGATATGTACACACATAAAATTGCATTATATGCAAGCATTAAATAAACAAAAACGCATTATCCCGACGCAAATAAAATAAAAGCGACTAAAATCTTATTTCAAAACACGTAGTACTTAATTCATAAATTTGTAGTGTATGAAAAAAATTGTTTAAGAAACGATATAAATTAATTTCGCGTTAACAACGAGCTCCGGTTTTATTCCATTTCAGATCCGGAAGAACAGTCAGAAAGATTTTGCCCGTGTCGTGATTTGTGCGTAACAGTTAATTCATTTTCCTCGCTCGTTCTCTTTCGCCCGTAGCAGATTGGCGCCGGCGAAATCCACAAACGGGAAACTATTGTCGACTTGTCTGCCTATCAAGCTTCCTCTCTGGTCTTTTCACGAGCTTGCAAGAGGATTCCATGGCTCCTTCTTCCTACCACTTTCGCCAATATTCCGCCTCGGTTTCGGGGAAGGAAAATCACGTTTGGCGGGAAACTATGGGGCTGTCGTTTTATTAAGGCCTCAGTTTCTATGCTACTTTATGACCCATCCCGAGGAGTACGTAACAGAACAGCGTCCAATATCGTAAAAAAAAAAAGGAAGAAGAAGATATTCCTGTGGTCACAGTGATCATGCGAATGCATGGACAATCTTGGCCAGCTGGTCATGCGAACGAAGTTTTTATGGGTTACGTTGCTCAGTGTCGAATCTTATAAGTTTTGCCTGGAGCTATTTTCGATCCTCTACTAAACTTTCGTTCGTCAAATTTCATTTTATTAAATATTAAAATCTGCGTTTCGACTTTGCTGACAGTTTATTTGTAAATGTACATTTTCAGGGTGTCGTAGAATGTACTTCGCGAATGTGGATTTTGTGTATTGTTGTTTAAAAATTGTGCAAACTTGCGTTTTTTTATATTATTTTTGGAAAATGATTTTTCAGAAGATATTTGTGCCACTGAAGATAAAAATTAGTAAATTATACTTGACTAGTGCACTGACCTAAAAATTTTAATATTAATGTTCATGTATTATGTGCAATATTACAGATACATTGAATTATGTTAATTTTATTCATATATACTTTCTAGATTAATATATCGTTTGGAAAATGTCTGAATCCAATAAATAACCTGAACATTTTACAATTATGACTTTTAATTCTGTCACACTGTGTCCAATTAAACTCTGCATAAATGACGAAAATTTAAACAAGTGTTCTATAAACACCCCTAACGTTTCCTTGTAATCATCACAAGACCCTAAATACTCAAACCTAAATACATCACGAAAATTAAGATTTTAAACAATTAAATCCATCTAATTTTTTACATCTATTTCATTGTACATGTATTCCAACATACATCTCAGTATTTGGCGGCCGATCAAAAAATTATCGAAATTAAATCGTAAATAACATTCGTAAATACAGACCATCAGAAAGTAAATAAAGGAAATAATTCGTACAAAAGCAGACCCTAAACATTGAGGTTTAAAGCAACGTCGAAATTACAGTTGTATCCCCATTTCATTGACCGAATTGGTTACCATACGTTCCATGTATCCTATACACCATAGTAACCATGCATCTCGATGTAGGGTTGTATCGCGAAAAGGAAACCTGTCGTTGGGCCGGTTTCTCTATTTTCAGCATGTTAATTGTCAGTACTCAGCAACGGCACACGTGCGAGAAACGCTTGGGCTATTCATGCAAACAGTTTTCGAAAGTTTAATCGGCGCATCCGTTGGCTGTGCCGTATGGTCGTTCGTTCGTAGTTCATGCGAGCAACCGACAGACAAGGACAGAGTTGAACAGGAAGGGTGAAGGGTCAAGGGAGGCCGGAAACAAAAGATAAAATCGAAGAGTAGGAGAGAAAAGAGGGGTGGCACGAGCGGCGAAGGGGATGAAACAGCGAAAGCCAACGGGGCAACAGAGAACAGAATAGTGAAAAAGAGTGAAATGTAAGGCTGAAACATATACTGGGTGTCTATAACTCGTCACATTCCCATAAACACAAACAACTTAAACAATGATACAAATACATTAATATAAAAATACGTAGATACAAATAATAGGTGGTACAAGATACAAATTAAAGGTGGTTCATGCTCTTGAGCACTACTTTGTAACTTTTCAGTATTTGAAGAATTCTTAATTTTATTATAAACTAAAATTTAAATGTATATGGTACTTTGTCGAAAATTTGATATGGGTAAAAAAGGTTAGGATTATATTTTTGTTAGATAAAATGTCATCAAATAGATCCATACAGTATACCAAATTCAGCATACCTTTAAAAAAATATTCTAACTCCACTCTGTGAAATAAATATCACCGATGAAAATTAGCGATAGTAGCTAATTATTTACAACAGATATCGATAATAAATTTGGTGGGTCTATATGATTCCATTTAAAAATACAATTATCTCCACGTTAACTCCACATGTGATAATGTAGATGTCCAAATAATTTTTTTGTAAATTTTTCTGAATAATAATTTTAAATAAGACGTCTACCGAACAGCTTACACATAAATATGTTGTGAGGTTAATGTTTGGACAACGGAGGTTTTACAAGTTCGTGACCACCCCGTACAGTAAACAGAGAGAGAAGAGTAGGCACATCGTAAATGAGACGGAAAGAAACGAATTGGAGAAGCGAGAGGCAGATACAGGGCGGGAAAATCGAGGAATAAAAGTGGGAGCGAGAGAAAAGTTGTTATCTACCTCACAGGTGGTGATAAGGCTGCGATTTGTTTTCACGTGAGGTTCCTAGGCATAGATTAAAACTGTTTAAGCTCCGTCAATCCCGTGAGGCGGCGGTACCTACACCGGTTTAATCTAACCTCACTATTCCCCGGTGGTATTCGCCGTTTCGAATTCGCCTCTTCTCGCGGAAACGTATTAAATCCTTTTTATAAATGTCGTTAAAAAAGAGTGGAGAACAAGTAGGAGAGAGTTAATAGAATTTCGCGTGGATGCATCATCGAGCGAGGAAGATTAATGGAATATGTGGCGAGTGGTCTCGTTGGAAAAGTTACACGCTGAACCGACGTGATGCAGAAACGAACACCCTCGTTTCACGTTTTCTCGTGGAATTTGCATGAATTAACAGTTACGACGCAATATCGACTGAGCTTTCGTACGATATTTAGATTTTACGCTCGCATAAAACGAATAATTTGCTTGCTTTCAACCTTATCGCCGCGAATTTGTATGCAATTCGGACTGCATTCGGGTACTTCCGGTAATAGAATGAAACAATTCTGAAGAAATTTGCCGTGAAGTACTCTAATTTTACTACATTGTCTTCAAACGATTGTATACTTCACATTTGAATGATCTACTGAAAAATGTGTTGTCATAAGCGTTTTACCCAATTCGGTACTTTGAGGACATATGCAAACACTTCGTGTGTATAGTATCACCACGTTAAAGGAGTAAAATGAAGGGATAAAGTGTCATATACACATAAGTTTATTTACATGTCTATAAAAAAATTTAATAAGCACAGTGGTATTTTTGCATTATAATTTATTTTCTCTAATAACGTATCCTTTCATTATAATATATATTTCTGCATTTTCAGTGTATCTATTTCTGTATTATAATGTATCTTTTGGATTTATATGTCATAGCATTTTTCCTTGTGAACCTATGACTGCAAATAATATACTTGTCTATATTTGCAAAATACAGTAATAAAGTTTGATCATATAACTTTGAAGCATCGTGTACATGTAAATACACTACGTTAACATTCAGAACCGATGAAAATGTATAGAAAATGAATACCATTTGACGTCCACAATCTGCAGTTAGCGTAATTAGCAATTACCGAAACGTCTTAAGTGAAGAGATGGAAATGACAATGGGCCAAGGAACGGCCAAAAGGATAATTTTAGTCTTCGACTCTTCCCACGCCCATTTCCTCAATCGTTAAGGCAAAATCGATACCGTGATGTGCAAGGGATGTTTCCAATTATCGCTAACTATCGACAAGGACGAGATATATCGTATCGCAATCACGCGCACACGTATGCCTTAATGTAACTAACGGAACCTGTTCAAAACTCTCGGAATTCCCTCGTTTATGGATAAAACGGCATCCGTTCTTCGATTACTAAACAAAAGTACTGTTACGTCCAAAAATGGTGGTCGCTTTAACAGCTGTTTTAAATATCTGACTCTAATTTGCTAAATAATTGAATTGTAGATGGGTGGTTTTAATATGTAATTAGGTAAATAATTAAAGCAGGAATGACTACATTTTTTAAGTAGACAATAATTATCTAAATAATTAAACTAATAGCAAATACGTTTTTTAAATATGTAATTTATTATCTGAATAACTAAACTTTTAACAGATTCATTTTTTGAATGTACAATTGTAATCATCTAAATAATTAAACTAATAGCAAATACATTTTTTTAATCATCTAAATAATTAAATTAACATGATTAGATATTTTTAAGCATACAACTTTAATTATCCAAGCAACTAAACTAATAAAAAACATATAAAATTGTAAGTAGATAAATAATTAAACTAAAAATACATGCTTAAAGTATATAACTGTAATTATAACAAATAAATTATAATATATAAACAGGTGTTTTGAATGAGTGATAATTAATTAAATAACCAGGCCTTTTGATAGAAATGGTTTTGTGACTTGTTACATGAAAATGTTAGGTGTATAGTAATTGAATATTAATGAAACCACAAACATCGATACCGAAGGCAACAGGAAGGTGATAGAAGTGCGTTTTACGCGCATTTCAACGGCAATAAATCAATCCTAGGGTGATTCACTTCACTCCTACTTCCTCGTTCCACAGTTTTCGCGATCAGACATGCGATGTAACAATTACTGCTCGCTCTCAGCGTCATTCGCAATATCTATCATCCGCAAAACCTGAAGGGGAACGTGCCCCGATGTCCCTCGCTTCGGCCAGCAATTTTAGGGAAGTGTGTATCATCACTCATCCTGCTTCTACCTACTAAATGATGCTTTCAGTCAAGTATTCAATTCCTACGCTGGTTCACAAGTTTCCTATGCTCTACGTGATGGCGGTTTGTCATACGAACGACGTGTATGGGGTACTGCCTGATTCGGGAATCTTTATTGCCATATTGTTTCTAATTATTTTTTACGCTTGCAAGGTAGGGCAAATTGCGGTACGATGAGTGTCAATTATCATTTTCAATACTTGTAATTGGTTTTTGTATTTGCAAGTTCGAAAATTTGAAATTTTTTAATTTTAGCAGTTATTTAAGTTTTAAAAGAGGTTTGTAGAGTTGAGTGAATATAAGGTTGGAAGTTGGAGATTTTGTGTTTTTTCTTCGTTAAATATCTCGGTATTCCAATTTCTATATTTTCAAATTTCCCAATCTTCAAAATTCCAAAAATACAAATTTCTAAATTACCAAGTTCTTCAATCTCTAATTACCTTAATTTTCGAATTTCTATATTTTCAAATTCCTGAGCCTTCAAATTTCCAAATCACCAACTTATATATTTCCAAATTTCTGAGTCTTCAAATTTTCAAATCACCAATTTTTCTCTTTCCAAATTTCCAAATGTCCAAATTTATTAACCTTGAAATTTCTATGTCTCCAAATTTCTAAAATACCAAGTTTCTAAATCTCTAAAGTTTCGTATTTTTAAATTTCCAAGTCTTCAAATTTCTTAATCTTGAAATTTTTTAACTCTCAAATTTCTACGTCTTCAAATTTGTAATGTACCTGTGTAGCTTCCAAAATTCCTAACTTTCCGTATGAAATATTTAGATTTCTATGTTTCAATAATTCCCTGCTACTTCATTCAGTCTCAATTGGTAATAATCATTGGTTATTAATCACAGCCAATTATAATCAATGATAGTTAATGATAGTCAATCAGAGTCAGAATCACTGCGAAACTAGTTCCTAACTAATGATAATCAGTTACAGTTAATCGTAGTCAATCATAATCATAATCAGTCTGAATCAGATATGTCATGGTTAATTAAAGTAAGTCTGAGTTAATCGCAATCAATCAAAAATAATTCCTAATCTGCCACAATCAATGATCCTGTAACTTAGCAAAAATCCTTCAAAATAAATAAAAAATGAATTTCGCAAGTAGTGCAAGTCAACTCATAGTCCGACAGAATCACATTTCACTTCTCACCTCAAAACAAAATACAAATAATGATATAGTCTCAGATTAGATCAGAACAAATAGCGAAAATGCTTCAAAATAAATAAAAAATCAATTTCGCAAGTAGTGCAAGTCAACTCATAGTCCGGCAGAATCACATTTCACTTCTCGCCTCAAAACAAAATACAAATAATGATATAGTCTCAGATTAGATCAGAACAAATAGCGAAAATGCTTCAAAATAAATAAAAAAATCAATTTCGCAAGTAGTGCAAGTCAACTCATAGTCCGATAGAATCACATTTCACTTCTCACCTCGACACAAAATACAAATAATGATATAGTCCCAGATTAGATCAGAACAAATAACATCTACATATAAAAAATCAATTAATATAAAAATAAAAATGTATAAAAGGTATAACAGCACAGGATTCCTCAGTAACTCTACGTTGTAGATTACATAACCTACTTTCGAAACGAGAAAACATCAAAATTCCCGTGCAATAATTACCTGTGTTCAAAAGTTGCACTCAAAACAGAGCAACCACGTCACTTAGCAACGAAACGTGTCGAATCAATTTGCGCTCATCAAGTTGTCCAAGTGTGCTGCCGTGTTAAATGCCTGGAGATGTTGAACAGCCTCGGAGCTGTAACCGTTTAGCACTTCCGATGTACCGCGAAAATGCCAGGGAGTTTTCGACGATGCACCTCCTCCGTCGGGTATTCCTATATAATTACTGAAAAATAATGCTCTGCCGTGCCGCGTGCGAGCGCAATTAAGATCCGTAGACGGCGTAAAGCGTCGAGATTCCCTAGGTTGCTAATTACACGGCGCTTCGCGGTTCTTATGCGCCTACCAGGCCAGATAGGTAGTTGGCAATAAATTTTCTGCTTCGCAACCAACGGCCACACCACAGCAAATCCGGCTGAGTTACGAAAGAGAATAATGTTTGCGGATGCGTAAGGTAACGCGGTGGGCAAAGTCGTACCTTCTTGCGCATCCACGTTTCGCGATACCGACACACTTGAGGTGTTAGGTCGCCTTTCTAATGCGTATCGTTCGTACACTCGTATACATCTAATCGAATGTATTGTAGATAATTAGAGGAGAAGGTGGTTGAACTTCAATTTATGAATGGATCTGTTAATCAGATGGATGAATGTTTACTGGTTTGAACACGGAAGGTGACATTCGGTTTAATACGGTAATTTGTGATGAGTATTTTTGAATATATTTATGGAGTTAGAGGTAATTAACAATACAGAAATAATTACTTCAACAGTACTCATCAAGCTTTTCACCCAAAAAGTTTTAGAGTCCGCACCTGTCAACAATATCTAGAAAAATACTTTTGAGTGCAAAGGTTTGAATATGAATTTGATGAATGAATCTGTGAATATTGGTGAATGATTAGGTGCTTGAATGTTGTCACCTAGTTTGAACTCGACAGATGGACCGTTTGGGTTAATACA
This sequence comes from Megachile willughbiella, assembly GCA_945859595.2. NCBI lineage: Eukaryota > Metazoa > Arthropoda > Insecta > Hymenoptera > Megachilidae > Megachile > Megachile willughbiella. Next base: position 13,702,426 of record OX243797.1, read on the forward strand.
ACTTAAAATGAGTACTTTTTGACCAAATCTATGGAGTTGTGCATGTGATAAACGTAGTGCAATCGACAGTAGAGGTAATCAACAATGGAGAATAATTACTTCAGTTCTCATCAAACTCTTGAACCAGAAAGTTTTAGACACTGTATCTGCTAACAATATTTGTGGAAATACTTTAGAGGGCAAATGTATGAATATGAATTTGATGAATGAATCTGAGAATATTGGTGAATGATTAGGTGCTTGAATGTTGTCACCTAGTATGAACTCAACAGATGACCCACTTGAGTTAATACAACTTGAAATATGTATTTTCTAACTAAATCTATGGTGTTGTAAATGTGATGAACATACTGAAATTGACAATAGAAATAATTAATAATGAAGAAATAGCTTCATCAAAATTCATCAAGCTTTTCACCCAAAAAGTTTTAGAGTCCGCACCTACCAACAATATCTAGAAAAATACTTTTGAGTGCAGAAGGTTGAATATGAATGAAGTTTCAAAGGAGGTGTAACTCCCTAATAAAAATATACAAATCTATACTAAAAAAATAAATCTCCATTTTCTACATATGTGTGGAGTAATATTATTGTTTAATGCACATGATAATTTTTCAAAATGATAATAATTTCGTTATCTCGTTGTTCAAAATCTCGCCAGACAGTGAAGTAACCGCTCGATAACTGACCGCCATATACCCGATCGAAAATTGAAAAGTAATTGTAAATGATAAGTAAATTGTAAGTGATATTTGTAAATGAAAAAGTAATAAAACTTGATAACATAATAATCCAGAAAAGTCTCTCACAAATCATCCATAAACACCTGTCACGGTATGATTGTACAAATCATGAATTCTCGATACAAAATGACCACTTTGAATTTCAGAATACGTTTGCTAAACATGATGTATTCACGAACAGAAGAGGACCAAAAAAGGGAGAATAGAACCGTATTAGCATTTCTCGTTTTAAAATGCCGTTAGCAACAGCTCGAATAAACTTCTCATAAATATAAATAACACGAGCCACCAAATGAAACTGTGATTCTTGTCGTCTAAGAATTTTCATGCAATATTTATGCCAGCAGGTGTAAATACACGCCTAACGACACTCCCTAAGCGTTTTCTTCGGAATTCCGTTTTCGCTCGTGGAGAAACAACGATCCACCCCCTGTTCGCTCCCTCCACCTACCCCCATCTTGCATCGCGTAAATATTTTCGCCTGGAAACAAAGTCGCCGAAGCGAGGAGCTGAGAAATATTTAATGCAATACACCGTCGAACGTGGTGTGAATATACGGTACGATGCGTTAAACGACCGTTTGCTTGTCTATCTCTGATCAAGCTGCAACATTAATGTGCCATTTACGGTAATGGTCTGAAATGGCCTGGAAAAGAGACTAGGTGTTTCGTTCTTCTTCACGAAACTTCATCCCTTTATGCACACACATGATCATGAATTGCATTATACGGGTCTAAAATGGTCTAATTTATTGATCACTTTAGGACAATATGCGTCGTTAGCCTGAGAGTTTCGGTTAGGTAGGCCACTTGATAACGTCATGGGTAGACCGTGGACGTTCATGCATTTATAATACAATGAACACCGTGAAATATGCATTTATCCGCGACGTAATAAGATTGACAGTTTATAGATTCATGTATACTTTGCGGAAATGTTCATGGGTTAACTAACGTCCTGAAGTGATCAAGTTTCATCATCATTTTGTGACAATAAATGTGTACCGTTATTCTGAGTGTTTGGATTAGGTATGACACTTCATAAGTAAATACGTTCGTGCATTTATGATATATGGTAGACTGTAAAATGTGCATGTATCTGCAACATATTGACATGGATAGTTTATAGATTCATAAGTACTTTGCAGAAATATTCATAGGTCAAATACGTATCTGAAGTGATCGAGTTTGATCGTCATTTTGTGACAGTAAACGTGTGCCGTTAGCCTGAGAGATTAGGTGTGATACTTGATAACATCATAGACACGTGGACGTTTATGCATTCATGACATATCGAAGGCTATTAAATATAGATTCATCTGCAGTATATACATATCCATAGTTTATTGATTTATGCATGTTTTGTAGAAGTAATCATGGGTCAAATACGATCGGTCTGAAGTGAGGTTTCATCATTTTATAACAGTAAATGTGTACCGTTGACCTGAGAGTTTTGGTTAACTATGACACTTGATAACATCATAGGTAGACACATGGACGTTTCTGCATTTATGATATATCGACGGCTATTAAATGCACATTCGTCTGCAGTATAGAGATTCGCAGACTGCGGATTTATGTGTATATTTTGCTGACTTGATCATGGGAAACGTACTATGCGAGTAATGAAATTTATTGATCGTTTTGGGACATCAAATATGTTTGACTTGTGGATCTGAGATTGATCTAAATTAAATGTAAGGTAACTGGATATGGAACTGTTCAAATAGTAACCATATATAGTGTTGAACTACTTGAATGGAGAAATGAATAGATCAGCATTTTTATTTCTATTAAAAGTGTTCACATCTGGCATTTACCTCGTTAACCATTTCAACTGTTCAATTATACAGATCAGATAATAATACCAAAACTTGCACGGAACAACCGTAGCTGAAAGTTTCAGAACGATACACGCGTATCAAACTAGGACTCTAGGGTATTCTAGCCCGACTAACCTCGCTGGATGCATCGATAAATTTTCATTAGCCGGCACGATGCACGACTTATTCCACAAGAATGCGTGGCTAAATCTCACATTCCTCGAGATCCTTAATAGCCCCTCTACACTACGGTGTAACGTGGGATTCCTTTAGAGAAGGTCACATAAACCTGACAAGTTTCGAAATTTCGAAATTTTTGCAATTCCAAAATTCGAAATGTTCAAGTTTTTTAATTTTCGAGTGTTCAAATTTTCACATTTTTAGGCTTTCTCTATACTTTCAAATTTTCAAATTTTCGAAGCTTGACTGAAATTTTCAAATTTTTCAAAATTGACATTTATTAACTTTCTAATTTTCTAGGTTCGACAGTCTCGGATTTTCAAATTTTCCAAGTTTGACATTTTCAAACTTTCAAAATTTACAAACTTGACGGTTTTAAATTTTCAAATTTTTCGTTTTCAAATTCTCAAATTTCCAAATTTTTCAAGTTCCACATGTTTCAATTTTCAAATTTTCCAAGTCTCACATTTTCTTAAATTCGCAAGTTTTCAAATTCTCAAATATTCAAATTTTCCAATTTTTCAATTTTCAAATTTTCTAAGTTTCACATTTCTTAAATTCGCAAGTTTTCAAATTCTCAAATATCCAAATTTTTTAATTTTTCAAGTTCCACATTTTTCAATTTTCAAATTTTCCAAGTTTCACATTTCCTTAAATTCGCAAGTTTTCAAATTCTCAAATTTCCAAATTTTCAAATTCCAAATTTTTGAAGCACTCGAATTCCAAAATTTTAGAATATCCAAGAACTCAAATTTCACTGTTCCTAAATTCCAAAACTCCAGTTCTCCAAATTTCTAGTTTTCCTCATTCACAGATCTCCCAGTTCCAAAATTCTCAAAGACCTATATCCCCAGTTTCACAGATCTTCCCTAAATCCTATATCCCTAGATTCTTCATGTTCAAAGTCCTCTTTCAAACTGTCTGAAAATGTCTATGTCTTCAAATTCCTAGGTCCTCAACACTCCTAGTTCTTTAAATTCCTAAGTTTCCACATCTTCAGATCCAGCAAGTCCAATACCCCTAAATTAACCATCAAATCCCTAAGCTTCCATATCACCAGATCCAATAATTCCAATACCCCCAAATTAACCATTAAATCCTAAAACTCCCATATCTTCAGATCCAACAACTCCAATACCCCTAAATTAACCACCAAATCCTTAAACTCCCATATCTCCAGATCTAGTAACTCCAGTACCCCTAAATTAACCACCAAATCCCTAAATTTCAATAATCCATGATTCCCAAAACCCAAAATTCCCAAACTGCAATAAGTTCTAACCCCAAAATATCAAGTTCCAAGAATCTCCAAAAATCAGCGACTAAATCTTTCCGCCCGTTTGCCATATTTTCCCTAGAGAATCCAGATTTACTCGCCGGTGTACTTCAGCGGCGTCTTTTGAAGAAACGCTTCGAAAAAAAAATCCGGGTGCAAGTTCTCTTTCCGTGTGTCAGCGACCCTTAATAAATCTCCGTGGCAGACCAGCCTCGTGCTCGGTCTGGCTGGTAAATAAGCTGGCCGAGTTTTAATTATTCCTATTTTCGCATCCATCGACCGGTCACGAGTTTTTCTCCCTTTCTCCCTCAAGATTTAATTATGCAAATCACAGGGCCACTAGACAAAACCAATATTTGCACGAGTTCTTAGATGGGGCGGGCCACGGGGGAGGGGTAAGAGGATCGGGCAAAAGCGGCACCAAGAGGCCAGGTAGGATTTCGCAACTCATAATCAGGCAGATTCATTTGCCTGGGTACATAAAAATATAATCTTTCACTCTCCTCTTTCTTGGCCGGTCTGCCTCCTTGTCTCTGATAAATACATTTCCAACTTGAATCGTAATAGCTTGCGCTGCTGATTAAAGCTGAGCATTAACGCCCTTTGCTGCATAGAATTACGGGAATTGTATTGTTGGCCCGATGCGAACCCTTTCGAAACGTCGAGCAAGGAAAATACGTAATGCGAATGATGCAATGGAGATCTCTGCATTTTTATGTCTTTTTTTTTTTAACGGATCCGTTGTTTGTTTTGGAGACGCATTTTCAAATTAATCGCATAGGAGATTGCACAAAGGGGTGAATTAATTACTGCCGGATATCATTGTTCGGTTTTTAATTACCGCGATTGAATTATAATCGGTTTTTGTCGATCGAACGAGCCGATTTAGAATTTCATGTTTAATTCGAGTCAATTTGGAAATTAAAATATGATTTTAATTGAGGTGCGTTAATTAATGAGCAAGTTTCAATTGCCGAGTGAAATTTGTAACTTTTAATTCGGGAGTGACTAATTGGAAACTAAAATTCGGGGTTTAATTGGATCTGTGACGAAAATTTAAATTTCATTTTTAATTGAGATTCTTTTTAAACGATAATTATAAATTAATTTTCAGTGGAAATTTGTACGATCGAAAAACGATATTTTATTGTTAATTGAAATATTCTTGGTAATGATTGATTGAAAATTTTCACTTGCAGACTATGTTTTTATTTTTAGTCGAGTAAATAAAATGTCAATTTTAAAGGAAAATATTCAACGAAAGTTTTCTTTCGCTTCTTCTTTTGTTATTAATTTCTGAACTTATGGAGTGTTAATTAATTTTGTAATTACTAACTCGTAAAAATTTGATTGGACTTTGTCGATTTATATTTGAAAAAGAACGAGCTTCTTTCTCCACTATTTTCTATTTGTATAAAAATCAATATTGTTTAATTATTCCTCTGGTGAAAATAAATATGTAATATTTATGTCCACACTTATCTTCACAAAAGCAACATAAAATATTTATTGAACGTAACAAATTTCAAAGCTGCTGTAATAATTTCCCTTTTTATTACCCTCGGCAATGAATTATGAGCAATAAGCAATCGTTTTTCTACATCGTGTCATAAAATTAAAAATTCATTGATAAATCCACATCTTCATGATTTATAAATTTCCCCATAAATCTGATCGATAAAAGAAATCCTGAAACGGCTCGTAATTATTCAGAGTACTTGTTAAACAGGATATCGCAATATCTGAAAGCTATTTATAGCATGTTTGTTAACAATAAGTCTTCGAACCGATTAGCTATCGGACAAATCATCGGCATTAACGTGTAATTTCACAAATATCGAGGGGAAAATCCGTGACGTTATAATCACAGAGAATAATGCAGTGGCATATTCGAGTTTCATAAATTTACACTGTGCAACGTGGGAAATTATAGTGCTCGAAGCGATGGCCTGGATTAAATGCAAATAGACCGCCATGTTTCGACTTATCTATTGTAAATCCCCGTTTTAGTGTGAACTTTTGTAAAGTAATTTAACTTCCATAGAGGAATAATTTCATTCATTTATATAAAAGTTCGTGTAAGTATCCCGAGGAGAATCCGAGGGATTCGAGGAAGAAAGTTGCCGGGGCAACGACTCTAGAAATAACGCTTTCACCGAAACAGTTGAAAACTGGAAGAATGTAATTATTCATCCTGTTTAACTTACTAATTACGATGTCATCGTCTTAAATGCAACGGGGCATCTATCGCTCGAAACTGGCACGCTTACCGAACAAAGGTAATTCAATGTTCCCTTAATTTCCTTTTCCCGTTTTGTTGTGGTTAATTCGTTTACCCGGCATCGTTTTGTGCATTAACTACGTTTATTTTGAAATCGAGTTGCCGTTCTGAGTTCTTGCTGCAATATAATCCGTTCAGTTAACACTACAGTAATACGCTTTAAATTCAACGCAATTCACCGTCATTTAATAACATTTATCTATTCAAATTCATTTGATAACATTTATTTATTCAATTTCGTTCAGTCAAATTTATTTATTCAATTCCTTTCAATGAAGTTTATTTATTCGATTTTGTTCAATAAAATTTATTTATTCAATTCCTTTCAATGAAGTTTGTTTATTCGAGTTTGTTCGATGAAATTTATTTATTCAATTTCATTTAATAAAATCGTGCAGTCGTCATTTAATAACATTCGTTAAATCAAATTGTATAAACAATGAGAAATTCATAGCTATTTAATGAAATTTATTTATTCATTTTCATTTAATAAAATACATTCATTCGAATTGTATAAAATTATTATTCTGTGTTTGAATTCATTAAATTAAATTTTATAAAAAATGAGAAATTCATAACTACTTAATGAAATTTATTTATTCATTTTCATTTAATAAAATACATTTATTCGAATTTTATAAAATTATTTTTCTGTGTTTAATTATCTTCGTGAGTTAAGGTAAAATGTTATAAATTGTAATTGACAAATTCATGTACAATTTCATGTATCTGATATTTCTTTACGCCCAATATTTCAAAGTGAATGTACCTGAAAAGAAATATGAAATTTTAATTAAGAAGAACAAGGTTACTGTAAAATGACCTTGAGATGACCTTCACTTCCGTTGCCTAATTATCAGCCTTAAATATAATAATCTTCAAAGTATATTTTTATTATTTTTCAAGTAACAAAATAATTAAAGGAACACCCTCTATATTAAATGTGAATATGAATTGCAATAGAGGGTATTTTTTAAATTAATTCTAATTTCAATTAACGTGTTGTAAATGTTTATTAAATGTTGCAATTTCATGAAATTGAACGATGTTATAATCAACAAGAACGTAATTATTGTTAAGCATAAGTTAATACTATTTCCTATTAATTAAAATCTCCATAAGTTACTGGCTTGAATGTTTCATCGAAAACAAAGGTGTTCTATAAAATAATTATGATTTCTATAATTATGAACGCAAATTGTATTTTATATACTTTGTCTCATAAAATTAATTATCGTTTTTAACCTAATTTCTAACTCAATTTCTAATTAATAATACAGTTAGTCCTAAAAATATGAAACACCTTATACACCGAAAGTATTCACCTTACATTCTAAATTGAACTCTAAATTATTTGATTAAATTGCAACGTCCCAGCGAACTTAATCGTATAAAATATATCTCCGTGCAAACTTGAAAATGTTTCGACATATCACAAAATCGTATCAATTCATTATTAAATGTTCCTACACTCGTACTCATTGAATTCCACATTCGATGAAACTGGCAATAATTCATTCAAAGGGCATTTGTAAATCGAGCATCGGGACAAAATCGACGAAATTACAAGCTGGATGGAACAAAAAACCCCTAACGACGACCGTCATGACAATTATTCATTATTTTCCCCCCTCACGGTTTCACCATGAAATCTCTAATAACGGCCACTGCAGTCAGCTACCGTTCGAGTTTAAAAGCCTCCTACTCCCACGATAAAAAAAAAGAAAAGGAAAACCGACGGTAGTCAAGCAGGTAATGTATCCAGTTAAAAGTTTCCCAGGTTCGTCGAAGGAGAGGGTGGAAAAGTTCTCAGGCCGTCGCCAAGTATAAGGGGCCAAGGTGCCAGTAGAGACTAGAGATTGTGCATTTGTTATTCATGGGGACCGACGCTTCAGTTGGCTTCAGCATTTCACCGTGTTGAAAGTAGCCGCTTTCATTCTACACACTGTCTGTGCAAACTGGCCACAATATCTCTGGGAGATACCCATAAAGCATGTCCAATCTTTCAACGAGTTATCGATCCAAATTTCCACTACGTTTGAATGATAGACTGAAAGAAATTCGTTTCCTGAATTGTATAGTTCAACACTGTGCTGGACAGGAAGATGGGCATTTAGGGTGCAATGATTATGTGGGTCAACAAAGTTGTTCAGAATTACCTTAGCTACAACTCCTTTGAAGGAGTTACATTACTTGTGAGACATCCTGTATACAGATTTTTAAGTTTAGCCTTTGAAATTTAAAGAAAATTTGGAATTTGTTGGTTTGTGAATTTGGTTATCTGAAACTAAAAAATTACGAATTTGGTAGTCTGGTAACTTGATTATTTGAAATTTGGAACTTGGAATTTGAAATATGTGGAAATATGGGAACATCATATTTTCAAAGTTACATATACTTAAATTATCAAATTTTTATAATTGGAGATTTTATTATTTTCAAATACTGGTACTCAGATATTTAATAAGTTACAAATTTCCAAGTTTAGAAACATATTTTCAGATCTAGAAAACTTGGTTAACAGGTGGAAATTTTGATGCAACTAACCTACAATTAACATAGGGCAATTTTCTATCATTCACATAGACTAATTTTCAATAAATCACATTTTCCATCATTATCATAAATAAATAAACTTTATGATCGACGTATAATTAACATAAACAAATGAACATTTTAAATGTACCAAAAATTCTTTTACATGCGTAACGATGTTATGCAATGATTGTTAATTAATGGTTAAGGGAGTAATTTCAGTCCCTCCTCGTGGGAACGAGAATTTTAAACAAAACCACATGACACCGCAATTTTTTATTGAATTGACACGGTGTCGGTCAATTATGAGTGGTCGTGTTCGCAAAGGTACAGGGACAATTTTCACTGGACACTACCTGTCGATATTCCCCTCGTACATCTTTCCCGTTATAATGTGCACTGAAAGGGAACTCGAATGAAGGGTAGTTGGAACGTGGCAGCTCGAAACACCCGACTAACGATGAGGTGAAATCAGTGCAACCAGAATCAACACGGTGGCTTGATTTTTAACCGTATTGATTTTGCTGTTAATGTACTTACATATACTCCACGTTAAAGCTATGCTGCTGATATGACAATTCGCACTATGTTGACAATGAATGTTGTTCAACATCGTTGACAAAGCAAATACACGTATGTGTACATGCTTGTTTTCAATCACTTTGTTGGAGATTTTTATTCTTTCTTCGATAGGCCTTATTTTATGTTGGTGATTTGGGTTATTTAGGTTATTTGGGTTATATGGGTTATTTGGGTTATTTGGGTTATTTGGGTTATTTGGGTTATTTGGGTTATTTAGGTTATTTGGGTTATTTGGGTTATTTAGGTTATTTGGGTTATTTGGGTTATTTGGGTTATTTGGGTTATTTGGGTTATTTAGGTTATTTAGGTTATTTGGGTTATTTAGGTTATTTGGGTTATTTAGGTTATTTGGGTTATTTAGGTTATTTGGGTTATTTGGGTTATTTGGGTTATTTGGGTTATTTGGGTTATTTGGATTATTTGGGTTATTTAGGTTATTTGGGTTATTTGGGTTATTTGGGTTATTTAGGTTATTTGGGTTATTTGGGTTATTTGGGTTATTTGGGTTATTTGGGTTATTTGGGTTATTTGGATTATTTGGGTTATTTAGGTTATTTGGGTTATTTGGGTTATTTAGGTTATTTGGGCTATTTAGGTTATTTGGGTTAGCTGGGTTATTTGGGCTATATTTAGGTTATTTGGGTTATTTGGGCTATTAAAGTTATTCAGGTTATTTGGCTTATTTGGGTTATTTGAGTTATTTGACTTATGTGGGTTATTTGGGTTATTTAGGTTATCTCGGTAGTTTAGGTCATCTAGGTTAATTCGACTATTTAGGTTAGATTAAGTTAGGTTAGGTTATTTAGGTTAGTTTAGGTTATTTAGGTTGTTTAGACTACCGTTAAAAAATTATTAAATTATAAAATATTCCAATTGAAAATACTTAAATTTAAATGTAAACTAATTAAAAATTGTTCAATTTAAAATGTACCAACTGAAAATTCCAAAATATTTTAACATACCAATTCAAATTTACAAAATTTTTAAACGTACCAATTAAAAATTAAAAAATTTGAAACATCGAAGTCATTTTAACTAACATATTAATAAACCCAGAAATCTGCATCGTTGAAAATATAGAAATTAAATACGCATTTTGACAATATTTAAACGTCGTACATTATGCAAAAATTAACAACAAGGTAAATTAATTTACTGTTCAAAGTTCTAAAATGTTCCCCTGTTTTTCAGGTTAATTTCCCTCGCGTGAAAATATTGCTGTGCTTTAAAATACCATTTCGGAGGTGTAGCATAAATAAATGGGTATTTCATTATGCGAGAACGTCGCGTTTTTGAAAGCATCTTAAATTTCTTGGATGACTGTGCTTTTTTTTTTCGAAACTACTCAGAGAAGAACGGGTGAGAAAGAGGCGCTCAGGTGCATCGTCTCCGCGACGTGGCTCGAAAGCGTTGGGGAACGACGATATGAAATTTTTCCCTTGCCTTTTCCCTGCCCTTATCTTCTCGTGAGTTGTCGTTATTTCGTTTCACCTCCCCTTTACTTCCACCCTTCGTCGAAGCGACGACTCTCATCGATAAAATGTACGAACGAGTATTCCCAACGGTACGTTCTGTTTCCAGAAAGTTTCGCCTCATTTGCAGTTAACACTTAACATGCAAATCATTATATAATTCTCTGGAACTTGCCAACAAAGGAGTTATTCTGCTATTTTGTCACCACCCTGGTCCGAAGTTTTGATTATATTATCGTATTCGGGAGACTTACGGGAAGAAAGTTTGTCAAATATCGGTTCAAAAGTTATCAACGTTCGATGGAACGGCCAGGAATTCGAATCGAGCAATTTGAAAGTTGTCACGATAGGAAAATTGTAACCTAACGAGCGTTGGAATTGATTTTGTACTTTCGAGTGAATTGCAGTTTTAACGGAAATGGAAATTAGGGTTCGTTGGACATGTGTGTAGATGTTAATCCTCTTTTAGTTACTGAATCAATTCTGACCCATTATGTGATAAATATAAAAGAGTGTAATACTATTTATATTGATCATGGAAAAGATTATTAATGATGAAGCTGTAAACAATATGTAACAGTGTCGAATCCTGTAATGAATATACGACAAAATGTTCATAATGTGCAGAGTATGTTGAATAAAATAAAATAATTTATATATTTTATACTATATGTACGTTTCATTCAGTTCAATATATATTACAATACATCAACAGAAACTGAACATCAAAAATGAAGTTTAATTTTTCAAATTTAACCTTTCAATTTCATTTCCATGTATCACAATATTATAAGAATTTCTATGTATACATTTTTAAATACTAATCGATCAGTCCGATATATTATATTAGCAGGAAGTCTAAAAGTATGTTAAGCTTAATTTTCAATTTCAACCTAAGAATTATATTATAGTTCAATAATATTAAAATATGAAAACTTTCCACCCATTTTTGATCGGTATTTCTGATCAATCCAATCTCTATTAACCCAGAAAATTATCCAAAGAGTTTGTTAACGTCAATTTTCCAACCTCAAAATTGCATTACGTAGCAGAATCATATAACGCTGTGTCACCAAGCAGTAATATTCCCCGAAATTTACACGATAAACGCTGTAACAGTTAAATTGTTGTTCACAAGCTGTAAACAACGTATCGATCGTGGTGTAAACAAGCGAGCGCTCCGGTACGTTTAATCATACAAAGAATGAAACACGATGCACCAATAAAATTCCTCTAAAATTGCATCGTGCTCGTACGATCGAGCATGCGTTTCAGGAGCAGCCGAAGCGTGGTGGTCGACGTGTGTTTCGCACCCCCTCTTTTCCCGAAAACGAGCGTGAATCGGGAAGCTCGAATTAGCGTGAGATTTCGAGCGGGTTTGATGGTAATTGGAAGCAAGCGTTTTTAGCCGTTTCGTTGCAATTGCTGGTGGGTTTGGTAGACAGGTAACGCGATAGGTATTTGTTTGCCGAGGGTACGGATAAATTAATCATCCGTTAAGCTTGGGCAAGACGTGTTCCCCGTTGCTGGTTATTCCGGTTTAATCCAGCTGGCTCACCCCTTTACACCAACGACTTCCCTCCCTCGTTTTAGTATCATCTCCGTGACTGTTGTGAAAGAGACGTAACCCGAGAGATTCTCGTTGCGACAAAGTTACCGCCTACTTCAATACCGCCTGGATTACGTTATATCCGCAATCTCTTCGTTCTCCTTAATCTTGTTCGGCTGCCACGTTAATTCTTTCTTTCTCTTTTTCGCGGACGATGAATCCTAGAATCTCGCCCCGTAGTTTCGACTAATTGAACGTTGAGAGTGGTTAAGGTGGTATTAGAATTTTATGGTGTGGAATTGTGAATTTTCGAATTTATTTACCTTCAGACACTGCGATGGGCTAATACGATTTTACGAGCGAAAGGGGTAGAATTGTAAATTTTCAAGTTCAAATGTTTTTGGCTGCTGCGAGTGATGGTTAACATAGTATTAGAAGGGTAGAATTGCGAATTTGTTAATTCTGGTATTTTTGCATACTGTGTTGGTTAACGTGGTTTTAGAATTTTGCAAATAGAAGGGATAGAATTACGAATTTTTAAATTTTAGTATACTATTTTAAAATTTGAAAGTTTACATCTTGAAATATTTGAAGAAAATTGTGAATTTGTAGAATTTGGAGATTTTGGTGTTTAAGGAAATGAGTATGTGGGAATTTCACGATGCGAAAGTTCGGATGAAGTTAGAAATTTGAAAACTTGGAAATTTGACAATTTGAGAAGCTTGTACATTCAGGAATGTGAAAAATTGAAAACTTGTCAAATAGTTTGGAAATTTGCAAATACCAAGATCTGGGAATTTCAAGACAGAAACTTAAAGTGGAATTGCAAATTTAAAAATTAATAAATTTGATATGTGTTATAAAAGCGACCAAGTTTCCCATAAACATCCTCATCCCCAGACCAAATTTCATTCTAAGCAAATTATTTATTTCCCAACTTAATACTCTCTGTAATCGCATAAGGTTTCATAAAAATCCGAATGTCTCAGATTGCGACCACATTATCTTCACCTGTTTCAAGTATATCCAAGATGTATCTCTATACTTGATCCACCTGGACCTGAGGAATACCTGGCGAAGCCCAGTATGGTAATCAACCCATACACCACGAAATGTCCTTATCGAGTGTCTCGTCGATGTCCCTTTTGTATGCGGAAATCGTACACGGCGGTAGAGGTGAAATTCGGTTCAGATTTGAGGTGGTCAGCAGAACGAGTTTCCGGTCTGGAGACCCGATAATCTCGATTGCTGCACCGTTCCACGCATGGAGTTGTCAATCAGGGTTGATGGTGTCCCGTTGGAACGTCCGCTGTCTATCCGACTAGTCGACGGATATATACGGGGTCCGGACACGGTACGACATCCGTACAATTCATGCAGATCTATCTGATCGTCTTCCCGTTCATGACCTACACTATGATCAGTTTGCCTATGAACTATAGACCTGGGCGTTGTATTAGCAATTGTACCACTCTGTTGTTGACTGACGCTGCTTTGCCGAAAGTATTAGGTTATCCATTTATTAGGTTATCGTATTTTATTTACGTATTTTTATATATAGTTACTCACATTAATATTCGGAGTATGCAATCATAATTAAGGTAAAAATTTACGTGGTTTCTTAAGAATATTTATTTTGAAAATTGCGAACAAAAGTGTCTTGAAATCTATTTTTTAATGCGTCAAAATATGAGGTACATAATTGCCAAAGAATATTGCTTTAAATTTTATTTCATTGCTACAATAATATTTCATAAATGAGTAGAAATGAATAACTAAATATACTCCAAAGCTGGAAAGACCTACATATAAAAATATTATTAAAATATGTCAAATCATTTTGCATATAAAAACAATAAATAATTGTCCGTCATCCGACAATAAATAAATGATAATCATTCATATTTACTGGCATTGATTTTAATCAGTCAATTGCGTTCAAGATGTACACACATCAATTCGGTTCACATCAACGAATTATTAATTTCTTATAGAATGAAAACATAATCCTTCTTCGCTTTACTTGTCTTTTTTTGTAAAATCTATAATAGGAAAATTCGTTTCGCGATCGACGTGCATACTCCTCGCTTGATTTTAATTAGGCATCACGTGAAGGATTTATAAAACTAAATTCCGCAGTTAATTGATTGACACATTCATTTCATAAAATTCTATATACACATTTTTAAAAATGGATGTACTTAAACATTTATAATAACATGTATTTAATATACACATTAATTAAAATAGATGTATTTTATTGTACATGTACATTTAGATGTATTTCATACATGTATACGTTCATAAAAATAGATGTATTTTATATATACATTCTTGAAACATTTTTTAGAATGTATTTTAGAAACTGCCAGTTGTAGTTTGTTTTACTTTGAAATAAGAATACGTATCCAAGATCTGGCGAGTATCATGCCGTTCGTGTTTACGAAAATAGCGTCGAATTGCGCCACGTGGCGATAGCATGCGGTGAAGAATACAGAGGGTTGATCGTGGTCGTATCGGAGACAATAGTCAAAGATACTTTCTCGAGTTGAAACGGTGAGAGGGTAGAAAGAAAGGAAGGCCAGGGACACAGAAGCGAGATAAAGCGAGGGTGAAAGTGCAAGAGGGTATATGGAGGAAAAGGGTACCGGTGGGTGCCCACGGATGGTTAAAAAGGGGGTAGCTAGACGAAAAGGGGGCACCAATGTCTTGGCTTGCAAGCTTCGAGGTCCTCCCGTCACCCAATCACGTCCTGGCGAAGCTCGCCATATTTCGCGGGGCGGAGCCCTCTCCTCTCGCGACCGACTCAGCCTCTGTGTTCTACTATTATTTTAAACCCTTCGCTCTCTTCTTCCCGCTCGCCATCCCTTGCCCCTCTCGTTCACCGGTTTCATCCCCCCGAGTCTTCCTTACCACCTCTGCACCGACACCCCCTACGATCTGGTCCCTGCTTCTCCTTTTCTCTTCTGTTCGGTTGCTCTCACCTACCCCGATCTACCCCTCTTATATGCTCTATCTCCCTTTATCTCCGTACATCTACCCACCTACCGACGTCTCGTGCCTCCAGGCAGAGATGAAAATTTCCAGACTCCTCGCGATCGAAACCGAATTGTTATTTCACGAGGTAGTCGACCCGTTCGCCACCCCTTCCACCGACGACCAACTCTCTCTTTCTCCCTTGCCCTTGGACAAGAATTACACACCGAAAGTCCTTGCTGCCAGCTTTCTACTCTCTTTTCTCCACTTTCGTTCTTTCTTTGCGTTCCATCGTGCGGTGGATTAAGAACGGGACTGCGACGGGATACTACCCTTCTAGCAAGTTTGCGGGGATGTGTAGGCTCCGGATGAAACAATAGGTTCGTCAGAATTTTTCGACGTTATCGCAGAATAATTGATTGTAATTTACGTTTGGTTACGTGAATAGGCTCGGAGATTATTGAAATTGTAATGATAATATTACCTACCTAATATTGGGAAACTACCCCAATGCTTCAAATTTTAGCGAGGGTGATGAATTTTATTAAGATTTTAATATAGTACTTACAGTTTCAACTTCAAATTGCATATTTTACTGTGTATAACTTCTACTGTACTACAACTTTTTAACACTAGAACTACCAAACCAAAATGGCCGCTTTACTTCTCATCTTAAATTACAATCTTTGTGTAATTACAATAATGTTACAAACTTTGAAATGATTTTTGTCGATACATGAAATTAATGTATATGTTACTATATATTTTACCGTTTATTTATCTTCTTTTTAATTTTAAGTAAAACGTGTATCACATACCGGTAGATACAGGCTTAATATACGATTATGCAAACTTAAAGCCACCGTATTTGGACCGCACCTTATACCACCATACCAATACTCTGGTGAGCCCGAGTACGTTTCATAACGTAAATTGGATTACAGTTCGAGTAATTCTACTTTACAGAAATATTTGCAAATATCGTACTTCGCGCAATTTACAATAACCGTGTCAGTAACTCGGAATTTACCGTCTCCCTTATTCCCATTATTCTCGCGGCAGTGATTCTTTGGCAAATCTGTTTCTTTGAAGGCACCTGGAAGATCTCTGAACGAACAGGTCACGGTGCAAAAGATAGATGGGAAGAGAAAAAAGAAAAAGTAAGGTACGGCTACCTTTCTCTCAAACAGATTACTCAAGCAACCCGGTGGTGCAGCTCTTTGTCAGGTGTAAGAGAACGGAAAAGAGGCTTACGTATACCCCGATTGAAACTGCAAGATGCATGAATTACAGGTACAATCTCAATGCGCTTATTTCACTGCGGCCTTTACGAGGGTGGATGGTACACGAGCTTGTTACTCACCTTTGTAAAAGGTTTTACGCGAAAGCTGCCCCGTAACAAGAACGACTGACATCGGCACACTGATACAACACTCGAATCATTCATAACCGTGTTGTATTTATCCGACCATTAATTGGAGAGTATTGAACGATTAACGACGTCCCTCGTTAAACGAATTTCGTTTATTGGTTTCGTTTTGAAGCTCGAGCGCAATTCGGAAAATATGCTTAACTCGGCTCCCGAAAAGAAAGAGACGCGTAATTCCTGCGAAATGAGGCTTTCGATGAATCGCGATATTTTCTCGGGGATGAAATTTAAATTGGTGAAATCGATTTTAAATTTCGTACGGAGAGAAGTGCTGTTAGTACGGTTTAATTAATTATCCGAATATTGGAGAGGTCTAGGTATTTAGAGTAAATAGAATTTATTGCTTATGGGTTTTATACTGAGATTTGTGGTAGAAACATAAAATTTAGAGTAGTTCTCTAAATCAATGAAATGACATTGGAGCATAATAGTGGGGGATGATTATAGCGTTCCTAATGACTTGATGAGTCAATTTTCAAATTCGATTCAGAGAAATGTAATCTTCGATACTCCTAGAGCACAGTTCTAAAACTGTGTTCAGCAGAAGAATATTGAATAATGAAGGTGTTTATTATGAACCAAATTTAATTTGTTGAAGTTGTAGCTTAATTTGGAGAAAACTTTTAATAGTCGTTCTAAAGTACAACTCTAAAATTGTGTTTGCATTACAAGATTTATGAAGGGAGGTCTAAATTGAGGGAAGCTTCGACGGAAAAAGGTACAGGAGGAAAGAATTATTTCTATTCAAGTGACGTGGCTAGCAATCTCACGGTAATTAATATGGCGGTCGTGTCTAGTGATTCAGCTGGTAACCCAATTAACGGTGATCTCGGTACTGTAACGCATATTTAATATGCAAGCGTTGTCGCGACAGGTTCTTCGAATTCCTGTCATGCTTTCTAGCAAAGAGAATTACTGCATCTTCCTGGCTTACCCAGACATGTGCCAATTGTTTAATTCAAATACAAGACTGAGTAATAATTGCGATGCCGGCAGAAAGAGAGTCTCTTTTATTAGAAACATGGTCCTGATTTGGGAGCTTGGAAATTTGGAAATATGCGAGTTTTGAAGTGTAGGGATTTAGGAAACTGGGAATTTGGCAAATTTTGAATTTAAAAATTTAGAAGATTGGGATGGTTGACATTTGGAAATTTAGGGGTTTTTTAGAACTTAGAGAATTGGGAATATAGGAATTTTAGAGTATAGGATGTGGAGAAATTTAGGGATTTTTAATTTAGGGATTTAGGAATTTTGGAAATTAGGAATTTAGGAATTTAGGAATTTCGGAATTTAGGAATTTAGGAATTTAGGAATTTAGGAATTTCGGAATTTAGGAATTTAGGAATTTAGAAATTTAGGAATTTAGGAATTTAGGAATTAAGAAATGTAGAAATTTGGGAGTGTAGACATTTAACAATGTAGACCTTTGGAAATGTAGGAATTTGGGAAGGTAGAAATTTGGGAATGTAGGAATTTGGGAATGTAGGAATTTGGGAATGTAAGAATTTGGGAATGTAGGAATTTGGGAATGTAGAAATTTGGGAATGTAGAAATTTGACAATATAGGAATTTGGGAATATAGGAATTTGGGAATGTAGGAATTTGTGAATGTAGGAATTTGTGAAGGTAGAAATTTGGGAATGTAGGAATTAGGGAATGTAGAAATTTGGGAATGTAGGAATTTGGGAATAAAGGAATTTGAGAACGTAGGAATTTGTGAATGTAGGAATTTGTGAAGGTAGAAATTTGGGAATGTAGGAATTAGGGAATGTGGAAATTTGGGAATGTAGGAATTTGGGAAGGTAGAAATTTGTGAACGTAGGAATTTGAGAATGTAGGAATTTGGGAAGGTAGAAATTTGGGAATGTAGGAATTTGGGAATGTAGGAATTTGGGACTGTAGAAGTATAGGAATTTAGAAATTTAGAAATTTAGAAATTTAGAAATTTAGAAATTTAGAAACTTAGAAATTTGGACATCAGTAAGAAACTTCCATTTTCGAAAATGCATCTCCGTCCACAAAAATTGAGTAAACCATTCCATTAAGTTATCCAAACTATTCAGAGAACTGTATAACTATAACACTATCTCTCATCGATCGATGTTCGATCCCTTCATCTCGTAATCGATTAAGTGTTATACATTTTGTCGCAATGATACCGCAGCAGTTCACTGTAAATTTCGGCCCCAGCTTTCAGTCGGCGTGACCAACATGGCGATCGATGTCCTGCTCGAGCCAGGCAATTTGTCGTTTACGAAATTACAGAAGGACCGTTTGGCTAGATTAGCATAGCCTTGACGAAAGCCGGGAAGACCGGGATATCCGGTAGTGGCATCGTTTATCACGAAACGGTTAATATTTAACCTGACGTTGTAAAGGCAAACGTTTACACGCGGTTGTGAACAAAGTGGCACAGGACAAGGTAGTTCCGTGAGGGGGTGGACCGGGGGTGGACAGCTTCCGTTCCACCCTGGTCTTGTTTCGTTTACGATAATCCTTCGTGAAATTAAAAACATTAGGGCCTCGTAAAGATAAAGATATTGTCCGTTCCATAAGCGGCCGCGTTATAAACGAGCATGGCCACGATATACCACCACACTGCCGCACCAAAACGAGTTAATATCTACATCACGTATTTCCCGTCTATACAGGGTGATTCACACAACTTTAAAATCTTAAAAAAATATTGAATAAATGATTATTATTATTATATTCCACTAATCACAAAGACATTGGAATACTCTACATAATTTTTGCTTTATGAGCAGGTGTAATTGGATCAAGCTTATCAATAATTCATTTAGAATTAAGAATCCCAGGTTCTTGAATTAAAAATGATCGAATTCTATTGTTACTGCTCATGCATTTTTAATAATTTTTTTTTAGTTATATCATTCATAATTGATGGATTTGGAAGTTGATTAATACCCTGAATATTTGGAGCCCCAGATATAGCTTCCCCCCGAATAATGTAAGATTTTAATTATTACCACCATCATTAATTTGATTTTATAGAATTTTTAATAATAATATTATTTCTATTAAGAAATTTCATGTCAGGTTATAACCTTACTATAAAAAAATAAAAAATTAGAAGGATGAATGGTTCAAATAGTACTATATTCGTGGTAACTTAGAATTGTTGCAATTCGTGTTCATTCAAATGTATTAATTTTTTAATTGAAATGCACCATTTTTTTACACTCGCAATTTTACGTGAAACCGTACTGGGCTAATAGTATAAATACTGGAGTAACTTTACGCCAGTTAAAATACTATTACTTAATAGTATAGGGTATAATATAAATTATTTGTCAAGGTGTTTCTGAAAGAATTATTTGACAAAGCTATTGTGAAGGTATTATAAGAAGGTATTTGAAGATGCTGAAGCACTTGCAACCGAATTTTTAATACTCCCAGTATGATAATGCATTGGTATGCAATTCATGAACGATCATACAGTATTAAATAAATAAGTATGGCAATAAACTCATTGATAGCTCGATATTTCGACCACCCTATCTCTTGTGTTTAATGAAGTCATTTGAAAGGATTTATTAAAATCCCATACATTCTGGAGAGGACCTGAAAGAACGAGCAATACAATGTGCAACAATAAATGACCACCTTAATTCAGTTATAAAAACAATTGTAAAGCACTGTCTGAAATGTGTACAGAATTATGAAGAAGCATCTTCAAAAATTTTCTTAAAATACCTCGATAACTAATAACTTTTTTATTATTACTTTTACTTTATTAGTAGCCCCATACTGTTTTATGTAAAATTACAAAAGAAAACTCTGTAAAAAATTATGCATTTTTATGTCAAGAAAAATAAAGCAATCGAATACTATTGTACTTCCAGAAAAAATTTGATTTCACGAATGTATAACATAGTTCCAGAATTTCAACTGACTAAATCACAGTTATTTGATATTTTTTTGTATCAACACTGATCATGAAGATATAATATGATACAGTTTTATGAATCACCCTGTATACCTCTTTCTACTATAGTCATCCTTTCTGCTTCGCTATCGTAACTGTTACACACTGTGCAATTCGTGCTGCACAATTGACCGTCTTATGTTGATCGCAACTTTGATACGTTTAGGGCTTATTTCCACTTGCAACTGGCTGAGCTGCGACACTTGAACGCGCATTGGCGTAACTAGCACTTTTATTCCGAGAGTACTTTAATTTCATCGCAGCAGTGTTCATATTTGAAATAATGGAGCAGATTTTGGAAATTTGGGAAATTGCGAATTTAAAATTATTGTACTTGGGGAATTCAGAAATTTGACGATTTGGACTGCTGGAAATTGATATATGAGAAAAGTTAATATTCTAGTACCATAATGGATAACATTTATACATATACATATATATATTTACATACACACATATAAATGTTTTCCATATATATTTTTTATCACGTGTACTAGAATTATATCAAATGAAATATATTGTATAATGTGTGTTTTTACATTTCAGTATTTGAAATTATTTTTTGCTTCAATGTTGCCTAATCCATGAAAGTATTTGACATATAAATTTGCAACACATGTGATAAAATTATCTTTTTATGTTTAAAATTCGTCAGTTGACCTCTTAATATTGGAGAATATGCATTGTTATTCAAAAGTGAAAAATGTTGCACAACGAAATGAACCTGCTTACTACTGACAGAATTGATATTAGAAGAAATAACTTCACTTTAGAGCGAAGTGAGTTTTAAAGCTCGAGACGTAGCCAACATACATGTGATTGCTCAGCTTTCCAAAGGAAATTTCTAACCATCGATCACGTGTCCAATGCAAGACACAGTAAATTCAGAATGAATTGGATCTACCGGAGGTTGCCCGAAGCTCTGCAACTGACACGAGTGATTAAAAGTAATTTTAGAGCAACGTATCGTCGGGCAAATTGAGAAACTTAAAAACTGTGTCTCCGCAGATCGAGTTCTCTAATGAGATGTCCTTTTCTGCGTTTAAAAACGTGTTTACTTCGTACATCACTGAAATGGATTTTGTTACAAATGGGTTCAGACAACTGTTCGATTTAAAACCGAACAGTTTCAAGAAATAAGAACAATTTTTTTTGGACAAAACTTTTCAATCAGTTTTCAATTTAACATTAATTGGACCTCGAATAAAATTTTCTGTAATTTCAAAGAAGTTTTCAGTGATGTGTCTGTTCTTGAGAAATTACACTGAATTTAACCCTTGATTATTTTTGTACTAAAGTAATAAAAAATGACTTTTTAAATTAATATTTTATTTCAGAGGTTAGATGAAAGTTTCATAATACTTTGTAGCATAGAGTAAGAAAATTAAAAAATATTTCCGTTTAATTCTGAAGAAAACTACGGTCACTTAAAAAATATGAAATTTCAAGAATAATTATTGAAAAAATTATTAAAAGAGATCGTTAATTCTATAATAAGGATTAAATGAACTATTATGTATTTCATATATAATTATGTAAAATATATGTATGAAACTATTACTGAAACAAAAAATAATAAAACCAGACACAATTGGAAAAGTATCAAATCTAAATTATAAGTTATGTACTTCGTAACAAATAGACCTTGGCATACACATCTTTCGAGAATGATAAAATGTTATTAAATTGCTGGTTAAATGTACTTGAATTGCAGAAGGAGTTGCCTACAAACAATTACGCCTGTAGAAGTTTTTACCTGGCTCAAAACCACCATCAATCTCCCTTAAAAAGGCCAAGAAACCACTATTACAGTAAAAGCTCTTAAAAGAAACGTGTCAGGTATAAACCACTCTTGCTACCACACATTTTTCTCGTCTTTTACAGACTGATCAACAAAGAACAGATCGGTTAATTAAGTCGATACCCGCAGTTAGAGGCAGCACATTTCTGCTAGAAAATTACGCCATCTCGTAAGTTAAACGTGGTGACTGGTTGTTTCTTTCTATATGAAGACATATTGCCGACCGACTCGCCACTGACAAAAGAAACAAACGGAAAAAGAGTACAAGTAAGGAACGATGTACAATATTGTTAAAAGCTTTGAAATAAAAAGACACGAGATACTAGACAGTGCCAGATGCTACTGTGTACCGTTCTCAAAATTTTCTTTTTATTTAAGTAACTTAAATTGTTCTGTAACTTATATAAATATTGTAGGAGTATTGTATATGTGAATTAGAGATTAGGATAAAGTTGTAAAGAGGTATAAACAATTAAATTTATTAGGTTTTTTTATAGGTTATTCAACAGCAACTTGTTCTTGTAAATGACGAAAAGGTTTTTACTTCTCAGTATTTTTACAAATTTATAAAATTTCGAATTTTCGAGTTATCAAGTTTTGCAAATTTTACGCTTTAATACTTTTATACTTTTATTTTTAAATATTTTTACACCTTTATATTTGTACATTTTTGTATTTCTAAATTTTTTAATTTCTAAATTCATAAATCCCCAAATCTCCAAATCTCTAAATCCTCAAATTGTCAAATTTTCAAATCCTCAAATTCCCAAATTCCCAAATTAACAAATCTTCAAATCTCCGATCTCTACTCTCCAATTTCTAAACTCCCCAAATCTCTAAATCTCTAAATCTCCAAATCTCCAATCTGCAAACTCCCTAAATCGTCAAATCCCAAAATCCCTAAATTCCCAAATCCCCCAATCTCCAATACCTAAATCTTCAAATATCGAAGTCTCCAAAATCTCCAAATTCATAAATTTCTAAATCTCTAAATCCCTAAATCTCTAAATCCCCAAATCTCCAAATTCCCAAACCTCCAAATCCCCAAGTCCCTAAATCTCCACCTTCCCAAAACCCTACAAATTCCAAAAACCTCGAAAATCCCAGTCAAAAAAATCCCTAAAATTCCCAAAATCCTCAAATGCACAAATCTCTAAATCCCAAATCCTCAAACACTCAAATCCCCAAAATCATAAATTTCCCAATTTCTACATCGCCATATTTCCAAATCTCCAAATCACCTTAATTTAAGTTAAATGACCCTATCGATATTTCGTTAAATAAATATTCCGTTACAGCAGTTGGAATAGCTATGTTTCGAAGTTATGAAGTGGATTGTTGTTTACATAACCGCAGTAAATGCTTCTCAACAGTTACTGACAGATACTACAGTACTTGTTGGTTATTAGCCTTTTCGTGTTATGGATTGCTGACTTTAATTCAAGCAGCTGCTCGAGTAAATTGGAAATTTCCGCCGAATTCAGACAAACCAAGAGGGATATTCTCTAACAGCTATGTAAACAGGATCAATGCTTGAAGAGTCCAGAGAAAGAGAGGGAAATAGAGAAGGTGCGATAAATGGAAGGCGTCAAGGCGAAGAAATGATTCTGTAAGGGAAAATCTTTTTCTTCTCATTTTCATCCACTTGATCGCTGTTCCGCCAATAATATTCTCATAATTGTCTATATTTTCTCATAAAATGTAACTAAACTAATATTGCTTCGTGCATATTATTAACGATATATTTATACACAAACATCGTTAATAAATTAGATAGGTAACAAATATTTGTTACCAAATTAACAAACATTCGTCCAAAATAGAATCAGAGTAATGATGATAAGTGATGTTCGAGTAGACACAAAATTTTGCAACATTTTGTCTCATTGCGAACATGTTTGAAAGGGTGTTTTTATTGCGGGAAGTTGCTTAAATAGAACGGTACGATAATAACATACGACAAATGTGAATCCAAAGTATTTCATAAAATAATATTTTTAAAACTACAAATGTTGAATGACATATGAATAGCACGATACTAGGATACATGGCTAATTTTTATCAATATAAACGTGTCGAGCGAAAACTTTAAATTGTAAAGTGATGCGACCGTCTAAAAATTGTAGACTACATATGTTATTTATAAATCGTATCGCAGTAAGCACAGTATAAGAACGCGTAGCCTGAAGATGCTGAAAAACAAAATGGTTTATACACTTTACAGATTTGTACACATTGCAGCATCCCCATATTTATTACAACAATGTTGTATTACATAAGGTTTACCATGACAAATGTATCAAACATGTATTACTCAGAAGATAACTAGATATTTGCCGTATCGTGTATGGTTTATTTCCCATTTCCCTCATGGGATTACACTTTTCAGATGTTCTGGCCCACCCACAGCCACCCACAACGGCTTTTGCGAGCAGCAAAGCGACAGTATACACCCCATGGATAAAGGGGACAGCATGGAAAGCGAAGGATAATAGGGATGAGTGGGCCAAGGGGGTATGAATCAAGCTGAGCAAACATTGAACTTCGAGATACGGTATCGCCACACGAAAGCTGCACACCATAGCCAAAGAGCAGCTAGGACCCACCTCGAAGTACACCTTGGCGATTACAATTCTCGACCCTGGTTCGTAGTTTCTCCTGCACAGAATAGCGTCCCTCGTTTAAGGGGACCCCGTAACTCCCGGTCCTTTCACCACGGAATATGTATGTGCCAAATATTGGTAGATACCGTCGTGTGTACGTTTGCGGAGAGAGTTTCGCGCAAAAATTTTCGGTGGACTTTCGGAGAGCGACAGTTTCGATCCAGGAAAATGAGAGGCAAAGTGCAAGACGAAGGAATTTTAAATACGCTCGACAACTTCGAGTGACTCGTTTGAGTTCGATGTTTGTCTTAACGCATCGAGTGTTTGTGCACCTACCACGCCGAAGTTTCAGAATTATTAGAATTGCTCCGGAAACGTTCCAGTTTAGGCAATTAAAGTTTCCGTGTACGTTCTGAATGCTTTGATTGGTCGGTTGAAATTAGTCATTGGTGTGTTTGAACGAGGAACTTATATTTTAATTGTGATATCAGCAATGTTTTATAAGAAATGAATATTATGTTACACTTTGGTGACAAGAAGGATCGATTAAAATTGTTTTAGCAAATGGCTACGCTCACATCAGTTTCTTATTGATGTACATTCACATATATGTACATTAAAAAAAAGATTACAAAGTGTATACTCACTATACATATGACTAATGTTTTATGATACATATGCAGAGTGTACAGTACACTTATGTATTTCTTCTAATCGGTACCAAAAATATTTTGTATATTTGAATGATATTAAATCCGAGCAAATTACTGTCTAAAACTGATTGAATTAAATGATGTTGAGCTCTGTCAGCAATATTAATCAAGAACGTAAATTTAATTATCTGAAAAATAAAGTAACAATTTATTCCATATCTTATCCTAACGTATTAATCATCTTTTGCATCCCAAGATTCTGAAAATCATTTCAAGGTCATCGTGAAATTGATAAGACACCCCGTATATTCGAACGTAAATCACCATTATAATCCGTAACTTCGGACTTTTCATTACGGTAATCTTTCATCAAGCAGATTACCATTATTCATCGGAGTACGATTAATCATCATTTTGCGCCGTAAGTAACGTTCTCATCAAACTCTTGTAATTGATGATAGCTTGTATCGCTATTTAAAAGCTCCTCGTCACGAGTTACCATCATCTTCCACCAGCGAACGAATGTTTCCATTTTAGCAACCGTGAAAGTTGATTTAACGACGAACCGAGTGACCCTCTGCTAATTACTCGAGTCGTAATCAATTTACGGGTATTGCCAGTCAATCCGAAGAGCGGTCGTATTTTACACGATTTTCCCCAAGATTTGCTGCTCTCTCTGTCTGTTTTTTGCCAATTAGAATATTAACGATTTATCGCCAGGGTTTTGGCAGGCGCGGCGACTCGGTCACCCCCGGCCGATGTCGGCGGTGTATAAACGATCAAGTTTTTGCTTAAAAAGTCCCTGCCCGTTTAAGATATTCCGGTCTGGTATAGCCGGGGTTGGCTAAAACATTCGGGAATAAGAGACCAGAGGGAGGCTACTCTTCTGATATCCCTTGGGATGAGAGACGTTACGTTTCTACGAGCCGAACGCACCCTTATCTTCGTGTAGTCGCCGCCTTTTTTCGGAGGACAAACCCTCTCGTCATATTCCTCTATGTCTGAAATATGCGAACACCGACCGACGAGTATTTCGATATTAAATTATTTATTCGGATCTGCGAATGTAACCTTTACGGCATTGCACCACATCCTTCAACCCCATTACGGTATTAATTGCGGGAGTGATGGTTTATAATTTTTAGGTGACGGTTTCATGTCAAGTTATACGGTTTTTGTTTGAATTCATTTTTTCATAAAAATATGATAAAATGCAGTTTGAACTTGCTCCAATACATATACATATATGGTTACAATGTATGTATATGTATACATATACAGATACAGATACAGATACAGATACAGATACAGATACAGATTCAGATACAGATATATATACATATACATATACAGATACATATACATATACATATACATATACAGATACAGATACATACATATAATGTATAGATATATTGTGAATAAAAATGCGAAAAGAATATGTATAAAGTAAATTTGAAAATATGTATTTGATGAATCGAAAATATTTCTGATAGCACTGGAACTATTTTTAATTTCATAAATTTCTAACTTCTTAAATTTCGACGTTTTGAAATTTGAAAAATCTGTATTTGAGATGTCTAATATTAAAAATCCGTACTTTTGAAAATGCTAATAGTGAAAGTCTGTATATTTGAGTTTTCTGAAATTAAAGATCTGTGAATTGAAAATCTGTGCATCCTAAATTTCTGACACCCACGATCTCTATTAACAAAATTTCTAAAATTGAAAATCCATATAGAATATCTAAGTTTCTCAATTCATAAGTTTGATATTCGTAAATTTACAAATTTGAATATATGTTCAAATACCTGAATTTAAAAAGTTGTTTATGCCATACAATATGAGAAAGTCAGTACACGTGAAAGTCTGAAAGACCTACCCCAACCTGAATGGACCACATAAAACGAATCCACCTAACGAGGCCCCACTACAATAAGACTAATAGCACTGCCACAAATTATTCACAGTATCAACACAGTAATTAAACAGGAACTACGGTGAAAAGAATTACAACCGCAACAAAACCGAGACATTTTAGGGTGGTTTCGCCATAGATTCCATTTCCTTCAACGCGGGTTTCAAAGAAATTAAGTCGTCGCTAAACGCAAACACGAAAAAAAGTCGGTGGACCGAAATTCGTGTAAGAAGCGGCACAATTTAGAAAGAACAAATGATAAAGGAGTGGGAAAGGAGAGACAAGGAGGCTGGAAGAGAGAGAAAGGATCTTTGTGCGAGTTGGCACACAATAGTAATGCGAAAGTCAGCTCCCTGCCGCGCCGGAAGTCGACGGTCGGCCATCTTTCCAACCGGATGTGCATCCTAAATGTCTCGCGAGGTTTGTATATACGAATTGTATACGGCATTCTCCTTTGCCTTCCTACTCTGCTTCCATTCTTTCCACCCTGTTTCCAGTTTTCCTGTCTCCTCATCCTTTCTGACTCGTCTTCTACCGTTTTCCTTCGCTTCCTTCTTCGCTACCCTCTTGGATGTACATTAGCGTCGTCGAGTTGTAACTCGTAGGGTCAAATCTGGATATTTAGTAACATCGAAATTTTAGGTTTTCAAGTTTATTAACTTGCTAGCTTTTGGATTTATAAATTTTTAAATTAACAATTTTTAAGGTTAGAGTTATTGAAAGTTAGGAATTTGTACAATTCAGAAAATTTAGAAATTTGTACAATTTTCAAGTTAAAGAATTTAGAAATTTATACAATTTTTGAATTAAATAATTTAGATATCTTAAATTAATTATCATTGTTATGCTTTATTAACATATTAAGTATTATAATTATTAATATATAGAATAATTGTAACTAATAATTATAATTATTAATATACGTTATTATTATAGAAGTTTATTATTATATCGCTTAGTAGATTTTTAAATAATCCAAAACAAAAATTTGCAAATTTTTAATGTATAAAAGTGCAAATTCTCATATTAAAAATTTTGAAAATTTTCAACGTTATAAAATTTTAAATTCACATCAATTCATGAACTATTATATGTAACCACATAGATGTAAGAAATTATTATAATGAGTAATAATCTAAGACGATCATATAAACTAGTTAATAACTAATAAATGGTCTAAACTAGCTAATAACTAATAAATAGTATAAACTAGCTAACAACAATTAAGTATATCGCTAGTGTTACTAATTACATGGATTGATCAATTCATGTCGAGAATTGATGGGGCCAATTTCATCAATCACCCCATCCAAGTGTCCGTGACGAAATAACAAAGAAGACGATAAAAGCACCCTAAGTGGCGAGCAAGATGTTAGGATGGGGGGACGGTAATGAAATTTGATAAAGTTATGCCGCAAGGCTGTGTCGTTCCCTCGAAGAAATATACGGGATGGACGCGATAAAGAAAAGGATGAAGGACAAGGCGAAAGACTACGGGGTGGTAGGACGCAACGAAGAAAACGGCACCGACGATTTACGTTTTATGTTGTACGCCTTGCTAGGGTGCACCGCGACGCTTTATGCGTTTCTCGTTCGCTGCTTTCCTGCTTGCGACTTTATATTGTTGGCGTGCAAGCTAGGCAATGCCCGTAAATGCATAACACCTACTGTGCGTGTATGGATATACGAAACGCCACACCACTTTGAATAAAGTCGTATTCGCCTATACAGTCTGCTACAAATGTGGCGGCCATTGTTCAGTCACGTGATGAACATTTGTACAGTCACATGATGAACATTTGTACAGAAATCCAGTAACGAAGTCAGTTGAGGGAGTCCCTAATTGATTTAATCTCTACTTTGATCTTAACTCTCTTTTTAATTATTTTGGGACTAAATTTTTTGGATAGCACTTATGTAGTGCGTTTCTACTAGTGGTGAATGCTTATGGTACGGGTTTTGGGGGATTTACTGTATTTGTATAGAATACATTTAGTTTTGGGGATTTACTAGATTTGTGTACAATACATTTGGTTTTGGGGATTTACTAGATTTGTATACAATACATTTGGTTTTGGGGATTTACTAGATTTGTATACAATACATTTGGTTTTGGGGATTTATTAGATTTGTACAGAAAATATTTGGTTTTGGGGATTTACTAGATTTGTATACAATACATTTGATTTTGGGAATTTACTAGATTTGTATACAATACATTTGGTTTTGGGGATTTACTAGATTTGTACAGAATATATTTGATTTTGGGAATTTACTAGATTTGTATACAATACATTTGCTTTTGGGGATTTACTAGATTTGTACAGAATATATTTGGTTTTGGGGATTTACTAGATTTATATACAATACATTTGGTTTTGGGGATTTACTAGATTTGTATACAATACATTTGGTTTATTTAATATGGTCATGAGTAGTGTTAGATGTGATTATATAAATATAGTAAACTAGATAGATCAGATAGATTTGATGTATTAGGTAAATATGATAGATTAGATAGATATGATCGATTAGATAAGTATGATTGTTAGTACCATCATCTTGAGTAGTGTTAAATATGATGGTTTCACGATGGTGGTTAGATTAACAGTCCTAATAGTGATGTGACCACTTTAATATAAGATTAAAATATATTATATTATGTTAACTTATTTCAATTAGGTTATAATGGATATGTTAATAATCTATTTTTTAATTTTTTTAATGTTATTAATTTATTTTATTGAAAGTTACATATCATAAAACTGATTTTATTAAAAGAACACATGTATTATTCATTTCTTATTGAACTACCCATTGAAGAAATATAACTTCTTCAGTTGAATCTTGCATTGAAACCTGATTCTCTAAAATGGTTATCCCTCGGAAACAATGATAGAGAACTATCGATTGTTTGATATTCCTCAAAAATGTTTAATTAATTACTATGGATTTGTTCAGCATCGTTTGCAAGGTGTTGTGACACGTTAGCTGAAGCAATAGGTTGTCGAAAGTGAAACGACACTGTTGAATACGATGATAATGGTAACGCTTGGAGGTGTCGTGGTTGACGGAAGATGGATGGGCAAAGCATTGATACCAATGAACATTGACACGTACGTTTCTGCGTTTGATCGATGGTACAAACTCCACTTTGAGATATTTAGATGTATGATAATTGATGGAGTTTGGTTGTCTGATACGACACGAAGAAAGTCGGGAGAAATTGAACCACTTTGAAAATTGTGATTGTTGATTGTTACTTTCGTCACCTTGATTGATGGATGTGGTCAAACGTTAATTCTGAGATCCACCAAATATTTATATTTCGATATTCGAACTGTTAAGTGCTAACTTTGGCAACTTGATTAGTTAAATGTTGAGAGTGCACTACCTGAATTTTCTATACTTCAAAATGAGATTTGTGAATTGGTAGTTTTGTCAATTTTTGTGATTGATAGATTGAATGTTAAGTCTTTATGATTGGAGTGTTTTATGTACAAGAATTGTTAGTTGTTAGTGTTGTAGAGCGTTTTGTAATTTACGGATTAAATCAAATGTTAATCCTGTACAGCTCAAAATTAATCACTGTTAATTGTTAATATGCATTAAACACATCATTATTGATTTTTTCTTTGGTAGACTTAATTAATGAATTAATTGTTAATCTTTTATACTAGAAAATTTGTATATTTCAAAATTGACATTTCAATTAATAACCTGAAAAGTCATAAATCATTTATATTTTAAGATTAGAATTATTAAGTATTGATTAATGAATTTAAATAAATTTTAAATCAATACAATTTGTGAATCTGTATGAAAACTTAGAACTGTTGTCATTTTTTTTGTCTCAGTTGATGGATTAAATCAAATATTAATCTTGACCAACTACAATTTTCTATATACCAAAATTACAATTTTTAATTATCACTCTCATTAGATTAATTGATAAATCGATTCAACTGTCAATTCTCTAAATTTTAAAATTAGAACTGCTCACTGTTACTTCCATGAATTTCAAACCCTGATCTCAAAGCCGTTTATAATTAAAATTTTTGATGGATATATGTCAATTACGGTTATTAATTATTACGTTCATACATTATATTTTATTATTGGTACGAAATTACAGTATAATCCCCATTTCCCACGATATAATCGTAAAAAGAAGTGAAAAGACAGTTCCAAAAATATTTACACGACTTCGAAAGAATGATACAAGTACATTATTTATCGCATTATTCTACAATCTACTTGTTACTATACTTGCAAGTCGCAGTTACAAAGAGTGTCAAATGTAAGAAAGAAAGTTTCAAATTTACGACAGAAAAGTTATACAAAAGTTATCGAAGCGTAGATGGCGTGTAGACCGGCATTTAAAAGTTTTTGGATACTTATTAAGTTTCACGTAAACCATTGAAAATGTTGTGAAGTTGTTAAGATCTACAGTCGCTGAAAAAGATGTCTTTAACTCTCAGAATTTTACTAAAACACGCTAAATATTATTGAGGTCACAAGCGACACACCATAAATATATTTGAATAATTAATCTGAAATAATACAAGATTCTATTTTACTGTGACATTTTTTTATCGACAATATAAGATAATAAATTGAAAATTCAAAATCTGAATTTAAGAATATACTGATATTTTTGTTGTATGATTTTTTCAGCAAAAAAAATTATTCTGGAAAATAAATGCATTTTTGTTTTAATATTTAATTCTTGCAAGTTTTGTTAAGATCATAATACCTAATTCTTAATTGAGTATGAAATAGGGACTTATTTCATCTATAATTAAATAAATAATAAAATTACTAATACTACAAAATTAATAATTAAAAGATATAAAATGAAGGAATATTTTGTCATTTAACAAAATATGTTAAATACTAGTAATTTCATATATAAATAAATGAATAATATTGCTAATTTAAATGAATAATTTTAATTTGCAATACTTTGAGAAGAAAAAGTTGTACTTACAAAAGACTACAAATATTTCTGATAATTTCACTGATAACAAAATTTGTAATTCATACACTTTGCTGAAGTACATAAATTTTATAGTACACTAACACGATATAATATATATTTATAATTCGTATATCACAAAATTTTGTCATCGTTCTTTGGTCAAAATGTCTATCATATTTTCTTTTATATAAACAGTGATTATATATAATATAGTGATTATGTGATTACATACGATATAGTCAATGATTATTTATTTTTCCACTTAACACTCAATTAAAAACTGCACATTCAACGCTGGTAG
Organism: Megachile willughbiella; assembly: GCA_945859595.2. Classification (NCBI taxonomy): domain Eukaryota; kingdom Metazoa; phylum Arthropoda; class Insecta; order Hymenoptera; family Megachilidae; genus Megachile; species Megachile willughbiella. The sequence continues at coordinate 13,735,477 of OX243797.1, forward strand.
TTGAACCGTTAGTAATCAAAGTTTCCAGTATCTCGGTTGTTCACTTCAACGTGTTAAAATGTTCATCAAGATGATCAGATCACCGCAAAATTTTCCCCAGAATTTCCAAAGTCTCTGAAGTTTCAATTTCCTAGACGCCTGTACAGCAAACGTTTCGAGAGCCTGCAGTTATAATGCTCTCCAAGGGGTTGGAACAGTTTAGAGCAGGCGTGATAACTTCCGTTTAAAGTTGACCGAGATAAGAAACGATAACAAGCAACGAGACAGAGAAGAAAGGAGGTCGAAAGATCGGTAATACCCAGGGGAGTGGTTTTTCCCGGAGAAGCGGTGTTCCGACAGGAAGAGGAAACTGCCTTGATCCGAGAAATATTCTACGGAATGTTAGGAGAACGGTGAATTCGTGGTAACTCAGGATTGCATGTCGGTAAATCCTTGAAATTCTTTGATTTAGTTTACCGCCCTCTGCGTGGCACACGCGTTCGAGGGTTCGCGATGCAACACGAAAATGCAAAGATAAACTGTGGGGAACAGGATCACCCGTGGATAAAGAAGCATCCGCGACACATCTTATTTCATTGCGTTTTCTCTTTCGCCGTAGGTGTTGCTGGTTCGCTGCCTCGTTTTAACTTATGGCTTGATTCCAAACGTGTCTGCGATTCCTTAGCCCCGAGATATTCACCGGGATATCGCGTTTATGGCACGCCAAATCATTTTCCGTGACTTCCTGCGCAATCGAGCTAACATTATCACGGAAATTTTACAAGCGACGTGGAATGCAACTTACGTCTTCGCGCCACGAGATGAGAACTGAAATACTGGAAAAGACGGAGTGTAATTATTTTTAGCGAACAATGTCGTTTGCAAGGTATTTTTGGCAAGGACAAATAATTGGTTACAGATAAGTAACAATAATCATGAAGAAAAATATGGAAAATGTTTATATTGTAAGAAATATAAAATAGTCTTGCCTACACGAATTCTGAGTTCATCTGTAGAAATTTGAATAAAAACTTGCAAATTTGCTCATGGATTCATGGAGTTTTGAAACTTGGAAGCTTGGAAATTTGGAAATATTTGAACATGAAGGAAACTTGCAAATTTTGGAATTTGAAAATAAGGAAATGTGGGATACCAGGAATTTTTGAATTAGAAAGCTGTTAAATTTAAGGACATGTAGCTTGGAAATTTGGAAATTCTGGAGATGAAGGAAACTTGAAAATTTGGAAATGTAGGAATTTTAAAACTTGAAAAAGTGGATTCCAGAAATTTTAGAATTTGGAAATATGTTAATTTTAAAAGTTGCGAATTTTAAGAAATGAAGAAATTGTGGAAATTTGGAGACGTACAACTTTGAGAACTTGGCAAAGTCGAAATCTAGTAATTTTGGAATTTACTCGATTGGAAATTTGAAAATATATTAGCCCTGAAATTTCTGATAAGTGAGTAAAAAATTAAGAAATTTGAAAATTTAAGTGTACAAATTTGAAACCATGATTCTAAAAATGGTTGAATTTGGAAGCTTCAAAATTTGAAAATATATCAGCTCAAAAAAATGATAGTCTGTCCAAAGAAATATTTCCACCTAAAAATGAACATAACTTCTTTGCTTTTATGTTAAAAGAAAACGTTCGTTGAAATCGTCGAAGAATAAAAGAAAGTAAAAAGAATTGACAAGAAAGTAGAAGATGAAGACTGTTCTTTGAAATGATATGCTTTATGTTAATAGATGGGTTATCGTACGATACTAAATCTTTCGTGTAATCGTTTTTAGTCTTCCATTCCAGTCTGTCGAAACAGATCGACGCGATCTGGATTTTCACACTGACGGGATTCATTGCTTTTCCTCTCTTGTCAGAGAGACGGCTTCATACTTTCCCTGGGGAGAGATCAAAGAATTCGATCTGCCATTTTCCCTGTTCGCTTTTTCCCTCGATGACATGTCTTATCATTGTGAATAGGAAACTTCAACCGTTACACGATTTCAATCGAAATTTACGTTTATCTCTTTTAATGTGTAAATAAACTTCAAGATATATTTAAATGTGTGTTACTGAATTTGAATTTTGTCAAATTTATTAATACTCTCAATTTTATGTTGTATTTAATTATGTGCATTTCATTATATTATATTACATTGTATTATATTATATACTGATGCAGTACAATGTTATATTATTTTAATGTACTATGCTGTATTATACTATATTATATTATATTATGTGTATATTATGTTGTAGTTACACTACATTACATTATACCATATTTAATATCCAAAATACAAAAGAGCAGTATCCCTAATCATCAACGAATAGAAAACAAAAAATATCTCCAAAGAAACATAAAATTTCACATAAAAATCTATCAAATAAAAAAGTCGAAAAATCGATTAAATAACAAAATAGCAAAAATGAAATTACCCCAGCTCTCATATACACATTTAACGTAATATAAAATATAAACAACCCTCGAAGTATTTTTCCCAAAAATTAGCAATGAAATTGAAACTATGAACACGAATATTGAAAGATAAAGATAATGAATATTATATACATCAGATAACGGACGAAAACAGCGTTGCTTTTCAACAAGAATACCTTTTGCAAAACAGGCATGTAAACAAGGCGAAGCTTGAAAATGGGAATAAACGATACCGTAGTAGCGTTCGCGAATATATTTACCGTGTCAATAGAAATAAAACTAACAGAGGCTACGAGAATTTATTCAGCTCTTGTTTGTAAAACGCGTGTAATACAACATTTCGTCGTAGAAAGGAACACAAGTGCCGCTTGTGCAACGGCACTTCATTGAGAGAGAGAGCCGCACAAACCGGGGGTGGTTCTTGTAATACCGCTATGTGTACGTAATTGCAAGGACTCTGCTGTACCGTAAATTCGTTTAATGCGCCACAGATTTAGCTGGTAAGTGCACATAATGATAGCAACCAGCTATACGGACTAGTCAGGTGAGCCACTAGTATTTCTCTTCTTAAATAAGTGAATAGTGGGGCCCCATTTTCGTTGGTTACCTTTAATTAATCCCTTTGCTGAATCCGCAGAAACAATCAAAATTCATCGCTTGAAAATTATTATTCGTGCTAATCTTCTGATATAAATTTCAGGTGAAATAGTATTCGGAGATGATTTTTTAATTTTTTTTTATTTTCGTATGAGAAGTTCATTGTATGAGTTCATGGGGTGCAAGATGTTACTTTATGTAGAAAGTAGCTTTTTTTCGTTACATTGCTAGAATTAAAATAAGTAGAGGTTAGAGTAGATACATTGATGTCAGTGTGACATTTTTAATATAAGTAATTTCCAAATTTTTAAATATCCAAATTCTTAAACTTCATAGTTTTCAAATTTTTCAATTTTATAATTTACTGATTTATTGATTTACTAATTTTTTAATCGTCAAATTTTACAATTTTCTAATAGTGTGATTTTATAATGTGCTGATTTGCTAATTTGTTACCTTGCTAATTCTAAAAATTTAAAAATTTCTCAGTCCTCAAAATCTTCATAAAATTTCATATTGTGTAACATTGACAAAGCTATCAATTTAGAAACCTTTCATATACAACAATCTTCATTCCGGTCTTCATGGCACGCAAAAGTATAAAACGAATTGCATCTATACAAAATCCTTCAACAGAAAATACATAAAAGAGGCTCAGCATGAAATATACGCAATTATTTTATTCAGCAGAGTACTCTCAACGAATAATTCTCTTCGTGAAGAAATTAATCAGATTGCAATTTGCGTGTCCCCGTTACCCTCTCCTTATCCGTAACGTTCACCACCCGACACCCTGCGATATTCTCGCGTCTTTACACACCGCCGGTACTTATTTCTCCTTTCTTCCCCCGTTCTCCCCGGTTTTTATTATTCGCGAAGCCTAATCAAGAAGAGTAAACGCTGGAAGCCCTGGATAGGGGTTGGAAAGGTGGAAGACAGAGGCACGTGGTTGGAACGCGTGTTACAGGGGTGAGTTAGAAACGAATCGATGTATTACGGAGAACAGTCGTCGACCGAAGAAGAGCACGAGAGACCGATAGAGAATCGAACAGAGAGGAAACTATAAAAATTGACACTCGAACGAAGACGGATGAAGAGAGAGTCAGATTCAAGACAGGGTTGATCGATAAAAAACGAGAACGCCGTATTGTATGCACGTGTACGAGCTGGAGAAAATGTTAAAAAGGAACTGGCTGCAAACACGCTCGCATAAAATGGTGGTAGTGTGTATATACATGGCAGGGTAGTTAGCCAATCGCGCTGCAATGGTACAACGGATGAATATCAATGAGGGAAAAAAAACGTCCCATTGGCATTTAACAATTTTCTTCCGTTTGTTGTCTGAGGAACAGAGAAGACACGATGGGGCGGGGTTGAGTTGTGCCGCGATCGCTTGTTTACGAAGGGGCTGATTGAAAACGCGGTTTCTCATCGAACAATCCGGTTACGAAGTTTCGTCAAAGTTGAACGAGAAATCGACAGGGGAAACTTCTTTATTACGCTTGCTGAATAAAGACATACGATGCTTGATTGATCTTCCGTTCAGAAGAGTTACCCTATGGACAGGTGAACTATGGTTAAGTAAACGTGAATATTATCCTTTTAATTTTGTTTGTTTAATTTGGAGTTTAGTTTGCGATGTTGATATGAAGTATAGTTGTTTTTGATTACTTAACTTCTTCGAGGTTACACTTGATTGATTGTGTTTTGAGGTTATCATTTTTGTAACCATCTTGTTTTACTGAGACAGTTTTATTTTGTTTGGTTTCTGTGAAGGTTTATCTTTGAGTATGGTTGAATATATTTGTGATTTAACATTTAAACGTTATGGAAAATAATGGATATTCTTTAGGTTAATTATTATGTTCTATATATCTTTAAGTGACAAAGGGATTATACATTCTTTATATACGTAAACCTAACCTAACTTTGTTACAAAACTTGTATGAATCAATTAAAACTTGCATCTCTCTAATTTACAAACATCTACAAAATCAATTTTACAAAATTTCAGGACTTTACCTACATCAGTTTTTTACAATAGAATTTTAATCCATCTTGAAATCGTATTATCTCCAGATTTGACCTAACATTGAAATAAATACGAAACCCTAAATATTAATAGTTAAAGAAAACTATCGTATTAAACCAAAGTGAATCTTGAACATGAATGAAAGAAATAGTTTGTTACGATAAGTACTACAAACTATAAAACGAAATATAAGAACCATTCATAGCAGCATCTTTAAGCAATTGATAAATGGACGAACGAATCGAATGAAAATTTGAAGAAGAGACTTTTTCGAGAAGCTATGAAGATTAAACGCAACATGTAAATGTACAAGTTGATTCCATTAATCTTTCGCTTACTCTATTCTAGTTTCTGCTCTACGCCTTTTCCGTCAGTCGAGCTTGTTTTCAAAAGAACCAACGGACGTGAGAGTTAGACGGAAGCTGAAAGTTGAACGAAGAGTAATAGATGACTGAAGGAAGAATATGGCTGTAAAGAGATTGAGAAATGAAAAATGATGTTAAAGGAAGAAATGGACGAACAAAAAATTGAAAGATGAGGAATTACAATACGATTGAAGGAACTTTTATCCTACAACACAATTGCAGCATCCATAATTCCTTAAATCATGGCAATAACGTGGACATGAGAATGTAGATTCTTGTAGCAGATTTTAATATTTTAGAATTTTTCATTTTTGGAAACAGATTTACTACAATTTTTATTTTATCAGTTTTGTTGTTTTACTGCAGCTACTACTAATTTTGTAAAATTACTGATTATTTTTGAAAAATTATTATAATTCTTGTTGAAACCTGCAAATTTTTCTAGCTGTTTATATTTTATTAGTTTCATTTTACTGTATTGTAATTTTATGTTTTTACAATAAATACATATCTGTACTATAATTTTGTATTTATACACGTGTTTTCATCACAATGTTATATTTTTATAATAAATATATGATTCTATTATAATTTTATATTTGTATTATAAATGCATGTTTTTATTATAATTTTATACTTGTACAATAGATACACATATCTGTTATAATTTTATACTTAAATTTAAAGTTTTAATTTTATACAATAAATACATATTACACTATAATTTTATATTTCCACAATAATTATATGTTTCTATCAAAATTCATCTTCGTTAAAGTTCATATATGTGAAATAAAAATCCACGTACAATAAATACATATTGCAACTCTAATTTCATATTTCCCCAAAAAAAGTTTCTACTAAAATTGCATATTCGTACAAATTCATGTGTCCAATAAAAATCCACATACAATAAGTACATATGCCCACTATAATTTATATTTCCACAAAAAAAAGTTTCTACTAAAATTTCATATTCGTGCAAGTTCATACATGTCTAATAAAAATCCACATATGTTCCTATTCAATTATCCAAAAATTCGAAAAATTCCTTCCCGTATCAACGTTCGACATTTAGATATCCCAAAAGATAGTAAAAACAGGAAAACGGGTGAAATGATCGAAAGAACTTCGCGAACTTTGCGACACAGCTAATAGCATACGGTATGATGAACAAACGACAAGGGCAGAGGGGAAAGACGAGAAGAGAAATACAAGCCGGTAGCCATCTCTCAAACTTACGGAGCTGCGCATCCGGTGTATATTTTGCTGGATGTTTTCATATACAGTGACGTAAACGAGGGGGAAAGAAGAGGCAGCACTCCGTTGCTGTAAAACAGAGCATTATTATCCTTCTAGTCCATTAACCAGGACACTACGGAGGCCGGGAAACCGGGTGGAAGAGGACCCCACCCTCATCGAACAAAAACCAAAAACCCGGGTAACTACGAGCAAGGGCCATTGACTGCAACACTATCGCCTTTAAACCTTCGACGTGATTTATTTCCCCGGATTCTTGTTTCTCGATTTTCATCTGTTTGTTTGAATTCCTCGATCAAAGGACCTTCGTTTCTTTATTGCTCTTAAAGCGACCACGACACAGTATGACATAGCCCATTTTTCAAAATGCTATTCTTTCGCTAACTGCGCTCGGTGCTAATGGTTTTCGGTACCTCTTTTTCGACCATTTTCTTTTGTTGCGACGAGTGTTTATTGCTGCATTGTTAAGATTGCCAAAGCAATTTGTGTTTATTTCTCGCTCGGAAGAGGGGTGATTAATAATATCGTTCAGATACAATCTTAAAACTTTTTAAAAGCTTGTTCTGGTTGAAATAATTGTTACGTCGTTGTGAAAGTGTAGAGCTTACTTTTGTATTGTCATTTTGGGATGTGTTGATAGGTGAAATTAGCTTTTAGTTGGTTATATTAGGGTAACTGAATTTTTTCTTCATTTGGAACAAAATATGTTAACTTAATATTGATTTAAAATATTTAGAATATTGGGATAAGAATTAATTTAATTTTTGAGACCATCTCTGTATTTTTATATGTAAATATATTTTTTATCTCTTCTAATGTTTTAAAAGATTGTACTAGTTTAATAATATTATATAAATAATATGTTTTCATGTGAAAACATAAAAATAATATTTTACGTTATTGCCAAATGAAATGATTCTATACTGCAATTCCGTGGCAATATAAAGAAAGTCTACTATATTAGAGTACATATAAAATATAATGCTTGACAATTATTAAAAAATTAATTGCTTACATATTACACATTTGACAATTATTTAAAAAATAAATTGCTTGAAGATAACATGCCACATAATTTAAAAAAATAAATTGCTTGAGGACTTCATGTTAAATGATCATATAAAACATAAATTGTTTAAGGTTATACATCACACAACTACTTAAAAAATAATTTACTTTGAGATTGTATGTCAGAACCTAATTTAAAAAATAAATTGCTTACAGATTATACATTAGACAATTATTTAAAAAATAAACTGCTTGAAGAGTACATGCCACATAATTTAAAAAAAATAAATTGCTTGAGGACTTCATGTTAAATGATCATATAAAATATAAATTGTTTAAGGTTATACATCAGACAATTATTTAAAAAATAAATTGCTTTGAGATTGTATGTCAGACGGTTATTTAAAAAATGATTTGCTTGAAGATTATACATTAGGCAATTAATTAAAAAATAAATTGCATAGAGATTAGTCAATTATTTAAGAAAATTAAATTGCGTGAAGATAACAAGTTAGATAATATTATATAAAAATTGATATCCAGAGGATAGCGGATGAAAGACGTATTTGATCGTAAATCAATAAAACGTTGGTTCGTTTGCATAACATTTTCGCTAACACCTCCACGTAATTTACGTCGATGATCGATTACGTAGAGCCGCCACAGACGCGTTTGTGTGCGTTTTATTAATAAATCACAAGCGGTGAAAATTTTTGCATGCAAAGCAACGACGTAAATTAAAAATAAATACGCAATCAAGGCGGGCGTAATGTCTGTTGCATGAAACTAATGAGGACAGCCGCTCATTTACATTGAATCAATAATCAAGAAATTATACTTGCATACACAGATCTACCAACGCACACATGTTGCGTTGTTATTTTTGTAATCGCTGGAAAAACCATATCGCAAAGTATAAATTACAGTCAGTTATATTTATATAGGATTTAAAAAAGGTATCGCTGTTTCGAAGGTTAATTACTGTTCTAGTTTCAGCTTATATATAAATTTCAGTTTAGCGCGGATTTATTGTTGATAAGCGAATTTTATCAAATAACGTTTACTGTCAAAGAACGAGATATTTCTTGAAATATATGAAAAATATTGTATCTGTAACGATATTTGTAGAAATGTGTATTATTAATTCGTGTTAATAGCATTCTTATTGATCGTAGGACAATTATTATTTGAAATAGTACTATTTTGATAATTTTGGTATTGTATGTTATTTACAATTTTTTAATATTATTTAAAATATTATTCAAAAAAAGAACGTACTTTTCAATAAAAGTAGAAAACAATAATAGTGAATAATTATTGTTAAAAAATTGTATAACGTACAATGCCAATAATATCAAAATAATACTATTTAAAATAGTATTTTAAATAATATTAAATTCATTAATATTACTGTTTTAAACAACACCAGTATTATTGATATTATTATTTTCAATAATAATAGGAACAAAATTTAAAGCAAAAATAAAAGATCATGATTATTTAAAAATAGGAAACCAAAAGAAACTGCAACATTTTTATAATTAAACGTTTCTGTTGTTGTTAAATTGGTAAAGATGAAAGTTTCTACACTACGAAACGTAAAAGTATTTTAACTTAGAGATTTACACGTATGAAATTAGTAAACTTCAAATTTAAGGTGTTCCAATTTTAAATTTAAATATATAAAATTTTCTACATGTATAAATTTAAAAATTTGTAAATTTGTAAATTAATAAACTTGTCCGAGAGTGCAGAAGTTTGAAAATTTATAACCTTGTACATTTGATAATGTTCGAATTTATGAATTAGAAAGTTTGTAAGTTAGCATATTAAAAAATTTCTAACTTTGAAAATTTTGAAAGTAGAAATCTGGTAAAATAGAAAATAGAAAAATTGGAAATCTGGAGAAATAAGACATTAGAAATATAGAAATATGGTAGAAATAGAACTTTGGAAATTTAGAAGTCTGGAAAATATAAAATTGGGAAAATTGGAATTATGGAAATTGAGAAAATTGGAAAATTGAAATTCTGGAAAAATAAAAAATTAGAAATATAGAAATCTGGTAGAAATAAGACTTTGGAAATTTAGAAGTCTAGAAAATATAAAATTGGAAAATTGGAATTCTGGAAATCGAGAAAATTGGAAAGTTGAAAATCTGGAAAAGTAGAAAATGAAAAATTGGAAATCTGAAAAAGTAGAAAATTGGAAAACTAGGAAAGTAGAAAACTAGGAAACTAGAAAACTAGAAAACTAGAAACCTAGAAAACCAGGAAACTAGAAAACTAGAAAACCAGAAAAGTAGAAAACTAAAAAACTAAAGCACCAAGAACCCATAAACCTAGAAAACCAGAAACCTAGAAATCTGAAGAACTACAGTACCAAAAATAAAAGAAACCATACAACAAAAAAATTAAAAAGCTGTAAAATAAAATAATTCAGTCTCACGAATTTCCAAACGCGTAAGCGTCTAATGGACTCCATTCACACCTATAATCCTCAAACGGTACCATACTGCAGCATCGCGTATAATAGTGTTAAGTGTGATACCACAAAACTTTCACAAAGCATACTACATTCTCGCAACTGTCTTTGAAAAGCCCCGAGCAGAACCTTTCCCCTTTTTACCTTGATCCCATTAAACTGAAATGCCTATGAGGTATGCGTTCACGGTCGTGGAAAGTTTCCTGGCTCCATGTTACGCATCCATCGTTGAAATATCTCGAAAAGTCTCCCTTCTGGCGAGCAGGCAACATAATATCAGTCTCGCCAGAATCTAAGCATATTTAAGCCAGTAACGGAGGAAGAAATATAGGGAACGCTCTTGGAGACCGTTCCATGGGGGTTGACGCGATGGTATGGGGCCTGCATACCGGTCTTTTTTATATACTCGCGTCGAGGAAGGTTATGAACACCAAGTTAGAGGCGTATGAATAAAGTGGGCAAGTTTTTTGCCCTGTTATATCACCGAGTAATGTGCAGCACGGTTTTAAGTGTATATTCTGCGCCGTTGATGCAACCGGCTAATGGTCCGAGGTCCATCTTCCGGATTTGGCGGGAAATTTAAACGACCGAGTGGTTGTCGCAATTTTTTTCGTTTTTGAGGATTGCTTGCCAGGAATTGGAGATAGTTTAGAGACATTGTGATGTTCAAGGTTCATGAAATTTGTACTTTTTATGGGAGTGATATTAAAGTGTTAGTTTCTTGGTTCTGTATGGTGATGGTAGAAAGGTGCAATTATTTAAATATCATGCTATACATACGTATAAGATGTTGCAAAAAACAATGTTCCATATGAGAAAATATATAGAAAATATTTAGTGACTGTTTACGTATACTACTTCATTTTTGAGAAAGTTGAATTTAATTATTCTTTCAGATATTTCTATATAACATCAACAAATAATGAATAAATACAACATTAATAAGTAACATCATAGACATATAGTATTAAAAAACTTCCCTGCATTTACAAGTTAAAATATTGAATAATTTTTTTTTAAATGCTACCATAGCAAAAGGATTAAATAACAAACTGAAACCAGATTTAAATTTATTCAAAGATTCAAATAAAATAAAAAATATAAAGAAGTTCATCGCAAGTGCAAAATAAATTTCCTATTTATAGCAACACATTACTATCTTCCATAAAATAAATATAAAATAAATTACATCTTCTTTCAAAATAATATCGTATGGTACGTTAAATCCACAAAGTACATATCAAATAAACATTATAGAAAGCAACTGCAGATAAAATAGGAAAAAAATCGCATCCATAAGGATCGACCCGAGCAGTATCACAAAGAACGACACGATTGAACGCTTACGTGGGGGTAGAAAAAGCCTGATCCTGCTAATCCGATTGCAGGGTGCCATTAAACGCATAATCCTGTCGAATTATTACGGATCCGTACACATCCGGCAAAAATGCTTACGTGTTCTCGACTGGTTCCGCCACCTTTCCACCCCTAATAACACTTTTTCTTCCCGCTACCGAGCGCAATCATCTTTGGCGTCTCCGCTTCGATTTCGCGTATCGATCGATCAACAACCGCGAATCGAGCTATCGGATAAAGATTAGGCGCGACGCGGTTAAAACCGGGCTGCTGAAAGAGCGGCAAAAAAAGGAACGATGGAAGAAAAGTGAAGCTTGCTTTAGTTTTTTGCGCGCGTCGCGCGGACGGAGACCTCGGATTAACTCTCGTTCGCTCGCGATACGAGCGAGTACAAGGCTAGACGGACAAAGGGGAGGAAAAATAGGAGAAAAGCGACGGGGATGGCGAACGTCAGACAGCGGGGGGAGAGGAAAAGCGGAGAAAGAGAACCGGGGGAAAAACGAGAGGAATGAAAAACGGTCGAGAAGAGAGAGAGAGAGAGAGTGGAAAAAAAGGGTGTAGTCGAAACGTGGAAGGGGATGATGACGAAGAATGAGAAGCACGAAGGTGGGTACACCTTCATAAATACTTCAGAGTCAGACTTCGAGAATTTCGCACCCCAATTCCGGTCGACTAATACTCGGCACGCTCGTCGACGAGCAGGCGTACTCGCGAAACGGCCAGAAAAAAAGAGGCTGTCGGAGATGGAAGGCGTACCGAAACGCAGACTGCACAGATTACGAAAATAGACTGACGAATAAAGCGGATGTATCCTTGTTCGATACTCCACGGAAATTTTATCTCGTTTTATGGCCCTTTAACTTCTGATTATTTCGATAGTCGCATTGATGTTTAACGACTATTGTAATATGAAGGAAAATAGTTGAAATTTTTGGTGTATCTTACATTTAGCTTTGATTATACACAATTAACACTAGGTTTACGGACGGTTGATGGTCATTTATATTTTAATTTGAACTGAAAGTAGAAAAACAAATAAATTGAGGATGATATGTGAACTAAGACATTGATTCTTTAGCTTGACGAAAGTTGACATGCATTTTTACAAAAATTTCTTAATAAGTTTTGTCATTTAAATTAAAAGACGTATGACCCGTCATTTTGACGGGTTCCGTAAATCTAGTGTTAATATCGAAAGATTATAGTTTCAAATATGATGTAGATTGTACATCATGTGACTGAAGGCGTTGAAAGTGTCTTCCTATCAACACTAATATTAAACGAGGAATTTTTGTACAGTTATTCTGAAGATGAGGATGACGATTTTGATGAAAAGAATTAAATTTATTGTTTCAGAATGGAATTGTACACATGACCACAGTGCAATAAAGAGCCATTAAAAAATGTAAACCCAAAAGTTTTAATCGACGATAAATTTAAATCTAACCTTAGCACCTAGTAAACTTTACTGTACCTAAACCTAGCCTAAAAATGCGCATCTATCAGTAACATGCAGATATTCGTACATTTACGATTCACCAAAATGTACGAAGTGAACATAACTTATTTTATTTATAGATTCTGGATGTGACAGGGAACGTCATTTATTTAAATTCGGCAGATTTCGATACATCGTAAACATCCGCAGTAATGAAGAAATATCGAACAGCAAGAAGAGTAACTCGTGTATATTCTCAAATCCTGCATATATCCCATTGTTCTCAATCAAAATAAAATCTCGATACGACGATCCGAAATTAATAACGGAAACGTCGCGAGTGTACATGATTTTTGCAAGGTTTATCGTTTTTTATTTCCACGTCCATTCCTCTGTATCAGCGGTCGCGATCGCGAAACTTCGCGAAACAATAGCGGCTACCGCACAGGTATTATTTCAGTTTTACCGCAAACGTTATCAGAAACGCCATTCATAAAACGGAGTCACGTACCGCGTATATCCACGCCGCGGCACGGTAATCAACCACGAGCAGAGAAATTAAAACGTTCGATTTTTCATGCCACCCTACCTACGGCAGTTCGTAATAAATGTAAACTGTGCGAAAACTACGCGTTCCCTGGACACCCTACACTATACTCCACTGAATATACATATACCGTCCTCCTGCCGGATGAATATTTATGATAAATCAATGGTTACGTTCAATCAGTATTGGTGATTATACGAAAATAGGGACTTACGCGTTTTACATGTTAACACTCTCAAAAATCGTATTAAACTCTATACCTACTGATTGCCTGTTTTCATTTTATAATTCTAATTTCATACTGTAAAAATGTAAATTAGGTATAACTGCACTGTGTGCTATAAACCATACTAGATTACCATGTATACCTAATATAACTTAAAGTTATAAACAGTAATAATATTACACCAAAAGCCTTTTTAACGAATACCACCCTTGAATTTTACCCTCATTCATATTTATATAAAGGACTCTAATTTTTGTGCATATGAGTTCAGAAAACTCTGTGTCTTTATTGTCTCAAGTGATGCAAGTTTCACTAGTTAAGGATTTTAATCCAGTAAATTCTCCCGGTGTTTAAAGTGTGGTATCGAAGCAGCTTAAAATCCTGGAGCGAGTATCTCCCCAAGAGGACCGAGGCTTCTGCCAATTAGAGAGGCAATACGAGACATTGTAGTTTTCGAGTACGCGAATTTTGTAAAGGAATGCGCGTGTGTGTCTAGCGAAAGGGTACGCGTGCAATAGACGTAGTTTATTCAAACGAGGCAAGAGAAAGCTATTGAAATAAGTAGGGTCGAGTGGTAGATACGATGTGGAGGGATCTCGGTCTCTTTCTCCTTCACCCTTCCTCTCTTCCGGCCCATTGGTCGCCCTCGTGATTTAACCCAGCGTTCTGTTTTCCAAACGGCGGAAGGGAAGTGACTGGAAGGTCTTCTATGAGGAGTACCAGTTCATTTTTCCGAATATCAAGTACACACAGTCTGGACTTCATTCTAAACGCGTAAATGTTAGGCACGCGGCCTCATTCGAACGATGCGATGGCTCATTCATGCACGAATTTTCATTTGTGAATGCTGTTGCGCGTAATTAGTCTCGTTTGATGGATAAAATTTTCGTGGATGTTTGGCTGCTTTTTGTGCAAAGTGCTTTTATGGTTTATCGAAGATACGATGCTAGATATAATAGGAGGCTTCTGGATTCGTAGTACCACATATCTTTGGTAAATAACTATAAATTCTCTTTATATCAGAGCTTTATCTGAACGTTTTGACTGTGAAGCTTCACGCTACTTCAGATGGAGCTTGGTATGAAAGCATCTGTAATTATTTCTGAAATATTTTTATTTCTTTATGTATAGATTAAACTGATGATAGACTAGTTTTAGAAAGTGATCCCTCACCCCTTAACTTATGCTGAAATAGTATGGTGCCCACATATGAAGGTATTAGGTCATAAGTGCTACGGTAAGGTATCAAGTGCAAGGTATCAAATGCTACGCGACACTGTATTCTATTTCCTAGTTTTGTTTCAGTATGTTGCATGAAACTTATTAATATTCTTTTATGCAGCTCTGATGATGGTTTTAGATTCATTTATAGTCAGCTGTTTTAATGGTTAACTCACATGCACCTGAACACCTGAAGACCTAGTCATATTGTGACTATATGTATATGAAAAATATGCAAAGTAGGTTTGTCTCTTGTGACTAATGTCCCTCACGGGCACCATAATCAAATCTATAACCCATCACAGAAAATCTATTGTTCACCATAAGAAAGCTCTAGGTCCTAAAGTAGTACAGTCGAATTTTTTCATTATTCTGCTAAATGAACCCACACTCGTTACTGCCAGAGTAGCAGCATGTATGGCCAGAAAATAAAAGTTGTATCCTGCTAGATGGCTTTATTTTAGTGTCTAATTCACGAGGAGCTCCTGATTAAATGCTCCCGTTTCAATCTCTGTTCCGCAGTACAACTTCCGCAAGTTTACCACGTCCTCTAAAATATTCCAGCCAATCGTGATAACTTTCGAAAACGATTTCACGGCTGCGTCCAATCTTCGCCTTCCAATCGTCCATACCTTATCCAGGATATTTCTCCGTATATTCAGCGGGAAATGGCTAGCTTATTTCCACGGGATCACCTTGTTCGTGATCGTATGTACATGGTCCAACGCACGCGTGTGTTGGGACGGTAATATTACCGCGACGATGCTGGACAGTTGGACAAGACAGAAAGGGAAGGCAAAATAAGGCAAGCCAAGATTCCTTTGGCGAACTCCAATTTCCCGTAGATGGTTGTTACCATATTGCTGGATCTCGTTTCTCTAACCGAACTCCCTCTCGATACTTCTCAATCTTGGTCCAACCGTAGCTCGTGTCTGTCAGAACGTAGCTGTCGCGGTGGCGAGTTTGGGCCGGTTTCCAACCACAGTCGCGGAACTTTCTCTATAAAAGTCAACGATACGATGAAAATAAAAGGCGACATTCGCGTAACGCAACCGCGGTTGCCGCTCGTCGAGGCTAACTTCTGATCGTAGCCAGTGGTGCATTTTCATTCTTCGTGTATCGAATTTCAGGCTTCGACTTTTAATATCCACGATCCAACAATGTGCCACGAACAGAATCTCGTTTTCCACTTTCGACGAGAGTTGCGGGGAAAATATACCGTCGCTCTAGGCGAAATCACTTTCCATGACTACCATTATTCTCGGTGTTTAACACTGCGATCCTTTTGGATTCATGGTGATCTTGCATCTTTGAAAGCTTTTGCTACTGTCAAAATTATTAACTCGCTAACTGGATATGTCCGCAGTTGTTGAAAACCAAACAATGTAAACACAAAATCTAATTCATTTAAATAAAATGATTAGATGTATGAATGCTCTGCATGGAGTTATTAATGACTAAATATGGATGAACGATTACATAAATGAATATTTTTGAATATGGATTTACGAATGACTCTGTGAACATAGATGAACAGTCACATAAAAGAATATTGTTAGACATGAATTTATGAATGACTCTGCAAACATAGGTGATTACATGAATGAATATTGCTGAGCGTGAACTCACAAATGACTCTGTGAACATATGTGATCGATTATATGAGTGAATATTGTTAAACATAAATTTAATGAGCCTGTCAGGAATCTGTTAACTGAAGTCACTCAACAGTTACTCAACCGAAGTGAAAAAGTACAGCTACATTTAATACCCATGATTTTAATAAAGTTCTATCGAAAGCTGCTCACAGTAGAAAGCAGTGATTACATGCATTTCAGAAATCGATCATCCCCGTCATATAGAAAAGCAGTGAGGTCCACGTGTCCATGGATCACCCTCGTGCACGCGTTCCAGGTGAAAAAAGTAAAAAGAGGAACGAGTGGGCAGACAACGGGCACCGTTCCCGTCTCCGGAGCAAACGGAGACCACTGCAATGAATGAAATCTACAGATGGCTGATTTCGGAACAACGTGGCGATGGATGTTTGCACTAGTGTGGGTGGGTCCAGCGCAAAACAAACAGGGCTTACCGCATTGATCGCCGTAATCCCGGACACGTACGTCGTCTCTCTTCCTATACGGCTCTCTCCTAACTCTCGTCGATGTTTCCATCCCCTTGCGTAGAGAACCCATTCCACGGTACGGTGCCCTACGTCCCTGGTGGTACGTGCCCGTTCCGACTATGCCCCTGGCCCGGAGAGACGCTCGTGAACGTGTACGAGAGTGCGTGTGTGTCTTTGTGTTTGGGCGCGGATGGATTGTCACAACAGCCGGGACACTAGACTAAACACTCCAACGATCGTGACCATCGACAGAGACGATGTGTTTTCACTGGCCGGGTAATATCCTTGACAAGATCACTCTTACCTATACCATCCACCTACGTAGATGAGTCCCTGGTAACTCGGGACGTCCAAGGTTAGAGTATACGAGTGATCTGGTCGATAGGTAGAATTTTATTAACTGGTGGATGAAGGACATGTTGGAACTTGTGGGATAGTGTTTGAAATGTATTAGCTACGTATTTGAACGTGCTGAATATTTACAACTCTGATAATTACATAACGATTCTGCAATTGATAAGGTTCCTTGAAAATAATTATTTTTTCAAGGTATATAATATAATTCTTAAATCTCGTATTGTACACGTACCAAGATTTTTCGGTATTTCTAAAGCGTTACTGCTTGTTATTATTAACACAAAACACCAAGCTGTTGTCATCCTACATATACACATTCGTATAAAGAATAATTGAAGTATACATTGATTTTCAATCGATACCATTATCAAAATAATTCTCTACTTGTATTTATTCAAACATGAGTTGAATATTTCATAAAACTATTAATTGATGTTCAAGTATCAAAATCTTTGAAGATATTAAGGATATCGGTATTAATAACGTTGTTAATTATACAACTTCAATAAATCGTTGTTGGTGCAGGAAATTTCCCAAACATCGATTGTTGGAATAATATTGAAAGGAACAATTGCAGTAGAATAATTAACAGGGAGGCTGAGGTTCTCGTAAAACGAGTCGATTATTCGATAACATTAATGGCTAATGAGGAGTAAATTAGCTTCTGGATGGAAACGAAACGTTTCGAGGCCGAAAACGGAATGAGTAATCAAGGAATCGGTTAATTGTGGGGGTCATGCTTTATGATACGCTTCCTACTTTCCCCCGCTCATTATAGAATACGAACAGAAGGTTAAAAACTCTAGGGTTCTGGCATGATTTATAAGCCGGGGTGGAAGTTGAACATGTGCTGTGCATTAAACTTTACAGACTGTAACCCTATTACCTTTAGCTATCCGGCAAATTATATTTTATATCGCGACAAATAGATGTTATTAACTTTTTTTAGTCATGGCAGCACTGTAAACAAAAATGAGGTATGACACAATGAAAAAATTACTTTATCCGATTAAGTGTTTACCACTTTTATTTTAACATTTTTTTCTTATTCACGTATTTTTTTACAAATTATTTAAAATGTTTATATTTTACAAATTAGCTGTTTATAAATTTTTGTGACATTTCAAGTAAATTCTAGTAATATTTACGAAATTCTTTAAACACTACAAATACTATGAATATCGTAAAAGATACTGTAAATACTATAAAAAAGCTGTAAAAAATACTGTAAATACTACAAGTCCTCTAAAAAATATTATAAATATAATAAATATTGGAAAAAGTACTATAAATACTACAAATACTGTAAATGATACTATAAATACTGTATATAGTGTAAAAAATATTTTAAACACTATAAATGCTCTAAGAAATTTTATAAGTACTGTAATAGCATAAATACTGCCTTTAGTGAATATTTACTTTATACAATATACAATACAATGTTATAAAATGCTGTAAAAAAATTGTAATTACACAGTGGTATAAAAATTACGGTTTCTTAACATTGAGTCAAATAGAAATTCAATAATATCCAAAAATGGATAAATAACGTTAATCAACACCTTCAGACCTGAAATTCTTCAAAAATGAAAATACACGAAATTATAAAATAATTAATGAAGACCTAATCTCTTAAATCAAGCTGACACAAGGGCTTATAAATATATAAATATTTTTTACAATTTTTATTGATCACCGTTAAATTGCATCTGCTTATTTTTTCTCAGTCATTAACAATTGCATATTTCAAGAACAAGCCCGAAATATTTATAACAATATTCGTAATCAAGAAACGGAAATATTCATGATAATAATTTTGATATCTTATTTCGATTAAAATGAATTCGATGGATAAATTTGTGAACGTAACGTTTAAATCTCGGCTGAAAAATTCATATGCAAGTCATCAGTGCTGCTGAATACCGCATGAGATTCCATGAGATTGACGGACGAAGTAAGTTTTATTAATTGCAGTAATTACGTATGAGTTTCGTTTAAATGAATATCGATTATCGATACTGTCATTCGTCTGGTACATTCAACAACGCAAACACGCGAAACTGAATTTCACGGCAGTTTCAATATAGCGCACGTTCTGTCATGTGTTTTTTGTTATTTTTTACTTTTTTTTCGACCTTTGACAAAATTGTAATTGCTAGAATCTTTGCAGCGCGTAGTCGAACTGCTTCTGTAACAGCAGTTAATTGGTTCATCGCTGGTTGCGATATTTATTTTATAGCTGAAATATTCATCGAAAAATATGTCATTTTTATTTGTTACATTTCTTTGTTTATGACTTTTAATTTAAAGAAGACTGAAATTTTTGACAAAAATACTGAGTTAAAATTGAATATAAAAAGAACGAACCTTCTTCCAGAATGGAAAATTATTTTCCACTTCAAATGGAAGAATTGATTAAATTGGAGAACAAAATATAGGGGCGATAATATACGGAACAAATATGGCGGACGCAAGAGTACTTTCAGTATTAAGTTGGTAGTGTGCAGAAAATTTGTAAAGAATAATTAAAATATTATATATCGTTGATACAAACAGTTTTACTACATTTGCTAGTGTTATATTCCTAATTAAGTTGAGAACGGAATACATAATAATGTAGATTTTATAAAATATCAACCAAACTTTAAGAAAATCTTTTAGGTTAGGTCCTAATAAAATGAAATATAATGAATATATAACGAAATCTTAAATTACAATTTTATAATGAAATTTATTTTTAACGCATTGTAAAATACAAATCATACTTCAATACAATATTACAAATCGTATTGAAATTGTATTCTCCAAAGTACACTATCATCCGCCCCAGCTATTTGCCCGCCTCCGCGCACGCACAGTGCACTCACTATACCCGTTCCAGGTTCGAAGTATCGACATCGTATGCAAACCATGCAAAATTCAGCTTCCATTCTTTAAACTGTCCTTTAAACTACCGAACTCTCAAAGCAACGTCTCCATGACTTCTCAACGTTTCCCCTCGTCCCAGCACTTTGTCTCTATCGTTCGATTGTTCCTTTTTCCCTCTGCAGCGTCGTTTAACATCGCACCAAGATCGAAACGCGGTAGGATTATCCGGGAATCCTGGATTCCAGAATACCCAGAAACGCTCCAGTTGTTTCAACGCGATATTCGTGACTCGATTTCCGAGAGTGGCTCGTTTTCTGCTAGCATGCACGAAACCCCCGTACGCACGTGTGTACCCCCTGTCGATTCTTTCTCCGTATTGTATTCACAACCTCATCGATTCGTTGCGTTTCCAGATTTGCAGTAAACGGAACCTATATATTTCGCCGCTAGACTCTATTTACTATTGGATATACAGTCGCATTAGGCAAAATGGATATGATACACCTGGGTACATCGTACACTTTGCATATGGACATGTGTGTACCTTGATCATTTTTTAAATTTTACATATTCAAGTATTTAAATTTTTCAATTTCCCTATTCATCAATTCACAATTTCCGTTAATAAAAAAATTGTTACTGAATTAATAAAAAAAATTGTTAAATTTCTTTATTTTTATACAAATGATCTTACAGATATCATCAGAAATCTCCCACTTTGATTTTTTCAATAGCGCAACTAGATATGAAGAATTATTATTTCATACTCCTTACTAGTTTTTTGCATGTAGAATCATTCCTGAGTCTCTATGTATATTTTAAATAGAAAAGCTCTAACCACAATATTGCATACAACCACCCCCCCCCCCCCCCCCCCCCCCCACTCAGCACGTTACAACTCTAATCTTTCAAAATCGATTTTTCACCGTTTCCTCAAACTGTAACAATCAACTAATCGAAACTTTAACCGCTCCACACCGTGCAATCTTTAACAAAAAAAAAGAAACTATAGTGCTGCCAGTTACGGACGAGTTACAGTATATCCCATCGATTCGTAACTTTCACCGTTCCCATAATCACATATCGTGAACTTGTTTCCCGCGTTCACTTTTTATTTCCCTAGTGCTCCTTCTCTGTTCTCGCCGGAAACCCCGGGAAAAGCTGTGCTCGTTTGTGAGCAACCTCTGTCCGACCTGCCATCCACGCCACAGGCACTGTACAGGGGTTGAAAGGGGTGAGGCCGAACTTTCGAAGTTAAAAATTGTTTAAATTGTCGGTTAACAGTTAGCCGCCGGAGCTAATGAAACGTGGAGGCCAACTATCAAGCTCTGGCTACACCCTCTCGACACCACCCTGCCTACCACCCTTCACGTTGTAGACCAACCCTTTGACCTCGTCAGTCGGTACACGGACCGTAACGGGAAGTTCGCAATCACTTTTAGACGTTGGATGTGCCGCAGGGATAGTTTCGTCCTTGCAGTTCCTCTTTTGCCTCGTTTCTCTTTTTTTTTTTACTCTTCGACTCGTGACTTTCAACGAACCGGTGGTTACACGGTTGTGTGGATGTTGCAGCTTGATATATTGATTCTTTGTAATTCAATTTGTTTTTTTTTACACGTGGACTCAATTAAGGGTTGCTGGAATTCTCGGAAAGTTTACGCTGAGAATGTTGAATGAATATTCGTGGTTTTGAAGTTTTAATTAGCAAAAATATTTTGCGTATTACTTTAAATAGTGGGAATTAACTGTGTGATGAGATAAATTCCATATTATAATAGAACTACTTAATCACCCTCCTATAATCGTACACTCCATATAACTCTTATTATAAACTGTTTTTCTGATAGCTCCAGATGGATGAAAAATCGTGTGTTACTGGTAATCCAGTATAGTTCGATTCACGACATTTATTAACTTGTAAAATTAAAATCCACAATTTTTGGGACATCTTGTACATTCTATAAACTGTTAACTTAGATCCAAAATCGTGAATAAGGAATAACATAATTTATCAACTTGCTGAAGTTCACTAAAATCCTCGATTGTTGAGACATCTTGTATACTTTAGGTCCATGTATAGACCAGTTCACAACAGCATAATTCATAAATTTACAGAGACTATCTGAAGGTGACACTCGAGGTGTTTTAATCGTAAGATAAAAGTGACCCACTTATGAACGCAACTTCAATGAAACCACTATTCCAAATGTCACTCCCACAATGAATCAAACGGAGTTGTAGAATTCTGGGTCAAACCGTATACACGAGCCACCAGAACGTTTTTGAACCCAGTCACACAGTCTGATAGGTATCGCAGTCATCTTCATAGTGCACTTCGAACGCATTTTGGGCCAGGCAATTCGGCGATTTCGCGATTCCATCATAACGGGCAGCAACAGCAGCATCAGAAACGGGTGTACCGTATTGAAATTTTTGTCAGAGAGAATACGAGGAATGCGTTTCTCCCTTTTGGCCTGGCAATAGGGTACCGGAAAGGGGTAACGGTGGCGTAAAGGCCATACAGAGAAAGAGGAGCGGAGAGGGCGCAGAGGAGAGCGGTATTTCGATGGCCTGTTGCCGGCACGCCGCACGCCGGTAATATGCAAATAGCGCGGCTGAAACGAGCCCGTACGATGACAGAGGGGCTGGGGGTTGGGATTGGGGGTGGCAGAGGGTGGCTGAAGCTTCGACGACGACGGGGTAAAGGGTGGAGAAGGATCGAATGTACGTAACTGTACACGTCGGCTTTGATCAAGTGTAACAGCCCTTCACGCTGGAGTGAACTCGATGAACGTTACGCGTGTAACCGTGGAGTGTGGAAGAATTTCGATTGTAATTTTCTCGAAAATTTCAAACGATTTCCGTACCGTACCCCCACCTTGTTGGCCCCGGGGCTATCTAGCTATCCTGCTTTGCAATAAATTCGCGCGTTTTCACAGAACACGCTGACTACCTTTGAATTCGTATTAATAGCTTCTTTTTCCAGTATTTTTTTTTTTCGCTCGATCAAATTCGACGAGTTTGCAACAATTTCAAAGCTTCGACCGGATGACGTGGGTTTTCGAAATTCTGCACGGTTCACGGTCCCGGCAGTTATGCGAAATATTCTGCCAGGTAGAATGAGCTCTGATTTAACGAACCAAGCCCACTTTGTGCGACGATGTCCGGCGAAACGTCATTGCCCTTTGTTGGTTAAGCCGAAATATTTCGTTTCAGGAGATATTGTGTCGGATAACTTTCAAATGAGCAGAAATTAAAACTTTATGAAAACGTTCGCTAGTTCGTTCTGGATATTTAATATGAGACGCACGACGCTCTTTTCGGTTTCAACTTCTGCGATAACAAGTGGAGCCATGGTGATGAATAATTTAAGCGAATACGCGGGCTGTTTTTCAAAGTTATTCGAGTGTTCGCCTGATTCAATCTGAAGGGAGCATAATGACACTGTTGTAGGATACATGGAGCAAAGTTTCATTTGAACTTCCACTTTTCAAATTTACTCTCTGTTTTTACTTACAGAAATTACCATTAAGCTCACGCGAATTAATTCTCACACCTTCATCATTACTGTAGTGTAAAATATTTGAAGGAATTTAATAATCTCCATTTTGACAGGTGTGCTCGTTGCAGTGTTAAACGCTCGTAAACGATGGACGAGCTTCCAAGAATGTTGCCAGGTTATGTTGGGTATGCGGTATGGGGTCACAAACGAGGCCACTTCCTCGGTAATCAACAACGTGAAACTTTGTCCAACTTACTTGAATTTCCGGCAACCTCGACTCAGACGATTCAAACACCATTGTGTTGTTGTCTTCGTTTCTTGTTGCCGTATTTGATATAAAAGACTGTACATAAAGTAGATAGGAGTCTTTATTTCGTTAATTTAATCAAATATTATTATTACTTAATAAATTTAATTCTCCACATCAATTCAGTTAATTTAATCTTCCACACTACTTTAATTTTAATTCTTTACATAATTGTTCTCTTTTCTATAATTTATTCGAACCTTACTACTAACTGATTGATGACATTCAGAAGAAGTGACTGAAACTTCGACTTAAAAATAAAAAACCTAGTTTGAGGTTAAGCTTCAATTATCAGGTTTGAGGTTAACCTTCATATTTAACCCGCATTAACATTGATGCGTGTGACTGTGAAATGTTCCATAACGTGCGGATGAGGTGTCAATTGATATTTGCGATGTGCTGTACCGTCAAAAGTAATTTGAGGACGATAGATATAATAACTTTAATCTTGCAGTTACATTGAATATCGTATGGATGTGGTATCGGATAACAGTTGTAACATACGATAAGGTTGAAAGCAATTATACACCGATAGACACGACAATTTTAATAATGTAGTTACGTTGAAGATCGTTTGAACGATATAAAATATTTTCAACATACAATGGTGTTGAAAGCAATTAGAGAATGATATAAATAATTTAAAACACTTTTTAACGTTATTTAATGAAACTAAGCTGAAAATTGTATAACAGAATTTTATTAAAATTAATTAAGCTTGTTAATGTTTAAAATTTACATTCTGTTAAAAGTGATTTTAAATTGAGTTTGTAACTGAACAATGAGTTCAGCTTTGTGATTTGGCGGGAAAAATTGGAGCACGTGTTTCACATTTTAATCTCATTTAAACTATGCCATTGGTATCACGTTCCAATTATTTGTATCCTTTTCGGTAGAAAAACGTTTTCCTCGCAAGAGCCCATTTCCAATACTTACTTTTGCGAGATAAAAATGCCTAGAGGTTTAATAACTCGAAATTGTTGTTGAAGCCAAGCGTACCGACTACAGAACTGTCTTAACCGCTAAATCGTACGGTTAAAAAACTTGGAAACTGTAAATAATCCGTTCCTTTGAACGGCGATTTAATATCTCCCCAACGTAAATTCAATTTTCTCCAAGAACTTTCAAACGACAATTGATAAAGTACCGTGCGCTACCACGGCGTTCTATGCTCGCGAAAGTTTAATTTGTATCAGAGCAAACTTGAACGTAAACTGCGGAACGTTTCCGCTAGGACTTCAAACATAATCTAATAATACCTTCATCCTTGCGTAAATATACCTTTCCTCGATACAAGGGAAGCGGTCAAACGACCAGAATCGACTTTCTTATCGCCCAGCTCGTTGAATACACAAAGTCCGTTTCGAAATCAATGGCCCTGTGATCAAAGGAACCGGCGAGCAATATCGATACCATGTAGAGAATGTTTGGAACCTTTAACGAGTACTTCGGAAAACGAAAAGTACTCGATTGTATTTCCGTGAATTTTTTAGAACCGTGGCATTCGGTGATATAGGAATATAGGAATCTGGAAATTTGAGAGTTTAGAAATTGAGAAATCTTGAAACTTGAGAATGTAGGAACTTGGAGACATAGGTATTTGTAGATCCTGGAATTTGGGAATTTGTAGATGCAGGAATCTAGGGACTTGGGAATCTTGAAATTTAGACACCCAGTTTGAGGACATAGGAACTTGGAACCATAGACATAGAGACCTTGAAATTTAGTAATCTGGAGATACGGGAATCTACAAACTAATACTTCAGAAACCCGTGTGATAACGATATTACCAGAACTCACTTTCCTTTATAATCATTATACGTCACTATCGATGACATACTATCATTCACAAAATGTACATACACAATTAAAGAAATTTATTAAAATACAACAATGTTCAAATACGCTAAACAAGAGACAGCAGCAAGTCCAGCCGATACCCGCATTCGCAACAATGCTCAAAACTTGTTAACCAAATTTATCAGCGTAGAACCCGAAACTTTTATCGCTGTCTTCATCGCATCTCTCGCCGACACCCCCCCAGACAGTTACACGAAAGAAAAATAATCGAAGTAGGAGGGTGCGGTGTAAACGGAACGGAAACGTTCAACCTGAAGGGAAGTTTCTCCTTTTTTCTTTATCCGAAGCAATTCATTCTTGAAACGCAGTAACGCCTAATAATGTAAACTTCAGATAAATGAATGGGTGAAGAAGGTAAGATCCTTGTCGTCCTCGGGGCCTAGCGGAGGGATCGACTTCGCTTGTTCCCGACGGAAACACGGGTCTGAGCAAAGAACGAGGACAGCGAAATCGGCGAAAGAGGAAGAGGGATGACTGCGGGATATGCTGGGAGAAGGGAGGGAATAAGAGGATGGTCCTTAAAAGTTCGAGAAGAGCGGCTCTCTACTGGAGGTAGCCAGAGCCAGGGAGTTGTTATCTAATTTTACTCTCAACGCTTCTTCGATTTATTCGCCAACTTCTCGGCGCATTACAATATGCTGCTAACGGAGGCCGGATCGTCCTCCGCGTCCGTCCTGATCCTGCTTCCACCCTCTTCCGTTTGCCACCCCTATCTCTTTACCCGCTAAGAATCCCCCCAAACTCTGGTTATACATACTTGCAACCCCCTTTTTCGTCTGATTTTGGCAAACACTTTCCTTGTTTCTCCGTTATGAGCTGATCAACCGAACTGCTTTCTTAACCTTCTCTGATTTAGACGTAAAGAAATGTGCGTTAGGAACGATCGATCTGAATATTGGGGTGGGATTAATTTCGTTAGGCACACTCCCGGAGTTTGATTTTGGGTACCGGTGAATTCGGAGGAGTCGAATATGTGTTTACATGGGATTTTGGAATTTTTTATTAATGTCAAGCTTTAAATTATTTGTTGTAATAGAAGTGCTCAGGATAGTTTTAGAGCTGCTGAATTTGTTTGATTTAACTGGCAACCAATTTTGTGTTTAAAATAATTATGTAAAATATCGTTTAGACAATTGCTGTCTACCCCCAAAATGGAATATACGAATGTTAAATGTTTTCTGTAAAATGACAGATCTTCATAAGTGGATGAGTGTAACACTTATGAACTCTTTGTAAGAATATCTTAGAAGCTTTCTACTATCTTCGTAGCTTCAAACTTATATACCATAAATGTTATTTTACACTTCTATCATCAGACCTATTTCCAAAATTCGTTTCATAACCTAAAAGATCCATGTTATAAACAGAAAAGAATCCACAGAAGCGTTAATAAAACCAGAGGTATAAAAGTTCGTTCTCGAATCAAGAATGAAATTCCGAGTCCGAGAGTGCAATCATCTGAACGCCTGATTGAATTAGTCGAAGAAGCCGCGTCAACAATCGCGCCGTTTTCCCTACCGACAGAAGCGTGTCGTCGTTTAACGACGTTTCTTACGAGCTGGGAGGGCTAGCCAACATCTCGGGACAAGAGGAAAGGATAGATAAAACAAGAAGACGAGGGACAACGCGTGGTGCGTGAAACAGGAGCGAATCAAACGAGCTATTAGACCCGTGTTACGGCAACCTTCGAAGCTCGAAACTAACCCTCGTCGTCTGCCGGACCGTGTGTCGCCTCTGGGTCCCGAGGGAATCAACCAACGGTCTGCTCTGACTATTACATTCTACCACTCACTGCCTGCAGCGTAACAATCATAAATCTTCGTGCAGAGCTATCCCGTTACTTCGACTCCGTCCCCATACCTGTCACCTTGTCGAGGTAAATACCCTGCTCCTTAATCTTGTCGCTACACCGAGCTGACTGTCACGCGTCTCTTCGTTGCGGTATGTTTCCATCCGTCGGGGCACCCCGTGTGTAATGACGGCCTTAAGAGCCGTCGGTTGTAACAATATATGTTACAAGCCAATACAGGGGTTGACAAGTTATGCTACCTGTGAAACTTCCTTCAGAAACGTGATGATTTCCACATGTGTTCACTGAAATATGATGGGTTAAGTTGTTTTGTGCTGTTTCAATTTTTATATGTTTGCGGTAAGTGAGAAGGAAATTCATCAAAATTTGAATGAGGACTTTTGTTGGTCTTTATGTTTTGGGACGATTATTATAAAGTCATTTCACTAGGGATTTCTGACCCCCTACCCCTCGTTTACTTTACCTTTTGGCACTCTTGACAATTTTTCTTTGGCGCATTTCAAGAAAGCTTTATTCACTGACAAAAAGTTGTATCTGACACGGTTTGGTCTGTACGTTTATGTACGTAAGTAGTCGGGATGAGGTTATATAGTATTATATGTTGATGTGAAATGATATGTGAAATTGTTTCGTGGTCTTTTCTATATTATTATAATGTAGTGATAAGGGAGGGTATTTAAATTAGTCAAAATTTGAGTTTTGCAGATCTTTGTAATTTGGGTTCCTTGAATACAAATGTGATGAAACCGGTATTGTTGAATGTACCTTGGTAAGCTCACAGTTAATCGTTAACAGCAAGAAACATCGAGTCATAGCTAAAAATCATTAGTTTAGAAGATATTATTTATACACCGGAGAAAGATCGACACCAACACAGAACATTACAAACCACATTATCTATGTTAAAACGGTATTTAATAATATTATAATAATATTTTCTAAGTTAATGATTTTCACTACAAATAACTCTCCACCTTAATACAGAGAATAACGAGCTGCCTCGACTGATGTATTACAAAATATAATAATTTCACTAAAAAAGAAATTGAAAGTGACCTTCATTCTCCAACGCCATCTATAATAAACCCACCTCCATCACATTAATTCACCCCGTGTAACCACATTAATCCGAAACATTTAATACCGGATAAATTTAAACGTAACACCCTATATATCATAAGAAGTTTCAATGGTTAATAGTGCCATGTGCAAAAACGTCAACAATGCACCCTAAATTCCCCAAAAATGAAGCTGCTAAACTCGACGAGAAAAACGCACGTCGATGTCGAATCCCCCAGCGGTGCGTCACAGACGCTAATTATGTTTCGAGTGACGAGATCAAATAGGAAGCCGGAGAGACAGTTCTGTATGCAGAAATGGACACGCGAGACTGCGTGGTGGAGAACGTTGGGTGGTGGTTTTGGCCGGGTGGAGTGAAGGGTGTAACCGGGAACGGCAAGCGTGGCGGTTTTGCGGAAAACCGCAGGCAGGCTGAACCCGACGGATCTGGAATAATCATTTGCAGCCCGAATACATTACCTGTGCAATTTATTTCGGTTTTGTTTCCATGATTTAGTTCGGTTGTTAGTGTTCGAGCGACCCCGCTCGCCGATCATCCCCCGGAAGGCTGGATAAAAAGAAACGGTCGTCGAAGATAAGGAATCGAGAGAACGCGGTTTATGTTTCGTTCGTTTCTCTTCGTTGCCAGCATTTTCCTCTCTCTGTTTTTCGTTCGATTCTGCCTCTTTCCGTCTGTCGACCAACCCTGTTGTACCAGGCGTGTTTCAGCCGGCCGTCTATTGATTCCTGACGCGGGAGTAATGTTCTTCTATTAATGATCATGTCCTGAATAAATCACTCGATTAAATGGGTTCGTTGTTCGTGTGCACTCATCGCTGGTCCGGCGTCATCCCCCGCACGGAGAATAAGCGCAAAACAAATTGACAGTGACCACCGGTGGTTATATCCGTCTCTGTAATTCGTTGTCCGTGGTAAAAGGCGATACCCAACGTATTTGTTTCGTTTACCCTCGTGATTAGGCTTGCGTGTTTCGTGGGATTTTACGGTTTGGTAGAGAAATCTAGATTTTTGAACTATGGAGATGCGTTTCGGGTAATTCTGACGATGAATTTGATTGCTATTTAGTTTTTAGCTCGATTTATTTATTTTTCAACGTTTTGGGAAATTTTTTCTTGGTAAAAATCTGTCACTATTGTTGGTACATGAATTTTTAACCCCTTGCACTATAATTTGTTCATCAGGTGCGTCAGTCACAAGTAATTAATCGCAGCTATAATATTAAAACTGACAAAGAAAGTTGAAATGCTATGTCAATTTATTATTATGCAATCGTTGACTATGCAAATTATAATTGGACTTGAACACTAAAAATTCGAGTAAAATTGATCACAGCTGAAGTACGATTTCATCACAAGTCAAACTCGTAAAAATAGTGTAGCAGGTTATTTCATGTAATGTTTCATATATGCGATATGAAATTAACTTCTTCTATTAAGTTAAATTTATCATTAATACCTCTATATGAATTAAATATAAATAAATTATTGTACAACTGTTTAGCAAAGTTTATTTACTGGAAGTGTGACGTTTTGGAGAATTTTTTGGGGTAAAATACTGTCATTATTGTTAAATGAATTTTTATTTCATATAATATTTTATATTACATGTAGCATTTGATATTCATAATATTTTATGTAATTTGAAGTAATTATTTCATGTAGCATTTCATGTTAAACGTTACTGTTTTATATTTCACATTTATATATCATGTAATTTCATATGATTAATTCATAATTAAAAATAATTTATTTTATTTGTTATTTGTAGTTAAACATTAGAAAGGATTTTTGACAAATTCATCCTGAAATAACGAAGGTCATAAACACCAATGTAAGCGCACAAAAAAGTACACAGAAATTATATTAAATTTATTTCGCGTTTATGTACACAAAAATGACCGAAAACAGTATGGAGAAGGTGCAGCAACGATTTCGTAAAGTGCAGTGTAGTATCATGGAGTATAATTTCTCCTCAGTCTCTTGTTAGTACACTTTACTACTCTGTTGTGCTGTAATTTATCCTGCAGACAAAGATTTCACTCTGTTCTAGTAAACTCTGTATCCACCACTAACAGGCACGAACGTAGAAGCAAGGGAAGTGAATCTCGATTGTTTCCCCCTGCGCGTTGTAATATTTACGACAGTTAACCCTCCTATCTTAGGCCCGATTTTCACGGTGAATTAATAATTAAACTCACGTAATGATTGACTCGCGATGTAGTATGTTACCCACTACGAATTGCTCTTCTCTACACTTTAATTTTCCTAAAAAATTCACCAATGTTAACATTGTTAATATAATTTTTATTATATTTTTATTTTATAATTCTTCATTACCTATTTTCCTTTCATTTCCTAATTTATTTCGTGGAGTTAAAATCATAATTTGGAAAGCAAAGTGTGTTTAAACGTTGTAGTGTTTTCAACAAGATATTAAATATTTATTAGAATTAAAATTGATTATAATTTGAAAGTTAAATTAGAATGGATAGAATCTATACCAAAATCACGTTCAAATATTTTGTTCAAATAGTAATTTGAATTAGAGTTTAATAACATGTTAATATTACTGTTTTGTTTAACAGTAAATTCGACAAGTAAATTCTATCTAGTAATAAAAAATACAGCATGTATAATGTACAACCATTTTCATGAAAATGCGAATCGTTTTTGTATCGTTACCTTCGTACAGCTTCTGAATCTTCTCAATTATATTAAAATATTCGGACGTTCGATAATTAAACGCTAGCTTAATGGGGAAAAACAGCGGACAAAGTGAAACGATTCCGTTGAAACTCAATGACGCTCAAAAATTGCATTGAGGCAATCGCGTTGAATTAATAATTGATTATTGGAAATAATTCGTTGCGTCCAGTAATTGACACAGTTTCTTTTAATTTTGTTTTCGTACTGATTCCCATCAAATACTGTAGTTTATATTAAAATGTTCATTATTCTCCAAATATCTCTTGCGTTTTAATATTTCATAACACGATTATGGTCGAATGTGATGAAACAATGATATCGATTAGAAATTCCGCTGTTATTGCACATGTACCGAATGCAAAACAATTAAAATGATTGACAGCAAAATAATCTATTGACAAACTATTGAACTGGCTGCTATGAATTTATGAAACCTAATTTCCTCTGGAACAGACATGAATGCTGACGTTCTCATCCCTTATAGTACTCCACGACGGATTTTGACGGAGAATCCGATTATCGAAAATCGGGGTTCGGAAATCGTGCAAGCGGAAATATAGCAAAATTAGCTGCTTACCGCTTTCTCCCTCTTCTTGTATCTCCGACGATCCTTTGCCATGTGTTATACAGTGTATCGCAAATAAAAGAATTGACTGATATTAGAGGATTTCAATTTTCTCTTTGAGCAGATGAGAGGAAGAGAGTAAAATCGTTTCGATATAAATAGACTTTGTTATCGTACTGAAACATTTACTATAAAGATTAAGAAACTTTCGAATTCTTTGAATTTGAACGTTTGGAAACTTTCAAAATTTAGAATATTACAAATTTTCAAAATTATTCACTTTCCATTCCTGCAATTTAGGAACTTAGAAATTATACGTGTGTACGAAGTCTAATATTGAGAAATTTTTTAATTCACTCATTTTTGACGTGCAGATAGTAACATTTAGATATTTTCACTAAGTTTGCAAATTCAGAAATTCTTAAGATCACGAACTGTTCGAATTTAGGAATTTAAAGTGTTACGAAACTTTTTTTCATTTAGTGAAACTTCAAATTCTTAAATTAATAAATTTTTAAGCATTCTCAAAATTTAGACTACTTGCAAATTTAAAAATTTCTAAATTTAAGCATATGCATTTAAATAGGTTAATAAATATATGTATTTAAACATATTCAACATTACACATATGCATTTAAATATATTCTACAATAAACATATGCATTAAACATATTCAAGATGATACATATGCATTAAACATATTCAAGATTACACATATGCATTAAACATATGCAAGATTACACATATGCATTAAACATATTCAAGATTACACATATGCAATAAACATATTCAAGATTACACATATGCACTTAAACATATGCAAGATTACACATATGCAATAAACATATTCAAGATTACACATATGCATTTAGACATATTTCAACAATAAACATATACATTTAAATATATTCCACATTAAACACATGCATTAAACATATTCAACATTACACATATGCATTAAACATATTCGACATTAAATTCATAATGTCAGAAATTCGGATATCCTCAAATTTGCAAGTTTTCAAGTTTACAAATTGAGAAATTTTCAAAATTACAAATCCGCATGTTTGGAAATTTTCAAATTTTTCTTCATAATCTGCAATCCGTTCAAATTCAGAAGCATAATCCTAATTTAACCCCTAAACCTATAATTTTCTAGGCAGTTGTGTCATTCACAGCTACCTAATTATTGCTACAACGTTAAGACAACTAAAGAATGTTAAAATGTTCGGCACGTTTTGCCTTCAGCGATCCTTGAAACAAATTATAATTAGAATTGAACCCAAAATTCAATTGCAGTGAAAATACGAGTCTATCGCATTCCAACTGTAGTGTACGTTAAAAGTGTGACACGTAGTTGTAGGTTAAAGGGTTAACCTGATCTAATCAAACTTGCTCCAAGTCTAAACCAAAAACATAACCTAAAACATAGTCAAATGCTGCAGGTCTTGCAGTTTCCTTATACAGAATTCTGTGCATACAGTAAAACAGTAATAATTGTAATACGGTATTTAATAATAGTTCAAGCCTTAAACCTAAACCAAAAACATAACCTAACACAAAATATTGAAATGCTGAAGAACTTTCCTTATACAGAACTTTGTCTATACAGTAAATGATTATAATACAATATTTAATAATAGTTCAAGCTTTTCAGTATTCACACAACGGAAATATGTCTGAATCTTTTCTAACAAATAAGCGACGTCATATCGAAATCGCTCCTAAGATGACTCAATTATACTCCCTTATATAATAGATCTCTATTATACTTCCCTTACAATTTACAAGACTCAGTATAAAAATCTGTCGATTGTTTCGAGGTGTAGGTTGTAGGAGGGTCCAGGGGTGGTGACGACAGGACAGAATGACCGTTGTCGGTAAATGGATTAGCCGGGCAGATATTACGAACGTAGGGGCTCTTTGATGAGCGTCAGTTCGTTTATCGTTAATTTACAATAGTACCTACCACGTCCCTTTCCACGTTTCTCTGGTACGCACACATATCGCCATCCTCTCCCGCCGCCCCATCGACACACCGGGAGAGTATCCACCCATTCCACTTAACCT
Source organism: Megachile willughbiella (assembly GCA_945859595.2). Lineage (NCBI taxonomy): Eukaryota > Metazoa > Arthropoda > Insecta > Hymenoptera > Megachilidae > Megachile > Megachile willughbiella. Next base: position 13,769,678 of record OX243797.1, read on the forward strand.
CCCTGCGCTTCTGGCCCGAATCGAATTCGAGGATGACCGGAAATCCCCACCCCCTTCCGTCGGCTCGGCCACCAATTATTGCATTGGTAATCGATTGGATTATCAAAGTTTTGATAACGCATCGAGCTCTTCCGGCCGTGCTGCGCCACCCTCGGCACACACCCTTCTCACATCTCTCCTATCCCCCTTCTCGTTACCATTCCACTGTGTTCCGTGCCATGGCAAATTATTTGCTCCGACGAAGCATGAATTCCAACCGTAATTACATTTCGCCTGATATTCAATTAGAACTGCCGGCAACGGCTATCGGCAACCGGGGAAAAAAAAGAGGAAGAACAACCCGGTTGGAAGCAGCCTGCGAAGAAACTGTACGGCTGCGCCACCGGAAACTGGAGGATCAAACTCCAGCCAGATCGTCTGTCTGATATTCGAGCGTTTGACGTCTGTTACGACTGCGAAATCGAAGATGACCGGCCACAATTAACTGCGAGATTACTACCCCTTCGTGTAAACGGACCTTTGGTAGCTGAGACTCGCGGAAACGCAATCGCGCTACTACATTTTTAACTCTCTGCGCATGAAAGGTTTATCATACAATCATTTGAAATAGGTTCTTTTTAAACAAATCTATAACATTATACGTGTGATGTATACACACAGTGAAACAGATAATAGTAGCGATTGTAACAGGTTATTTCTATAGCCTTGTTTAAGAAATCAGTTGTAAATATGAATTTTTATTATGCATTTAATGATTGCAGTGGTTCCCAATCTTCTTAGAAAAATAGAACTTCAAAAATTTCTTCAGATATTTGCGTTTTTATAATTTTCATATATGTAATTTACCAATTTTTTACATCTTTTGTAAATTGACTGTAATTGTATAAGATTAGTTGCTTGCATCAATTTTTAAGAATTGTATATTTTTAGTGCATGACAAAATTAATATTAAATAGATCAATTTTGTTTAATGTTAACCAAGCGTTTTTGACAGATGATGTCAAAAATCATCTACATTTATTTAATGCTCATTTTATAAAAAATAGTTGCATTTCTCGTATTTCTGCTATAGGTACCCCTATATAATTATTGTAAATAACAACAGCCCTATATAAAAATAATATAAACACACCTATATAATTATTTAAGTAACATAATGCATTTTTAGAAAATTACGGACAGGAATATAAAAGAAGGAACTATAAAGACTAAAATACAGAAATATATAAATGTATGTATAAAAATAAACATAAGAAAATATTTATAACAACAGAGAAATTAATTTACTGATCATGAAATCTTCAAACTCGTGTGTTATAGTAAATATTCTAGTTTGTCCATTTAAAAAAAAACGCAAAATAAAAGAAAAAATAAGGAAGAGGTGTTGAGGTACAACAAAACGAATCTGAAGAGGTAAAAGAACTAAAAATGAAGAACGAGTAAAATTTAGAATAAGAGAAAAAGAAGAGCAGGGGAAGAAAGGTAATAATATTTTCGGACCTGCGTTTCCCCGTATTTTTACGAGAGACAATGAAACTGTACAAGGAAAAGAATTACCTTTGTGTAAAGCAGCTCATCACCTTTTTTATTTCATTCACTCACGTAACCTTTCGTGATAACACATGATATAGAGCGTGCTAGAATTTGAAGATCTCGCGTGCATGCGTTCAACGCCGCAAACAACGTTGGTTTTGTTTCAGTATCCCGAGTATTTTCCTTGGAATCGTTGTTGGTGATAGCGTTCCCTCGAAAATAAACCGACAAATGTTTCAATAAACTAACAAATTTTTATATCGCTCTTCTGTTATTCTTTCATCGAACATAAGAAATATTTATTTTCGATCGAAAACCAATTCCGATATATCGATCAAACGTGCTATCAACGTTTGTGCCACTCTAAACAATACGCTCTCGTTTCCCAAACAATAAATGATACAAAGTATACATTATAGGGAAATGTAATTTGAGTTTTAAATTGTATAGGAAATAACATGTAACCTGATGTTGTGTTATTGTTAATATTTTAGTAGTTTTATAATGAAGTTCTTTTGATATATTTATTGCAAATAGTAATGGAGGATATGTAAGTTCATTCATTTATAAATTTCTTACATTTTTTGAAAATATAAAATTTAAAATATTATATATACTAATATATTTTTTACGAATACCACAAATGTTTCAAAGACAGATATGCAGATTGCAACACTGTAAAGAAATATTTAGTCTCACAATATATTTTGTTTGATTTAATTTTAAAATATATTTTATTCACAACAGTCTGACACTCCTCGAAAATGATTTAGATTTTTTAAAATTTAGTATCACTAAAAATAACATACGCTAAAACATCTTACACAGTCTTCACAAAATGCATCCACAATTTCTCAAAAATATTCTCGATTTCTTAACATAGTTTTAATAGTGTTAAGAATAATAAGACGTTGCTTCCAAGACATTTTGCATCTCACACGACATTCGAATTTCCAAGTTACCAGATCAAGCCAGCAAAACAGTTCCTTGCTCATCCAAAAACCAAAGCACGAAAGAACAATGCTCGCCGTGCAGAATTGCGGTCCAGATCGTAATTCGAAAATAAGTAACGGCCAGTGTCGTCGATAAATATCCGGTCACGCGGTGGTATACGCTAAGTTGATCACTTCCGCCAAAGATCGCAGCGTGTCGCGTACTCGAGGACCATAAATCCTGTATCCAGGACGACGGGCATCTGGTTCCAAGACCGTTTTTCACAGTGTCCTTCACGTATACACGAGGGCCACTTCGTGGACAGATTACCGTGGCGCTAGTCGCAGTCACACGCCGGAGGTTCCCGAGGGAGTTTAATTTGCAGTAATGGGCGCATCCTCGCACGAGCGAAAGATTAAAAGCACCCACCGACGTTACAGTACCTAACCCTCCTCCCTTTTGCCTCCTCCTCCATCACTGCCGCCATCTCGTCATCCACCACCATCTTCTCTGGCTCGCACACCGACAAAATGGCTGTTCGCTCCTGTACCCGTCAGAAAAGAACCAGTTTAGATACCATTTAGCGCTTTCCACGCTTTATCCTTATCCTTCCTCGTTTCTCCGCTGATTAAATGCGAAATTCCGCTCAGTTCTTTCGCGTTCATCTGTTCCAACTTCAACCTCTCGTCTCGCTTCTTGGCTGCCCTCTCCTCCTTCTTCGAACCAGTTGTTTTCTACGTCCACATCTCGTTTCTATCCTCCTACTCGATGTTGTCTGTCTTTCAAACCCTCTGCTTCTGGCAGGGGATATTGCCTCGCGCTCGAAAGACGTGAAAGCCGCTCACATCGGACGGATATTTGTTTAACGCTAATTGGAAAATACTCCTCGTCTGCCGATACATGGGTTACTACTTTCCGAAGGTTCTTGAATGCGGTTACCGACTGCGGAATAAGATGAAAGGAATTCAGAGTGTTTCCTAGTATTTCTTGACACTGTTTTGATTGTTTCCATTGTAGAGACCGCTGATATAAGAGTATCAGCATTACAATTCGTACGGTCAGTGTAAACTAGAGTGCAATTTAGTCTTTCGAAAAACCTGAGCTGATGTAGAAGAATACCTATCTTCAATTTTGAAAGATTGAATGTGTAAATTTAAGGATTCAAATTTCTAATCTTGTATGCTTGGCATCCGAATTCTTAAATCTCCAAGATTTCCAAATATGAAAATTACATGTGAATAAGAAATATGGATTTTCAAGATCACGCATTATCAAATCCTCAAATTCCCAATTTGATAAATTATCAAGTTCTAGAGTTTATAATTTTCCAAATTCGTAATTTTTATGAAATCTTAAATTTCCAGGTCATAAATTTTTAAACGATATTGGCGTTAAAAAAATTTCATTAGACTTAAATAATTTTGTAGCCAGATCTAAGAAATGTTTGCGTCGGCCTTGGCTGATTCGTTCTAAGTGTTGCATAGCGCAGGAACTTGAGTTTCGGCGAACATATGCTCGTGTCGCTTTCATTTTCCCCGTTTCCCTTCGATTTTCTCGCCCGCCGTGACGCGACACTGCGTTTAAAGTACGTTTTCACGTGGCAGTAAATCGCGACATTTAGATACTGTTATGACAGAAAATGCCATGTCGTTTTCAACTGACAGTGGGAGTCACCGTTTTTGCTACAAAAATATCATGATATTCTTAAACAAATTTTCCACTCAGTTTATGAATTTAAAAGTCGACATAATTAATCGATTTTAATGAGTAGTTATTTATTTTTAGACGAGGAAAAGAAGTTGAGTGCGAAAATTTGGTGAAAGTATCAATAAGGCACGATACATAATTAGCACCCAATTTTTCAAATCTATGGTGCTTTTCAAAATGTATGGCAGAATAATTGAATAACTTTTATAGCATCATATAATATTGATAAATTATATTCAGTTAAATTCAAGTTAAGGAAGAAGGTATAAGGGTAGTCAGATTATTAGATAAGAGAGGAGAAAAGGAAGGATCAAAGTTTGTCTTAATATAAATTTCATTATATTATTTTAAGAATTTTAAAAGTTATACAAAAGGAGTTCGAAAAGGATATTGGATTTATTTTTTATATGGCAGAATATTTGCTAATATAACTGTAATTCAATTTCTTTCGTTTGAAAGGGCAAAAAATTTATTTTCCTCCAAGATTAAATAGCAAAAGCTTTTTTCTTTCTCCACTACTCCTGCTACGCTTAGGACGAGTTCTATAATTTTTAAATTGTGCATATTTTACAAACATTTGAAATTTTTTAATCATGATTCGTAAGAGAAACACATTTATTGCACCTGAGAAGCTTAAAGAATTGTGGAGTAATAACGAAATGAGCGATAAGTGGTAAAAAATGTAAACTGTGTTAACTGTAATTTATTGCTGACAGCAACTGTGAATATTAGTTAATAATACTGGAATATCTGAAATATATATGTGTGTATGTATAAATAAATTAGCAGATACTATAAAGTAGTAACTGTACGTGTTTAGCGAGACGATGCAGTGTATGCGTCTGACCAGTGACTGACTTATATCACTTATTTTAAGTAGCAGAGACGTTTAACGTTTTAAATTTACAAAGGAACATTGCACCGGTAATTTTGAGCGTACATATTTTACAACATTTAGTTCCGATAAATTAATTATATTTAGCGATTTAATTTAACTTAAAGGATTCATGTGTTAACATTGTTAATAATGTTCTATGAAATTACTCGAAGTACTTAAAACATTTCTGTAGCAGAAGAGTTTTACTCTCATTTATAATTTACGAGTTTATGGACTATATAAAGCTCTGTTTGAATAATTCAAAACTAAATGAACTCCATGCATTTGAACTGAAATTAATTATCATCAATTAAAGTTCAGTGAATATTTGTAGTTCGAATATTATCTATAGATCTTCATAAACGACAACTTTTCAATTACTAACGATTTCAATTATTAACGATTAATTTTTATATTTCATTTGTAGACTTGTCAATGTATATCATTCACTTCTCAGTTTATTTCGGTTCTTTCTTCTTAAAAAATTAACTTAACCAAATCTATTGATTAATCAGCATTAATTCAGATAGTTCATAATCGGATAGTTCAATATGCATCATATGTTTTCTTTCTACGAATTTATTAATATGTTTCTTACAACTTTAAAATGTTTCTTAAATATTTAGAGAACGATAAATATTTCTTCGTATAACATCTAACACTATTCTATTCTAAATAAAAAACTCTCAAGATTGACCTTTGTAAGACCTAAGTCTGACCCCACTTCTTAAGGGTTAAAATTAGTTTCCATCCATCACACACATAACTCTCAATTAACATAAATTTCATAATGTATGCCACCCTGAATAACAATTTTTGCTTCCGTGCAGAAGGCAATAATTAAACCCGCTTATTTAATTAAATTGATTTATGACGACAAATACGCGGCATTACGAATTTGATTTCGTCAGGATTGCCATCAGTTTGATATTACGTGAAAATTAAACTTCAAAACAAACGCAATTCTCGCATTATCTTGTATAAACACGGGCGGTGCGTTCAATACAAATCAGCACACGCACAGAATAATATTCACCGTTGCACGCGATCGAGGCGTACATTTTCACAAACTTCAGGAGTTTGGAAGCATTTTGATTTGAGGGCACAGAGATGTAAGAATCTAGGGATTTTGGGGTCCAAAAATTTGAAGATGGAGAAATGTATAAATAAGGGGATATGAGGGATTAGAAATTTGGGGATGTAGAAATTTGTGAAAGAAAGAATTTGGGGATATTGAAATGTAGGGATCTAGGGACTTTCGGGTCGAGAATTTTGAAAATATAGAAATTTATAGATATAGGCATATAGTGAACTAGGAATTTGGAAAAGTAAGAATTTGAGCATACAGAGATGTACGAATCTAGGGACTTTGAAGACGGAAAATGTGAAAATATAGGAATTTATGGACATAAGTATATGAGGAACTTGGAATTTGGGGACGTAGGAATTTAGAGGAGCAAGAATTTGGTGATTATTCAATTTAAAGATCCTGAGTTACAAGAATGTAGAGATTTAGCTGGTCTAGAAATTTGCAAACTTAGGCATTTGAAAATTTGAAATTTAGCAAAATTTAGGAATTGGGAAATTTGAAAGTTGACAAAATTTAGGAATTGGGAAATTTGACAGTTGGCAAAATTTAGAAATTGGGAAATTTGAAATTTTGCAAAATTTAGGAATTGGGAAATTTAGGAATTTGAAAATTTGAAATTTTGCAAAATTTAGGCATTTGAAAATTTAAAAGTTGGCCAAATTTAGGAATTGGGAAATTTGAAATTTTGCAAAATTTAGGAATTGGAAAATTTGAAATATTGCAAAATTTAGGAATTGGGAAATTTTAAATTTCGCAAAATTTAGGCATCTAAAAATTTATAATTTTGCAAAATTTAGGCATTTGAAAATTTGAAATTTTGCAAAATTTAGGTATTTGAAAATTTAAAAGTTGGCCAAATTTAGGAATTGGGAAATTTGAAATTTTGCAAAATTTAGGAATTGGAAAATTTGAAATATTGCAAAATTTAGGAACTGGGAAATTTGAAATATTGCAAAATTTAGGAATTGGGAAATTTGAAATTTCGCAAAATTTAGGCATCTAAAAATTTATAATTTTGCAAAATTTAGGTATTTGAAAATTTAAAAGTTGGCAAAATTTAGGAATTGGGAAATTTGAAATTTTGCAAAATTTAAGAATTGGGAAATTTGAAATTTCGCAGAATGTAGGAATCTGAAAATTTATAATTTTGCAAAATTTAGACATTCCAAAATTTCAAATTCTGCAGAATTTAGGAACCTGAAAATTTTTATTTTTCCAAAGCTCAGAAATTTGAAAATTTATAATTTTCCAGAACATACGTATTTGAAAATTCGAAATTTTGCAAAAGCAAAGATAAAAATTTAGCGACATAAACATGGTGCGTTCAACACACATGATTACACGCACCGAATAATCTTCCCCGTTGCACGCGATCGAGGCGTAAACTTTCCGTAATTGGCGGTTGATAAAAAGCAGAACATTTGTCGGGAAACTTTTGAGGCGCTTTATATCGATAGTAATATTCTTGGTGAAAAATGAGTCTCGCCGAAGAACAAGCCGATGGTTGGCGGTTTTTATCGAGCCACGGTTCTCGTAGCGGCAATGATCTGTAATCTGCCCTTTCCAATCGTGCCACCGTGCTGGCTTCTGCAAAGATACCGTATCGTGGAAGCTCAGGTTCATCAATGAGAAGATAGAAAAAAAAAAGCGGAGAGGAAACGGTTCTTTATGTACCCCGGCAGGCTGTGTTCCGCGGAGTTCAGTGATGCGACTGTAAAATGGTGGTTTCACTTGGTGCTTTTGACGTACGATGATTCATCGTTCCCATGTCATTTGTCTCAATGCAGTCTCGTTTCCCGACGTCTCGCCAGACGCCAATTCCAATTGCAAAATGTACCGAATGCTATTCGAACAGGTACAACCCATGTGTGCTAATAAGTTTCATTCAAATATACCTTAGTTAATCTGCTAGAGCGACGTTCATTTAATCGATATTTTTTTATGCATTCCTGGGATACTATGGATATATTAAATATTATAACTTATGGATACTGTAAATTATTCATTTTTATTTCATTGTACTATTGCACTAGAAATTTAAAGTTATAATTTTATAACTTTATTATACTATATTAAATATTGAATACTTTTGTAATTCCTGTTTAAATATTAGTTCAATATATAGTTACACATTTTTTCATGAAATATTAATTGGACCTATATATATTTTTTTATTAAGTATTAATTGAACACCTCTTTAAATATACTTGATGGTTATATAGTTTTGAATTAAATATTCACTGAAATAGCTCGATACGAGAAGAATTTTGAATTCTTCAAATAAAGATACAATTTTCTTTTTGGCAAATTGTAACTTTGAAATATTGATTTTGTTAAACTATTGCAAAATAGTAATAATGGTATTCTGAGTATATTAATTATTTTTAGGGCTGTTAACAGAGAAAGAATAATTTACAGTAATTTGTATGATTTTAAGACATATATTAAAAACTTCATTTTACTTCTTCGAATTTTCAGGTTTCCAAATTTTCAGTGTGCAAAATTTATAAATTCCACAAAAGTTATATATTTCACATAATTTACAAATTCACAAAATTTGCATATTTGCAAATTATCTTAATCATCACCATCCCAAATGCACAAATTTTCAAATTCTTAAATTCTTTTACTTCAAAATTCTTATCTTCGAAGTCTCAAATTTTCTAAATTCCAATCTTCTGAAATTCTATGTACCTAAATTCTGAAATTAAAATATCTCGAATTTCCCAAATTGCAAGGTCCTAAAATTCTAAATTCTAAATTAATAAATTTCAAAGACTGAAGTTTTAGAAATTCAAAAATTCTAATGTTCTAATATTCTAAATTTCCAAAAGTCCAAAATCGAGATCCCAAATTTCCAAAATCCTAAATATCTAAAATTCCAAAATCTCAAGTTTCCAAAATTTTAACAATTCTATAACCTAAAATCCCAAACTTAAAACATTATAAAGACCTCAAATTCAAAAATTCCAAATTTCCAAAATTTGTTATATTCTACAGCCTAAAATCCCCAACTTAAAATATTCTAAAGTCCCAAAACTAAAAAATTCCAAATTTACAAAATTTTTTACATTGAATAACCTAAAATCCCCAACTTAAAACATTCTAAAATCCAAAAATTCCAACATCCTAATTTCAAAGTCCCAAACCTAAAAAATTGCATAAAAATCAAGCAATTACCCCTAATGTCCAATAATCGACCAAATACGAGTAAAATTAGTTTCAGCGATAAAACAAAGCAGCAATTTCCGAACTAATCCAACAAACAATTATTAGCCAATAAATTTGAACCACTTCATTGGCAAAAATATAAAAATCCCCACAGCGGAGTAAAACGGGAGAACGAAACGTGTGCATAGTTCGGCTCTCGTGTACAATTTCGTAGGAACGAGGCAATAAAATGTTTCGCAATTAGGGACGTTTATTTCATGTTTTTCATTATCCCATTTCGAAAATGGGTTGTTGAAAATTCCGGCCAATAATTCGAACGTCACGCGAGCTTCCGTTTGGCAAACGTTAACTACAACACGATCCTGGCAGCGTCAATTCGATAGGAAGATGAGGAACATCAAACGTTTAAAGACCTTTGATGTTCAATTGCCTGTTAGGCATGAATGCTATTGGACGAAACCGTCCCTTCGATCAGACAGTGTGAATTTCATCGATCTGGCCGCGATTAATACCGGTAAATTGAAGGCTTGCACGTTTTCTGCGATAGAACAAGTCGTTCGTAGCAAACGTGGACAGTGGTGGACAAAAGATCAAAACCGAATAAACCAAATCCCTATACATTTCCATACCCTAAAAATTCTAGATTTCTCAGTCTTTGAACTTCGAAAGGCTCCGAATAACTACATCTCCAATAGTTTTCTGTTTATGTAATATACATGTAACACATGTAATGTATATGTAACTCTCGTTATATTGCCAAGGAAGCTATAGGGGAATATTTCCTCAGCTAGTACATTTCATGACTTTTAAATTCTTCGTCTTGAAACTATATTTCATTTATTAAAAAATATATCAATATTGTCAGGGATAAGTCTGGTTTTTCTAGGGATAAGAGATTTCTCTAGGGGACAAGAAAGGGAGAGCAGATTATTTACTTGTTCATTATTGAGGATTTTTAGGAATTTGGGAATGGGATAAGGATTTGGAGATTTTGGGATTTGGGATATAAGGATATGAGAACTTATGTATTTGGGTTTTTAGAGATTTGAAAACATACTAATTTATGGATATAGTGATATGGGGATCTAGGAATTTGGAGATGTAGGAGTTTAGGGATGTAGGAGTTTTGAACCTTAGAACTTGTGGATCTTTCGATTTGGGGATACAAAGATAGAAGAATCTAGGGATTTTGGGGTACAGAAATTTGTAGATATAGTATGGGGACCTAGGAATTTGGAGACGTGAGAATTTGAGTACGCAAGAATTTAGAAATCTTTCGATTTGGGGATCTAGAGATATTGGAACTGAGGAATGTGAAAATCTAGAAATTTGGTAATACAGAAATTTGTGGATATAGGGATATGTGGACGTAGGAATTTGGAGACGTGAGAATTTGGGTACGCAAGAATTTAGAAATGTTTCGATTTGGGATCTAGAGATATTGGCATTAGAGGAATATTGAATATTGAAGAGGAATATTGAAGTCTAGAAATTTGGTAATACAGAATCTGGTGGATACAAGGATATGTGGACCTAGGAATTTGAAGACGTAAGAATTCGGACATACAAGAATTTAGAAATTTAGGGATCTAGAGATGTTAGTACTGAGGAATGTGGAAGTCTAGAAATTTGATAACACAGAAATTTATGGATATAGAGATATGTGGACCTAGGGATTTGGTGATGTAAGGATTTAGGAACCCTTCAATTTGAGGATCCAGAGATATGAAAACCTAGGGATTTGGAGGTCTAGAAATTTCTATATAAACTTGGAAATTAGAAAATTTAAAGTTTGCAAATTTAACAAACTTGAAAATCCAATGACTACCTAGAGATTTGAGATTGAAAGTCCACCAATTAAGTAAATTTTAGACTACGAATCTCCCGATTGAAATCTACAAATTAACGTTGAGATTTCAGAATTTCCAGTACTTGAAGCTCTAGATGTGAATATTCCAATTTACATTCTACAGAAATTTTCGAACTTCCAAAGGTCCAAATTTTAGAATTCCCAAATTGAAACTCCCGAAGCAATAACCAATACCTCACAAATCACCAAAGATCAATTCCAAATGACCAAAGTTAGAAATACTAAAGAACATTTCCTCTATACTTGCATCCGTCAGATGAACCACGTTCAGCAGCATAATTTTGACGAATCTAATTAAGCAACATTGTTCACGATTAACCAAAGTATCGGTGGATTAGCGGAGTAAAACGGGTGTAGTGTAATTCGCCTGTTCCTCTCACGCTACACGTTCAGGGTTCACTTTGATGACAGCGCGTTTTAGAATTGACACCTCAGGCTTTCTCATCGAACTAAGTTTCATTGTCGGTGACGTATGCTTCCCCGTTTCGGAGGACAAGTTTCGGAGATGGCTTCCTCGAGAGCCAGCGGCACGAAACTCCCACAGCGGAAAGTCTGGCTCCGAGTTAGATTAAGCCGTGGCCAGTAAGCCACCTTCAGAAATTGCTCGTTGCCCTTCGGATTTCATTAGCGTTTCAAGCGAATCTCATATTCCGCAAAGTGCTTTTCCAGAAATTTGCGGTTCCCTGGCCCTCCCTAACTTGAACAGAATGAGAGCAGTTTTTCCCCCTGAACGCTTGAGCCTTCGGGGCCGTTTCTCCGGGTAAAAAAGGAACTGTAATTTTTTAATTCAACGTGCCTTCCACTGATCGACGCTTCTATCGTGGTTCCGTAGCACTCTCTTGCAAAATTTTACCGGATCTAGGGAATTTCTAGATTTTAGGGACTTTATAGACATTCTACAGATTCTAGAGAGATTATAGCAGCCCTAGGATAATTCCATAGGGGTTACCGCAATATTCTAGAGAGATTTTAGGCAGATTACAGAGACTATAAAGAGGTTATAGTCAGATTTTATACAGGTCCTAGAGAAATTCTAGAGAGATTATAGAGAGGCTCTAGAGAGATTATAGAAGTCCTAGGAAGATTTCATAGGGAATCTCGAAATATTCTAGGGAGATTCTAGACAGATTAGAGAGAGAATATAAAGAGGTTATAGTCAGATTTTATACAGGTCTTAGAGAAATTCTAGAGAGATTATAGAGAGGCTCTAGAGAGATTATAAAGTCCTAGAAAGATTCCATAGGGATTCTCGAGATATTCTAGGGAGATTCTAGACAGATTAGAGAGAGAATATAAAGATGTTATAGTCAGATTTTATGGAGGTCCTAGAGAAATTCTAGAGAGATTATAGAGAGGCTCTAGAGAGATTATAGAATCCTAGGAAGATTTCGTAGGGAATCTCGAGATATTCTAGGGAGATTCTATACAGATTAGAAAGAGACTATAAAGAGATTATAGTCAGATTTTATAGACGTCCTAGAGAAATTCTAGCTAGATTATAGTCAGATGCTAGGAAGATTCTAGGTTAGATTTTAGAGAGATTCTTTAAAGAGTTTCCCTATTATTACTAACCTATTTCTAAATCCACAAATTTTTTAAATTTCAAGTTTTCGGATACTTGCATTTATAGGTTCAAAAATTTAGAATTTACAAATTTTCAAAATAATTCAAAATTTTCCAAATGTTCTAGTTTCCAGATCTTTACACTCCAATTGTTACATTTTTTAACTTTGTAGATTTGCAAATTTTCATACTCCCAAATTTCTAAATTTGCAAAATTCCTAAATTATTTGGGGATATTGAGATTTAGGGACTTCTGAATTTTCAGGATCTTGGGATGTGGAAATTTGAAAATTTCAGAATTTAGAAGATGTGAAGATGGTAAAACTTGGAAATTTGAAAACTTTAAAAATTGAATTTTCAAAGCCTGAAAAATGAAAACTTGAGAAATGAAAACTCGAATACACAAATTCTCGAAAACTTGAAAACTTGAAAAATGAAAAGCTTGAAAATTGAAAAATTGAAAAATTGAAAAATTGAATAATTGAATAATTGAAAAATTGAAAAATTGAAAAATTGAAATTTGTAAACTTGAAGACTAGAAAACTTGAAAACTTGAGAACTCTACGACTCGAAAACTCGAAAATGTATATATTTAAATACTTAAAAACTAGAAAATTATAAGAAATTTCAAAGTTTCTAAATCTAGAAATTTGAGGACTAAAACTTTTAAAGTTCACATTCAAGTCATCCACACCTTCATTTCACCCAAGTGCATACGTCAGCACTAGTACCTAATACAATCCCCATAAGCACAATATCCTACTTACACACAATTAACCACTTATTAATACTGCAACAAGAAATATATTTCCATCGAACAAATATCCATCATAAATTCGTACTCCACGACTTCGTCACGGAGAGGTAAAAGAAACATTCCCATAAAAAGCTCGCTCTTTGAATACGGAAGCGAAGAAGGTGGAGAAAAGCGAGGAAGATCTGGAACGGAACGTATCAGTGATAAAGGGATATTATTCAGAGCAAGGCGTGTGTGTACGAAAAGCTAAATGGACGGATAAGCTTGCTCGAAGAAGTCTGAGAAGCAGGCGGTTGCCATCTACGGTGGTTCTCAGCTTTCCCTGCGGATAAAGGCTACTGTTCTCGCTATGCTGATTTGATTGCTATGCAACATCACGAGTTGAGCGAGCCTGACGAACACTGCTATTCTACCGGAGGACTTTATTGACTTTTAAGACGGCCGTAATTAAAATGTAAAGGGTTGTCGGCTCGCTCATCCCCTTTCGTGCAAACTCCCTTCTACAGGGTGATTCGTATCTGCACGTAAGCGTCAAAAATTTCTTCAGTGCTACAGTTAGCACAGGAATATCACAAAATTTCAAGTTTTGTTAATATATAGCTTCTTTAGATTATTACTAGCCTGTATTTATTTGTTAATAGTGAATATTAGAAAAAAATGAAAGAGGGAAAATTAGTACTATTCTTTATACATAACAAAATGACATACATTTTTGTTACATTCACGTTATTTTGATAGAAACAAAGGTGACCTTCAATTTTTTAAATAGAACGCTATATATTTATGTCATATGAACGTTTTTTATATTATGTAAATATTTTTGATGTCATGTGCCAAGACGAATTCATACTTCACAAAGACCTTCAAAGTTATGAAATGTCAGATATGGAAGATATGGAAATTTGAATATACCAATGTGTTGACCTTAACCTATGATCTTTTTACAGTCAGTCAGAGTCAACTAATCACGATTACAATATTAGAATAAATAAAAAGACTTGAAATGTTAAAAATATTTGGAATGTATCTTTAATTACAAAAACTGTAGCTGGTATAATACTTGTATTACTATACGTGTATCACCATGTTTATACACCAGATGTACATTCAGTTAAAAAATATTCATTTCAAATTGTATTATACTGAGTGGTGTCACTTTCCGAGTGCAGAGGTTAAAATTTCGCGGGTATTGCAAGTAACAGTGTTATGATTATGTGGACAGTCAGTCTGACCTTTCTTGTCAGCTTGTTCTTTGGTCATTCTATTTTCTTCCGGCTTATTTTATTTATCCTCTATACCGGAATACGACGTGCCACCACGTCGTCGTCAACGTCATCGTGCAGTAGCTGTTCTCTCCGGTTCGTTCCATTTCGCTTCGTTCTGTTCGTCGAGCTTCCATTCATTCCGCGTCGCCGTCCGGAAAATAGATATTATTATACCGGATGTGCTCCCTCGTGTCCCGTGGATACGTCCAATAAATATCAAGAACGGCCGATGCCTTGTGGTTATGCGAAAGGACACCGCCGACTTACACGATTGTGAATCTTGAACGATCGAGGAAATTATTCGAATTGGGTTATGCGAGTCCAAGGTTTGCAAATTGTAGAATATGGCAAGTATAGTGTGATAATGGAACGTATAGTGTATTTGTTGAAGAAAGTGGAAATAACATTCATTGTCTCAAAAAGTTCTGCCTTCGAAACCGGGTATTTATGTCATGATTCACATATTTTTAATTATAAAACGTAACCAAATGATCGTAAGCATAATCTTGCGTCGACGATAACAATTATGTACGAAAATACTCATTTTAATGCTTCTTTTAAAATCACTATTGTTTCATGCGCAACTCGATCAAAAGTAGAATTTAAAATTCAGCTTAAACGTTAACAGCGCACTGAAACATTTCTCGAAGCAACACGTGAAAACTGCACTGTCAAACGCTGGCACACAGCGATTCTACTTAACACCGTTTAAAAGCACAATAACAGTACCTTAATTGAATTTTATCGTCCACTTCCACCGGACTTCCAACACAAACATCAGCGAAACAAAACTCGCGTCCTCGAAACCTGTTGATACAACCGCTGGAGCTCGCCAAAACACGTCTTACGCTTCTCCTCCGGAGCTTCGTCCTTGTTTTCCGAACGTTTATGCATATTTCAAGGATTCCTCTGTGCCTGCCAACGAAGAGGAAAAAAAACGGGGGACGAACAGTCTAAATAAAAGAAAGACAGGGCGGTCTCGCAACGAGACGCTCGTTAAATTACCCTCGCGAGGACGAAAAGAAACGGGACGAGGGTTGAAGATGGAACAGGAAGTCAATAGTTTTCACGCGAGACATTTAAATGTATTTTATTTAACAGGTGAACGCGCAGCAGCCGTTTGAGCTTTTCCCTCTTCGGATCCTACCCTCTCCTCGACACGTCGACCGTCTTATTGAGAATACTCGTTAATTACATGCCCACCCTCTGCTTCTGTCAAGATTCAAAGTCCTCGGCGAAGGGAATACCGTTTTTCAGGTTAGGCGAGCCGGAAAAGAGGCAGGTTCCTATCCGTTCGAATTCTTCCGGCCGTATCTTCCGGCCCTTTGACTTTCGTGTTCCATCCTTCCTTCGCCGGACGTCGAAATAATAAAGCGACAGACGATACCGGTGCTGGGTTAAGTTAGGTTAGGTTGTCCAGTTAACCTTCGAGTTTGGTGATCTTGTATAGCTTCAATATAAACCTAGATGTTTCATGATACTATTTTGGATAGTGTTCCTTTCTCAGATATGGAAATAAAGCGACAGGCGATATTGGTGCTGGGTTAAGTTAGGTTAGGTTGTCCAGTTAACCTTCGAGTTTGGTGATCTTGTATAGCTTCAATATAAACCTAGATGTTTCATGATACTATTTTCAATAATGTTTCTTTCTCAGATATGGAAATAAAGCGACAGACGATACTGGTGTTGGGTTAAGTTAGGTTAGGTTGTCCAGTTAACCTTCGTTCGAGTTTGGTGATCTTATATAGCTTCAATATAAATCTAGATGTTTCATGATACTATTTTCAATAATGTTCCTTTCTCAGATATGGAAATAAAGCGACAGACGATACTGGTGTTGGGTTAAGTTAGGTTAGGTTGTCCAGTTAACCTTCGTTCGAGTTTGGTGATCTTGTATAGCTTCAATATAAATCTAGATGTTTCATGATACTATTTTCAATAATGTTCCTTTCTCAGATATGGAAATAAAGCGACAGACGATACTGGTGTTGGGTTAAGTTAGGTTAGGTTGTCCAGTTAACCTTCGTTCGAGTTTGGTGATCTTGTATAGCTTCAATATAAATCTAGATGTTTCATGATACTATTTTCAATAATGTTCCTTTCTCAGATATGGATATAAAGCGACGGGCGATACTGGTGTTGGGTTAAGTTAGATTAGGTTGTCCAGTTAACCTTCGAGTTTGGTGATCTTGTATAGCTTCAATATAAACCTAGATGTTTCATGATGCTATTTTGGATAGTGTGCCTTTCTCAGATATGGAAATAAGGCGACAGATAATATCGATGCTAAGTTAAGTTAGGTTAGGTTGTCCAGTCAACCTTCGTTCGAGTTCGGTAATCTTATACAACTTCAGTGTAAACCTAAGTGTTTTCTGAAACTTTTTGAATATCGTTCCTTTGTCGAATGTGGAAATAAAGCAACATACACAGTACAGTTGTTAGGTTAAGTTAAACTTTGTTGTGTAGGTAACCTACATTCGAGTGTGGCAGACTTATGCAGTTACAGTCTGAACCTATGTGTTTTATTAAGTTTTTTGAATAGTGTTCTTTTGTCGAATGTGGAAATGAAGCAACAGACATAGTACAGCTGTTAGGTTAATGTTTCTAAGTTATGTTGGGTTGTGTGATTAACCTTCTAGTTCGATGGACTTATATAACTACATTATATAAATGTAAATTTTTGTACAAATGTTTTGAATAATGTTCTATTGTCGAACGTGGAAATAATAAGGCAACAAATATTGTACCATTGGTAGGTTGGGTTAAGTCAGTTTATTTAGTTAACCTTCGAATGGTCTCATACAACCACACCATAAATGTAAGTATTTTATCCCTTTCATCATACATCAAACTTTTCGTTTTAATGACCTTATGTGTATATTCATATGTTCATAAGTTCAAATGTTCATATGTTGATATGTTCATATGTTCAAATGTTCATATGTTCATATGTTCATATGTTCATATGTTCAAATGTTCAAATGTTCAAATGTTCATATGTTCATATGTTGATATGTTCATATGTTCATATGTTCATATGTTCATATGTCCAATTGTTCATAGTTTCATATATTCGTGTAATTGCATAAAGAATCAGAACAAAAATGTTTAATAAAAAATTGCCAAAACAATCGAAATACTCGATAGGAAAAAGCAGCTTCGTTATATAGAATTCTATTAAAAATGATTACATCGTGAGCCGTGAAAACAAAGGCAGCCCTGAAAGAGACGAACAGATCGATTTGACAAGGTACTCCCCGAATAACCATTATATTCGGTACGTCCGTGTAAGAACAACAAGATATCAGCTTTCTGAAACCGTGAGCTCGAGAGGGTAGGCCAACATCCATTTATTCATGGAGCTCCATAAATAAATGTATGAAAGTAACGGGGCAGTAGAGAGGCGAACAGCTACCTGGACGCTCATCTTCCACCATCACGACCATACACGTAGGTAAGTCGTCTCGTTTATTTTATTTCGTTTCATTCTTTTTTTTTTCGTTTTCAAGTTGTATACATTTATTGCACGATAAGCAAGAAATCCAACAGGCGTACGTTTTAACGTTGCCACGAGCAAGCACTTTGCAGGACGGACCATTTAACTGAGAACTCGGTGAATCCTACTAAAGTATGAAAGCATGAAAGAGAGCCCGGTCCGTAATTTATATACTGCACGAAATTGAAAAGATTCGCGTGTGCCTGCATCACGTTGACGAATATACACGGCCTAGCTGGTACGTCCGAGTATTATATGTGCACCGTGACACGAAATTGAGGGTGATTTAACGTGAATGAGAGAATTTAACGAAGATTTGACGAAAAGGCTAAGATAATAACTAGTGAAGTACTATAATGACAGAGTAAAAAGTTATAAAGATGCTAAAGTAGTAGAAATGTAAAAATATTGAAATAAGGTATTAGCGGTGTAATATGATAACAGATTTTCAAATTTGCAAATTACTTAGTTGTATAATTTTCATATTAACAAATTTTCAGTTTTTAATTATTGATTCTCTAAACTTCAAATTCTGTTTCCAGACCTTTAACTCTACATACCCTTAAATTCTGAAATTTCTAAATTTATTAATTTCCTAATTTTTGAATTGTAAAATTTCTAACTCCTCAAATATTTTCTGAGTTTCATAATTCAGAAATTTTCCAGTTGTCAAATTTCAAAATTACGAAAATTTAGCTTTTCTAAATTTCCATATTTAAAAATTTTCAAAATTTCAAACTTCTTCAAATTTCAAACTTACAAAATTCCTTTATTTTTAAATTATTTAGTACCCAACTTTACAACTCTCTAAACTTTCGAATTTCTTAATTTTTCAATTCCTAAGTTTTCGAAGTTCTAGAATGCCTAATTGTTATATATCCGAATTTCCAAATTATCGAATGCCTAAATTCCTAAATTCCTAAATATTCGAATTTCTAAGTATGTAAATTCCTAGATCCTCCAATTTCTGAATATTTAAATCCCTAGAACCTCCAATCCCTAAATTGTCGAATTCCAAATTTTCCCAATTCCCTAACTTGTAAATTTCCGTATTTCTAAATCCCCGTCTTCATAAATCCTTGTCTTCCTAAATCCCCGACTTCATAAATCCCCGTATTCCTAAATCCCTGTATTCCTAACTTCCCGAATTCCTAAATTTTGATATTAAAAAATTCCTGAGTTCCTAAATTCTAAAATTCCTAATGACCAAAAATTCTAAAATTTCAAAATACTTAAGTTCCAAAATTTCAAAATTTTCAATTTTACAAATTCCAAAATCGTCCACAGTAAAAAATTCCTGAACTCCACTAAGAAAAACTTACTCCATCTGCTGCTATTACACTTAAGGAATATAATTAACAATTAAAAAATTCATCCGAAGACCCATGAATGTCATCTCAAGGTCATTGTCCTCCCGTCATAAAGAATAATTTAGAAATTCTACTTGAGTGAACAATCTACACGTACAATTCACAGATATAATTTCATTCATAAAATTTATCAACAACATTAAAAACAAAATTTCATCTCATCTTCTCAGTTTATTGTTTCAGTCAATCTACCACCGCAATATTAGTACAAGATCCAAAACAGTCCTCCCTTCCAGATTATTTACCAAAATTCCAAGTTCTCATTTTACCTCTCAACTTTCCTAGCTTTCCAAACAAAAGAGTTTGTTCAACAGGAATGACACTTCCCTTTGTATGGCAGTCTCGATGATATTTAAACCGAGTTTCACTTGAACACTTACGCGAATCAAGAGGCCGACAAAAAGGAGGACGCATCGTTGATTGCGCAAAGGGTTAAGATTACGTGCGGAAAGACAGAGGAGAAGAAGAAGAAGAAGAGGCTGGAAAGAACAGAAGCTTTTGTTCCATGTTTCGAGTTGCTCCCAGAGGACAGATTAACCCATGCTGTCTTTCAACCTTTCGGGAAGGTAGGAGCAAGGGGAAATAACAAGTAGAGAAGGTGAGTGGCAGAAGGTAGAAAAGTTGGCGTTGTATGCTGCCTAGTTTACAATACAGGATTAAGCCAAGAGACCTCGTTCCTCTGCTTCACTGCATCTCCTGGCAAAACTTAAAGCTCTTGATAAGCTCTGCTACTATCTTGCTCGCTCTGAAACCACCAAAATCCCCTCCACTTTTACCGGTACCATTCGAACAGAAATACTTTGCTCCGTTGAAACGAAACGTCTACACAATGTGCCGTCGTTCCAAGGCACAACGGAGGATTAACAAAAAAAAAGAAGAGAAAAAATAGGAAAAGGGAAATGCAAGCACGATTGTTGGAAACGAAACTCGAGACGGGTCGGTGTTGAAGCTTATTCCTCGGTTCTGCTTTAATTTATACCCCCTCCGCGCAGGCCTGCACCCCTTTTTAAGGCGGAAAACGTCGACGTTAATTTATCCCCACGGACGGATACCGGCAATAGAACATTTGAGAATTCCTTTCTTTGCGTTTGTGCGGAATGTTAGGAGGTGGCTGCATTCAGAAGCGGAACTCACTGTCTTTTTTTTTAGGTAGCCTCCTTTGAAGACGGTGACTTTTTTGTTTTTGTACGTTGACTGTGCTTAATTCGAGTTGTAATTGTAAGAATTAACAGGGACGTGGTTTTTTGTTTGCTGGTTGCGTTTGTAAATGGAAATGGTGGATACAAAGGGTTTTTATAGAGTGCCATTTGGTAACTTTAATGAATGATAAATTTGAGAAGTCTTTTTTTGAATATGGTAAACATGAGAAAGTATTATAGATCAGAAATATATCTAAAAAGAGTAGAAACTAAGTTATCAGTTATCGATCAAAACTTTAAATTTTTACGTGAGTTAATTAATACTGAATTATTAATTAGTTTGTTGAGTACTAATATAGTTTTTGTACATATGTAGAGAACAGACAAGTTTTCCTTAAATTTTTGAGTTGGAGTTTAGATATGTGTATGTATTAAAATGTTAAAGAAAATAATAGACACTGACTTTCGAAATTAAGTGTTTGAACTAATTATAGGATTTGTATAATAATAAAAAGTAATAATGTATGATTATAAATATAATAAAGCTTTCCATATGTACTTAATATTGAATATGCAAAATGTTTTTGTAAAATTTTATGAGTAAAAGTGGTATTAAATATATGAAAAGAAACTACTGTAACAGAAAAATGTTTAACAACTATATTTATGCATATGTACATGTACAAATATATAAAATAATAATAATGCAAAAATATATCAGGAGAAAATGACAATAAGACATTATTGATAACAATTTCTCCCTTTGTTAGGTAATTTTGTCATAATATGCCTTTTCTACTTATGTCAACTGTAGTATAGTAAAATAAGAAGTTATGCAGAATTGTAAAATAGTAAAATAGTGAAATGGTAAAATAGTGAAATGGTAAAATAGTGAAATGGTAAAATAGTGAAATGGTAAAATAGTGAAATGGTAAAATAGTGAAATGGTAAAATAGTGAAATGGTAAAATAGTGAAATAGTAAAATAGTAAAATATTAAAATAGTAAAATAGTAAAATAGTAAAATAGTAAAATAGTAAAATAGTAAAATAGTAAAATAGTAAAATAGTACAACAGTAAAACAGTAAAATAGTAAAATAGCGAAATATTAAGATGGTAATGCAGTGAAGTAGTATAAAAACAATGGAATATTGACAAAGTAGTATAGTAGAAGAGTGGAACAGTAAAATAGCGGAGTAGCAGAATCATAAAACAGTAAAATAGTTTGTTAATGAACTAATAAAATAGTACAGTCCCTTAGACGTAAAATGGTAAAACCTTGAAAAAGTAAAATAGTGCAATAATAAAATAAAACAAATAAAAATATAGTACAGTAGTAAAATAGTAGAATGACAGTACAGTGGGACACCGAAATAAAAAATGGCGAAATACTGCGCCAGTAAAAAGATAGAATAATGAAGAAATGAGGGCATAAATTCCTAAAATAATAAAATAACAGGATAGTAAAATATCAACAGTAAGCACTATAAAATAACAAAATAGTAAAGCGGTCCATGACAAAATAAAAAATAGTAAAATAACAAAACGGTAATTGGGTAAAATGGAAAAATAGCAAAATAATAACATGCTCCTATCTCTCTAAAGTGCAACATATCAAACAAGCGTATCATTCACCTAAACATAATAATAAGATATCATTCTCCGTTAAAAACTTACCGTGATTCATCATGCAATATACAATTACATATCACAATCACGCAAAGCAGTGTTCTCCAATAATATTTCATAAATAATATAACAACATTTAATTAATAAAAGTACCACCACCTATCACATCAAAATCTCTTTGAGCATAGCAAAACTATCTGTACATCAATATAATACACCGATTGAAATTTTTCCGTATCCTTATTAACTTTTTTTAAAGCAACCCCAAACACGAACACCATATCACCCATATTACGGGCGAAAAATAATCGAAAAAGAGTAGACATGCCGCTATCTCGGTGGACTTCGAAAATATGATTTCATTTATGAAATTACCGTAGTGTCTCTCTGATAGGGGAGGAAAATAAGATCAGGCTAAGTCGAGCACATTGCTGGCGATACCTAAGGGGTGGTTTCCACTCACATGTCCGAAAGAAATACTAGCTATAGACTACACCGGGATAGATATAATGTTATGGTACGTTGACCACCACGGCCCATGTAGTTCCTAGGATGTCGGTGGTGCCACGCTACGCTGGATTTACTTCTCATACTCTGCTCGTTCCTTCCTTTTCCTTTTTTTCTTCCTCCTTTTCATCCTCGTTTTTACTTCCACCGGCGTAGCTGCGTACATCATTCCCCTTTGCATTCTTCATTTCGCTTGATGTTGTAAAAACGGTGCTCTGGCAACGGGGCTTAATCCATTTAGCCCTGTTTCTTCTGCGCCGTCAAATTAAGCGTAGTGCTTCACGAAATAAATGTCTTCGCGGCTTTCATTCGAATATCGCCGGTGTAAATTCAATTACACCCCTTAATTGCAAAATTTACGACTCGGATTCTGCATCAATTTGTCTGCAAATCGCGTTAACGTGTTTGTCCAGAAATTGTTATAAGACGTATCCGATAAGTTCTATAATAATTATTTACAAGATTAAAGAAAAATATTTATTGTTTGTTTCAATGAAACATTTTTTGAACGATTCTTCTTCAGTGTAAGAATTTACACTTGATAAGACGTCAATTTTAATAACGAGTCTCTAATGAGACGTTAATTTTAATGAGACATTAGTTCCCTAAATAAAAGAGGATAGTTCTACAAATAAACGAGGTAGTTAAATTAGTATTTGAGTCCTTGCTTTATTAATTATTTACCACAAAAAATAACAATAATAACAACAATTGTTAATAAGTGTTAATTCCTTCATCTTTGTTAAATGGCGAAATGAATCATTTATGAAATATGACTATAATAAATAATGTTACAGTCCAATACACTAATGTCCGTCTTATTAGTTCAGTCCCTTGCAATTTAGGTTAGGTTTGTATTCCGTTTGGTTAAGGTTTGCTTAATTCAACTCAGTATCCAACAGCGTCGAAAATCTGTTATATACGAGAACCTGTATCTTCTGCACGCATGAGTTCCCAAACTTGAGATTTCATATTTCACGTCTGTCTCTTCTCCCCATAACACGCGCTAAATTTCATCCCAACCCATTTTTT
Organism: Megachile willughbiella; assembly: GCA_945859595.2. Taxonomy (NCBI): domain Eukaryota; kingdom Metazoa; phylum Arthropoda; class Insecta; order Hymenoptera; family Megachilidae; genus Megachile; species Megachile willughbiella. Next base: position 13,793,616 of record OX243797.1, read on the forward strand.
TTTTGTACCAAACATCACAAATTTTTTAAATTATACCATAACTTTTGATATTTTCAGTGAAACATTTTACGAATACTTGTTATAAGTGATTACAAATTTTTGTTATTAATATATGAACCTAGTGCGAGGAGGACCAAGAACTAATATACTATGTTATTCAATTATTCGTACAAAATGTTCAATATTTGTATACAATGTTAAATTCTATAACATACTAAAAATTATCAAAATGATGCAGTGACGTGATTACATGCGTACCTACATGCACCTATATGTATACACATAGGCATAAATACACACATGCAAATATCATACACATATTTCCTTAAGCATTTATATATTATGATAAATTCAAAAACTGCATTTTGAGGCTGTATTTGTACCCTTTCGAAAGCTATCTCACAATTCAGTTTAATATCTGAACTATGTATTTTACCTAAATCTATAAAGTTATATGTAATGTATAAACCCAGTAAAACAGTCAGTATTTAATTCAGAATAGAAAAATAATATCTTTCACAACTATAAAATTTTAGAATTACCGTATGCAAAACCTTCCATAGCAAAAGTTTACTTTTAAGCCACGGTGTCATTCATAGTTTTAACTTTTAATGTGTATGGCTAGATATCTTGCACCAAAACTACCTAGAATACAACACGCACGAATTGCAGCGAATTTAACCGGGACAACTTTTACGGGTAGAACATGTGCGTGGTCCTTTCAGCAGATAGAAGAGAGATAGAGTGTCGAGCCAGGCCAGCGATCACTCAGGTCAGTGCAGTGTCACAGCTTGACCGATTTACCGTGGCATTAAACGCGTGCGTGTGCACACACGTGGAATCGTGGCAACGTGTCGACACCGTGACGATACGCAGCTTCGCTGTTGCTGATGGTGGTGGTGGAAGGCAACATGCCAAACTGTCAGACATGTAGCTGCGTGTAGCTTGGCTACACGTGTTAACGGGCCCTTCTGTAACCATCGGTATGCCAATAGGACGGGGTGTGCCACATCACCCTTCACCGTTTCCCGCCGAAACGCTTTATGCCACGGCTATCTGATAACCCTTTAACGTCGCTGTGACCTACTATGCTGCGTTTGCACGCACGCACACTTCCGGACGCCCATCGCATCACCCCGGTATTAATCACTTTCAATCTCGGTTCTTCGGTTTGTCCTGGTTGTAGACGGTGCGAGGCACCGAGACGCTTCCGTGGCCACTTCCGTTTCTATACGTGGACGTGCCGTTTCCTGTCGGCACGGATAGAAACGCCGACACCGTTTACCCTGGCTCTGCTGATTAGTTCATTTGTAATTGGTTCTGTTAGTTGGGGCGAACTCTGGTTGGATACTTTTGAAAGGTACATATTTCTTCGGGGTGGAATTAGGTCTGTCATTGTGAATTGCTTTTGAATTGCAATGATGCTATACTTGCTTCCGACATGATATACTAACGAGGCTTCCGATCGTTCTCCTGGATTTTAATGAAACTTAACGTGATAATTGTTTTATAATTTAAATAAAGAAATTTGGAACCTTAGACTCAAATAGCTAATTATGATGAAAATTTCAACGTTGAAAGATATATAAAATATGTATGTCAGAAGGTATATCTTTTTAGAGATTTTTTTTAATAAAAAATAACGTGAAATGTTACAGCTACGGAATTGAGAATTATTCAGCATGTACTTTGTTCTAAATATGTTATTTTATATACACCTCTAATAAAACGTTTTCACAAAAAATATCTGTGCAAAATCCACTTCCAAATCTCTATGTTCTCAAGTTTCCATATTCCAAAATTTCCAACAAATATTAATATAAATACTTGTGATTATATTAGCAAAATTTGTAATCCGACAAAAAAATAGATTTCTATAAAAATGTAACCATCGCACCCTCACGTGTGTGTACATGCCAGTTATTGTACATCTTTCAAAATCTCACATACTCTTTCTTCCATCCTTATTCTTTCCTTACAAAAATTTCTCCGTGTAAATCTTGTCTTACTAACTTTTTCTGTCTCGCTCTCAAAACCATCGCAGATTTCAAAATGACAAAACCTTGCACTGAAAAGAAAGTATTCTTGAAAAATCGTACCGTCTTAAAAGAAGAGCTGGAAAAGATGTAACCGAGAGAAACCATGGCACTCGACGAAGTATGGAAATTCGAAGGTTGTATGGAGTCAGCAACAGTTCAACAAGATGGAGGGTAAGGTTCGAGTCGGTATCATAGGGAACGGCCATAGTTATTGCTATGCATATGGTAGCTCGAACAATAAAACGAAATGGCAGCGAGCGCAATAGGTTCGGTAGTGTGAGGACGGGATTTTAGAGTCGGTTTTAATCGGATTATCGAACTGGGACCAGGTGAATGCGACGAGACGAATTGCACGAGCCTCGTTCTTTCTCTTTCCTTCTTCCACGCTCTTCTCGACTGGTGCACGAATTTTCTGAACGTCGCACTTTACATTTCCACCTTTAGTTTCGTTCCGTATCCACGGACCTCCCTCACGTGTCGGCGAAACTTGAGTCCATCGATGTGCAAATACGGACCTGTCCAGTCTGCTTTAAGTGTATATACAGTCTCTGACAAAAATGAGTGTGTATTATATACGTTGCGACATTTATAAAAAAATGACTGTAATTTTATTCACGAAATGCAACAGAGTGTTCATGTATTTAATTGAAACTGTATTTCAAATTTCTTGAAGAGATGAAACAGTATGTGATTTTTATTTGTGTAGTTACATACACTATGCTATTATCTATATAACAGTTGAATATTTTTCTGTAAAATTGTACTGTTATGTAGTTTACTATGTTGTATTATATAGTAACAAAAACAGGAAATAATGGAGATAATTTCTATTTTGTTTTAATATAGGAATGTGAATGAAAAATCGTATATGTCTGCACCTATTATTTATGTTATGTTGTTATGTTATTATATTACCATACTATTATATTGTCATTAGTAACAATTATTATAGTCTCTTGTCACTAGCTGTTTTTTGCGTTTGTGGCGAAACAACACAACTCACTGAACGACCGCAAATACCTAATTTATTGCAGATTGTAAATGTTATTTGTTACTATAATATACATTGAAGATTGGTTAAAAATGATCAGTTACAAAGGTTATCTCAAAACGAAGTACTGTTCAAATTTGATTGAGATATAAATTGAATTAAATTTTGGTAAATTTGCCGGAAACATCAGTCACTTCCGATGGCGACTGTACGTACACCTGCTGGTGTCGTTCGGTTTCACGTGGATAGGTAAGAAAGAGGAAGTATAAAAGGGAGGGATTCAAAAGCGGGGGGTTAAAGGGAGCGAAGCGGATGCTGGGTTAGCACCGGATTGTATCTACTCGAGCACGAAACGGTTTACATTTACTAAAAGTTTCCAATTGCATGGAGCACGCCGGATATCCACTCTACTTTTCCTCCTTCCGAGGATGTCATTTTACTGGCGGCGATGGGCTGACTTGGATGCGAGCGACGACTACGAAAACCACCCTCCCCAACCCCAGCACCGCTTTTCTTTCTCTCTTTAGAAACAGCGAACGACTTCAAAGTCGTAGCGGTGAATCGTTTCGCAAATCCTTGGAGAAGGCGTATCATCGGCCACCTTTTTCGTATACCCTCGCACGCTTCCTGCACCGCCGACCATTCGACTTTGTCTCTCTTTCCGGCTCTCGTTATCTATAATGGCTTTTCCTCGTTCTTTAACGGAACTACAGAAATCCTGTCTACCGTGTAAACTCGTTCGTTCTTTATAATTATTCAGTGGATCCGACGATATTATACCCTCGGTGCTGTCTTCTCTCCCGCTGTTCGAAACGGAGCTTCAGAAACGACGAAAAAAGAGGAGAGAACTATCATCCTCTGAAAGAGCTTTAAGCTCCATGCTGGAATTACAACTATATTTAAATCGTAATGGAAACGTTGGACTCTGAAAAATGATACGATTTGCCGGACTATCCGGCGTCTGCGAGCTCCCGGAAGGATTTAAGGTTTATCGTTTACACCCAGATTGAGCCGAAAGGATGTCGTAATTGCGAACGGCCAAACTTCCTTGGCAAAATAATCGCGGGCGAAGGTCACCATAGGATCGAGGGTCGACCAGTGAAAACTGGCAGGCGTTAGGGGTTGGTAAAACAGGCCGAAGGTAGCAGGGCAAACGTAAGCGAGATTCCCGGCGAAAAAGCGAGAGAAAGAGGTGGACGAGCCGGTTACAAAGTTGCGAATTAAAAACACAAAGAAGGACGAGAAGGGTGAGAAAGGTGGTGGAGGTCGATCGTAGGAGGGTAGATTTGAGACAAAGGGTGGCACGGGAACAATTGCTTGTAATCTCCAGCCCTTAGAATAGCCCTGTCCTGCGTTGCTCCGTTGAAACTCGGGTCACCCTTGCCTTTCGTCCACCCTCTCCGTATCGAAACCACGATTTTCAACTCGTAGCGAACCGGTCTCTCGATAAGCGGCTTGTCAGATCGGACAGAGTACAATGAGCCGTTTAAATGAATCAATTTTTGCTCGATTCTGCTCGGAAATTCCATTTCCTCTAGTGAGAAGCCGCCCTGAAGAGCTGCAAGAAGGGATGATGGCAAATGGGCGGTGACGGAGACGACTCGTAAAAAAAGGCCAAGAGATTTTCGTCGCGGAAGAAATGTTACGTTACGAAAGCCGGCGTGAAAATAAGAGGCTGAAGTGGAATTAATATCGCGTTTTATGTCCGCTGAAGCGAGAATGATACGGCGAAACGAGAGAACTCGAAGTGCATTGAATATGAATGGCGTGAAGGATACTCCCCACCGGTCGTTTAAACACGTTTCGTCGATTCTGAGGAAAATATGGGGTTCTACGTTCGGATACTCAACCCTTTTGTTGTTAATCTTGGCTATAGTTATCGTACACGAAGCTGGGTTTCAATATTAGCACTGAAAACAGTTATGAACACTGTTCACAGTTATCCACGAAACAGCATTCGAATATTAACATTCAGGAGAGATATGAACGCCGACTATAGTTCTCATCCACAAAATGGTACTTGATTATTAGCATTGAGAACAATTATTATAAACGCTAAAATCAATATAAACGCTGATAACTATTGTTACTAACATTTTCCATAGTTCATCTATAAAATAGCAGTTGGATAGTAGCGCTAGTAGTTATTGTTATTGCAACAATTGAGTTGGGTTTACTACTAACTACATTTATCCACAAATGTACGGATGTATTAGTGCTAAGTACAGTTTACATCCACAAAACTATATTTGAGCACTAATGCTAAATAGACATGTCATTTATGATGTGGTCTAGGTACAAACCTATACACAACTTCACAAGTATCCACGAAATATTCATATAGTGGATGTTAGCGTCCATTATCATCCACGAAACTTTATACGAGGACAACTATCAAGTGTACCTGTTATTCATGAAGCAGTGGATCTTAATGTTAGGTACAAGTGTCACTCACGTAACAGTATTTTAGGACTAATACTAAGTATATTTGCTGTCTGTGAAATAATCAGTGGGTATTAGTATTAAGTATAATTATCATCTGGGAAACTTTGTACCAGAACTATTGTCAACTACATTTGTTATTTATGCTAAGTCACTCACTCAACAGTATTTGAGTGTTAGTGCTAAGTATAGTTGTCATTCACAGAACAGTATTTAAGTCTTCATGCAATATAAGTATCATCTATGACATGGTACATATACAGGAACAAGTTTCACTAAAATTGTTAGCAATAATATGTGTGTTAACGTTAAAACTCCTAAACAAGTGTCCACCATGAAAAAATATTTTAAATTACAGTATCTATCATTTGAAACCACCCTCATTTTACTACACCTTCACCTAGACAAAGTCAAAGACATTAAAGTAGACAAAACGGGTGAAATAACGTATATAACAGTAAAACTAAATACCCCATCAGCGATAGAAAACATACGGAACACTTTCTAGCCGGGTAATAAACAAACGGGTACTTTGACAAAAAAATACACGAACGCAGTAAACGTGGAAGCGGTGAAAAATATAAAACGACGCGGTCGAGAGCCGGCATCATCGTGTTTTCGAGCAATTAAACATTTCCATTTTCAATTTCTCGTTGGCGTTGAACGTCGGACCACGGTCGGCGGTCAGCCTGTGGCTGACGATCGTTGATTCGTTTATCGTTGATCTCTCTGTTCCTCCAGCGATATCATCTTTTTCTCTCTTCCGTTCTGTCCGTCTCTCTTCTCCCTCTCGATTTATCCCCACCCCTCGTCGCGCAACCCCTTGTTCACCCTTTCGGTCTCTTTGTTGCTTCAATTTTTTTTTCCTTTTTTTCGTGGTTTTCCATTTCGAACAGCCTCGCTTCAACCCCGGCCCATCGACAATCCCGCTATTCGAATCACCCTCGAGAATCGAACGGATACCAAGCAATTATTTAACGCCGCGTACTGTGGCTTCGGTTTGTCTCGTTTGAAATACGCCAGAATTTCTGGCTCTGTATCGGCTTGAACGCCTCTTGCGCCAGCTGCCACTTTCATCATCGATTATATCCTATTATCATTGCGCGATGAAAACAAACAATACACTACAGAATAAATATTCAATCACAAAGCTATTTTTATACGCTGATCATTTATGTGATCGAAGTACATGCACAGTAATACTTAGGTGTCATTTACGCTTGGTCTGAGGATATATCTATGGCCACCTTTCACATTTATTCAAACAGATGTTTTTACATATGCAGTCTAAATAATGGATGTGTATAGTCATGAGCAAATTAGACTTTTCTTCCTTAGTGAGATTTATGGGAGAAATTTTGAAGATAACACTATCTGGGATTTCCTAAATTTTTTTTAGGCTTTCTAGATATTTGTTAGGTTTCCATTAGACCTTAAGCTCCCATTTGACTATAAATTATAATAATGTAATTAAATTAGTGTATCAACTGTACCAATTATTTTCTACACTCCCAGTTTTATGTTCATCCTAGGTTCTGACTTTTCCTTATTATAACATACATTGTAATATTATAATATAATATTATACGAGTGTCATATAGTATATATTATTCATTATATTGTGTGATGTGTTATACATCTTATAAAAAATCACATGTATTAACCACAGATATGAAGTCAAACCACCCTCATAAAACATCAAGCAAAAAATAACGAAAATA